>OX335671.1:23744200-25179660 GCA_946894065.1 Acleris literana | reverse complement strand
TGAACCTAGTCTCGTGAGACGGCAGTCGCAGGCAGGTGTCGCCACAATGCTCCTCGTTACCAGCCATGCGCCAGATGCATCGGTGGTACACTGCTCTCGACCAACAATTGTGCGATTTTATAAACTCGATTAACTACAATCTTTTTATTATTGATTTTCACGAAGCAGGGAGACTAGTTGGTAGTGACCTTGCCTATGAAGCTAGCGATCCCGGGTTCGATTCCAGGTCCGGACAAATGTTTGTGTGACGAGTGCGAGTATTTGTTTCTGTATCTCGAGTGTTTTCTATGTATATAATTGTTGTTTAGTATTCATAGAAAAAGCCTAAAGGTTAGTTAGGGTCTATATTTTTGTGTGAAGTTGTCCTTTTTATATCTTTTTTTGTTTTTACTTCTAGTAAGTCTAACAGTATTATTTTTTCACGGACAGTATGTTTTTAAAACCGCCCTAATTTTTTCTTCCTATTTATATTATAGTGAATCTATCAACATTTTGTTTGACAAAATCTGCCACTACATTTGAAGAAAAAAAGACAAAAACAGTTGGCCAAAAAAAGTTGAGCATATTGGAAAACTGACATTATAAATGTCACTGAAAAAAAATCATCCAGTTTACTAAAGGAAAGTTACTGTTATAATTAAACCTTACTAGATGCAAAAGTGTATTTGTTTTATTTTCCGTTTTTATACTTCAACACCTGACCTAACCAAAGGAAAATTCATACAGATCGTAGTATATAGCTTGAATATGGACTTAAGGTGATTTTTATTCCATACATATTTTGATACTTGAATTGAAAACCAAATCTGTGTTACTGGTATCATTCTGAGTCTTCGTTCAAAGATGCACCTTTATCATACATACGGTGTGTATTGCAACGGATTTCGCAAACGGCTCCCTATACAAATGCAAATACGGGCGGTTATAGCTTGGCGCGTCTCGGGAGGATAAAACGGCCCATATTTAGAAAGTCGCAGAAGGGAAACTATTTATAGTTTTTGAGACCTAGTTCGTTTTAGTAGCCAACTCGTTTTATAACTCGATGGACGTATTATTAACTGACGATTTTAAATTGTCCGGTAAGAACGGATGGAACAATATTTGAGGATGTTCATTCTCAATTAGGTAGCTTAAAACTCGCTCGTTTAACTTAGCCGGGGCGGACCCTGGACAAGGTCACTGGTCACTATTAAATCTTACTAATTTATTTATTTATTATTTAAGTAGATAAAACAACATACTTAATGTAGGCAAAAACATAGTATAACGACATTATAGTAAATTTTTACATTGTTTACACTACTATAATGATTTTATTGATCACAAAAAAAATTGTGGGCAAATGTCTAAACGGATGGATCTCAAAAATATTGTAGGTACATAGTTATGGACTTAATTGAGACAACGTTAACTTTCTTCCATTGTGCGACGAAAATTATGCCTAATTTTCGTCACGAAAAGGAGAAAATTAACATACATACATAATCTCACGCCTTCGTTCCCAGGGTGGGGTAGGCAGAGCTACAGAATAACAAACATCTCTAAAAACTTGTTGATAATTCTATAACCATAATTTGCACAATTAGGCTAAGATGTTTACCAGCGTATTAGTGACAGGTTGCAAGCCCATCGCCTAACAGTACTACAAGCCTTTATTCCCTTAGTCGTCTCTTACGACATCCACGGGAAGACATGGAGTGGCACTATTCTAACTCGGCAACCACACGAGGAAAATTAAGGTTTTTTTAATTGAGTCCTTAACTACGTACAATATTTTTGAGAACCACCCAACTAATATATACTTAATCTTCTTCACATAGTATAAAATGAAGTCGCTTCCGCTGTCGGTTCGCTTAGATCTTTTAAACTACTGAACGGATTTTAATGCAGTTTCAGCAATAGATAGAGTGATTTAAGAGAAAGGTTTTTAAATATAATAAATTCTGGTTTTTGTACGGGTGTTACAGAAAACTCACATAAACCGAAGCAAAGCGAGGGCGGGTCGCTAGCGATAAATAATTCATTCATTCCTTAATGATAAATATTATAAATGCGAAAGTTTGGATGTTTGTTGCTCAATCACGTCAGACCGCCTAAACGGATCTGGATGAAATTTGGCACAAAGAGAAATTATAGTCTGGAATAGTACATAGGCTACTTTTTATCATGAAAAATGGGAGAGTTCCTGAGGGAATAGCGATAAACAACTTCTACGCGGACAGAGTCGTGCGTAAAAGCTAGTTTTCAATTTAAAAATAATCTAGCACTATACTGCGACCTATAACTGTATAACGCCCAAAACCGAACGAATCGAACGCCTGGCAGTGACGAGAAATGATAATGCGGTCTCGGGATCCCGGGATTTATGTTGATTCCCGATTTACGCCTCTTCCACCTCTGGCTGCTTCCCCGGGACCCGTATTGCTCTGAATATAATTACGGAGTAAACTGATGTCATAATTTGCATCTGAAGCGAGATCAAATAATTGAAAATATTTTTCTGACGTATACTTTAGCTGGCAGTGTAAGAAGTCAAACTTAAGATTTTTATGTTAGTATTAATCATAGCTACAAATATAAATATGAATGATGTGGCCTTCGACGACGTAGTTATATGCAATTTCCATGTGATACAATCTAACCAAATTTTAATGAATACATCAACATATCAATAATAAGAATTAATTTTGTTTCCATAAGACAGATGCCAACAATGAAAGAATATAAAATTATTTTTCACATTTACAACATAATTGTTAACAAAACTTATTTTATGATTTTTATTTATTTGTTCCTTACCAAATTTAAATGTAAAATCTAAGCTTTTAGATATTTTTCCAGAAAGTTGCCGCATGGGCACTTTTGCATGTCAAAAATCTACAAGCGCTTCAAGGAAACCAATGCCTAGAAGAAGATCCGCAAAAAACTCACCAGTCAGTCATTATCATTAATAATTATGATATTGATAATTGGAAGAAGAAGGCCAAGGCGAACGTTCCACGACCAGATCGGGGACGTATCAAGAAAGGGCCAGGTCAGGAGACCCTAAACCGACGCACGTGTAAAGAGACTTATGAGTGAAGCGAAGCGAGGGAAGTTTGTCTGGATCGTAGCAAGTCGAAGGAAGTGGTCTCTGCTTACCCCTACGGGAAAGAGGCGTGATTGTATGTATGTACATTGATAAAACTTAACCTAGCATTATAACACTTGTACAATACAAAACACTTCATTGTACACGAAACAAAAACATTGCAGAGAACCATTACAATTAAAAATACCACAGGTAAACAATAGATAGTCTTATCGCTTTTTTTTATGGCAAGGAGAAGGCACGCGAGCACTGACGCCACCTGATGATAAGTGGGATCTGAGACCCATAGACATTTGAAACCTCAAGACTACAGTCTCAAAACTGCAATACTAAGACTTGAAATGCTGAGGACCAAGATGGAATGCCTCTATGCTAGTAATTTCACCGGTTGTCTTATCCCCATACCGGAACACAGCAATGCGAACACTACTGCTTGGCGGTGGGTTAATGGATAAGATGGTGGTAGCTATCCGGACGGACCCTGCACGAGGTCCTACCACCTCTAAACACCACCACCTCTAAACACCACCACACCACACTATTGTATTGCGGTATTTCTTTTTTTTTAGTTTAGGATAGTGTGTGCGCTATGTGTGTATAGAATAGAATAGAATAGAATAGAATAGAATAGAAATGATTTATTTGGTGCTAAAATAATGTGTGTATTCTACCTACCGTTGTTTCATTAAATGGTCCCAACGGAAGACCAGCGCTGGTTTAAATGCCAGCATAACACTGAGTTGGAACCATTTCGTTCCTTTTTGTTTGTCCGTTTGTCACGAATAAATGTTGTTTTATTTCTTTCTTTTCGTAGTTGAGCAATAAAGGCTCTGAAAAATCATTAACTCGCTGATAACTCCGCAAGCTCGCCTAACAAGTTAATCGTCTGTTAAGCCCTCTAATACACCCGAGATCCCGCGATACCCGCCCCGCTGTACGGAACTATGGATGTTTCCAATTACTTTATTGGCTTAGTATCGTTATCTATGTATAGGATTTTGGTTAGTTATATACAGCCTTGGCCAAAAGTATTGAACACCCCACTTTTTACTTTGTAACTTTCAAATAAAGCATTATTTTCTAATTTCAAAAACACACAAAAATGAAAAATTTAAAACGTGTTTGTACATGTGCAAATTATTAGTAGATTATCATTTTGAAGTAACTATTTTCGTGTGAAATCTGAAGCTAGAAAAAATCGGGTTTTACAACAAAATGATTAATTGGTTTTTTGTCTACGGAATTACGCTTAACGTCAATAAATATGACTATTTTTCCGATAGATATACAACTTTCTATAATATAAGATATTAATGCACCTTTTAAAGTTTGACTTTTATATGAAAAACGCATGGATGCTCAAGACTTTTGGCCAAGGCTGTATAAGTATTATACATAAAAACCCTCGATATAAATAAGAAATAGAAAAACATAGAAATTCATTTTATTGTAAAACCTGATTTTTTCTAGCTTCAGTTTTCACATTTAAACAGCTACTTCGAAACGGTATCTACGAATGATTTGCACATTTACAAACACATTATATATTTTTTTTTTTTGTGTATTTTTAAAATTGAAAAATAATATTTTATTTTTAAGTTACAAAGGAAAACGTGGGGAGATCAACAGCTTTGGCCAAGGCTGTATGTAATTGACATAAACGCTCATGCGACCGGACGGCAGCTTACGTCAATACTATAACAATATTTACTACAATATTTACTATAGCGATATCGTAAAAAAACGTTCCGAATTAAGCAATTAAGCTCTGTAGATTCTATTAGTTCGGGTCCAGTGCTTTTCCCAATACTAGGTACAATATTAGTATAACATTCAGACTTAGACCTAAATATTACAGTGTCAACGTTCTCGCAATATCTTGTCTAGCGGGCCAGTTTATAACAATAAACGTTTTCAATGAAACACCATTTTAATTCTCCTCACATCCGGAGTCCATTAGAAGAAATCCCTTCCATTGCGCTAAACTCGCCATAAATTAAATGTCGTTTAAGAAAACCATTTCACTTCTACGAAATGCCTGTTTGTGGATGAAATTAACGTCCTTGCCTTTGGGCCTTGGTTTAAAAAAAGACTAACTGCGAGCTTTCCTTCTCACACTTGAGTTTTCGAGCATTTGAAAGATAAGGATGGAATTAAGGAAACGCCTGTTGTTTTTTACACTTAGAGAAATATGTCTCAGACAGAAAATAAATGCCCCCAACACGAAAGAAATTGCTTTAAAGGGACCGTTTTTGTTCTGATTTTTTATTTATAATAGCTGCTACGATTTCGTGGGAAAATGGCTGAATGCTCAAAGGCTAGACCGTTTTCTGTAGATTGAGTCGTTATCACTGTTTGTTATCGTTAAAATTAGGACGTATCGTGAGGCAGCGCTTCGGCTTTTCGTGTTGGTGTTTGGTTGTTGTTTAATAAATCCTGCAATTCTTTGATTAACGAGATCGCAAGCTATGTCTTTATTTTGTTTAGTCTGTCTCTATTTTGTATTTTGGAAATTATTTTTATTTTTAAGACCAGCCTTTGTTCTCTACTATATTTTTTGCACTGTCACTATTCGGCGTTTTAACCGCCGTCATTATTGTCTTCGCATATTATTCAAGATAAACTTAAGAACTTTCTTGTTATTTTAAATGGAATGAAACTACCCCCGGGTCCGCTGTTTCTGATATCCTACTATTTGAGATTGAA
The DNA here is from genome assembly GCA_946894065.1 of Acleris literana. Classification (NCBI taxonomy): domain Eukaryota; kingdom Metazoa; phylum Arthropoda; class Insecta; order Lepidoptera; family Tortricidae; genus Acleris; species Acleris literana. The sequence goes on along the minus strand of OX335671.1, from coordinate 25,173,863 downwards.
ACCAAATTCAAATTCATTTATTTTGCTAAACCATCACGTAGGTACATTATTGAAGATGGAAGACAGATACATAGTTTCAGTAATGTTTACCTTATTATAGTAGGCATGCAAAATACAAAACAAAATTATTACTTACAATGAATACACAATTAACAATTCAACTAGCCTTCATAAACGTAATTATAATTTTTCATATAACCGAACCACAATAAAATTAAAATATAATAAAATAAAGGATGATAATTTACTTAGCATTATTATGTCAATAATCAACATTAATTTGAGTTTAGTTTTCATTAGTTTAAATATTCTTGCAACGAGTAGAAATTATTATTAGATAGCTACTTTAAGAGGGCACGTTTGAATTTGGGTAGAGGTAGCTCAGATATAGCAGACGGAAGCTTATTATAAATTCTTACCGCCATTCCTACAACATTATTGCGAAAAACAGCTAAGTTACTCCTCGGGACCATTAACTGATGCTTGCGTTTACGCATCGCCCCAGGATTCCTTTGAAAGGCCTTTCTAAAGAAGTGCTGATTTTTTTTGACAAATAAACTAATTTCAGCTATGTAGATGCATGGGAGGGGAAGAATCATCAAGTCTTTGAATATTTGCCTGCAAGATTCTCTATTACTTGTATTAGTGAGAGCACGGATACACTTTTTTTGAGCCTTGAAAGCTCTATCGAAAGCTACGGAATTGCCCCAGATCATAATCCCGTATCGCAGTATGGACGCAACGTAGCCATGATAGGCATTGAGGGCAGTATGTAGGGACGCTATTCTTCTAAGACGACTTAAAGCGAATACAAATCTATTAACCTTTTTGCATACATTGTCAATATGGTTTTTCCAATGAAGATTTTCGTCAGCTACTATACCTAGAAACTTGGCTGTATCTAATATTTCTATAGTTTTATTATCATACTGTAAATCTAGTTGAAGTCTATGACTGCTGTACGTTTTGAATTGTATCGCTTTTGTTTTAGTAATGTTAATCATTAATTTGTTTTTGTCCATCCAATTCATTATATCCTTAAGTGTATTGTTTATGTCATTTTCAAAATTATCTTGGTTATCACATTTAAATAGTATTGTAGTGTCATCGGCGAATAGAATACACTTGTGCTTTGTTATTTTTTCCAAACTATGGAGTCCAGACTTTGAGGGTCTTAAACTTAGCTGATGTCTTGTTGCCAACAGAAATAATATTGAATTGCCATGGGTTTTGTATATAAAGTTAAAATGTTTGCCCTCGGGAACTGGATCAAAATTGACTTGCAACATTTGAACTAAATTGTAACTTGTTGTGGTGTGCAATAAAAAGTATTCTTCTTCTTCTTCTTAAAGTGCCTCTCCAACTTAGTGAAGTTTGGCTATCAGCTGCTGGAAATAGTTTTTAAAATAAATATAAGGATCAATCTTACCCTTTCACCAATCTTGTACACAAATCTAACCAAAAGCAAGCTTTTCAAAATAATTTATTTTACGTAATAGTTTTCCATATTACACATCAGACATCACACAAAAACAAATGTATATATATGACACAAAAAAACATTACAAATACAAACAGAAAAAAGTCTGTGGAGTTTGTACCAACATTCCTGGAAGGAACCATGAAACATCTCTGCAATAGAACTCAGCATGCAGTTCGGGCTGCCTGCAGTCTGTGCATCAGGGATGTAACTCTTTGGCGCTATAACAGCAAATCCATCTGCGCATGTGCAAATATCCCCAATACTTTGAAAACCAACTACATGTTTATCCTATACATACATACATTAAATCACGCCTGTTTCCCAGAGGGGTAGGCAGAGACCACTTCTTTCCACCTGCTACGACCCTGACAAATCTCTTTCGCTTCTTCCACATTCATACATCGAGTCATGCATGCACGTCGGTTTCGGGTACTTAAGATCCGGCCCTTTTCCAGTATTTCCGTATTTTTATCCTATATGTAATAATTATTACCATTGTGTATAAATCCGCATTATTAAGTAGTAGAAAAAGTACCCAAATACGCTACGACGCTATATTATGATGCTTAAACGGAGCTAAAGACATCACGCGTAACAAAATAGAGGAAATAACGATATACATACACACAGGTCAAGTCAAAAGGAAAGGATCCTCGACAATCGGGTAAAAACAAACATACACGTGAATTCGATGCCTCGTTGCCAAAGCCAAAGGTTTCTTGTTCTTAATTTAAAAAAGCGATGTCTCAAAATCTTCGTGTCCGTGTACTTATTACAAATAACCGGCCAAGTACGAGTTGAACTCGCGTGGAGAGGGTTCCCTACATACGTACCTAATAAAAAAAATTGATAGAATTCTTATACGGTTTCCTGTAATCTACAAGCAATGAACTATATTTTCGTTCGTTTCGGAGATCAGGGGAGGGGGGGAATGGTCAATTTTCGTCTTCTTTCATGAATAAAATCAAAACTATTTATTTTATAATAATAACAGAAATATATTCAAGATCCTCATAACGAGCCCTTTCATTTGATATATGACACAGGAAGGATTGCAAAACTTTTTTTTTTAATTTCCTCATTTGTCACCCGAAAATGACTCTTATTTAAAAAAAAAAATACTTTGAACGTCTGCGTTTCGGTCCTCAATTTACATATGTGTATCGAATTTCAACTCAATCGGTCTAGTAGTTTCAAAGAAAATTGTTGTGACAGACGGACAGAAAGACAGAGGCACGAGTGATCCTATAAGCGTTCCATTTTTTTTGTACGGAACCCTATAAACATGAAATTGACTCCTTTTTTTATTGCCAGTCCTCATGCATTTAAACATGACTTGGTAACAACGTACAGTAACTGCCTTGCATTCGGCAGCTGCATTCGAAGCAGTCATGAATAAATGAGGGGCTGTTGCATAGGAGCTTACTCTGTAAACGCCTTTCAAAACAACCCTCTCTCTTACTCATTAGTCATGACAGTAAAGAGTGAACGAAACAGAAAGGCATGTTCAACACGGCGTAGACCGTGTTAGGAATGTCTGAATGAATTTCGTCGGTCTTTCAACTGACTATCGTAACTTGAGACGCGCTTATTGGCATTATTGGTGGATAGATACTTACGACCTTAAGTATAAAAGTCCTTTTTTAAGGTCCCCTCATTTTGCGTCGGGGGTTAAAAATAAAATAACATTTAAAATTAAAGTAGGTCCCATAAACGGATGGTACTTACGGAACCCTTCTTGTGTGTCGGACTCGCATTTGGCCGGTTTTTATTAGTCCTATCGCATCGTAATTCCCAATTATTTTTTATACTAAAACAATTTCCGCCTGAGTTGAAAATTATCTCTTCAGTGTTGTTATATTTAGAGATTGCAGTTCCGGGACGAAATTTATGAAGGAGCTTACCGGGATTATCGGGATTTTCGAGACCAGAGGGCTTATTGTCTAACGCACTCGCAATCTCAATCGTTTTCATTTGACAGTCCGAAGGCGAGTCTGCATACAAAATGAAAACAATTGTTCCACTTTGAAGCCGATTGCAATCGCGAGTGCGTTAGGCAATAGCGACGCAGTTCATACTCGTACAAAATCTTTACCGAAAATCCCGGATATTCAACCCTAGTCATAACAATGCAATGTATTTTTAGAGGATATTTAAAATCGATTTAATCTTACAATTTATACATTACGGTAAAAAATATAAGGTCAATGTGCACCTTACTTTGGCCTCAAAATACGACCAAAGTTAAAGACACGCGAAAATAAATCGTTCTTATGACAGGATGACAGGTCAAGTTAGGCCGGTAGAGAAGCTCACCGACTCAGTATAATTTAAAAGAATAACACCTATGGCCACCTCACTCGCCACACACGGGAAGGTGACAACTTAAGAGCCATTTGTATGATGCTGTGTTTTAGCATACCTTTGTTTGTGAACAAGTAGGTCCTCTTTACGAATGAAAGTCTGTAAACGCATTACTTGTATAAACGGAATACAATAGTATTTTTTTGCAAAATTTTACATAAAAAATGTAGAGGAGATGTGTACAATATGATCCCTCAAGGTAAAATGATTCCCCATCATATATTATCCGAGTTACTGTTAGCGATATCTATCCAAATATTCATTAACCGTATTCCCCACGACCCAGCCAGTTGTCTCTCCTAGTGTCATGGAGGTGGATGCACAGAGCGGGGATTTATAAAAAAAAAAAGTGAGTGTCTAATCTATGGTACGCCTATTTTTTAAGTTTCTTTAGTTTCTGCATGTTGATTTTTATTAAAATTTGGTTTTATTGTCATATTCCATTGACGTTCATCTATAATTAAGTGATGTTATAGTACCACATGTTGAACTTGAAACTCATATTTTGATCGATGCCTTGAAATTTGATGATTGAGGTAAAATGATCCATTTTCGTGAGTATAAAATGATCCCTGGGATCAAATTACCCCATTAGGAAATGTCTATTGGTCAGAAGTCCCACGTACCATCAGGTGGCATGTGTGCTCGTTTGTCTTCTCCTTAACATATAATAAATATTTTTAGTTTTTGCAGATCCTGCCGCGAGTTTAGAATCGAAAAATCACTTTAAAACGTTTTTTTACAACTATTTAAAGTTTAATTTTGTTTATTATGTATTATTTAATTTTAAAAAATATCTCCTTGTCGCTCACGACTTAAAATTTTATGTGTAACAAACGCTTACATATTGTCGTAGTCTTGAGCAATCGTATGATTAAAGTAAACGCCTGGATGTTTTTTTTATTAATGTTAAATATCACGGTATCCAGGGGATCATTTTATACATGCATGTGTTTAAAATGATCCATTAGTAAACTTTTAGAAAACATGATGTTATTAAAAAAATACATACAAATCATAAAAAATAAGTATGCTGTTCCCTAGATATATAAATTCACTATCCTTAACAATTTAAATGTTGTGATTATGTCTTAAACCCTATGGGACAATCTCATACAAATTGACCTAGTCCTGAACTAAGCTCTAGGCTTGGTACTATGGGTACTGGACCACTTATACATATATATAAATGGTGATTGACTTTTTGAGGATTCTAAGGAAAAGTGGTAACTGGTTTTTTGACAATTCTGAGGGAAAGTGGTACGTAATTGACTTTTTGATAATTCTGAGGAAAAGTGGTGATTGTATAAAATTGTGATTGCCACGATTTGGAACCCCCTAAATACATAAAAGTATTACGAAGAAAATAAATGGAAACCGTCAAGACTGGTATGAACAAAATTTAAAAAATCCGGAAGACTTGGTATTTGAAAATAAAAACTTGAGATGTCACAAAAATAGATTTGTATAAACATATTAAATATACAAACTATTGTTTTGACACTTCATAAGAGTTGCTGATTTCACTTGTTAGTTGGGTGAATCAACTTTTAACCTACTCCTTTTATTTTGCGGTATTAAAACTTTCCTGGTGACTTATGATTAATAATAATGTATGAATATTTAAATCAGACCACCAAATTTACCTTACCCTTTAAACACCTCGAATATTTTTTAATCTTCCAAAAAACCTGGTAACTACAAAACCTAGGGACAACATCGTCCCCTGTGTTACCAACTATATTATTATTTAAAGCTGTACTATTTTAAATAAAATCATTTCAAATGTTACCCTATTTGTCTAATTTAATAAGTGTATAAGCCACGTCGTTAGCAAATGTATAGTTTTTCTAAAAACATATAATTTGTGAAACATGTCGAAAAATGGGGTGCACCTTAACCTCGTAAGGCCCAGTGTGCAATAAAATGTACAGAAAAGGCAATATAAATTGAACTGTGTTGCAATGTGAATAAGGTTTATTTTCCTATGTTCATAAACTGAAAATGTCATTATCGAACAAACGTAATTGAACTTTATTGCGTTGATGGTAGATTCAAAGTCCCATTCACAAAAAACTCCCTGCTGGTAGTATGGTGGGTCTTACGAGGTTAAAAGTTGATTCACCCAGTTGAAACCTCTTCTATTAAGAGTAATAACATAAATAAACAAAACAATGTGACAGCTTTCTCAAATGATCTTTCGAATATTTGGCCATGGAATACATTTCTATTCAAACAAGTTCGTTCCTTTTTTTCAAAACATTCGCAGCCGGTAGGATTCGAACCTACGCTCCCAGAGGGAATCTGATTTCGAGTCAGACGCCTTAACCACTCGGCCACGACTGCATGTGACTCAGCCGCGAATATGCAAAATGCACCAACGTAAAAGCCGTTTCGCTGTCCCCACCTTACAACTTATCATAAGTAGATGCACACTTTTGTACCTTGTCGATTTAACGCCTTTGACAAATTAGTGTAGCAGTTCAAACATGAAGTTAAAATGACAAAGCACTTAAGTGTGTACCTACTTAAGAGATCGACTGTATCATATGACTAATGATCATAATTGCTTGGCATTCATGTCGTCATGAATGTCATGATCATGATACACGTGGTTCCTTTCACTTGTGAATGTCGTATGGCAGTATTGACAGTTTCAAAAGTGACGGTAAAACGACAAGATTTATTTTTTATCATGTATAGCATTGAGTTCATAAACGAGTAAATATGCTACCTGATGGTAAGTGGGATAGATATTTGCATTCTCAAGACAAAACAACGAAACAACCTTAATACTGTAATCATAAGATCGTAATCTATACTAAACCTAATAGAGGTATCATCAAGCTGAAGAGTTTGTTTGCTTGAACGCGCTAATCTCAGGAACTACTGGTCCAATTTGAAAAATTCTTTCAGTATTAGATAGCCCATTTATCGAGGAAGGCTATAGGCTATATATCATCACGCTAAGACCAATAGGAGCGGAGCACCAATGAAGAATGTTTCAACCTTCTACGTAAAAAAGTCGCGGGTTAAAGTTAGCGTTAGCCCAAAGTAACTATTCTACGGGGACGAAGTCGCGGGCAGAAGATAGTTGAAAATATAAATTAGAGTTTTAAAGAAACCACTCGGTCAGTTTGCTGTTTAAGGCATATCAGGGGCCTAATATGGCTGCGTTTATTTTGTGACAAAATGTGGATAAAACATCCGTCACTTTCTGACACGTATATAAGTACGAGAGTGACGGATGCTGTATCCAAAAATCCCGGGATAAACACAGCCATACTAGGTTCGCAGCTTTGAAAGTAGAGATCGTCATAATACAGGGTGTTTACATCTTTTTTAATATGAATTGTCCGTCAATTATACTTCAAGTTGACACCCCCACAGGGTATCACGAGTTGTGAAACGCAACCCTGAGAAGTGGAAATCGATTTTCCAAATTTAATTCCCCTAAGCAATCAACCGTCAGACGTGACTCAAATCGATTCTAAACAGGAAAACGAGCTTCGTATTTTCTTCAAGGAAAGCCGGCCTAATACGCGACACTCTAAATTCAGTTAAAAATACAACAAGGCTGCATTAGCATAGAAAGCGATTGGAACGAGCAGTAGTGTTATTCTCTCAAAAAACGGCGGTCGGTCGGACGGACGAGCGAATCGAAGCGGCGAGTTTAAGTAGTCCCGTCCGAGCGAACAAAACACATTATAGCGCGTGCATTGTCAATTAGGCAGCCTTATACGTTCGAGAAGTCATGCTGCCAAATTGAATACACGCGCTAAAATGTGTTTTGTTCACTCTGACGGGACTACATTTAAACTCGCCGCTTGGACAATCACTCGTTCGTCCGTCCGTCCGCCGTTGTTGAGAGAATCACACCACAGCTGAAAACAGCATCTTATTTGTCTATCTTTAACGGTTTGGGCTATGGTCATCAATATAAAGGTACACTTTGTTAAAGTTAAGGTCAATCAGGGCAAATGTATCTACGGAAAAGTGCGTTAACCATTAATATTATCTTAAAGTAATTCAAAATCTTTTTTTTTAATGCCTATGGTTTACTACTGTGTTTAAGAAGGACAGATTTGTATTTAATATTTTCAAGGAAAATTGTAACAGACGTAACTTTCTTGTAGTTTCCCTTGTCCCAACAGATCTTAACTGAGATTTATTTCTCGAAAATTGTCTATCTGATGGTGAAAGCATCATACATATAGAAAGATAAAAGTTGCCGCCATTTTGTTTTATAGTTACCAAAAAAAAACTATAAGAATACTTCATACTAAAAAGAGACCAAAAATTTTACATTGGGTTAAGACGTCAGATTCATAAAAAACTGTTAATTTAACTCGAGTGTACCCGGGGTTACAGTTTTGGTGCAAGTGGCCCTATGGATATCTATTACATACATCCTGTATATTGTAACAAATATATGCAAATACTTAATTAGTGTGAAAAGTACAAGTTTGTTCGTTTTAATCAAAAAATAATAAGGTATTTGGCCTTTCATTAAAATTTCAACCGATGCAAAGTATTTATTATTATCGTGGGCCAAACAACGACAACTAATTAAAAGCTCGTTCGTTTCGTGAACAATTTACATGGTATTTTTTAATCAAATATTGCTATAAAGAGTTGATAATTTTTTTCGGGACTTTTTTTAGACTGGCTTAAACATTGTAAATATTTAAATTGTTGTAGTAGCAGGGGTGATTCAGTTTTCAATTTAGGCATTGCTATGTACTTTGATAAATTATAAAGGTAGATTTAGGTAGGTAGGGAATGTAAAGCTCCATCGTCATTTATACAAACGTAAGAAAGCTATCTCCAAAAATATAATGTAATGTTAAGATGATTTAAAGCAAGTAGGATTAAACATTTTAGTTCCATGTAACAAAAGAAATAATAAAGTCTACTCAGGCATAAATTAAAATATCTTCTACGGTAACGTTCCCTTAAACCTAGTAACTGATAATTGTAAATTAAGATGTTATCTGATTTCATTTTATCTCGTTAATTAATATTATTGGCTATTTACGAAATTTGATCCAAATCAGTCCAGCCGTTGCAGCGTGAAGGAGTGAGGAGAGGAACACACAAACTTTTGTATTTATAATAGTAGTAGGATTAAATTAGGTACATGGGCAGTAAATACAACTTCATATTTATGTGTAAAAAATGTAACTTTAAGACTTTGATATCCATACCTTCACGCCTGTAATCCCAGAGTGGGCTAGGCAGGCTACAGAATTACCTACAACTCTAAAAACTTGTTGATAATTCAGTAACCACACTCTGCACAAGTAGGCTAGGATGTTTACCAGCGTATTAGTGACAGAGGTGTTATTCTCTCAAAAACGCGGTCGGACGAACGAACGAGTGAATGACGCAGCGGCGAGTTTAAGTAATCCCATCAAAGCGAACATAACTTTAACAAAAAGCAAGCTTTCAAAACCCGACTGTTGCTAACCAACTTTAAATCGTTATAAATCCTAAATGATCATTCAAAATGAAAAATGATGAAAGAAACCTAAAGATGATTTTTAAATCCCTATTCAATGATAACCCACTTGTCATACTCGGTCGACTTTTTTTTTTTATTTGCACAATATGGCGTCTGGTTGGCGCCCTATTGAATTTTGATTACTGACATATCTTCTGTGACACTAACCAGATTAAAACAAATCGATTGACATAAGAATCATAAGAATCCGACAACGGGTTTAGTTTTTATAGTAACACAAAGGAACAAACATACATATATAGGCTGTGAAACACAATACCCTCGTCCTTCGGCAGTCGGGTAAAAACACATATTAGCGCGTGCATTCTCAATAAGCAGCGTTATACGTTCGAACTTATCAGAAGCAATGCTGCCAAATTGAAAATGCACACGCTAAAATGTGTTGTGTTCGCTCTGACGATGACGGACACGGGACTACTTAAACTCGCCACTGCAACATTCACTCGTTCGTTCGTCCGACCGCGTTTTTGAGAGAATCACAACCCATCGTCGCTATTGCATAACGCACTCGCAATCGTGATCGGTTTCAAAGCGGAACAATTGTTTTCATTTTGTATGCAGACAAGCTTTTGATTTTCAAAATGAAGGCGATTGCGATTGCGATTGCGTTATAAATAAAATAAATAAATAAATATCAAGGGACGATCTCACACAAATTGACCTAGTCCCAAACTAAGCTCTAGGCTTGTACTATGGGTACTAGACAACGATATAAATACTTATATAGAGAAATATATACTTAAATACATAGAAAACATCCACGACTCGGGAACAAATACTCGTGCTCATCACACAAATATCTGCCCTTACCGGGGTTTGAACCCAGGACCGCTAGCTTCGTAGGCAGGGTCACTACCAACTAGGCTAGCAACGTCAACGGGGGTAAGTGTGTCGAACCATATATTTTATAGGAGATATTGTTGGTTTGGTGCACGTGCCCCGTAGGCGCACTTACCCCGACTCACCTTAATCTTGTATGAAGAAAATATCTAGCGTTCAGGGTCACGGCGTGTTATCTTTAGAGATGGGCGTGGGTGTATATCCGTTGGGTTTATACCTAGAAATATACCAGATTAGATCAGATTAGTAAATACCTGAGTGCACTGAAAAAAATAATTGGTTGCTTGTAACAAGATTGTGATTGTTGTCCATAAGCGGCTTGAACCCATACGAGCCTAACAAGACGATAGATACATCAACTAAAACGTTAGATACATCAACTATAATGTTAGTTGAATCACTAAAGAAATTGCTGTCGTTAACTATTAGCTTTGGTTGATATAACTAATATCTTAACTATTGTAATCATTTTTTGTCAACTAAGTGAAAATCTCTCTTTGTTGGCTCTCATTTTTTTGAGTGTGCATATCCAATCAACCGAATATTCGACGATACGATTAGCGTAGTTAGTAATGGCCCTGTCTTCGAAGCCAGCGGTCCCGGACTCCATTCTCGGTAAGGGGAAAGTATCTGTGTAAAGAGTGTTAGTAGTTGTTGAAGTTTAGACGCTTTTTACAAAGGATGTCCCGGAACTCTCTTTCTTTACCAGTCCAGAATATAGTATTAACTTTCCAATTAGTTTATAAGTAATTAAAGTTAAGCGCCTTTGGAAAAAAATGCGGTTAATTCCGGTGAATAGGAAATATTTCCCGTGTTAAATACCCATTTACCCGTGTAGTTTTTTTATCTCTTTTCATCTCGTTTCAGCACAGTTTTCCCACTAACTAATTGAGCCCAATAACTTTTCATTATAGACGCTTGTCTCAAGTGGCCATTAGGGCATTAGCGAGGTTAAAACAGTAATAATCTCCGCGGCGCCCCCAGCAGCCGTAAATAAAGTGAGCCAGCGGCCTAAGCCTGCGCGTCACTGAGCTATGGCCACCAAATATGCTGCTTTATAATAGTAGGAATAGTATTAATGGCGTTTAAACGTTTATACAATTAGATATTAAACATTCAAACAGTTCACGATCAGAATAAGACGAAGCGCTTGTAGATTTACTCTATATTTCAGACGTAAAAAGGCTTGTAGTCAATTTATTAAATGAATGTTTTGAATTATAAATAAAGACGTCAATTTGACAAAAGTATATGACTGTAATGACTGATATGACCTGTAGGGAAATTTCACTTAATACTTTTTTTAGTGGTATGTCATTAATAATGCATTAAAAAAAAAACGAGATCAAATTATACTTAATAAAACTGTATTCATTTGCTTAAGAAAACTTAAAAAGAAAAGAAAAGAACAGAAAGATACATTTATTCACTATACACATAAGAGACACAGAAAAAAAGTAAAAACAGAAAACAGCAATAAAAAGAGTAGTGAGTGTGTCTTCGCGGCAGTTTATAGTTTAGTTTTAAGTTCGTAAAATTTATAAAATAGGTACCTAAAATTCATGGTGTAAAATAGTTCCTAAAACTCTGCCTTTCTACTGGCCTTGACACAATAACACCCTTTATTATGTATATTTATTATTATTGTTTTAGTTTAGACATTTTGGCATAAAAGGTGACCTTATTATACACGGTACTAACGTATTTTTGACAACCGTTGTTGTAGTTTTAATCTAAATTAGGATATATTTTTGTTCCTTAGTAGTGAAATTAAAAAACGTGATGAAAAATAGTTTCTTGACTACATCATATTTTTAAAAACCTTACTCCTTCCATTTATCCTTGCTTTTAAACAGCCCTTATTTTTGATAACTAGTTTTAATTAAATGTTTTCCTGCGTTATTGAGGGTTCCGTTTCAAGTTTAAGACTCGCGAATTAGTGCGATTATGACATTTTATCTATAAAAACTATTCGAAAGTCGTTATATACACTAAAATATTACAAAACTATTTGCTTTGTACTGATGTTATGTAGGTATAAACTAAAATCTGGGACATCCTGTAGGTGATTGGACATTGCCTATTAGGGAATGAAACTTTTCAACCTCTTTTGTGACATGAAAGTTTGTAAAATGATAATTATATATCCATTTAGTCAATATTGTGGTCAAAAATATTTCCAAGTCTGATCGAAATAAAACATTATCAGTTAACATAGTACAAACTTAATGAAAGAGAATCATCAATTCTGCAAAAAAAATAAACATTCAAAAATAAATAAAAAACCACAAAAACTAATATATTCCGTCTGTGACTAATTAAGACAAAATTTCAAAATTATAAGCAGAAACACCCTTTGCAATAGAACTACAAATGCCCATAAATACTAACCTCAATCAAAACCGTCCCCTTTCGGAGCCATCGGCATTTAATATCCGTGACAGAGTCAAGCATAAACAATACACGGCTGCGCCGGCCGAGCGTGTTGCGTGGAAGACACTGGCAATAAATAACGGGCCGTAAGCCCCCCGGCCCGGCCCTGTCGCCCTGCGTTCCCTGAAATACGGATTTAGTTCCAAACTTGAATTAGATAAAGCTGTTAAATGAGTTGTGGAGGTTAATATGACCTTAATTCGACCTTAATGTGTTATAGCGGGTGTTCTGATGTAAGACTAAAATACGTTCGAGTAGATTAAAGAAAATATTATTTTCTACGGCTATAGATGATTTTCTTATAATGGTTTAGACAGTACATGCAATACATATTGTAGCGTTATCGCTACAAAATCGCTTTTTTAATTTACAGTTATTCAACCTTTTTGCAAAGACAAAATCTTTGGACGTTCGAACCATTGATTTTATCTTTACGTTTGAATTTTGAATTGTGCATTGTAATTTTGTCGTTCGTCGTAAAAAATAGCCATTGTTTTGCCAGCGTTCATACGAGAGACTTTCGAATTATTGAATCGAATATCTGAATTGATTTGAAGTTTATACTTATGAAGTGAACGTTTATTTAAAGGAGTAACCCAAGATTCGGTTTGAAAACCCGATTTTTTGGCCCCAGAGCCGTCCTTGTGATTCCGTTCCTTTTGGTGGTTTCCCTCGTTTGATAGAAAAAAAAAAATTGCAGTCCGCCCCACTGCCTTACCAGTCGCCTTTGAACATCCTTGCTATATTTTTGTCTATTATATTGTTTTCTCTTTTGATTGTAAAATAAAGTGTTTACATACAATGACATACTGTTACGCAAACCCAAAAAATATCTGACACTAGACAAATGGAGGCATCGCATTAAATTGTTAGAGATGTAATTATGGTCTTGAGTTTGGAAAATACCGTCCATGGCCCCGTACTATCAGGTGAGGTCATTATTTGCTTGCTCTATGCCATAAGAACTATAAGATTAAATAAACCACCGAAATAATTGTGACCCTACTTTCAGCGGGCCTAATATGGCAGCTTTTATCGCGTGACAAAATGTGGATAAAACATCCGTCACTTTCTGACACGTATATAAGTACGGGAGTGACGGATGCTTTATCCACATTTTGTCACGCTATAATCGCGACAGCCCGCAGAGCTGATATCTTAAATAGCGCTAACGTTTTTTTTCAAACACCATTAGGAATTTTAGTTTTAAACAAGTTTTTTTTTTTAATCGTCCGTACCTTTTTTGGACCTAGCTGCAGATAAATTAGATTCATAAGCCATTAGACATTGTGTATAAATAGAACGCTTTATCATTGACGTTAATTGTTTAATATACAGGCTGTTCCAAGTTTGAACTTTGTCCTTAAAATATATTTGTGTGCAAAACATTTTAAACTTTGATGTTGGTTAATAAGAAAACGACAAAAATAGACTTGTATTAATATGTAAATATTTTAATAGGCATGATTAAATTGTACCAAATAAGAAGAAAAATTATTAAATTTCAGTAGGGGAAGCTGTTGTACCCCGGACAGTTTACATTTCTTTGATTTTTAGAAAAAAAACGAGATGCTTCAGAATTGCCAAATGTGCAAATATGTAAAGTTGTACTATTGTACTACATTCCGGGATATGATATTAAACGATCCTTTAGTTAGTTTAGACGGGACAGGCTGATAGAAAAAAAAGGGAAAAGTGTCCATGGTACAACACCCCTGATTCACCTTGGACACTCGGTGTTGTACCTTGGGCAAATACCATTTTTGCCAAGAAAACAGAAAATAATCATCTAGTATTTAGTTATTAAGGATACAAAAGGCAACTCGGACGAAGACTTTTTATACCTTTTCATAGGTTCCTTAATAAAATTTACAAGAAAAGGCCATATTTTCCCACTCTCCTAAAACAAATGGAAAATCTCCCTGAGAACAATTAAAAACATAAACAAAAATGTAATCAACAATTAAAATAGTAAAAAATATTTAACTTGTCATAAAAAATGCAAAATAATGTAAGAATTAGAACACTTTGGAACTTTTCTACCTTAGTCCGTAGTCCGAGGTACAACGTAAGTTCGGTATCCAAGGTACAACAAAGCAAGTTTTTTTAAAAGTAACCTTTGTAAACGCACTTCGTCTAAAAGTTAGGATGAAACGACTGCACTATCTGATAGCTATTTAATATAGTTTTAGCATGCATTATTCAGTTTTATCATATATATTCGAAACACTAAATAAACGAATTTGTAATAAAGTTCTAAAAACTCATTTTCTGTAACAAATTTTATATTTTTGTAATTTTCTCGACGCACACGCCGCTCTCGAGTTTCGTGCTAACTTTACTTTCATTTTAATAGATAATGGTTCAAATGACATATATATTTCTTTTTGAAGAATGCGGGATACTTTAAATATTGTCAACTGTCCGAGGTAAAACTATGTCCGGGGTACAACAGTTTCCCCTACTTCTATTGAATCATTTTAAACATCTTACGCTCTCTTCTTCTTCTTCAGCCTATAGCCACCCAATGCTGAGTGTAGGCATCCTGCATTGCTCGCCACCCATCTCGGTCCAGTGCTCTCCTCATCCAGCACCTTCCTGCCACCTTGACCAGATCGTCGGTCCACCTCATCTCCTGTCTACCAACGTTTCTTCGCCCGGTTCTGGGTCTCCACTCTACCACAGCCTTTCCCCATCTTCCATCATCTCTGCGGCATATGTGTCCAGCCCACTTCCACTTCCTTAGAGTGATTACTTTGGCTATATCGGTGAGCCTTGTTCGTCTTACGCTATTCTTTAGTTAATTGGACCATCTTACAATTCTATTAAAATAATATAAATTCAGTCAGCATTGTTTAATTAGACGGATCTGTAATCGATGTTTTTTTTTTATCAATGAACATCGAAATACAACAATTCTGTCGCGTTCAATTCTCCTATTTTCCCTTGCGAATATTTTACTATTCACTTTAGTGCTGAGTTATTTTCGTTCAGCACAAAAATGCAAATGGCGACGGGAAAAATGGTAAAAATAGTCCGCAGTCGGTAGGATTCGAACCTACGCTCCCAGAGGGAATCTGATTTCTAGTCAGACGCCTTAACCGCTCGGCCACGACTGCTGCGCTCAATGCTTTTGAAATTTGCATTCTTTTGATCATTAACGAAACAGCTTGCGATAGAAAGAGTGAATGAGCATGATTTTAATCAGAATAAAACAGCATGTTAAATTTACTCGTTTATAAGACAAAACTAGTTTGTAAGAAAGATGAGTTTGACTTAATTCCATAGAAACAATACAGGTTATTTAGAAATTGACGTTATTTTAAACAAATCATAATTAGAAGTAAAAAAACTAGGTATGCATAGTATATAACTGAATGTCAAATTACCGCATTTTGTGTAAGTATTATCTAAATTTTCTTACATCAAAGAGAAAAAAAAAACAGCGCTTTTCTAGATTTTATTACCGCGTGTTTATTATAATTTTCAAGTTAGTAGTATATAGGCTACTATTTACAAATAAAAAATATAGCTTTCAGCCATTTTGGAAAAACTACCCCTAAAGGATAAAAGGGGGTGTAGAATTTTGTATGAATTTCGTAATTTTTTCTGGTTAAAAAAGTGAAAACTGGTATTTGGGCTACTTATACATTATTTTTAATTTCGGCGATTCTGAAAAAATATAGGTAGGTACCTAAGGGGGTGAAATGAGGGGTAGAAGTAGTATATCGAAGTTAAATAAACTCATCGCTATGAGCTATGATAATAGCTGTAATGTACTTGGAGTAAGTACAGTTGGTTAGGTTAGGTTGACTTAATTTCAAAGTACAAATACAGGGTGATTTGGAAATCGACGTTATTTTAAACAAATAATAATTAGAAGTAAAACGGTAGGTATGCATAGTATACAATTGAATGAAAAATTATGGCATTTTGTGTAAGTATTATCTAGATTTTCTTATTTCAAAGATAAAAAAACAGCGCATTTAACTAAAACAAATACTTTATTTATTTAATTATCCCTTCTTCTAGTTATGATTACCACGTGTTTATTACCTTGCTTTCATGTTTGTTTGTATTCGGCACACGTCAAGCAATTGATGTAAAACTTAATTCCCTACGTTAGTCTTTAATTAATTGCACCGTCTTATAATGCTATCAAAATAAGATAAATTCGGTCAGCATTGTTATTTCCTGTCATCGATGTAATTTAAAAAAAATATTACTATAAACATCGAAATACAACAATTCTGTCGCGTTCAATTCTCTTCGCTATTTTCTCTTGCGAATATTTTACTATTCACTTTTGAGCCGAGCTATTTTCGTTCAGCACAAACATGCAAATGGCGTCGGGAAAAATGTTAAAAATAGTCCGCAGTCGGTAGGATTCGAACCTACGCTCCCAGAGGGAATCTGATTTCTAGTCAGACGCCTTAACCTCTCGGCCACGACTGCTGCGTTCAATGCATTTGAAATTTGTAATCTTTTGATCATTAACAAAAACAGCTTGCGATGGAAAGAGTAAATAAGTATGATTTTAATCAGAATAAAACAGCATGTTAAATTTACTCGTTTATAAGATAAAACTAGTTTGTAAGAAAGATGACTTTGACTTAATTTCAAAGTACAAATACAGGGTGATTTGGAAATCGACGTTATTTTAAACAAATAACAATTAGAAGGAAAACGGTAGGTATGCATAGTATACAATTGAATGACAAATTACGGCATTTTGTGTAAGTATTAGCTAGATTTTCTTATTTCAAAGAGAAAAAAAACAGCGCTTTTCTAGATTTTATTACCGCGTGTTTATTACCTTGCTTTCATGTTTGTTTGTTTTCGGCACACGTCAGGCAATTGATTCAAAACTAAATTCCTGATGAGCTATAGACTTAATTTTTTTTTTACTTTATTCACCAGCTGTCAGGTAGCCGACTTACCTGGGAGTTTGCAGTGTGGTATTTCGGGGTGTGATTAAGAAACTAGTTATACCTACAGAATATTAACTGGAAGAGTTCCCTTAAAGGGGTAAGGTCGCCTTTGAATATCCTTGCTAATTTTTTTTTATCGTCCGTACCTTTTTGGACCTAGCTGCGGATAAATTAGACTTTATAAACCATTAGACATTGTGTATAAATAGTACGCATTATCATGGACGTTAATTGTTTAATATACAGGCAGTTTAAAATTCAAGTATTGTCCTTAAAATGTATTTGTATACAAAATATTTTAAACATTGATGTTGTTTAATAACAAAAGGAACGGCGAAGTAGATTTTTATTAATATTTAATTTAATATTAGAATATTCCTGTTCTAAATAAGAAGTAAAACTCATTAAATTTCAGTACTTCTAGGGAACTACTTGAAACATCCTACGTTAGTCTTTAATTAATTGCACCGTCTTATAATTCTATTAAAATAAGATAAATTCGGTCAGCATTGTTATTTCCTGTCATCGATGTAATTTTAAATAAAATATTTCTAAAAACATCGAAATACAACAATTCTGTCGCGTTCAATTCTCTTCGCTATTTTCTCTTGCGAATATTTTACTATTCACTTTAGAGCCGAGCTATTTTCGTTCAGCACAAACATGCAAATGGCGTCGGGAAAAATGTTAAAAATAGTCCGCAGTCGGTAGGATTCGAACCTACGCTCCCAGAGGGAATCTGATTTCTAGTCAGACGCCTTAACCGCTCGGCCACGACTGCTGCGTTTAATGTATTTGAAATTTGTATTCTTTTGATCATTAAAAAAAACAGCTGGCGATGGAAAGAGGTAATAACTATGAGTTGACTGAGCATAAAACAAAATGTTAAATTTACTCGTTTTGAAAGAAAATTGAGTTTGACTTAATTTCAAAAAACAAATGCAGGTTGATTTGTAAATCGATGTTCTTTTAAACAAATCATTATTTTAAACATAAATCTTCCATGAGACTCAGACACAATAAAGAGAACACAACGGGTTACTCATACAAATAAAGTCCAAAAACGCTCGACATGTTTCGGGCTCGTCCGGAGTCCCTATTCTTGAGCAGACGCGGCCGCAGCACGACGAACACACATATAATCAGCGCTTTTAACTAAAATAACTGCTTTAATTTTGTAATTATCAATTTTCTAGATTTTACTACCGCGTGTTTATTACTGCATTTGTGTTCGGCACACGTCAGGCAATTGTTTTAAAAGTAAATTCCAGATTAGCTAGAGACATAAACATAGCTTAGAACTGAAGGATTCCAAGTTTATCGTTGACGTTAGATTTTTTAGTTGATTCACCAGCTGGAAAACACTCAATTAAGTAATAAGCTAAATGTCACAATTTTATGCTGAATAGATAATGATTTCGGCTTACACCATCATACACGTAACTTTTACATTGATAGTGACGTTTACACGGTAATAAGAATTAGAATAACATAATACAAGCATACCAATTCAATCTGATAAAAAGAACAAAAACCTACTCTAAAGTTAAAAAGATAGGATAGATAAAATAATACAATTTAATAATTACCTACTTAAGCGTTTACAAAAAAAGTTCGCAGTCGGTAGGATTCGAACCTACGCTCCCAGAGGGAATCTGATTTCTAGTCAGACGCCTTAACCGCTCGGCCACGACTGCTGCACAGAAAGCATTCAAAATCTGCGGTCATCCGCCGCGTCTACTTTCACTTTAACACATACTGTGTCAAAACGTGACTTTACGAACATACTAATAATCTAGGTCGACCGGTTTAGTACAATCAGCGATAATTAAGATTAGTCGACTTCAAATAAAAAATGAATGTACCTGGGCATGTGTCGAAAGAGAAGTTGCATTATGAACATTTTTATGGTTAAGTATTAAGGTGTTATATTGTTTATTTATTTATATACTTAGCGCTTCAAGGTTCGATTCTCGGTATAGGCAAATATTTATTTGTGTGTAAAGAGAGTTTTTGTTTGTGAGTCTTATACAAAAAAGTGAGTCTTATCTAGACCTATTTGCCCATTTTTTAAATATTTTTTCTAAGTAATCACGTAAAGTTGTTTTTTCCATACAAAGTAAAAAGCAAAGCTGGGACACCTAGTATGGAGAAACCAACTTTGTATGATTACTTGAAAAAATATACGAAAACGGGAAATTTGGTTTAAAAACTTCGCTGATTCGTAATGATTCTAATTATGTATGATACCACTGAAAAATTTATGAAACAAAACATGAAATTAATGATTTTTCGTGACATGGACAGGGGAAAATTACACAAATTAAGATTAAAATGATCAATATCTCCGAAACTAGTAAAAATCACTGAACATACATAGATTTTTAGATGCTCTATCAGCCCTAGGCCGGTTGACGTCGGTTTCTGGGACACCCTGTGTATGGGTCTCTTTTATTGACACGGGATCTATATATCGCACCTTTAGAACAATAATGACCTAATTCAAAATTTGTGCTTTCAAACTTCGAGTCATAAATTTATTATCATAGAGACCTAACTCGAAATTTAAAATTTCTCAATTAGGTCACTATTGTTCTGAAGGTGCGATATCTTGTTCCGTTCTTGAGTGAGAAAATAGTCGATAGCTAATCGCTTCCTCGCCGGCAGAGGGACAAGTCCCTTACTCATATTTATAACAAAAACCACATTCTAGTTTTCTTATTTTCCTCACTTACCCAAAGGTTAGCTGGAAGAGATCCCTTAAAGGGATAAGTTGGCCTTTGTATTGTATTTCAACTCTGTAAATATCGTATAATTATGAATTTCTGTTGTGTACAATAAAGTTTTTACATACATACAAAAACCCTACCTGCGCTTTCTATTATTAATACCACTGAATTAAATTGTTATTTATTATTTTTACTTGTTGAGCCCCCTAGGTTTTAGAGTATAAAACTGTCACACGCTAGAAATATCACTAAAATTAGTGACCCATTATTTGATGGCCCATTTGCTCCCGCGGCGGCGCGAGCGCAAACACCACTCAATCAGCAATCGCAAACATGGTCGCCATGCCGACCGAGCCAGTTCATAAATGAAAGTTTTCGGAGTATTGGTTAAACTGTTTTTAGGGCTCCGTACAAAAAAATAAAGAAACGGACTTATAGGATCAATCGTGCGTCTGTCTGTCTGTCCGTCCGTCTGTCGCAGCCAATTTGCTCCGAATCTACTGGACCAAATCAGATGAAATGTGGTAAAATGGTGTAACCCAAACAGTTTTTTTTTTTAAAATCACGGTCATTTTCGGGCGACGAATAAGGAAATTAAAAAAAAGTTTTGCAAACCTTACTGTGTCATAATTACTTATATCAAATGAAAGGGCTCGTTATGAGGATCTCAAATATATTTTTGTTATTATTGTAAACCCGTCTTGTGTGCCCGTGTGGTTGCCGGCTTAGAATAGTGCCACTCCATGTCTTCCCGTGGATGTCGTAAGAGACGACTAAGGGAATAAAGGGGTCCATATTGGCTCACCTAATTATTTTTACTCATAACGACTCATAAGTCCTAATCATCGCAACTCCTAACGTATTTTTTTCAGCAACTGTTACTTTTTCAGGATTTTTATCAATAAAACCTAACCTAACCTAGTCTTATCTACACATTGAATATTTCAGAACTTCTGAACAGTTTACGGTTCCAGCGGTATAAAAAATTCATTTTCGGAGTTCCGATAATAGGAGTTGCAATTTTAGTTGAACTTTGGCGCTCCCGGAATAAAGGCTTGTAGTACTGTTAGGCGATGGGCTTGCAACCTGTCACTAATACGCTGGTAAACATCTTAGCCTGATTGTGCAAAATGAGGTTACAGAATTATCAACAAGTTTTTAGAGTTGTTGGTAATTCTGTAGCTCTGCCTACCCCACTCTGGGAACGAAGGCGTGAGTTTATGTATGTATGTATTATTGTAAACTAACTAGCTTTGATTTTATTTATGAAAGTTGACCATTCAGACCATTCCCATTCCATCTCCGAAACTACCGAACCTAAAATTTTGAAAAAACTACGAAATATAGTTAATTGCTTGTAGATTACAGAAAAACATATAAGAATTCAATTAATAAAAATATTTAAAAAAAATACTTATGTACGGAACCCTCTCCACGCCAGTTCAACTCGCACTTGGCCGGTCTTTTTTATTTACGGGTCAGGTAGCCCACTTGCCTGGGAGTTTGCAGTGTGGTATTTTGGGGGGAGGTTAAGAGGTAGGTATCCGGACCAATCTTTCATAAATTGACGTAGTTGCAAACTTAGGTTGTACTAACACTGGGTCCATATTGGCTCATATAATTATTTTTACTCATAACGTATTGTAAGTCATAATCATCGCAACTCATAACGAATTTTTTTCGCAACTGTTACTTTTTCAGGAATTTTATAAATCAAACCTAACCTAACCTAGTCTTATCTACACATTGAATATTTCAGAACTTCTGAATAGTTTACGGTTCCACCGGTATAAAAATTACATTTTCGGAGTTCCAATAATCGGAGTTGCAATTTTATATGAACTTTGGCGCTCCCACTAACACTACCGATAAAGATAAATAAATAATAGTTATCAAAAACTCGTGTTGTGCTCCTCACATAAAATAATATTAGGTAGCTCTTACAAAATAATTCCGAGAACGGTAGCTTCGTACGCATATCATAGATAGCTAGTCTCGTCTGTCTGTTTAATAAATAATTGAAAAAATCACCTTCTTGATGTAGTTTTTTGCGGCGCTTCTTCTCTGCAGTGCAGGGTTGTGATTCTCTCAAAAAGCAAAGGTTATCGTTTGCTCGAGTGAAGGTCCAAGCGGCGAGTTTAATAAGTAGTCCCGACAGAGCGAACAAAACACATTTTAGCGAGTGTATTCAATTTGGCAGCATGACTTCTCGAACGTATAAGGCTCCTGGTGTTGTCCGAAGCGCTAGTAGATTCACTCCATAATTATCGACGTGTAAAAGAGCCCTCATGTGGGAAATTTACCGAATAAATATTTCGAATTTTGTTTTTTTTTTTGTCTCGAGAGCCCTCGTTTAATGTTCTTTCTTAGTCTTGCAATTAAAACACGACATATTTTCTCTTTAGCAGTTTTGTAGAAATATGTATTAAATATGTATTTTGCAGGAAAATGAATATGAGATACTTTATGAGGACTCCGTTTTTTAATTAAGATGGAAAATAGAGGAATGAGTTATATTTCAATGAAACTACAGACAAGCTAGTATTTACTGCAATTATGTTTGCAACCAACTGTTCAAATCTCCAATTTCCCAGTGGACTACCAAATTGTGCCCCATTCGT
Organism: Acleris literana; assembly: GCA_946894065.1. Lineage (NCBI taxonomy): Eukaryota > Metazoa > Arthropoda > Insecta > Lepidoptera > Tortricidae > Acleris > Acleris literana. Next base: position 25,150,938 of record OX335671.1, on the reverse strand, counting down.
GAACACTGAGTCAAAGACAAGGTAATTCTAGCTTCCAGTGGTCAGGTCTCAACCAGCTTGTTTTACGGAAATGGCGTTCCCGGAAATGGCATTATGCAGTGCGGCTGTACAGTACCGCTATTCAAATGGAACACTGGATTTAGGATAGTTAAACTGTTTTGGAAGGATAAGATATGTAATATAGGTTATTATAATTGTTTAAAACATGAAAAATATGAACTGTACAAGATAACTTATTTAAAATAATAATTTATGGGTTTTTGATAACTTATCTGCGTTAATAAGAAATCGAATTAGAAAATGGGACGAAAAATACATCCTGTATTTTTATTGCGCACAGAATAAGTAATAGGGTAATTAATCAGGAGTCATCCCATCAATTTTAGAAAAATTACATTAAAATAAAAAACGACCTTAAAAGAAAGTATCACAAATAACTAAGAAATATATTTCGTTCGGTAGGTATCTGAAAACATTTAAGTTATTACCTACTACTTTTTAGTACTACCTTAGTCGTTGTTTAATTAAAGTCATAAACACAACATCATTGTATTATATTAAGAAATAAATACACTAATAGCATAATACTATAATATTTTCATACATTAAGGAACCTAGTTAATTTCCCTATATGTAGCTTTGTGTTTTTCCACCCTGTATATTATAATGAAACGTAAACAATCATACAGTGACAATAGACTATTTAAAAAAAAAAAATGCTCAGTAACAACAAAAAACATAATATCTAATTACATTACATACATATACATACATAATCTCACGCCTTCGTTCCCAGAGTGGAGTAGGCAGAGCTACAGAATTACAAACATCTCTAAAAACTTGTTGATAATTCTATAACCACAATATGCACAATCAGGCTAAGATGTTTACCAGCGTATTAGTGACAGGTTGCAAGCCCATCGCCTAACAGTACTACAAGCCTTTATTCCCTTAGTCGTCTCTTACGACATCTATGGGAAGAAATGGAGTGGCACTATTCTAACTCGGCAACCGCACGAGGAGTATCTAATTACAAACTTCGCCAAACTGCTTCGCAGTTTGTTGGCGAAAAGATTAATATTTTGCACTTGATGATGATGATGATGACTTACTTTTCCTTAACCAATCAATAACTATACTATAAGCATATCGCACTGCTAGATCAATACAGTAGTAACTCAAAATACAACTGTATTTAAAAATCAACTTTAATACAACTCCTATGAACTTGAATCAAAACTAGCAAGGATTTTGAGTTGATACTGTTTTGATCTAGCAGTGCGATATTCACAGCCTGGTAAGAATTGGGATACCTCCAGCTGATGTGACAGTTTATAAGAAAAAAAAAGGAAAGCTAACAGGTTGAATTACAAAATGACAAAATACAAACTTATTTTGTCATTTTTTTCCTTTTCGCCATTAATCTTTTGTTAGATCTTGGGTACCCATATCTACTACACCCTAGCTGTAAGTCGCCACTCTTCCTAGTTTAACTACTGTCCTTAAAAAAAACGTGTAACCCAAGCACATTCAATGAAATAACAATCACTAAATCTACCAAACATTAATATCGTCTGTACGTCTACTGTTACTGTACGAGTAATTAAGCCATCATTGTACAAATGTCTGTCTTGTTGTCACAGCTGTTTAATATTTAACCGTTGTGAGCTCATGATTTTCTGACATAAAACGGGAGGTAAACCGGCTGAATCTGGATATTCTAGCTTTATTTTGGACGTAAATCCATAGGCTCAAGTTGTCCATCGACACAAACATAACTTAATTTTCGCAACTCAGTAAATTATTGTGATTAGTATAGGGCTTTTTAAAACAAAGTTTAGCATTTTATTAAAGTAATATTATGGTTCCCTATTAATACTTAAATTATGGTCATCTAACATTTTCATGTTACAACCTATTGAAAATCAACCAATCAGATGGGTAAGAAGTTGAGTGGTAGGGTGGCCATGATCCTGAATAAAAATATTTCATTTAATGTTTATTTAAATAGAAAACAAAGTAATTTTCCTAACGCTTTTAAATCTATTACGTTATGTTCCTATTGGTGTAGGTAGTTAGTTTTAGTTGAATTTGTTGCTACACGCCGTAGCATTTTTTTTTTTTTTTTTTTTTAAATCTTAATATGTTTTCTAATTTTAATATTTTAATATTTTAACATAATTTTGTATTGTCTTAATCTAGATCTAACGAATTTTGTCTGATTTTAATATTATTTATGTTTATTGTGTACGATTGTATGTTATTTATTGTGTACCTAATTATGAGTCCCAGTTAATTATTATTATTGATGTAAATGTTTTTTTATTTATTTAAAAGTTCAAGTAGTACTTCACTCACTAAAGAAACTAATAATAACACATTTGTAAATAAACTGAAACTGATTAATAAATGTTATTACACCCTCAGTGAATACCGTAATGATGAATTTCAAATGCAGGTACAGTGAGTCCTCCTCTCCTTAATACTGCGGTGCCCATCATCATCATCATATCAGGGTTAAGGCTGCGGCTCCACTGAAACGGAGACGAGCGGAGCGGCGCGGAGCTGTGCCAATATTAACCAATAGAAGGCACATGCGGTCACGTCGAGCGCGCCTTGCGCACGTTGGTTTAGATTCTATTGGTTAATATTGGCACAGCTCCGCACCGCTCCGCTCGTCTCCGCTTCAGTGGAGCCGCAGCCGTATAATGAACTGTTGAAATAGTTTAGTATTTATTTACCAAGACCTTTGTTACATTATATTGCAATAAATTACTGATTACGGATTACTTTACTTGTGTAGCGGTTATTCTTTTGGTTTAGTTTAGTGTGTGTGCTATGTGTACCTATGTAATTTACCGTTGTTTAATTGACCTGCACACGTAAAGTTCGGACTGCGGGAAACGCCACGCGCCATTCCAATCTTCACTCCGAACCGTACGAGTAAATGCAACTGTAATAGTAAAATAGTAAAAAACCTACGGTTCGGACCGACGCGTGGAATGGCGCGTGGCGTTTCCCGCGGTCCATACTGAGCCGTGTAAAGGCCGCTGATGGCTCCAATGGAAGACCAGCGCTGGCTTCAATGCCAGCATAACACTGAGTTGGAACCCTTTCATGACAGCAGGCCTTTTGTGTATGTCAGTACTTTATTCCTTCTTCTTTGTCTGTTTATTCACGATTTTTTTTCTTTCTATCTAATATACGTTGGTATTCAACGAGATATTATTATCACTGCGTTTAACTTTTACTCTGAATTCTCGATATTTTGATGTTGTTATAGAAATTATTAACCAAGTTTATATTTTTTCAACACCCTGTAACTATAGCATTAATTATATCTTGGAATGTGTACCTAGTCGCGAAAATTTATTTCTTGTCCACTATGGAACTAAGTCTAAAACAAATACTGATAGACTTTTTTTACAATTTATGTGCGACTTTGTTCGGTGCGTTTCGTCGATTGAAAACCAATATTATTCTTTCTGAAGTAGATCACATTTATGAACTATAGAACTACTAGGTACTAACTACCTAACCTACTTAAAAATGTGTACTGTCGATACAAAAGAAGGCGACTAACTGCATAGTAATAGTATCAGCATTTTCAAAATGTAATGCAAATATGACTGCAAATAGTTTCACAATTTCGTACCAATATAAAGCAGCAGTCGTGGCCGAGCGGTTAAGGCGTCTGACTAGAAATCAGATTCCCTCTGGGAGCGTAGGTTCGAATCCTACCGACTGCGAACTGTTTTTGTTTCATTTATTTTATAAAGTTTAAGCTTTTGTTCTTGGGCTCTATTGTATTCGTCAAAACTATATATTGCTTTTGACATGTTATGGTATTGTCAACGTAACCAACCAACCATAGCTCTTATTTAATTGACAGTTATAGCGGCCGAGTTGGATTAAAATTATGCTCATAATAAGTGTAAATCATTTAATGTAGATTTCATATGATCCCAATTTATATCTGTGATTATTTTGTTAATATTATATAATTATATTAACATCCGTAACATATAGAAATTTTAATAATACTTAAATTAAGTACAAAACGAACCCTTTGTTCGAGATTCCGTTATCAAAATGGCCGCCCCTCATGATAATCATTAATCCCGTTAAATAATAATTATTCGAAAACAAACCAGCTTGATGCAAAGCAATCGCGTTTATTACCGCTCGATAATTAATATGGATAAGCGCTTCACCAAATTAATTATCAAACAGCAACATTATTAATCGCTGCTTGATTACCGATTTGCGATATGGAATGATTAATTCAATTGTTTTTAGGGTCTGTACTCAACGGTGTAACTTATTAATATCTAACGATCCGCCTTCGCTTCCGTTTAATGTTACCATTACTGATGTGCCAAAGGAAACTTTCCAAAATTGCGGCAAATTTCATGCAGGAAAATCTCGGAAACTTCTCACAATTTTGTATGGGGATTGAAACTTTCCGTTTCTTAAATTTAAATTTCCTATATTTCTAGTGAAAGTTTCCGGAAATATCTTAGAATTTTCTCAACTTTTTGGAAACTTTCCTCAACTTGCACATCAGTAGTTACCATTAAAACACATAAACCTTAGTCTTGAACCACTTTATCAATTGTTGATAACTGCAAGAAAATCCATAGTAGGTACAGTAGCGGCAACGAGTGATGGCACTTTTGATAGCTGACAAATGGTGTTGTGAAACACTCCATTTTATCATCGTAAAAAAATTTGTTACGTGTGAGAAATATATTTTTAAAAAGTTTATTAAAGAAATAACGCATAAAAAAAAGGCCATAAAATGTAGATCAAACTCTCGAAATAAACTGTGTGGCTAGAAGAAGACGACATTGTCAGAAATTTGAAATACTGTGTCAAAATATACAAAATGTGAAATTATTGATAAATGAGTGAATAAATAATAATTAAACCACGTTAACTCAGAGCTAGGACGCGAGTTTGCCAGCGGCGGTGACGTGAAAGTGCAGTGACTTCATCGTCATACGTTGTTGTACCAGTCAGCGGTCCTTTGTTAATGTACATAGAAATGTACATAAACATCTGAACAGACTTGTCGATCGAATATATGTACACATATCACCTATCATATTAATCTGAACAAGCCTCTCAATAATATCTAAGTAATGGAAAACTAATAAATATCTGTACTAATATTTTTCAAAATTATTTAACCAAGTGAAAGTGCATAAATATCTTAAACTCACGCCTTTATTCCCAGTTTGGGGTAGGCAGAGCTACAGAATTGCCAACAACTCTAAAAGCTTGTTGATAATTCTATAACCACATTTTGCATAATCAGGCTAAGATGTTTACCAGTGTATTAGTGACAGGTTGCAAGCCCATCGCCTAACACTACAAGCCTTTATTCCCTTAGTCGGCTCTTACGACATCCACGGGAAGACATGGAGTGGCACTATTCTAAGCCGGCAACCACACAGCTCTGCATAAATATCTTAACAAGTGTTTTTTCAAATATTTATAAGCATTTAGTGGCACTTAGTTAAATAATTTTGAAAAATAATTAGTGCAGATATTTATTAGTTTTCCGTTACTTAGATATTATTGAGATGCATGTTCATGATTAATGTGACAGGGAAATAAAAGCTTGTAATTTAGTACTCGTATTGTGTTTAACCTAACAAGCATTATTAATAATTTAAAAAAAGAGGAGTAGATACGCTTACATGTACAGCCCTTAAAGCATAACCTTAATCTAGCTATAAGAATTTAAAAAAAAAACTAAGATGAAGTAAAAAAAAAAGTAAAAATCATGTCGCTGAGGACAGGATTCGAACCTGCGCGGGTAGAACCCATTGGATTTCAAGTCCAACTCCTTAACCACTCGGACACCTCAGCCGTGATGGACCAAGCCAAATACCAAACCATGTCAAAACTATACAATAGTTTACAATTAACGCTCTTTTGTTTGATTACACAATGCTAAAGTGATTTCTAAAGTGATTTACATAAGTTCCGTGACATTAATTTCATCAACAATTTACACGTGTAAACGTCGAGTTTTACAATGCATGCATCGATTTCACGACACTGAAAAAGTTTGGTGTCGCGCGCGATTTTTGGATAAAACTAGTGTCATGCAACTAATGTCGCGCCGTTCTAAGAGGCGCGATTTGACAGCTGTCAAGTCAGTACAAAATATGTGTATGAGGTTATATTTTATATTGCGTTGACAGCTGTCAAATCGGGCTTCTTAGAACGGCGCGACTATAATGTCATCGTATAAACGCGACGAGAAACTATTGTTGCGGAAGCACCGGCGCTGATAGGACGTGTGTTTTTTAGGCGTGGTGTGGGCGGTGTTATTCGGAAAAAAAATTAAAATGACAAACCAACGTCAGACAGCTGATAAAAATATAAAGTTTATCAGCGAAATGAGTGTCTCTGGGACCCTCAATGCAAAAAAAGCCTTTGAAGGATGTTGGTGGAGCCTGATGAACACAGACATACTGTGGATTTCACGACACTATTATTTTTAATGAAACCAGTTTCACGGGTACTGAAAACTTCATGACAAAGTTAATTTCATGCATGAAACTTGTTTCGTAATGTAAATTCGGCTTAACTCCGGACAACGTCATGACTTTAACGAGTATATCTGTGTATCTGTGTGTATGTCTGTGGCACCGTAACTCCCGAACAGATAGATTGATTAGGACGGGATTTTAAAAAATGCTAGTTTTATTTGTATGGTTCTTAGCTAGGTTTAATGAGTACATTACTGCAGAGACCGGAAAAAAGGCCGTTGCGGGACGCGTATAAGTTAGCGTGGCTGAGACGGAGTCAAGACCCCGCTATTATAAGAGTCCAGCAATCGCCCTTCCCGGCCGAGGCTGATATAGGGTTTTGTCTTAACCGTGTTAGAAAAAACATCACAATCATTAATAATATTACTATTCCAAATAGTTCCAAAATTTCCTTAAAAAAAGAACATTGTCGCCAGCATCATCGACAAACAGGTATGTACGGAATGTATGTATGGAACTTAAATATACGTATAATAAATCTAATTTGAATAAATTAATTCAGTTTTTTTATAAACGAGATATTAAAAAAAGTAAAATTTTTTTGATACACTTTTAATTTTTAATACGCTGTAAACGTTTTTCAAAAAGGTTCCACTTTTTAGTGTTTGACATTTGTAAAAGTAAAATAAGTTTGAATGAACTTTGATTGTATGAGTGTTTGGCTGTTTGGAGTTAGTAATCCTAGTAAAAACATGGTTTAAAAAATAAAAAACGCGGTGTATCATGAAATTTCATACATATCCGCGGCCGCTGCGCCGTTGGTAGATAATATATATTTTTTAAATTTTGTCTGGGCCTTGAACAATGTCCTACAAGATCAAAAATAAGTAGCATAATTTTTTCTTGTAAATGAAGTAGCTGAATCCAACGCTCGCGCAATAGCAAACAAAAAGTCCGCTGAGGACAGGATTCGAACCTGCGCGGGTAGAACCCATTGGATTTCAAGTCCAACTCCTTAACCACTCGGACACCTCAGCCGTGACGAACCGAGTCAAATAGCAAGCCATTTCAAAACTATACAATAGTTTACAATTAAAGATCTTTTGTTTGATTATTGACACAATGGAATCGTTAGTAAGTACGGTGAGCCTTAGACCTTCTATGTAAAGAACTATTTGCACTTTAGTGCTGTGTCAATTTAAGGTGATGTAATCTTTTTTGTAATCGCCTGAAGGGCAAAGTCCTTGCTTTTGTTTGCTTTTTGCTTGAATTACTTTAAGAAAAAGGGGCAGAGGTGAAAATCGCTTCCGGAGCCCTGGGAATGGAGGGCCCAGGTACTGCCGGGCTCGCACCGGCTAAAAACACCAATGCCCCTATTATAAACTAGAATTTAGATGTCATGTTAGAACTGTACCACTAACTTGTCAATGGATTTAAAGCGACGCGGTCTTACAGTGTGCGGCTTCTCATAAATCTAACGATGAGTATAAATGAATATTAATGGGATATTACGTGTATCGTGTGACACTACGACTTTGCCATAGTCGTCTGTCCCTTTCACAAATATATAATTTTATAGAGATAGAGCATAAAGAAGTAGACTTTCTGTTATAAATAATGTAACGCCTCCATAATATCTAAGTTTTTAATTAGGTTTTGGATGAAGGAGTTTTTTATCTTGGATAGCAAGCAAAACCTTTGCAATAGGTTTAGCGATGGTTTTTTGACGGAGAGGGAAAAAAAGAGGAGGAAAAAAAGAAACAATAAAAAAAGGGGAATAGAAAAACATGAAAAAGATTATTTAAAAGAATTAGTAAATAATGTGTACACGATTCTATTTTCGCGCTACGAAATCGGATAATGTTAGCCAGTATGGCATGCGGTAGAGGCAGAAATTCAGGGAAGTATCCATCTGTATCAGTTTTGTAGAACCAGTATAAATTATTCTCGTGCGGATACCGCTAATCTGGTTTATGTTTTTAATCATTTATTCTTATCTTTTATCATAAAGTACAGTACATCCTTTCAACTTCTGGAACTGTTCATCTTGCAATTAAGAAATTCATGTAATAAAGAAAATCAAACTGATATATTTATCTGGTGGAAAGTCCAGTGACATGAACGTTCTAGTGTTCAGGATCTCATACATCGATTGATGAATCGAAGTTCAGATGAAGATCAAGGTCTCGCTGAACGCTGTCCCTGAGAAACTGATATAAGAAAATGATCATTCAAGTCTACGGACAATACAGTAATTTAAACTTCCTACGGAAATACAAAAGAGGCGAAAGTAATGCCCAAAGCTTGAATTAATTGCTTGATGTAACTGTTATCCTAGGTTATACTACTTAAGCTACCTTTTCCACCTTTCATTCATTCATATATCAAGTCCTTCATTATATTTTCTCTTTGGCTATTTAAAGTATTGCCCTAACAGAGTGCTTGTCTTCTAAAATAAAAGTTAAGAAAAGAAACAAAATCACAAACTACGCACTCTATAGAGGGTTACCTCTTGACCCCTAGCTTGACAGAGACTACTGATCGACAGGCATACAAAAATTAGGGAATTCCTTTAGTATCATCTTAGCATCTTAGATCGCGCTAGAGGGATACCCAGTCTGGTGACGAGTCTCATAGGTCTGGCGATAGCCAGGGGGCACTACCAGCTCCAGAGCGGGTGTGGGGCTCTACCGTTAGCGCAAACCTTACATATTTTCCAAACATGTACTCAGTTTTTAGTTAATTTTCACTCCCATAATCTCATTCTACAATCAGCTCGATAGTTCCTTTCCTCAGTGTTAATTAGATTCCAAATTGTTTGAGTTATATTTTCCTTAGGTTGGTTCAGGAGATCGTAACATGTTTTTTCTAGCTTTTGTAGGATTGTTCTCAGTAGCCACTTCTCAAAAGTATTTGGGTTACATTTCGGGTTATGACGTAGGTTTCTAGTTCTTTTATCCCTAGACAGATCACTTGGCCATTACAATTCCGTATTTGCTACAAACTAGATCAATTCTAAAAGTTTTCTTAGGGAATAGCGTGGCAGAGTAGGGTATGACGTCGGTTTTTGGTGCTTAGGTTTAGTTAGGTAGCTAGGGAGGTTACAATTTGGTGCCGTGACCAGGATCGTACCGTGCCGCGCTGTAGTAGTTGTTTGTTGCAATTGATCTGGTTTGTAAGTAAAGCGAAGGGTGTCTGAAGACACCAATTTGTTACCGTGGAAAAAGGAGAGAAGTGGATACTTTGTACATGGTAGGAAAATAGACAGAATAGGTAAAAGGTAGGAAAATAGACAAAGGGTATTTTAAAAATTTCTTAGGAGTTCTTAAAATATACCTCTTGCAGTTTGTTGATAATTGAAAAATATTGTTAGTCTTAAGGCAGTTACACACAGCGTTCAGAAACGCAGAGAAAACGCAAATCAATACTTACTACCGCAAACCTTTATTACATTATTTAAAATTTAGATGTAGCTAAGGGACTTATTCGGGCTGGGGGTTGCTGTAATATTATTATAATATTAGTAGTTATATTTTGCTCTCAATCTGTTGGCTTTTTTAGTTTCTTTACATTACTTTGCTTTGATAGTAAAACTTAATTTGTTTGCATAACTTTAAATTGTTAATGTTTTGTAATCTTGCCATGTTCATAAATACTCGTTTTTTTGTTCTAGCAGTAATCGGCGTTTATCGGCTTTGTGTGTGATAGCCTTAATACGAAGTACCTTGTCACTTTAATTTCACTTAAGGATTAGTGAGAAATCTTTTTCTTAGCGTTAAAACGACACAGTACTAATTTATTAATTGTTATTCTAGCATTTTTCTGGTAAATTGTTAGTTCATTAATCAGTGGACGGCAACATGCGGCCCGCGGACGTCTTAATTGCGGCCCGTGAATGTTTGTAAATAATTGTTTACTTATAAGTATATTGGACTTCTAGGGTTAATATCACAAGTACGGTCTGTCTTTCGTTTATTTTGCCACCTTGTGGGCCTTGCCTGCCAAAAGCTTGCCGACCGCTAAATTTAATCGTTTGTCACGTTGAGTCGTTTAAACTGTATATAATGAACATACCCTTTAATATTAGCAAGGAAATAATAACATGAATAAAACTAAAACTTTAAATTTAATTACACTTTATGTATTAAATTATTACAGGAAAAATGCTCTAGCTGAGTTTGAATGTTTCAGGTTCTCTTGATTGGTCAGGCTGTACTCGCTGCAGTCTCTTACACTTCTGGGGTCTCAAAATGCTTCGGAGTCTGAGCACTGAGATGGAGATATTTAGTTCATTGTAGGGCTGTAGTTCGGAGCTGCCGTGGGCTTATCATGATAGGCCGTTCGTATCGCGGTTTATTACAATTATTTGCATTCCAAGGTCCAGGAGAAGTCTATTAGTTGAACAGATCCAGATGATATCACAGCGTGTGTCTTCGACGTTACGTGCAGCGATGATTCCTTTATTTTAGCACAGTACACTCTTATCAAACTTCTTTTCCATTTGCATTTGCTAATTGCGCGATGGAAGATATTTATTTATATTTTTCACTCTTGTATCTACATATAGAAATAAATAAAATAAACGGACACTTGACGTTTATGACAGGTTAGAGATGTAGTCACAGACTTTAGAGTAGTTTCCTCTCCTTACCACAGAGTTGCAACAAGAAGGTTGTAGGTAGAACTTTGCAGTAAATTCGTTAGGTTGTAAATATTTTTGGTAGAGAAAATTTTTAAAATACATAATAGTTTAATTAAAAAATAACTGGAATATTTATTTAAAATAATAAAATAGCAATTTTGAATTGTACATATTATGTTGTATTTTCTAATATAGAATTGTACGAGCCGGAGGAGTAACAGAGAATGAGATCGGACTTCTCTTACTTGTTCTTCTTTGTTGATGAATATTATTTCTATCTTATTAGTATGTATTTCTTTTATTTTGTTTATGTAATGAGTAGATAGGTAGGTTCGTCATGCATTCTCTTTTAGCTTTTCCCAGAAAAAACAGGATGAAGGAGCTTTTTGTCCCTAGTATTAATGTTAGAGCAGCTTGGCGAGTCAAATGGAAGATTTTATGGGGCTGGCGGGCGCAGCAGTGGTGGATATGGCGATGGTGAAACGCACACGTAGATGCCGTCTGACGATTTTCTAGCTGCGTACGCTTCGCTGCGATCGCTTCGCGTGCACTACAGTTCGGCTGTGATACGCGTGCCACGGTTTGTGATAGTCAACGTGATAGTCAATGTCGTGTCGAGTGTCCAGACGACTGTTAGAAAGATTTCGTGTTCTGGAGATTTCGCGGTAATCTACCATACCAGTAGCGATCACGGTTGTTAGTCGGAGGTATTTGTAGTTATGTGTATTTGTCAGGAATAAAATTGCCTTATTGTTCTTATCCTTATTACCAAGCATCGATATCAACATTCAGATTTCGTGGCGGGGTACGGTTTACAGAAAAACAAATACAAGCAAATACATTTAGTATTTGGAACCTTTATTTTTATAAACGGAAAGAAACGCTAAAGATGTATTAAAGGTTTTGAATTAATTACTTAGATTTATTCCATGGGTTTTGCTGTCAACCTTTGACTTCTGTTATAATATATACATTTTCAATGCCTAAAAGACCTTTCCCACTGACTAATATTTATTTGATGTGACAATTAAATTGACATTTGTTACCTATTTGGCAAATATAATTTTTCGAATGCAAAATGAGTATTAAGGTTCTTTGTCATTATTTAGAATAAAACCTCTTAAGTATAAGAACTACATAAATTTGGGTTCAGTTAGCTGCAGCATACTTAAGTTAAAAAGTAACACGGAAAATAAACGTAGGTAATTATTCACTAAATAACCGAATGTATCTCTTTTTTTGCTATCATTCCGGGGTGCCGTGAAGGTTGAGTGTTGATACCGAAGTTTACTTATTAGAGAGTAGCATTTGGTCATTTGGTTTGTTAGAATGGAGTATTTAGGAAAATCTGTTAAAAATAAATGTAGATAACAAAAGGTTTGTTAGTTAGTTTTGTAAAGCATTTAGTATTATATATTCTTCTTTGAAGTTTTTTAAATTATTTTCGGTTAAGCCATCTGTAGTAGTTCTTGAAAATCGTACTAAATAGCCAACATACAACGTATTTCATTCAAAATGTTATAGATGACGCTGTTCTTTTAGTTGGCTAGCTAGTGAAGTTTACATAAACTGTTTACCGGTTGTCATAGTTAATTTAGAATATCATAGATGCCGTGACTGTTTGGATAGAGTAGAGTTAGTATCATCATAATACTCGTAGTCTAAGGAATGTAGTTAATAGAATGTAGATAATAGAAATAACGTAGATAAATATAAAATATTTTATTAATATTCCTTATTTAAGTACTACCTAGTTAGAATCTGAAACAGGAATACCGAACATTTAATTTTTGGAGTTGGAAGCGCCAAACAAACAGATACATATACACAGAGGCGCCACGCGACGGACTCGTGGACGCGGTGGTACTTATTAAGCTCTCCGGTATGTGATTCATTGTTTATTTTAGGGTCTGGGTTCGATACCAGTAAACGTTAGTTATATTTTATTTTCAAAATTTAAAAGTCTTTCACTTGGGGGGTTGTTAAACTATATTTGTTTAAATAGTTAATCTTAGAATTTAAGAGTTATTTCAACACTAGTGACCCGCCCTTGCTTCGCTTTGGTTTGTGCCGGTTTTCTGTGGTACCCGTACATGGTCCAAAACTTGTTGTGCGTAGGGCCTTCCTCTTGAATCACTCCTATCTATTGAAGGAATAGCATCGGTATCCGTTGCGTGGTTTTGGGGATCTGAGTGTACATGGGGACGGACGGACAGCGGGAGGCGACTATTTTGTACTATGTAGTAAAGATAATATTAGTGATATTAGGAAAATTTGCTTTTTTTAATTATTTACGCATAGTACTTTCGAATGGAATTCTTTATATGTCAAATCTTTTGATCTCAACTAAGTATTTAATTTTTTTTTATTACTTAATTGATTTCTGATTAATATGTGTAGGAATATGTATTATTTACAGTTATAAAGTTTGCTGATTTATTTTTACATAAATACCTTATATTATTTTAGGGTGTTTCCAATATTAAATGGGAGTTTCTAAATTTAAAATAAAAGCCTGAAATTTTAAATAGGTATTTACTTATATTAAAATTAAATCCACTTTACTATAATTTAAAATATTATGTTTTAAGGAAGTATCTAGTATTTGTTCGTTTAAGTCTGACGGTTTGATTACCGATCTTTTATTTCGACTATTTTTAAGAGACGAATTGAGACTATTAAGTAATTAAATCTTGATCTTCTTCATAGTATTAAAACATTAAACATTTACTTTTTTGCGAGTGTCGTTTCTAGTTATTTTTATTCTTTAACCTGCTGTCAAATCTGTCATGTGTGTTCAGGGTTGATTACCTACGATTCGAGGATTTGTTCTAGGGTAGTTCAGCGGAAAATTTGCTTTAACTTGAGGGTTTTATCTTAATTAGGCGAATACATTATTTCTATTAGTACATTTTGAGGAATATTCTGGGAGATTCAATTTAAATAAGATTACTGCTGCAGTTTGAATAAAGAAGGAAGTAGTTTAGTTGTCATAGTTTACCTGCGATTTGATGTTATAGTAGTGTTTGGTTGTTAGTTCGTCTATATTTTTTTTAGCTGTTCACAAAGTTAATTTGAGGGGGATTTTATACATAGTTTATTTTAATTTGTTTATTTGAATTTGGACAATCGTTAAAAAGTAAAGATACTTCATGATTTGCAGCATTTTATCAAAACCGGATCAGTAAATAATTTTGTTTCCTATTCTTTATGAGATTCTGTTTTTATTATGCAGAAAATAGTGGATATAGTTCGAAGAGTGGCAAGGGACGCAAGTTAAAAAAAAAAAAAACTTATTTCAATTTCAGTTATAATATATTTGATGTTTATTTTAGAAGCAGATTCTCAATTTTAAATGTTATAGCTCGGTGTCCGAAGATAATTAGGGGTATTAAACGTTTGGAAATCTGATCTAAAGGGGGTTGGTCAGGAATTGGGATTGCTTTTTAATGTGTCTTTCAAACTAAATACTTAATTAATGAGATTAAATATATATATATATTCCTTGTTCGAATCTTTTCATATTCATATTCATATTTATTCATTGTTTTGTTAAATTTGGTAGCATTTCTTTAAAATATTTTAATATATTTAGTCATTGAAGGGGACATACGACTTTTCCTACTGTAAAAATTAAAAAAAATATTAATGTGAAAATTTGAAGGTTTGAGAGGTGCAATAGTTGGAGCATGCCAATGGACATTTTGCTAGTCATTTATAACATAGCGTAATAAAAAATAATTTAAATATATAATAATATTAGTTCTATTAAAGTTAAGTCTATGAGTATATGCTCAAAGAAGTTCCATTTTGTTTGGACTAGTGTATTGTTTGGGGGAATGTTTGATGATTCTGCATTTAGAGGGCCCTAATGAGATTGGAGGAGTGTTATTTATTTTAGAGTTTGAGAGCAGATTTTGTAAGTGAGCGCTTGGTTTAGTTTTCGCTATAGGTTGGGGATGAACTCAAACAATGCAATGGTTTCAATAAAAATGGAAACGTTTTATTGATATTTGATCCCAAGGCATTACACGGTACAAAAGGGCTTCTGTAGTGTTTGGAGTTAGGACAGGTCAGCTGACAATCTTTGCAGAGTTTAAACTGCCTTACAGAAGTGCCATACTATACAAGAAGCTAAGGCTATGATGAATATTCTTCGGCGACTCTACATGCTCCAAGAGAGTTTTATTTCTCTTCGATTGTTGGTCTTAATTTGAATAGTTTAGTTACTGCCCACTTGACGTCCTTATCTATTAAAGTTAATCCGTTTTGCGAAGGGACTTGAAGACCTTCCGGACCTGGCGGAGGAACCCGTACAGACAACCGGCGGGCTATCGGGTTACGACTAGCGTTGACAGGCCTCACAACCCTGTTCCCTTTGTGAAATTGGTTATCCTTGATGGGATATAACTTGTTCACTACTAAATTATTTTACAAGTTGGGAGTCTTCACTCTAAGTTTAATCAAAACTCTTTTGGTTGAAAGACACACTACATTTAAAAAAAAACATTTGGGTTAAAATATGAATAAAATGCTAGTTATTTTCTTGTGTTTAAAGGTTTATTTTGGCTCTCCGATTATGCATGTTCCTAAATCTTTCGATCAAATGGTTCAATCGATTTGTTAATACTACATCTCAAGACGCAACACTTAACAATGTGTTATCTGTGAATAAGTGTTAGTTTAGATCCAAACGTTAAAATTTGAAGTAAATCTGATTTCACAGAAAACGCATACTTAACCGGCCGACTGCAATGGTTAGTGTCAATTTCGTCAACTGCTCATGCTCCAAAGGATGGATGTTGATAATGGGGACTGACTTTTAGCTTGGGTATGCTGATTATTGGGCTGTTAGCATTTTAGCTATCAAAGGCACCCGGTTTTTAAAGGGGGGAATTTACCAGTTCACTTATGGCCTGGGCAATGTAGGTCAAATTCTCAGACCGAGCAATGTGGTCGCCGAATTGTTGTGAAGGGGTAAGATTCTACTACTAGAGTTGATTTGGATTGACAACCCAAGTTCCTCTTGGGGAGACCAGGTGTTCCTTGCGAAGAGTGATGATAGTTCATGGTTGGATATCGACAGGTTGAGAGTTAAACCTTAAGATCAACTTCTATTCTATTGGTATCAATACACACCACACCATTATTGTAATGGATTTTACATTTGAGAGATAGTGTTGACACATTGGTAGTTCATAATATTTGTGAATTAAATTAGTTGAAAATTTACTCCGGAGAAACTGTCGTCTCATCTGTGCAAATTTTGGGGGTTGGCTGTGACACTACGACTTTGCCATAGTCGTCTGTCCCTTTCACAAATATATAATTTTATAGAGATAGAGCATAAAGAAGTAGACTTTCTGTTATAAATAATGTAACGCCTCCATAATATCTAAGTTTTTAATTAGGTTTTGGATGAAGGAGTTTTTTATCTTGGATAGCAAGCAAAACCTTTGCAATAGGTTTAGCGATGGTTTTTTGACGGAGAGGGAAAAAAAGAGGAGGAAAAAAAGAAACAATAAAAAAAGGGGAATAGAAAAACATGAAAAAGATTATTTAAAAGAATTAGTAAATAATGTGTACACGATTCTATTTTCGCGCTACGAAATCGGATAATGTTAGCCAGTATGGCATGCGGTAGAGGCAGAAATTCAGGGAAGTATCCATCTGTATCAGTTTTGTAGAACCAGTATAAATTATTCTCGTGCGGATACCGCTAATCTGGTTTATGTTTTTAATCATTTATTCTTATCTTTTATCATAAAGTACAGTACATCCTTTCAACTTCTGGAACTGTTCATCTTGCAATTAAGAAATTCATGTAATAAAGAAAATCAAACTGATATATTTATCTGGTGGAAAGTCCAGTGACATGAACGTTCTAGTGTTCAGGATCTCATACATCGATTGATGAATCGAAGTTCAGATGAAGATCAAGGTCTCGCTGAACGCTGTCCCTGAGAAACTGATATAAGAAAATGATCATTCAAGTCTACGGACAATACAGTAATTTAAACTTCCTACGGAAATACAAAAGAGGCGAAAGTAATGCCCAAAGCTTGAATTAATTGCTTGATGTAACTGTTATCCTAGGTTATACTACTTAAGCTACCTTTTCCACCTTTCATTCATTCATATATCAAGTCCTTCATTATATTTTCTCTTTGGCTATTTAAAGTATTGCCCTAACAGAGTGCTTGTCTTCTAAAATAAAAGTTAAGAAAAGAAACAAAATCACAAACTACGCACTCTATAGAGGGTTACCTCTTGACCCCTAGCTTGACAGAGACTACTGATCGACAGGCATACAAAAATTAGGGAATTCCTTTAGTATCATCTTAGCATCTTAGATCGCGCTAGAGGGATACCCAGTCTGGTGACGAGTCTCATAGGTCTGGCGATAGCCAGGGGGCACTACCAGCTCCAGAGCGGGTGTGGGGCTCTACCGTTAGCGCAAACCTTACATATTTTCCAAACATGTACTCAGTTTTTAGTTAATTTTCACTCCCATAATCTCATTCTACAATCAGCTCGATAGTTCCTTTCCTCAGTGTTAATTAGATTCCAAATTGTTTGAGTTATATTTTCCTTAGGTTGGTTCAGGAGATCGTAACATGTTTTTTCTAGCTTTTGTAGGATTGTTCTCAGTAGCCACTTCTCAAAAGTATTTGGGTTACATTTCGGGTTATGACGTAGGTTTCTAGTTCTTTTATCCCTAGACAGATCACTTGGCCATTACAATTCCGTATTTGCTACAAACTAGATCAATTCTAAAAGTTTTCTTAGGGAATAGCGTGGCAGAGTAGGGTATGACGTCGGTTTTTGGTGCTTAGGTTTAGTTAGGTAGCTAGGGAGGTTACAATCGTTTTACAATAATATTCAAAAACTATTTGAGCTATATGCTCACCCATTAGTGATCACTGCCCCACATTCATTCATTCGTAATATATGATGTTATGACAGCTAGCTTTACCTACTCTCAATTTTGTCTTTGGAAAAAAGTTTACAAAATATCCACTGACAAAAAATAGTCTTTTAAAATGACAAAGGGATAATAAAAGTCTTTTTTGCTCTTAAACAATGTTTAAAAAAAACAAAAACCCAAAGTTATTTTTTGTATTTTTGAAGGCGGGTTCTTGTTTTTTAAACATTTATTTTATTTTATACTTTTTAGTGATCCTATTTATGCTGTTATGTAGTCCTACTTCTCAATTAATGAGATACTATAGAACATTTCAGACTCGCCGCAGGCAACGCCGCAGGAATGTCATAGTCATATTTAAACCTAAATGTGCTTCGTCATAGTCGCTAGACTACCTTAATCGAGATATCTTATCGCCACCCTTGAAATAGGTACCGTTAAGGAGTTCCGGTGGCCATCTGTGGTCTTCATCATCAGTTTCACTTCACCATATAGTACTTTTCAAAAGCAAATTCATCAGTTACAGTGAAAAATACAGAAATCGCTAAAGGTGTGCCTATAATATTTGAGGAGTTTCCTTGATTTCTCCAAGATCCCATCATCAGATCCTGACGTGTTGACAATGAGACCAATTAGAAAGTATACCCATTAAAACAACGAAAAAAAATTTCAAATCGGTCTATTGGTCTTCGAGTAATCGGAGAAAATACATTTAAAAAAAAACCCGACGAATTGAGAACCTCCTCCTTTTTTTGAAGTCGGTCAATAAGGTAATATTCTGAGGGCCAAATACATTTCATACAAGTGACCTGCCCTTACAAGCTAGTGGTCCCTAGTTCGATTCAGGCTCAGGGTAAAGATTTTTGTGACGAGTTCCAGTGTTTGCTTCTGATTCCTGGGGTTTTCTATGTATGTAATTATTTATTTATTAATTAATATAAGTATGATTATCGTTGCCTAGTATATAGTACACGTTCAAAGCTTCATTTGGGGCTAGGTCAATTTGTGTTTGTCCCCCGATATTTATTTATTAATACATTTTTCTTCTAAATTATAGTAATTTAAGCCAAAAATTGCGATAGCAAATAAAAAGCATTTTAACTAGGGTTTGCAATGCGGATCTATTTTGTATGGGAAGATCCGGATCCGAATTATCCGGATCTTCCATACAAAATGGATCCGCATTTGCAAACCCTAATTGTAACAGCAAAAAAGTCCGCTGAGGACAGGATTCGAACCTGCGCGGGTAGAACCCATTGGATTTCAAGTCCAACTCCTTAACCACTCGGACACCTCAGCCGTGGGCGACCGGGTTAAAATATACATTTTATAACTATAAGATCTCATTAAACTACTATTGTTCCGTTCAATAGAAGGCAAAAACAACAGTTTTATTCTTATAAAACGTAATTCGTCGGTGAAACTGAAAAACCGCGTAAGTAACATTTTAAATGAGGAGCAAAATGCTCCTTTTTACTAAGACTTTAAGGTTTATTTTGCTCTATAATATATTTGTTGGTTACGTGGTTTTGCAGTATCACTGACGAATTGCTTTTGACATGTTATTGTATTGTTTTTAATAAGAGCTATCATGACGTTGACAATACGATATCACATCGGGGCCTTATATTTAATTTCTGTACCGGATGTTTTTTTTAAATTAAATCATTTTGATACACTGTCATATTGTTAGTAGTTGCATTTAATTCGTAAAAAATGTAAAAATATCTTTGACGTCGACTCTTACCCACTTTTACGATTGTACTATTATTTTTACCTGTGTTATACAAATAAATTAAATTGATTGATCGATTAAAGTGCCATTTATATGAAAAAAATGATTTTTGATTACGTTTTCGCATTCACTAACATTTTTTTAGCGTTCCGTACCCAAAGGGTAAAAACGGGACCCTATTACTAAGACTCCGCTGTCCGTCTGTCTGTCACTAGGCTGCATCTCAAGAACCGTGATAGCTAGACAGTTGAAATTTTCACAGAAGGTGTATTTCTGTTGCCGCTATAACAAAAAATATTAAAAACAGAATAAAATCAATACTTGAGGGGGCTCCCATACAACAAACGTGATTTTTTTGCCGTTTTTTGCTCGATATTAATAACGGCAACAGGTAGACGCTTGAAATATTCACAGAATATTTAGTTGTATATTCACTTTAAAAATAAACAATTAAATTAAAATTAAATAAATATTTAAGGGGCTCCAATACAACAAACGTGTTTTTCTTGCCGTTTTTTGCTAATGTTTAACATTTTTTTTTAGATAATGGTACGGAACCCTTCGTGCGCGAGTCCGACTCGCACTTGGCCGGTTTTTTTTTTAAATACCACTCGGATATTTTTTCCACATGATTTAGGACAAATACGGTTCATCTTATCTTAACCCTGTCAAAAAGATATCTAAATTGGCAACGCAACGGAGGTGCAATTGAAAAAAAAACGATAAAAAGTCCGCTGAGGACAGGATTCGAACCTGCGCGGGTAGAACCCATTGGATTTCAAGTCCAACTCCTTAACCACTCGGACACCTCAGCCGTGGGTGACTAAGCCAAATTACAATACACTTCAGAACTATACGATATTAATAACAATGTATTGTATATTACTGTTAATGATAATTATTCACACAGGTGCTGATTGCGGAAACAATGGGACGCTGATTGTATTTGCTTAATTATAATGATGTTTTTGTTGCCTCCAAGCGCCTGCGGACTTGCATTCAAACAACTAATAGAAAGCGTGCTTTAAAAAAACCTAAATGCCTTTTTTCATAATGTCTTCAACGTAATTTTATTTTCGTATAGTCATTATTTGGGTTAGAATTTTGTTGGCATATCATAGTTCTACAATCCATGGTGTCGAAATTTCCTAATTATTATAATACATGACACTTTAATTTTGACCTTCAGTATGGTCATATTTCAAAATGAACGAAATACAGTTCGGTTAGTAGTTCGGTTATTCCATACCCTACTAATATTTGCATATACAGCAGAGATATCCTCAATACCAAAATTCATTCAAATTTATTAAGCGGTTTAATGAATAAAATTTTTGAAATATTAAAATACCGAAGGTCAAAATCAAAGTGGCATGTATTATAATAAATAATAAATAGCGACTCCATGGATTCTAGAACCACGATTTGCCACCAAAAGTCCTAACTCTAGTCATTATTCTTTTTATCCTCATTACTTTGATTTAAATATTATAGTCTTTGTCACTCTCACTACAAAGACGAATCTATTGACATCTCACTCTTGCCTACCAACCTAACGTTGATTTGAGACCAATTTGAAAAAAAATATGCTTGAAGTCGTCAATGTCATTACAGATGCCAAGTCATTTGTAGTTTATAGGAAACTCAATCTTATTGTTGTGGAATATCAGATGACTTTGGATAGGTCCATATAAGTCCATATAAGTATCGGTGACCGATACTTTAATGTAAACATTAAGATACAGGGCAACCACAGATACAGGTTTCTCACATATTGTAGAAAACTTATGATATGCATGTAGATAAAGTTATGTATGCGACTGTACACATAATAAGGCATTATAACACTCGTGTGATCTTAATATGAATACTTGCCTTTCGGCTCGTTTCATAAAACCACACTCGTGTGTTAATGCCTCTCATTATGGACCAGTTACATAAACTACTATTAATTTATTTGTAACTTAACCAATTATTTCGCTTCTTAAAAATGATACGCTACCTTACTAAATGGGATAAATCAAACTGAATGTTGTACTTAGCACATAAATCAATTACCAAGACTTAAATTGAAGACGATTTTCTTAATTAACACGAACAGAGCTTGATCGATAAAAAAGCAATTTGCGAGCAATTAGGGGCCGAGAATGCGGCCGTCGTTATTTCCAAATGAATTATTTATACTTGAAAATACGCCTTTTAGAAATAAAATTATAATTGAACGTCCTGTAGATAGTTATTTATCTATTTAAATCCTATTTTACATAAAATTACAACAGTGTACAGGTGGATTTAATGCTATAAGCATTCTCTACCAGTCAATATTTAGGTGAATCAAACATTAAATTACAATATTTTCTAACTAAACCCGAAAAAAAATACAACAACAAAAAAAAAAACTAATTTGATTATTATAGGTAGTCATAAAAACAAAAGAAATGCCACTTTGCTTCCTTTGCACTAGATCTTTATTTCAATGGCCATATTATGTACTATTTTTAGTACAAGAGGGCTTAGAAGGGTATTAATATTATTCGATATAAAATAAATATGTATACATAAGAAATATATACAAATATGCGTCTAGCTATAAATAATGATGATTCATATTTAGGGCTCGACAAGAAAACTAAAGAGAGAGAGATTGTTTTGCAACAATTATTTAATGACTTTGAATTAAGAATTATTGATGCCTATCATCTCAACTGCCCTGCTAATCCAATACGCAGTATATCAAATAAAACTCCTGCAGCAATATCAACCTTATTACTAACAGAAGAGAATTAAAACTAGTTTGGTTATTAAATTTGGAATACTGCTTGTGAGTTTAGTAAGGCAGTAAAAGTGTTCAACACTCATGCCATCAGATAAAAAAATCTAAATAAGAGCGATACACGGGTACGTGCTTATGAAATCCTATACTCCGTGCCCGGTACGTACCCGAAGGATTTTAACCATCGATTGTAGACCCTATTTGGAGTATATAATGTAGTATAACATGTAGCCCAATATTGCATAATTTCCGGGATTTTTATTATTTAAAAAATAATTCCATCGTTAATTTAATTTGAGCTCTATCTCCTTAACTTAAGGATTATTTACTAAGAAATTGATTAAATTAATTTATGTTGTACGTTGATGATATTGCTACTTACAACATGAATCTTTCTTAGTAAATAATGCTTTAGGTTAAGGGGACATAGTTTAAATTAAATTAACTATGGAATTGTTTTTTAAATAATAAAAATCTCGGATATTATGCGTTATTGGACTACATGTTATACCACATTATATACTCCAAATAGGGTCTAGAATCCATGGTTAAAATCCTTTGGGTAAGTCCCGGGCTCGGTGTATAAATCGTCAAAATAGTCAGCAAACTAATGTTGACACGCGCACTCATAAGCAGGGAAGGCAGAGTTAGATACATTTGCCTCGGCCGAGCTGCGCTAAAATTGTTTATACTTCTCTGAGTCATCCAACTTTGGGTTGCTAGATAGTAATTCGTCGACGAATTGAGGAGTGACATGCAGATGACTTCTGGACTCTTGCGCACTGAGCGCCAAGCGTCATATCAAAATACAAATTATGTTACATGGGTAACATAATTTGTACTGGGCAAATTCAGTAACCTCGGTCCCTCTCTTACCTTCCTTTTCTTGGCCAAGGAAGAATGGGATATAGAACTACTTCTCTGTATTTTATTTTGTCGTACTATAATAAATAATATAATACCAAGGGACGATATCACACAAATTGTCCTAGCCCCAAACTAAGCTCTAGGCTTGTACTGTGGGTACTAGACAACGATATAAATACTTATATAGAGAAATAAATACTTAAATACATAGAAAACATCCAAGACTCAGAAACAAATACTCATGCGCATCACACAAATATTTGCCCATACCGGGAATCGAACCCGGGACCGCTAGCTTCATAGGCAGGGTCACTACCAACTAGGCTATCGTGTTGTCATTTCTCAAAAGTCTCAAAACGCATCAGGAAGACGGTTTTCTACGTTTAAACCTTTACTTTTACGTATCTTGTTACGTTCTCACTAAAAAATAGGATCATTAAAACGACACTTAGAGATTTAGCAATTAATCGTTGACAATACAATACACCCTGTAAGTAATTTTTAACAGCCTAAAACGTCATATACAGCGTGTTGTTAACCGCGGCGCAATCAGCGTGCCCTCGTTACGAATAACTCGATCACCGACCGTTCACTAATCACTCGTTCATTTACATATATTCATTCAGTAGCTGAGGTGAACTGTGGTAACTGCTTGTTTAGCTATTTTTTTTGGTAGTAAATGGTAATGTAGCCGAGTAAAGGAGAATTGAAGTTAAATGTAGATATATCGAATTCGATCACGCACAAATTGTTCATGTATACAGGTTGTTTTAATTTTCAGAAGTATTATCATCTGCGAACAATGATATTGTCTAAGGTTCTATTACAATTAACTTCAGACTCTAGACTCTAGAGTCTGAAGTAAATTGTACTAAATGGAATTTTAGTTAATTTGCTGTTTCGTACAGTTGCAACCTAAATAATGTCGAGATTATGGCATGCATTTACTTTTCATAATCAGGATACAAAAAAAAATGAGTAAAAAAAATCGACACAGTTAACGCTTAAAAATCATACTTAAGATGTTAATCTAGAAAATAATTAAACTTGTTAAAATTGTGATTTGCCGTTTACCATAATTTACCACGGGCATGGCATTTGTTTTGCAGCGGCAGCAAATTTGCCGCTTGATTGTCCCACACGACATTTTAGTGGTCTGTGTGCGTTGGTGTCAAATTTAATTGCAACTATGTTTGCTTAGCGAATTCAATTCAATTTGCTGCTCAGTTTTGTGTTTTCGTTTTATTTGACAATGTAACACATGAATAATAATTGGGCATATTTTTTGTGCTATCGTGATAATAAAGTAAAACATTTTCTGATGTCTCTAAAGTACAACAAATGGCAGGAAACAATAAAAATTAGTTATTACTATTGAGTTTAAGCATGTATAAAATGTTAAATTTATTTTCCTTTGACTAAATTGTAATTAAAAATCAGCTTCAACGCAAAAATTATATCGATTAAAATTGTTATTACTTATTTTATTTTTATTTTCAACGCAATCTTGCAAATCAATCAATAATCCGCTAGGTGTCTTGTGATCTCGTATTCCCTCCTAAAAAAACACAATTAAGCAATTAAAATAATAAAATAACTTCAAATCTAACGATATATATATATATATATATATATATATATACAAAACACCCGCTATTTAATCTACTAGCCTACTTTAATCCTCACTCACAGCCGTCTCTCAAGTCCCAACCCTCCAAAAGCCGAGAATACAAACCGAACGCCGAGAAGTCATTTAAAAAAGATCCCGGGATCGACGGGATCAGTTTCAACCCCGGATAACCAACTTTAATTACCATTAACCCTTGCCAAATTCGAATGGAGATAACTGTAGATTCTTTAAACTTGGGCAATAGCTTTGGGAGACAATCTGGGCCAATTATCTAGAGCTTAGCGCTTGGGGCCGACGTTAGTTCATCGGATCCAATTTTAATTACTCTAAACTGTACGATGTGGAACTCGAGCACCCTTTATAGTTGGGTGTGCTTAGCTGCGATGGAACGGGAGCGATGCGATGTTGTTGCTGTGCTGTGTGTGATTAAGATAAATTTGGTAGTTAAGTTAAATTAGTGTTTTTAACCTATAAAGTCGCGTCCCACAGTATGTTACCAGCACCCTGTCTTTTTTTAAAGGAGGTTATAATAACTTATATCTATAACGTAAACATGACATTAATTTAATTAAAACAAATTTTCAGGCTTTGTTAACTTTCTAACAAAATTTTAGTAACCAGTAATGCAAAGCACAGCAATTTGACAAGTGTAAATGACAGTCGACTGATACTTTGATTATTATGATTTGCCCCCGTACCACGACATGCCTTGTACTAAGCAAAAGCGATACTGATAACGATGAACACACAGCACATGCACTACATTACAAATGGTCAGTAGGTATCTAAGATTATTTTATGAGAAGTTATTTTAATTATTTTTTAATTGGTAATACTTGCAAACAATTGCTAAAGCAACATATTATCGGCAGTTTTAATAAATGCCCGCATGCCGGTACTGTATAATGTACTGTATAATTTAAAGTCGTAAGTAAGTATATTCAGGCTATGTCCAACGTCGATTTTAGTGGGTCTTAAATTATATTGTCGTCTATGTATGTATGTTATAATAATATTATAAAACCAGCTGTTTTTTTTTCAATCAAAGTACCAAAACTCGTGACACTAAAACAAATCTCGATTGTCGAAATCGGACATGATTTTCGCTATTGGCGCTATGAAAAAATTGACTTCGAATTTTAGTGCCGATAGTATTAAATTATTCTGGTAAGGGTACCCTTACAAGAATGATACGGAACCCTTAGTAAGCGAGTCTGACTCGCACTTGTCTGGTTTTCCTTATTAAAGAGTAATAATTATGAAATTTATGAAACGCTAACGTATCGTTCTAGTGTGCCCTAAATCTAGCTCTTAAGATGAATATCAATATTTGTCTTAAAAGCAACCGTGCTTCCAAAAACAAATTCAAAACAACCAAACTAACTTGACTCTTCGTGTCATATTTAACATATACAAATTCAGACCCAAATATACTGGTTTATTCCATAAATATATAGCCAGTGTATTTCGACCTGTACTTACAGACAGTCGCTATGAATCCACGGGTCATTGTTAAATACCAACTAAGTCTAAACTTACCAAGTGATTGCTATTAACTTGATATTTTGCAACTTAGGCTTTGCAATTTAAGTAGAATTATTGCGGGTCTTCGCCAGCATTACGCCTTAAGTTATAACTTGTAATAAATGCAGGCCCATAAGTTTTAAAACTATTAGATGTTACTTAGTTAATGACTTTTGGGCTTGGGCTCTGAATTTATTATTCTATTTCAGTAATCGCTTGTTTAAGTGGTAAATAAGTTTTAAACAAGATGGCAGCTACTATAAATTTACGCATAATTAAAACGTGTTTTGCTTTACATTACACAGGGTGTAACTTTGAGCGGATCAGACGACGCAAGTATATACAGGACGTCCAATGAATTCCACCCTCGTATATGTTTAACGATCTTCTACAGATTTTTGGAAAATGGTATAAAATGTGAAAAGAAAATCATCAGTTGGACGAAATAAAAATACCAGTCTATCTATCTATCTAAACAAAATAGTTGCTGGGGTGTAAAAGTTTATAATAAAGATCCAAAAATATAAAAAACCGAGGTTAACAAGAACACTATCTAAAATACTTTGCAAAAACTTATATACGTCGCAAGAATTTTTCGACGTCAAAGACGAAATGATTTAAAATAGGATAAAATTTCATAACGAAAGTAAAAATACTGCGGTGCCCTGCAAGGTTAAATGGCCAAACTTTATATATGAACTCCCTGTACTATAAGCTGTGTAAAAAAATTAATAAACATAAATATGAACATGAAATACTTTTTAGGACCTCTTTCAGCCACAATTGTGCTTTTTCAATGTCACCCCGAAACACCCCTGCTACTAAATTTAATATAGGTATATTATCAGTTGTAAAGTTACCTATCGGTTACCCTTATATTACACGCTCCAAAAAGGGGTCCCTTGTATATAGCCCTATGTTATTCTGAATAACTCGATCAAGGGCGGGTTTACATTAAGTAAGAGACAGTATCCCAAACAAAATATTGAACCTTTTAGTACCTTCTCATAATTTACTTTAAACTAAACAAAGAATGTCAAGTTAGATTTACTCAATGGTATTTATAATAACAAAGTTGTGATAGTTTGGTTTGTATTATGGTTGCTTTTATTTAAGAGGATTATGAAGCTTAAATAGGGTCATCATCATCATCATCATGTCAGCCGAAAGACGTCCACTGCTGGACATAGGCCTCCCCCAAGGCTCTCCACTCAGACCGATCTTGTGCTTTTCGCATCCACCGCGTTCCCACGATCTTTACAAGGTCGTCGCTCCATCTTGTTGGAGGCCTACCTACAGCTCGTCTCCCGGTCCGCGGACGCCACTCAAGAACCTTCTGACTCCATCGGCCATCAGTCCTGCGAGCAATGTGCCCCGCCCACTGCCACTAAAGTTTGGCTATTCTTCTCTGTTCTTAAATAGGGTATCTGGCAAAAAAAAATCCGGACAAATTTAGCTTTGTTTTAATATGTTGGAGTTTTTTATGAAAATACCAGTATAGGTTTGTACGTCCCCGTTTTTTTTGTTTTTAATTCGTTTCGCTATAGGAAATATTTTGATGGAAAGGAAAACGTACTGACCTAGTTTTTCATAATATCTACAACGTATTCAAAAATCGTAAAAATCGGACGAGGTTTAAGGGGAGAGAAACGTATAAAATAATCAATAATAGCAAGCAATATAATCGCATTTTGTATAGAAATTTCACAATCCTCTTAAGATATTTTCTAGATTTAAAAAAAATAGTTTTTGATGTAGGATGACACTTTGATGACAATGACACTTTCAGAGTGCAATATTTTTTAAACGGCCTGTTTGATAGACACAATGTGTCAATTTTTATTTTATGTCATAAAAAAAAGAACTACCCAAGTATACTTTACTCGATGATAAAAGAAAAAAAAACAGCCTTGTTGTACATACGAGGGGCGGCTGAAAAGTAATCTACCTAACAATGAAACAAAAGACTGCCGTGGCTAATTTTTTTTTATTTTTCTATATAGTCCCCTGCTAGTAAAATGCACTTATTAAATTTTTCAAATATTGAATTTAAACCATTAAAAAAAAAATCTTTCGGTTTGTCGTCAAAAAAGTCAGTAACCGCAGCCTTCATTTCGTCATCGGTCATAAACCTTCGTCCCCTGAGGTCTTTGTTGAGAAGTCTAAACAGAAAATAGTCACAGGGGGCTAAATCTGGACTATAAGGGGGGTGGTCAATGGTTTCGAAGCCATTGTCTTTAATTGCTAGCTTCGTTGTGCGGGCGGTATGCACTGGTGCGTTATCGTGCAAAATCAGAATACCTTTGTTTAGTTTACCTCGCCGTTTTTCTTTTATTGTCTCTCTTAGTTGGTATAGTAAGTTTGAGTAATAATCAGCATTCATTGTAGTTTTCTTCGGTAAATAATCTATGAGCAAAATCCCTTCTGTGTCCCAAAAGATTGTAGCCATAAGTTTACCTGCCGATGGACAGACCTTGAATTTCCGAGGCGGCTTCTCATCCTTAAATTTCCACTGTAACGACTCTTGCTTACTTTCCGGGTCCCATTGTCGAATCCAAGTCTCATCACATGTTACAATTCTAGAAATTATTTCTTCCTCTTTCCCTCGACTCATCTCCAAAAACTCTTCGCAACATTTGACACGCCTCTCCATGTCAAATGCAGTCAACATTCTGGGGACCCAACGTGCACTAACCTTGGACATGTTCAAATGCTCATGAATTATTTCATTGACTCGCTCTTTACTGACGCCCACATCTCTAGCTATCTCCCACTGCTTCACTCGTCGGTCCTCTAATATAATTTTTTTCACCCTGGCTACATTTTCATCGGTGACGGCCGAAACTGGTCTTCCGCTACGAGGATCATCTTCCAGACTCTCACGACCTAACTTAAACTGCTTTGACCAAAACTTTATAACAAATTCGGAAGAACACAAACTGCCAAACACACGTAACATACGCTGTCTGATCTCCGAAGGCGTATTCCCTTCTTTAGTCAAAAACTTAATCACCGCACGCTGTTCGATTTTATCCATTTTCACTTTTTCTACCGACATGTTTGAAACAATTGTAGGAGACAAATAAACGTGATGCAATAAACAAATGAATGTAATACATTTTGAAAATAGAATAACAAACGAATATAAATCCATACCAGCCAGCATTATTTTTGTATATATTTCTGACCAAGGAGATTACTTATCAGCCGCCCCTCGTACGTCATGTTACGATTGTTTCTTTTTCAGTCTTTGTTTGCGGTATTTGTATCTATATGAAAACAAAATGTCTGCTTTGTTATATTATTAGTTTTTTTTTCAAAAACTTATATACACATAGACAA
The DNA here is from genome assembly GCA_946894065.1 of Acleris literana. Classification (NCBI taxonomy): domain Eukaryota; kingdom Metazoa; phylum Arthropoda; class Insecta; order Lepidoptera; family Tortricidae; genus Acleris; species Acleris literana. The sequence continues at coordinate 25,120,994 of OX335671.1, read as the reverse complement.
ACGGGAATAGCAAAACTATAAGTTCCTACACTGAAAAAAATAATTGGTCGCTTGTAAGAAGATTGTGATTGTTGTGCATAAGCGTCTTGATTCCATAAGAGCCTAACAAGACGATAGATACACCAACTAAGACGTGAGATCCATCAACTAATATGTTAGTTGAAACACTAAAAAAAATTGCGGTTGTTACTATCAGCTTTGGTTGGTATAGCTAATATCTTAACTATTGTGTTAATTTTTTGTCAACTAAGTGAAAATCTCTCTTTGTTAGCTCTCATTTTTTTGAGTGTAGTTTGACTATTGAATCCTAAAAACTCGGCTCCAAAAACTATAATAAAATACAAGCCCAGTATTATTTTTATTGCCTTTTCCACCACCTACATACTCATGCCCCTCTCGAGATTTACTCATAATTTATGCCCATCGATGTTACACCGGGAATCGAACACGACACGGCGCGGAATCAGGCGTAATTGGCTCGCCACGGACTTGTACTAATTACGGGGACACGGCCGTCCGTCCGTGCAACTCAAACACCGCCCACGACTCATTATGAAGCTTAAATTAAACAATGAAGCCGTATTTATTCTTTCAGTTGAGCTATTAAGAAAATTTAACATTTAAATACTCGTGCTTTTTTATTTTATGCAGTTGAACGATTAAAATTAATTGAAAATCGTCAAGATTTATTCGACATCACCCTGTACAGTATGTTTTTCCACCGTTTACAGAATTCTGTTCCTTTATATTAACAACTAAATAAAAACCAAGCTTTTAAAACCCGACTGCATTTTTCAATAATGTCATCGTTAAATGCCAAAAACATTAAAACACAAAAAAATTCGATTGGAAAATGTTTATATTGTATATACTCAGTAACACTCGCGCCATCAAGACGATGAATATAAAGTCACATGACGTCATTATTTCAATTTGTACGAAAATTTGGTGAGTATGTAGGTATATAGATAATAAATATGTAGGGAAATCGAAAAACTTACCTTTTTCGCTCCCGACGAATTGAAAACCTCCTCCTCTTTTTGAAGTCGGTTAAAAAGGTACGTCTTTTAGTTTCCTTTACTGTTTCTAAGCGTAATTATAAAATGTATTCATAAAAAATTAATCAGCAAGCCAATTTTTCCAGATGGCATTGGCATTTTTATAATTATGTAATAAATATGAGGTGTACTCCAAATCTCCCTCTAATAATAGACAGTCCTCAAGAAAACAACAAAAAAATCCTTCTTACAACATAATGAAGATAAATCCTCATTTATGTACGTCCTTCATTTATTTCTAATCACGTGATTATTTTAAGAGAAATGAGTTCTGCGTCTGTAAAAGACAACGGACTCATTTCTTTCGCTGGGTTTTACTCTAACAAGAGATTATATTTAATACACCTCCGCCATTTTGAGTCAGCCATTTTGAGCCGCCATTTCCAATTAGCCAACGCGACGCCGGACTAAACAAACTGAAATAAAAACAAATGGGTTTTCGAGGAGTATTTTAGTTATTTCAGAGTTAAGAAAATAGTTTAATTTAGGTTTACTTTTGAGTCTGAAATATAAATACAAACTAATTAAATATCACACTAAGACGAATAAATTGAATTTAAAAATTTGACTGTTGGATAAATAGTTCTGTTAATTGTTTCAAATTCAATAGCCAAAGCAGATTCAATCCTCTCGAATTAGAAATAAGGTTCTTTTTGCTACAGGACATTTGTATTGGCAGGGCAGTGCTGTACTTACACTATTAAATCAGCTGTCCCGATTACCCAAATATAAGAGTAATGCGTTTTGTGAATTCCTAACCTTGATAGATTTTAAAGTACGGGGTATCGTTAGATTGGTCATTTCCCAAGGAGTGTCATCTTATCTTATCTTACAGATGTGCCCTCTCGGATACACTTTAACGCTTTAGGATATTTTCAATTACCCTCTTACAAACTCAGCTCGAATGTGCAGGTTTCCCTCACGACGTTCTTCCTATATCATAAGAGCATCGTGTAATGTACAGTCAAGGAATTTAATTTGTGACCCACCTTAGGTCCAAAGTCAATCTGACATTCTACAGCAATAAGGTTGAGTCTCCTATCAATTACAAATTACTTGGCATCTCTATTGACAATGACATCTTCAAGCAGATTTTCTTTGAAATGGGTAGCAAATTAACTTCCGTGACCGTACTTCAGTTAGAAAAACTGATAGATCGTACATGGTACCTTACGATCACGAGTCAACTCCCTAAACCTCCGATGCTCTCTTAAGGAGTGTCATAGACTATACAGGGTGGAAAAAAATATGGCCCCTGGAGGGGAACTCACTTAAATCCTTAAGTAAGATCATTTTACTTAAAGGAAACATTCCTTTAGTTTTAAAAAGAAATAAAACTTAATTCAAAGATTTTCTAAAATTCGCTTGTACTCGCTATAATTAACGTTAGATTTCACGATCTTTTTATTTCAAAGACCAAATGTTTATTAGAGAGACTGATTTTATGCTGAAAAATAATCCTATAGATTAGTAAAATAAAATAGCGGGTGTTTATTTTTTATTTTTGGCTTGTTTGATTGGGTGAACAAGCAAATCGAAAAATCTTTGAATGCAGTTTTGTTTATCTTTTAAAATATAGTAATGTTTCCTTTAAGGAAAATTATGTAACTTACGGATTTAAGATACTCCCCTTCCAGAGCCCATATTTTTCCACCCTGTATAAGAAGCCCTGATGCTGACTTGTTTCTAGAAACTTCTTGTTAAAAAAATTCATATCTTCCCTCCACACGTGTTGACTTCTATGTCCGCAAGTTGAATGGTAGGAAGAGTAAGCAAGGCGCAGCCATTAATACGCCCTTATCAGGCCAGGTGAAGCTCACTGTTTTAAGACAAGGCTGTTCAAAGCTGGCTCGTACAAATATTTTTCAATTTTTTTAAGTTCTGTTTTTTTGCAGCATTACTTAAGGTGGGGCAAGTGCGTCTACGGGGCAAGTCCGTCTAACCAACAATATCTCCTAAAAATATATGGTTTGTCGCACTATCCCGTTGACGCTCTTACCCCACGTGACCTTATGTGATTCGATTAGGTATATACCTGTCTTTTGCAAATATCCTTTCTGGTTATTCGCTTCATTATTAAGAACCAGTGATAAGTTGGTTTAAAATGATTTAGGGTAACGTATTTTTTTAAGTGAAATTTGAGACCAATTGGTTGCTGTCATCTGTGGTCGCAGCTGCGCGAGCAACAGTGTTGAAGTTTTCTCTCGTCATTATTATTCATAAATAAATGTTAAACCTGTTTGATTCGCTAAGTGTTATACACCTTATTGTAGCTGCTAAAGTGTTGTTTAAAGTGTCGTTTGTTTCGTGGAAAAATTCGCAGTAGTTTAGAAGATATTGCGATAATCATTTTTAAAATTATAAACAACCGTCGAACATCTGACAACTGAGTTGACGCTGGGCCGCGGCGCATGAGTCATGCTGCGCAGTGCGCACCGATAACGCTCCAACTGGACGCTCTTCATTGCTGTTTTAAGGTACATTGCTGTGTTCGTTATATCGAAAAGTAAATATAAATTTAAAAAATGGCAACAAAGCCTACTTGCGGTAAATGTATGAAGAAAATTATGGACAAACATTTTTTGACGTGTTCTGTATGTAAAAAATCTTACGATCTTACTTGCACAAATTCAGAAAAATTGTTTGACCTAATGGACAAAGAACGAAAGGCTTCGTGGTCCTGCTCGAAATGCCGACAAATAAAAGGCCAGCCGAGGAAAGCTAGCACTCCGATTCCAGCAAAGAAAAGTAGTGCTATTGCTTCTGCTCCCAACCGAACAGTAACAACACAAAATGGAAAAACCAGTGAAATACCTTCCACAGTTCAGGCTCAAATCCAACCGCAACAGCTTCAACAACAACAGTTAAATGGTTCCGTTGACAACGTAACAGTGAGAAGATATAATGTGCCAGTAAGGAATTCTTTTGAATCATTATCGGATGAAGAATTCGATAGCTCTATTATTCGAAATGACACTCTGAACAGAAGTTGCCCGAACCTGACTATAAACTATAAAAATGAAGTTGACGTCTTACAAAGTAAAATAATGAACTTGCAGGAAAGGCTTGAGTTCTCGGATAGTTATAGCACTAAACTCCTACTAGAAAACGAAGATCTTAAAAAAAAAATTACCGAATGCCTACGGCAAATCCAACAGTTAAAGGAAATTTGTAAATCTACGACTAGTTCTAAAGTCTTAAAAACAGGAAATAAAACAAAAAACCAATCACAGATAATTTTAAACAAGGTAAATAAAGATCTAAGTACGGAAAAAACTGCCGATAACTTAAATATTCAGCCAAACAAGGAAAGTACTTTTACATCAAACATAGTCCACCAGCAATTTGATCTGGCAAAACGGGTGATAAGGAAAAACCCCAAAATAATACATATCCTAGGCGGAAACCAATGTCGCGGACTGGCAGCTGCACTTCTAAACTCAAGACAGAAGACCTTTTATGAAAAATATCAAGTGACATCTTCAATCAAGCCCGACGCACGTTGCGAGGACATTCTTAAATCACCAGAAACATTAAATACCAGCTTAAGGAGTGTAATTATTATAAATATAGGCGAAAATGATAGTAATCCAATGAAATTGCTTGCGGAACTTAGCGTTTTTATAAAAGCGCGCTCTGAAGCTTTTATTATTGTAACTGGTGTTAAAAACAGTTTGCACTTGAACGAAAACAAGCTGAACTACACGGTAAAATTATTATGTAATAACTTTGACAATTGTGTATTCTTAGATTTAGGAGATCTGGATTATTTTGACAAGATTTTTTTAAGCAAATTATGTTCAAAAATTAATTTCCTAGTCGATTCTCGTGACTATGCCAATAAATACTTAAGTTACAATAAATTAAAGCCTAAAATAACGCACAATTTAGAAGGTTTTACAAGTAGGGCTCATAAGTCGTTCGATAGGGAATGCGTTCGTAGAGGGACTATACCCTACTACTTCGAAAAAAATTCCCACAATTTGACCACCGATACTAAAAAATCACTAGTACAAAAACCTATCACTGATTATCTTATAAAAAGTAAGGAGACGCAACAAAAAAAAAGTAGCTTTTTTCGTTCCTAACTGTAACATTTTAAACATATTTCACCAAAATATAGCAGGTCTAGTGAGCAAGAGGGACCTACTGGAATTGACTTTTAACGAATTGGCGGAAGACAATAAGCATTTCGATGTGTTATGTTTCTCCGAAACATTCGTGAAATCGGGTAACGAAGGTAATATGCGCATATCCGGTTATCGACTGGCAGCATCGTATTCTAGAGCACATCAAAGAAGAGGTGGAGTTTGCATATTTAGCAAAAACCACATACAAACATTGGCATTGTCATTTTTGAACGAATTTTGTGAAGATTACGTTTTTGAGTGTTGTGGTGTTGAAATACCGTCCATAAAATGTATTGTAATTTGTATCTATAGAACACCAACAGCTTTCTCTGCAATTTTTCTTCGGAAACTGGAACTAATCGTAACCAAACTTAAACATAAAATAAAATTTAAAGTGGTTATAGTCGGGGACTTTAATATAGACTTACTCAAGGCCTCAGTGAACTCAAGGGAACTTACAAGAATCGCATTAAATAATCATTTTAGGTTGCACATACTCAATCCCACGCGTAAAGACTCGTGTCTAGATCAAATACTGTCAAATATTCCCGATGCTCGCAGTGACATTCTGAAGTTAGGTTTGTCTGATCACGAAACTGCTCAATGTCTAAGATTTGATGTTAGTGGTTTGGAAAAGCAGTTTTTACATTTTTATCGTTATAAAAGAGATTACAGTCCAGTGAACGTTGCTAAATTCTGCGTCTGCCTTAGGAGCTTATCGTGGTCCGACGTATATAAGGAAAAAGACGCATATATGGCATTTAATATATTTTATGAAACATTCATTCTTTTTTATAAGCTGTGCTTTCCGGTCATCAAAATAAAGATTACAATTAAGTCCAAATCTAATGTGTGGTTTACCCGAGGGATTAAAAAATCTGTAGTTACAAAAAGACGCTTACGGTTTCGTTATTACAGAAAATCGGAAAACTTAGTTAGTCATGTGCAAAATAAGAATAACTATAATAACTATTCTAAGATTCTCAAGCGTTGTATCAACCAAGCCCACAAACTTACAAACGTTAAACATTTAACCCGTTCCAAAAATGTATGTAAGGCAACATGGGATATAATAAAAAAGGTAACAAAAAGCAACTCACTTAATGCAAATGTAGATAAATTAATTATTGATGATGACCTAATATTGAATCCTTCTGACATTGCAAATACATTTAATGACTTTTATATAAACTTGACAAATTCAAATTCTGGTAGTAAACGTAAGCCTGACATTTCACTAGTTAAAGCAAATACAGCCAATTTGTACTTGTTTCCGACAGATGGAAACGAAATATGTAAAATAATCAATACCCTTAATTCGACAAACTCGACTGGTTATGACGAGGTCCAAACCAAAATAATAAAGGAGTGTAAATATGAAATTGCTGCGGTCTTGAGCTACCTGGTTAATATATCTTTTACAAGCGGTGTCTTTCCAGAACCCTTAAAACTTTCCTTAGTTAAACCACTCTATAAAAAAGGAAATAAAGATTGTGTTGATAACTATAGACCAATATCCCTCGTTCCGGTTATCTCCAAGGTCTTTGAAAAGGCGTTTCATCGACGTCTAACGTCATTTCTTGATAGATTTAGAATAATCAGGCCTGAACAGTTTGGATTTCAAAAAAATAAATCAACATCATTAGCTGCTTTAAATTTGTCAAATAAAATTCTAGACTACATGAACAAGAGCTTGCCAGTATCAGCAATATTCTTCGACATGAGTCGAGCCTTTGATTTTGTTTGCCATGAAACACTCCTAGCCAAATGTGATATGTACGGCATAAGAGGAATAGTCAATGAGTGGCTTAGGGATTATTTGAATGGAAGAACTCAGTTTGTGGAAATAACCCAAATTGACTCAGCCAACACGATGTCGGCTCATAAATCTAAAACTAAACTCAATAAGGTTGGAGTGCCGCAGGGGAGTATCCTGGGTCCACTTTTATTTTTACTCTACATTAACGACTTACCGAATGTAACAAAATTTGACTGTACTCTTTTTGCGGATGATCTATCTGTTGTTATACCGTGTTATGACGCTAAAACTTATAACAACGATATTAATGATATGATAGGTAATATTATAACTTGGTTACATAACAATAATCTAAATATTAATATAAAAAAGACGACATTTATACAGTTTGTGAATAGGAATGCTAACAAACAGTCTCTGGTCGTAACTTTTTCAGATCAGGCTGTGACAGAATCCTGTCATACAAAATTCTTAGGTATACACTTAGATGATAAGCTTACTTGGAATGAGCACGTCAATGGCCTTTGCAGCAAAGTAAATTCCTTTGCCTACGCATTGTGGAGACTAACAAAGATTAGCACCAAAGAGTCAGCTATACAGGCCTATCATGGATATGTCTGCTCCCTACTGAGGTACGGTATCCTTCTATGGGGCAATTCTTGTCACGCAAAGCGAGCCCTAATAGCGCAAAAACAGTGCATCCGAGCTTTATGTAACGTTGATGTTTTGACATCATGTAGACCCTTATTTAAACAGATGAAGCTTTTAACCGTGCCCAGTATGTATATATACGAAGTTTGTCTATTTGTTAAATTACATCCAGAGCTATATAAAAGAAATAAGGACATATGTAAGTTTAATACTAGATACCCAAATCGTCTCGTTATTCCTGCTAAAAAAACGAAACTGTATGGGAAAAGTGCCTATTGCATGTCAATCAGCATTTATAATCGCTTAACCGATGATATTAAACAATTGCCAATTAATTTATTTAAAAGCAAGCTTAAAAAATGGTTAATAGAACAATGTTTTTATTGTATTGACGAATACTTCAATCATTTTGTAGACTGACTGTTTATTAGGTTTAAAATATATATTGATGATGTGAAATAGCTCTTACTGTGTTTCTTGTATTTTAGTCCATTGACCTATTGTTACATTGAACTGTTTAAAATAATAGTGTTGACACGGATATATTTATTAATTATTACTTCGTTTTATATTTTGCATGCCAGCTGCTGGTAAAATGTGCGTGTTTATGATTATGCAACTTACTACCATCCTTTGTACCACATTTTAAGCAAATAAAGACATTTTGATTTTTTTTTAATTTTTTTTCATAATACATGATTGAATGCAAAATCACTTGGAGAGATAGTCTTTCAGCATCATCTTCCAACTTCATTAACTTATACAATTAATTCATTATGAAAAAAAAGTGAGACTTAATTACTTACTTTCACTTTAACTAGAGTAGGAATAAAGTATTTAGTATTCGTTTTTTTAAATAATTATGGTACTTAATATAACAGAAAAGCCATCTTTAAAATGCTTGCAAAACAAATAAAGATATCGAATAAACAAAACTACGGTTTTTGTATTATTTTGCATCATTGTATTTTTTTACCTTCTGCTTAAGGTTCCCTTTCTCTCTGTCTCTCGTAAAAATGAAAAACTGAAATTAAAATTCAAAATAAATCATTTTAATTTAAGTAGGTCCATAAATTGCATAAAACAAGATAAACGATGTTTATTCAGTAAGTAGGCCGCACGGAAAACTCCAAAAATCTACCAGATCTTTTCAAGAGTACGCCACTGCGAAGAAGAAACGCCGCAAAAAACTCAACAGTCAGTCATTTTCGAACATATTCCTTCAAAAACTTGAGAAAGGGCAAATGTTTTTTGCCTATCCTTATTGTGTGGCAGCCGGCGTCACACTGGACCCTCCGCTATTTTTCACGCCATGATGAATCATAAGCCATCAGCATGCACCGCGAAGATACTCGTCAACAATTCTTCTTTCTAAAGGGTGTTAGAAAACTGATAACAGTATATTTAGAGAAAGCGGCAAGAAATATTTATATCAATTTAAAACAAGACATTTTGATTGTGTGGTTTGGATAGCAGGTGATAGGTCACGCACGCTGTTGTTATTTCTACACTGTTTTTTGTCCGTCTGTCTTACCTTTAAGGTGTGGTATACTTTTAACCGTTTTATATATCTAGTTCGTTGATTTTTTTTGAGACTTTATTAATAAAACAATTACCACAAGCGTCAAATTTAGTGTGATCATTTATTTCAAAGTTAAACATTAAAAAAACAATAAAAAGGCGACGTATAAAAGAGTCATACACACTCGAAAAAACAAAAGATGTCTTATATTTTTATCTGATAGAACTAAAGTAGAACTGACGCCATTTATGCGAATATGGGTTCAGCCAGAAAATTAGGCCTTAAAATCGTTAATTTCAGGTATGTCCACAGAAAAGACACTAACCTAAATTTGTGTATGACCCAAAAGCGGTACACAACTCTCGGTTCGCGACCCCGACAACATCGCACCAAAATAATAATAGAACAAATATTTTGAACAACTAGACTCACTCATGTTAGCAACGTGTCAAAAACAAAAGCATTTTATCGTCAAAATAAAGGTGTCGGGCAACTAAGCCCAGTTTGTATCAGCTCTGCAACTTCCAAACTTGTTCGCTTGCTCTGGAAAAATGTTACGATTTAGTATACTTCGGGTGACAATGATATTTTTACAATTTTTTAAAGGTACGTTGGTTTAAGATTTTAAATTTAAGCGCAACGTAATCTTAAGGCATGCCGATAAATCTCATTAAGTGAAATGTAATTTCTTTTGAGAAATTACAAAGATACAAATAAATTCTTTAACCGGCAGATTTGGAGTTGGTAACAATGTGTCTTACTGGGCAGTCTATGGACACCATAGTATCCAAAGCGATGCGGTTGGTAAAATAACAATTTATAGACTACTTTCTATAAGGTATAAGGTTAACAGTACCCCTAGCATGAGTTACCATAAAAATACTGCCAGGTCTGCGAGCGACAGAGCATTCGAGTCGCTGGCGAGTACGTCAATTGTAACTCATGGTAGGGGTACTGTCCCTCGGAATTTATAAGATTACTGCAAGGTCTGCGAGTGACAGAGCATTCGACTCGCTAGCGAGTACGGTAATTCATCATCATCATCATCATCATCATCATCATCATCATCATGTCAGCCGAAAGACGTCCACTGCTGGACATAAGCCTCCCCCAAGGCTCTCCACTCAGACCGGTCTTGTGCTTTTCGCATCCACCGCGTTCCGCGATCCTTACAAGGTCGTCACTCCATCTTGTTGGAGGCATACCTACAGCTCGTCTCCCGGTCCGCGGACGCCACTCAAGAACCTTCTGACCCCATCGGCCGTCAGTCCTGCGAGCACGGTAATTGTTGAAAAGTTATAGAATCGTGTACCAACGAGGGTAGACCACCAACGAGGTGGACCGACGACGTTGCCAGGGTCGCGCGAAACCAATAAGTTTCAGAGATAATCAATTAACATCCACGTTTCCCTTATATCCCGCAATCGAAGCATAAGATTGCAGTTCTTACATAATTTTGACGTTAAATGACGCTTCAGGAAAATGAACTGAACTTCAGTTTAGTGTTAAGGTTTTAGAAGTTAGCTAGATATTCTCTCATATTATAAACATTCAAAATCATATGCTCAAAAACAGCGCAGGAGTTTGCGGGTTAGTATCATGTCGTCTAAAACGCAACTGGTCTACGGCAGCAAGCGGTCTAAAAACCAACTCGTCTAAATAAGTATTATCAAGTCGTCCAAATTGCAAATGGTCTAAATCGCCACTAGTCTAAGTAGCAAGTGGTCTAAAAACCAACTCATCTAAATAAGTATTATCAAGCCGTCCAAATTGCAAATGGTCTAAATCGCCACTAGTCTAAGTAGCAAGTGGTCTAAAAACCAAGTCGTCTAAATAAGTATTATCAAGTCGTCCAAATTGCAAATGGTCGAAATCGCCACTAGTCTAAGTAGCAAGTGGTCTAAAAACCAACTCGTCTAAATAAGTATTATCAAGTCGTCCAAATTGCAAATGGTCTAAATCGCCACTAGTCTAAGTAGCAAGTGGTCTAAAACCCAACTCGTCTAAATAAGTATTATCAAGTCGTCCAAATTGCAAATGGTCTAAATCGCCACTAGTCTCAGTAGCAAGTGGTCTAAAAACCAACTCATCTAAATAAGTATTATCAAGCCGTCCAAATTGCAAATGGTCTAAATCGCCACTAGTCTAAGTAGCAAGTGGTCTAAAAACCAACTCGTCTAAATAAGTATTATCAAGTCGTCCAAATTGCAAATGGTCTAAATCGCCACTAGTCTCAGTAGCAAGTGGTCTAAAAACCAACTCATCTAAATAAGTATTATCAAGCCGTCCAAATTGCAAATGGTCTAAATCGCCACTAGTCTAAGTAGCAAGTGGTCTAAAAACCAACTCGTCTAAATAAGTATTATCAAGTCGTCCAAATTGCAAATGGTCTAAATCGCCACTAGTCTAAGTAGCAAGTGGTCTAAAAACCAACTCGTGTAAATAAGTATTATCAAGTCGTCCAAATTGCAAATGGTCTAAATCGCCACTAGTCTAAGTAGCAAGTGGTCTAAATTAAACTTATAAATGTAGCATTAAGTCTAAAATAATTACAAGAGGCACGATGTACAGTTCAAAACACAGACACACACAAAGTAGGTAGGTTAGGTTCGTTAGGTAGCTTCAGACGCCCGAAGGGAAAACCGCCCATAAATAGGAGCCCCGCCTGACGGGGCGCCGTCAACTTGTTGTATAAGAGATGAATTTTAAAAATACACAGGGCAGTTTGCGAATTTAGAGCATGTGCTAGATAAGACCAGCTGCGTTTTAGACGAGATGATACTAACCCGTTTTTGCGTGATGTCGGAAATTACATACATACATACATAATTTCACGATTTCGTTCCCAGAGTGGGGTAGGTAGAGCTACAGAATTACAAACATCTCTAAAAACTTGTTGATAATTCTATAACCACAATTTGCACAATTAGGCTAAGATGTTTACCAGCGTATTAGTGACAGGTTGCAAGCCCATCGCCTAACAGTACTACAAGCCTTTATTCCCTTAGTCGTCTCTTACGACATCCACGGAAAGACATGGATTGGCACTATTCTAACTCGGCAACCACACGAGGAAAGTCGGAAATTAAAAACTGTCATTTAAAGTGAGTGACACCGGAACACCACTATACCGTAACTATTGTTGTGTTTATTACTTTTAGACTTAGAAAAAACACATTTAGAAAAAAAATCGTACAACAACTATAAATCGGGAGTAAAACGAGAATTGCACTGGCAATAATAAGCAGAAGTTGATTGCTGTCTTACTTTAACTTCAGTTCTGGAGCAAGAAGCATAATTTTATTCTGACTAGGGCCCGAAATTTTGGGGTTGGCTTTTGACAAGTTGTAAGGAGATTTGTCGATAACCTCGATAAACAGCGGTGTTCCTGTTTATCGAGGTTATCGACAAATCGATAATTTATTTATTTATTTATGTTTTTATTAACCTCATAAGTCCTCGCGTACTTGTACAAGTACAAATTAATGTTAATAGTTCAGACCTGACTACTTACTATCATACAAAATATTTTTAACTCTAAAGCACTAATTAATAAACTCTAAAACACTATTCTTAATATGTACTTGGTATAGTACATTCGGTAGTTAGGACGTCTGCTATTAAGAAAACAGGCTTACGGGGTATAAAATCTCTAATTTTCCGTTGATACGTACTCTTTTCAGCGGTCGATGATGAAAAAAAATCGAAATATCGGAAGGTTATAAAATAATATTTTCTGTTTTATTATATCAAAGGGTAAGCAAATAAGCCATCTAATATTAAGTGGTCTCAGATTTTTTTTAAATATAAGGGTTTTTGTAATTAAACTGATTTCAATAAAGCAATTTAAATGGATTAAACTTTCCGACATTTCGAACCTTTTTCATCATATACCGCTGAAAAGAGGTTTTTATTTAATAACGACATAAATAATATAAACTATCGATTTGTCGATAACATCGATAAACAGCGGGGTTCTGTCCCTACAACTTGTCAAAAGCCGCCCGCAAAATTCCGGGCCCTACTTATAACTAAGATTAAGATAGCAGTCACCTTCTGCTATTTTATTGCTAGTCTACGAGTAAACCTCGCTTATGAGTGAATATGCAGCAGAGCTGCGCGAGGTAGCGGAGCGGTACGCGAGGAAAATATCCACCAATATGATCACTTAATTTTCCTAGCGTCACTCAACGCAGGGTAGTGATTCTCTCAACAAGCAAAGGTGATCGTTCGCTCGAGTGAAGGTCCAAGCGGCGAGTTTAAGTAGTCCCGACAGAGCGAACAAAATACATTTTAGCGCGTGTATTCAATTTGGCAGCATGACTTCTCGAACGTATAAGGCTCCCTAATTGACAATGCACGCGCTAAAATGTGTTTTGTTTGGTCGGACGGGACTACTTAAACTCGCCGCTTTTATTCGCTCGTCCGTCCGACCGACCGCCGTTTTTTGAGAGAATAACACACCAGCTCTCTTATTGTTGGATTGTCTTCCTCGCACACTACTCCGATATCGCATACTAAGTAAATATTTACCTCGCTTTTTCAGTTGTGTTATCATCATCATCATCATCATCATGTCAGCCGAAAGACGTCCACTGCTGGACATAGGCCTCCCCCAAGGCTGTTATAACAAACGTGATCACAAAAAGACTGAAGTGGAGGGTATTCATCTGCTTGTCGTGGAAGTTTTTCGACCTACACGCGGTTTTTGGTTTTAGTACGTGTAAAAATCGTGTTAATTTAAAATAATGTATAGAAAAGAAAGAGTCCTCGTTATTTCCTTGAGCAAAACTCCGCGTGGCCACTCTCACCGTAAGAGGTAAGGTTATTGTAACAAATCAAAAGTTGCTACGTCTCGTGAATACACTGGCATGGTCGCGGAAATAAATCACCCTTTATAGTTCTGGCTTTTCACAAACACACCTAAAACTTGCCATTTTCAACCATATTGCATTGTAATAGAACCGGGGAAAAGTGCGTAGGCAAGAGAAAAGTAAACATTTTGTAACGCTTGACGCTGCGTTTGTAAACATCTCGTAAGACGTTGGGGTTTTTGATTTGGCAGGTTAACTATTTATCTACGTGGTGGAGATGTAGTGTAGGTAGGATTTTTTACACGGTTTCGAAAGCTATTTTTTTAAGTAGTGTGTTATTATTTTGCTAAAAACAGCTGATGATAACACAACTTTGTTTGTTTTCAGGGTTCCGTATCCAAAGGGTTGCAAACGAGAGCTTGTCACTAAACTTACGCTCTCAATCTGTATATGTACGTCTGTTTGTCTTAGATTTAAAAAGCTATATCATTTGAGTCATAGATAACGGGATGTTTTTCTTACAGAATGTGTGTTTAAGTTCTGCCTACCCCACTCTGGGAATGAAGGCGTGAGTTAATGTATGTATATGTGTTTTATTAGCAGATTTTTTAATAAATAACGTTTTGTACCGTGGAAACGGTATAGTAGGGGATCCGAATACGAGAAATTCAAAATTCAAAATATTTATTCAGTAAATTGGCCACATGAGGGCTCTTTTACACGTCGGTAACATGGAGTGAATCTACTAGCGCTTCGGACAAGACCATAATTGCGGAGAAGAAGCGCCGCAAGAAACTCCAGCAGAAGGTCATTTTTTCCAATCATAAAATACAATAATACTTAAAAGTAACATTACAAGGTAATACAGTAATAAATCATTATTTTAAAACTAACACAAATAAAATCATTACAAATGTAAGCTACATTACTTAAATTAAAAATAGTGACTAGGAGAACAACATGACGAGGTCTCTACGTCAGCAACGATAATTAAAATAACTAACAAGGTATTATAAATATAGGTCAAGTACAGTCTACTACATTATACACATTACTAATACAGGTAATACATCGTCCATTTATTATATATTACGTCCACACGTCCTTTAGTAATACACATTACTAAAGGACGTGCTTTTTTATAATGCTAAGGTACAATTTAGGTTTGATTGTACTTACTGAATATTCTTTCTACAATGTACAGATTCTGAATCTGTTCAGACTTCGACTCAGATTTTATTACCTACTCAATATGTGGCATTATTGATCAAAAGGGACCTATTGTCGATGGCGCTTGCGCCATTATTAACGATGCTCCGATATAAATATTCTTCTCATATTATGTTGCAATAATAACTAAAACGGCATGTCAATTTATAAATAACTAGCGACCCGCCCTCGCTTCGCTCCGTCGTGAATTTTCTGTAACACCCGGACATAAACCATAATTTATTATACACGAAAACCGTCCGAGAACAATGATGTAACTAAAAAACCGCATGAAAATTCGTTCAGTAGTTTTTGCGATTCTCGCGAACATACCGACAGAGGCGGCAGGGGACTTGTCGTGATTACATTGTCAGAAACAAAAATTAATAGTAGTTTACGTGACGGTTGCGTAATGCTAATTACGCAGAGTCACGTACAATAGTTTATCTACACACATATTATAAGTACTCTAAGATGGCTTCAGAAGCCGAAAGGCAAATGACCAGCATTACCTTACCTGTGGTAGTAGATGACAGCGATGACAGTTGTAACGTAATTTTGAAATAACGTTATCGAATATTGTAAGGTAATGAGATCCAAATTTGGAACATCTTACAAAATTAACAGCTGTCATCGCTGTCACCTACTACCACGGGTAATGCTGGTCATTGCCTACGGGTTTTGAACGCATAATAGAGGACTTATGATATGGGTCTAGATAAAATAAATTAAAGGTCAACAAACATTAAACTAAAATAACGTCATTTAAGTGAGTATTTTTCTTTATTATGCTTATCTAACAGTTGCCGCGGACACGGTGATATCATAATGTGCAAGGAAATAGCATTATAAGTTTAAATTATCCTGTGGCGGGCGCAGTATAAATCAAAGTGCATTTGCACATTTTGCACCTTGTTCTCACAACGTATTTGAAAGCATTGCTCTAATGTATAAGAATTCATAGAAATTGTACATATTAAGAAAATAGTAGTTTACGTGACGGATGCGTAATGCAAATTATGTAGAGTCTCGTACAATACTTTATCTACACACAATATTATAAGTACTCTAAGATGGGTTCAGAAGCCGAAAGGCAAATTACCAGTGTTACCTTACCTGTGGTAGTAGGTGACAGCGATGACAGCTGTAACGTAATTTTGAAATTACGTTATCGAATATTGTAAGGTAATGAGATCCAAATTTGGAATATCTTCCAAAATTATCAGCTGTTATCGCTGTCACCTACTACCACAGGTAAAATGTTGGTCACCGAGTTTTGAACGCATAATAGAGAACTTATGACATGGGTCTAGATAAAATAAATTAAAGGTCAACAAACATTAAACTAAAATAACGTCATTTAAGTGAGTATATTTCTTTATTATGCTTATCTAACAGTTGCCGCGGACACGGTGATATCATAATGTGCAAGGAAATAGCATTGTAAGTTTAAATTATCCTGTGGCAGGCGCAGTATAAATCAAAGTGCATTTGCACATTTTGCACCTTGTTCTCACAACGTATTTGAAAGCATTGCTCTTATGTTTAAGAATTTATAGAAATTGTACGTATTAAGAAAAATAGTTTACGTGACGGTTGCGTAATGCTAATTACGCAGAGTCTTGTACAATACTTTATGTACACACATATTATAAGTAGTCTAAGATGGGTTCAGAAGCCGAAAGGCAAATGACCAGCATTACCTTACCTGTGGTAGTAGGTGACAGCGATGACAGCGATGACAGCTGTAACGTAATTTTGAAATTACGTTATCGAATATTGTAAGGTAATGAGATCCAAATTTGGAACACCTTCCAAAATCAACAGCTGTCATCGCTGTCACCTACTACCACAGGTAATGCTGGTCATTGCCTACGGGTTTTGAACGCATAATAGAGGACCTATGATATGAGTGTAGATGAAATACTATTAACGTTATAATGTTTCAGTTTTGCACACTTTTGTACCTTGTCGCTTTAAAGTCTTTGATTAGAGCAGCAGCAGTTCAAACGTGACGTTAAAATGACAAAGCACTAAAGTACAGCTAATAATAAGGTCGATCGTACATCACTGTAATTTATTGAACCACTGTAGAACTTATTATGTTCATTAGCGGGCTATAGATAACTCTGTACCTTTCATGTCAACCAGTTAACCTGTGGTCTCCCACGGAGATAAGAAAAAAGTAATGAAAAAAAAAAATTTTTTTTTTTTTGAAATTAAGTTTGAGATATTTTATCCTTTTTTTTAATTTAATTTTCGGGGTAGAAAAAAAATCATTTATTTTTTCAGTATTTCAAAATGAGGCAAAAAGGGTGGTCACAAATTTGAGCCGGTAGGAGACCACAGGTAAGGACTTGTACAGCCTTGGCCAAAAGTATTGGCTCCCTACTTTTTCCTTTGTAACTTATAAATAAAGTATTATTTTCTAATTTCCAAAATACACAAAGATGTAAAATATAAAATGCGTTTGTACATGTGCAAATTATTAGTAGATTATAATTTTGAAGTAACTATTTTCGTGTGAAATCTGAAGGTCTAAAAAATGGGTTGTACAAAAAAAAATAAAAAAATCCACGGAATTACGCTTAACGTCAATAAATATGACAATTTTTTCCGATAGATATACAACTTTCTATAATATAAGATATTAATGCACCTTTTAAAGTTTTACTTTTATATGAAAAACGCATGGGTACTAAAGAATTTTGGTCAAGTCCGTACTGCAAAACCGGAACAAAGAAACACTTTTTCGTACCTATTAGGTAACATTGGTACTAAAGACTAGTAAGATAGAAATATTATGGACTTGGCAACCAATGGAATATTATCTAAACACACTCTATGTAACGAATAACCCAAAAATGCTATCTCGAGCGAGTTGCCTACAAAGCAAGATGCCTAACAAAGCCAGATGCCTAAGTATTATGCCTACAAAGCGAGTTGCCTAAAAAGCAAGATAACTAACTAGCATGATGCCTAAGAAGTATAATGACTACCAAGCGAGTTGCCTGAAAATAAAGATGCCTGAAAAGTATAATGATTTGTTAGATCAATTTTCTAAAATCGTTATTTTTTTATTACAAGAATTTCGACGGAGCTCCTATTTCTGGGTTCTTTGGCCCTCCGGGCCTGCTGCAAAACTAACATAACCTAAACCTACCTACCTTTTTTGACCTAGTTATAATTTGCTTGTTAGGCATCCTGCTTGCTAGGCATCTTGCTTTTTAGACGTCCTGCTCGATAGGCATCTTGCTTCTTAGACGTCCTGCTCGATAGGCATCTTGCTTTTTAGACATCCTGCTCGATAGGCATGTTGCATTTTAGACATCCTATTCGATAGGCATCTTGATTTTTAAGCATCCCGCTCATAACCCAAAAAATGACTTACTGCCGCACTCAGAGACGTCAATTAAATTGAATGCTTGTTTACTGACGTGTGGTCTTATTCTATTGCTATAGCAAAGAAAGTGACAGCAGCAACTTTAATCAAGCATTTAATTTAATTGACGTCTCTGAGCGCGGCAATTGGGTACTTAATAAAAAGTACTTAAAAGAAAAAAAACCCTTATACGACCACGCATCTAATACAACTCTCAAACCACCAGCCACCGCAATAAAAAAATCAACGCGTAATTTCCACATTAAATTTGCAATTAATTCGTTTTGCCTTTTAACTATCGTCGGCTTTCGGCGTCCGGCGTTCGGCCATTGTCTCGGCAACTAATGGAGCGATTAATAGCCATTCCGCGTGATTTAGCCGACGCTCGGCCAAAACGCTAGCACTTGCAACCGACGTTTTTGTCGCTCTATTCGTCTTTCTCTGACTAGTTGACAAAGAAGGAGACACACTGAGCGGCTGGCGAGAAAACAAGTTTCTATGTGGTGATGTTTTTTTTAGTTTTTTTCCGTCGGGAAACTCGATAATGACGTCCGTTTTATAGTAAAAGCTGTCATTATTGTTTTGTAACTTTTAAAATCACTCACATACCTAAGTTAATGACACTTGCAGCAAAAATGTAAATTCAAGTCATTAAACATTATTATCCTGGGAGCGAAGTGCATACAAATTATTATTATAAATTAAAAATTAAATGTCTGCATGTTTGATATTAAGTAATATTAGGTAATTAATTTTGATGGGTTGATACCTAAATAAAGATTATTTTTTCAGCCCATTATAGACTGGTATTGTTTGATCATTTAAATTTATTTTGAATTTTAATGTAATAAGGCACAATTTCTAACCACGATCCCCGTACCAAACGGGACCGCTAGTCTATAATGGGTTAATGTCTTAAAGAAGGGGAACGAGCAAACAGGCGACCTGATGGTAAGTGGGATCTGTGACCCATAGACAAAATGCATTCTCAAGATTAGAATCTTAAGACTGCCATCCTCAGCTCACAATTGCGTTGTCAACCCTGAGGAATATGATGGAATGCCTCTATGCTAGTAATTTCACCGGTTGTCTTATCTCTATACCGGAACATAAAAATACGAACACTGCTGCTTACCGGTAGGTTTAAGAATAAAGATGATGGTAGCGATCCGGTCAAGGTCCTACCACCACTGTTACATTGTTCTTGTATTGTTAACGTTGTGATGGTTTTTATTAACATGACAGTAAAGGCGGTTATGTTATAAACAATACGATTGCAGTAGGTATAAAAAGAAAATAGAATAGAGACCCCAGTTTTGAACAGTTTGTCAAAATGGTCATCATACTGTACGGTCAGCATCAAAAGTAGCTAAGCAGAATAACATGTTCAAAATGATCTAGACACGACGTATTCTCTTGAAAAATAAATGTTTAAAAAAACAAAAAACCGCCTTCAAAAAGCAAAAAATAACTTCTTTAAAATGACAGGTAAATAGGTCAGTCCAACTGAAGTCTGCTTTTGGTTAAAATATTGTTGGACGCCGACTTCAGTTGGACTGACCTATTTACCTATCATTTTAAAGAAGTTATTTTTTGCTTTTTGAAGGCGGTTTTTTGTTTTTTAAACATTTATTTTATTTTATACTTTTTAGTGATCCTATTTATGCTGTTACGTAGCTCCACTTCTAAATATTAATAAGAAACTATAGAACATTTCAAGCTCGCCGCAGACAACGCCGCGGGAATGTCATAGTCATATTTAAACCTAAATGTGCTTCGTCATAGTCGCTCAACTTCCTTTATCGAAATATCTTATCGCCACCCTTGAAATAGGTACCGTTAAGGAGTTCCGGTGGCCATCTGTGGTCTTCATCATCAGTTTCACTTCACCATATAGTACTTTTCAAAAGCAAATGCATGAGTTACAGTGAAAAATCTCTTGATTTCTCCATGATCCCATCATCAGATCCTGATGTGGTGACAATGGGACCAACTAGAAAGTATACCCATTCGAACAACGAAAACATTTCAAATCGGTCCAGTGGTCTTCGAGTAATCGGGGAACATACATTAAAAAAAAAAAAAAAATCCCATTGAAGTCGGTTAAAAATAGAGTCGAGTGCAGATCATTTTGACCTCTCCGGTTGCGTAGCTTCTTCTGCTGCTGACTGTACTAATATTATAACCCCCTTACTAATAAACGTTGAGTAACGGTGGTATAGCTATACAATGTTTTGTCCTTATCTGTCAAATTCAAATGTCACAGTGACAGATAAGGACAAAACATACCGGGGTAAATGTAAAAGTAACCCAGCCTGTCTGTCTGTTACGGCTCAACCGCTTAACCAATTTTGATTACATCTGGAATGAAGATAGCTGAGTCCCAGGGAAGAACACGGATAATTCGCTACTTTTGAGTGACCAGCGATTGACCTGTCTCACCTGATAGTAAATTATGGTCTTGCTGGATCAGTACAGAGATGGGCAAAAATTATTCGAATGACGAATAACGAATAAGAATAACCATATTATTCGCGAATAACGAATGAAATTCTCGAATGATTATTCTTTGAAATTTGAATAATTTATTCGTTGAATGAATTGCCACGAATAATTATTATGTACTACTTAGTATACGTGCTCCATTTTTCTCTAATAAATTAATAAAGTATTCGTTATTGGAAAAGTAGTCGAATGATTCATTCGTGGATAAACTATTCGCGAATAAATCATTCGCAAATAAATTATTCGACGAATAAAAATAAAACGAATTATTTATATAATAAATAATTATTCGAATAATGCCCATCTCTGGATCAGTAGAAGCCTATTCACTCCTAATTTGGACTTCTCGACACAAGAGTAATAAACGATTTCTTTGTAGACGAAGTCGCAGGCAACAGCTGGTACTAAATAATATACACCTTCAACTTAAAAAAGCGCTCCTATATTTTATTTATTTCCCGCTAAAACCGCAACGTGATTGATGTCAATACATAAAAGGTCGGTCCGTCTGACGCTGTCAACGGCTGGGATTCGAACCCATCAGTCCCCGCTGGCGGGCCATTTGTCCTGGCTTCGCATGGGGGTATATATCCCCTGAGCCTATGAGGAAAAATGCTTAGTGAAAAAGATAGCGGGAAACAATGCTTCTGACCAACTTCACTTTAAACATAAAAAAAAAAACTTTTTAAAACGGTCCCTTTCATACATAGAAATTAAGGTACGGTAGCCACGTTCCCAAGATGCCAAAAATATTTACACTCTCCTATGCCACTAACAATAAGGTCAAAATATATATTTGATGCGATGGCTGAATAGATATCAATGCTATCGACTGCTCTCGAACTACCTACTACAATAACTATATGAAAAGCAAGCTTTAAAAAACCCGACTGCATTTTTTATACTGTCGTCGATATACGCATATGTTAATAATTGTCATTTGGCCATTGTTGTTATTTAAATTTTAACAGTTTAGGTATCTTATGACACTCTCGCTGCGAAGACGAATCCAATGATACCTCATTTGTCAAAATCGTCCAAGCCATTTTTGCTGTAGCGGGGAACATAGAACTGGACATACATGACGGTGAAAAACACAAAATTAGTTTTAAAACGATGTAATTATCCCTTGAAAAATAGCACATTCAGTCAGCGCCGAAAGTAACTGATCACTTTTGTAATCGCATTGATGCATTTTTTGGAGACGGACTATGCCAACTGACTTTTTCTACTTGGTGAGAAATTGTTGATGTTCTCAGGTACTTTCGCAACTTTTTTTTTGGCTTGGAGAAGGGAAATACATACGGTCCACTTTGAGACAGATTTTTTTCAATTTGTTTGTATTAATATACTCACGTAGCTTTAGTTATAGCGTATGGGTTGATTGTGTACGGCGAAGCTATATATGTAACTATACAAAGATGCGCATGCATGCAGAAGAATAGGTTGTAAAGATAAATATTAATCAGTTAGCAACACACCTTTGCTTGAGTATTTATGTCTGGCTTAACTTTAACGTCTGAGTAGGTACATACATACAATCACGCCTCTTTCCCGTAGGGTTAGGCAGCGACCACGTCCTTCCTTCCTTCCTTTTTTGTCTTAACTTTAAACCTAACAAAATTATAATTATTTGCAAAGGTTACTTTAGTGTGCTGACCTTGTGCAGGATTTGTCCAAATCGATATCACCAACTTATCCTTTAAACTACAGCCACTGCAGCAGTGTTCGCATTGTTTTGTTCCGGTAAAGAGATAAGACAAAAGCAACCGAAACCGACGTACGTGCATGAAGAGGGTGATGAATGTAGAAGGAGCGAAAGTTGTATGTTTAGACCGGGGCACCTGGCGTTCCATAGTCTTTGACCACCCCATCGGGAGGCAGGCGAGAAGGTATGTTTGTATGCAATTAAATTTTATTCCATTCAAGTTTATTTCAGAAACAATAAACATTGTGTTTGAAAATGACTCTTACAAGCTACCACATATTTTAAAAACAACCTAAGATACTTTCGGATTGCATTATTAATAATTTCAGTTATAATACATTAATTACCAATATTAATTAATTAAAGAATTCACAAATACTATAGAAGCGCTTTGACAGAAGAAAATGTCTTACTCTGTTTTTGAACACGTTTGGATTAGTAATGGCCTTAAGCTCCATTGGCAGATTATTAAAAACCTTGACTGCTTGGAACACAGTGCACAGTGATTTGCCAGTCTTAGTTTTGGATAAAATGGAAAAATTAGGTTTTTTGTTCTTGTTGCTAGTCGTTTCTGTCTTTTTTCCTCAGTTTCATATTTCATAGTCAGTGACCAGAATTAAAATATACAATCTAGGTACTGAAGTATTTGAAGGCTGTTAAAGTGATCGTTACACGAAACACATTGCGGGATACGCACCATTGTCTTCATTGCCCTTTTCTGTATTCAGAGATAAGGCAACGTCAGTCTGTGTAAGTTTTTCTCCGATACTATTTTTTACTTTATTTTTCTTCCACTGAAAATGTTAGATGCATTAACTGGGTCTATATTAGAATCCCTAATCGTCATTTGTCCTAATTCATTGTTTGATCTATGTTTCGTGTGTCATAAAGCCATTTCCGACTGAATTTTAAAACATTTCAGTGTTGTTGTAATACAACCATATTAAATATATTTTTGTACATTTATATTTATAAAATTAGTGGGATGGATTACTAATGTTTCGACGAAAATTATTTAGAAAATTCTTAACTCTCCAAACTACGTATCCCATATTTTTATTAGGGCAATTTTTTATTTCCCAACTCAACGTTTCGCACTGATATTATTTCCCAACGAATGATTTGATAGATTTTTACCAGGGATTCTTTTGAGATGTCAATTATGTCTTCGTCAAATGTATTGATTGGCATACCTACCTTAATTTAAAAATAACCCTTACCTACCTATCTCAGGGAGCAGTTTCGTTTTTAGGGGCATAAAAAAAAAAACCCTAACCTACCTTTCTCTGGGAGCAGTCTCGTTTTTAGGGTCATGAAAAATATATGTTATTTGCCTTAGCAAATCATTTGCTACACAATTATTTACCACATAAAATTTGACGTAATAAAATATTGCAATATAAAAATGTAGCGAAATAAAAAAATACTAAGTAAAATTATGCCAAGGATTAGTTTGCCAAATAAAACTTCGGCAAAAGGTTGGTTGCCAAATGAAATTTGACCGAACATAATTCGGCAAAAAGGCAGTACACATACATACATACATAATCTCACGCCTTCATTCCCAGAGTGGGGTAGGCAGAGCTACAGAATTACAAACATCTCTAAAATCTTGTTGATAATTCTATAACCACAAAAAAGGCTGTACACCTAGTGGGATGTTATTTTTGTATTGTTTTAAAACTAAAAAAAAGTGTGACTCATCTGAAAATGAGTTTAGCACAAACGATAATTCGGACAAATGATGGGTTAGGACAAACGTAATTAAGGATTGCGGATGACACCTGCATAAACTGTATGAAACAGGGTGCAATCAAATTAGTACATAACGTTGGTGATACTGCAATACTGCGTAACTAACAAATTAACTAAAATGCAAAATAGACCTTAGCACGCAAGTCAGTAAGGTACATTTTGCAACTTATTGTATTTGTTAGTTACGGTTATTGCAGTATTACCGACGATAAGCAGGATTGCCTCTAGCCTGGCTACCTGTACTACGAGTATGAGAGGGCTGGCTTACACCGGGAGGGAGTTTTCTTTTTTATCGCTGATTATACAGAAATAATTAAATATTTTTTATTTATAATATTCTTAAGAAGAAAAAATACTTAACAATAAAAATGTTTAACCACCATAAGATATGTGACTTTAAATTACTATACATCAAATTATTATATTTTTGTTGTTTTCTAAATAAGCCGTTTATTGGAATCTTATTTGAATATGGTGTCTTAAATGTTCATCACTATTGTTCTCGCTTTTTTATTATATGTTAGATTATTCGCTATTATAGAACTTATTGTGAATAAGTAAACATGATCTATATTAGTTTTAAAAGTACAGCCTTTTAAAGTAACCGATGTTATTTGACCACGTCAAAATATGCAGCGGAAGACCAACGATGGGTTCTAACCCCCGACAGAAAAAGAGGGGTGTTATAAGCCTGACGTGTGTATCTGTGTTTTTGTGTGTCTGTTTGTGCCACCATAGTACCCAAATGGATGAACTGATAACGACGCATTTATGAAAGTTAATTTAATCGGGATGTTACTTAACGAAGTTTCATGAAAATTGGTTGAGCCGTTAAAAAGACACCAGCTCTAAAAGTTGAGATTGCCATATTGGAGGTTTTTTTCTATTTCATAGTTATTGTAATGTTGTTATCTTTATGATATGTTATTCTTAATATTTATATTTTTTTAACATTAATTTCTACAACTTTTTTGTGTGTACATTTAAAGTAAAATAGTAAAGTGTATGCAGAGCCCAGTGTGCCTGAGACATGCTAAACTAAGTGAAACTTTTGATTTGTGGCGCGCAGTAGCGCAGGAGTTGGCCAACTTCTGCCGCGTCTTACGGACAATGTGCATTCTCTTAAATTATTACACTACATTTTATTTCTTTCTTAAGTTTGTATTTCTAACACGGTATAATTTAAAACCAAGGTAGTTATACAGGGTGGTACTCGATAAACTGTACATATTGAAAGGGATGGGAGGAGCGAGGGAGTAAAACAATTTAAAAAAAAAAAATTGCCACTTTTTTTTTCTTAATTTTTTTAATAAAAACACGATTTTCTCAAAATTTTGCAGATATTTCACAATTTTTTTCTTTGCTTATTATTATTCCTCGTTTAATTTTAGATCTAAAAATGTTGAAAAAAAATTGTAAAACTTTTTTCAATCAATCATAAAATACAATAATACTTAAAAGTAACATTACAAGGTATTTAACAATAATTATTTATTACTTAATAATTATTTTAAAACTAACACAAATAAAATCATTACAAATGTAAGCTTAATTAAATTAAAAATAGTGTCTAGGAGAACAACATGACGAGGTCTCTACGTCAGGAACGATAATTAAAATAACTAACTGGAAAACAGGTCCTTGCAAGCGTGAACAGACCGGACCCCACAGGCAGCACCCGTTCACGAGTATGACGCGTATCTCAGCCATCGCCTCCCTCACCCATGTGTTCGGGAAGGTGGCGACCCGATCAACGACGCCGCCGTAAGCAAAGACCTTAAAGTGAGCATGACATGCTCATGCTGCCGGACAAAATATATCAATAAAAATGTAGCTGTCCGGCGAGAAACATCACAATGTGTTCTCACTTCTAAAGTGTCTTACTTGTTGCGCAAGAACCAATACAATTACAAAAAAAAACATGGGTAAGTTATAAAAAAACATAAGTAGTACCGTCAGAGCGCACAAAACACATTTTAGCGCGTGAATTCTCAATTAGGCAGCCTTATACATTCGATCTTATCGACAGGAGCCCTGCTACCAGATTGAGAATTCACGCGCTAAAAATATGTTTGTGCGCTCTGACGGGACTACTTAAACTCGCCGGTGTGGAGCGTTCACTCGTTCACTCGTTCGACAGACCGAGCGCCGTTTTTTAAGGAATAACACCCCTGTTGAGTTTGCTTGTGGCGAGTCTTGGTGGCTCGCGGTGAACACGGTTGACGCACGCACACATGCAAACCGCGTGGTATGCCTTTGTTTGATGACAATGTACTGTTTAGTTTATACTCATATTGTGCCTTTTCAATACTTGATCCCAAAGGGTCTATCCATATGGTAAAAAGACTAAAAAGCAAGTTTAGAAAATCTGACTGTATATTATTTTATGGGGTACCTATTATGTTATCGAAAAACTTTTCATCGAACGAATCATGACTCAGAATTTTCATTTCATTGAATGGCATTTGTCAACGTTTGAGTTGATTTATTGCGGTAGTCGGAAGTCTAACCTAACCTAACCTACGTAATTAATTCTTAAGATATCCTGAAAACATCAAAGTCTCAGCAGAAAATAGAGTTCGATGAAATGAAATTCGATGAAATTATACAATCGATAAAGTGAAATTCGATAAAATGATGGGTGACCTATTTCATGTCGTTTATATGAGCTTTCGCCCGCAACTCCATCCGCGTAGAAGTCGTTTATCGCTGCTCTCTCGGGAACTGTCCAATTTTCCGGGATATAAACTATCCTATGTCCTATTCCAGGACCGAAACAATATGTTTGCCAAGTTTCATCTCGATCCGTTCAGTGGCTGAAGCGTGGAAGACGGACAAACATACACACTTCCACATTTATAATATTAGTATGGATTACAATGTTAACATTTTAAAATCTCCTTTTTGGCCTTTTTAACTACAATAGGTATACAGTAAGACACGCGACACCAAGACCAAAATAGTGACACCTCATTCGTTACAATAGGGTCATCCGCCATCTATGAGGAAACAAAACTCTATTCATACATACCCAAATACTTGCTTGCATACAAGTATAACCCTTCTTCTTCGGCAGTGGGGTAAAAACTGTAAAATGACTTTGCATGCTCATACATACATTAAATCACGCCTGTTTCCCAGAGGGGTATTCAGAGATAACTTCTTTCGACCTGGTACGATCTTGACAAATCTCTTTCGCTTCTTCCACATTCATTCATCGAGTCATGCATGCACGTCGTTTTCGGGTACTTAACTTCGGGTGCATGCTCATTGTATCAAAATACGACTACGGAACTCTAAAGCAAGCATAGGCCATGATCGTTTGAATATACAATTCATTATGTAACCGTAATCATAAGTAAAATGTAATATAATCGTTGCTACCTTGGTAAATTTTACATTGATACTAAAGGTAATTGCTTTGTATATTTCCGCAATATAATACTTAATTTGTCTAAATTGAACCTATCCTAATTAATATATAACGTTACTTATTACGAGTGTGCTATCAGTAACTTGCTTCAAACACTTCAATCATAAGTATATGTCCCGTTTTCGAATCGTCTTTTCTATTCTAAAACGTGTCTGGGGTTGTATTTTACTCGGTAAAAATATATTGCTTTTGATATGTTATCATATCTTATCTTATCTTCACAAGACTAGATTTACAGACTTTCGATTTCTTACATTATTTTATCGTATACTTTACTTTTATGTACTCCTAATACTCAATAACGATACGAAAGCTAACCGAATCCAAATGTCTACATACTAAATATAGCTACCTAAAGTAAGGCCAACGAAATGAGATAAATAATGTAAACAAGCTTTCAAATATCGTGTCAATTCGAACGCAATCCAAACAGGAATGAACTTCACAAAATGGCGGCCATTATGTTGACAACTTCTGTACTAACAGCTTTCCTGTACCTCGGATCATGCGACAGCCGTCATCGAGCAACTGAAGATATTATTGCGTACGAGAAATAAGGACAGATATAATAATCGGTCGCTATCGCAATATAACTCAGTAACAGTCAGTTTGTTTACATTCTTTATCTCGTAGCATTGGCCGTACTTTAACTTAATACGGACACGGGGTGCTGATACCAATTTACATACAAATATTCTCGATGTCGATTCGTTAACATTAATTATACTCGATATTAGGTAAAAGTTCGTGCTCGGGTTTCAGTAATTAGTGGATATGTTTGATTTTTAAGTTTAACGATAATTTACTCGTTATTATTATATAATCCTTTATACATTTTAAAGGTAAGATAAACATTCTGGACCTGAATGATGGTCTTCCGGAAATTCACACCAAGCACACGCGACAACAAGGCCTCTAGTAGACGCTCAAAAACCGTATTGTCTCTGACGTGTTATAGTATTCTTATAAACTCGGCTGTCATTACTGTCAAGTAAATAAGAGCTATCAAAACGTTGACAATATGATAATAGGTCAAATACAATATGGTATTTACAGCCTAGAATAGAGGCCCCGAAAGTCCAGAGTAGCCTTTGCAGCACAAGATTATACCGCCTAAATAGGTGAATGGGCCGGGAAATTATCATCAAAAAAATAATCATCTACCCTTACTTGGCAAAATAATTAGAGCGCAAAATATTTTTGGTCTGTATGTATTTGGTCTGTACCTCGACTCATTGATACTTATTCTTCTTCGTTACACTCTTAGAAGAGTTCTCATGATCGTGGTCGTTACGTCAGGGTTGGTGGCACGCTTCACCATCAATCTTCATTCTTCCCTGATTGCCGCTTCCCTTGGCATCTATGGAGAGGGCCAGTGCAGATTTAACTCGATCAGTCCAGTTTATGGGTGACCTAAGCGTACCCTCGATTTTTTCTGGTTCTACAAGACGTTCTATAGACTTGTCTCGTGTCCAAAGAAGGTGAGAATATGATAAAAGAGAGACGCTGCTTGATGCAGAGTTCTAATTGATACTAGGTAATCCTAAAGCAGCAGTAAGTCATCGTGTCCCCACGCGGAAAAGGACTTGTGCAGGTCACCTATTTCGTTGGAATGGCTACAGTTGAAGTTACGATGCAGTTCGGAGGCCCAAGGAAGGGAAGACTTATTTATTTATTTATTCAAACAAAAAATTCACAACATTAAATACAGTAAAACCAATGCACTGAGAAACTTAATATTATATACAGAAAGACACTTTACATTATAACACACACAAACTGATTACAGTTTTCATTAAAAAGTTTTTATCTTGAAATTCCACTTCCATCCATTCATTCACAGAACCTAAGACACTGAAAACACACATCGGACCATCGACTTGCAAATACATCAAAAAGATCAGGTGCTGATAATAACAGTATGTTGAGGCCCGCAAGAGCTCGAACAGTGGGAGAGTTCCGGTGGGCCACAGTCGTCCTCCTAGGTGTCGCGAGGAGGTTATGATGTCGCGGTCTGAGGCAATTTTTTGTAATAAAAGACACCGACAGTTTTACCAATTGTGACACTATATCGGGACAGTCGGAAGCGCCCCGCAATACGCCATAAGCCGTTACCAACAGCTTGCAGTTGCGTCTTACCTCCAGAGAGTTCAGGCCAAGAGACTCAAGCAAGAATTGAGTCGGATATAAATAGTAAGGGATAATATCCATACAGTTTTTTATACATGTACCTCAGAAACGCTTTTTGCATTTTTTCCAAAACCAAGGCATAAGTAGTCTCGTGAGGGTTTCATATAATAGCTGCCGCTTCGAGCTTACTACGAACTAGGGCCGTGTACAAAAGTTTGATGGCATTGACATTACAAAAGTCACGGGAATTCCTAACAATAAATCCAAGTCTTTTGAAACCGTCAGCGGCCAGCGTTTTAATATGATCGTGAAAAGTAAGGCCACTATCAAAAAGAACACCGAGATCTTTTACGGTTGTAACGCGAGCAATGCTTTCCGATCCCAGTGTATAAATGAAGTGTAACGGTTTTGCGCCCGGCTGAAGGTCATTACACTGCATTTTTTGACGTTAAATTGGAGTTCATTAGCAATGCTCCAGAGGAAGACAGAGTTTACGTCATCCTGCAATGCCTCACAGTCCGCTATTAGCTGTATCGCATAAACCAATTTCAAATCGTCTGCATACAGCAAACACGTAGCGTGCTTGTGCCGAGAATTGAACCTTGACTGACACCAGATGGCGTTAGATATGACTTTGAAATAAAGCATCCATGCCTGACGAACTGCTGCCTACCCCGCAGATAACTAGAAAATAACTTAAGAAGATGTGGCGTGAAACCGATGCGGCACAGTTTGTCAAGCAACACATCGTTGTTAACTCGGTCGAATGCTTTTTTTAAATCAAAATAGATAATGTCCACCTGCATCCCTTTGTCCAGATGCTTGCTGCCAAATTAGGTTAGTGACAGTGTATAGGTTGGTATCCACAGAACGATTAGACCTAAAGCCATGCTGAGAATTGCAAAAGAAAGTTTTCAGTTGACCAGAATTTTTTATTTTGAAGATTGTTTTATAGAGTTTTGCTACCGCTGATAATATAGCTATGGGACGATAACTATCGATAGATAAGTATTGGCAGACCACCGGCGTGATAGTTCGATAATATAAAAGAGCGATGCTGGCCCGTTTTGGACCAGATTGATTACAAATATAATACATTTAAATAATCTTGAGAAGCACATACACAATGCCGCAGTAGAAGAATTTATTTGTGACTATGATATTGTACTTGTATATCTTTTGAAATTAATGAATGGTTCATCAAAATTTTGGCCTTTCTTGACTCAAACATTCCATCAAAGGTATTCTAATGGCATATAAATTATTCTTTGTTGTTTGATAACATAGAATAAATGGTGTAACATTATACTATTTATATTTATATTATATTAAATTACGTTCAATAGTGCGCGACATCAATTATTTAGTCATTTTATGTCGAGGTACCGTCATGGGAAGTCTTGCTATGTCAACTTTTACAATAATAGTGTTATTATCGTGTTTAATTGAACTAGAAGCGGGAGAGGTAAGAATACCCACTACTTTGACAAAGTTACCTTTTCAAAATTCTCTGTCAAACGGTCAATCGACGAGAAAAGCGGGTAAGCTGAGAATGCATGCAGATTTTACCCAACCGGAAGAGGGTAATGTATTTGGCCTGTATGTATGTATGTATGGTTCTTTTTTCCCTTGTAAAAGCTGAACGGATGGCCCGATTTCGACAAGCGAGGTGTCGTTAGATTCGTCTTAGCGTCGCGGTCGTCACTAGATACTTTATTGAAAAGGGACCTTAGTGTCGATGGCGCTTCCGCTATTATTAACGATGCTCTGATATAAATACAACGTTGCGTAAGCGCCATCGACAATAAGGTTCCTTTTCAATACCCCCTTTTTTATTATGAATTTAGCGTAACAATAAAATATATACATGATTGCTAACATTATATTGACGACATTATTTTTCGCTTTGACGGGATAATTTCAACTCACCGGTAAATTATTAGCCGGGTTTAACTGCGGGTTGTTTAAGAGAGAAGCTTGTTGTTGTAGATAGTTATTAAACGCCTTACGTCAAATACAAAATGTGTCACTCACTAGCCAAACATGTTTGCTATGCTGTGCAAATTTAAACTTAATCAACATGAAAAACGTCTCATTTAATCTTGAACTTGCGACGGCTGTAGCCGTCGTGGCGTCAGTGGCACGACTTTCAGTGGACGGCGAGAGCCGGTTACAAGCTCGCAAGCTAGTGCTCTAACCTCAGCACTCATTCCTTAAGAAGCTTCATTATGTACCAGTTACATAAATAACTATTAACACGCTTCTAATATTAACTTTACTTGTTACTAATAAACAATAACATATGACTGTGAGTTTCTTACGGCGTTTTTTCTCAGCAGTGGTCTCCTCTTCGGAAGCGCTGGTAGATTCTTGACGTGTAAAAGTGCCCGTGAATAAATGTCCTTTATCTTTTATCTTATCAATCAAAACTTAGAACACAATTTTAACCTAGCTACTTCTAATTGTAGGATTGACTAGAAATTTGGCATACTTTTTTTTGACGACGCGCTAGCCTAGTTGGTATTGACCCTGCCTATGAAGCTAGCGGCCCTGGGTTCAAATCCCAGTAAGGGCAGATACTTGTGTGATGAGCACGAGTATTTGTTCCCGAGTTGGATGTTTTCTTTGTATTTAAGTATTTATTTCTCTATATAAGTATTTATATCGTTGTCTAGTACCCATAGTACAAGCCTAGAGCTTAGTTTAGGACTAGGTCAATTTGTGTGAGATTGTCCCTTGATATTTATTTATTTATTTATTTTATTTTATGCAATTCTAATGAAAATACAATAATATGGGCTCATTGGGCTGGTCGTAGGAACTTTTCAATAGGTACCTTAAGGATCCGTTGACTTTGGACTCATTTGACTCGTCTTTTGAAAGTGAGTTTATTATCAGTGTTAGAAGTACAGTCAGCAAAACAAATGTTTTTTTTTTATAATTTAAAATAAATAAAACATCTCCCAAAAACGCTAAAATCGTCTATTGTGCCACGTAGTGACCACTTTTGATGTTAAAAAAACAAATCATGCACATTCAAAATCTTTCTTTATACCTACAGTTAATGTAAAGTATTTGAGAGCTGACCTTGAATTCATTTTAAGTCACAATGTTCAGTTGTCGCACTACATTGTCAAGAGTGGCAGCGAAAGTTGACGCAAATAGGTAGACAGGCAATTTTGCTAACCTAAATTTAAACATCTATATGTTTTAGTTTCAGTCTTTCTACATGGTGACTGAGAAGCCGGTGGTTATTTATAAGGACCCAAGTATTTTCGTATACTTGAACTTAACTTCGTTCCGCTACGGCCGTCGCAGCGAACTGTACTACGTCAACCTACATATGGAATTATCTAAAGTACTGGACAACAACTATACGGTAAGTTAGGCCTAGGTTTTTGGGCTCGCCATTCAAATCCGGCAGTCCGTCCGTCTATCTGTCAGTGGGCTGTATCTTATAGAATAGAATAGAATAGAATAGACAATAAGGCCCATATTTACAAATACCTTACAGACTAACGTACATAACAATATATTATAATTTAAAAATTAACACGACTCTAATACACTTTCGCGGTGGCAGCTAGCCGGCGGCCATGAAATCGCCGAAATATAAAATAGAATAGAATAGAATAGAATAACTTTATTTCAGACTACAAGGCCCATATTTACAAATACCTTACAGACTAACATACATATCAATATATAACATAAAATGATCACGACTACTAATAAATTTTCGCGGTGTCTGCTAGACGGCGACCACGAAATCGGCGAAATATGACACCCCTCGGCCAGAATTCCTCCTTTAAAAAGGTCGACAGATCTATGGTCGGTGCTCTCACCACAAATGACTTAAAATTAACCTTGTGGCGAGGTTCTAACCACTCGACCCTAAGAGTAAATCCGGTCTTAACTCGTACATACTCTACGAGATCTTTTGCCTCTGTAGAGTAATGTAATCGGGACACGTACAACTGCGTCGTGGGCGTAGCAGGACACAGCAAATGGTTCGGTCCGGTCCGTGCGGTACCGCACAGGTTCCTCGGGGCAGGCTTCTTCTTCCTCTCCAACCGGGTAAAACCATCCTTGTCCTGCTTAGGACACGTCGGGGGCAGCACCTCGCGAACGGGCTTACTGCGGTTCTGCTTCACCTCAGTAGGGTCAAATATGACACCCCTCGGCCAGAATTCCTCCTTTAAAAAGGTGAATAGGTCTTTGGTCAATTTAACATCTGCTTGACCGTAAGACCAGCCAATTCGGAGCAGACCCTTACAGGTTCGGAACTCCTGGTAATAGGATGACCAAACACCCTCATCTGTATGATTGTCAAATTAGAACAGCTTGACGAATTGGATTCCTTCAAGGAGACTTGACTCCCAGATCTTTGGTCGGTACTCTCGCCAAATGATTTAAAATTAACCTTGTGGCGGGATCCAACCACTCGACCCTAGGGGTAACTCCGGTCTTAACTCGCACATACTCTGCGAGCTTCTTCGCCTCCGTAGAGTACCTAATGCAATCGGGACACGTACAGCTGTGTCGTGGGCGTAGCAGGACACAGCAAGTAGTTCGGTCCGGTCGGTGCGGAGGCGCACAGGTTCTTCGGGGCAGGCTTCTTCTTCCTCTTCACCCGGGTAAAACCATCCTTGTCCTGCTTGGGACACCTTGCTTGCTTATAAACCGTAATGGGCAAGTGTCGAATTTCACCAACAACTCAACAAACGATTCGAGTGTTAACAGCAGCTGTCAAAATGTATGAAGTAACAGTCGATTAACATTAATTAACATTTAACATCGTTTGGTGAAATTTGTACTAGACATTTGTTTTTTACAAAGTGTGTACTACAGTAAAAAGGTAGCATAGAAAGTAAAAACTTTGAAATTTATATGGATCCCCATACAAGACACGTCTGGTTTGGGCGTGGTATGAAACCCTTTACGATCACGCCCGAGCCTTATTTTTTATGGCAAAGAAAAACAAACAAGCACCTTGTTCACCAGGGGCCTGTTTTATAAAGGCTACAAATTACAATTTACGGGTTACAAGTTTCCATTTAACACAACCTCGACGAATGATGACCAGCTATTTGAGTAGTGTAGCCAGCTTAGACCTGTAAAATTGTAACTTGTAGCTTTATAAAACGCGCCCCCCATGGTAAATGGGGTGTGTTTCTACAGCAACAACAAGATTGTGATTGATAAGCATAAGCGTCTTGATTCATACATCAACTAAAACGTTCGTTGAATCAATAATAAACTTGCTATTGTTACTATCAGCATTGGTTGATGTAATTAATATAATAACTATTATAATATTTTTTTTACAACTAAAAGAATATATCTCTTAGTTGGCTCTCATTTTTTCTAGTGTCCTGAAGATTATTATTTACAGATGCAAGTGGTATTCTACGAGGCAGTTAACACCGAGTATAAACGCACTTTCATCGAGATGCACTACAAATTATGCAACTTTATCTTTAAAGATCCCATTTTCGGGGCCGCCATGCGCAAGCAAGTCGAACTCGAAGGTTGCCCTATTCCAAAGGTACGGAATTTGCGTAAGCAACGCCGCGGGAAAGTTATAGTCATAATTATATTTAAACCATTTAAATAATGCTTTGTCCTAGTCGCTCAGCTATCTTAATAGAAATATCTTATCACCACCCTTTAAATAGTTACCGTTGAGGAGTTCCGGTGGCCAGATGTAGTCTTCATCATCAGTTCCACTTCACCAAACGATACTTTCTGAATTCAAATGCTAGACTTGTTACTGAAAGTACCAAAATCACTATATGCCTATAGTATTTGAGGAGTTTCCTCAATTCGTCACGGATTCCCTAAACAGATACCGATTTAGTAACAATGGGACCAACTCGGATGTATACTCTGACAAACAAAAAAATAATTTACAAAATCGGTTCACTACTGACGAAGAAATTGGTAAACACGCATAAAAATACATACAACCAAAAATAGACAATTTTGATTCGATGAACATGCATGACCGCACACTTGTCTACACCGAATTTCATCTTGATCGCACTACTGAAGTCTTGTGTGATTTTCAATAGTGCGATAAGATATTGACGCTTCGATACAAAGAATTTAAGATCATCCATCAACAATAAGTGAGAAATAACTTCAGCCTCTCTACGAAGCGGATTGCCAAGCCCGGAATCCGTAAGCAAATAGCTGTAACCACAAAGAACTCAGACTGTCACCCTGTAAGATGCCACTTTCAATCGTTATCAAGTTAGGCGAATCAGAGGGGACATCTCGACCACCTGGTTGACGAAGGACTGTAACCCACTGCCTCATACATACACCTTAAAAGGACCTCAAAGTTGCCTACACTTTATACAACTCTAAGATCCTTTCCAGCCATAAGTGAGGCAGCCGAAAGGGCCGCCTTGCCTCGCCTGACTTGCTGGCAAATGGTCATGTCTATGAGGAGGAGCTCCTTAGTACCGCGGGACTCAACCTTACATCCATTTTGAGCAGAGGCCAAAACATTGTTTGCAATAAAATGTGCATTTAATTTTGTGCTCAAAATGGATGTAAGGAGCTTGTAGATGGTAGGCAAGCATGTAATGGGTCGGTAGTTCTTTGGATCCGCGGTACTACCGGACTTGTGGAGCAAGAAGGTCACACCAGTTAATAAAAGTGGCAAGGAACCGATTTCAAGGGCGTTTTGGAGTTACTTTGCTAAACACTCATGTGAGGCTTTGAACCATTTAATCCGGAAGTTGTGCAATCCGTCCGGCCCAGGACTTTTCCAGTTCTGAGCCATTTGAATTGCACAGCTTACGTCTTCGGGACAGATGGTAATAGGCCCCATTGGTTCAATAGCCTCACACGCGCGTTCAACAGCACGCATCGAGTCTCCTTCTGTGTGCACGACAGGCACCGACCAGATGCTGCGCCAGAAATTAATCATAGCAGCAGGATCCGGTAGGTGTCAGTCGCTCACACCTTGATCGGTTCCTTCCCACTTTCAGTACACCATCCTCTGATCCCTTTGGAAGAGGGGATTTTGCTGGTATCTATCTACACGCTCTCAATGGCGACGAATACAGCTTGCCCGCGCGTAAACCTTCTGCTTCAGGAAGTCGATGCCTTCCGTGATACAGGCCATATAATGCTGGGGCTTTATTCCGGTCCCAGCAAAGGCCTGGTTTACAAAACGCATGACTCGGGGGCGTTCATTGCCCCCCCTGAAGCAGATTAGCTTTTCTATGAGAGTCCTAAACGTATCAATACGCCGCTCAATTCGTACTTGCCAAGCGGGGACAGACCCGCGAGCGCGCGGAGCTCGGTCAGTGTCTGGAAACTTGACTCGAGCTACGCGGCACGCAGCTATGGCCCCGCAGTACAAAATTGAGTGACTTATTGAGTGAATATGACGCCAGCAAGGCGTTTAGGGCTCCCATAAGCGCTAAATTTCGTTTACTGGCAGGCAAGCGTGGTAAGCGTGGATGCGGACCGATACTGAGCGATCGCGTCTTGCAAAGCCCTCCTCAATTACTCGTTTACCTGGCTAGTTACGCTTATATTCGCACAATCCTCAACGTCGATAACGGGATCATCCTGCACTTGGTCAATTTGTATGAGATTGTTTCCTGATATTTATTTACTTATATTTTACAGGGAGCGTATCACCTCCACAACATGACGGCATCGGCAGACCAACTTCCACCTATGCATTTTAGGAAAGGTCGCATCAATATGGAGCTGTATTACAAGAAAAAGAACGTGTTCAAAGGGTATTGTGATCTTGAGCTGAAAAGGAAGAAGAAGAATTAAAAACATTTTGAAACATTAACGAAATCAACTTTGGTTTTAACTATACTATGTTACCGTTTGTAATAATTATATAGCTCCACTACGAGTACACATATAATAAATAAGTTTTTCTTATTAAAGCAGTATTTATTAATTAATAAGTATATTTATTTACTAGGCAAAATAACAAAGTACAAACTTAATACACTTTAAATATAATACAAGGTAAAAAATAAAAAATTAAACCTAAAACTATGGCAAATTAAAAAATAAATTAAAGCTAAAATAAACCTAATTATAACTAAGCTAAATACTATAAAATTAAAACTAAATAAAAACTAAAAAAGAAAGTGCCCCCCAAAGTACCACAGATGCTGGCGGCATTTCCTCGTTGTATAGTAATACTTATGCGTTGCCCGAGGAAGCTGTCAGCTCTGTGGTCTCCGGTTGTTTCTTTTAGTCTTTTTGAAATGTTCATAAAAAGGCTAATAGCACCGGGTCCCCACGGACCAAGGGTCTCGACGCCGAAAGGAACGAAGTGGTATTCTGCGCCGAGACCCTTGTACTTATTCTTCTTCATGGGTTCGGCCGCCTCAGCCGCCGCGCCTGGTTTATTTACTGTTCCGCGGAGGTGTGAAGGGGTTAGGGAGTCTACACAAATAGCGTCCCTCACCAGCACTCGCCCCATACTCTACGGAATTAAAGACATACCGTCAGGTCTCTTGCCGTCGTCCCTAGCGATACCGGTTGGCTCCAGTAAAGCGGGAACGTTGACGGAGGCAAGAGACCGGCGGATAATGTGATTGGGCGCGGCGTGTCTAGAGAAGCGACCCGCACTTTTTTGGCATAAAAGTCCGTGGTGACCCAGACAATCGACTTTGTTGCCACAGGGGCATAAGTGTGGAGTACAGACCCGGACACCAAGACCCCAACAAATATAAATTCGGAGAGTTTAAGGATCTAAGAAAGTACCAGTATTTGGCAATGGGTGTGCATGTAGCCAGTTGCCAGCTTCTTTGGTTCCCACCGCCAAGAGCCTGGCAAACTCAGATCCCGAGATAGTTTAACTTGGAAAGTACAAGTGTGCAAGTAAGATCTACGCTAAGATAATCTCGAACATTGTAGAGAACCTTCAAACGGTAGAAACAGTTTCGGCTAACTCCACAACGTGACGTTCAAAACGTAGATTGCTGTCGACAAGTGAGCCAAGATTACGCGCTTCAGTACCCTTACCATGAGTTACAACTACCTTACGCGTTAGCACGTCGAATGCTCTGTCCCTCGCACTCTATAAGAATACTACGAGGTCTGAGAGGGATAGAGCATTCGACTCGCTAGCGAGAACGGTAATTGTAGCTCATGGTAAGGGTACAGAGAAACATTCAACACAAACGCTGTCAATCATGATTTTGGGATCAGAACTTGCAATTTTCTCTCGCATTTTTTCTTGCGATTTCTGGAGCCTAGTATCATGTATGTGAATTTAATTATGTAGCATTATAATATTTATGTTTCTATTATATTAAATTATGTCCAATAGTGAACGACATCAATTATTTTGTCATTTTATGTCGAGGTACCGTCATGTTATATCACTAGTGTTATATGTCATGTCACTAGTGTTATTATCGTGCTTAATTGAACTAGAAGTGGGAGTTAGGAATAATAATAAATAAGTAAATAACTAAATAAATACCAGGGGACTATGTCACACCAATTTACCTAGTCCCAAACTATAAGCTCTAGGCTTGTGCTATGGGAACTAGACAACGATATAAATACTTATATAGATAAATAATATACTTAAATACATAGAAAACATCCATGACTCAGGAACACATATTCGCGCTCATCACACAAATATCTGCCCTTACCGGGATTTGAACCCAGGACCACGAGCTTCGTAGACAGGGCTTGTAAATAAGTACGAGAGTGACGGATGCTTTATCCACATTTTGTTCCTCAGACGGTAAATGGGATGTGTTTCTAACAAGAATATGATTGGCATAAGCGTCTTGATTGAAGATGTAGGATAAATACATCAACTAAGGTGTTAGTTGAATCACTAAAGAACTTGCTGTTGTTACTATCAGCTTTGGTTGATCTGACTAGCATAATAACTACTTTAATAATTTTTTGACAACGAAAATATATCACTCTGAGTTGGCTCTCACTTTTTCTACTGTCATGACGATTATTATTTACAAGTGGTATTCTACAAGGCAGTTAACACCGAGTACAAACGCAGTTTCATGAAGATGCACTACAAATTATGTGACTTTGTCTTTAAAGATCACATTTTTGGGGCCACCGTCCACAAGTAACTCAAACTCGAAAGCTGCCCTGTCCCAAAAGTATGCATTTTGGCTTCTGTGAGTTAAACTCCTTGTTGGATATCCTTGGAATTTCATTTACTTCAACGTTTATTACTTTATTACCTTGTAATGTAACTTACTTTTAAGTAATTATTGTATATAATAGTTGAAAAAATGACCTTCTGCTGGAGTTTCTTGCGGCGCTTCTCCGCAATGATGGTCTTGTCCGAAGCGCTATAGATTCACTCTATATTACCGACGTGTAAAAGAGCCCTGATGTGGCCAATTTACGGAACAAATATTTTGAGTTTTGAATTTTTTGAATTTCGCTTGATTTAAATAAAAGGCGGTTTTTTGTTTTGTAATACGTTTCCTAAAAAAAAGTATATTAGTGATCATAATAATAATATATTGTTATGAGCTGTTAAGCCTTCATACAACCCTGACATAATGATAACGTCAAGTCACAGGCTTTCTGCGACAGGGTTCTATAGTTGCTCTCCCCAGGGGCTTTATTCTTTTGCTTTTGACATTTTATCGTATTGCCGACGTTTGTAGCAAAGTATGTAAAGATACAAACAATAAATACAAATAAAACCAAACAATACTTTCAGTATATCAAGACCAAGCAGTAGGTATTTCCTTCATCATTCATCATTCATTTTTCATAGCATTTTTTGTATAGATTATCCATTCTGCACCGGACAATGCTCGTCCCGCTCGGAGCACATAAATCTTCAAAGAACATCGATTGCATCGCGAAAATATATGCAGGTGGATGCATGCAAAGTGTTCGGACTAAAGGGCGATCGCTTACTGAACTGGGCAAGGAGCTGCGAAGTTTTGAACATGCTATACTCCATTTGTATAAACTAAACCGTCCGCACTCAAAAAAATGAGAGCTAACAAAGAGAGATTTTCACTTAGTTGGAAAAAAAATGATTACAATAGTTAAGATATTAGTTATATCAACCAAAGCTGATAGTTAACGACAGCAATTTCTTCAGTGATTCAACTAACGTCTTAGTTGATGTATCTATCGTCTTGTTAGGCTCGTATGGGATCAAGACGCTTATGTACAACAATCACAATCTTGTTACAAGCGACCAATTATTTTTTGCAGTGCGTTTGTATATAATACACTTAAATAGCATGCTCAGTGTATGGGTTCTGACGCAAAAAACAATATCGAAACTCAACAAGTATGACGACGAATTTTCTATTTAAAGTTAGTTGGTGCTATCTTATTATTAGATGATTTTTTGTGGTTATAAACACTTTAGTTGGCTTTATCAGGATCCGATCAATAGGGAACATGCATGGATTTTTAAATCGCATTTCTCAACAAAATATGAAAATACCGTAAAAGAGATCACCAAAAGTGAAATTAAAATTAAAATCGGTCAAGAAATACGCATGATACAAGCATTTTAAACTGCTAATTAGACAGAGAGATCCGAAGTGCACCGGTGACTTCATCGTGCAGTTCGGCCATATAAACTTCAAGTAAAATTCGGTTTTGCTAGAAAGAGATAGGAACAAATCTTTGTTGGCTTATATCTTGGTTATTTTTATAGCTATTCAAAAAATGTTTTTTCGCACCTGTTTCTTACATGAACCAGCTTTTAGTGAAGCTGTAAAAATTCCCTATTATTCTTCGTCGTCATAGTTTTCATAGACTAGGGAAAATGTATATATTTAAGGAAAAATAAAAGAATTGCTCTAACACTTGTTTTTTTAGAACAAAAATAAATAATAAACTAACAGTTTGGCGAAGTAACCGCTGCTTACTTTAAAGAGATAATTAAATTCTGTATAATGGGGCTACTAAAGTATGAAAAAGCAATCAATGGTAGGATATTAGGTTTTTATTATTTCATACAAATACTACGTAGGTGCGGAACCCTCAGTGCTCGAGTCGAACATTTTTTGCGGGTGTTTAATTTATTATTCTTCTGAAAAATAAACACCCTTTATACTTTTCTAGCTCGTCGACTTTCTCCAATGCTGGTATTATGTTGCTCGCGCCCGAGCGGCGCGCACCGACATGATCTAGGGGGTATTTACTGCTTACCGTTTATCCATACAAGTTATAGAATTCTTTTACCTATTTGTTTTAATGTGACCGTTGATATATTGAACATTTTAAGTGGCCGTATACAGGGTTCCTGTTTTTAGAGGTCCAAAATCAGGGTCTACCTTATTTCCTATAAAATGAAAATACAATGTCATAATGGTTCATAATCTATAATGGTTTTTTTTCTGAAAACGTAATGTTTTCAGAATTGTTATAAAACAAACCTAACCTAACCTAATAGGTTCTATAACATACCATTTTAAAAAATCCTAAAAAGTTTACGGTTTCAGAAAAAAAACCATTATAGATTATGAACTATATAGCAAATGAAACATTATGTATTTTCATTTTATAGGAAATAAGCGTCCACCCCAAAATATGGTTCTTGTAAAAGTCTTACGGTTTTTGGGATAATAGCAACTTAATACAGAAATAATAATAATAATTTGCCTTGTTGTTGCGGGGTTAGAATAGTGCCACTCCATGTCTTCCCTTGGAAGTCTTAAGAGACGACTACGGGAATAAAGGTTTGTAGTATTGTTAGGCGATGGTCTTGCAACCTGTCACAAATATACACTGTTAAAGATCTTTGCCTGTTTATGCAAAATGTGGTTACAGAATTAACAACAAGTTTTTAGAGTTGTTGGTAATTCTGTAGCTCTGACTACCCCACTCTGGGAATGAATGCGTGAGTGTATGTATGTAATACTAAAATATCGATGTCTTGGGTTTTTAATTATTTAATACAAATTATTTATGAATTGCTATAGCTGATTAGTTGCGCTATAAGATGTGCATTGCAAAGTGTGCTTAGATATAACAAAGGCTCGTCTAAGTACAGGTTGGTTTTGGACCTCTAAATACAGGACACCCTGTTTATACCATTTGGATAAAAACTGTGTTCGTTTTGAGACGTTTTTTTTCTAAATTGAGTTGGTTTTGGACTAGAGTTTAATTCATTAAAATAATATAAAATTGTAACTGTTCTAAGTATCCATATGAGCGGCCAGTGGCAGCTATTTGCATGCAAAATGATAGGGGAGATACACCAATGGAAAATTATATTAGTTAAAATAGGTCTGGTTTGATTTGTAACTATCTGGGAGAGTTAAAATTCGGACAAATAAAAAAGTGGAGAGCCTGCGACTTGTTTGCCGCTCTCTAATTCCAATAATATTATAAATGCGAAAGTTTGTATGTTAGTTTGTTACTTCTTCACGCTGCAACGGTTGGACAGATTTGGATGAAATTTGAAATGGAGATAGCTTATACACAAAAGCTAGATTATTAATTTTTTAATTAAGCCTAATTTTTCGAAGGAATAACGGTAATTGAAATCTACGCAGACGAAGTCGCGCGCAGAAGATAGTATAATTATAAACCCCGTGGGTACTTAGGCTTCATGTAAATACTCGTACCGCTTGCATGTTTGTAGTACTGGCCAAAGGCAATAATATATTGCCTGTG
Source organism: Acleris literana (assembly GCA_946894065.1). NCBI lineage: Eukaryota > Metazoa > Arthropoda > Insecta > Lepidoptera > Tortricidae > Acleris > Acleris literana. The sequence goes on along the minus strand of OX335671.1, from coordinate 25,077,294 downwards.
ATATATTGTTTTTAATGCTGCCATTATTCCTAAGTACGTAAGAGCTATCGTAATTTTGACAATACGATGTCAAAGGCAATATGGTTTTAGCGAGTAGAATAGAGGCCCAAATAGAATATTGCATACAGGGTGATTATTCTGATAGAATATTTCAAGTATTTGTTACCGTCAAATTGGGTTACTTTACCACTAGGATACGGTCACCCCTTGAAACTATTTTTTTTTTTAATGTTTAGATAATTCCAAAGTTATAGAAATAGTTTAATCCTTAAATTATATTTAAAAGAATAATGTAATATTAAATATGGTTTTAGGTGTTGGCAATGTTGCCCTTTAGGGCTAAAATAACCCGATGTGACGGTAATGTAACGGGCAGCGTCTAGGTTAGAAAAACAAAGTAAACACCACTAGAAGCTGTAAGATAGAAGACATTCATTATTGTTCAACCTTAATTTAAATTCAGGCAGGAACGATTATTTAAGTATGTATGTGTAATGTGTATGTATGTTATGTTTATTTATTTTTTATTTATTTAGGTATATATATTTTGTTGTTTATGTGTATAGCAATGTATTATTAGTATATAATTATGTATTATTTCATTATGAATTTTGAAAACAAGTAACGGCACTGGCTGAAATGCTCGCACCCACGTCAATGATTCTCTGTTTGGCCTTGAAGTTGAGTGGTAGAGAATGCCTTAAGACATTTAGTCCGCATTTGTACTTTATTTTTGTAATGTGCAATAAAGTTTAAATAAATAAATAAATAGGGTAACTATTAAGTTACAACTAAATACTTAAAGTTGCCTATTGCCATAAGAAATTAACAAAACAAGTTATAAAACAGTAGACTATTACCAAAACCCCTTGCGAAAAACTAAGCACCAATTCCTACCCAGGGCAATCTCTTCACCTCGGACTTTGCAAAAAAGCCGGACACTCGAAGAAAAAACTATTCCCGAGTTCTCATTCCCGGAGTTGGAGTCCGGGATTGCTCTTGAGATTGCTCTCAAGATTGCCGAGCCAATCGCCAGTACCAAGCCTTGCAGGAGCCAGACTGAATTAGCTCGACCTGATTGTTCCACCGTGTTTGCTTGAGCAACTGTTTTTGATTAGTTTATAGTTTATTCGTTCTTTGTGACTTGCCTTTTGAAATAGGGATTAAAATATTTATTTTCATGGGTTTATTTAAATTCCGTAGTTTTAAAAATCCGTACCAAATTGTCAAAAAAAGAACTCTTTTGGTGAGACTTCGTTGTCTGTCTGTCTGTATGTCACAGCAGGTTTTCTAAGCATCTACAAATGCTATCAACTTGAAATTCTGTATAAAAAATAAAGTTCATAACAAAATGAGTATTTTATTTTGCGGTTACCAAGCATATTATCACACGGAACCCTCGGTGCGCGAGTCCGACTCGCACTTGACCGGTTTTTCCAGTGTACGGTTTAAGGTTAACCTTGTTATGACATTTAAGAAAATAAAAAATATTGGAACACAAATTCCACTTCGTATTTAAGGGATTTGAGGCTCAAAGACATTTTTGAAGTAAATATATTGCCAGCTCTTAGGAGCTAGATGAAATGCCTTAATACTGGACAATTAGCTGAATGTCTTATCCACCACACTAGAACATAAACATAAGTGTAAAATGTATACTTGACACAATGAAGTTAGTGGATAAGATATATTATTATTGTCTAAGGTCCAACGCACAAAAAGTTCACAGTAAATCCTTAATCTGTATGTTTAGCTTTAGCAGTAGCATACAGTAGACTGAGTCGCAAAAAAATCATATTCGTAAAGTAAATATAACTTTAAATTTAATATTTAATTATAAATACAAAAAAAATGTGTCAAGTTAACCGCAAGCACCCTATAACTTCTTTTACAAGTACGTAATAATCGCCGGTTTTAAGGCACCCACGCAATAATCAGTTTATTATACAGGTCGTCCAGAAAACGACACGGAAACGCTTCTAAGTTTATCGTCAACTGTCGTAGTTTGGGCCGTCTGTGAGCGCTCGCAGATGGACGCTTTCTATGGCTGCGTCGGACTTGCAGGTCCTTGAAACTATTGAGAGACGTAACAAGACGGGCTGAAATTGAAGTTTAGGTATACTAATATCTAATTGAAGTTTCGGATTAAAAAAAACTGTTAGAAAAAAATGAAAGAAATGCCTACTCGGCTGGGCTCGGAATTACTGAAAAGAACCTTTTTACCTTAATGATATCCACAAAAATTACATGTCCAATACACACTTAGCCGTTTGTAATTTAGATGAAATCGTCAGTATACGTAACATGCTGTATAAATAATACTTATTTAACGCAGGCCCAGGCTCTTTGAGAAAAGTTCAGAATGGACCCGTTTAGGTGTCAGTGGCATGGAATGTGGTAAAGGGAGTCCACGGGTGGTAATGTTTCGACAGTTACCACAGAGCTTGAAAAATGAACAAGGGTTGTCACTTTTATATCCTCACACTACAGTTATGACTGGAGCGAGTGAAGGGGATACATATATTTAATGTTGTTTCTTTTTGCACTTCTATTGCATTATGATGATGGTATACTTAAAAGGAATGGGAGTTTAAACAATAAGGAATACGCATGGATTTTTAATCGTTTTTATTCAACAAAATATGAAAATACCGTAAAAGTGATCACCAAAATTGAAAATAAAATTAAAATCGGCCAAGAAAGGTTGGTACAAGCATTTTAAACTGTTAATTAGACAGCGTTTAGACAGAGAGATCCGATACGTGTGACGTCGGCTATATGATCTCTATGCTAAATTTTGTTTTGCTAGAAAAAGATAGAAACAAATCTTTGTTGGCCTACAGGTTTATTCAACTACGGTGATTCCTGTGACGTTTCGAGTTTGACAGTTTTAGAGATGTCCCAAAATTAAATCCTATCGATTTTTCTAAGGGTCAATAGTAGCTAACTTTGGAGAAATTTATATTTTACTAGTTTTGCCCACGGCTTCGCCCACGTGGAATCCGGTTACATCACGTAACTTTTAGGTATCATCCCACGTAAATATAATTTAAGATATAAAGTATATGTGTTAAATAAAACTAAAACATAAAAATGCGGCGCCGCGGCTCAAACAAAGCTCAGATTTGCTGTGGTTCAAAATCTTCTATCAGCGTTCGCGTAAACACGGCGCGCGGCTGTTCAAAGTGCATATATGCAATTTTTTAAGCTGTCAATGTCAATATCAGCAAAATCATTTTATTTGTAGTATCGAAAAACCTCGCTGAGTTTTGTTCAAAATTTAAGTTATCTACGTATGATCACTGTTATCGAATACTGAACCGCGGCAATTGTCGATTCTATTGTATTCCACCTCTAGTTCCGTTTCACATATTGTGTACTTTAAAAATGAAATATTTTTCTATCGTATTTAAAAAATGTAATTAATAGTCACTGATTTCGCTATATATTTAAAGAAGTATAGATTTGATTTTTTTTTGATCATTTTTCTACAAAATAAAATGATTTCTCAAAAATATTTTGCGAAAATACTATGCGTAATTGGGATTTTTTTTTAAGTTTCACAGAACTCATCGTAGTTGAGTTTAACTTTATATCTTGGTTAGTTTTATAGCTATTCAAAAAATAATTTTTTTGTCTGTTTGTAACATGAATATTCCCTATTTCCGAACTACTTTTTCAATATCGACGGTAAAAAGCGTAAACGCTGTAACCCGCAAAATCAAACTTTACACCAGAGCCAAAAAACTTTTGAAATTTTACAAAAAAAAACATATCTTTTTTTTAATTTAAGCGATCGGTGCCATTTTTATACTACATATGTATTTTCAAATTCCCTATTAGATCATATGCCTGTCATGTACCAGAAGTGACTAGGTTTCTTTTTAGTGTCGGTTACAGCAACCTGACTTTTTTTTTCAATACGATAAAACGCTGTTAATGATTTTGTTAAATGTATGGAAAGGTAATAATCAGTGTGATTTCTAATAAGCGTTAGTGCTGTAACCACCATTCTTTAAATGTTGAGCACTGCCTAAATTGATGTTACGCTGCAGTGCTTGCAGTTTAAAAAAAACATAATTGTATTCAATAATAGATGTCAAAAAAGGTTATTGATATTAAAACGACGTAAATATGAGATAACATTTATTAATCCTTTTTTTAAATATTATCCTAAAGAATTAATTAATACGAATGTGTTTGTATGTGTATGTAAATATATTTTCAATCCTCCATTAGATATAAACATCCGAACATCTACATATAAATAAATATATATATATATTAATTAATTCTTTAGGATAACATTTAAAAAAAGGATTAATAAATGTTATCTCATATATATAAATATATACATGCTTATAAACATTTACAATACAAGTCTAGTTGAAAAAAAAAAGAAATACATTTATTTTAACGATAATTATGCATCGCTACAAACACTTCGTATAAAAGAAGTATATTATTATGATAAATTAAATATCACAAGTTAACTTACTCATGAAATAAAGTCAATTAAAATTAAAAACATCAATGTTTAACAAACTGCAAAGTTTAAGACACTATACTAGCGCTTCTTCAAACTAATAACTATTATCAAAGTATTGTTAAAATTCATAAAGTAGTTTTAATTACTTATAATTATGTAAAGCAACACTTAATTCTCAGAATTTATCATACATACTAAGTAGTTACTATTTAAATGAAATAAGAATTCATTAGTATAGTATTAACTATTCACATTATTTGCACTGGTTTACTATTAAAATAGATATAATTACATTTTAAACTTTTGTTGTCACGCGGTGAAAGACCGTTACACCACACACAACTTGATCCCACGGCGGTCTCAGACTGACTGATCGGGGCGGTAAACCGTTACCCACACAGGATGAGCGCGTATTTAAAATACGGTAAACTCAAGCGACCAATAATAAGCAATCGTTTAAGAAATGAGGTAAAGGTCAGTAATATTTTTGCGTATTACTTCATATTTGGTGTAACTTGTGAGTATTCACATTATGGTGTCTGATTAAAACGTAGTAAGTCACTATCATCTAAATATATTTTACAGAAAACGTAGTAAGTGAAGTGTCACTTTTTTTTTCAATACGCGTAAACGGTGTAAATGACAGTGGAAATGGTTTTACGCACGCAGTAACCTACTGGACTCAAGAAAATTGTAAAATATGAATTGGTGTAAATGCAAATGCAAAATAAAGACCTGTTTTTTGGCGGCTTACAGCAATTAATTTTGCTATATGTCAAAAAAGTACATACAATTTCAACGCTGTACAGAATTTTCTAATCGTCGTAGAGGCACGAGACCCGGACCATTCGACGCAGAAAAAAAATCTGATTCCGAATATGCAAAAAAAATTTTTTGGTACATTGTGGGTTACAGCATTTACGCTTTTTACCGTCGATATTAAAATTAATTTTTGAACAAGTTTACGTTAACTTACTTTAAGACATTCCATCCAAGTCCTTACAGTTGGCAACGCAATCACAGTCTTGAAATTATCATCGTATCCTCGTAAGGCGTAAGTGGGCAATAGGTTATACATAATCAAGGCAATTTAATTTGAACTGTGTTGCAATGACGATAAAGTTTATTTTCCTATTTTCAAAAACTGAAAATGGCATTATCGAACTAACGTAATTGAACGTTATTGCCTTGACGGTAGATTCAAAGTCCCACTTACAAAAAACTTCCTGTTTGTAGTATGGTGGGCCTTACGAGGTTAAGATTGCCAATTTGTATGGGATTCAGACTTGTTGAGTTTGCCTGCTCTATGCTATAAAGAAAACGTTAGCCAAATGGACTTTTTTTTTTTAGTTTTAAAAAATAGAAAGTAAATAATAAAAAAATACCTACGCAGCTTTTAATCAACTCAATAAAACGCGTTAACATAAAAATATTACTTTTTATGTTTTTTTTTAATTTGTTTGATGTTTACTTTTTTTGTCAATCTCTCAAAGCTGGAAGAGATCCCTTAAACCTTTGGTCACCTTTGTACATTCTTTTTTTTAATCTTAGTACCTATTGTTTTTATTTTCGTTTTGTAAATAGATAAATATATTAAAAAAATACGATAAAAAAAATGCAATTGAATAACAACTTATTTTTTCTCGAACTTTTCTGTGAATCGTTTTTCAGGGGTCGACAACATTTTAACTTTTGAGACGAGAGCCAGTCACGTATGACAAATGTGCTGAGATGGACTTCGGGATCTCGGGGCTGCTTAATGCTTGCAGCGTAGACAAAATTGCCAAGTTTTACAGTCTGGTCAAAAACGTCTTAATACTTAGTATAAAATAAGGTTGCTATTTGTGTCGGTCTGTCAGTATTTCTTTGAAAAACGTTAATAAATCTTCGTCTTTTAAATAACGTGAAATATTTTGATAAGGTGTGTGTGTGAGGTTTAAAAAAACATGTATGAAACCTACGTAGGATTAAAATAAAGGAAGATCAAATTATGGCAAAATAACTTCCAAATAACTGGTCAACATTTTTTTTATTAACATAAAATTTTATTAGAAAATGTGATAACGGGAAAAAAAAATGACATTCCCCTTCGATCATTTCTAGCCGTGCTTTATTAACGTTTTTTTCTGTTTTAAAAATACAACCGAAAGGGGTTAGGGTAAAATTATTGTCATTTGTAAAAGTCATACATTGAATGTATGACGTGTGAGCATCCATTCGTAAAAGAGGTAAATTATGATAGAATTATCAAAATAAACATATTTTGTTACGTAATGTTAAGTGCATCGAAGCCGAGACATTTAAATATTCAACTAGGGCGTACTTTTAGTATAAAAACTGAATACTTAAATCTTTAATATCTCCGCTCCGATATTATTTAACGCCATAAATTATATATATCTATGTGTATTTAGAAGTCTCTAAATAACTACTTGAAAATCACCCGTGGCCGCCGAAAAAAAAAAGTCAATTTTCTTCATACAAACTTACATTGGGTAAGTTTGTAAGTTTGTATCGCCCTTTCCAAAATCTGACATAAACCAGCGAATTAATTTGTTAATATAATTGTAAAAACTAATTTTGATTAATCTGCGACAAAATTCGCTGCACTAGACATTTCCAGTACCCGCGTAATCCTTAAAACGTTTATCCGTTTCCATTGCAGGTGGCCACTGTACACTGCACCGATCGTTGCACTGAGCCCCTCAAAGGCACGAATAGCACAATCGCCCGAAGTGATGATCACCCACACCTCGTATCGTCCGATGAAAGGAAATTTCCCTTTGCTCGCGAGGCTGGAAAAGAGAGGTTTTCTGGACAACGTTTGAGTAATGTTGAGCATGCTTGGATCGTGTTTTGAACTGAGCGTGTGCAATGTTAGAGTGTATCTGACGGTTTGCACGTCTCTATTCTACAAGGTAAAATCATATTGCCTTTGACATGTTATCGTATTGTTTTTTACTGTGCGCCTTTAATGTTCCCTTAACCTATCCCTTGCTTTTCCTTGAAACAAATCTAAGATTTATTCTAAATCATTTTCGGTGCACTCTGTGCGATAGTGGAATCTACTCGCAGTTGATATATTTAAGGCGTTCTCAATCTGTTGCATCGCTTAAATCAAGACTAAAAAATCACTGTCTGACTCTTGTCCTTGAACGGAGACTAACATTTTTATGTCCTTTCATCTTTGTCTATTCATATATGGGTAAGGACCAAAAAGTTGGGCACGCTAACTCACTTAATTAAATTTTCTATGAGACTTTTCCGTTGCGACACGAAAATTAGCCGTACAATTGTAGGGATACTTTTCGTCAACAACAACGAAGTCGAAAAAAGTTCCGTTGTATATATATATATATATATATATATATATATATATATATATATATATATATATATATATATATATATATATATATAAATATATATATTGATATATTTATTTTAGCATTGTATTCAATTATTTAACTGAGATGTAGCTCATGTTTATTTATTTATTCTTAGAACTTTAAATTGGTTATTTAATATAAACGTAATTATGAAACATCTAGTCCCTTTCATTGTTGTACGTTTGGCTATTTATTTTTTCAAACTTTTCCCAATCGCTCAAAAGTTAACTGGAAGAGATCCCTTAAAGGGATATGTTCGCCTTTGTTTATAACTTTTGTGTTTCTCTCTATTTTGTTGTTTGTTATTTTCCCGTTTGTACAATAAAGTATTTACATACATACATACATAATGATATGTAAATAAGAGCTATTAAAACGTTGAAAATACGATAACACGTCAAAAGTCATGTGGATGGGTATACGAGTAAAGGAAGACCAAAGAAACGATGGATGGACTGGGTGAAAGATGATATGGCTAGAAAGGGAGTGACTACCGAGATGACGACTAATAGAGAAGTATGGAAGAAAAAAAAAAGTTGGAATAAGAGTAGGGGAATGATGACATCAAAAATCAAAACTCAAAAATCAAAATATTTATTCAGTAAATTGGCCACATACGGGCTCTTTTACACGTCGGTAATATACAGTGAATCTACTAGCGCTTCGGACAAGACCATCATTGCGGAGAAGAAGCGCCGCAAGAAATTCCAGCAGAAGGTCATTTTTTCAAACATAAAATACAATAATACTTAAAAGTAAGTTACATTACAAGGTAATAAAGCAACAAATATAAATTATTAGAACTATCACATATAAAAAAAATACAAATTCAAAATTAAAAACATTACAAATAAATGTAAAAATTATCAAGATTACATGTCAAATACATGAAACTAAAAATAATGACTAGGAGAACAACATGACGAGGTCTCTACGTCAAAAGCCATAACTGGAATCATTAACTGAGCAACAAGTCCTTGCAGACGTGAACAGACCGGACCCCACAAACAGCACCCGTTCACGAGTATGACGCATATCTCAGCCAACGCCTCCCTCAACCATGTGTTCGGGAAGGTGGCGACCCGATCAACGACGCCGCCGTAAGCAAAGACCTTTGAGCGAGCATGACGTGCTCATGCTGCCGGACAACATAAAAGTAATATTGTGTGATATAGCTGTCCGGCGAGAAACATCACAGTGTGCTCTCATTTAAAAGCGTCTTGTACACACAAGAACTAATAAAGATAAAGTACAAAAGTAAACATACAATTTCGTGTTTGAATACACAGTTTGCTTAAAGGCATTTTTATCAAGATAGAAATATCAGAAATAACCTAGACTTAAGAAATTACCTTAAATAAGTAATAGCTTAGACACTACTTAAATACATCTTGGTCACCAATGAAGTCATTTATAGTACAGCATGCCCTACCCAACAAGCAGCGCTTGATGTGAGACTTAAATTTATTGAACGGCATATTGACGATATCAGATGGTATCTTATTGTAGAAACGTATACAGTTCCCTGCAAACGAAGTGCTTACCTTACGGAGACGGTGACCTGGAAGAGCGAGCTTATCCCTATTTCTAGTATTTAAATTATGAACGTCGCGGTTATGCCTAAACTCGTGTATGTGTTTGCGTACATACATGATATTCTCAAAGATATACTGCGACGCGACCGTAAGAATATTGATTTCTTTAAATTTATCCCTAAGCGAAACACGAGACCCCAATTGATATATAGCACGTACAGCCCGCTTCTGTAATACAAAGATGGTCTGGATGTCAGCCGCTCTTCCCCACAGTAAAATTCCATAACTCATAACACTATGAAAATAACTATAGTACACAAGTCTCGCCGTCTCGACGTCAGTAAGATGTCGGATTCGCTTTACCGCATAAGCCGCTGAACTTAGTTTACCTGCAAGTGTGGATATATGCGCACTCCATTGCAGTTTTGAGTCCAGAGTGACACCTAGAAATACTGTTCTATCCTCGAATTCCAGTGTCTGATCCTTCAGTCTTATTCTAGCCGCATTCACTCGCTTCACATTGGACAATGAAAATTTAATGCACTTGGTTTTTTTGGCATTTAAAAGTAAGTTGTTGGCCGTAAACCAGTCAACAATTGTGGATAATGCATCATTAATGTCATTAAAATTATCCTGTTTCCTATCCGCTTTAAATATAAGTGAAGTATCGTCAGCAAACAAGACTATTTCATGTTTATCTCGCACTACACATACATACATACCCCCGTTAAATGACCTGCTGGAGTTTCTTGCGGCGCTTCTTCTCCGCAATGATGGTCTTGTCCGAAGCGCTGGTAGATTCACTCTATATTACCGATGTGTAAAAGAGCCCTCATGTGGCCTGTTTGCTGAATAAATATTTTCAATTTTGAATTTTGAATTTTGAAATATTACGCTCCTCTTTGAGCAGTCGGGTGAAACAAGAATGACATCAGAAAGTGATTTATTCTTCCGACAATTTATTTTTACCATAAAGTTATGTGATAATTAATACAAATAATTATATTAACTAAGTAGTCATTTATATACGGGAAAATCTAGTAAAAGACGTAAATTATTTAATTAATGTTGGTTTCTAATTTATGGTTAGGAACGTAAATAAAATTAATTCGTAATTGAAATATCAGCGTTTAATAAAAATATGAAATAAGGGTTTCTTTTTATAGCATAGTGATGGCAAACAAACACACACTTCAACACGTCATATAGTCCTTACCATCTAACTTATCTTATTTAGTAAACGCTTTTATAACCTTAACATGCATAATTTTTGGCTAAAACGTCCGTTTTGTTGTGAATAAAGCAACTAGAGACAACATTTTGCACACCATTTCCCTGATTTTGCATCATGTAAGGTTTTTTTACGACGAAATTGTCATTTTAGGCGAAGGAGCATATTGAGGTTATTTAAGGGCCGTGATAAAGGGCCCCGCTGAAAATCAGCGTCGTGGCTTGCCTCGGCATAGTACTCAGTGGGTCCCTTATTGATGCAACGTAAGGCACAGATTAAAAATGTTTTCGTTTTAATTCTTTGTTATTGTAAACCGTGTCGTTTTTGTGCCAATAAATTTATTTTCTTTCTTTCTTTCTTTCTTTCTTTCTTTCTTTCTTTCTTATAAATGTGATTACTAAATAAGACAAGTCAGATGGTATGGACGTTAGGTTTTCTTTGAATCCATAGACATTTTTGCCACGTCAAGTTGGTACATGCGTTGCCAACACAACACTAAAAATTCGATTAATAAGGATATTTTTGCCTTCAGTTCTACGAAAACTGAAAATCTACGTATAATACGACTTCTATATTACATCTGACAATCTCAACAGCGAAATACATAGAAGACAAGATAATTACAAATGTTTCAGAGCGTCAAGGTAAAAGCGACGGATGCACTGAAGCTAAATTATAACCTAGGAGTTAGTTGATTGTTCAAACTAGACTTCGCCAAATCCGTCGGCTCTTTGACTAGAAAACTAGGTTATTGTACTGAATTACATTGCCAGGAGAAATAGTAACAAGTGCTGCTTCCCATTTGTACAGTTTGAACTTTGTGTTAAGGTAGTAAAGATGAAAATTTGGATTCCGAATTGCACTTAAGCGGTTTTGGTTCTTGGAATATGCAAGTTGAAACGTTACCATTTGGAAGAGGAAATGTCTTGATAGAGAAGTTTTGTTATGAAAGTAATTATCTGAGGCACTTTTTTATAGTATTCAACACTTCATTGTTAATATTTTAATCTGATATCTTTACATAGTATAAAACAAAGTCGCTGCCGCTGTCTGTTCGCTTAGATCTTTTAAACTACTCAACGGATTTTAATGCAGTTTCAGCAATAGATAGCGTGATTCAAAAGGATGGTTTATGCATGGGAGTTGCAGAAAACTCACATAAATCGAAGCGAAGCGAGGGCGGGCCGCTACTTAATTATAAATGCTACTAAGCGACTACTTTACAATGTTTTCAATGTTTTAAGCGGTACTTGTATGTTTAGACCTTTAGATTAGACCGGTGCTCCAGAGGCCTCAGACAAGATGCACTACGCTAACTAACGTTTCTATTCGATTCGTTTATAAACCAATCGCGTCACTGGTAGACCACGTGACTTTTCGTATCACGTCATCTTCCAGTGACGCGATTGGTTTAAAAACGAATCGAATAGAAACGTTAGTTAGCGTAGTGCATCTTGTCTGAGGCCTCTGGTGTTTATAGTCTCTGCGTATACCATTGGGAGACAGGACAGGCGTCTCAATTTGACGTACCTAGCATAGTTATCGTCAATGCTCTCTCTATAAATTCTATGAGTTTCTTGCGGCGTTTCTTCTCAGCAGTGGTCTTCTCTTGGGAAGCGCTGGTAGATTCTTAACGTGTAAAAGTGCCCGCGCGGCTTACTTACTGAAAAAAAAAAGAACATCTATGGCCATATTTCCGAGCAGTGTTGTGAAAATAATAGTTAATCTAGGGTATAAGCTACCTCCATTTCAATTTTCATCCAAATCCGTCAAACCATTGCAGCGTGATGGAGTAACAAACTAACACACACACACACACACACACACACACAAACACACACACACACACACACACACACACACACACACAAACTTTCGCATTTATAATATCGATAGGATTTAACCAAAATCTGATCAGTAGTTTAGCCGTGAAAGCATAACAGACAGACAGACATTAAATGGCACATGTAGAATATCATAAGTAAGAATTTTAAAAGTGCTGTAGGGCTAGACAATTTGCTATCGAATACGAACGCTAGCGTTAGGTGATCACCTGTGATGACACTGACTCAGTTGACAGTTTTTTCGCATAGTTACCGCCCTTGGATACCGACGTTTATATTGTGATAGTGCTCGTGTTGAATTCCTGTCAAGGTAGTACCGCGTAACGACCGCAGTTGTCAAAACTATCACTATTTGATTAGCGCGAGTGATAGCGATCACTTTACAGCGTGTCAGGTGTAACGAGTGATATATCACGTGACTATCTTACGTCAATTCCATACATTTTTCAAAGCGACACGTGATCACCTAACGCTAGCGTTTGTATTCGATGGCAACTTGTCTAGCCCCGCTGTATAATATTAACTTTACATTCTATACAAAACAGAAAGATCCATTTCTTAACGCTATAACATTATTAAGATATATTTGACGAAGTCTGCGAACTTCTAACAAACTCCTTAGTTAGTTGGGATCTGACTCGTACAGTTTTTGTATCAATGTTTGCCAACCACCTTTGACGATACCTGCTTATTCGGAACTTGGAGGGCGAGTCACGTACAAAGGAAAAGACAGCAAAACGACAAAAGTGCCTCCTACAGAATAAATACAAAAAGTCTGTTAAACAATCACAAAGTTTGGAACATAGCTTGCGGTTAGAAGTATGGAGATAAGGCTGCAGTGTTTTTGATAGCGGATCAAAAAGCCTTCTAAAAGGGTGGCGGAGGCGGTTTTAGTATGGGAACACGCCGCACCGCGCCGCATCCGCTGCTCCCAGTGCGTTTGGCTTTAAAATTTTAGCCGAAATCCTACAGCGACGTACGCTATGCACGCACAATTTAGTATACACTCGCTCCATAGTAAAACGTTTGTACTCGGAGATAATCCTATAGCGGGCAAGTACAAAATGACGCAGTGACACACGTCTATACTCCGTTTGTTTAGGTACTTACAAAAATGTAAACAATCCAAACCACGTGACTCTGTTAAACCGCCAATCAAATCAGTTTTATCGCACTTTGACGTATCAGTGTTCTGCTTCTATTGGCCGACGACTTCACTTGGTTGTTTTGTTTTAAGTACCTAAACAAACGGAGTATAGAAAAATTTACGTGGCTTACGTGTGTAACGGTTGCGTGCGGAGCCTGCAGCAATGGAATTCCGGTTTTAATCTTTAAACTCACATCGTTAGCGAGCTCCCAGCCAGCTTCACTTGGCTCGACAATAAGAATAAACTCATTGTTTATGCGTATCTTCGACCTTGGTCAACGTTTGATTGTTTCAACGTAGCTCTGCCTATCTCGTAGTTGTTATCGCTGCCTGTTGCATAACGCTTACGAGCGCATGCATAAGTTATGACTGTACTCAAAATTAACGATGGTATCCTTAGTTGGTACGAGTACTGACCCCTACGAAGCTAGCGGTCCCAGATTCGATTTTTGGTATAAACCAGAGCCTTGTGACATAGATATCGCCACGGGTCGCCACCTTCCCGAAGAGATGGTTGAGGGAGGCGATGGCTGAGATACGCGTCATACTCGTGAACGGGTGCTGTCTGTGGGGTCCGGTCTGTTCACGCTTGCAAGGACGTGTTTTCCAGTTAGTTATTTTAATTATCGTTCCTGACGTAGAGACCTCGTCATGTTGTTCTCCTAGTCACTATTTTTAATTTAAGTAATGTAGCTTACATTTGTAATGATTTTATTTGTGTTAGTTTTAAAATAATGATTTATTACTGTATTACCTTGTAATGTTACTTTTAAGTATTATTGTATTTTATGATTGGAAAAAATGACCTTCTGCTGGAGTTTCTTGCGGCGCTTCTTCTCCGCAATGATGGTCTTGTCCGAAGCGCTAGTAAATTCACTCCATGTTACCGACGTGTAAAAGAGCCCTCATGTGGCCAATTTACTGAATAAATATTTTGAATTTTGAATTTTTGAATTTTGATATGGAGGAACAGACGGACGAACAAACGGCAGAGCGTCAGTAATAGAGGCACACAAAGCCCTAAAAAGAATAGAAGCCGTTTTTCAAGAATCGTGCCTGCAATATCTTTAGCCTTACACCTCATGCTACTCGTACACTTAAAAGCAATAACATAGGATCAATCCGCATGCAAAGTAGGTATGTAAGCTCAAAACTTATTGCGTATACATTATTATAACAAAATCACATGTGGCAGTAAACGCCCCAGAATTAGCTCTATAATAATAATAATAATAATAATAAATAACAGGGGACAATCTCACACAAATTGACCTAGTCCCAAACTAAGCTCGAGGCTTGTTCTATGGGTACTAGGCAACGATAAATTTACTTATATAGATAAATACATACTTAAATACATGGAAAACACCCAAGACTCAGGAACAAATACTCGCGCTCATCACACAAATATTTGCCCATACCGGGGATCGAACCCGGGACCGCTAGCTTCGTAGGCAGGGTCACTACCGACTAGGCTACCGCGTCGTCAAAAGCTCTACCCTTACCCCACGCATTGCCCAGCTAAGGGTGTCGCCAAGTTGCCTTACTAAAAGAAAACCGCCGAGAAAGCCTTTCGAGCTTTTGACTTGTTGATTAAAATAACATTTCCGAAGTTCGCTGAAGTTTTTCAAGGAATTACTCTGTGTGGAGATTTGAGGTAAGTTTCACTAGAATTCTTTCAGAGTTTTTTTTTAGTTTAGATTAAAAGTTGGAAGTATGGTATGAGTTGGCGTTTTGGAATTAGTGTAAACAAGTTATACTTTAGTGGTGTGCCATGTGCAGGATCCCAAACTGCCAAGCGGCAGTGTTTGCATTGTTGTGCTCCGGTGTTTGGATAAGACAACCGGTAAAATGACTAGCCTAGGAGCATTCCATTTCAGTCCTCAGGGTTGCACAAGCATTTGAAGTCTTAGGATTGCAGTCTTGAGATTGTAAAGATAGTCTTGGGAATTGTAACTTAATCCGCCGTAAAAACATATTCTGGAAAAAATAACCTCTATCTATTGCGGATCAAAAGTTACAGCTCTTTAAAGTTAGGACGGACTGACAGCTGAGGCATATTGATAGGGTCCCGTTGGGCTCCCTTCGGGCACGGAACCCTAATACACTGGGCCTCTTTAATTCTACTCGGTAAAAAATCTTTTTGAAGTGGTTTTTTACTTATGGCATGGAGGCGGCTACCGAGCATACAGGCCACCTGATACAATTCTCAAGACTACAATCTTAAGACTGCAGTCTTAAGGTCGCAAATGCGTTACCAACCCTGAAGATTAATATGGAGTGCGCTATGCTAATCATTTCACCGGGTGTCTTAGCCCCACTCCGGAACAACACAATATGGAGTACTGCTGTCATCTCTGGGCAGGATCTGAGCACCTGGATATCGCACCTTCAGAACAATAGTGACCTAATTCAAAATTTCAGCTTTCAAACTTCAAGTCATAAATTTATTATTATAGGGACCTAACTCAGAAATTTTAAATTTCGAGTTAGGTCACTACTGTTCTGAAGGTGCGATATCAGCTTGGGCCTTTTGACTCGGTGCAAAGACGTGCTGTGAGAATCGTTGACGATCCCAAACTCACAAGCGGTATCCAGCCTCTAAGTCTAAGAGACTTTGCCTCTTTATGTGTGTCCTACCGCTTGTATAATGGGTTGTGTTCCGAGGAATTGTTCGACATGATGCCAACGGCCACCATACCATCGCACCGCTCGCCATCGGCGGGGAGTTCATCCTCATATGTTGGAACCCAAATGGTCGCGCACTGTGCGATTCCAAAGGAACTTCCTCCCGCGAACGCTCCGATTGTGGAATGAGCTCCCTGCTGAGGTTTTCCCTGAAAACTATAGCACAAAACAGATAGGTACAGAAGTAAATCACGTGTATGTACTTCACTTTTCATACCTACGCTCGGCGGTCGCTCTAGGGTTGTCAACTATGGCTTATGCACAAAAAAAAAAAAACCCGACGAATTGAGAACCTCCTCCTTTTTTTTAAGTCGGTTAAAAACACTATCGTGGTAGTGGCACTTGTATCTAGTTGTAACAAAACAATAAACCTACCTACTATATTACTATATTAAATATTACAATACAAAAAGTTTACAGAGCAGAAACGTACAAAATTTTACGTTTGTCAATGTTCACTATGGAAATTCCCTAATAACTTCTTAAGGATGACCCCTAGTTACACAATTTCTATTGCCCCATCCGTTTTAGACCTAATTTTGTTGCATAATTGCACAAAAATTTTCACAGACGCGTGTCTCAAGCGGATGTCACTCGCGCTCGCACTGGTCCCAACCGGTCCGAGTCCGGTTCGTTTTTCCGAGTATAAAAAAAACAATGCGAACACTGGTGCTTGGCGATAGGTTAGATCCGGACGGACCTTGCAATTGACAACATTTCAAAAAAAAAGCATTATTGTTTTTTCGCGTTTATAATAGCTGGTAAAAAATTAGACTACCCGTGTTTCTCGGTTTTACTTTACTTAACTTAAATTCGTCGTTAATAATTTATTAAAGAAATAGTCATTAAAAAGACCGTATATACAAAGTTAGGAATACTGATGTCGTGATCTTAGAATGATATAAAATAAAAAAATGTAACTTCAATCAGAAATAGAACTGACTGTCATGTCATGACACTTGTCAACCATAACAACTATAAAAACATAAATTCGTCGACTTTGGGCAGATTGCGGCTATGCGCTTTTACAAATCCGTTAGTCACTTTTATTTTAAATAGCGTATATCAAAACAATAGTGTTACGAGAATCGAAAGCGTGTCGTTAGAATCAAGTAATCCGTCACACAGATGAAAAATTGACATGACAGTTGTATATTTTTTTCAATTCCTGTGGTAATAAATGGACTAAGGGCACTATAAGTGTATTCCTAACATTCACAATCCAACTTTTTTTACTGTTTTTCCTAAATAAATAAAAACTACTGCATAAAAAAAAACTAAAATATTTTTACTGTAATCAGCAGTGTAAAATCTACAAACGGTATTTTATTTTACTACTTTAGCACATATGAATTGTTGTCAATTGTATATAAACAGTAAATAAGAGCTATCAAAACGTCGACAATACGATAACACGTCAAAAGCAATTAGATTTTACCGTGAAGTATTTCAGCTTTGACAGATCATTAACTTGTGTAAGTCATGGAGCTATTAGACATACAAGTAATAAGAAAGTTGCCAATCATTGCTTTAAAACTATAAAGAGTGGAGCTAATAATGTAATTTTTATTAATAACCTCATCTCCTAAAGCCCGCGGGCCGTAAGACAGTGCTTATTTCACACATCCAAGATTACGGGCTCCAAAATGGCCGTTATCCCATCTCGGGGCAACAATAAAATCTTTATCTTGAGATCACAGCAAACAGCACCGTAAAGATAATGGAGCAGCCGAAGGCAAGAATTTTATATCTCATATTTCTATATTTTCTATTACTGTAAATCGCCTCAACGTCAGAATTTTTGTATGCACTGCGCTGACAATCGGCGGTTTGTAGTAGCGTTTTCTTTTTTACGTTTAGAGTGGATTAAAAAAAAAAATTAAGCCTAAAAATTAAAAATTAAATTAAATTAAATTGTCTAACTTTTAATGTTGTTATTTGGCCATATATTATGGAGGGAAATTATTTTCGTAATGTGAAGAGAAGAAGAAATGAAATAATAATTACGATGATTAAAGTCCAATTTCAAATAGAGCAATTTTTGAAAGAAATTGGTTTTGCAGATATTATTAAATTATTGTTTTTTTTTTTTATTGATTTGATGAAACAGTGTGACTAATTTAAAAACCACAACTCTCTATATTGGCTATGTATTTTTTATGATGTCAAACTTTGTACACGAACATGTTTAAAGTACAAATTACGTCTGTAAATGAAAACAATGTTTTTTTCATTGAAATGTTTAAGCTTCAATGAGCTACCGGATTCTGTCCAACGGAAACAGATTCTTTTTCAACAGACCGCCTCCAGGTGTTAAGAAAGCGTCCCATGCAGTATTGCCATGTCAATGCTTGTTTGGAGAGGTGGTTATCAGGACGTCACAGGACGTGACCTATCCAACGCCTTTTCCTCAGCAAGATGCCATCCGCCAAAGGTTTCTGATTAGTCAGCTCCCACAGTATATAGTTCGATATAGTTTTTGGCCAACAGATCTCCAGAATACAACGCAAAAACTTGTTAACAAACCACCTGAAGTTTGCTAGTGATCTCCTTTTTAACGAGCCATATCTCGTAACCATATAGAAAAACTGATTTGACGTTGGAATTGATTTATTTTATTTATTACGCAAAAAATATAGGAATTAAAATCATTTTCAAATCTATAAAAATTACACGCCGCGTTCTCCAACACAGGACGTCATAATGGGACCTCACGAATTCAGGGCTGTGCCCTCTTGGATGCGTCCCCGGGGACCCTCGCGACCGCGTTACAGGGACCCAGTTAGTACGCGATCAATTTACACGCCAGATGATTTAGCGTTGATTGTACTCCGTGATAGTGGTATTTTTATGCGGTGATACTGTAGGAAAAAGTAACTGGTGAATTTGCATAGATATATTTCGCAGTGTTATGACTCGAATTGCGTGGCTTTTTTGCTGCTTATTCTTAGCGTAAGATTTGTTGTGTCAAGCACAATCCTTGGAAATGCGAAAGTTTGATTGTCTTTTTACAGTCGACGACTTAATAGATTCCCATAAAGAGGCTTTTAACGTAGTCGGTTACATGTATATTAGTCGGTTATATTGTTAATATAAAGGATACTTTTTATCTAATAAGATTTCTTAGAAATCTTACTAATACTAGATATTCTTATACAGCTTTGGCTAAAAGTATTGGCACCCCACTTTTTCCTTTATAACTTATAAATAAAGTATTAGTTTTTAATTTTAAAAATACACAAAGATGTAAAATATAAAATGCGTTTGTACATGTGTAAATTATTAGTAGATTATCATTTTGAAGTAACTATTTTCGTGTGAAATCTGAAGCTAGTAAAAATCGGGTTTTACAACAAAATGATTAATTGTTTTTTTTTCCTCGGAATTACGCTTAATGTCAATTAATATGACAACTTTTTCCGATATATATACAACTTTCCATAATATAAGACTTAAATGAACCTTTTAAAGACTTTTATATGAAAAACGCATGGGTGCTCAATATTTTTGGCCAAGGCTGCATAAGATATCCACTTTTTCCGTTAGATCCTGTAGACCTAAAAAAAGAAGTCCCTAAGTGGGCTTCTTAGACCCATAAACATTTGCAATCTCAGGTCTGCGAATGCGTTGCCAACCCTGAGGACTAAGATGGAATGCCTCTATGCTAGTGATGTCACCGGTGGGTTTACTCCCACACCGAAATACAATACGAATGGTGGTCGCAATTCGAACAGTTTTTACACCAGTACATCCACTACCATAGTATAAATAGAAAAAAAAAACCGAGCTTTCTAGCGGGAAATGAAAACAGGGTTGACAATATCTGCGTTACGAAGACGTGCTCAAACGCAATCTTGTGGCTTGTCACATACCGACTGTTAGCTGGGAGGAGCGTGCTCGTCTTAGACCGGAATGGCGCCACACCGTCCACAAAAGTGTGGATTTATATGAAGAAAAGCGTCCAGTAGATCTAGACGCGAAGCGCCAAATACGGAAGACTCGGCCGAAGCCCAATTACAACTACACACTCAACTCAGCTGGCCAGCTTTATTGTGTGCCGCGTGATCGGATCTTCAAGTCGATATTCGGTTTCGCTAGCCACTTCAGAGCCCACCACAATAACGACCCATGATGGACATGATAGGAGTCGCCGTCGCCGGATTCGGCTTGGACGACATGACTATGATGATAAATAGAAAAGTAGTTTGTCTCCGAACCCTTAGTTAGCACTCTCTGATACCACTGAGCCTCATTCTGCTCGATAAAACCGTATTGTTTTTGACATATCATCGTACTGGGGTCCTAGTGAAAAAGGGTTTAAGTCTTGTATACTCCGTTCATGTATTTTCACTAGGAGTGTTGTCTTAGTTTAACTTTTAGTTTTAACTATCATTTGTAATTTTTTCAGTTATTATCTTCATATTATATGATATGTATTTTATGACCTTATTTAATTAATGTTTTCTGTTTAAAGTGTAATGAAATGAAATGAATTAAAATAATTCAGTAAATAGGCCACATCAGAGATCTTTTACAAATAAAAATAGGTAATATTTTTTCCAGATTACACAACACAATATTTTTTCTATATAACGTGGCCAAAGTTTTAATTTTATTGATATTTTAATTGTAATACATAGAAACCTCCAAGACTAATTATTAAATACTAGCGCTTATAACACAAATATTTGCCCTTAAAATCGAACACGTGACCGCTAGCTTCGTAGGCAAGGTTACCAACTAAGCTGACTGTATCGTTATAAATACTCAATCAACTCCAACGCACATAATTTGACGTACTCAATGCATTATTAATAAGTAATTTACTCTAATTAATCACACTCCTTCCATCAGTTACTGCGAATAGTGTAATGCATTATTATTATTCCTCGTTCATTAGTTCGTCAATGTTATTACCAGGGTGTGAATCTAGTTAGACGATAATTAAATTATCAATCAAACCTATTGATTCACTTATTGTTTAGTGGTTCTTTTATGCCTATTCTACACGACAAAACCATATTCCTTTTGACATATTATTTAAGAGGCCACCTATGCTAAAGTCTGGAGTGTTCCGCGATCTGGATCTCGATAACCATAACGCCTTTGTATCTGTTCTTTGGATATATTAAACTTGATCATATTATCTTGAGACTGGCAAACGTGAAAACACGATTAGAAATAAAATCCTCGATACTTTTATTTTTCAAACATGACACCTTTTTTGCATGTTTTTGGTTGAATCTTCGAAACCCTATAATCTTTAACGATGATTTTCGATTCAATAGTTGAGGATATGTAACTTCTTAATCCTGGTAAAACATTTTTTCTACAAATGTTGTGGTTTTAAAGTAAACAGCAATTAATTGAATTTAACGCTGCCGTCAAAGCGCGCGCGAACTATCTCCATCTCACATTCTTCGCGCGGAAGCACATAAAGCCATCCCTTTTTATTCTTGTGGGGGCGTGGCACCATAGGTGGCCTCTTAAGGTGGAGTCTTGTAATTACAACTGACTTATATAACCCCCTTTGGGATCACTGTTTTGATAAAGATAAAAAGACATCTATTCGCAACAATACAAAATTACATTACACAGAGGAATTGTTGCGAAACGGTCCCAACTCAGCATTCGCTAGCCGTGAAGCCAGCACTGGTCTTCCGTTGGAACCGCCATTAAAAAAAAACAGCATGGATTAAACAACATCATTCGTTCGAGATTATCTCGAACGACCATATTTGCAACCAGTAATAGTTGGCAACATGGAAACAAAAAACAAAAAACTATAGTCTATGGGAGGTTCTGAAGTCAATTTAAACAAAGTAATACTTTTACGTAACAATGTCAACAATATGAACAAAAATGGTAAACTTTGAAGAAATAAAATAAATGTTTTGCTGGTTTTACATTTAGAAAAATTACACTACTGTGTAAAATAACAAACAAGGAGTCGTGGACCAAAAACTACATCCATGTAACTTAATTTTGATAAGATGAGAGACTCAACCAGCTGTACGCTATATAACACTGCTACTACAAACACAATAGTAGTTTACGTGACGGTTGCATAATGCTAATTACGCAGTCTCGTTCAATACTTTATCTACACACATATTATCAGTACTCTAAGATGGGTTCAGAGAGGTTATTATGAAATGGCTCTGCAGTTCATTTTAAGGCGAGCGTAAAGGACAGAGCTATAGCAGTTATATAGCTCTGGCACCCCCCAGAAGCCGAAAGGCAAATATATATATATATTTTTTTTTTAATGGCTTTCACATCAGCCAATTATTGGCACGACGTATTTTGCCAACGTCAGAGTAGACATCGGTCACGTCCAGAGAATGTTGGGTGTATAGAGTTTGGATGCTTAAGGGAGAATCGGGGAAAGGCAAATGAGCAGCATTACCTTACCTGTGGTAGTAGGTGACAGCGATGACAGCTGTAACATAATTTTGAAATTACGTTATCGAATATTGTAAGGAAATGACTTTGAACGCATAATAGAGGACTTATGATATGAGTGTAGATAAAAACTTTAACCATCAACTTATTAAACGGTGAGTAAGTACTATTAGATTGTCTCGCTAACAATTTCCAGTTATCTAAGGTATCAAAAAAAAAGTCAGATAATTACAAAAAAATAAACAAATTTAGGTTCTACACTTGATAGCATGCCAAATTGCCATGGTGTATTTAATCCTTGATGTATAAGTGTACATGTGTACGTCAGTGCCCAGCTGTGTGCGAACAATATCGCGTTTCGGCTGCTAATACGATTTTTATAGCAAATATCCGGGGAAGCGAGTAAGCGTGACGAGGCAACACTGGAGTAGGGGTGTGCTCCTATATCGGAAGTGTATCGATTTTTGTCGATGTTTTAGCGCTGTGACATTTTGAAGAGAATTAATATTTTTGCTGTTTAGAAAACTTCAATTGGCTAATTAAACAAATAGTAGGGTGATGGAACCAGTAATGGACAAGGCACCAATAATGGACACTTCATTCTTATTTTACAGAAGATAAGGGTTATTCATTCGTTTTGCAACAATTAATTTAGGACCGTATGACATTTGAATTAAGAGTGAAGTGTCCATTACTGGTGCCCGTAAGCTAAAAGTGTCCATCATTGGTGCCGTCACCCTAATAAAGGCAGATTAAAAAACGTATTAATTTAACGTGTTAATGCTAAATGAAACTAAGTCGTGGAGTTAGTTGACTTTTAATTAAGATACAGTAAACAATAAAAGAAATGCTTGGCCATTCAAAATTAGAAACAAGTGACGCGCTATCTATTTTATATAACTTAAAAAAACGACTATTATTTGGAATCTCTCATTTAAACATCTCAAATCCTTAGGATACGACTGAGTAGAATCTACCAAGCTTGCTCGCTTGGGCCTGTTTTTTCGGGTCTTCCGAATGTATTTTTTAATACTTATTCGAAATTTGGAAATTTTTGTCTTCAATGAACATCCTGTACTTATATAGAGGTTATGTAAAGGCTGTTACATTTTATCGACATTGTGGCGTCCCTATCAAAGCCGAGCGGTGCATCATTCCACTGCATGATAAATAGCCGCCGGTGATTCGGCGGGCGTCGCTCAAAGGGCTGATGTATGTATGTGTTCACACCAAACGCGGATTTTTCAATTCACAACGTCCAACTGTAATATTTAACTGGTTATATATATCTTTGCATGGTCTAAAAATGAAAAAGCAGCGGTAACGTAGTGGTTTGATTACACGCATGCACGCCCGCGTATAATCAGTGGGTAGTGATTTCAAATTCTGTTTCACAGGTCTGTTTTCCGGAAATGATTGTGCATTATTAGTCAATCATATTATTTATCTGAATGTTTTAACCATTTTGCGCAAGACAAAGACTTATTGGGTTCCTAGTGAAAAAGGGTAAAGTCGACTTAACTCGTAATAAAAAAGGGTATAAAAATGAACGGAGTGTACTAGACTTAAACCCTTTTTCACTTGATCTTCAGAAGACTTATACCCTTTTTCACTAGGACCCCAGTTTATACATGCTTCTGTCTGCGTCATAAAGTTCCAGATTCGCACTCCAATTCTTAGAACTTAACCTTAAAATGATAAGCGTTATAACAGCGTTATTGTAATTTAAATTTTATCACCAAACAAGAAGATACAAATTTCGTCAACAAGGAAATTACAGATATGCCATTTTTTATAAAATGGCATCGGCTGATATGTTATTCTGGCCTGGAGTCGAACCCGACAGTTAAATATTGCGGTTGACAGCCACACCTCTCAGCCGAAATAAGGTTCGGCAAAAGTACGGCGAAGTCAGATCAGAACATACTGTATCTTGGTATCCTTATTGCCTGAGTCGATGATCAGTCTATGGGCCAGTAAAAGTGCAATCCGGGGGCCCTAATATGGCTGCGTTTATCGCGTGACAAAGTTTCGATAAGGCATCCGTCACCTTCTGACACGTAAATAAGTACGAGAGTGACGCATGCTTTATCCACATACTGTCCAGGGCCTCTATTCTGCTTTGTATTATAACTCCTATTGCTAATTTTTACTATTTCAAGATTTTTATTAATCGAAACTAACCTAGCCTAACCTAGCATTATCTACACGTTGGATATTTAAGAAATTCTGAAAAGTATACGGTTCCAGTGATATAAAATTAGTGACTCTCAACAATTATGTAAATAAAGACATTGTCAAAACATTTGTCATTGTTGTGACAAAGTCTGCTTTTGGTTAAAATATTGTTGGACGCCGACTTCAGTTGGACTGACCTATTTACCTACCATTTTAAAGAAGTTATTTTTTGCTTTTTGAACGCGGGTTTTTGTTTTTTTAAACATTTATTTTATTTTATACTTTTTAGTGATCCTATTTATGCTGTTACGTAGCTCCACTTCTAAATATTAATGAGAAACTATAGAACATTTCAAGCTCGCCGCAGACAACGCCGCGGGAATGTCATAGTCATATTTAAACCTAAATGTGCTTCGCCATAGTCGCTCAACTACCTTTATCGAAATATCTTATCGCCACCCTTGAAATAGGTACCGTTAAGGAGTTCCGGTGGCCATCTGTGGTCTTCATCATCAGTTCTACTTCACCATATAGTACTTTTCAAAAGCAAATGCATGAGTTACAGTGAAAAATACCAAAATCGCTATAGGTGTGCCTATAATATTTGAGGAGTTCTCTTGATTTCTCCAAGATCCCATCATCAGATCCTGACGTGGTGACAATAGAACCAACTAGAAAGTATAACCATTCGAACAAAGAAAAAATTTTTCAAATCGGTCCAGTGGTCTTCGAGTAATCGGGGAACATACATAAAAAAAAAAAACCCGACGAATTGAGAACCTCCTCCTTTTTTTGAAGTCGGTTAAAAATTAATGACTCTCAACAATTATGTAAATAAAGACATTGTGATGAAAAAAAAACAACTGGCTCCCGGCCTAGTGGTTTGTGTGATCGTAAGTTACCAAGTTCAAACCCTCAGCGGTCACCGAGTACCAATGCGTTTTTTCAAGTTGACGTATTACCTGATTAAATATACCGTGAGGAGACCTGCACATTCGAACAGCTAAATATGTAAGAGGGTAGGGGACAGGTATACAAAAGATCCTTCGGATACAAAGTGTAAATGAAAGGGCATATCTGGTAAAGAGAATATTAGATAAGATAAGTGTGGTAAGCCCAGACAGAAATATGTTAAAGTTGGTGACAATTTTGCAAAAAACCAGCAAAACGAAAATGAAGAAAAACGTTAAATTTCATGATCATAAGAGTGAATAAGTAATAACTTAAGCTTAAGCATTATTGAAGACATGGAGTGGCACTATTCTAACTCGGCAACCACGCGGGAATAACTTATTAACTTATAACAAATGACGAATGGCGAGTAATGTGTATTGTGAAGAATGATTCGACTATTAATGCGTGAAGCATGACATTTTACTTATTTAATTTTAGGGTATCAGCTTTAATGTGGCTTTAATGCACAATTACATTAGCATGCTGGTGTCGCCGGCGAGAGCGCTGACCAAATTATATTAACTACGAGCTTCTGCCCGCGACTTCATCTGCCAATATGTAAATTTCGATAAACTATAGATGAAAAGTAGCCTATGTGTTAATCCAGGGTATAAGCTATCTAAATTTCAAATTACATTCAAATCCGTCCAGCATGAAGGAGTAACAAAGTAAAACACACACACACACACACACACACACACACACACACACACACACACACACACACACACACACACACACACACACACACACACACACACACACACACGTATACACACACTCACGAACTTTCGCATTTATAACATTAGTACGATTACTTAATCAACTATTGTAACCGCCGATTTGGAAATGTATACTTTTACAGGAATATATTAAGGTTGGTGCTAATAAATAAAAAAACATGATATGCGAGTAAATAATAACATGTCTAATTTGAATGCCAAAAGCTTATCGTCTGATGACTATCTGCACGAAAACTCGCTGAGTTTGAATTCCCTTGACTTCCCTTTGAAAACACCTTCTGACCAAGCCGGCGGAGAGATATACTAATTCTCCATTCATCACCAGAGGTTGCCTTATCTTTGTTTGCTATTTAGACTTACCCCGGACAGTTAAAAGGACTGAAAGAAACGCCTATCTCCATTTGCACGTTTGCTCTGACAACGCGTGTGTGAGTCACTCGCGTTTCATTGGCTACAGCATATGTGTGTGTGCACGTGTGTTTTAATGTTGACTAGCGCCGCGAGATAGCGCTTTGTTTTAATGCACATAGCATCATTAGCACAGAGTGTAAATCGTGGGTGCAGTCATAAAGTTTTCATTTGTCAATCTTCAAACATGGACGGAAAATGCCCGACAGCCCAAAGAGTAGGCAGCCGTGGAAACGACACCGCCCTTCTTAATTTGAGTTTATTTAGGATCGACGGAAACCAATTGTTGGGAAGCAATTTCCGGTCGACACAAAAATAACAACCACGCCGACTTCATGAAAGGTTTTAGGTTTCTATTGATTTGCAATAAATTTAAATGTTGATTTTCTATCTATGAAAAAAGTGGTCTAATTCATAGACAATTCAAAAACATGTCATTTTTTATCATCTGAATTGTGTTGCGAAAATTTTCGCTTGATTTTAATATCAGAAGAATATTTTACGGTCTCTATTTCTATTTGTTATGCCATCTTTTCTTTCTCGTAATCAAATAGCTGTCGTTAAAGTAGCTCTTATTCTCAGCTAAAGAACAAATACCGTAACATCAACAGTATAATGACAAATTGATAGCTAGATTGCCAAACAACACAAAACAAACAAACACAGGACAAAGTGGACTTGAAGTCCAAGAATGATTATAATTTCCCGCTCCCAATACTTATAAAAAGCGTGAAATATTATAGTTCTTTCTTGATTTTAAATTTAAATTAGAAACGCTTCAAAACTTAATAATAAGAATACTGTCACATTAAAAACTAGTCATTTTTATACTTAAACATTGAATTTAAAATACCGTAATTGAATTTCAAAACGACATTATAAAACGCAAAAATCAACTTCCAAAATTTCAATATTGACGCAAACGCCTAACAATTCTGCCAACCAGAAGCAAATACTCTATGAGCGGAGTGGAGTCTTGCGCGCTCCGGACTAGTAGTGGCCGAACCTCGGAGGCGACCACACGCGTCGCGCGCGCTCGCGTACGGGACCTACGACGTGACAACAGTGTTCGAAAACCAAATTACAGTGAAAGTGCCAGTGTCAGTGGTAATATGTTATGTGAATAACGTGAAACAACAAGCGAGGATTAACGTTACAGGTATTTTGGGCTAAGTGATCTAAACGTACTCGTTTTTGAATCCCCGGTGTACTTGAATCAGTGTTTATGCTGTTAAAATAATGAATGACGCAGTTTGAGAGCACAGGTTAGTTATTAAGGTTAATTAATATTTTATTTTTATTTAAACAGTTCCTTCATAAAAGTCCCTTATTAAAATAGAATCTCTACCCATATTGGCCAAATGTGCTATTAAAATTTAAGCTTTATACTTCTGTTATTAAGTCGTTTTTAACGACTGATTAGCCTTTAACACAAAAACAAATCTCACTTGTAATCTTTGGAAAAACCAGGAAAATCTCATTTCAATCATCATTAGATCAAACACGCATTCGAATATATAGGTACTAAGCAATTAGTAAACTTCAAGTTTGGCTATAAAGTAATATTTTTACATAAGTTTCGATTACAAAATATGATTTTTACCGGCCCCACGCTGGGCGTCACAAAAAATGCTTTCGTGCTCACCGAAGAGAAACCTCAAAGCGAAACGATATAAAACAGCGTTTACAGACAAATTCAAAGCCTTAAAAATGTGTTCGACGTAAAAGCAATGAGCCATTCCGAGTAAAAGAAAGCTTGCAGCTTACATTATTGCAAAGCCCGCTAAGCACGCAGCCCTCGACTGCTTTGATAAGTAGGGCGGCCTCTGGAATCCACCCAAATAGACCTTTGTTACACGTGCTTTTACATATCGAGCTATCCTTTGAAT
The DNA here is from genome assembly GCA_946894065.1 of Acleris literana. NCBI lineage: Eukaryota > Metazoa > Arthropoda > Insecta > Lepidoptera > Tortricidae > Acleris > Acleris literana. The sequence goes on along the minus strand of OX335671.1, from coordinate 25,048,394 downwards.
GCCCCATAAAAGGTCACGTTCATTATTCGATTCAACACCAAAACCATTTTCTGAATGTAATTTAATTATACGAAACCCACGTTTAAATACCGTCCAATACTTCGGTCTTAACACATTATAAATTATCAGTCAGGGTGACAGTTTAGACACTTTCTAATACGTAACTACACGTTACAAATACGTAATTACGTTTTAACAAGGTGATACTTCGAAAATGGAAAATAGGGAAATAAAATAACAATTTGACTTCGGTTCTTTGCTGAAAAATAAAGTTGTATTTGAATATAAAGTAGGAATTGAGAAGGGTAAAGTTACACCTCATCGATTACTTTTGAATTCGAGTTGGTCCGAGTTGTGGCGCTTCGATAATTTCCCCATTGACATTAGGGTCCCTTAGGACTGAAACTGGGAATCCGACTGAAACTTAAAATATTTGCAGAGAACTTGAGTTTGCTTACCTTTTGTAATTTTTTTTATTTTAAGGATCTTGGCCCATCCTACCCGGTCAAAAAATGTGTTTGCGTACATGAACCAAATTGGTGGTAAATTTTGCAGTTATGACCCACGTTTTATTTTAAGTAAATAGTTTAAAAAAAAACATGGAGGTAACATGTAACGGTGCAAAGAAGATTCGCTATTAATATATCTTTGATTAGTTAGGTATATGAAATCTCTAATTAATGTGAGTAGTTCAGTCTTCGTAGTTCTTAATGCGACATATTTATACCATTATAAAGTATACATATTTATCTTTAATTCCCGCCCAATTTAATTTCTGTACTCCCTGGGTATTATTTTCATAGTAGGTGGGCCGTGAACTATGCGTAAATTATTTTTGAATTTACGAAACTGTTTAGATGACAGAATAAAAAAAACAGTAGAAGTGTGATGTGGGCGTGTGACTTGTCGCATGGTTATGCGGAGTTCCGCGCAACCTTCCATAGTTTGCCGCGATCACTTGGGCGTGAAAATTGTGCGAATAAATATTTCTAAAATGGGAAATAAATTCAGTTTTTTTTTTTGTGCTATTTTGGAAATGTAAAAACGATAGCCGCACCAAAAATATTTTCCGTGGTGGCGTGTTGTTTTTATGATAGTGTGACTATTGGCGGCAAGAGGTCTGATACTACGCGAAGCTCATGGCACTTCCACTGTTTTTTCTATTCCGTGGTTTAGATAAAATTAGCTTTGATTACTGGAAATATAATTACAAGAATAAAACATGTTTTTTTAAGAATATTTAGAAAAATAAAAAAATAGTAATTAAATATAAAAAATCAAAGTTGACAGAAAAGGGAAACTGCACCTTTGGTTAAATAAATTGGCTTAATAGAAACCCTTCTCTACCATAAATCTTTTTTTTAATGATGCTACGACTCGTGACAAAGCTTTGTGAATTTTTAATGTGCCTGTTTAATAAATATTGATTTCCCCAGGGGGCGCTTAAACTTTCCCCTTATCCTGGCTCACATAAACTGATTAATTTTGTAAGAATCTTGACTCCCCATTTTAGCTTTAGGCAAGAATGTAACGAATTTGGGCAGCGTGTTCTAAATTTAAAACGTATTTTTTAACAAGGGTTGACTTAAATGTAAAACCTTTATGGTGCTTTTAATTAGGTTAGGCACCCAATTTATTTACAAAGAGTTTTTTTACATGTATCATGATTATTTATAATTCGTAATTGCAAGAACAAACTCTCTTCCGTTAGAAAATATTGTCACTTGGAAACATTACTCGTTTTGAAGTTTAATAATAAACTAGAATTATTATATTTACGGTGGCAAATAAAGATCCCAATATTTTTTAAGTTTCCTCGAAAATAGTTGAAAATCACTGAGCTTTAATTTTTTAAGGGAAAATACTAGGATAATTTACATTAAAAAAATATTCTTATCGTTTTGGTTACTAAGTGCTGATAGTTAAAAAAAATTGCCCTAGGCACGAGTCTGTTTTGAGTTATTCATATTTATATATGCATATAATTCCATAATTTGTTTTTATTTTACCAAATCTTATTTTGTCGTATAATTGTATATAATGTAAAAGTAACAGGCAGAATATTATGAGATTCTCTATTATACAGGATGGAATTTTTAAATGCCACCTGGAGGGAAAGTACTCTAAATAATAAAGATAGCAATTTCACTCAAAGGAAACATTACTTTATTTTTGATAAGAAACAAAACTGCATTCAAAGATTTAAAAAAATACGCTTCCCACAACCAGGAATCGAACCGGCTAAAATTCGAAAAACACATCCTTTACTTTTATGGCGTCAATCGATAGGGTCAATCATAAGGATCAAATCTCTCTAACAGACATGGTTAATTAAATGAAAGGAAAACCATGAAATCTTAACTTATTTTATTTGAACGCGAAAAAACTGAGTTGTTTAACTAACTAATTAGTTTTACGAAATGGGCCCCCTGTTGTTGGATACATAAACGTTTTCTTTTAAGAAACTCTTTAATGAGTAACTTTTAATAACGTGTTGTGGTGAATACTCAAAATACTGCTGTGAACCTCAGTTGCAATTTTCTTATCTTAATAGTTCTACGTCATTTAGTTAAATGAATTACGTCAAAGATAATTTATTGTGAACTACTAACGAAAGTAATCCGATGGATCCATGAGTAAAAGTGCTTTATTTTGTTTTTCATGGTTTTATTTTGTTTAACCATGTCTGTTAGAAAGATTTGATCCTTATCATTGACCCAGTCGATTGACGCCATAAAAGTACAGGATGTGTTTTTTCGAATTTTAGCCGGTTTGATTCCTGGTTGTAGGAAGAGTTTTTTTTTTAAATCTTGGGATGCAGTTTTGATTCTTATCAAAAATAAAGGAATGTTTCATTTGAAAGAAATTTGCTATCTCTATTATTTAGAATACTTTCCCTCCAGGTGGCATTAAAAAATTCCACCCTGCATATACACATTTTGACAGTGAATTTGATTGTAACACTAGGGCATTATCTTATTTTTATCTTCTTCCATAAAATCAAAGTTCCAATTATTACAGTCCATAACGTTTTTCATCATAATTATTAATGTTAGTCATAATGAATGTTGAAAAATCATATTCATTTCAAAGTTCCAGCATAATTTGAACTACCTGTTTTTTAGAAGTGAAAGTCATAAAAAATATTTGTACCAAAGTAAATTGTGCTTAAATTTTCAATCAAGATTAAAGTCTAAGCACAGGGTTGTATTTTACGTATATTATTATTGTGCACAAAATAGAGCATCGAAACTTACCCCATTTTTTTAGAGAAATCCTGTTTTTGAGCTTGTGCAACGAAGTTTAATTATATCTTTAACTTGCTTAGTCAAGACTCAAAAGGAAGTAGTAAGGGAAACAAATGAACTTTTACACTGTCGGGAAGTCAAAGAGTTAAGAGTGGTGCCAGGAATGAGCTTAGGGGATAGAAAATCGAGTAACTAATAAAAAAAAATAAGCAGTAGGTATTATTTACACAGCGCTATTAATGTTTATGTACGAGTATCTTAGTCCTCAGGGTTGGCCATGCTTTTGCGGTCATAGGAATACAGTCTTTACATTTTAGTCTTGAGAATGCAAAGGACACAGATCCTATTTAACATCAGTTCCCTGTTTCACCATCCTGACAATGATAGATGACGATTTGGTATACATTGCAGTGAGATTCATCTTAAACTGTGCCATGAACACTCAAATTCAAAATTCAAAATTCAAATTCAAAATATTTATTCAGCAAATAGGCCACATGAGGGCTCTTTTACACGTCGGTAATATAGAGTGAATCTACCAGCGCTTCGGACAAGACCATCATTGCGGAGAAGAAGCGCCGCAAGAAACTCCAGCAGAAGGTCATTTTTTCAATCATAAAACATACAACAACAATACTTAAAAGTAAATTACAATACATTACAATACAATACAAATACTCATACATAGATTAAGTAATAATAAGGTAATAAAGTAATAAATAATAAATTCTTAAAACTACCAAAAATAAACTTATTACAAATTTAAGGTCAATAAACCTAAACTAAAAATAGTCTCTTCGTCTCTACGTCAAAAGCTATAACTAGAATAATTAATTGAACAACAAGTCCTTGCAAACGTGCACAGACTGGACCCCACAAACAGCACACGTTCACGAGTATGACGCATCAACGACGACTCAACTATCACTCAAATTTAAAAAAGATAAAAGACAAATAAATAGGCCACACGAGCACTTTTTCACGTCAAAAATCTACCAGCGCTTCCCAAGAGGAGATCACTGCTGAGAAAAAAAGCAGCAAGAAACTCAGCAGTCAGAAATTCTAAACATATTTCTCGTTACAATGATACTACTTATTATTGCATTATATAAAGCTATAAATATTAAATTAAATATCATGCGTAGTTCAGCAGGAAAACATGCGAAAAATATTTCGAGGGAGATCGAGGGACCAAAAAAGAAGAAAAACAAGGACACCCGCTTATGTGTATACCTAGGTATAACACGGTGTAAGACGACCACATAAAAGTTTCAATATGTTTTCCTGCATATCCTAACAACGCTTATGTCAATTTCGATTGAAATTTTGCTCCGTTATGAACCATTAATAAAAACATAGGAATTTTCACCGCGTCTTAAATTTCCACACTCATTAATAAAGAAGCAATTTAAGCACCTCTAAAGCCTCCTCGATCTGACAATTCCTCTTCTCAAACACTTATATTGTTAACGGTGGAATAATGTAATAATTTACGCACCGTAAAGCGGCTGGGGCAATCTGTCGGTCCCTCCGACAAAGCGGGATGATTTATTCACATCGCCATAGCTCGCTAATTATCGTTAAATTCGTTAAACAGTCTCTCATATATTAAACTCCGCTTTATACTCTAGGAAAGTGTCAACTAAAAGTTTCTAACTAATACAAGGCCACGGAACCATAATGGATTTTGTTTCGACTCCACATCTGCTTTGTTAACGAGGGCTTGAAATCGCTTATAAAGTGGCATTTGTGATTTTACAGGAATTTTGTAATTTAAAATCCATTTTATTGTACTTTGGGCAATAAACAATTTAAGACAATATTTTTTTTGTAATGTTTTGAAAAGGAATCGAAAGATAAAAAGAATTAATAATAAATTAACAAACAATGATTGTTTTTCTACTACGAATGTATGTTTTTAATTAAAGATTCCGTTTTTCCGTTTTAAATTGTTGCACTTTTTTTTAAGGTTGAAATTTTATAAATGAAGCAATGTTTATAAAGATACAATAAAGATTTTTAAGGCTTTAGTAAAAAAATACTATGTCATATAAAAAAACTAATAATTACGACCATAATTATTATAGTACCTCTAGTGAAAACACAATAACACAAATTTTTGTTTTACTTTTTCCGTCCTATGTGGTCTTCTTTGATTAGCTGCTCATCACTTTAACTAGAAGACAACCAGAGGGCTCAGACAAGATGCAATACGCTAACGAACGTTTCTATTCGATTCATTTTTAAACCAATCGCGTCACTGGAAGATGGCGTGATACGAAAAGTCACGTGGTCTACCAGAGACGCGATTGGTTTAAAAACGAATCGAATAGAAATGTTAGTTAGCGTAGTGCATCTTGTCTGAGCCCTCAGCTTGGTTAAGGTGGAAGTACTAGTACTCGTCGCTGTACCAGTACTCGTCCCCATACTTTGACTTGCGATGAATAAAATAAGATTAACATCATTTCTTTTACCCCCACATTTAAGCGATGAGAAATGTTTGTGGCTTTCATATTTCACACACCAATTTTTAAATAAAAAAAAAAACTGCCAGCAAAAGCACCTGACATTTACTCGTACAATCAGATTGACTAATTATTTTTATCATTTTGAGAAATTTCTATATGGTCACCATATAAAACAATTTCCAACTAACAAAAGTAAAGGTCACGTCTCCCAAAATCACATGAAAATATTTTGTATAGATGTATAATTGACCATAATATCACGACGCAAATAAATATTTTCTGTTCGCATGTCGAGCACTCGTACGTTCACCTTATATATTATTAACTGACACGTTGAATATCAAGATCTCAAATTTTAATACAAATCTGACCCAATTCTGAGTATTTGATAATGCAGGGGTCCTCATAATTACAAGCAGGGCCTCTATTTTACTTGTTAAAACCATATTCCTTTTCACATGTCATCGTATTGTTTTTAAGTCGGCCGCTATTACTGTCAAGTAAATAAGAGCTATTATAACGTCTACAATACAAGGTCCACTGGTAGAGAATGCCATTAGGCATTAAGTTCACGTTTTGTACTCAAATTTGAATTTTTGTGCAATAAAGATTAAATAAATGAATACAATAACAATGTCAACAGCAACATGATTTTACCGAGCAGAATAGAGCGCCAGGACGCAATGCGTTGCTATAATTACCTTGCGGTGAAATGCGTTAGCCGCTCACTGTCGATTTTATCATCGTTAGTTACTACGGTTCGTGAATTTACGTTGTCAATGTAATTACTATTGCTTAAATAATGCTAATGCTGAGGGATCATTGGATATCATCATCATCATCATCTACAATGCGACTGAAATTCTATGGTAATTTAATGTTTTTTAACTCAAAATATCTATTAGGTTCAAGTCATCTTTCTATCTTATCTTACTATATACATGCGAAATTTTGGACTCATGGATGTTTCTAACCTAATCACGCCAGAACTGCTGATTTGGCAAATAAATAAATAGCATATAGGCTACTTTCAATCCTGAAATAGATCACTGCTCTAATGGGATGATGGCAAAATTACAAATTCTACGTGTACGGAGTCACTGGCAGAAACTAATGTTACATAAATTATTGATCTTGACCCAAACTCATAGTTAATACATGTAAATTGAGATTTGAAAAAACAAAACAAATACTTGATATGTTAAACATTCGGGCTCATCACACAATATTTGCCTTTACCGAGGGTCAAAATCGCGTCCTCTAGTTATCTAGGCAAGGCAATAAATACCTTGAAAATACAGGAATAAAATTGCGCATGTGTGTGTAAACAATGAGATAAAAAGTGTTAATCCAAGTATAAAAATATCATAAATTGTATTACCTATTTAAATATAACCATGCTGAGGATTTACAAATTACGAGTAATTTGTAAATCTTCTCGTCTATCTACAATCTTATCAGATTTTAACGTTAGCGTGAAATCGTCGGTGTAGTTAGCGTTACGTACGATACAGCGCTCAAGCTCAATATATCAATTTACATCCCGATGGGTGGCTACGTGCCATATTCCTTGTCTGAGCCGAAATCAGCTCGGAGCGGAGCCGTCCATTTTATAGCTGGGGTTGTCAGTCGAAGCCCGTATCGATACTCACGCCAAGCTAGAGCCTTACTGCATCTGGATCAAATATGCAGAGGCTATTTTATATCTTGGTTTAGTGGATTCAAAATGTTTTGCGGGAAGATATTCATCTAAGAGGGTTTCCAGTTTATATTTAGTTTCTGCTTTTCATTTAGCGAAGTTTTTGTTTTTATCTATAAATATACCATTGTTAACTTGTTTTTTAAGATTATGTTTGATGATTATTTAGTTTTTCTAGTGAATATTGTATTGTTTTATAATACGGATTTGATTTAGAAAGGGTTTTAGATCTCACAACACAATATTGCCAGTAAGAATCTTCACTCTCTTTCGCAAAATGTTGTATTCCTAAATAGGATTTTAATTGCGTACGTTTTGTAAAACACATTCCGTCATAGAAGTAAGAAGTGCAAAGTCAAGTAGGCGGGACGTTGGCAAATTGTTTATCCTTTAACAAAGCCGCATAAAACGCGCAGTCAGCTCGTTACGACGGCGCAAGTCAACGTCGAATAATCATTAGCTTGATGATGATAAAATTCATAATGATAATGGATGCATTTAGTAAAGTAAAGCTGAAAGAAAATTTCATTTTTGGTTGTAGAATGTTGATGTCTAGTTCAAGTTGACTAGATGTTGGTATGTAAAAGTGTATTTGTACATTAAAGTTTTCTTTTTTCACCTTACTGAATTCAAAATGAGACAGTTGTGCATTTGTTGTACAAAGACCTGTGTGAACCCATAAAATGGTAACGTCTTACTCAGAGATATTTTAGAGACAATAACTTGTTCATTTCAAACTTGTGACATTGTCATCATCATTTAACTGACTCTTAGTGCAGCCGGTATCGTATTAAATGAAAGAGAAGAGCAGAGCTTAATTTGAAAGGATTTTCAACTTGATGATTAACAGACTGTTGAGTTACACAAGGTTATTAAGTTTGTACTCATTATGGTTACTATTTGTAACATTCGTCTGTAATGAAAGATTTCAGTTCAATAATTAACACGAATAGACATTTTTTTTGCAAAATACAGTTTCGTATTACTTTAGATCACGTAGCTAGGCGAGCTAGCAGTTATTTTTCTCTTTTGACTCGTAATTTTGTTGCGTAATCCGATTAGCGTGCCTGGGTTTAAAGCGACTGCTTATACCAGTCAGGCTTTTTATCCATTATACCTGAATAGACGTCTACTTATCTTACTTTCATTGTTTTTAGTCCCTTGTGCATTTTTACGTTGTTTTTGAATTAAGCTCCAAATTAACAGGTATTATGGAGTGTGACTATAGTGACAAATTTATACCTACTAGAAATTGTGAATCGCTATTACCCCTGCAACTGTGTTTTTTTTTGGCATTTAGCCTATGTTAGTTCAAACTATGTCCAAAAAACAATCATTTTACACTTCAAATAAACTTTCTTGTTATATTAGCATTCATTATGGCTTGGATTCCGGTATTTGGCTGAATGCAATATCAAATGTCTTTCGTATTGCATAAAAACTGGCAGTGGTTAATCATGCCTTTAATGGATGTATAGCTAAAGTAAAATATGTAACCGTGGTAAATTAATGCCTCATCTTCTCCATACACTCCAAACTATGATTTCAGTTTACGAGTTTTTAGTTATTGCAGAGTTAATTCTTGGCTCTGTATTTCGTTTTCTTTAAGTCCATCTTGTTTACAGTCAGAGTCAATAGGAATGGCAAAAGATGTTATCAAAACCAACGCATCAATTTACCATTGTGACTCCATAGTTACGTATTATCGGAGATCGCGTGAGGTATTTTTAATGATTTAAACGCTTGATCATTACTTTCATATTCTGTTTAAGTTTACATGTCTATTAATTAGGTAAAAATTCATGGCGACGTGTGGAACAGTACGAGTTGAGTTACATATTTTGCCATTTCTATAAACTCCTAATGTACATAACCGCATTGCTGGTGACGTTGGTTACCGACGATTTCATCAAGTTGCTTTTTTATCTGTCTTTTGACAAAATGTTGCAATCGATTTTTTACTAACTTTTCAACGAGTTAGACTCTTGAAATTTAATATAAAGCTCTAAACTGAATAACTATCCAAAAATATGGTTCCACAAACTAGTTTTATTAATCCTTTTCAAAATCATACTTAAGTAAAAACAGCTATTTTGGGCTAGGTTCATTCACACAAGATTGTCCTTAAATATTACTAGAACCTAATCTTCATCCTCTTCTAACTCGGACCTCGCCAACGACTCATAATACGTATACGCGGCGGAACATTAATTACCCTTAAGTGTTTTCGGATAGTTGTTCGCAAGCCCTTCGCTTTGGGCCGATTTAGAATATGCCCTGGATATACGTCATACACAATGGAAGGGATTACGGTTGTGTCATTAGAGAGAGCGAGTTTGACGGCAGACAAATGGAACGGTGCTGTAGTAATTCTTCTTGGTTTGACAATTGTTCTTGAAAGGTTCAGTCATATTCAGAACGGTTTGCCGAAGGAGGGCAATGTGTTTATCAGCCTATGTAAGTATTGTTCCTTTGTAGCGCTCTTGAAACTAAACGCGTGAACCAATGTCGATGATTCTTATGTCAATCGATTTGTCTTAATAGTGTGTGTCACTAAAGATATGACAGTAATCAAAACTTAATATGGCATCTAGCTACCGAAAAAAATAAAAAATACTCGTAAAAGTCGACAATCTATGACAAGTCGGGTATCATTGAATAGGTAATTAAAAATTCTCTTTAGGTTTCTTTTAACATTTTTCATGTTGAATGATCATGTAGGATTTATAAAGGTTTAAAGTTGGTTAAAAACAGCCGGATTTTTTAAAGCTTGCTTTTTGTTATTAGTATTACCCATTCACTTAATAAGAGTGAGTGTCATGTTTTTCGATTGTATATTTGTATGTAACATGGTATGTTTTCATATGTGTTTTGTTGTGATCTGTAAACAGCTTTGGCTTTTGATACCAAAAAGTATCAATGGCTATGATGATGAAAGAAAAATGCAATGATTAGCAATGTAAAATTGGCTTTGTAAAGTTGGCTTTGATTTTGTTTGGAAGATATTCAGGCAATTTTGTAAATTTAGAATTCAAACTCCTAATGCTGCAGGGGGCATTATTCGAATTAATAACTGTATTAAAATCAATCTTCTTAAAACTAATCTTTAAGAAGTCTATCAAACAAAATACTCTCGTTAAACTTCCTGATACAGACAGTAGCGACTTCATTCGCACAAATCTCCCAGATATCATTTATTGCCTGTAAACGACCGGGCCATTTCCACCTCTTGACCTCGACATCGAGCGATCAGATAGAAGCCGAGGGCAGCGATAAACACATAATAAAACAGCAGAGGCCGCTACGCCATATCACAAGATATGCTACTATTACCAAGCAAATCTTCAGGCACGACGTGAGCAGAATCCGCCGCTTTAGCTACAAAATTTCGGCTTCTCTATAAGAAAAATCGTCAACTTCTCCCGAGTGTCGGACGTGTCTCTTGGACATTGCTTTATGACTTCGCTCGAGGACATTTCAACTCGCTTTAAACGTACAATTCATACAATATTCAAGGGCTGATTAAAAGTTTGCTTTGTTAACAGTTTAACAGTGTTTATTATTCATTCATGTGTTTAAACTGTTTAAATATTTAACTTTTTCGTAACTAAGCGACGATGAAACAGCTCAACCGCGAAGGTCATTGCACGGGTTGAATTATTAACTTATTTTTCATAGACGATTTCCCCGGAGCTAGAAAGGGTCTAGGCAGGAATAACGAGAGTTTTTGTAGCGACGGACTATAAAGATCGGAAGTGGTCGGCCGTTCTCGGGGATTAAAGCCATCGGTCAGGGGCAGGCCGCGCGGTAACTCATATTCCAGCCAGGAGGCATCGCACGTAATTTCTCAATGAATTTCGTTTGAGAACAAATCGAATTGGAGAAATTTAAATTTAAGACTTCTCGCGTGGGGACCATAAATTCTTAGGAACAAACTCTGAATTTCATCTCGCTCTGCGTCTGTTTTAGGTCAATTTTAGGGACGTATAACGTTTTTGGTAACGATGAAGTTTTCTTTCTAACGAGGTTAACAAAGCTAGCGTATAATTTAATTTAAATAATTTACGCTGCTCCAGCACGAGACCTTTACTATGAAAATAACCCATTGTTGAATTTATCTCATTTCATACGTGAAAATGATTATTTAACATGAAATTTCGGCATAAAAAGTGTTTCGTTCATTAAAACTTGGGCTGGGGGGCATACCTATAACCGGGACTTCAAAGGCAGACCTTTAATGAGTAGGCGTTTTCCGGGGTTTTGTACAAATATAAGTATCCTATTTCTTGTATGTTTTGTCTGTGTTTTACCGGTAATTTAATACCATTTTGTGCGCTTTAATATGTACGATAGCTTATAACGTTTTTTGTAGCGATTGTTTCTACAAAACCTTACGAAATTGGAATTAATAATTTAAAGTACAAATAACAGCCTTGCAGACTGTAGATTTTCCCCTACTCACACTCATATATTTATGATATCAAATATAAACACGCTCGAAAACCAGCACAGCAAAATTGCATCAAAAATCTGATGCAAAACGCAGTAGTTTTCTAGTTTTACCGAAACCTAAACTCCCGGCACATGCATGAAATACGTTGAGAAATGTTTTGGTAAATATAGATTATTTCCCGGCTCGCTGTCCGGCCGGGGCGTTTTATTGCCCAGGCAAGTTATGGCTTATGGGCATTTCGGGCCGTCGCTACACTTACGTAAGTACGAGCGTCAGGGTGGCCAGTTTGATATTAGCATTTTTATGCGGTTTTTCCTATGGTTTCTGCGAGTTTGAACCGGTTTTAACGTGTTTTAGGTAGCGATGACGTAGAACTAATTATGCAATTTGTGATAAACATAATGTTTATTTAAGGAACAAATTATACACGTAGTTTTTATGATGTAGCGCATATTCACTTTCTACTTTATTGGTACATATATTATTTTGGAACGGCTGAACAGATTTCCCCAAAAATTAAATGTATACAGAACAAAGTCTGTCAGATCAGCTAGTTTTTGAATAATAAGTAAAAGATAGATGGATGTAGCGACGAGAGGAAGAAGAGGTAGTGAAAGGGTGAAAATTTAATAATCTAATAATCTTATGTCTAGTATTAATAATGTTTCTAACGCATTTATTCAAGCAACGTCCTCAAACTCAACCCTTCTGAGCTTCTCAACTTAACAGCCGCATTGTTTATTTCAATAGAACTTTCAAGAAATTACCTTATATTGTTAAACAGTAAATTTCCGCCTCAAAACGAGATTTCCTCGTAATTTCCCGACTGTTAGACACTTGCGAAATTCTCAACAAGTTACGTCAAGTTTTTTAAGGGCTCCTGAGATCCGCGGTTTAGGGGGAGATTCGCGAAAATTAAGAAGGGATTGGTCGCCCTAGCGGCACATTGAGGAAAATGAACCGCATAATATATGAAGAAGTATGACCACATTTCTTTGGCTTCAGTGGACAGAATTCTAGCCTTTTGAGGACTGCGGGTGCGCCAGTGATTTTAGGGTTTTTCTAGGCTAAATTCATAGGGCGCTATAAATAATAAAATTTAACCTCCGAAATATTCGGCCGCGGAAGGGTGTAGGGCGGCTAATATATCACGGGCAAGAGTCCACTTTTCATGCGTTACTTTTTCACATTCAGCGTTTTTAGTGCGGTTCGAAGTGTATAAACTATGTGTGTTTTATGAGAGTGTCCGCTGATATGACAACGAAATAAATTTGACATAAACAGCAAATAATATAGTATTTTATTTTCACACGCTTGGAAAAGTTTTGTCTGAATAAAATAAGGAGAAAAGTCAGATTCTCTGCTACTAGATTTGCTGTTGCAAAAAGGTAGTATTTATTTTAAAAGTTTAGTAAAGTTTGCCAGAAAAGTTAAAGATTTTTTTTATTTTCAGTGGAAATACATTAAGGGGTAACATAATATTCTACCACACGTTGCAAAAATACAGTACACGTTTATTATTCTGTATTCTGTATTCTGTATGAAGCTCATATTTTCAAACAGGTTTTAATTGGACGGGCAAGTGAAATATTCGCTAAGCTATGAAATTTGTGATGAACAAAAGTGATAATAGACAGATAGTTGTACTAATGATAGTTCAAGTAAGTATTTATGGATCTTTTTGTTTGTACAGAAAGCAATACAATTAGGTGTACAATCGAAGTGGTCAAAATTACCTATACGGCGTTTGTAGATTATTTTGAGCTCTTCGACTGTCCATCTACTTATGTTTCTTATTTTACCTAACAGGTATATTCTACTGCTTTTGACGTTTTCGCATTGTCTTTGACTCGGTCACCATTACTGTTAAATAAATCCGAGCTACCGTAACGTTGACAATACGATAACATTTCAAAGGCAATATGGTCTTGCAGAGCAGAATAGAAGCACAGCTGACGCATTACAATTCGAAGTTCAAAGTACAATACAGTGTAAGGCAGTGTTCACAACAATGTGAATGCAATCATTAATGCATGGCCGACAGTGGTCTACCTTCATAAGCCAATGGGCGGTATCTCAAATTCGATAGCCAAAGCAGATTCGATCCTCCTCCGTTGGTAATAAGGTTGAATTTGCTACGGGAGTTTTTTATGAGATACTGCCTTTTTTTTAGCAGGGCAGTGTTGTTAGGTCAGCACGCCCGCCGTTATATGTGCAACTGGTTTTACTGTAGTTTGCATCCAATTATCGGTTAAAATGATCTATTAAATAATAGCCATTAGCCACACTAGTCCATATTACTGACGTGTACGAATAAATATTTTAAAATGCTTTGGAACATAAAATATATTGATTAAACTATTTGGATTAAAATTTTGTTATAATTTGATGATTAATTATTAAATTATATTAATATTTCAATACATTATTTTAATACAAATCTCCCCGTTGCGTCTGACTGTCTGTATGTTTATTCTCGATGATCTCAAAAACGACTGAATGGATTTTGATGCGGTTTTGACCATCAGTTAGACAATTTTTCACGAAAGACTTTAATTTTAATAAAATCTAGTTTAGGGTATTACAGCAAACTTACATAAACCGAAGAGAAGCGAGGGCAGGTCGCTAGTAAGTTCATAATTACATATATAATCTCATGCCTTCGTTCCCAGAGTGGGGTAGGCAGAGCTACAGAATTACAAACATCTCTAAAAACTTGTTGATAATTCTATAACCACAATTTGCACAATTAGGCTAAGATGTTTACCAGCGTATTAGTGACAGGTTGCAAGCCCAAGTTCATAATTTAAAGTTAAACAAAAAAACCATAACAAGCGTTGCCGATTTGAGGTAATCTAATGATTACTTTAATATTGTTATTCAACAGGCCTAATTTAAGAAAATATTTGTTCATCTAAATAAATATTTATTGCAAAAAAAGAAAAGTATTAATATCGTTAATATTTATCGTATAAAACTAGAACTTAATTTGGGATCACGTCAATGTGTAGATACAAAATTTATTTGTCTGTCATTCCAAGCAATATCTTTATAAACGTTAATCCTTTTTATCCAATTATAATCCACATTTAAATGGAAAACACGTTCATAAAATACTTGTAAATACGTTAAAGTCCAGACCGTCAACGTTTCACCCCAAGCCCTTTTGTGATGAAAATAAACTGCCGTACAAAATTAATTAGCACATAATTAAGTCTTTTTAAACTTAATTATTTTGAGAAAAAGCGGAGATTATGCATATAATTACATTAATAGGAGAGAGAAACGAGATTAGGGTGATGCTTATGATTCTGTTCTGATTAACTCTCATGCCCAGTTATACAAACCTTTAAATCTAATGTCGCGTTTACGTAAGGCCTAGGTTAAAGTTCGATAGTTCAAAAATGAATCTTGTATTAGATAACTTTAAAATCATTTTCGCAAATGTCCTATATAGACCGTTCGGAATTTACGGTATCGCATGCTGTAATCTAGTTTAAAGAATGTGACAGATTGCGTCTTAAAAAAAGGTGTTACCTACTTTAAAAGTAAGATAAGAAGGCAATCATGACACCTAGTTATCCCAGAATAATATAAAATCTATTCTTGAGTTCAGACCCATTCTGAATAATACAAGAATCATCTATCTATGCCGTGTGGTTGCCGGCTTAGAATAAGCTAGTGTCCTAAAAAAATCTAAAAAAAAAAAAAAAATTTCGCATAAAATGTGGTACATAAAGATGGCAATAAAGTTGTACAAGTTTCGCACATTTAACCAGAAACTGGCATGCAAAATTTATATGTCCAATAAGATAATAATATACAAAATGGACCTGAGATCGCATAATTAAAAGTAATTCTCGTATTAAAAGTAATTCTAATTAGTCCGTATTCAGATATCTAAGATACATTGAGTTTTATCAGGTATTTTTCTCACTTTTGGAAAAACGGAACCCTTATAGGATCACTTTGTTGTCCGTCTGTCTGTCCGTCTGTCTGTCTGTCTGTATGTCAAGACCCATTATCTCGGGAACGCGTAGAGGTATCGAGTTGAAATTAAAACCATATACTTATGTCTACAGTCCCTTAAAGCTGTGAAAAAATAAAACTTCTAACTTAACGTAAAATAAAGATCCAGCCGTATATACCGCAAAAAACGTATATTTCGTCACTCTCAAGGGAATCCAAATTTATAGGGTATTTCCGTTGAGCTAGAACTATGAAATTTGGCAAGTAATACCGTCTTATACTACAGTATAAGATTTTTTTTGAAAATTATACGTTTTTAATTAAATCACAAAATAACAGGATCTTTATTCAAGGAGCGGCGGTCCAAATTTTGAATTAAGTTCACAGTGCGGAACCCTCGGTGAGCGAGTTCAACTCTCACTTGTCCGGTTTTTTTAAATTAACTTAGTTACATTACCTAGTAGTAAAAAGCTGATGGCTCATGTTACCTATGCAATCATGTTTTTTTTTTCTTTTTATTAACTTTAGATAGGTATGTCTATTAGTTAAGGAGTTAAAAAAAATACTTGTTATTGTAGCAATTGAACATTTTACACCATATTTTTTTCATGTTATATTTGTAATTAATTCATACATTCTAGGCCATTTCAGTATGATTTTGCTTTGATTAAAATCACTGAAACTCTTTATACTGACTAAAAACAAATGTGTTTAACAAAAAGAGGACAGTCTTGCACGAATTAAAATTAATTGACTGAATTGATCAAGTGATTGAATATCGATTGATTTATTTTTCCTAAAATATTCTAAACATACTAATTAGATTCTATTTTCGTTAAATTCTCTTTAACAAGAAATAATAATCCTTACAGAAAGCCATACAACTCAAAGAGATATTTTAACCTTTCTTTTTTCTAAAGTAAAGATTTTCCAAGAAATATTTTTAAGATATTTACCTCATTTTACCTTAAACTTCGTTATTTATAAGAAAGGATTGATTCCTTACGAGTAATTTAGCGTCGATGCTTTTAATTAAAGCAGCATCAGAGAGAACTCATTAAAATTTTAAAAGTACAGTCATTATGTTACAAATTCATTATACATTTTGTGAAATATTACTGACTAGGGTAAATAAGCCACTCTTTTGTATCTATAAAATGTTTTAAAACATTAAATATGTATAATGTAGAAGATACATAATTAATGTTTTGACATATTTGCGTATTTTGTCGTTCAGTTACTTTTTAGCACGTGGCCTAAAATAGTCAGTGACGTCACCATCCATTGGTTAGAATAATAATGTATTTTTAAATAACTATACTCATTTTTATTTTCTAAATAAAGACCTAATATACATTGGTTTCTAATCATTGATAATACAAAATATTTTTACGATAAATTAAATTAAGTAACACCTAAATATTTAAATTTTGTAAATCTTTCACAAAGCAAGACAAACCAACGTGTCACAAAAAAAAAACGTTATACCTACGTTGATGTTTCATTTTAACTTACAACGTATTCTTAAACTTATAAAAAACCACACACTCCTTCAAAACTCCAAGTTTCATACAAAGACTCCACACCCAAAAAAGGAAAATAATTATATCGCGCAACACGCGCCCCTTTTTATGCATTCTACCCGTCCTCACATACTTATTGCTCTTTTTAACAAAATCCCAAAGGTTTTAAAAATACGGTTCTCAACATCCATGGACTTATATGGCTCAGCGAGAGGAGCCCAGGAAAGCGTCAAATGCCAACGGACTGTGCACGCGTTGGGCATACTAACACGTTTTCTCACGACCCCCCAGACCCTCCCCTTTTGCCCCTTTCACCCCTTTGAACCCCCCCGAAACATAACGAGGAATGCCCAAATTTCAATGATGCATTAACCGGCTCTTGTGGCCTCAGCCGGGTTTGTTATGTAGAAACATATATTATATTTTCGTCGATTTCTGGATGTCGTTTCTGTGCGAATTGATGTTGAAGATGTGATTTAGATTGAATAATTATGATATATAATAAACAGCTTAGCGCTTAAATGCATGAATTAATATTTGGTTTGACAAAAATGTGATAGTAAGATATTACTAACAGGTACAATAAAAAGAACATTTTATTTATTTATTACAGAAGCCTAAAAGTTATTAATAATCTAACAATATGGAATAACGACACAAAACGAAAAAAGGAATGGCACCTATTTGAACAGTCTTCATTTATTCCATAACTTCTTTGTACATAATATTTTTAATAAGAATAAGATTAAAAAGTACAGTGGCAGTATATAGGATGTAATTAGAAGGGTCTATCAAGCAACTTGCAAGGACCTGTTTTCCAGTTAGTTATTTTAATTATCGTTCCTGACGTAGATACCTCGTCATGTTGTTCTCCTAGTCACTATTTTTAATTTAAGTAATTTAGCTTACATTTGTAATGATTTTATTTGTGTTAGTTTTAAAATAATTATTTATTACTGTATTACCTTGTAATGTTACTTTTAAGTATTATTGTATTTTATGATTGGAAAAATGACCTTCTGCTGGAGTTTCTTGCGGCGCTTCTTCTCCGCAATGATGGTCTTCTCCGACGCGCTAGTAGATTCACTCCATGTTACCGACGTGTAAAAGAGCCCTCATGTGGCCAATTTACTGAATAAATATTTTGAATGTTGAGTTTTGAATTTTGAACAAAAGATCCTTCGAGGTCATCAAGACTTTACTTTTTACACCATATGTGTTCAGCGATTTTCTACCGATAAATATAATTAAAGTTTTGTTAAATATTACTAACACCCTCTGTTACGAAGCAACGTCACTGGTAATATCTATACAGGGCCATAAGAATAAACAATAACTACACTTAGAAGCGAATCTCCTTTACCAAGGCCCGTAATGCCGCGCTTTAAATACCTACTTCCCCCTTCACCCCGCTACGCCCCTCTGTCTTCCGCATCCAAAAGCAGGGCTGTCAGTTTTGAAATATTTTAATCTGTTTATACGTGTGTTATAAAAAAATTGTCACGAAATGTTATTTATGTTTTCCTTCAACGTGGAAACATTGTTGCAAAATGAGTTTTTTACATTTACGTTAAATTAGGTACCTAATAATACTTTTTGATGATATTAAGATTATCTCCAGACAATGAAATGGCTTATGTGGCTATTAATCATCTATAAAACACAGAAACGAGTCTATAAATAAATAAATAGTCGTTCACTTTTTAAAACACTAACTTAGTTCAACCATAAACACTAAAATCAACACAAATACGAAAACCAATTCAAGACACAATAACAATATATTGGTCAATATGTATTCCGTCTGTGGCGCCCCTGACTGACTAGACACCTCAGGTGTCGCCAGGCGGTAGGTATTTAACGCGCCGAGCGCGCGTCCGGAGCCGGGAGTTTCGCTTCTACGTGTAGTTATTGTTTATTCTTATGACAGGGCCTTTATTCTACTCGGTAAAACCATATTGATTATGGTCAACGTAAAGACCGAGTTAAAAACAATACTATATGGTTTTAATCAATAGAACCCCTAGGTCCAATTATATCGACAACACTGCCCTCCTAAGCAAAAATGCAATAACTAAATTCCATAGCCAAAGCAGATTCAACTCTCTTCTGTTTGTAACTAGGTTGCAATTTCTACAGATGTTTTGTCTGAGATATCGCCATTATGCTTAGTAGGGCAGAGTTACTGTTGTGATTTTAGTTTTTAAGGTAGTCTAATAATTCAATCCAATTATCGTCGCGGTCAAATAAAAGGGTATAACCAGTTCTTAGTACATACAATAAAGAATTCATGAACCAATTCCATAAACTCAAATTTAACTCCAGCCTTCGAGTTTGTAAAACTCTAGTGACTTAGGGTGCGGCTCCACTGAGGCGGAGACGAGAGGAGCGGAGCGAAGCTGTGCCAATATTAACCGATAGGAGGCGCATGCGGTCACGTCGAGCGCGCCTTGCGCACGTTAGTTTATATTCTATTGGTTAATATTGGCACAGCTCCGCCCCGCTCCGCTCGTCTCCGCCTCAGTGGAGCCGCACCCTTACTGAGACAACGAACAGTCTAAAATGGCGACTAACATAATATGTTATTATCTAGACACCCCTATGCCACTGATAATAAGGTCTATGTATACATATATTTGGCGCGATGGCCGTATAGATATTAGTGCCGTCGACTGTAAGATTGTTACAGTCTCACATATACAGTCAAGAGTAAAAATAAATATCCTCACAAAGTTGCAAAAATATGTACAAATAGATCTTATTGCCATAGTAATCAGGTCTGTGTACATATTTTTGAGACATTGGGGTGTATACATTATTTATGCCCTTGACTGTACCGAAGTCTCGCAAAATGTAGCTATAAATTGAATTAATTATTACAAAGAAACAATTTTAATTACCATTATTAACTTGATTGTCAGCGCGTAAAAACACGATACTGTCAAGCTGACAAATTCTTACTTGTTAATTGTCAGTTGTGGTATAAAAAGAGAATTATAAACAGCTGGGGTAAGCCGATTAAATTATACATTTTCCCACAGAAATCAATAACTGGATGAACACATTGCACGATTCAAGTTATATGGCAAGGATAATTGACTATAAATATTGTCGTTTCTTTAAATGTTTTTTAATGAAGCAAGCAATAGTTTTTATTTATTGCACAGAAACTTGTGATACGTTATTCATTGGATAACTAATAAACTTGTGTTTTAATGGTTGCCCTTCGGAATCCCTAAGGACGCTGGGGTCCTTTGGAAAAAGGACTTAACTCGTACGATATAAGGGTATATACATAAACGGAGTATACTAGACTTAAGCCCTTTTTCACTTGATCTTCTCTAAAGTTATACCCTTTTTCACTAGGGCCCCAGGTCCTAACACATCGTTTGTTCGGTCCTAAACTGATTTCCTACCTGACTCAGACCACTTTTCGAGTTTTCCAAAAATACCTGCGGTTATGTTAGGTTACAATTGTATTATAACAACACTAAAAAAACATTAAAAATCAGAATCAGTAAATTACATGAGACTAAAATAAAATTCAGATTAACTATGCTTTAGGACAAATGACAATTAGGGGAACTGTTTTTAATCAGTAAACTTCCAGGATTGGATCTAATAAATATCATAGTAGAGTTTCAAGATGCATCAAAAATGACAGTTTTCTGTGTGCTTTTTTTAACTTTTTAACCGACTTCAAAAAAGGTTATATGTTCCACTGCATGTATTTTTTTTTATTGTTGTTCACCGATTAGGTCCTCATTTGTGGACTGATATAAAAAAAATATATTTGGTTTGTTTGAGAACACTTCTGAGGTAATCCCATTGTCACAAAATCTGAATGAGATGAGGACATCTGTGAGGAATTTAGGGAACTCCTCAAATATTATAGGAATACATGTCGCGATTTTCGATTTTTAGCAACAAATACAGTATTTGCATCCAGAAAGTATCTGTACGTTTGTTTAAAGTTCACTTTTGATAGGTTGCGTTTTGGAGTTTATTAAAATACGGAAGACGTGTGCTTTGAAGCAATTTTATTTTGCGACTAACTTAATAACTAATAAAGAATTGAATGGTGGGAGTATGTACGCAAGTACAGACATAAGTTAAATCTATTGTAAACATACCGCCCACCAATGGGACTATTAGGTCCCTTTTTAACACAAATTAACTTAAGTCTTAACCTAAATTAGAAATAAGTTTTATTTACAGAGTGGTCTAATCAGTTGTGTTTACAGGTAAGGCACATAATTTTGTCACAGATCTTTTTGTTACACTACTACCAGACCTTACACTATACACTCTCGTGAAACCATCCTCGCCGGGGTGTTTTTCCATCACTCGTCCTAAAGCCCATTTTCCTGGAGGGAGGTTGTCAGTTTTAATCAGGACTATGTCACCTATATTAAACTCCTCTTGTTTTTTGAGCCATTTCGGACGTTGTTGCAGTCTCGATAAATATTCATCTTGCCATCGTTTCCAAAAATCTGCTAACAATTTTTGCGTATGTTGCCAGCGAGATAGGTTTTGTAGCTTTATTTCCTTATAATCAGGCGCGGGGACAACGATTGGTGCTTCTCCAATAAGAAAATGGCCAGGAGTGAGTGGATCTACATTTGTAGTGTCTGTGTCATCAAGCGGGCATAGGGGCCGCGAATTGAGACAAGCTTCGATCTGACACAGCAAAGTTGTCATCTCCTCGAAAGTCAGGTAACCGGTCATAATTCTCTTTATATGGTGTTTTATGGATTTTACGCCCGCCTCCCATAATCCGCCGAAGGTTGGACTGTAGGCAGGAATAAAATGCCATTGTGTCCCGTCAATCGCGAGCTTTTCGGCTACAATTCCAGTGAAGGATAATTTAGCATCATTCCAGGCGTCTAGTAGCTCTTTGTTTGCTCCTACAAAATTTCGTCCTTGATCGCTCCACAAATGACTGCACTTGCCTCTTCTTGCAGCAAAGCGTCTGAACGCCCCTATGAACGCTTCGGAAGTTAGATCGCCAACCAATTCAAGGTGGATCGCTTTCGTGGACATGCAAATGAATATAGCGATGTAGGCCTTAACAGTTGTTGCACCTCTCCCCTTGGATCTCAAAATTTGAAAGGGCCCCGCGAAATCTACTCCGCTGTTCAGGAATGGTCTTGATGGAGTGACTCTCTGTCTTGGTAAATCTCCCATGATTTGGGTTCTGACTGTGGCATTTTGCTTAGCACAAACTAAGCATTTCTTTACGTATCTTTTAGCAAGAGACTTTGCCTTTAATATCCAATATTTTGAGCGTATAAAACATAGCATTAGCGGTATTGTACCATGAAGTGTTTTGGCATGTGCTTCAGCTATAATTAAAGGGACTAATTGATTTCTATTGCCCAAAATAATCGGATGTTTTCTGTTTTCATCTAGATTGGCATGTCTTAACCGACCGCCGACTCTGAGCACCTTCTCGGTTTCGTCAAGATATGGGTTAAGAGATCGTAAAGGGCTCTTCTTTTTAACTTGCTTGTTTAATTTAAGTCTATCTATTTCCTCAGTAAATTCGGTTTCTTGTACTCTTTTAATGCAAATATTTAACGATATCGATAACTCTTCCGTTGTAAAGTCCGCATCAATTGCTTTAGGATTCCTTTTATAATTTAAAAATCTGCGGCAATAGGTAATAGACTTCAATAATTCTGCCAAGGTTTCAAAATCGTCAAACCTTGATGTTACACTTCCGTCATTTTTTTCCAGGTTGGTAGTGTTAAGGTAAGTATGAATGCTTTTAATTTTCATTTCTTCGTTTGTAGTAATAATTTTTGTTTTATTTAATTTTATTTCTTTTTCAGATAACCACGCCGGCCCATTCCACCATAAGGCATACTTCTTCAATTCGGAAAGTAATATGCCTCGTGACGCTACATCAGCAGGATTATCTTGTGACTGGACATGGTACCAGTGTTTATTATTTAAGTTTTCTACGATTTCAACCACCCTGTTTGCTACAAATGATTTCCATCTATTAGGTTCGCCACACAGCCAAGCGATGACAATGGAAGAGTCGGTCCAAGCAAACATATTAGATGTGGGTATTTTCATCGCTTCTCCAACTTGTTTCATTAATCTAGACAAAAGTAAAGCTCCACAGAGCTCTAAGCGAGGCAGTGAAACCGTTTTTAATGGCGCTACTCTTGTTCTTGCGGCGACGAGTTTAGTCGTGACTTTACCTTTTGTTCCAGTTCTAACGTATACGACTGCGGCATATGCCTGCATTGAAGCGTCACTAAACCCGTGAAGTTCTATGCATTCATCATCAGAATTGTTAGTGTAAAGCCATCTTCCTATCTGGATCTGCTTTACATTTACAAAGTCATTCCGTATACGCTTCCATTCTTCTGCTAAAGCAAGACTTATGCCTTCATCCCAACTTACTTTTTCAAGCCACAGCTTTTGTATTAGTATTTTGGCCATGATAGTGCTAGGTGCAATCCAGCCAAGTGGATCAAATAGCTTCTGTATGTCGGATAAGATCCCCCGTTTTGTAACATTCTTCGAATTTGGGGTCAAGGTGAAATTGTATTGGAATTGGTCTGTTCCCAGATTCCACACGATTCCAAGAGCTTTAATAGTTCCGTCAAGATTCAAGTCCATATGAGCCTTGCTTGATCTTTTTTGTACTTCGATAGATCTCATGAACTCAATACTGTTTGATGACCATTTTGTTAAACGAAATCCAGCCTTACTTACAATATCTGACACTTCCTTGGCTATTGAAATAGCTTCATCTGCAGTGTCTGCACCCGACAGCAAGTCATCCATATAGAAATCTTCTGTTATTACCTTCACAGCCAATTTTTTGTGGTTAGTGGTGGCGTGTTGGTTGGTGTGTGGTATACTTTCATCCTTAGCTGCTTGTTGGAGACTCTTGACAGCCAGGTAAGGTGCAGGTGCTGTACCAAAGGTAACTCTAAGCATTCGAAATTCTTTCAGGTCTTCTGATTCGTCTTGTCTCCAAATAATGCGCTGGTAATCGGCGTCTTCCTTGGTTACTAATATTTGGCGGTACATTTGTTCGATATCAGCAACAAAACATACACGTTTCATTCGCCATCTCATTAGAAGATTTCTAAGGTCATCTTGTAGTTGTGGACCTACTAACAGTTCATCATTTAAAGATATGTTATTGGTTCCCTTACACGAGGCATCGAAGACAACGCGTGTTCGGCTGGTATCTTTGTCTTCGCGGACTACAGCGTGGTGAGGTAAGTAAACTGCTTTATCTTCTTTTTCTATTTCAGGTATTATTTCTACATGACCTTGATCGATGTAGTCCTGAATAACCTTTGTATATTCTATTTTCAGATCAGGTGACCTCTTGAACTTTCTTTCCAGTTGCTTAAATCTTTGAATAGCAATTTCCTTCGAGTTTCCAGCGGGTGACTGTGGAGTTTCAGTTTTAAACGGCAGTTTAACTACATATCGCCCATCATGATTTCTTGTCACCTTTTCGTTATATATTTTTTCGCATTGCTGTTCCTCTATAGTTAGGTGCCTCTTGTTGTTAGTGTCAATTTCCCATATTGACTTCAACATGTCTTCTACGTCCACCTGATGATGCATAACGAGGTACGTTTCTTTTTGCGGCTTAGCGCTGATTTCTCCAAAAAGAATCCAGCCCAGGTTAGTTTTTTGAGCACAAGGAGTACCTTCTGGACCTTTAATTAACTCTTTTTGCAGTATACTGGCATATTCTCGAACCCCTAAAAGCAGGTCTATTGGACCTGATTTGTAGTATGAGACATCAGCAAGTTGAAGTCCTTCTAGGTGAGGCCATGGTTGTTTGATAACTTCTTTAGTGGGAATCTTCGTGGTGAGTTGCTTCGACATAACATAAGCTTCAATTGGTAGGGTAAAAGTCGCATCCCACTGTGATTTGATTTGCAGCTGAACCACGTGTTTGATTTCTGTTCTTGTAGACCCCACGCCTATTACAGTTCCTTTAACAGAATGTCGTTCTAACTTTAGTAGTTGGGTCGCCTTCTCGCTTATGAATGATGCTTGGGAACCTTGATCTATTAGCGCTCGTAGTGGAATGGTATGACCTTGACTGTTTGTAGCTTCCACCACTGCAGTCGCTAGCAGTGCAACTCCTTGTTTAGTAGTAAGATGAGACGCGATCACAGTGTTTGACTGTAATTCTTCTTCTTCCTCCTCCTGCTCTTCTATCACGTGATGTACCGAAGATTGCGGCTGTGAGGTGCCTGGAAACGCCGCAGACCCAGGTTGCTTGGATTGGTGTAGAAGAGTGTGATGGCGCCGGTGACATATTCTGCAGGACACAGGTACTCGACATTTCAATGCTGAATGCCCTGGTACTAAACAGTTAAAACAAAGGTTCTTGGTTTTTACATATTCGCTTCTTTCTGTAGGTTCCATCTGAGTAAATTCTTTGCAGTGACACAAAGTATGACTTTCATTGCACATAACACAGTGTTTTTCCGTTGTCGGTACTGAAGAAACATAATAGGAACGTTCTTTGATCGGCTTAACTTCTCGGGTACTTGTTGTAATTAACTCTAAAGTACGAAACTTCGCTTCTAAGAATGTTTTAAAATCACTCAACGAGGGTAATGGTTCAGTATCGTTTTTATATGCATATTCTTCCCAACTGCTATGCGTTTCTGTGTCCAGCTTTTGGACGAGCAGAAATATTATTATTGGGTCCCACGACTCTGTAGATATCTTCAAATTTTCTAAATTGTATAAACATTCAGTAGTCGTGTCTAATAAGCTTCGAAGCTGCACAGCTGATTGAGTAGTGATTTTCCGTTGATTAAACAATCTTTTCAAATTATGATTTAAAATAAGCCGTTTATTGCCATACCTTGTTTTTAAAATGTTCCATGCTTGAGAATAGTTATCGGATGTAACTTGAACATGTTTCAATAAGCTCTCCGCCTCGGCAGCTACGCTTGTTTTTAAATAATATAACCTCTGAACGTCACTGAGTGTTGGGTTATTATGTACCAGCGAGGTAAACAAATCCTGGAACGTAGGCCACCCCTCGTAACTACCACTAAACGAAGGTAAGTGTATTCTTGGTAATCGTATGAGGTTATTTTGAGGCGCGTCCGACATAACGCTTGAATTTGTTAATATATCCGCTGATGAGGTTTGTTCGAAGCTCGCAATCATGTCCCGAAGGTCCCCTCGCAATGAGTTGTACAATTCTTCGCATATAAAAAACTCGTCATTTGCAAAGTACGTCAATTTACTCTTTTGTTCTTTTGTTGTTATTATTACCAACTGTTGATGTGTGTCCTTGAAGTTGATCCAATAGTCATCGATGACTTTAATGCGAGATTCAATATAGCCCTTAGTTAATCTCGCTTTCGGACACTTTTTTAGATTAACCTGTGTTTTTTGTAGCAAAGTAGCCGTATCCTCAAGCACGGCAAGTAGTTGTTCTTGAGTCGCCATAGTTTCCGTTTTCCGAAAATATCCACTTTAAAAATATACGATGTATTACTTTGAGCAATAAAACTTGTTGTTTACTTCACAAAACTTCGATAGTTCGCAGCGTTAAACATTGATGCACCGGTTTCTTATCAGTTCGCCTTTGTTCTCGCGGCTCGGCCGGCGAGTGTCCTCGTCACAGGTAGTCCGGTTCGTTTACGACCATATGTACGTTTGTTTAAAGTTCACTTTTGATAGGTTGCGTTTTGGAGTTTATTAAAATACGGAAGACGTGTGCTTTGAAGCAATTTTATTTTGCGACTAACTTAATAACTAATAAAGAATTGAATGGTGGGAGTATGTACGCAAGTACAGACATAAGTTAAATCTATTGTAAACAGTATCATTTGGTGAAGTGGAACTGATGATGAAGGCCACAAATGGCTACATTTCAGGTTTTTGAAGGCGGTTTTTTGTTGTTTAAAACAATTGTTTTATTTCATGGCGTAATAGTAAATCTAACTTATTCATCTAATGCATTATAACGTATAACTTAGGCAACAATTTAACAAGACATCAATTAAAAGCAGTAAACGTGCGAAAAAAACAACAACACCATGTGCGTTAAATCGCCCCCGTTCAGAAACTTATAATATCGAGTTTGGCCTAGTTTGGGCCGTATTGGGAAGTGTGATCCAGTAACAGCTTGGAGCTCTTCAATTAACCAATATTATTTTCAATTTTACATAGTATTATGTATAGACACCCGAAAAAACATATTTAAAAAATATACAACTTTATTGGCGTGATGAATAAGTATAACTCTGCCGCCCAACGGCAAAACGCAGCAAGTCAAAAACCCTAGTTTCGAAAAACGTATTTAAAGGTTTTTAAGTTTCACGTTAGAAATCTCCTATTATTTTGCACTCAGTTGCCGCGTGTTGAATTGATAGTGATGCAGGGTAGACAAAACGCTGCAAGTGGTCCGTTCCTTGTTCCGAGGTAGTGGTAATTTAGTACATACAGCGTTCTGTGGTGATCAGACGGCATTAACGGGTTTGGTATAAAACATCACAATTGCAGTCATGATGTTTTGGCTAGTCTTATGCAGAGTTACCGCGTTTTGACAGTTTTCTACCGCCTAAACTAAACATATTTTTAAAAAGTCCTTTTGTAAGTAGGTATGATTGAAGCACTCATGAGGTATCGTTTAATGCAAGTTAACACAAAACGCTGTAACTCGAGTTGCACTTGACGGCAGAACTGGGTCACACACAGATTTAGGTTACCGTGTTTCCTGTGGACATGCCCGAAGTTAACGTTTTTAAGGCCTAATTTACTTTAGACCTATAATATAAAAACATAATTTATATGCACACACCTTTAACTATTGTCCACAGGAGAGACAACTTTTATTTTTGCGAGTGTGTATGACCCAACTATGTTTGTCTTTGGAATTTTTTATATCCACGGTGTTGCTCTAAGGCCCTGTTGTTTGATCAGTAGTTAAACTAACTAATTGTAAAAATTCAAAAAAGGAATGAAAAATTTGACACATTTCCTTGAAATTTTAACCATTAGTAACGTTTTTTGACCATTAGTTAGTTTTACTAACGACCAAACAACCTCGTGTGGTTGCCGAGTTAGAATAGTGCCACTCCATGTCTTCCCGTGGATGTCGTAAGAGACGACTAAGGGAATAAAGGCTTGTAGTACTGTTAGGCGATGGGCTTGCCACCTGTCACTAATACGCTGGTAAACATCTTAGCCTAATTGTGCAAATTGTGGTTATAGAATTATCAACAAGTTTTTAGAGATGTTTGTAATTCTGTAGCTCTGCCTACCCCACTCTGGGAACGAAGGCGTGAGATTATGTATGTATGTAACTAACGACCAAACAATAGACCATTAGTGACCTAGATAACCTATTAATTTGATCCGCTGGTCCATAACCATATTAAAATGCAGTACTCAAGTCCGATCTCGATAGGTGAATGGGGTCTCACGGGTAACTGAGCCGGCGACTCGTCAGCGATTTTTAAAAGTCTCGAGTAGCTCCTTGCATAAATTCGCGTAGGCGTTCGATCTGAGGGGCTATTACCTAACTCACTCGCAATCGCAATCGTTTTCATTTTGAAAACCGAAGGCTTGTCTGTCAAAATGAAACCAATTGTTCCGCTTTGAAGCCGAACGCGATTACGACTGAGTTACGTAAAAGGCCTCCTGGGCCGTATTACGAACTCTACATATATACCTGCCAAGATTGTCAGTGAAAAAGGTAGATTTGCTCTTGACTAATTCTTGCCCTGAGACGAAGATTTTGTCGCCAATGAGGGAGCTTACCGCTGACAGTAGTTGTTAAATTGATATTTCATAGTAATAATATGGACTATGAGATTGGTATTTAATAGTGGACTACTACTAGCCCCCTATTCTGCTGGTTAAACCCAAATTGCTTTTGACTTTATAGTATTGTTTTTAACTTGTAGACCTCTCGCGTAACTCACTCGCAATCGCGATCGGCTTCAAAACAAAACAATTGGTTTCATTTTGTATGCAGACAAGCCTTCGATTTTCAAAATGAAAACGATTGTGATTGCGAGTGTTGTTACGCGAAAGGCGGGGCCTCTATTCTAGGCGGTAAAAACCATATCGTATTTGACCTGTTACGGTATTGTTTTGACGTCAGCCGCCATTACTGTCAAGGAAATAAGAGCTATCAAAACGATGACAATACGATCACAGATCAAAGACGATATCGTTTTTAGCGCCTAGAATACCGGCCCTGGCTCCCATAACAATATTCTATAGTTTTTTCAATAAATCATTATAATTGCGATATTTTGATCCTGCCACGGTGATGATAGCGCCTAATTAACATAAATAAATCGCAGTAAAGACTCGTACAACTTCATTTCATTAAAAAAACACGTCATGTTTCAATAAATAAAACAATGTTCGTAAAACGGTTATTAAACTCTAAAAGTAATTAATAACGACTTTCCTCAGTCCTCGGATAAAGTTTCGATTAATCGTTGTTTTGTTACGAAAAAAAAAAATTTTAATTACTCCCATCCCCAAAGTTTCTTCAACACGCATTACCTACAAGCGATCCGAGCGATCTCCCGAAACGACGCAAAGTAAACTCGTTGAGTTGAAACTGGAACTTTTGTTCCGGGCTCCAATGCAAATCAGCGGTCGGGCTACAACGCTGCGTAAAGACTTGCGCATTGACCATTAAATAAAGATAACCTCAAACCCTGATATTCATGAATAGATGATTAAAATACATTTTCTCAAAAATGTCCAGAAATGTTGACATTCCTATCTACATATTGAGACGCGAAGTACATAGTTTACTGACAGTTCTCAAATTTAAAAAAAAAACATTGCGTGCTCGCTACACAAGCCCGCAATGTTGCATACAAATTCCATTACTATCTAGCTTGTAACTTTTTAAAAAGTGAAAAGGGCCATAATAAAATGAGGGCACAAGTCTTATACATCCAAATTTTACTCGAAACATAACTTTTTTATTTGTGCCTGGAATAGCTTACATTTTTTTTAAAACAAGAATTGCGTTTCTCCTAGTCATAAACAAAAAGGCGGTAAGGAGTGATGGTTTTTTTGAAGTTTCTGTTTGTATGCAATTCAAAAAATGAGTTCAAGCGATGAAGATTTGACTCCAACACAAATTTTTTCTTGCGATTTTTGACAAAAACACTATATTTGCCTCGGCAGGAACAGCAATTGCGGGCTTCGTATTTTTAAACGGACTCGCAAGCTCGTCCGTTTAATCCAATACTCGGCCGCAATTGCCTACTTCCATGCCTAGGCAATAATGTACTATTGTTCAAAAGTTCAGTGTTGGGTAATTGATTTAAATAGGTATGGATATCTATGGATATTTTAAATCGCATTTCTGGACAAAATATAAAAATACGTTAAAAAAGATCACAAAAAAGTGATATTAAAAATAAAATCGGACAAGAAATACGGATAATACAAGCATTAAACTGCTTATTAGACAGCGATTTGACAGAGAGATCCGATATGCACTGTGACGTCATGTAACAGGTCGTCCATATAAACTCAATATTAAATTCTGTTTTAAAAGAAGAGATAGGAAAAAATCTTTGTTGGCTTATATCTTTTATATAGCTTTTAAAAAAAATATTTTTCTCAACTGTTTGTTACATGAATCAGATTTTATTGAAGCTGTGAAAAAATGACATGAATATTCCCTATTGTTCATTTGCGTAAATATGTTTTTCTTAACTTCACATTGTTAGGTCTATATCATAAAGATGAGAAAAAATTAACACAGAATGTCTGTGATAAACAGAGGTCGGAATAGGTAGTGCCTGGGTGGACGTAACTAAGAGTGGTTACAACCACCAAAAATAATTATTTCTTATTATTGATTGCGGGATTTCCCGGGATTGTCTGTATTACATTTAACTTTAGTCATAAGTTATAAATCTTCCTATATTGCATATTATTTATTTATTTACCTGGAAATAACAATTGGTCATAAAACAATATAATATATATCAAATTGAATCAAAGGGAGCCTGAAGTTTGATATTTTTTAGTTGATTTAAATAGAATTATAATATCGTATAGAATGCATTCAACAAAAACAGATGTAGCCTACCTGCAGTTTGCCACCCTGATTTATAAGTAAAGTTGAATGCATTAAGCCTTTAGAGTAATACAGACAATCCCGGGAAATCCCGCATTCAGTAACAAGAAATGAATATTTTTGGTGGTTTTAACCACTCTTAGTTACGTCCTCCCGCGAAGTTTAGGTAAATAGGCACTACCTATTCCGAGCTCTGGTGATAAAGCGCCTCTGCATAAATGATCATTAAACTTTTCAATTATCGCCTTCAAGAATAACCTCGTAAAGCCCACCATACTACTAAAAGGGAGTTTTTGTGAGTGGGACTTTGAATCTACCATCAAGGCATTAAAGTTCAATTACGTATGTTTAATAATGCTAGTTTCAGTATATGAAGATAGGAAAATAAACCTTATTCACGTTGCAATATAGTTCAAATTAAATTGCCTTGATTATGTACATTCTATTGTATACTGGGCCTTACGAGGATAACGAAGGCCGAACGCATAAAACGTATTCATACATACAAGTATACATACCTTCACGCCTGTCTCCCAATGGGGTAGGCAGAGACTACGGAAGGCCAGGTGCACCGGTCTAAACATAGAACTTTCGCTCCCTCTACATTCATCAACCTCGTCATGCACGTACTTCAGTTTCGAGTGCTTTTGATTTGGCCCTTATTCAGTTCATCGCGAATCTGATCATATGCTTCTAAGGCTTCCCGTACTGATATCTTCTATCTTCACTCAATTTCGCTCACCATACCTCTTTCGTAACTCTTATTTCGTAGCATCCCCATTTCGATCTTCGTCACTATTATCTTCTTTCAATCCACATCGTTCTCAGATCTTGCTATATCTAACTCTATCTATCATCCTATATCCACACAAACTTCACAATATAATTCCAATTTTATGTGTGACTGATTAATTGCATCATAATTCCCATTATCAGCACGAAATCGCTGTACTTAAACAGTTTTTACGCCATCTTTAGTTGCATTGTGCCAAGCTGACCGCCCTAGCACTTGAAGAAGTTTCCAGAAAACTTAGGCATAATCCTTAAGGTGAAATTAAAGAAGTTATGAAAGGACTTTGTAAAATAAAAGTCGAATAAGACCGGCTTATCCCGGGTCCTTCAAACGGTTTAATTAAGAATACCTGGACAGCCGGAAAGTTTTTAACGCTGCTGCTAATTCTATGGACGCCTTAAGTTTCTCTTTTAATGCTAATTTGTCCTGGGTTTTGTAAAGGGGTATTTATCTATAATTTATTGGTGCACGTTATGAGAAAAGTGGTATTGTGGATAGACTGTTTTTTGTTTTTTAAACGATACGATGAAATAAGCAATGTATTAGAAGAGGTAGATCAAGGAGTTGGTAGGACCCATATCGTCTTTTACCTGTATTGTTAAGGTTCCGTACCCAAAGGGTAAAAATGGGACCCTATTACGAAGACTCCGCTGTCTGTCTGCCTGTTCGTCAGTCTGTCATTAGGCTGTATCTCATGAACCGTGAAAGCTAGACAGTTGAAATTTTCACAGATGATGTATTTCTTGAATTGTTGCCGCTATAATAACAAATACTAAAAATAGAATAAAATAAATATTTAAGGGGGACTCCCATACAACAAAGGTGGATTTTTTGCCGTATTATGCTCGATAATAATAACGGTAACGGTAACGCTTGAAATATTCACATAATATTAGGTTTTATATTCACTTAAAATTATAATTAAATTCAAATAAAATAAATATTTAAGGGGGGCTCCCATACAAAAAACGTAATTTTTTATAGATAATGGTACGGAGCCCTTCGTCCGCGAGTCCGACTCGCACTTGGCCAGTTTTTTTAATTCTGCTCATTGCTGTCAAGTAAATAATCGCTATCAAAACGTTGGCAATACTATAACAGGTCAAAGACGGTTTGGTTTTTACCGCCTAGAATCTCAGCCCTAAAAAAAACTTGGTCGTAAAAGTTGGTCTCAGGAGTCATTGGATGGGGAATTGTAGAGGCCTGAAGGAATCATTTGACCAGCAGACCAACCTATTATTTGATGATTTTTCTTTTTCAACCTTCTGACGAGGATAAGCACTGTGGTCATCCCGTGTGAGGCTAAAATCGACCTTAGTTCTAAAGCGAATTAGCAACGCTGTCTTGAGATTTCAGTCTTAATGTCTAGGCATCAAAGCCTAATACTTATACCTTGAGAACCTGATGATGGTTTTAACGCCTGTTTGCTTGTTTGCGTTATACATTATATTGTAATATATAAATTTCTACGTCCAGAAATTTGCTGGATTACGTGTGAACGTGACTTAAATTTAGCCACACGACACTTGCCAACTTGAAGTATTACAGTGTTGCAAGTGGAATTTTGTTAATACCTGACTATTGGGGTAAATTCAAATAGTTACCATCTAGTCTGTCTTAGTATGAGCTTTTAAAATTAAATTTAAATCATTGTCAATTAACCAAAAAATTATCAACTGACAGTTTGTGTCAATATCTTGTTTTTCAGGTTTTATTTCAGGTTTTTACCACAGAAACTTTTCATGGGCTATGTCCCAAGATCTACTGCGTAGCTAACTTCTTCAATCCTAATATTATAGAGGATTTCAATAACTTTGTTTTTATATTTTATCAAATTTAGTACCATCAGAATGTCCAAAATGTAAATAGTTAAAACACCTCGACATAAAGATAAATCATTTTTTTAATAATGATATAATTATATAATTATTGAATGAGACATAATGATATAATAAACATATATAAATAATGACGTGAATAAGTGAATTTCAGAACTGATATCTCCTAAAAGCCTTTCATAAAATCTAGCTAAAAAAATTACGATTAAACTAGTTTTAGGCTAAAAATAGCTATGGATTTCCGTGGCATTAAATAAAAATCATTTCAATTGTCAGTTGAGTCTATTATTACCGAGCTGCTCCACTGAATATTCTAGTTTAAAGCATGGTACCGTCAAACGTATTTAATATTAGAAAAGTTGGGGTGAAAAATATGTAGTACTCTACTGCAACAGGTTTTGCTTTGTAGGGTTCCGTACCAAGGGTGCTAACATGACATTATTACTAAGCCTTCGCTGTCCGTTCGTCTTGTCTGTCTGTTAGCCGGATGTATCTCATGAACATACAGTATTTTATAGTTAGACAGTTGAAATTTTCAGTGTGTGTATTTCTATAGCTTCTATAACATCCATACTAATATTATAAATGTGAAAGTGTGTATGTTTGTCCGTCTTTCACGGCTCAACCACTGAACGGATCCAGATGAAACTTAGCACACATATTGTTTGGGTCCTGGAATAGGATAAAGGATAGTTTTTATCCCGGAAAATTGGATAGTTCCCGAGGGAGCAGCGATAAATAACTTCTACGCGGACGGGGTCCGGGCGAAAGCTAGTTAAATTATAAATATAAAATTAATGGCGAGTTTCGGCATAACCGCGACGTTCATAATTTAAATACTAGAAATACGGATAAGCTCGCTCTTCCAGGTCACCGTCTCCGTAAGGTAAGCACTTCGTTTGCAGGGAACTGTATACGTTTCTACAATAAGATACCATCTGATATCGTCAATATGCCGTTCAATAAATTTAAGTCTCACATCAAGCGCTGCTTGTTGGGTAGGGCATACTATACTATAAATGACTTCATTGGTGACCAAGATGTATTTAAGTAGTGTCTAGGCTATTACTTATTTAAGGTAATTTCTTAAGTCTAGGTTATTTCTGATATTTCTATCTTGATAAAAATGCCTTTAAGCAAACTGTGTATTCAAACACGAAATTGTATGTTTACTTTTGTATTTTATCTTTATTAGTTCTTGTGTGTACAAGACGCTTTTAAATGAGAGCACACTGTGATGTTTCTCGCCGGACAGCTATATCACACAATATTACTTTTATGTTGTCCGGCAGCATGAGTACGTCATGCGCGCTCAAAGGTCTTTGCTTACGGCGGCGTCGTTGATCGGGTCGCCACCTTCCCGAACACATGGTTGAGGGAGGCGATGGCTGAGATATGCGTCATACTCGTGAACGGGTGCTGTTTGTGGGGTCCGGTCTGTTCACGTCTGCAAGGACTTGTTGCTCAGTTAATGATTCCAGTTATGGCTTTTGACGTAGAGATCTCGTCGTGTTGTTCTCCTAGTCATTATTTTTAGTTTCATGTATTTGACATGTAATCTTGATAATTTTTACATTTATTTGTAATGTTTTTAATTTTGAATTTGTATTTTTTTTATATGTGATAGTTCTAATAATTTATATTTGTTGCTTTATTACCTTGTAATGTAACTTACTTTTAAGTATTATTGTATTTTATGTTTGAAAAAATGATCTTCTGCTGGAGTTTCTTGCGGCGCTTCTTCTCCGCGATGATGGTCTTGTCCGAAGCGCTAGTAGATTCACTGTATATTACCGACGTGTAAAATAGCCCGTATGTGGCCAATTTACTGAATAAATATTTTGATTTTGATTTTTTGAATGGCCCTATAAAAAAACGTAAGTCATTTTTCTTGATCTTAATTATTGTACGAGTTTTTACAAACAAAACACGCCGATATAACTAGTCAACATTGTTAAGTATCGATAAGTGATTTTATCGATATGCAAAATCACTACTTGTCAAATAATGCTCCAAACGTTCCAATGTCTAATTACTACGCTATGAAGATCTGTCTTCTGTACCTTATTCAAATGTCTGTTATCAGGGCCATCGTGTAAAAGAGGTACCAGGTCGTTGGCGAGGTTCCAAGCATGTGTCATGAGTATTTATCATCATCGGAAACACATTGCCGACTATAGCCATGAGTCATGCTTGCCCCGAGTTCTCCTTAATAGCTTGGTGTCACAATTTCAATGTTGCCTGTGTAGTGGCTAGAATATTAAAGATAAGAATTGGGATTTACCATTTACAGTAAAATTAACTTACCGCGAAGTAACAGTGTTCGCATTGTTGACTCTAGGTGTGGGGGTTAAGACTAGACCCCGTTATCTTGTCGCAGTGACATCACTATTTTGTAGGGATTGAATGAGTTTTTTATCGACCATCTCTATATCGATGTTTGTAGTTTATATTATTCAACAAAGCGATTTATTTTTTGCCTTTTAAATCTCTGCTCAATTTCAATATTGCGTAGGTATTAAAACTTCTTGATTAAAAATAAGTAGATATCCTCATTAGTATCGTATCTCGTAGATGCAATAACATTATGTAATGATTGTGGAAAAACTAGGATAAATAGTTTTAACTAACGAACACACGCGACTTTTATTCCCATTACTTTTTATCACAACTTTAGTAGTTATCGTCTTTGACTCATTGTCAGTGACATGACATATAACTTTAAACATAATACCATCGACATTTAGATAGTCGATAAAATAAACATTCAATCCCTACAAAAAAACGACGTCACTGCGACGTCACTGGGTCTAGTTACGACAATTACTAGCATGCAGGCATTCCATCTTAGCCCTCAAGGTTGGTAACGTATTTTCAACAGATATAAATACGCATAGATAACGCAAATGCATCTACTTTGCGTGTCCAAATCCGGACTTAAACCCCGACCAAGCGTCGGGGTTGGCCATCGCTACTTACGTTCCGCGCGCCTGTTGTAGCCGCTCGGCCGTGAAAGTTAAGAAAACGCCTCGTTGCGTGATAATAAACTGCAATAGCCCAAAAAGCGATGACTTTGAATCGATTTTGCGCGGAAAACGGAAAATTCTCTTCTCTTGGTGTGTTCCAGTTGGTAGCGAAAAGTGACACGGTTAGTTTTCATACAGATTGAGGTGTTTATGTTATCTATGTGTACTTATATCTGTGGTATTTTTAGTTTTAAGACTGTAGTCCAGAGAATTCATGTCTATAAATAATAAATAAATAAATATCAGGGGACGATGCCACACTTATTGCCCTAGTCCCAAACTAAGCTCTAGGCTTGTACTATGGGTACTATACAACGATATAAATACTTATGTAGAGAAATATATACTTAAATACATATAACGTCCATGACTCAGGAACAAATATTCGCGCTAATCACACAAATATCTGTCCTTACCGGGATTTGAACCCAGGACCACTAGCGTCGTAGGCAGGCACTACCAACAAGGCCAACGCGTCGTCAAATCGACTTTGCATCGATTTGCGCGGAAAACGGAAAATTCTCTTCTCTGGTTGTGTCCCAGTTTGTAGCAAAAAGTGACATGGTTGGTGTTCATACAGATTGAGGTGTTTACGTTATTTATGTGTATTTTCAGTTTTAAGATTGTAGTGTTAAGAATGGGTGCGCCAACGTTCATATAACATTGCAAATTAGATTATT
Source organism: Acleris literana (assembly GCA_946894065.1). Taxonomy (NCBI): domain Eukaryota; kingdom Metazoa; phylum Arthropoda; class Insecta; order Lepidoptera; family Tortricidae; genus Acleris; species Acleris literana. Next base: position 25,010,611 of record OX335671.1, on the reverse strand, counting down.
GGAACTCCGAAAATGTATCTCATATAATTTTACAACCTAATGATCACGCTTCATAATCTTCATATTTTTTTTTAATACTAATGATCGGAACTTATAATCATCTGGACTTATAACGCCAATATTCATGGAACCGTACACTTTTCAGAATTTTTTAAATATCTTACGTGTAGATATAATTAGGTTAGGTTAGGTTAGATTTATCAAAATCTAAATAAGTAACAGTTTTTTGAAAAAATGCATTATGAGTTGCGATTATGACTTAAAAACATACATACATACATAATCTCACGCCTTCGTTCCCAGAGTGGGGTAGGCAGAGCTACAGAATTACAAACATCTCTAAAAACTTGTTGATAATTCTATAACCACAATTTGCACAATTAGGCTAAGATGTTTACCAGCGTATTAGTGACAGGTTGCAAGCCCATCGCCTAACAGTACTACAAGCCTTTATTCCCTTAGTCGTCTCTTACGACATCCACGGGAAGACATGGAGTGGCACTATTCTAACTCGGCAACCACACGAGAAAATCTAAAGAACAGTTTTATATGAGCCAATATTGACCCGTTAAGAATTTATGTCTATGGGTCTCAGATTCCACTTACAATCAGGAGGCCTGAGAGAGTGAGTATAAAACACTAAGTATAATGAAACAAAAACAATTTCTTGACTCCTTAGTCAAACAACAACATAATCCAACCACACAACTCCGACGTTCCCACTCTTGCTCTGATTCCCAAATTGAATTCTCTCTTACAAGAGATTTAATAGTCATTTTGCCAACAAATTTCCTCCACATTGATCCCGTCGCTCGTCCCTTTTATTATTTTAGAACTGCTTCTCGTTATCCGAGTAAAAAAACGGAGCCCGGTATAATACCTCTATCAATCAGGGCGCAGTTCTCGGCCGTCTCGCTCGGCTCGCACGTCGAGATGCAAATAGCATATACTTATCCCGCTTTTTGCCGAACATCAAAACAAATTTATTCACTGAGAAAAACCGAGTGTATATCGGTTTGGTTGGTAGGTTGTTTTTTATCAGTTTCGTCTACGTTCGGTTTTAAAATGTAGTTGAATCGATGTTGTAGTTCAGCAGCTTAAAACTCTTTAATCTAAGCATTGTATCACACTATAATAGAATAGAAGGCTAATAATACACTTTCGCGTTATCTGCTAGCCGGCGGCCATGAAGTCGCCGAAATATGCCACCCTTTGGCCAGAATTCCTCCTTTAAAAAGGTTGACAGATCTTTGGTCGGTACTCTCACCACAAATGACTTAAAATTAACCTTGTGGCGGGGTTTTAACCGCTCGATCCTAGGAGTAACTCCGGTCTTAACTCGTAAATACTCTTCGAGATCCTTCGCCTCCGTAGAGTAATTTAATCGGAACACGTACAACTGCGTTGTGGGCGTAGTAGGACAGAGCAAGTGGTTCCGGTCGGTGCGTTGCCACACAGGTTCCTTGGGGCAGGCTTCTTCATCCTCTCCACCAGGTTAAAACCATCTTCGTTGGGCGCAGCCTGCACCCCGCGAACTGGTTTACTGCGGTTCTGCTTCACCTCAGTAGGAAGCTGTGCTGGTTGCCTAGAGATTGGTCATTTGGTCATCGAGCCCTGCAATAAAGTTAGCAATAAGTAACTTACAAATACTTCAAAATGCCCATTATTTTAACAAGAGACAAAACATGACATGACTTTGTAGATTGACATTACAAACAAGACCTGACTTATAAAGCAAATTACGAGTAATAAACGTAAAGACGCGAGGAGAACACGCGACATAACGACGTCACGTAACAGAGGCCCTAAAAATGCGGAACAATTTCAATTCAGAGAGCTCGTGAGTTACAAGCGGAGCACACCAATCACAAAACCCGGCGGCAATGGGCTTGTATGTTAAAAATCATCTCAGGCGTGGATCGGCAACCTTTTCCTCTGTTTTATCTCTGGAATCACGACAAAACGTAACGAGATAAACACGCATTATATCGCAAAAAGAGGCGCGGCCAACCCTCGGCCCGCGGATCGCAAACCTTTTCCTCTGTTTATTTAGGAGACTACGCATAAAATACCTACGTTGGTATGTTCCGAGACAATCTGATAGCGTAATGTGAAGTTTGAACCTCATTTCCATGTTTATAAAGATGGCAAGATGCGGTCCGTATTACGCAGATCTTGTTTATTCGTGCGTCTTTGATATTCTATTTTTATTTTAGTTGCGTAATATTTCTGTTGAATGTGTATGTTCTAACCAGCCAATGGTATTTTGCTAGAGGACGCCTACGATTTTGAACACTTAGTTTTATTTCTGTAGTGTTCCGCTTTTCCCCCTAATTTCTAGTTACGGGTTTATATTCCGAAAATCCTTTTTTAGTGTAGCCCTAGGGAAACGTTATGTATTGTACTAGCCGCCCTCGTTCGCTTCAGTTTATGTGAGTTTTCTGTAACTCCCGTTCATAATCCAGAATTTATTATAAATAAAAAAATTCCTCTTCACTCTATCTATTGATGAAAATCATGTTAAAGTCAATTGCGTAAAAAAGATCTAAGTCACGGACTTAAATTAATGTACGACTATAGAACGTTGTCGTATAAAACCAACGATTAATTCCTATGTAATGTCTATCTTGTCACTTGATGCTGTCATTATGACAAGGTTCTATGGTGAATCAACATTTAAAGTCCTTTTTGGTACATACAGAGCGGCAGACTTTGTTTTATACAACATATGTAAAGATAATAGGAGATAACTTGTCAGGATATAATTTTAATACAAATGAAACTTACAGTTAGGGTGCGGCTCCACTGAGGCGGAGACGAGCAGAGCGGAGCGGAGCTGTGCCAATATTAACCAATAGAAGGCGCATGCGTTCACGTCAAGCGCGCCTTGCGCACGTTAGTTTAGATTCTATTGGTTAATATTGGCACAGCTCCGCTCCGCTCCGCTCGTCTCCGCCTCAGTGGAGCCGCACCCTTAAACATTCTAATACAATCATATCCTTTATTATAACTGTCAGAATCATAGCAAACTTCCTAATGCACCAAAATGAACGCTTTTCTCTCTATTATTGTTACAAAAGCCTGTCGTCCACTTCTAACAACAAATAGTCAGACGCAGACATGAAGTGCCTTGTCTCCGTCTCACTTAGCGTTGGTCAAGCGGAATAGCTTTAACTTTATCTTGATTATCTCGAATTAAACATTTCTAACGTCGAAATATTCCTCGAATATCTTGGCTGTTATTTTAATTATAGCTGGAGCGTTGGAAGTTTAATATTTTGATAAATTTTCATACTCTACATCACAGGAATAACATGGCGGTCCGGGCCGGGGGCATCGATCCTGTTATTTCAAGTTTAGGCGGAATAACTTACGATTAAGGTGTGGTGCAGTGAACAGGATATGAGCGATGGCGGGGACCACAGATATAAATACACATAGATAACGTAAACACCTCAATATGTAAACCAACCGTGTCACTTTTTGCTACTAACTGGGCCACACGAAGAGAAGAGAATTTTCCGTTCTCCGCGCAAAATCGATTCAAAGTCGTCGCTTTTTTGGGCTATTGCAGTTTATTGTCACGCAACGAGGCGTTTTCTTAATTTTCACGGCCGACCGGCTTCAACAACAGGCGCGCGGAACGTCAGCAACGACGGCCAACGACGACGGGGTTTAAGTCCGGATTCGGACACGCGAAGTAGATGCATTTGCGTTATCTATGTGTATTTATCTGTGGAGGGGACCGTCTATAGGATGAGAATCTATAAATTTTTAGGGTTCCGTGCTCGAAGGGATTCCATCGGTCATCATTAATATGCCAACGCTGTCCGTCCGTCTGTCCATCCTAACTTTAAAGAGCTGTATATTTTAGACCGTAATAAGTAGCGGGTTGATATTTTTTCAGAATAGAATACAATACAATACAAAAAACTTTATTTAAACACCACATACACCAAGTAACGGATATAAAAGGAAATAAAATGAATATTACATAGTGAGTCAATAGACGGTCTTATCGCTAAATAGCAATCTCTTCCAGAGAACCTTACAAAGAAGAGATGGTTAAAATATACAGTAAAAATAAGCAGGCATCCTTTAAATAAATACATGTAGGTACGTATATAACAAATACAAAAAATGTTTTCTTCCATACGTTACCGAAATATTAACGCTGACGATGTACAGTCAGGAACATTCGCGGTCATCCACTTAAGACCATTTTGGCTTGTTCGTCGCAGCTGGCTAAAACTAAAGCGTTCAGGGCGTTACGCGTCGAACGCGCAAACCAATATCACCCTTGAAGTGGTGGACCGGGAATGCCCCTGATTGTACGGGTTTTTAAGAAAAACCAGTCTCATTTTTATTGGATGGAGAAGGCAAACGAACACACAGGCCATCAAAAGGTCCTAAAACTCATAGACATTCGTAATCTAGAGAATACAATATTAACACCCGTATTCACAAACAATACTTAAGGGATCCTTCACTGAGTATACGCACTGCGTTCAAAACAGCTTTGTGATTGGTCCTTTTTGACCGACCTTTAGTTTATGAGACAATTTTAACCACCCTGTGCGTTCGTGAGCACTGTGAGACCTCATAGTGACGTTTGTGAATACGGGGGTAAGACTGCAATCCTAAAACTGCAATTGAGTTGCCTACCCCAAGAGCTAAGATGGACAAAACTCTATGATAGTCATTTTGCTAGTTATCTTACCTTGGCCGTGTGTTAAAGGTAGGGATCAGGATGGACCCTGCTTTGTTTTTTTATTCATGCCACACTGCTTATCTTTTACCTCTTGCCTGCAGCAACTTGTTTGCTCTCTAAGCTACTGCTAAGAACCAAGTTTCTTACAGACAAGTACAGGCAATATGCTAAGTATAAGTGGCCGAGGGAAGTGGTTAGGTAAAATCAAGTAGGTACCTACATATATAAAGCCACAACAATAATAAAGAAGAAAAAAAAGGGTGTGAATTTTAAATATGTGACTGTAATTCTTTTATAGCATTTTCGATTTGATTATACATTCTGTGAGTACCGTAAAACGGGTCGAGTAGGGATTGAGGGGTGAGTAGGGACACAACCTAAAATAAGTCATAACTTGTTACAAATAAGAACAAAGTATGAAATGGACAATAAATATAGTCTATTGGAAATAATTTCAGTCTTATAATTAGTAACATATGCTTCATTTTAGCTTGTGTCCCTACTCACCCCGTTTTACGGTACTTAGAAGTTGCTTTGGGTTTGTACTTCTCACTAACTTGCTCTTAATAAGAGCGAATGAGAGCGAGTGAGAGACAAGTCGTCGTTGATAAAGCAATACTGCGTATGTTACAAATAAAATAAGTTGCAAAATACACCTTAATGACTTACAAGAAGGTGCATTTTGCTCCTTATTTAATTTGTTACTTTCGCGGTATTGCATTGTCAACGACGAAGTACAGACCCGAAGCACTTTCTACGTTGCCTGCTGTCTTAATGTGTTGTAGGTCGTAAAAAACGCAAGCCGGATAACGTATTTTCAACCAACTTCAAAAAAGAAGGAGGTTCTATGTTCAGCTGTATGTATGTTTTAGTGTGTTCACCAATTTCTCCATCAATTGAGGACTAGGGTGATGGAATCAGTTATGGCAAGGCACCAATGATGCACACTTGGTTCTTATGTAACAGAAGATAAAGGTTATTCATTTATTTTGCAACAATCAATTTAGGACCGTATGGAATTTGAATTAAGAGTGAAGTGTCCATTACTGGTGCCTGTCAGCTAAAAGTGTCCATCATCATCATTTTTTTCGCGTAATTTTGGTAAAATATATTTATAGTGCGTTTATGAATAAAAAAGTTACTTTACGTTTCTTCAAGTACCTACGTTCATTTGTTTATTTACGCTGTGCATTATTATATTAGCTTTAATTAGTTTAAAAAATAATTAGTCAATCGTCTGTGATTTAAACTGTAACACAGATTCCGTCGGTCAGTGTGGATGGGTCGGCCCTTGGCCTGAGTCTTGCGGTTCATTATTTAGATATCAGAAATCCAGCCAAAATCCAAGATCATAATTGGAGCGTTAATTTATTAGTTACATTTAAAATTGTGAAGTAATTGAGTAAATAATTATTTTGGAACTGAGAATCATTCAACATGTACGAGTATGTAGTATACTATAATAATTAAAAATTGGCCGACGTTATCTATGAAAAGGGACCTTATTGTCGATGGCGCTTCCACCATTATTAACCATGCTCCGATATAAATACAACGTCGCGTGACGCACTGCGGCGTAAGCGCCATCGACAATAAGGTCCCTTTACATAGATAATGCAAGATATAATGGTCAACCAAAAAACGCCGGAAAAAGCACGATTTTTTGTAAGGTGGTCTTGTAATTGCAACTGATTTAAATAAATTCCTCTAAGATCACTGTTGTAGACAACAATAGGCGTGATATTGTATTTCTTAGTATAGAAGGACTCGGCCTTATCCCCTTAATTTTTTATAGTTTTCTATTATATACTCTGTGATTCGTATCTAGTTTTAAATATACATACAGCCCTATGACAGACGGACAGACAGATGGACGGACAGACAGACGGATGAAAAACAAAGCCGAAGTAATTACATCTTTTACCCAAAACCGCTTTTGTCTATCTTCATTATTTGCCCTCATGTCACTGGACATCCTCGACACTGTATAAACATTCGGGACTATTCGAGACCATTCGACCGACGTAAATCAAGGCGTGTTTACATAGCAAAGAATCCTTAGCGATCAAAGTCCATCTTTAGTGACAGCCTGATTGCATATTCAAGTAGACAAGCCCTTAGTTAGGGATGGGTCTAAAACACTCGTGTGGACCCTCGCTTGCCGCCAGATAGCACCGACTACTTACTTAATAAGCCATACAATGAGCGAAATCCGAGCGAAAAAATGCAAAAAAGACTGAATATAAGTGTTAGAATGGGTACCTATTTCTATAGGCATACAACTTAATTGAGAGTCAGGGTAAACAGGAGGTGGGATGAGGTACGAAAAATTTCGACTAGGCACCATCGCCTTCTCACAGTACCTCATGCATACCTCCGCTCTAAATAGTTGTACGCCAACTAACTTTGTAACTTAGGACCAACTCTGTAATAAGGGGAAAAAAATCAGCTGCTTCATACATTTTGGTCGAGTACGCATTGAACTTTTCTATGAAACAGCTGTTTTTTTTTCGTGATTTTAGAGTTGGGCCCATAGTGAAAGTTTTTCATATTCGTGGGTACAACTCAGAGGTGATCATTTGTATCACGACCCCGCAGTTACCATTTATAGTAGAGAAAATAGATACCTAACAATGCTAATTATTTTTATAATTCACTCTTTTTTTATTATAAGTACGTATGGCGTGACACCTAGAAGTAAGACGTTTAGCTAATGACACATCGTTAGTTGGAATTCGTCCATCTGTTTAGACTCAACAAGTGAGCAAGGGACCATACATACATACATACAGTTCATAACAAAGTCCTTTTTCGACCGCCGGGTATAAATTTCTAGGCTATGTGAAGCTGACTTACCATCCTTCTCAAACATATGATAAGATATAAAAGGACGGCAGCTGACGGATTGTAGAACTGTAAAACGAACAACTGAGTGTGTAAGAAGGGTAGGCGCTTAAATCCTGCGATCTAAAAAGATAATGATAAGATTTTTATTCCATGTCAGTTTAGGGTTGGTAACGCATTAATTTGCAGTCTTCAGATTGTAGTACTGAGGATGCAAATGTCTATGGGTCACACCATCAGGTCACTTGTGTGCCTCCTTCCCAATGCCATAAGAAAATATTTTGTCTCGTAATGTATTATTCAAGTATCGACGTGAATAGCCTGTCTTCTCCGCCAGTATCCAGGGTCGGCAAATCGAATCAGCGGCGAGGGCTCTCCATCGACGACATAATTCCTCGGCCGCGGCCTTAGACAATACACCCTCGAGGACCAGCCAATCCGTTAAGACGGAGGTTTCTCCAAGGTCTGTGTGTGAGAGAGACCAAATTGAGTGATATTCTAATTTATTAGACGTTTTCGAAGCACAAAGGCTAGACAAGTACGTTGATTAACACTACAGTTTGGTCGTTCTAAGAAGGCCGATTTGACAGCTGTCAACTCAGTACAAAATATGTGCTTGAGGTTATATTTTATACTGGGTTGACAACTGTCAAATCGGCCCTCTTAGAGCGACCAAACCGTAGCGCAAACGATTTTTGAAAACGGATATAATATATGGAATAGGAATATTCATGACATTTTATCACAGATTCAATACAAGCTGATTCATGTAACAAACAGTAGAGTTTTTTTTTCGAATAGCAATAAAAATAACTAAGTAGTTAATATGGCCGACCTGTTACATGACGTCACAGTGCATATCGGATCTCTTTGTAATCGCTGTCTAATAAAGTAAAGTAAGTTTAAAATGCTTGTATCATTCGTATTTCTTAACCGATTTTAATTTGAATTTCACTTTTCGTGAACTCTTTTACGTTATTTTCATATTTTGTTGAGAAATGCGATTTAAAAGCTCATGCTATACCTATTGATGTAGACACTGTAGGCGATCGATGCAACCGTCTGACAGCTTACGTCAATCCGTTGTATACTGGCCACCAATCGAGCCAAACGAGCTGCCATATTATATTCTATGTCTGAATTCGAATGTCATAGAATGTCAATGTAATTTAATTTATAAACACAATTAAATGTTATAAATATAAACATACCAAAAAAATTCGATAATAATAACGATTTCGCCACGCATCTTGTCTATACTCACAACTTGACACTGTGTCTAGTTTTTATACAACGCACGCAGCGATTCTACGTGCACATCGCTTAAATAGCCTAAAAATAAATTGTCTAATTTTTAGACATGGTTTAGACGGCAGATTTAACAAGTACTATTCCAGTATGTCAATATAATATTAAATAGACTGTTTAAAATAAGAAGCGTCAGATTCAAATTAGCGCTGTCATTTGACTATGACAGCTGCTCATAGAATAGAAAAGTGTTTTAGCGACACCTAAATAAAATTAGGAAGTTTAGAGGACACTGTAGAATCGGGTCCAATGTATTATTTATTGGTAAGTCTAAATTGTCTATAATATTTAGGGACATTAGTTAGAACAGTTTTTGTAAAATAATTGAATTTAACTTGCTTGTTCAAACTTCACTCTTTAGCCTCAAACTATTTTAATGAGCCAAAAGTTAAATCTTGTTTTTGTCAACGGTTTGCTTTATTAAAAAACTTTTCCAAAGGGGACTGTTACATGCCGTGCTGTAAGCTATTAAGTAATAATTAAGTTTTCTTTGATTGCAATTAAGTGCACACCAGTTTACCGCGCCCCGATAAATGCTACATCAATGTGAAATAAACTAGAATAGGGATGGTTTTGAAATTGGTTTTAAAGTATTTTTCATTTTTTTATCAAAAAACTGTCCACTAGTTTTTACAACGCAGAATACAGTCAACTAATAAAAATGTTAAACTAACTTAAAAAAAAAAACATTAGGAGTGTCATTATCAAGTAAATAAGACTGAAGAACAGGTGCGTCTTGCAGCTTGACGAACGGTGGAGATTTTTGAGTAATGAAGAAGTCCTTATGATTTTTTACAAAGTTTAATGCATTTTATAACAAATACATGAATGCGGGTGTCTTCTCCGAGAGCAGGTAAAAATGTGTGGGGGGGTCGCCGCTACGTCATCCGCGGTCCATCGCTGCGTGTGCATGTGTGTGTGTGTCACACATATGCCGTGCGTTAACATGTTGGCCCCCCAGGGCTGCAGTCCTGGTCTTCTACTGGTAGCGGGCAGAGTCTGTTGAAGGCACGTCGGACGGTTCCTGACGTGGTGAGTACGTCAGCGACGCGGGTCACGCCGTCGGAGCCGGAGTAGAGGCGAGTCACGCGCCCTAGCATCCATTGGTTGGGAGCCAGCCGGTCGTCCTTCACAAGCACCATTTCGCCTAGTTTGAGTTGTCCTCCGTCCTTGTTCCACTTCTGACGAGTTTGGAGTTCTGTAACGTACTCTGTGTAGAACCTTCTCCAGAAATGATTTTTCAATTGCTGCGTTCTCATGTATCGTGAGAGTGTATGGGGAGCAGCTGTTTCTTTGACCTGTGGAGATGGGAGTGTCGCTACCGTTCGTCCAATTAAGAAGTGGGAAGGAGTTAGAGCTGCAAGATCCAAAGGATCTGAAGATAAGGGAGTGAGAGGTCTTGAGTTCAAGATTCCTTCAATCTGTACCAAAACCGTGTTTAGCTCTTCGTAAGTTAAGTTAGCAGAGGCTACAGTACGTTTAAGATGGTGTTTGACGGATCTTACTGCACTCTCTGCCAAACCGTTAAAATGAGGACTGTACGCTGGTGAAAAGTGAAAGTTTATTGACATGCTTGAGGCATGTTCACTAATGCTATTTGAATTTAGTTTTAAAAAGTTTGAAAGATCGTTGCACGCGCCTAAAAAACACCTCCCGTTATCCGAGAAAATGTTGGCGGGCTTTCCCCTGCGGGCGGTAAATCTGTGTAATGCAGACATAAAAGTGTCACTACTCAGATCGGTCACAAGCTCGATGTGCACAGCCTTAACAGCCATACAAACAAAAATACAAAGGTAGGATTTAATCAGCTTACTACCTCTACCTTTTCGGTTCAATATCATTACTGGGCCGGCATAATCAACAGCTGTACTTGAGAATGGAAACTCAGTATGAAGTCGTTGTTTAGGCAAGTTGCCCATTATCGGTTGGGTAACCTTTCCCGAGAAACGGCAACATTTAATGCACTTGTGTACCGTTTTTCTGGACAGGCTCCTGCCACCAACAACCCACAACTTATGACGCGAAGAAGCGAGAAGCAATTGCGGTCCAGCATGCATGAGTAGAACGTGATAATATCTAAACAAGAGCGTAGCAAGATGATGTGACGAATGGAGCAGTATGGGGTGCTTTGTATCGTAATCATAATAAGAGTTTGATAGTCTGCCTCCTACTCGTACCAAGGCATCTCTTGTATTAAAAAATGGGTTTAATTTATTTATTTGATTTTTAACAGGTAACGTGTTATTTGATTTTAAGCTTTTGTACTCTGTTAGAAAACTTTCGCGTTGAGCAAACCTACATAGTGAAATCAGTGCTAAATTTAGTTCTTTAATGCGTAAGTACCCAGTACGCTTGTTATTGGGATACAAATAATTATGTAAAAAGCGTAGAACATAAGCTACAATACGTTGTAATTTATTCCAATCAGAGTGCCGTTTTATAAAATCTGAAATATAAGTAAAATGATCTGTTTGTTTTGTACTTAAATTACATTGAACTTTAAATTCTGGCAGTTCAGTGTCTTTAGGACAATTAGGTGGTTTGGGCCATGTTTTTTCATCCTGTAACAGATATGGAGGGCCCGTCCACCATAATAGACAATTGTCTAAGCTTGCGGCACTAGCGCCGCGTGACCCTATGTCGGCCGGGTTTAAGGCAGTGGGCACGTAGCGCCAAGTAGCTGGATCGGACATTTCTAGGATTTCCTGAATTCTATTAAAAACGTAGGGCTTCAGTAAATTTTGTTTAGGTGATTTGATCCATCCTAAAACAATTGTGGAGTCGCACCAAAATATACAATTAGTAAAATGCAGTCTGAAGGAGGCTTTTACTTTCTCTACGAGTTTAGCGGCGAGAAGCGCGCCACACAGCTCTAGCCGAGGAACTGTTGTCGGTTTCAATGGAGCGACACGGCTCTTCGCCGTCACTAAGTGAACTGTTACGACATTATTAACCGATTTAGACTTGATATAAACACATGCCGCATATGCCTGAATGGAGGCGTCACTGTAGGCATGAATTTCAAGGCTTACAGAAGAGTCGCCAAGAATGCATCTTGGGATTCTAATGTTATTAATATCGCGCAATGAGTTAACGAAACCTTTCCAAGCCGTTTGAATGTCAGCTGAAACAATCTCGTCCCATGAAATTTTTAAAGCCCATAATTTTTGTAGTATAAGTTTTGCAGTAAGAATACATGGATTAATTAATCCTAGAGGATCGAAGATTTGCGACGTAACGGATAATATGTGACGTTTACTACAATTATTAGACTCTTCGATATTTACTGAATACAGTAAGTTATCTTCTTTGCAGGCCCAAAGTAACCCTAAAGTCTTTGAGTACTCATTGCTACTAAGATTTAATAACCCGTCGCTACTGGTTTCAGTTAATATTTGGTTAATTATATGGGGTTTATTAGAGTGCCATTTTCGCAGGTGAAGTTGGCCTTTTTTAAGTTGTTCTGTTACACCCTTACATATGTTAATGAGTTCCTTTTCAGACGAAGCCCCAGTAATGAGATCGTCGACGTAGAAATCGTGCTGAATGACCTCAGAAATCGATTTGTCAGGGCTTTCTACGCCTAGTTGTTTTAAGCACCGAGTTGCAAGATAAGGGGCGGATGCAGTACCATAAGTAACTGTTTTAAGTTTATAGAGCTTTAGGCTTTCATGAGGTTCAAAACGCCATAATATCTGTTGCAACTGATGTTGGTTATGATTCACGTTTATCATGCGGTACATTTTTTCAACGTCCGCGGTTGCAACGAATTGATGCTGCCGCATTCTAATTAAAATGCTTATGAGGTCATCCTGCACGGTTGGGCCAACCATTTGAATATTGTTGAATGACAGGCCCGTCGTCGTGACCGCAGAAGCATCGAAAACGACGCGCAACTTAGTCGATAAGCTGGTTTCGCGGACAACACCGTGATGGGGTAGTACGTACGTATGTGTATCGGCTTTAGGATCTGTATTTTCAGTCATGTGTCCTAGGCCTAAGTATTCTTGAATAAATTCGCAATATTGTTTTTTAAATGATGGGTCCCTGTTAAATCTGCGCTCTAATGACACAAACCTAGCGACAGCTCGCTCGTATGAGTTGCCTAACTTATCAGGAGACTGTTTCAATGGAATAGTAACAACGAACCTTCCATCAGACTCACGAATGGTATTTTCTAAAAAATGTTGTTCACATTGTTGCTCTTCCATTGAGACTTGTTTGTGATCAGGGACGTTCTCGTGCTCAAAAAATTGCGTGAGTTGCTCGTTAAGTTGATCATCAGGTGATATGATAGCATGGTTGCAGTGGACTGTAGTTGGGTAAGTATTTGTTTGTACAAGGCCGGAAATCAACCAGCCTAATTTGGTTTTGCTTAAGGTTGGCATATTGTTACCTAATGAAATATTATGGGAACCTAGCACGCTCCAGAAAATATCTGCGCCGAGCAGCATGTCTACCTCAGACGGGACGTTAAAGGTTGGATCGGCTAGTGTAATGTTAGGTGGAATGTTAAGTAGCGCGTAATCTATGCGCACCGAAGGTAACGGCTGCGTAATGCGTGGAACAACAAAGCACGTCGGGTTAGCTTCGTAAGAATCTATAAGCGATGATAAAGTGACACCGCATTGCTTGGTTAAGCGGGAAGTTTGGGAGTTTAACCCTTCGACTAATGACGAGGTCGGCGAGTACGGTAAGTTAAGTTTAATAAATATTTTTTCAGTTATAAAGCATGACGTACTTCCGTTGTCCAGTAAAGCGCGTACCGTGTGCTTTTGTCCTTTATAATCTTGTACTTGAACTAACGCTGTGGACAAGAGCACGCAGTTACTATGAACAGCTGATAAAACTACGTTATGTTGTGATGTATTCTCTGAAGGAAGTTTTATTTCAGATGCTACATGGGGGTTTAACGGCAAAGGCGGGGCCGCGCAGAGTGCCACGCTGCTGCGCGTTGCCGGCGGCGCCGCGTCAACCGACGTCTCGTGAGAATGTAGGAGACTATTCAGCAATTGGTTGCACAAACGGCAGGGTCCAATTCGACAAGCGTTAGCGTGATGACCTTGTCGCAAGCAGTTAAGGCATAACTTTAACGATTTAGCCTTTTGCATTCTTACGTCTAACGTATGGGATCTGAATTTCATGCAACGATAAATAGCATGGTTATTTTTGCACAACGGACAAACAAATTGTTTGTCTGCGGGAGGAGAATAAGAGTTGACAACTAACGATTTATGGTGACTGTGCGTGACGTCACTATGGCGGCGTTTGGTACGAATATCCTCCATAGTTTCCAAGAGATCAGAACGATTTTTAATGAAGTTTAAAAATATTTCTAACGTAGGTATATCCTGTAGCGTGTTACGGTGAGTCTCCCATTCACGAATAGTCGTTGAATCCAATTTACTTGATACTATGTATATGATAAGAATATCCCAGTGCTCGGTGGGCAGCTTAAGTGTTTTTAAAGCACGCAAGTTTCTATTTATAGTGTCTATGATGTTGCGCAACGACCTTGACGACTCTTTAGGTAAAGATTCTATGTTAAAAATAGCCTGTAAGTGATTGTTGACCAGAAGCCTTTTGTTGTGGAACCGGTCGCAAAGCAGCTCCCAAGCAACGTCATAATTTTCAGCCGAGAAGTCAAGCGAGCGCACTATCAGAGCGGCACTATCCTTTAACGCTGCGCGCAAGTAATGAAACTTGTTTATTTTTGGTATAGACTCGTCTAAGTGAATCAGCGAGCTAAAGGTGTCATGAAACTCCAGCCAGTTATGATATTGACCCGAAAAGCTAGGTAAGTGTATAGTAGGAAGCTTTAAGTTTGGCCTACCTTGGTGCACGCAAGAGCCTGAGACCGACCTGAAGTCCACGTCGGCGGCGCCGACGCCCGCAGGGAACTGGCTCCGCGCCAGCACGTCCCGCGCGAGCGCGATCGCGCCGAAGTACCGGGACTCGAAATCCTTTCGGTCTTGGAACTGATCCTCTGGAATTTCACAAATACTTTCTAAGTCACTTTGCACGGTATCGTAATCTGAATACATCTCTTCGATTTTTATTAAGCGAATATTAAGCTCACTGGACTGTAAATTTCCTAATCGTGGACAACTATTCAATGTATCTAAATAACTTTCGAAGAGTGTCATTTTAGTTTTAAAGGTTGCTCGTTGTTTAATAAGATTTTTTAAATCCATTTTGTACTTATTACGTAACTTATGTACTCACTCACAAATAATTAAGCTGTAAATGTAATGATAATTGTTAAAACAACGATGCACTTATTAAAATAAGAAAAAGTAAGGTATACTTAAATTTGTTTAGCGGGTCGCAGCGAGAATGCAGTAAGATAAGGTTGAAGGTCAGCTGCGCTAAGCCTAGCCGGCCGGCCGCCGGTCTCCAAGCGAGGAAGCGCCCAAGGTCACGGTCACGCGCATACAATGCAATCAGCTGTAATATGCACCGAATACTTAAGTTAACACTTAATAAATAGGATAAGGCACAGAATGTCGGACCGTGAACTTAAAACTTTAGAAGCATAAGCACTAGAAATTTAGAAAGTACTAGGATATAAGCGGGACTTTGCTACTAGAAGATAAGAAATGTATTTAAGATTAAGTATATATTCACTTTTAAAGTGTGAAATAGGGATCGGAAAGACAGAAATTACGTATTATAAGTATGTTCGCTTTTAAAGTGCGAAAATAAATAGGTAAGTAGGATTTTTTATAAGAATAGGGCGGTTAAGCTTAACGGATAGGTAATTGGAACGAACTCACGATAACGCTACTCTCTCAGGTACTCATCACAATAAATTCCAGTCGAAGTAGGCGTGATTCTTGACTTCCAATTTCGTTATTATCCGTCGGCAATCGGGATGACGTGGAGCTTCTCTCCTAAATCATCCACGTAACGGTCCGCCGTACTTGCGCTTTCCTTTGTTCTTGGCAGGTTCGTAAGCATCCAAAAATGGCAAATCCGGTCGTAGGAGCAAAATGAAGAACAGGTGCGTCTTGCAGCTTGACGAACGGTGGAGATTTTTGAGTAATGAAGAAGTCCTTATGATTTTTTACAAAGTTTAATGCATTTTATAACAAATACATGAATGCGGGTGGGTGTCTTCTCCGAGAGCAGGTAAAAATGTGTGGGGGGGTCGCCGCTACGTCATCCGCGGTCCATCGCTGCGTGTGCATGTGTGTGTGTGTCACACATATGCCGTGCGTTAACAAAGACGTTTATAATACGATAAAATGTCAAACGTAATATTATTTTAGCGAGAAGAAAGCCGCATGGGGCCTAATATATATGTATGTATATTCTTTATTGTACAATAATAAACTAGAAATACAAAATACAGGCAATATAACAAAAAAAACAAGTACAAAGGCGAACTTAATAATGGCTGCGTTTATCGAGTGACAAAATGTTGATAAAACATCCGTCACTTTCTGATACTAATATAAGTACGAGAATGACGGATGAGGCCCGCTGGTGGCATATAATGTTAAATTAGATAATGTAGCGCCGTTTCACCTCATCGCAGCAGTTTTGAAGGCAGGTGCGGTGGCTGCGATTTCTGAATCAGCAAAACGTTGCAAATATGCTAATACAGCTGATAAATGCATATTTGCGACCTTTGCTGTTGAATTTCTTGAGCCGTGAGGCCTGGAGGCACAGAAGCTTAGTTTCCAGATCAAAAATAAGCTCATCCGTGGCTCAGGAGATCGTAAGATCGTAGGGCTAGCTCATTCCTTGGCCAAAGGCTAGGAAAAGCTGTTCAACGAGGAAATGCAGCCAGTCTTATTGGCACCATTCCCGGCGGCAGTGTTTTAAGCGATATTTGTGCCTAAAGCTACTTACCCCCTTATTTATAAGTGCAAAATAAACCTACTTTAGTTAAAGTATTCGTTGCCTTTTTCTGTCAAATTCAAATGTCATAATGACAGATAAGAACAAATCATATTATTATTTTAAGCACACTTTAGCGTTTGCGCGTTTATTAATTAGATGGTTAGATTAAGATTGTTAGAATAGAATAAAATAGAATTGAAATAGTTTATTCAACGCATTTGAAAAAAAAACAGATGACAAACAGAACAAAACATTTAACATGGCGTTGAAAAGGGCCTCTCTCAGCTTTGTGTCGCAGCAAGCCGCTAGTTAAGTAGGTTAATTAGGTAAGGTAGTTGTATGTAATTTAAGTGCTTATTTATCCCTTCCATAAAAGGGGGGTTTTATTAGATTAATGTGTGTATCTGTGTATTTGTATGTAAGTGTATCTGTGTGTCTTTCTTTGTCGTCGTTGGTCCCAAACGGATGGACGGATTTGGATGCTAGTTTTTTAAATGAAAGCTAGTTCTATCGGCATAGTTTTCAGATAGGTTACATAAAAATCGAATGATGGCTAAATAATAAAAAAAATAGAAAGAAATATACATTTATTTAACATTAGTACCTATATGCAAAAACATGAAAAGCAAAAACAAGTTAAACACAAAAAAACTAGCAAGTACATAATGTTACAAAGCGGTCTCAGCATTGTGCCGCGGCAAGCCGCGACGCTGGTATTCAGAACTACCTTGATTAAAACTAACTTAAACTAAACTAACAAGTGACAAACAAACAATTGCTACATAAACAAAAAGGAACTATTTTGTGTCTTTTAAACTAACATAAACATATTGATACATAAAGGGTGTCCTTAAACTTGACGTAAATATTAAATGATAAGAAAGCCCCTTCATTATCGGTCCAGAATATAGTTTAGGTTTTAATACTACTGGTAAAGAACTTCTCCTTTCGGTACACTTTTGTCGCCCTTGGCCAAAAATAGCTATTATTTGTAATTCTAAAACTTAAAATTCGTTCCTTAATGTATTAAATTACACCATAATATTCCATAATATTAACGCATTTAAAATAAATTCATACTTCATAAGCCACTAAAGTATTTCTCGTTTTTCATTCAATGACTTTGACACTTCGTACTGAAAAAAAATGCTCCAGGCCAGGGTATCATGTTGTTTTAAAAGTTGGCGCGATTGATCAAAACTTTGAAATTGTCCAACAAGTACTACATTATTATAGGCAAAACATTAAGGTTACAGCTGATTTTCTTCCAATTGACCTGACTTCAGTTAAACCCATCCTAAAATGCTCAGAGCTTGAATTAGACAGTTTTGATCGATGTTAATAGGCATCATACATTATCTTCGTAAGGCCCAGTGTGCAATAGGATGTGTTACAATAAGAATAAGGTTTATTTTCCTATCTTTATAAACTGAAAATAACATTATCTAACAAACTGAAATGAACTTTATTGCCTTGAAGGTAGATTCAAAGTCCCACTTCCAAAAAACTCTCTATTTATAGTATGGTTATCTATTTACGGTGTTAAACGAGTGACTGAACTGTATATTTTGTAATCTACCCCCTACTTTGTTGTTGCATGAGCATTTTCAGTTTTTACTCCCCCGTTTCAGCAGTAATGGCGGGTTGCCACGAATATTTCGTGTATGAAAGAACGGTCTTTATGGATGACTTTATTCACACACAATGTTTTGATTTATTATTCACATATTTAGCATAAAAGTACAGGTTTAAATATGCACTTTTTTGTGTGGCGTGATTCAAAATGAGTTTTCAACATAGCTTAGTAACATAGTCAATTGGAAACAATAGTTGTGTTACTTAAATTTTAATTTGCTTGATATCTAAAGATAATTTTTACGAGTTAGAAAAGGCAAACGAACGCACAGGCTACCCTGATCGGATCTGTGACCCATAGACATTTGAATTCCCAAGACTACAATCTAAAGACTGCAATCTCACACCACAAACGCGTTGCCAACCCTAAGGACATGGAATGCCTCAACACAACAATTAAAGCACTGATATACAACAATGAAAACAAGCAAAAACATTTTTTTTATATCTAGTTGTTATAAAAAAAACAAGTGGATTTTCATGGTTAGATGCGTCCAAGATATTTAAATCTTGAGTGGGGAGAATACATCTCAGCTAATAATGATAGTTTAAAATCTATTGCAAATTAAGTTTTTTATTTAACTTTTCACTTTAATGAACTGTCGTTAAATTATTTGTGAAAATATTAATTATTTTATTAGTTTCCGTAAAGAATGCCCCATTGTTAACACGTTCCATCTATTCTTTAAAACTTTCGTTAGAATCCTGCTAGGCGGGTTCTATGTTCGTAGGCAATTTTCAGTACAAAACGGAAAAACACTGGAATCGATGAGCAGTGTTGCCCGCAGCGATACGAGGCAGCGAATGTGTTTTAAAAAATATAGAACCCGAATGCAAATATTTTTAGTTTTATATATACATGTATTCGCTTAATTCTACAAGAAAAAAAGAAGTATAAAATACAGGTAACCCTTGAATTTATGGTAGACGAAATACCCTTATGACAAACAAATAATTTAATTGGTATACATATTCTTGTAAATATGTATACATATACGGTAGTTTCCTGGATACAATTTTCGGTAAAAATAAATGAATATGAACATTGATTTATATATAAGGATATGCCCAAGAGCACATTTCGTTCTATGAACGTTGGGGCTGAAATCGATGCTGCCATCTATTGCAATTAAATAAAATTTCGTCGACGGAACATGGGCGAACAGTGTGGAACAGTATGATATAACCTTGTCGCGGCATTCTCATAGAAACAGCGCCGTCGCCTACCACGTAGAATAATGTACTTACTGACATTTAATTTAGCAGAGTAAAGTAATGAAAGTCAAATAGTTTAATTGTATAATTATTATTTATTACGCGTTAAACAAAATTATTGTCCCTCAAAGAAATACTTTTTTTTTTTGACTTTTTCCTATTTTCCATTTTGGACTCATGGTGTTTTTTCACGTTTATATTTTTGTGCAATGGCTCTCATCAATTGCAATCTATGATTAAACGCGTGGTCTAATAAAACAAGGTCTTCTCTTCCGAAAAGGGACACTTTCTACGTCATCACAAAGTTGCCCCTTGATTAACCACTACCCTTAAATAAGGAAAAAAAATGATTTTAGGTTAGTGTACGATTTTATTTCAAAAATATATATATCACGAAGAATATAAGTTACGAGCATAATTAACATATTTACTTTCATTTAATGTTTTATTTTAATATTGTATATACATTTATGCATGAAAATAACTAACAGGTATTTTTTTTAAACATAAAGGTTACATTACAATGTGGAATTACAACAAGATACTACAGGCATCACCGGATTCAACAGATCAAACTGGCCGGTTACAAATTTGACAACTTGATGTTTCCCGTCATACTATTCGAACCTATGGGAATATCATATTCCGCTCTCGCTCGGTATCATGACGCTAATGACACGCCAATGATTTTCAAACTATCGCGGTAAAAGTAGTCGATGACTTTTTTGTGTAAAATGCAAAATGGTTAAATGCTCTTTTAAAAGCTGTAAGAGCAGAAAGGGTAGGACACAGTCGGTTTCTTTACTTTTCCACCAAAATAATCGCTTGCAGAGGAGTGGTTGCGATATTGCGGGCCTAAAACCACCGTTAAATATGGTGAGTAGTATTTTATGTCCTATTCTACCTAAATGAGAGAAAACGCCTAATAAAAAAGCGCTTATCAATATTCAAGGTCTCATAATCCATAGCCCTATAATATTTAGAACTTTTTTTTATTTTGTTATGTGTATAATCGTAAATATTTATTTACCATTAAATGCTCAACATTTAAGTGCCGGTGGTCAAAGTACCGTAAAATGGGGTGACTTTGGAAACGCGAGGTGACTTTGATAATTTTTTGAATCATCGATTGTGTGCAATGTCTTAGTTTTTATTTAGCTCTTTCGCGACATTACTTTCATATGTTTCATATGCGAGCACAAAATATCAGTAGTACAACTATTCTCAGACAAATTGGAGTTAAAACCTTCAAAACATAAAACCACTATTTTTTGACATGCTTCAGGGGTGACTTTGATATTTTGATGTAAACACACGGATAATCAAAGTAACCCCATTTTAAGAATCCAGATTTTAAGCTGCGTAATTATTTTTTCCTGCTAAGCCGTCTGCCGTAGTCTGCCTCTGGTTACTTTAAGTTCGGCTGTCCCAAACCAAAACCTAGTAAGAGCCATTGAGAAAATTTTACAGGAGAAACAAAACAAACGTTTTTATGTACCTCTTAAAAACTATAAGCACTAGGTAATTGATTGTTAGTGCTAAATTATGAAAATAAATGACTCTAATAGATTAGTAAAAAAAAATGAAAAAAACACTGTAAATGCCGGTTTTATGAGACTTACTAGTAGATTTGTCGCTGGAAATGTCTCAAAAACCAAAATCAATAACCTAGCATAGTCTGTTACTGGGAATTTGATCTGATTAGTTGGTCGGTTCGAGGGTTTTTCTCTTATGTAAAAACCTAGTACTTAAGTATGTGTTTTATGATCATTGAAGTTTAAAATTAAGTATGCAATATTTTAAGTAAATACTTGTTACATAATTATAATGATAAATAAATTTTCTACATGTTCACCTCAAACTTATTCAAAAATGTATCTGATTAGATGAAAATGTTGAAAATTATAGTCTTATTAAATAATTAGAGGATCTGCAACTGAATCGTCATCAAGGCAATCTAAATCAAAAAATTCTAATTCTGGCTCCGCCCAGCAAAAAAGCAACACAGGAAAAAAACTTATTACAAAAAAAACTGATTAAATAATTTAACTTCACCCTCGTAAGCTGAATGTTAAAAAAGCAAAACCCAATCTCTTTAGTAAATTTAAGTTACCTATTTGATATACAAAATTAAATTAATAAATTAATTGTTTTTAATTAAATACAAAAAAGTGTACAAAATTTGCACACTTCTGTGTCTAAACTTCCACGCAAAAGTAACACAAAATTAAGCCAAGAACCATTCGCGTATTTTTTTTTCAAAAATAATTTAACCTGACAAAGCTTATACATACACCGTTTGTTTTTTATATACGTAGGTAACTCGTAACTAGGGAGAGGATGATCGAAGTAGGTACCTACATATTTACCTATAGTTGGTGAAACGTCGCGAAAGGTCAATTGTAATTATGTTAGTGCGGAATCGGGTTTTTAAAATATATTTATAATATTTTTAATTGTAGTTCTTCAATATTTCGTTTAACCCATAGTTTAAAAAAAACAAATCACAACGCAAATCTGAGCAAGTTTTTAACATGTACCCACTCGACACCAAATAGATGGAAATAACAGCAATGAAAAATAATAAAATTTCAAATCAATCCTGCAACTACTACTAACCAACAACACCGCCACCAAACTACCTATGTAAATGTGTACCTATCCTTTCCCTACTTACTTATACTATAAGTACTGTAACACAAGAACAAGTTTAAACACCCATAATAGGTATGAAGCAGGTATCTGTATCTATTTTATCAGGCATACAAACAAACAACATAAAACAAAGTAAAGCCCATAGGTACTACTGTCCAGAAGAAAACTGCAATATAAATAGGAGAGCGTAACAATTGTTAACGCATTAATAGTATCTAACTACCTAAAACAAAGCAATTTCTATTTCAAATTTAAATTCAGAGAAAAAGTTTTATAGTAAACAATAAAATAGTACATATCTGAGGAATGACTTTGCTCCTATTAGGCTGCGGCTCAACTGAAGCGGAGATGAGCGGAGCGGCGCGGAGCTGTGCCAATATTAACCAATAGAATCTAAACCAACTATTGGTTAATATTGGCACAGCTCCGCGCCGCTCCGCTCGTCTCCGCTTCAGTTGAGCCGCAGCCTAAATATGTCGACCAATGATATAATATAGTAAAAAGAGGTAGATATGTTATACGCACTTCGATAGTGGCACCCTAAAACCAAGCCAATTGGTACCTACACCTTTACTTAGTCTTGCGCCGTCAACGGAACCGTGAACTAGTCTGCAGACCAACATACACTCGTCTCTGTTTCGCTCCCGGAAATTAGAATACCATCCTGCTTTCACTTGTCATTTATGAATTAGTGTATAATTGCAATTTTTTGATTTGAAAATTTACTGATTATGTGTGCGTAAGCCGGGCCATTTTTACACGCGGAATACCGTATAGGTAACATATCTATCTACACTCCTTATGCATCGACTTGCTAGATTTTGTATAGGAATAAATTACAAATTCTACAATACTGAATAGTTCGTTTCGTAAATCTAAAACCTAGTATGAGTAATTCACCAATCAAATTAACCTATCGAGTGCTATTTAACAAAATACAAAAACCTAGTAAGTGCAAATTCCAAAATCAAATACCTAGTATGAGCCGTCCGTTTCATAAATCAAAAACCTAGTGTGAATAATTTCCCAATTCAAAAACCTAGTTCGCGCTTTTTAACAAATACGAAAACCTAGTAAGTGCAAATTCCAGAATCAAAAACCTAGTATAAGCCGCAGTTACTAATTGTTTGGATTTGGATATGTAACTTGCTAGGATTTTGATTTTGGTATCGACGAGTAGCAGATGGAGTTGCTAGGTTTAGGGGGTCTCATATCTTCGAAACTAAGCGCGATAGAATTATGGGTGTTTTTGCATTACACGCAGCACTAAATTTAAAGATGTGTGGTGTAAAAAAACGATTTTTGACAAATTTGGCTCTTGCTAGGTTTTGGTTTGGGACAGCCGCGTTACTCCAAATGAGTAGTCGCCAATACAATATTTTTTATAATTTATTTTACGATTAAATGCGAGAGTTACAGAAGATTTATTTTTATAATTAATCAAACTAACCCCATTTTACGGTACATTGCTCGTAGAACTTATACCCGTACCTACGTCAAAATGCAGCAACACGTCTATACGTTTTTTTTTTATAGAGTAAAACCTATATACAATGATAGTCTTAAGTTAATATATACATGCTTATATTTTAAAATTACCCCGATTTTAAAGTTTGGAAATCTTCGGTTGACGGATATGACGTAGTACGTGTCCACTCACGTGACCAAGGTTTCTCGGAAGATACCAGGCGAAGTATATTATTGTACCATGATTAAACGTAGACGGTGGATCAATGAGTGTAAGTACTTATTTTAGGGCCACAAAAAACCTACAGTCAAATTGAACGCTCTTACAAGGTAACGTCGCATCTCCCTGTGCTAGAATGTACGGCAATAACGAAAATAATTGTTTTATTAAAATACCTAGTTTAACAAGAAAACATTCCATTTACCAATGAAATAATATCCCATCTTTACCATTTCTGCACTTTTCATGATATATTTCGTATGATTTTTTGTGCAAAACGTCATTTTGTCACACACAATACAGTCACAGATACAACTATCACGGGCCGTAGACCATTCGTGACTGACGTCTTGTTGGTTATAATTTTCGAATTTTATAACCAAAGTTTTGGCCTCATAGCGGGCGCACTGACGGACATGTCCTTATATATAAGTCAATGAATATGAATTTTTCAGGCCAATAAGTCATCGATTGTCATAATGCCATTTTCGGGAAAACTTGTTTTCAACCTGAGCGACATTTGCTAAATATACTGATACAAATAATGTATATTCCGTAAAAAGGAGGAGGAGACAAGTAGGGCCTTTGTACATTAGTTTAATGTTAATGTTGTAATATTTATATTTTTGTGCCATAAAGAGTTTACATACATACATAATAATGAAAACTCAAAAGTTAACTGGAAGAGATCCCCTAAAGGGATAAGTTCGCCTTTGTACCTATTATGTTTCTGTATATTTTGTTGTTTGTATTTCTATGTTTGTACAATAAAGTAATTTACATACATACATAATACAATTCCTTTTAGTCAAACACCGTCACATCAAAAATCCGTGAACGTAAGCCATAATGCGTAACAAAAATACATTTGTTTGCCCCTCTCTCAAACAAAAGGGCCTGTATAAGCCATTGCCTCAATAACACATTAAAAGAACACCGATTACCCAGGCAGGTAGAAAAACAAAATCCATTAATCCATTCCGGGCCCAAATCTCAATATTCTAACCATTTTTGTATCAAAACAATACACCCTGGCAACGAACGCGCTGAAGCCCTCAAAAGGGTTCGTAGAAGAATAAAGCGCTTTCCAAACAATTAAAATTAATGGAAATCAAATTAAGACCTGTAGGTACTCTTAATTGGATAAAAACAAAATGCTTTCAGGTGGATTATGAGCGCGCCTTATGGAAAATGTCGAAGTTTAATGGAAATACTTTAATGGAGGTTAATTTTATAGCTACACGGTTAATCCAGATCGCGATCCGACCAAGGTAACACACACACCAACAAAAAATATTTTTCTACTACAACCGCTAATTGCCGCTAAGCAATTCCGTGATCAGGGGGGTTACATCGTTATGGTTATGGTGATGGACTCCTTTTTCCGCACTTACCCCGTGTATGCCGGGGGTGCTAGCTAGTAATCTAGCCAGCCTAACTCCGACCAGAAGCGCAGGATCCTCCTGGTATCTCCCCAGGCTTCTCGGAGTGACCTCGGTGTCTTGAGGATTTTAGTCCGTTGAGCAACTACACCTACGCAATCCAGGATTACGTGGGGAGCTGTTTCGTCGGCCGACAGGCATCCACTGCATAGGGGCTGTCGGTCACACCTAGAACATATAAATGTTTGCTAAGCGAGCAATGTCCAGTAATGTTTCCTACAATTATTCGCAGGGCATGTCTATCTAGTGATGGAGACGCTTTGTTAGTCGCGCGTCCGGGTGCGGCATCGTTTTCCTTGATTGTCTGCATGTACTGGTATTTGCTCATTGATTGGCATGTTGTTTGAGTGTTCTGTGACGCAACCATGTCCTTAGCTGGTTAAAGGCTAACGGAAGCATCGGGGGGTTATTATGACAACGGTGCAGTTTAGTTTAAAACAGAAAAAAGGACAACTATGTAATTGCCATAGCTGTCCTTAACACTCACCTTCAAATGAACTGCATAGGCATGTTATAATGAACTCCCAAGCCTTTATATTGTTTTACGGATATGTGGAATATTATGATAGTAATAAAGTAATAACAAATTAACGAGGCAAACAATTAACTGTGCTCAATTTCAATAGTAACGGAATGTTTTTTCATATTATTTAATTTGACCTTACCACTTCTCTTCCATTGTTTAAAAGTGTAAATAGATAAAATTAAGTATTACGTTTAATTAAAAATATAGTTTGAAATACATTAACCTTAATAATTCTAATCAAAACTTTGGGCAAAAAAAATATTTTTCAGTTTTTGAAAATGAGGGTCGAAAAAGGTGACTCATATTTGAGACGCTGGGAGAACCATTCCATCACGTAAACCGTCTCTTTGGTTAAATAGTTATTGGCTTGTTCTAGCTTTGAACAACGGCCTTCAAAAGGTTAAAAGAGGCTGGATCAAATAATTTCGTTATTTCACCCATACACAAATCAAAAATATTCAAACAAAGGTTCTGTTCTATAGGTTTTTTATCTAAGAAAAGTGAGGTCGGGTGGATTTAATATGAAACCTCCATAATTCCGAATGGGTCGACTAGCGAACGCATGTTGCGTGCCCCGCTTCTGCTAAACTACTGACCTGATAAAAAAGGTCTGGTTAATATGTTCAAGTAACAAGAGGGGGCGATTTTATTTAAAAAAAAATACTACGTCAATACCATGTTTGATTCAGATCCGAGAAAACTGGGTCTTGGGGTGAGAATATTCTTACGTTAGTAAGATTAGAATTAGTAAGATATGATATAATAATAGTAAATAATATAAAGTATAGCTTCGAGTATAAATACAATTAGTTTGAATTGGTGATGGTGCTGTAAGTGAGATTGAATATACTTTTCGTTTTCATTTTTATTATAGTTTAAATTTCACGAAAGATACTTTAAAGTAAACATTTAAAAAAACAACAAAAATAAAAAAATTTAGTGGTGGCAAGACACAATCCTGAGAACCTCAGACAAATCACCATTTTATCTTTTATCTTGCTGTCAAGCCGTGTCGGTAAGCTTACCATGAGAAAGCCTTTGCCTTCTCCATAAAAACGGACTATATCCTAATGCTTAAAACACATTTCAGCATTCTTTTTTTCAACTGTTTGGTTAGTTTTTCCCGCTTGAAATGTAATCTTGCACCGCACAATGTAGTTTACGGGCATCGGAACAATTTCTAACAAAACAGATTTTTTTCTTTTTTTTTTTTTTTCCCAATCCGATTAACAGCGAGCAGTTTACAGATCTCTGCCCAAACAGAAAGCTATTGTGCTGGGCTTTAGTAATTTTACTATTTCTTGGAAGAAATTGGGGTTACTATCAAAGAAACCGCAGATACACAAACGAGCAATTATGAATTAAATATAACTAATTACTTGTGTACTGCCCTTTGTGCAAAATATTTTTCGCTGAAGTTCACTTCCCAAGAAACTTTTCGCTGTAGTTTCATTTCTCAAAAGAATTTGCAGCACATTTACATTTCGCATTTTATTCATTTGGTCAAATTGTCATTTGGCATCATTAAGTTCATTAAGAAAAAGTTTTCCTTTGGCTAATATTATATTACAAAAAAAAAATGTTCAAATTGTCACTTCGCACATTCGATTTATAGGTTAAGTTGGGTTAAAATTAGGTAGGATTAGGTTAGGTTAGATTTCATCAGGCCCGAAGGGTCAATCTACCAGAATAGAAGCCCCGCTCAGTGGGGCATCGTCGGCTTTTTCACGGAAATAACTCCATCGTATCTACTTTCAGTAAAAACGAATACCAAGTTAGTTTATTAGGGTTGCTTGTTTAGGAACGATGCAAATCATTTGCCTTATTCTATTTTGCATAAAATATGTTATGGCCACTGTAACATTTGACTAAACTAAATTTGGTAAAATGAAACATGACCAAGTAATTATTTGTTAAACAATAATTCGCAAAAAAAAATTGCTAACTTTGAAATTGCGATAAGTTGTTGTGACTAATAACTTTTTGCCAAATGATAGTTTGAGTAAAATAGTTTGGGATGTGATACTTTAGGAAAAGTTTTTTGGACATACATTAGTAATGACTAATGTTTTTCTTTAGTTTTAAAAAACCCATGTCTAATCGGTTCATCAATTTAAGAGCTAATATGCCACAAAATGACACACACATATACACCGATTAAAGTTATACCACCTGTATTTTTTTGCCAAAAGTAAAAAAGACGCAAAAAAAACCATCTCGACGCTCATCGCCCGAGGCGCGCACATATATTCGCAATTTTCCTATGTTACTTTGAACACACAAACTTTTTATAGGTTTTCCTGTAATGTATAGATTGAAGAACTATTTTCCATATTTTTTCCAAAATTTTAGGCCCAGCAGTTTCGGAGATAAGGGGGGGAATGGTCAAATTTCGCCTATTTTCTTAAATAACTTAAAAACTGTTTATATTAAATTTATTAAAAAAATATCTTTGAAATGCTCACAACAGGCCCTTTCATTTGACATGTCACACAATAAGGTTTGCAAAACTTGTTTTTTTAATTTCCTAATTTACCCCTCAAAAGTCCAAAAGCGCCCTTGTCCAAAATTAATTTATTTACGTTACGCGTCCGTCTTTCGGTCACTGACTTACATATGTGTACCAAATTTCAACTCGATCGGTCCAGTAGTTTTGGAGCAAATCGGCTGTGCCAGATGGACAGACAGACAGACGCACGAGTGATCCTATTAGGGTTTCTTTTTTCCTTTTGAGGTACGGAACCCTAAAAACATCTCAACATCAACAACTTAGTTATTCCAAATGCTATCAAATTACTAATCCAATAACTAGTAACCTGATCCATCAATTTTCTATACCGAGCCGTAATCAGTTAATCACAGGTCATCGAACGGCATCGATTATCGAAAGATGCCATACGTGACTCGACTCGAGTCGATTACGACTGACGGACGACCTGCGATCGCGATACGTGAATGCAATTTCAGCTTTAGTTCAAATGCAACGGTTGCATACCGTCACTGGAATAGCTGTTAGGAAATTAAATTGTTTGGATCGTCTGACGATTCTATGTGGGGTTTCATGTCGATTCTGTTGATGGTATTTGCTATTGCTTTGTATCAATGTTGTTATTTGTTTATCAAACGTTTCTATTTTTAGATATAAATTTAGTATAGTTAAGAATGTTTCCAGGGCTCCGTGGCCAAAGGGGGGGGGAAGGGTGGGAAAAGTACAATGGGATTTTCTTTATTTATTTATTTATTTAATTTTTTTGGCACAAATATGCTGTCTGTCCGTCTGTCACCAATCTCTAGCTAGGAAGCGGAATAATTTAAAGTCCAAAAGTAGATCCCGCGTGATAAAAAGTCTATGTCAACTTAACTCCTAAACCGAAAAACCGATTCGGACGCGGTTTTCTATAAAAAATCTAGTTTATTTTAAATGGTTTTTAACTGGATTTAATAAAAATGAGTTAAGTATCCATTTCAACAAAAGATGTTAAATTTAATCAACGTTAATTGCCTATTTGTTCATACATTTTGACATGTGTTAAAGCTTTAATCGTCTGTTAAGAGGTTAACATCGGTTGGTGAAATTGGTACTAAGTTGTTTCAGAGTTATTAAATCTTAAAATAGGGGTCGCCACTATATCATGTGTTTTTATCTATTATGATTCGTATTTCATTAAATACTAAGTCGACGTTGGCTTGCCATTTGTGTGTATTATACTATGTTTTATGTAAACCCTTATTTAATTAACTTCTCGCAAACAACGCGTCTAGTTAATCTTCTCCCTCATCAAATAAATAAATACGCCATTTTTTTTAGGTTTACGAACGCTCTCATCAGATTATCCAAATTGGTTCGAAGGAAACTCGATTTTGACGCGTTTTGTTATCATAAGCAGATAGATTGGCCGATAGCGGAGGGAGGAGGATCTGGCCAAGGTATTTTGGTTCTTATCGACGAAGTCGGCGATGAAACAGTTTATATGCGTCAGTTTTATGATGGTGTTGCCGCAAATTTGTATTAAAATTGTAAATACCGATGCATATACAACAAAGTGTAGCGCAGATAATATTTTACTGCCAAAGAATCATCGTCTTTGGATATATTGAAATACAACATTAATTAACATTAAATATAAATGAGCCTCGTGTGGTTGCCGAGTTAGAATAGTGCCACTCCATGTCTTCCCTAAGGGAATAAAGGCTTGTAGTACTGTTAGGCGATGAGCTTGCAACCTGTCACTAATACGCTGGTAAACATCTTAGCCTAATTGTGCAAATTGTGGTTATAGAATTATCAACAAGTTTTTAGAGATGTTTGTAATTCTGTAGTTCTGCCTACCCCACTCTGGGAACGAAGGCGTGAGATTATGTTATGTTTATGTTAAATATAAATGAATATTTAGGGGTGATTTCACATAAATTGACCTAGTCCTACACTAAGCTACAGGCTTGTATTATGGGTAGACAACGATTTTTTTATTTTTTTATTTTTTTATAATATTGGGAGGCAGACGAGCAGGCGGCTCACCTGATGGTAAGTGATCACCGTCGCCCATGGACACCTGAAACACCCAGGGGGTTAAAGGTGCGCTGCCGGCCTTATTAATACTCACTTATTTATATGGTGGTAGGACCTTGTGCAGGGTCCGTCCGGATCGCTACCACCATCATATCCATCAAAACACCGCCAAGCAGTAGTGTTCGCATTGCTGTGTTCCGTTGTGGGGATAAGACAACCTGTGAAATTACTAGCATAGAGGCATTCCATCTTAGTCCTCAGGGTTGGCAATTGGTTGGTCTTAGGATTGCAGTTTTGAGATTGAAGTCTTGTGATTTCAAATGTCTATGGGTCTCCGATCCCACTTACCATCAGGTGGCCTGAGTGCTCGCGAGCCTTCTCCTTGCCATAAAAAAATATACACCGTACCCGGGGACGTACCCGAAGGATTTTAACCATCGATTCTAGACCCTATTTGGAGTGTATAATGTGGTATAACGTGTAGTCCAATATCGCATAATTTCCAAGATTTTTATTATTTAAAAAACAATTCTATAGTTAATTTAATTTGAACTCTGTCACCTTAACCTAAAGCATTATTTACTATGGAATTGTTTTTAAAATAATAAAAATCTCGGAAATTATTCGATGTTGGACTACAATATGTTATACCTACCACATTATATACTCCAAATAGGGGCTAGAATCGATGGTTAAAATCCTTCGGGTACGTCCCGGGTACGGTGTATATAGATAGATAAATAAAAATACTTAAATACATAGAAAGCATATTTTTTTTATTCTTAATTAACGGCTTTCACTCCTGTTAAGGTGTATTTCGCCAATGTCGAGTTATTTATAGACACTCCCATGGACTTATTAGAGCAATAAGTCCATGGATATCACACGCGAAGACAATTGTTCGGTAAAAGAGAATTTTCTCAATTGGACTAAACAGAAGCACATGCGCCTCCACGCGCTTCTGTCAAGTCCATAGAAAGCATTAAAGACTGAGAAAACAATATTCGTTCTCATCACACATCACTCGGGACCGCTAGATTCGTAGGCAGGGTCGGTACCAACTAGGCTATCGCGTCGTCAAAATACTCACGTCAAAATATAAGGAGAGGCTTGCGAATCATTTTGTGGTATTAATTAATTTCGATCTTATTTCAATACACCAAAAGAAGAAGATGCTTTGTCAGATGAAAAATCTTCTTCGCTGTATGTGCGCCGGCTCTAAGAAAGCAACTTAAAATAAATTATGCAATGAAATATCAAGTGTATTTTCATGATGGTAAGTGGACAAGCCTTTCACTTATTGGTGGTAGGACCGCTACCACCATCTTATCCTTTACTATGCGATTGGTAGTGAGCCTACCTACAAAGCTAGCGGTTCTAGGTTCGATTTCCGGTATGGGCAAATATTTGTGTGATAAGCACAAGTATTTGTTTCTGAGTCTTGGATGTTTTCTATGTATGTATGTAACTATGTAAGTGTTTCTCTATATAAGTATTTGTAACGTTTGTCTAGTACCCATAATACAAGCCTAGAGCTTAATTTGGGACTAGGTCAATTTGAGTGAGATTATTTATTAAACCTATAGCCAAGGATCTAGTTTATACATCCTTATCATTTAAAAAACACTGTAAAGGTTTCTTCCTTTTAAAGGGTTCCGTTATTACATTATTAGATACTAAGTCTACGATGACCGCTAGCTTGGCTGCCATTAATATTTGAGAAGCGCCGGCGTCGCTGACCTTTCAACTTGAACTCTAACCGATAAGAATTGAACAATAAATAAAAGCTTAAAACCAGGCACACTGAGCCATATTTGGCCATAAATAATAAATAAGTTTAAATACAGTAAAATTTACTTATATTTATATTGATTTAGTAACTATTTGATTTGATTTAGTAACTATCACGAAGGTAAAGGTGTTTTATTTAATAAAACATTATTTAAATAAAAATTATTTCGTATTCGTTGCATTGAATACAGGGTGATTCCTAAGTCGTGGTCACAATGATCACCTCTGTGTTCTACCCACAAATATGAACAACTTTCACTATCGTACCAACTCTGAAATCAGGAAAAAAAAATCAGCTGCTTCATACATTTTGGTCGAGTACGTATTGAATTTTTCTATGAAACAGTTAGTTTTTTTTCGTGATTTCTTAGTTGGTCCCATAGTGAAAGTTGTTCATATTCATGGGTAGAACACAGGGGTGATCATTATGATCACAACTTAGGAATCACCCTGTATAAATAGTTGACTTAAAAATATATACACACTTACCTAGTTTCCAATAAAAATATAATCTTCAAATTTGGAATACTCGTAACCCTAAAAACCAGGATTTCTTATTCACAATTTAACTTCGTGATAGTTAATAAATGAATATTAATAACAATCCTTAAATTTTCCCGTAGAGTTAATTCGCAAAACTTTATCCTGTGACAGACGGACACGCAAGTAATAAAAGGTGTTGTTAAAAGACATTATCGCACCCTCCATACATGACAAATGAATTAATTGCTAAAACACAGTGTTGTTTATGAGTTTTATGACGTGAGTGAATATAATAGTACATTATTGCCTAGGCATGGAAGTAGGCAACTGCGGGCCGAGTATTGGTTTAAACGGACGAGCTAAAAAAAATTGTGTTGGAGTAAAATCTTCATCGCTTGAACTCATTTTTTAATTGCATACAAACAGAAACTTCATGTGAAAAAACCATCACTCTTTACCGCCTATTTGTTTATGACAAGGAGAAACGCAAGCTTTGTTTAAAAAAAAACATAAGCTATTCCAGACACAGATAAAAAAGTTATGTTTAGAATAAAATTTGGATGTATAAGACTTGTGCCACAATTTTATTATGGGCTTTTTCACTTTTTTAAAAGTTACAAGCTAGATAGTAATGGTTTTGTATGCAACATTGCGGGCTTGTGTAGCAAGCACGCAATGTTTTTTTTTTTAATTTGAGATCTGTCAGTAAACTATGTACTTCGCGTCTTATTATGTAGATAGTAATGTCAACATTTCCGAACATTTTTGAGAAAAATTGTTTTGTACTAACTGCTTAACAAACCACTACGTCGTAGCACTCGTAGCACAATATTTTCATAGCGCGTGTCGTAGCACCACCCATTCACGGGTCTTTATTTCACATTGTGTTTTCACGTTACGTCAAAGACAGAATGGTTTTTTTTTCAGAAAAATCAAGGCTCTGTGTGATTATATCAAGGCAAGATGGATTATATCAAAGTGAAGTTAAGGCCCATTACAGTTTTATTATGTACTAAAATACATTATTTCGAGTCAAAACAATAGCATAACAGGTCAAAAACGATATGGTTTTTTAACCGACTTCAAAATAGGAGCAGGATTCAATTCGGTTTTTTTTACCGCCTAAATTTATTCAAATAATAAAATTACATTAAATGTCATCGATCTTAGCAGTAATTGAATTTATTCAAAATTAAAACGTATTGTTTATATAAAAACCAAACTTTGCGTTTTTATTGACGTACAATAAAGACATTTTTTGTGATAATTCAGCATGATTTTGTAACTGTCTTATTCAATTTAATGTTTTTATTATTATTATTATTTATTTACTTTTCATATAAACATTATACTCGCCTAAGTCGACACATAAACGACAAGACGCAGAAACATGGTCACAAAATACGACTGCTACTACAAGCTTCTGACATCTCGTATTTCGGTCACAATGCACTTGCATTGTGGTGCAGCGGGCGAAAAGATTGCATTTGCAATGCTGAGGAGATAGCCGTGAACGCCGAGTAACACGTGCGGTTGCTGGTAATATTCCGTGTTTATTACCCGTTAGTGGAGTCTCTGCAGTGTTTTGTTAAATCACATTCATGCCGATTTGAATTTTAGTATCGGGGGTGGTATAATTTTTATTTCTAGCACTTGGGCCTTAATTCTACATTGTTGTTTCGTCTACAGTTTGTAACTTGACAGCCTTAACTAGAAAGTTAATGAGTGTTTTCGTAACTTTGGAAATACGATAGCAATAGGGGTAGATACAATGTAGAATAAAGATCTTGTTCGTTGTCTGATTGACTTTAAATGTGTTCAAATATTGACTAGAAAAGGAGTGTCATGTTTAGTCAGCGAGAGTTGAATTTAGTTCATGTACTGATGAATAAGTGCATTAGATACTATTTGCTTCAAAAAAATTGATAGCTTCCAAGAAAATAACAATGAACCAGTTCTAGGCGGACGGAGTCGCAAGCAAAAGTTAGTCCTTTATAAATAAATTATTAATAATTATAAAAAAAAACTTACCCAGCGTGTGATAAATGATTTTCCGTAAGTAATTTTTTTACATTTTTGAATGGAACAAATAATAAAATTGAAAATTAAACAAACAAACGTTGAAACGTTTTCGTTTATACAACGAAGGCTTACGATAATCCCGCAGACAAATAGTACCTTTGTACCGCCAATGATACACAAAATTCTTGATGCCCTCCATTATATTTCTCTCGAATCACGCTCCATTGTGGCAATCCCATTACCACACGGTTCACGTCCCCAATCGGCTTACATGTGACGTGTAAAAACCAACACTAACCCATTATAATGGAACAACAAAATACCTTTTTTCAACATCACAACACAATCTCAATCTTAAACCTAACTAAACAAAGTCGAAATTGGTTTCGTTCTAATTAATTTAAAAGGGTCTTTTATCCGGAAAGAAAGGAGTAATTCGCTGTGACAAGTCCAATTAGCCGGCTTGTGGAGAAATTAAGTTTTGACTTGGCTCATATTTAACTCCACGTGTTGCATTTAATTTAGACCTTATCTCGTAACGAACGAGCTCTAGTTTGCGATAACAATCGTGTGGTTCACGTGACGCGTGGTTCTAAATTTAAATTCAAAATGACGTTTGGTTTAACGGCCATTGGGAACTTGTTGAGGAAATAAGTGGCACTCTGTCGACATGTCAAAATATGTTTGCGGTTCCGTTTTTCTTTCAGTTACTGCACATGTAATTATTGAATTTTATATAATGAAGTTGCGGTAAGTAAGGTGTCGGGTTTGATATCCGGTATAGGAAATGTTTTAGTGATGAATGCGAATATTTGTTCTTGAATGTTTTTTGTTTTTAAGTATTCAATGAATTTCAATAGCGAGATCCGAGAACGATGTGGATTGAAAGATGCACTATATCACTAACGAAGATCGAAATAGCTAGATATGGCGAGCGAGAGTGAGAGGAGATTTCGGTAGGCGACGTCCTAGACGGACGTAGGGTGATCAGATTCGCGATGTAATAAGGGCCAAATGAAAAGCACCCTAAACCGATGTACGTGCATGAAGAGATTGATGAATGTAAAGGGAGCAAAAGTTGTATGTTTACACCGGTACAACAATATGAAATACTTTTTATTGAATACCACATACAATAACAGCACGGAAGTAAATGCAAAAGAAATGTTACAAAATGTGTCAACAGGCAATATCGCTAATTATAAGGAAAATCTGGAGTTTCTTGCGGCGCGTCTTCTCCGCAACGATGGTCTTGTCCGAAGCGCTAGTAAATTCATTATAAATAACCGAAGTGTAAAAGAGCCCTCATGTGGCCAGTTGACTGAATTGGAACTATGAATAAATAATTGGAACTATGAATTTTGAGTAAGTTAAAAGATAAACAAAATAAATTCGCAAGCGGTACAAAATAAATAATCAATATTAGTGATAAATAAATAAATAAATATTAGGGGATCATGTCACGCAAATTGACCTAGTCCCAAACTAAGCTTTAGGCTTGTACTATGGGTACTAAAATAAACTTATTTATATAGAGAAATACAAACTTAAATACATAGAAAACAGCCAAGACGCAGGAACAAAATATTCGCGCTCATCATGACACAAATATCTGCCCTTTGGATTTGAACCCAAGACCGCTAGCTTCGTAGGCAGGGTCACTAGACCAACGCGTCGTCGTTTATTATCATCTATACTATAATAATTATAAAGAGAGAGTGCGAATTTTGTGAGTTTGTATCTTTTTAACTTAATTTCCAAAGCCACGGGACCCATCTGAAAAAATCTTTCTCCAAAAAAAGCCACATTATTCCTGATGGACATTGTTTTTTTTTACAGGAACAAAGTACTGTAATAGCAGGACGTTAGTTTTCATAAATGTACAAAAACTGGAAAAAACAAATAAAATAACGCTAACTCATACAATGTTTCAAAACCAGTTGTACCAATTTTGTACATGCGCGAGTTTGCAGTTGTAATTAAAGCCACACGCGCTTGTGTCGCGCTCGGAGTAATCTCGCGCGCGCGAGCTGCATCCAGATGCTCGCCGGCTCACTCCAGCTGATGTGGCCGAGTGTACAGAATGCGAAATAGGACGGAGTTATGCAATAAGCGTTTGTTTTTTTTAGGAACTACGCTGTTGTATGGGGTTATAACGATATACGTACTTATGTAGAGATTTTTGAATAGTTAAATAGATAGAAAATATTCATGAGTCGATGTATGAATGTGGAAGAAGCGAAAGAGATTTGTCAGGATCGTAGCAGGTGGAAAGAAGTGGTCTCTGCCTACCCCTCTGGGAGTTAATGTAATAATATGTACAGTCAAGAACTTAGGAGCATGGGCAACTTTATATGGAAGGTGGACCAAAAACCAACAGATTAAGGAGTTATGTCATTAAATAGGTATTTACCTTTACTTCATTTTATTCCATGGGCACCAAGTTCAGTTCCACTGCAGAACTGAAATATTAATATTTTAGTCAGAGTAAATGCGATGTATGGGAAACTGTGTTTTACTTACACAATACCCGCGGAACCCTCCGGGGTATGTTGGGCCAAGTGTCAGAATGTCCAAAAAGTCGTAACGTCCAGATGTTATAAAAATGACGACAGGTAGATTTAGGTTGTGTTAGTTTTAGCTGTGTGGTTGCCGGCTTAGAATAGTACCACTCCATGCCTTCCCGTGGATGTCGTAAGAGACGACTAAGGGAATAAAGGCTTGTAGTACTGTTAGGCGATGGGCTTGCAACCTGTCACTAATACGCTGGTAAACATCTTAGCCTGATTATGCAAAATGCGGTTACAGAATTATCAACAAGCTTTTACAGTTGTTGGCAATTCTGTAGCTCTGCCTACCCCAAACTGGGAATAAAGGCGTGAGTTTATGTATCTATGTAGTTTTAGCAGCACGCCCGGAGGGCCAAGCCACCCAGCAATAGGAGCTCCGCTCCGTCGACACTCTTATTTCAAGTCAATAAGACAGCTCCTGTTTCCGGGTTGTTTGGCAATTATAAGGTGTCCTGTTCATGTAAAACACAATTTCTCTAAGATCGTACTTAGACCGACTCAAATGTGTATATCTCGATTATGCAATGAAATTCAACTTTTTACCAATAGAATGAAATAAAGTACAAAAGCAGACCTTTTTAATGACCTAACTCTCAGCTCTGTTGGTTTTTGGTCCATTTTGACGCATGGTCCTTTGGGACTTACCTTAGATCCAAAGTCAATCTGACATTCTACAACAACAAGGTTGAGTTTCCTATAAGTTACAAATGATTTGAAATCTCTAATGACTTTGACGACTTCAAGCTTATTTTTTTTGTCGCAAATGAACGCTCGTGACCGTATGTATAGAAAATATCCAAGACTCAGGATAAATACCAGAACTGATCATACAGAAATTGGCGCTTTTTGAGAATTGATCCCGGGGCACTAGATTTGTAGGTAGGGTTTCTACCAACTAGGCATATTATCTAGCCGCGATTAGAAAGTTGACAGTTTTACCATATACTTACGTCAAAGTGCATATGAATTGACGGCTATCCCAATCACAAACTAATCACGGTTTCATAATATGTGCTGTCCGAGGACGTATACAATTCACTTTGAGAATTGCCCGTCAGGTGACCTGCTATCTTGATTGACTCTTACTAATTTACTTTTTTTTTTACAGGTAATTCAGATTATGAACCTTATCAACAAAGGAAACTTAAGTGGCAAGTAATTATCTATTAATTCATACAAACAACCAGTTTTTTGTCCGTGGGACTTTTAATCTACCGTAAGGCAATAAAGTTCAATTACGTTTGTTAGAAAATCCCACTTTCAATTTATGAAGAAAGGAAAATAAACTTTATATTCATTGCAATACAGTTCAAAATACAGTTGATAATGTACATCCTATTGCACTCTGGGCCTGGGGTTGAAAATCCGACTGCATATCGTCGTCAATATACGTTAAAAAACATTAATCACCCGTCTCATTAATTTGATTAAAATATTATAGCCTCGTCTCACTCCTACAACCAAGACGAATCTAACGACATCTCATATGTTAAAATCACATACATACATACATACGAAAAACGTAACCCTCCTGTCGAATTCGGGTCAAAATGCTCTTATTACATCACGGTGATACTACAAAAACACCAATTATATTATTTCTGTTTATTGCTTACCTACTTTTCCATCGGCAAAGCGTATAATGTACTCATTAATTGTGTTAATGTATGTAGCGGTCTCTATAATTTTATGGCCTTATAATTCATAATTCATATTAATATAACGTTCGTGACATTGAGCACTAAAAATTACTTAATTCTGTTGTGGTTAGACTTCAATATCATTGACATACATTGCGAATGTTAATTTTATTCGGCATGTTATTTTTATACTTTTATTAAAGTAAAGTAGGAAAGATTTATGCTGTAGTAAGGCAAAAGGATTGCCACCAAGGAGGGCCACTATGGAACTAATTAACGGAATAAATGAAATCGGTTTTTTTATTTATAAAATGGAGGCAACCGAGCAAGCGAGTGACCTGATGGTAAATGATTATCGCGGCCCATAATGTATTCGAATGACGAATAACGAATAAGAATAACAAAATTATTCGCGAATAACGAATGAAATTATCGAATGATTATTCTTATTCGAATAAATTATTCGTCGAATAATTTATTCGCGAATAATTTATTCGTTGAATGAATTGCCACGAATAATTATTATGTACTGGAGGTATTTGCTCCATTTTTCTCTAATAAATTAATAAATTATTCGTTTTTCGAAAAGTAGGCGGATGATTCATTCGTGGATAGTTTATTCGCGAATAAATCATTCGCAAATAAATTATTCGACGAATAAATTATTCGCGAATAAAAATATTAAGAATTATTTTTTATTCGAATAAATAATCGTTCGAAAATTGCCCGTCTCTGCCATATACACCCTAGAACACCAGAGGAATCGCAGGTGCGCTGCCGGCTTTTGAGAAAAGAGTAGGCTCGTTTTTTGAAAACTCCCGTCATATTGCGTTGGAAATACAGATTCCTCATTGGTTCGGTGCGAGGCAAAAAGGCTGGCTTTTCGCCAGCCTAAGCTCAGTAGTGGATTTCCAACTATCAAGATGGTGTTGATGAAATGATTGTTTGTTACGAGTTGTACGATAGTGGAATCCAGTCACTGGTACCAATCCGAATAATTCTGAATTATGTACGATTGTTACATAAATCTCAAATAAACCGAAGTGAAGCGAGGGCGAGTCACTAGTTACTTATAATTTGTAGTGCCCTGTAATTTATACTGTAACATTATATTGAGTATAGTCCATTCGCTTAGATAGTGTCGCAACACTCGCAACGTACTTGCCGTTATTGTCATAAAATACGGATATAATTCCATGTAAACTACCTACCAAATCCTCTTTGCGGGTGTTTCGCCGCAAGTGAATTTGTTAGTTTACTTCGAATTATATTCGAAGTTTTTTGTTTTGCATAGCCATCGACTGAAAACCGTTTTTCCTTCATACTCACCTATTTTTTATAACGCAATCTCAATAAAAGTGCCGATCTTATTTCTCCTTTCAACCGTTTCAAGCATCCCAATTTCGATTATTCCATTTTCATCTCCACTCGCACCACATAATCACCAATGTGACAGTTGACGGAACCCGCTCCGTTCCGGCTCCGTCACGTCCCCGTAATTACTGGTGAGCACAAGTACTTCCGGGCGCCATTACCCGCGGCGGAAGTGGTTCGAGCGCATTAAGCTAGGCTGCCTCACACGATATGATTTTGCGGTTCAAATAACTAGCAGGTAACGAACCCAAATCTTGCTAGTACTGTCACAGTGTCAACAGTTGTTTATCTTCAAACAAAGGTAAGTCGCGCGAGTTGCATGTGTGCGTACCTCGACCGTACGCGCCGCGAGCCAACTCAAGCAAACTCAATAAAACGGAACGAGTCGGTATATTAGTCAGGGCTGCACCGTCACCGCGTGTGGTTGCGCGCGTATTAAGCTGCGTACGGATAGCGCGTACCCTGCTACGCGTAGTCGGTTACGCGTGTATTGCATACACGTACAGCTCCTGTACACACTGCCATGAACCTCAACGCGATCTGAATCGATCCATAGCGCTACGCGAGCTCAGCCAATCACCGTGTTTAGCCAGCGAACACGCGAGTTTATCCATTTTGCCGTCCAAATATTACGCGATATTTGGACGGCAAAATGGATAGAGAACGAGCACGTTTTCTTTGACGCGCGACAAAGACTGACAGCCGGCGGCTCGCGCGCGAGCCAGTTCGCCCGGCACGTTTGCTCCAAAAGACTACGCGTAGCTGCAGGTACGGATAGAGCGTTCCAGGACACGCGTAACCGACTACGCGTAGCAGCGTATGCGCTATCCGTACGCAGCTTTAAGGATCGAGCGACGCGCATCAACCCTAGCGCCCGAGTGGCAATAGGAAACATAAACTCCTAAACGACCGGACACGAACTATTTTCTATTTATACTATGGAACCGTGATGTCATTAGTTAGCTGCGGCGATGAGATCGAAGATGGGTGACAACGGCAATGTTTTTAAAGGTACGGTTGGCATTGAATACATTACAACTGACCCATTGGGTTTATAATACTTTATTTGTATAGGCGGGTTTTATTTGGTCCTTTTCATTACGGCAAAGATTTACGAGTTTTACCTCTGTAGGTTTTTAGTAGCAACATAAAAAGTGTTTACCAACATTTCTTTGACTGTCAACTGATAAACCAATAACACTCTTTTTCCATTATATTATTTATTTAAAAAAACCTAAAAAATGTTACAGAAATAATTATTCTAATTATTTTTTAAACCGTTTAATAATTGAGACCTTGTACTTAAAAACAAAAAAGAATTGCGAGCATACACGTAACATTTATTCGTTGACGTTTTCACTTGTATGAATAGATTTTTAAGGCCAAAAATACTTAGGCTCTCCTTTTATTTTCTTCAAAAACAAAATGTGCATCGAATTAAAATAAGTCATTTATTTTTATTAAACGTTTGTAAAGCGGCCGGTTAAAAATCTTTCGACGTCACTACACCGCCATTTTGCTCAAAGATTTGGCTAAAAATGATATTAATGACGGCTAATTGCTCATTAAGCGGGCCGTTCTTTTGTCTCGCTTTATTATGCCTTTGTTTCATTGTTCCCACAACAGCGTGATTTTTATTTTTATTTTCGTAACGTAGTGACCGTAATAATTTCTAAAGAAACAATTCCTTGATAAGTTCTTAGTAATTACTGGGAATAAATGAATAAAATATCCTCTATCAAGTTTTATATATTTTTTTAACGATACAGTTCTTAGTGAGACTTAGTGGCCAGTCATTCAAAGGCGTTTTTTAAACTGACGACTGTGCCAGAACTATATTTCAGATAATTAGAAACAGACATATATGGCTGTATGGCATCTGATTCCTTTGCCTATCCGTGAAGGGATGAATATTATTAAAAAATAAAACGACTTCTCATTGGCCAATTTCATTTCATGTGCAGCACAAGACGTGTTCTGATTGGTCGTATAAGTGATCAGCGGACCGATGTGATTGGTCGACTTGCTCAATGGAACAGACCAACAATGTTAAGATTGTTGTCCAGTTTAAATTCATTGAATGCCTGCTCATTCAATGTACAACTATTGATTGTTTTGGGGACCAAGAATAGACCATCTTTCGCCGCATTTCCGAGCAGTGGTGTGAAAATTTAATTTATAGTCATGTCCACATTATTGCGAGTAATGACGCCCATTTGGAAGATCTCTGATTATATTTGACGATACGTTAGCCTAGTTAGTAGTGACCCTGCCTTTGAAGCTAGCGGTCCTGGGTTCAAATCCCGGTAAGGGCAGATATTTGTGTGATGAGCGCGAGTACTTGTTTCTGAGTCTTGGATGTTTTCTATTTTTTGATTTATCTATAAAGTATTTATATCGTTGTCTAGTACCCATAGTACAAGCCTAGAGCTTAGTTTGGGACTAGGTCAATTTGTGTGAGATTCGTCGTCCCCTAATATTTTATTAATATTTATTACCGGAATTCCTAATAACTTTTGTGCATACGTTTTCAATGCAGATAATTCACAAATACTTTAATAATCCGTGTATATTGCTGAATCACCATACTGTTACAGAAGATTTCCTTAACAGAACATTAACACAATATGTATGTGTTTATTTAACATTGATGTCCGTTTCTTTAGTCTTCTCGTGCCCATGATTATTACAATACGATCAAAATATCGCAGTAATTATTAATGTTTATTGCAGGCGACAATAGGGTATTTGCCTATTTTTTTATTAGCATTTAAATTTAAGCTTTTTTACCTTCCGAATAGCCTGGTATAAATAATTTTTTAATATCTTTAAAAATAAGAAAAATATAAATGTTTAAAACTTGCTTTTAGACAGAGAGGAAAATACAGTAATATGACGTCATATTACTCAACCGCCATATGAATTACACGCAAAACATCGTTTCGTGAGAAAGAGATAGACAAAAAACTTTAAAAGGCTATAACTTTTTTATTTTATTACCAATTTCAAATTTGATTTTGAAATATTTTAGCATGCTACGTATATTGATATATTATCCTAATTAATATATGAAATTTAATATCAGGCAAATACCCTATTATAATTTTAAATAATTTGCTAAGCTGCTTATTTACTGAATACTCATATTTTCCTTTTTTATCTACAAATTATAAAGGTATCTTACAGAGTAATTCCAATTTTGTTCGCTCGTATTAGATTTTACCTTCAATTCCACTTTTTAGCTCAAGGCGAACACCTAACCTGTGCATTGGTGTGTCGGCCTGCGTGCCTGAGGCGGAAATTAAAGACCGTGCTCGAGACGGAGTCAGTTCTGGTGAATTTTACTCCTTAGTGCTTTAAAGGAAAAACAGCTTACGTACACTTGTCGGTTCGGATAATTAAAACTATTCAGAATTAACACATTTTAGCGCGTCCATTCTCGATTAGGCATTCGATCTTAACGACAGAAGCCATGCTGCCAAATTGAAAATGCATGACGGGACTACTTAAACTCGCCGCTGCGACATTCACTCGTTCGATCGTTCGACCGCGTTTTTGAGAGAATCACACCCAAGATTAGATTATAATTTTGAAGCTGATGTACATTGTTTGAGAAAATTTTCATCTGCTTGTTTGAATTAGCCTCCGTCCGCGTAGAAGTTGGTTATTGGTATTCCATCGGGAACTAGTCAATTTTCTGGGAATAAAAGTATATTTTTTCCTTGCCTTCGACATAAGATTACTCTGTACGAAATTTAATTTAAATCGATTTAGCAGTTTAGCCGCTAAACTTTTTATAATAGTCGTATTGATTACAATTACACTGCAATGATGCTTGTGATACCAGGTCGATGTCGGCTGGCAAGTTTGTTGTGCCGAGGGTGTTTAATTACTACGGCGATAGGTGTCTCCAGAAACGCCTACCCTATAT
The DNA here is from genome assembly GCA_946894065.1 of Acleris literana. Taxonomy (NCBI): domain Eukaryota; kingdom Metazoa; phylum Arthropoda; class Insecta; order Lepidoptera; family Tortricidae; genus Acleris; species Acleris literana. The sequence continues at coordinate 24,966,419 of OX335671.1, read as the reverse complement.
ACTCAACAGCCTGCCCTCTGACATCAGGCAGGAAGCCATTTAAGCAAAGATTGGTAGAAAGCTGTATAGTTACCTTATTAAAAACATAATGGTAATTTAGGATACTTTACCTATATTGTGTTTAGTTTAGATTCATTATAGATTTAATAAGAGAGTAGAGACTGATCGATCCTACAGGCAAACTGTGCAAACGGTTTTGTGGGACATATGTTCCTATATATGTCGTAATTTCATATTTTTAATAAATAAATAAATAATAAAAAATAATAATTGTTTTACATTCATAATGATGATATGTATTAAGTATTCTGCACAATAAATAATTACCGTTGGGGCAGGAAGGTTGAAGTGGGGACCGCGAACTGGAAAACGAAGTTTTGGCAGAGAAGACAAGGCCGGCAATGTGATCGCGCGAAGCCAAGTGATGTGAGTAGAGATCGTGGAGATCCTTGGGGAAGGCCTATATTCAGCAGTTAACGTCTTTCAGGTGACATGATAAAGATTGTTTTTAATTAGCTCGCAAACCGTCAAAGTTACTTTCCCCATTTTCCTTTAAACCAACAGACGGTACAAAAGAACATGATACCGAAACGTCAATCTACTTCACAAACACATAAATATAGCACCATTTTAAAATTCAGTAGCTGGCCATCCATAATTAAAAAGTTAAAACCGCCATGACTCAGGCCACAAAGAATTCTCTACTTTCTTTCGTAAATGGAATTATTAATTTAAAATTGGAACGCGACGATAAAATTGGCAAAGCCAGAATGCCCGCGGCCGAGCCGGTGGAACAAACCAGCAATTAACGTCGATCAAACCAAATTGATTGACCAACCCATTCCGCCGAAAACTCTGAGAATTCATAAATTGTTTAAGGCCCCTTGTTTGGGGCTTTGACGGCTGTGAACCCTTAGTTTCACTTTGTTGAGACGTTTTGTTTTAAATATTTAGTCTGAAATTGTACCGATTTGTTGTTTTGACGATAATACATTGTTGCAGAGGATAGAAAGTACGCGATTTGTGTACGAGTCCATAAATTGCACTTTTTACCGAGGCAGAAATATTGCTTTTCACAACTACTGAGAGGAAATAAAATAGAAATTCATATTCAAAACTCAAATTTTAATTCATGTTAATGTGACATCACCCCCAATTTTACCATATAGTTTTTTTTTTTAAATCTGGACCCCTATTCTCGTGGCACTCGAGATTAATAAACTAACATGCGAGAAGAAGATGTCAACTCTATATAAAGTTCTATTTGTTTCGCCATATCTCCCATGTAATTTCATCTCTAGTGGTAAGAGATTAGGGGCCAAGTTTGAAATACATTTTAAAAAAAAAGCATTGACATAGCTTTTAGTCTGTGTATCTTTTAGCAAAAATACACCTAATATTTTACGACACAAAATGGTGTGTTCTGATTGGTCGACTTAGATTTTTCATTTTAAGGAGCTATGGCACAAAAATTGATTGATTGATTTTCATTGGTTCTTAAAGTTGGACAACAATGTTCTCGACCAATCAGCAAACACGCCGACAAAAACATTTTTGGTCTGTCCTTCCAAGTGACGTTTTGTGACCCCAAAAAAGACCATCTATGGTCATATTTCCGAGCAGTGTTGTGAAATGAGAGGTATCTTGTATACTTGTTTATTTGTTTTAAACAGATAAGAGAGTGGTAAGCACGTTCCAAGTGTTTCTACAGGAATATAAGCATTACAATTTTTAAAAAAGCGTCCCGCCTTCGCTTCATTCCAGTTTAAACAAACCAAAAATAGACTTTATCCATCCAGAACAAAGTAACTTTAAAAAACACGAATAGTTGCCGTGGTTCTGCAGATAACCTGTCGGAGAGATACATTATATGCACTCTCTCCTGAAAATATTAGTCTAGATAATATTTTAGAAATTCACTTTCAAAATACGAAATCATGAACCATTTTGTTCATAATTATTACGGCACATCTGCAGCTCCTACCAAAAAATCAAACCTCATTTTAATCCTCCAGCCAAATTAGCTCTTAAAACTTTAGCAGTACTCGCGAAGTTGAATGATTACGCTAATGAGACAATAATGGAGGCCTAAAAAGAACCGTTAGGGGACAACAAAACTCAATTAGGCGTGCAATTTATTTTGCGTACTCACGGGACGCGTTTGGACTGACCCTTGCAAAGAACACGGGTTTGTGAAATCAATAAATTCTCGATGTTATAGGGATTGTTGCTTTTTAATCTTGGTTTAAGAATGGGTTAAGTTTTTGTTCTACTTACTTATTAAACGCAGAACTCTTACCCCATTACTAATAAACATTGAGTAACGGTGGTATAGCGATACAATGTTTTGTCCTTATCTGTCAAATTCAAATGTCACAATGACAGATAAGGACAAAACATTGTATAGCTATACTACCGTTACTCAACTTTGATTAGTAAGGGGGTTAATGTTTATTGGATAATTACAAACGACGCCGTGTGTATCCTAGTTGTTAGTGGCCCTGCCTACGAAGCTAGCGGTCCCGGTTTCGATGCCAGGTATGACAAAGGGCAAATACTTGTGTAATGAGCGCGAGAATTTTTTCGTAAGTCTTGGATTTTTCTATGTATTTAAGTATGTTTATCGTCATTTAGTACCCGTAGTACAAGCGTTGAGGTTAGTTTTTGACTAGATTAAATTGTGTGATTGTCTCCTGTTTTTTTTAACATAATATAGGGCATATCAAAATCAAATCAAAATATTTATTCAGTAAATTGGCCACATACGGGCTCTTTTACAAGTTGGTAACTAATATAGAGTGAATCTACTAGCGCTTCGGACAAGACCATAATATCATTGCGGAGAGGAAGCGCCGCAAGAAAATCCAGCAGAAGGTAATTTTTTCAAACATTAGTACTTAAAAGTAAGTTACAATACAAGGTAACAAAGTAACAAATATAAATAGAAGAACTAGCACGAATAAAAACATTACAAATGTAAAAATTAAAAATATTGCATAGACATGGTATTATTCCTTTTCATCATTGTTGGGCTTGCAACCTGTCACTAATACACTGGTAAACATCTTAGCCTGATTATGCAAAATGTGGTTACAGAATTATCAACAAGCTTTTAGAGTTGTTGGCAATTCTGTAGCTCTGCCTACCCCAAACTGGGAATAAAGGCGTGAGTTTATGTATGTATGTATCATTGTTTCTCAATTAGCTTATGGATGAGTACTGAAACTCACTGAAAAACTTAAATCAATAATATGAACTTTTTTGACTGAATTTATTATGTCGCATGATTAGTCACACTAATCTGAACTTGTGTCTGTGTGTTTGTGACCATGCGTTAGTGTGTGCGGGGTATCAGTGGATTAGTATACATGTGGCCTTATTCTGAAAAACAAGGGCATAATACTTTCAATTGCCCTTTGAATAACCTTTATAATACGAGGCCAACGTGGCTAGGTTAGCTCTTGCATGTCAACTAAATTAATGAAAGTTTGAACATTTATACCTAAAGGTCTCTGCCCACTACACCGTATCATAATCATGACCTTACCATAGGAATAAATAATAACTACACGTAGAAGCGAATCTCCTTTGACCAGGCCCCAAATGCCGCGCTTTAAATACCTACTTCCCCCTTCACCCCGGTACGCCCCTCTGTCTTCCGCGCACAAAGTTAGGGTTGTCACTTGCGAAATATTTTAATCGGTTTATGGATGTGGTATAGAAGTGTAGTCACTTATTTTTAATTATTATTAATGTTTTACTTCAACGTGGAAATATTTTAGCAAAATGAGTTTTTTACATTTACGTTAAATTAGGTAATAATACTTTTAGATGATATTAAGACTATCTCATAAGACTCCTTCATTCAATAAATTATTTCTAATTATTTTGCCGTAAATAGTCGTTCACTTTTTAAAACACTCAACCATAAACACTGAAATTAACAGAAATACGAAAACCAATTCAAGACATATATCAATATCTTGGTTAATATATATTCCGTGTGTGACGCCCCTGACTGACTAGACACCTCAGGTGTAGCCAGGCGGTAGGTATCTAACGCGCCGAGCGCGCGTCCCGAGCCGGGAGTTTCGCTTCTACGTGTAGTTATTATTTATTCTTATGACCTTACTATGACCGTAATAAGAACGTGTCGGACAAAAAAATATTCTTTGTATTGAAAAGTATGAGCCCAGTAAACTGTTCCGTCAGCGTTCCGTCACCGACCAACGTTTCAATACTAATTATCTTCCGGGCCTGATACGTTCATAGTACGGTAATGGTATGGTACGGCGTAGTGGGAAGCGACCTTAAGGCAGAACCGCATTTTTTTTTCTCCACCTTTACAAATAAAATCAACACCTCAAACGATTGACGTAAAATAAAATTTGGCGCATATTAGTATGGTCGACCAAAAAAGTCCAAAATTTTGGACTTTAATGGTATACAAATAGAGTCGAAAAACTGGAATAGGAGTATGGTCAACATTTTTTTTTTTTAATGACAATGAGAAGGTACGCGAGCACTCAGGCTACCTGATGGTAAGTGGGATCTGAGACCCATAGACATTTGAAACCTCAAGACTACAATCTCAAAACTGCAACCCTTAGATTTCAAATGCGTTGCCAACCCTGAGGACTAAGATGGAATGCCTCTATGCTAGTAATTTCACCGATTGTCTTGTCCCCACACCGGAACACAGCAATGCGAACACTACTGCTTGGTGGTGGGTTAATGGATAAGGTGGTGGTAGCGATCCGGACGGACCCTGCACAAGGTCCTACCACCACTAAAATACATACTTTATAGCTTAGACCGACGTACAGTCGAGTTCATAAATATGTATACACTTTACTACCTTGTCTATTTAATGTCATGTTCAAATTGCCATACGAATTATGACAGCGATTTAAAGTGACAAGGCACTAAAGTGTATAAATATTTATGAATTTGACTGTACTTTTAATCCTGAAAAATTGGATAGTTATCGAGGGAATAGTGATAAACGAGTTTTACGCGGGCAGAGTCGCGGGTAAAGCTTACCTTAAAGGTCTTATGATCTTAATTTGATTAAGTCTAAGAATAAACTAATCCTTTATTAACTTAATTAAAACCGTCTGTAACCTATTTTTGATTAAAACGTTAGTTTAAATTAACTCTGTTCATAAAGTATAAAGCTATTCTCTATGCATGAAAACTGAATTAATTTTATATTATATAGTGAGTTGTGGCTAAAATCAACGCTACGCTGCAACGGCTAATCATGCCATTTGAATTTATAATTTAATTAACATAAAATCTTGATTAAACTAAATATAAATACTGATTTTTTAGAGTTTCGTACCTGAAAGGGACCCATCGGGACCCTATTAATATGACTAGGTACGCTGTCCGTCCGTCCGTCCAACTTTTATGAGCTGTGTCTTTTGAACCGTAATAGATAACGGGTTTTTTTTTCCATAGTATAATAATGTAATTAAGGCGGATATTCTCACATTAATTTTAACTAAAGAGAAATAATATTTTTATTTATTTTTATGTCTCGTAAATTGGTTAAATATACACAAGTCAAATTTGGTACGATTATTTATTTATTTATTTATTTATTTATTGGTAGGAAATCCAACAGTTACAAATACAAAATATGAAACAAGAATAAGAAACACAAAACCAATTAAAGGATTTCACATGTAGTGACTGAGTAGCAAACTTAAAGTTTAGTACAAACTTCAAAGGTACACGCACCTACACAAAAACACTAGCGCAAATAAAAGGTAAAATTAAAACTACTGCTAAATACTAGCCAGAGGTAGATCGACAAAAGGTTCTGTTACCTATGGTACACAAAACATGCTCAAACAACACATTTCGCTATTAAACTTCGCCTCACGGAAGGGACTTTACAATTGAATACATCAATATCCAGCTTATTCACCCAATTATTCAAGCCTTTACCAGCACGCGTCAAGAAACTGTTTTGTCTGTATCTAGAGGATTATAGTTCAAACTGAAAAAAAAAACAAATAGATGTTAATGTGCGAGTTGAGCTCGCGCTGATTCGACATCGAAGTCAAATCGGAACATGTTAAATTATAACCCCCTTACTAATAAACTTTGAGTAACGGTGGTATAGCTATACAATGTGTTGTCCTTATCTGTCATTGGGACATTTGAATTTGACAGATAAGGACAAAACATTGTATAGCTATACCACCGTTACTCAACGTTTATTAGTAAGTGGGTAAGCAAGAAAATAGTCATTTAAATCAAATTCAAAATTCAAATTCAAATTCATTTATTCTGTAAGTAGGCCCTGTAGGCACTTTTACATGTCTGAGTCTACCAGCACTTCCAAGGGACTCTGTTGAGAAGAAACGCCGCAAGAAACTCAACAGGAAGTCTTTTTTTATATGAGTAACTTATTACTATGATAAACTTAAGCTAACTAATTTAAATGTCACAGGGATGTACAGGTCCCAGGAGCAATTATGAGACTCAAAGTATATTCAATTTAAATTGGAAATGTAAAGTCTCCAAATTTCAAATAAAAATTAAAAAATCGAAATTTTAACTATTTAATACAAACATGTTCTCCAGACTTAATCTAGCCAAAAAGTAACAAGCATTTTTCAAGCTTACTTACTACCAATGTAACATCATTAATATTTCTTTATTAAAAACTTGTTTACAAAATATTAATTACAAAACGATTAGCACAAAACTTGGAACGGAGGGGAGATAAGAATCTAGAACGGAGCCTGACAGGCCGATAACGACGTCTGGGGTGACTCTGCATTGCAAAAATATCGAGGCAAAAGAATTAGGCCGAATTGTGAAAATAACTTGTTAGAAAAGAAAGAAAGAAAATTCATTTAAGAAAACAAAAAGAACTGTTTATTCATGACAAGGAATATAAATTTGGACAGAAATGTATGATTTGTCACGAAATGATCACAACTCGGCGTGATGCTGGCAGAGCGCTGGTCTTCCGTTGGTGAAGACACGGTGCAATGACGCCACGATCAAACACGCATCAATCGAAAGCAAAATTTACATAACACTAATAAAATAAAACAGATAAAACGGATAAAAACATGCCACGCAATTTTATAATGCCGTCGTGAAAACACACAGCTTTATGCAGCATTGTTTCGTATTCGCATTTGTAATATTAGTAGAATATAATACAGGGTGCCCCAGAAACTGATGTCAACCCGCCTAGGGCTGATAGAGCAGCTAAAAAGCTATCGATTTAACCCCTATGTATGTTCAGCGATTTTTACTAGTTTCGGAGATATTAATAAATAATATATCACATATATTCCCTTATGTCCATGTCACGAAAATACATTATTTTCATGTTTTATTTCATAATTTTTCATGGACATAAAGGAAAATTACGAAAATTCAGATTAAAATGATCAATATCTCCGAAACTAGTAAAAATCGCTGAACAAACATAGGGATACAATCGATGGCTTTTTAGCTGCTCTATCAACCCTAGGCAGGTTGACGTCGGTTTCTGGGACACCCTGTATAGGTGCTCACTATAGTGCCCGGCTGATAAAAAGACAATCCTGTCACATTGCACAGCCCTAAAGTTTTTAAATATTGATTATGAGGACAGAAGTAACAACAAAAGATGAGATAGATAAGATAAATATTTATTGTCAAACTGTGTACAATTGTTATTACATGTCAAAACCAAAAGATTAATAGTTCCAACAGTTTACCCATTTAGTTCGTACCCTTGGCAAATGATTATGTATTCTTATTCCAGTGACATAAGTGCTATTCTTCAGTATACAGCTAGAAGGGCGACCTGTACATAGGTCATTTTTACATTGAGATCGTATTTGATTCTTAGTCACCTTTTTATTGAATATTTCTAGTATATAAATACACGCTATGCACATGCTAACCTGATTCGTTGCCTGTAAAACAGCTCCAAAGTGGCATATGAATCATATTACTTGAGCTGATTTGGCCGTGAGGTGCCCGATTGTCCGAAAGAGACCTGTCAAAATTGCTGCACTAATGCCTAACGCATTCTCAATCGCAATCGACTTCATAGTGTTTTCATTTTGAAAGCAGACTCGCCTTCGGACTGTCAAAATGAAAACGATTACGAAGATTTTTAAATTGAACAGAAACGTCTGTTACGAAATTCTAAACTTTGCGAAAAAAATTCGTCGGTCTTACGAAGGATTCGAACCTACATCTCCTCTGGCTCTCCGGGCCGATGCAGGCGCATTACCGATTATGCCACCAAGACCCTACTTAAGATCCACGAAATTAGTAATCTCTTGCTTTTTCATACTCGGAGGGTATGCTGACGCCATCTATCGTCGTTTATATATGTTGTTTATGAGATGTAGGTTCGAATCCTTCCTTAGACCGACGAAATTTTTTCGCTTTAATATAGTTTAAAACGATTACGATTGCAAGTTAGGCAATAAGCCTGCTTGTCTGGACTGATGCTACACAATTTTCAGTTCGAAGAAAGCGTCAATCATAAACCTTTGAAGACGATAATCGTCTGTTATTTAATATGATTAACTGACATGTCTATATCGACCAACGACGGACAGTCAGTTACCGCAAACTATTAGTCAGTGAAGCCATGTACTCTTTACAGTATTTATTGTGAAAATATCACCAGACTTTCACCGTAAATACTGTTATGTGGGTGATGGGAATTAATTGTTTTAGTGAGTAAGTCTCTGTTGGTTTAACTGCACATTATTAACGATACACCTTCTATGCGAACACAAATTTTAGCTTAACGATTTTATAGTGTAAATAATATCAATTACCTACCCTTTATAATATAGCGTACCTATCTTTTCAAGTTTTATTAAGCAATATCATGCAATTTCATTTGTCACTTCTGAGAAGCAGACTAAGTTCAAATTCATTTTTCTCAAAAATGTCCGGAAATGTTGACATTCCTATCTACATATTGAGACGCGAAGTACATAGTTTACTGACAGTTCTCAAATACATAAATAAAACATTGCATACAAATTCTATTACTATCTATCTGGTAACTTTTTAAAAAGTGTAAAGAGCCATAATAAAATGAGGGCACAAGTCTTATACATCCAAATTTTACTCGAAACATAACTTTTTTATTTGTGCCTGGAATAGCTTGTTTTTTTTTTAAACAAGAATTGCGTTTCTCCTTGTCATACACAAAAAAGGCGGTAAGGAATGATGGTTTTTTCACATTAAGTTTCTGTTTGTATGCAATTCAAAAAATTAGTTCAAGCGATGAAGATTTGACTCAAACACGCATTTTTTTTTTGCGATTTTTGGGAAAAGCACTATATTTGCCTCGGCAGGAACAGCAATTGCGGGCTTCGTATTTTTAAACGGACTCGCAAGCTCGTCCGTTTAAACCAATACTCGGCCCGCAATTGCCTACTTCCATGCCTAGGCAATAATGTACTATTTAATGTGTGTACTTTATTTAGTAATATCAGTTGTTAACTTGTTACCGTTACATTGACGAATTTTTTTTAACAAAATATATCAAATTATGGTTATTAGGGCTTATATTTTCAGTCCTTAAAATGTTATGTTCGTATGGAATACACACACTTTATAGTTTTTACTTTTAACATCTACAAACTGCAGACATATGTTTTTGGCATGACAAGTCAGCAAAATTGTTTCTGATTTACAATTTGTCTGATACTTAGAGTCACTGTGACACAGTTCTCTGGTGGGTCAGTACATAATGGATCTCCAAAAGCCGATTCCTTAGCAAGTTCTGACTTGATCAAGCGAAGTTGATCAAAGAACCACAAATTGCACATTAGAATTACCATAATCTTGTTCAGAACTTTAACAACATCCTGATTTTTCATCTCCAACTAATTTGAAATTATAATTCGCGGCGAAGAAATCAAATCAAAATTCCATTTAACTTGGTATTTCAATATTTGTTTGCAACAGCTGTTTTTTATTATAAGTGGGGATCTATTAAAAAACCGGACAAGTGAGAGTTAGACTCGCGCTCTGAGGGTTCTCTACCCTGAGCACAAAGTTTTAATTTCTATTGAGTAAGTAACGTTAACGTATCGTCATCGAGAAAATGTATATGGAAATTAACAGGGTTAGAGTTTTCATAGCACGGTAAGACGAAGAAAGCTGTGGAGTCGATATTAACATTAAAATTCTCTTACTCATACTCCTCATTTATTTATTTAATTCTAAAATACTTTTATATTCGTCCTGAGCTCCTGAGTAAAGCTGCTAAGCTAAGTAATGAAAGATTACAATTATAAACAAAATAATTTTAATGTACAAATTATTTAATAACGTAATAAATATTAAAAGTGAAAGTTATTATCCATATTTATAATTAAATTAAATTTTGCAATTAAATCAACTAATGTGTAAAAGTATGCGTAAGAGTTGAATTTTAATGTTAATGTCGACTCCACAGCTCTCTTTCGTCTTACCGTGCTATGGAAACTGCGAACCCTCGAAATTAATAAAAGTGACCAAGACTATATTAAATACAGATGTAGTGAAATATCCTTTCACATCGTATTTTCTCGGAAATGTTCGTATTTCTCATGCTACTTCAGTCTGACTCAGTACCCACCAAGGCAACGTGGGGGAATCGATATAGAGTGGTTAATACCAGAGTATTTTTATGTTAATTAAGAATAAGTTTGTTTTCAGTTCTTTTTAATACTCATGCCGAAAGCATTTAGACCTGGGAAACATTTAGATCGACAAGACTGTGAAATTATTTTCAACATTTATTTATATTTCTTCTTGTTTACCTGCACCTAATTTCTGTATAGTTGATCGTGGTGGTTTTAAAATCTCGTTGTGATATACTTCAAACTCGTAGTTTGACATTGGACACTGATAACTAAAGTACTCTGTTTATTTAATACAAACATGTCACTTAATAATTCAATAATTCATAGACACGTCGGCATCATTCGGAAGTAGACGTGGGTTCCGAGTTTTCACGATGTGAAAGGATTATTCACTAGATCTGTACTAAACTTTGATAGCAAATTGCCATTGACGTTGACTTTTGCATCGTCATCGAGTAATAAAATAATGTATAAAAACGTAGCTCGAAATAATTGCCTTTCTCATGACAGTTATGGTGTTGTTTTTAACTTGGCCGACATCACTTTCAAATAACTAGAGCAGTGATCTCCAAAGTGGTCTATATCGACCCCCAGGGGTCCACGACGACCTGCAAGGGGTCTATGTGAGCGGAAAAAATGGCGGAGACAATGAGAGGAATATGGGGGTCCACGATATTGGATCCCATTTAAACAGGTCGGGACTTAAATTCTGGCTTTCCATTAATGGAATAATCCATATTTATACACAGATAGTAGGTAGGCACCTTCTTACTTACGTAATACTTTCTTATAAATATATGAATATACACATAGCTATCTATATAAATTACGTGTTAATTTTCTCTGCGTGTAAGATTTTATTTTGTGTAAAATATTTTTCCGAGCTAAAGTTTAATTGTAGCTTTTTTTTTGCGTTCAACGTTATTCGTGCAAATATCCCAAAGATTTCTTGCTTAGTTTTTACGTGACAACGCAAATATTAGGTAAGCAGAGGGGTCCACCCAAAACCGAAGAAATTGCCAAGTGGTCTACGAGCCAAAAAAGTTTGGGGACCTCTGAACCAGAGCTATCGATACATTGACAATACAATAATATGTCAAAGGAAATTATATATTTGACCCATTTGAATAGGCCCAGTCAAATAATACCATTATTCCGTCAATAAATACGTACAGCAGTTAGAAAAGATTATACAGGGTGTCATTAGTTCGGTCTGTATAGCAAAAATAAAATAGCCTAATGAATGGAACTCGTGTCGGCCATTTTGGAAGCTCAGACGAGCGTAATTAAGAAAATTATAGGAGCCAAACAAGCTTAAAAGCTTTGCTTAAAAGAGTTAATAGCTAACTTAATTATAAAAATAAATGAACAATTTAGACGTTACATAAAACTTTTTAGAATTTGCAAATGACATAATTTATGTAAATCAAATTAAGGTTTAGTTACTGCCAGAGAGCTGTTTTGTTTATTAAAATAAGTAAATTAACTAGTTCGTTAAATAGATTACGGAATAATGAGATTGACAGTGCTCCTGTAATGCCAAAGTCCCTATAAATAAAATAAAGATTAGAAAATAAGACCGGGCAAGAACATGTCGGACCATGCTCTGTGTAGGGTTCCGTAGCCGTTACTACATCCATCAAAAATCTTGGGATAGACACTCAGTATCCGTAGACAAATTTGATGTTTTGTCTCAGTAGTAATATGACTATAATGAAATGTTTAAAACTGTCTAGGGATAAAAAATATCCCTATACTCGAAAATCGAATTTAAGACCAAAAAAACTACGACAGATACGTCACTGTCATAAGTGTCAAAGTCACTTATGTCAGTGTCAATCGAACATTCCAGAGTTAGCCAACCTTTTTGCATTGATAATCAAATTGTTGTAATTATTTGTAGATAATTCTAACATTTTCAATATCAAAAGTTATATTTAACAATATATACTTAAAACTACCTACTAATAAATATTCTTAGTGCGAAGTGAAAATATACTAAGGCAAATATATTTTTTTTTAGTGGCAACCCACGTTGGTTTTTAATTACATTTTCGAGTATAGGTACTTTTGATGTGTGTACATACGCAAAAAAAACTATTCAAAAAACACACGTGTTAGTTTTTTAGGATTCGTTTTTTTATTTAAAGTCCTTTAGGGCTAAGGTATTTTTTTAGTAGGTATAAATATAAACAATTTAGCTGCCTGTATCTCAGGAACCAATTAAGTGTAGGTACTTGGTTGTGATAGTTTTTTCTAAGTTCGTTCGTTTGTTTCGTAAGGACAGATGAATAGACGGACAGCGGTCATGGGAAACTATAAGGGACGAAACTCATTTAAATGGATTAGATCTATGACTACAACTTTCCCGCGACGTTGCTTGCGGCGGACTTGAAATTTCTTCAACTTTCTTCTAGCTAGTTATTTTTTGCATTTTTGAAGGCGGTTTTTTGTTTTGTTAAACATTTATTAATTGTAAGTACATGTAAACTCTTCATAACACTTTTTTATTACAAATATTCACTCATAAGACGATGTTTTTAAGTTAACCTTAGAATTAATGAGCGAACACGAGGATAGCAAAATAAAATGTTAAGCTTAAAATGTAAAATCAGTCAATATTTCAAATACATACAAAATAGATAAAATTTAAATGCGCACAAACAATTATATTCAAATTATATAACCATCTTGCTTAAAATTAATATCTTATACATTACTTCGTCCTTTAAGATTAAAATTTGAAAGCTTAGTTTGGGACTAGGTCAAATTTGTGTCTAATTGTCCCATGACATTTATTTTTTTATTTTTAAAACAAAGAAACCGGATCTAGCCTTCTTCATGTAGTTTTTACTTTTATTTTACGATACACGTCGTATTTAGAACACCTCGCTTGCTTAGCAAAAATAAAACAATCATTACTCTATTTTTAATACCGTTCCCGAGGCGCTACGACATAAAATCCTGCAGCAGTCTTCTACGTACCTAATAAACAGTTAAAATGATAGTAAAAAACCGGCCCAGTATGAGTTGAACTCGCGTGAAGAGGGTTCCGTACATACTTAATTTATCTAATATATAAAATTCTCGTGTCACAGTTTTCGTTGCCATACTCCTCCGAAACGGCTTGACCGATTTTGATGAAATTTTTTGTGCTTATCCGGTATCTATGAGAATCGGCCAACATCTATTTTTCATCCCATTATTTATATGGCAAAACAACGTTTGCCGGGTCAGCTAGTTTTTGGTATAATTCTCATAGGTTTTCTTGTAATCTACAAGCAAGGAACTAGGTATATTTCGTTTTTTTTTTCAAAATTTTAGGCGCTGTAGTTTCGGAGGTCTGGTGGGGGGGGGGGAATGGTCAAGTTTCGTCTTTTTTCATGAATAAAATCAAAACTATTTATTTTACAATATTAACAAAATTATAGTTGAGATCCTCGTAACGAGCGATTTCATTTGATGACACAGTAAGGTTTGCAAAGCTTTTTTTAATTTCTTAATTTTGCTCCCCGAAAATGACCCTTATTTAAAAAAAAAATTACTTTGCACATTGGTGTTTGGGTCATAGGATTACAACATCCTACCAAATTTATTAATTGTCAGTACATGTAAACTCTTCATAACACTTTTTTATTACAAATATTCACTCATACGATGATGTTTATAATCCCTTTAAGGGATCTTTTTAAGTTAACCTTAGAATTACTGAGCGAAGACACACGGATAGCAAAATAACAAGTTAAGCTTAAAATGTAAAATCAGTCAATATTTCAAATACATACAAAATAGATAAAATTTAAATGCGCACAAACAATTATATTCAAATTATATAACCATCTTGCTTAAAATTAATATCTTATACATTACTTCGTCCTTTAAGATTAAAATTTGAAAACTTAATGGTATAATATTATTAAGTTTCGCGAATTTCGCACGAAGTACTCCGTAAAATTATGATAGCACTTTACTTATAAGTAAGTTTGTTGATTCATTAATAATTGTTGATGTTATAGTAGCTCTTACTCTAAGTAAAAGCTAACATAACTTTAACAATATGATAACGACGTATAAAGACATAACAGATTAAAATTGATAGTAGATAGAAGATATTCGACGACGCGATGGCCTAGTTGGTAGTGACCCTGCCTACGAAGCTAGCGGTCCTGGGTTCTAATCCCGGTAAGGGCAGATATTTTGTGTGTTTAGCACGAATAATTGTTCCCGAGTCATGGATGTTTTCTATGTATTTAAATATGTATTTCTCTATATAAGTATATATATCGTTGTCTAGTACCCATAGTACAAGCCTAGAGCTTAGTTTGGGACTAGGTCTTGGTGTTACATGATCCCCTGATATTTATTTTATTTTATTTTTTATAGTAGGTCGGGGCCCTAGACAAGATGCTTGAAGCTTGCGTGAACGATTTGCCTCGCCTCTGGTACACTAACATAGTTCCGAAGAATCATGTCGATGCAAAATCCCAATTTTTCATTTATTTTTTTATGCATTATCATTATTGTACAAGAATAAAAAACTAAAAACAAAACACAGGCAATATAAAAAAAACAAGTACAAAGGCGATCTTATCTCTTTAAAGGATTTCTGACAGACAACCCTTATTGAAAATAAAAGATAAATAAGTACCCAAAAGACAAACACACGACATGAATAAAAAGAAAACCGGTACCTAATAATAATGAAACAATAACAATACACAACAAAGTTCGCCTTTGTACATCCCTATTATATTTTTGTCTATTTTATAATCTTTTGTTTGTACAATAAAGTGTTTACATAAATACATACTTATGTAAATACACTATCCCAAAACCAATTTTTCTACTACAAAACTTTATTAAATAATATTGCTCGTAGTTCTTATATTTAACTTACGTATTGCAATTAAATTATGCATTCTAAATAGCTAAAGTAATTACATAGCTTTCGGAAAAAAAACGTACAAATTAAATTTAAAATATAATATATCAGTGGACAGTCTCACACACTTTCACCTAGTCCCAAACTAAGTCTAGACTTGTACGGGAGCCCTTTGTTTCCCATAATTACATTGGTCATAATGTAATTGTAGACATAATTTTTGATAGTCATAATTTTTTATATTGCTCAAACTGTAAACTTTTCAGAAGTTCTGAAATATCTAACGTGTAGACAAGGCTAGGTTAGGTTAGGTTTGATTTATAAAAATCCGGAAAAAGTAACAGTTTCTTTAAAAAAACATTATGACTTGCGATGATTATGACCTAAAGCACATTATGACTAAAAATAATTATGTCAGTCAATATAAACCCGGCTTGTACTATGGGTAACGAACAACAATAAACATATTATTATATAAAAATAATAGATTTGTTCGTAAGTCTTGAATGTTTTCTATTTATTTAAGAATGTATATCTCTACATGTTTAAGAGGTTTTCTAGTACCCATAGTACAAGCCTAGAGCTTAGTTTGGGACTAGGTCAAATTTGTGTCTAATTGTCCCATGACATTTATTTTTTTATTTTTAAAACAAAGAAACTAGATCTAGTCTCCTCCATGTAGTTTTTAATTTCTTTATTTTTTTTTATTATTTTACGATACACGTCGTATTTAGAACACCTCGCTTGCTTAGCAAAAATAAAACAATCATTACTCTATTTCTAATACCGTTCCCGAGGCGCTACGACATAAAATCCTGCAGCAGTCTTCTACGTAATAAACAGTTAAAATGATAATAAAAAACCGGCCCAGTATGAGTAGAACTCGCGTGAAGAGGGTTCCGTACATACTTAATTTATTTTTGATATAATTCTTATAGGTTTTCTTGTAATCTACAAGCAAGGAACTAGATATATTTCGTTTTTTTTTTCAAAATTTTAGGCGCAGTAGTTTCGGAGGTCTGGTGGGGGGGGGGGAATGGTCAAGTTTCGTCTTTTTTCATGAATAAAATCAAAACTGTTTATTTTACAATATTAACAAAATTATAGTTGAGATCTTCGTAACGAGCGATTTCATTTGATGACACAGTAAAGTTTGCAAAGCTTTTTTTAATTTCTTAATTTGCTCCCCGAAAATGACCCTTATTTAAAAAAAAAATTACTTTGCACATTGATGTTTGGGTCATAGGATTACACCATCCTACCAAATTTCACTTGATTTGGTCCAGCAGATTCGGTGCAAATTGGCTGTGACAGACGGACGGACAGATAGACAGACGCACGAGAGATCCTATAAGGGTTCCGTTTTTTCATTTCCGTTATTTTAGCTTTTATAACTGCTGTAAGGCTTTCACTACTTTAGACATGCTTTCAATTCGCCGTAAACGAATGTTAATTGCAGACGTAGTAAAATTTCCATGGTTTCCAGTAAAAAAGGAAATTAGGTACTTACTTTTTTTTTCTCGTAGTATTTCTGCTACTTTAATATTAATAAATAGCGGCCCTCTGGCAGCTTCGATCCGTTGCAAATTTCTGATTTTGCGGGTATGACTTTTCTATTTTACAAACTACATACATACATAATCTCACGCCTTCGTTCCCAGAGTGGGGTAGGCAGAGCTACAGAATTACAAACATCTCTAAAAACTTGTTGATAATTCTATAACCACAATTTGCACAATTAGGCTAAGATGTTTACCAGCGTATTAGTGACAGGTTGCAAGCCCATCGCCTAACAGTACTACAAGCCTTTATTCCCTATATCCTCTTACGACATCCACGGGAAGACATGGAGTGGCACTATTCTAACTCGGCAACCACACGAGGCACTCGGCAACCACACGATTTTACAAACTGTTCCTGAGAATAATGAACACAACAAAAAAATACTATCCCATTAGGTGCTGTCTTTCAGAAGTTATACGGGAACATACATTCTTTCTTCTTTAGTCAGTACAACTAGAAAAAAATATTATACTTAGAACCTTGTCATTGTGACTGTCATTGTTATTGTCATACATGTCATTTGATATTCAGTTTGAAGTTTATTATGACAGTGCACTAAAGTGCTTAACATGTTCGTTGGGGGTTTTACCTAAGTTGTTGATACGATTTAAATTTCATGATGGTTTCAATACACTTATAATTTATATAAAAATGAATCTGAAAATAGTTTGATTTTAATAATAACATCTTCTTTTTTCTTGGCTTTTACCGCTATAGCCTATTTTAATTTTAATTTTATCGATCTAGACGAGCACCGGCATTTTTTACCCGCAATAAAAAGGTGGTATTATGTTTAACTGGTGTGTCTATGTGTGTGTATCTGTATACCTAGATGTGCCTGTCTTTGTTATTGTAGCTCCCATGGATTAAATTAAAACGGTTTTTTTATAAAGAAAGCTAGTTTATTTCGTTGATTCTTAGCCAGGTGCGATATAAATGAGAAACAGCACGCCTTTCGCGTAAACACACTCGGAATCACAATCGTTTTCATTTTGAAAATCGAAGGCTTGACTGCAAAATGAAGCCAATTGTTTTGTTTTCAAGCCGATCGAGATTAAGAGATAGCAGCAGGTCGGAAAGAAGGGGCTGTCATTATACCTGTCATAATAAGATAATAATCTTATTTATAAACACAAACATACCTTCACGCCTGTAATCCCAGAGTGGGGTAGGCCGAGCTACAGAATTACCTACAACTCTAAAAACTTGTTGATAATTCTGTAACCACATTTTGCACAAATAGGCTAAGATGTTTACCAGCGCATTAGTGACAGGGTGCAAGCCCATCGCCTAACAGTACTACAAGCCTTTATTCCCTTAGTCGCCTCTTACGACATCCACGGGAAGACATGGAGTAGCACTATTCTAACCCGGCAACCACACGGATCTTTTTAATAATTCTATTAAAATACTATTATTGAATTAAAACGCTTCTGTGAGCTATGATTTATATTTTTTATAAATACATCGAAGTCTATGGTGCTCAATGTGTATTTAAAAACTTATTATCACAATGTGATTTAAATAATTATTAAACAAGTAATTAGACGAAACTTTAAAAAGATAAAAGTTGCAGCAAGTTATAATAGACCTATTTAATTTAAGCATTATTTTAATGAAAAAATCATTTTAAGATAAGCAATTAAGCAAATGGCTTTTTAATTGATTAAATTAAGAAGCTTTGGTTACTTTAGATGCATAATTAAGTTTCAGTTGCTAATAAAAGCGCACCATTAAGGTAAAGGATTAAAATTTCTTTTTACTTTATTGTGTTACCTTGTGTTTTGTTTTTGCTATTTTGCATTATTATTCTGTGGTAATTAAGCGCTTTAATTTGCTCGAAACAAAACGTATATGAATAAAGATTGTTGAAATATTAAAAACAAATGTAAACTCGTTTCTGTATTTAAGTAACTCGGTACTCTAGAAATTAATCTTATAAATTTTTAGTATTTAAGTTTTTTTAATTATATTTATTTATCGCAGCAGGTGGAAAGAAGTGGTCTCTGCCTACCCCTTTGGGAAACAGACGTGATTTAATGTATGTATGTATTTATATAAAAAAACATCCTTACGTTTTTGAACCCGGGATTATATTAAAAGGCTCTTACTGTAACAGCTTTACCATTAGAAATAAAAAAAAAACATTTTTTTTAACCAGTACTCTTTAGAATTACATAGCTTTTTCCTGTACGGAGCACAAAATAGCACTTTTATGCACTAGCGTTTGCTGTGTAGCGTCTGCATTGTACGCATTAATGGAACAATCGTGTCACTTTTAAGATAGAATAAAACCGCGTTAGAAAATAAAGTTAAATCTTTATTGAAATTAAAAGTGAACTTCAGAAAAGAACTTGAGATCGAAACATTTCTTTTCTTGTTCAAATAATTGACCTAACAACTACATGAGTTGACGATAGCCAAGTTAACTATTTCACAAAGTAATAAATAGTACATTGTGTATTAAGGGTGGTAAAGACAGAAATACAAACGAGAATCTGTTAGAAGCCCAAAGCCGAAGGCTGAGGGATTTAATGACTCGAGCTTTGTATTTCCTTTACCACCCATGTAACATACAATGTTTTTCATCATATCAAAAATAAAATCAGACAAAAGATCATATTTTTAACTTACGATTCTCACTAATAATTTTAGTCGCGTTGGCGATGTCCGTTGGAGTCGCATTATCCCTTTCTTCTGATGAAGTGATGACGACATGTATTTTATTGATATATACATTTAAATATGTGCACAAAGACACCCTTTTAATTATTATTTTGGAATCACACAGTTTATTTATTAGTTATTTATAAATTAGCGGCAGACTACATCATTGTCTATGACTTACCACAGATAATGTCAAACGTGTTCAGGAGTCCGATTCTAGTGACAGTCGAGATCAATAGTTATTATGCGACATTTTTAGAAAATTGTATGCAACTGACATTTCCTCTTGAATGAAACTTCATATCGAATGGCACAAGAATTGGGGTCCTGACGTAATATGATAGTTTGAGTCCACGTATTATATTTAAAAAAAAAACTATTACCCACGATAGGGCGTAATGGTAAAAAAAAGGCCCGCGGGTATTATTTTGGATTTACGGTCGATTTTTCTAGCATGTTAGGACACTATTTACGAGCAAGTATGATGAAAAAAATAATATATGTAGAAGATAAGGAAAACGCTGCATATTTGATACTATCCCTCAATATCCTTGTCATTTTAACAAATCTAACTACAAAGCATTTGTTAAAATTAGGCCCTGCGTTAGCCTATACAAGAAAACGAAGAATCATGGTACAGTCGACGTCATAAATATGTTTACACCTTTGTTCTTTGTCTATTTAACGTCATGTTTAAACTGCCATATAAAAGTGTCATAGCGGATAAAGTGACAAGGTACTATAATGTAAACATATCTTTGACGTCAACTGTAAATGAATACAAAGCCTCTATTTTACTTTGTCTTTACACCTATTGCTATCACATGTGGCGTTATCTATAAAAAGGCACCTTGTTGTCGATGGCGCTTCCGCCATTATTAAAGATGCTCCGATATAAATACAACGTCGCGTGACGCAGTGCGGCGTAAGCGCCATCGACAATAAGGTCAATTTTCATAGATAACGCCACATATTGTAAACATTATGATAGCTCTTACTCGTATTAACCTAACAGTAATGTCAGACATGTCGAAGACACAAATACAATAGGGTCCAGGTCTAAATCGCGCTGCCAGATCAACACAGTATCATTTCAAAAAACTAGCTTGTTTCGTTTCAAGTTCATAGGAAATGTAATAGAGTCGATTTTAAAATGTAGTCGTATTTTGAGTTAATGCTGTATTGATCTGGCAGTGCGAAATCATTACTCTCCTTCTTCAGAATTTTGATAATAAAGGAGAATGGGCAGAATCGCACCTTTAGAACAATACTGACCCAATTCAAAATTTGTGCTTTCAAACTTTGAGTCATAAATTTATTATCATAGAGACCTAACTCGAAATTTAAAATTTCTCAATTAGGTCACTATTGTTCTGAAGGTGCGATTATGAACGTTGGCCTAGAAACCAATAACAATAAGCACTATATCATTGGATATCCTTTTTAATTGTACATCGATTTTGTGTAGTGGGTAACCTCAAATAACTGTGAGTTTTTTTTATCTGGAACATCGGGACGCCTACGTAGACGACGTTAGCATAATAACTTTGAAACACCGCCGTCTTTGCATGGCGATAACTTATTTCACACAAAGATTTCGAACTACCTGCCATTGTAATAGTTTTACAACTTAGAATTACCTATCCGGTGACATATCGCTTGTCATTAGGCCAATTTGCCCACCCTCCTTTAAAGGAGCAAACTTAAAAAAAAATGCATTTTTTGATACTGTCATCAATGTAATGTTACAAAAAACACCCCTATCATTACTTTTAATAATTAATTGCCTATGTCACATTTACAACCAAAATGAAGCAAACGACATCTCATATATTAAAATCCATCACGCCGTTTAGGCTGCAGAGCTTGCCAAAAAAATATACATACAGTCGAGTTCATAAATATGTGTACACTTTAGTACCTTTTCACTTTAATCGCTGTGAAAATTCATAGATGGTAGTTTAAGTACGACATTAAATAGACAAGGTACTAAAATGTACTCTTATTTATGAACTCGACAGTACATCATTCGAAAATCACTTGAAAAAACATAACCCCTCCTTACGATATAGTTAGGTAAATAAAGTACATTTTTGACTAAAAACGTATAAATTTCGATAATTATCATTGATTTCTAGAAACAAGTGGCGTAAGACGGTATTAACGCAAGGTAATTATAATCGCATTAGACCGTCGTAGGCGTCGGGGCGTAGCGCCCGTACATCACGCTACAGCGTAGCACCGCTACGAAGACCGCCGCGTTCAAACTAAAATACTTTCATAATTTACTTCTTTATTGCTATAGTAGTAAAGCCTATGTTGTTTTTATATAATCGAATATCATGTTTTTTTCTGGTCGACAAGTTACAATACCGCCGTGAATGGTGAGCTGCCCGATGCCTCTGTGCAATGAGAGCAGGTTCCTCGGGTTCATGATTGACTCAAATTTGAGTTTTAAGTGCCAAGTCGTAGTGCTGTTTTTACGTTGAAAAAATTGAAACCGCTGACCTCGGGAGACGCGTTAAAACAAGTCAATTTTTTAAAGGTTGCGGGAACCGCTGGAGGGTAGCAGCAGAGGATCGATCGTTGTGGAAAACCTTGGAGAACACCTTTGTCCAGCAGTGGACGTCTTGCGGCTGATGATGATGATGATGATGATGATGATGATTCCGTCAAATCCGTTTGACGCGTTATGGTATCATTTTTAACTCGGCCGCCATTACTGTCAAGTAAATAAGAGCTATCAAAAAGTTGATTCGATAACACGTCTAAAGTAATAAGTTTTTCTCAAACATGCAATGAAATATTGCGAAGGCTGCGAAGTATGACGTTTCAGGTGCGGCTAGCACAAGAGGTCGTTAATGGAATTTCATACAAATCGTGCAGGCCTAGGCCGGCAAAGTCCTCTTTTTTAATTTCCATTCCACATAAATTTGTGGCACAGGCATCATGACATTCTGCCACTATGCGTATTAAAAAAATTAAACCTTGATTTTTTTGTTGTTTATTTCATTGCATGCTTGAAAAAAACACTATAAGTACATACCTCGGCGGGAAATATGGGGTTGCCCGCCTCAGACCTATACGGCCTCGCTTTGCTCGGCCGTCTATATGTCTTCGGCCGGCAACCCCTTTTGTCCATACATGGATATTATATATGCAAGGACAATCGTTTGTTTAAAGATTATTTACTCGGTATCGTTATTAACTCTGCCGCCATTACTGTCAAAAAAATAACAGCTATCAAAACGTTGATTCAATAACACTCCTAAAGTAATACGTTTTATCTTACTAATATTGTAAATGCGAAAATTTAGATGTTTCCTATTCAATTACACTACGACTGAAGCGATCTAAAATAGAGATATGAAATATGAAAGAGAATTATCTAAGAAATGTCTTCCTTAATAAGATACAATATTAAATTCCCCAACTATCTAGACATCAATAACTCTACTCAAATAAACCCTTTCACGTCACATCAGAAGTATTCCAAATAATTTATATTAACGCCGAAATTACGCGGTAGTGCTGGGAGTGACGGGATTCAATATCGGAGCACGGGGCGCTGTCAATATCCCGGGATTTCACTTATTTTCCCAGTTATTTGTGAGTAAATTTCGCTTGTTTGTTATTGAGTTGAACGGTGTCAAAATTGTGACAAATAATATTTGTACGTGTGACAAAACTTTGCTTTTATTTCAGTTTTTAAACGCGATTTACATTTGAAATGATATTCTTTTACAATACGGTGATATAAAAGGCCACGTGATCTACTAGTGACGCGATTGGTTGAAAAACGGATCGAATAGAAACGCTAGTATAGGGCCTCAGTATTGTCACGTATAGCAAATTTTGATAACAAATGAAATAAAACCATAGTGGAATACAGTTTCGGTTACGTTTCTGACTGACAGGCGACGCACAGTCTTAAGTTTATGAATATTAAAACGAAAAATCTGTAATGATATTTATTTGCAACGAATATTAGTTACAGGAGAAAGTAGGTATTTATTGTTTCGCGTTTCAAATTACTTGCACAACTTAATTATGAATACTAACAAAAAGTTAAGAATTTATTTAGTTATATTACTCGTATAGTAGAAATTAGTAGTGCTGGGAGTGACGGGATCTAATAAGGGGCACTGTCAATATTCCGGGATTTCACTTATTTTAGTTATTTGTGAGTAAATTTCGCTTGTTTGTTATTGAGTTGAAAGGTGTCAAAATTGTGACAAATAATGTTTGTACAGTAGAGTTCATAAATATACACTTTACCTTGTCATTTTAATCGCTGTGACAATTTATAATATATGGCAGTTTGAACATGACGTTAAATAGACAAAGTACTAAAGTGTACACTTATTTATGAACTTGACTGTATATGACAAAACTGCACTTTGTTTAAACGCGTCTTGCTTTTGAAATGATGTTCTTTTACGACACGGTCACCTGTAATGTATAAACAATATTTTGAATCAAATGAATCAACAAGACACGGATGGACAAGGTGAAATAGAGCTTTGGTCACGTTTCTGATCGACAGGTAACGCACAGTCTTAACTTTTATATAAATCTAAAAACGAAAAATCTATAATTAAATTTTATATAAAGCAAATGGATAAAAACATACTGGAATACAGTTTCGGTTAGATTTCTGATTGAGAGGCAATGAACAGTCTTAACTTTCTGAATATAAAAACCGAAAATCTATAATGAAATACTAATATTTCGCGTTTGAAATGACTTGCGAAACTTAATTATTAACAGTTACAAAAAGTTAAGAATTACTTAAATCTTCTTGTTAGAATTATATATAACGTGTGGTTGCCAGCTTAGAATAGTGCCACTCCATGTCTTCCCGTGGAAGTCGTAAGAGGCGACTAAGAGAATAAAGGCTTCTAGTATTGTTAGGCGATGGGCTTGCAACCTGTCACTAATATACACTGGGAAACATCTTGCCTGTTTGTGCAAAATGTGGTTACGTAATTAACAACAAGTTTTTAGAATTGTTGGTAATTCTGTAACTCTGCCTACCCCGCTCTTGGAATGAAGGTGTGGTGTATGTATGTATGTAAGTAATAATCTGAAATAATCATGTTCGTCATCGTCTTGTAATTATATAACCTGATCAATATTTTGCTACTTGTTGCTATCTATAGCAAGCCATGAGTTGCGAACATACGTAAAACACCATTTATTTATTAACACACCTAAAACCTGAGGATATAATTTTCCAATTCAATTTAGGTAACGATTCAAAAGTGCACTACAAATTTAACAATGCAGTTCACTAAAGCGAAAACCATTTCCTTTTTCCACTAGTTCTACAATTCCGTTTAAAAATGGTAATATCCTCAACAGAAAGTGTAAGTTTGTCGGGCAAAAAAGATACATTGAACGTGGCACCTGTGTGGCAGAATTAAAATTGGGGGGAAAAGGGGGATGAAAGGAATGTGGTTACTAGCTGTAATTGTCGGCTAAAATCTGTTTCGAGATTGAATTTTTACGAGATGGAGCTGAAATTGGTTTTGGAAAAGTTGGATAGCAAATTATGTTTATAATTTGAATTAAATAGATAATGATGATACGATAATACGACGCGTCCTAGTTGGTAGTGACCCTGCCTACGAAGCTAGCGAGCCCGGGTTCAATTCCCGGTATGGGCAAATATTTGTGTGATGAGCACGAGTATTTGTTTCTGAGTGTTGGATGTTTTATATGTATTTAAGTTTTTATTTCTCTATATAAGTATTTATATCGTTGTCTAGTACCCATAGTACAAGCCTAGAGCTTAGTTTTGGACTAGGTCAATTTGTGTGAAATTGTCCCCTAATATTTATTAATTAATTTATTGATACAAAATAATTTATTTTTAATTTAGTGTTTAATTTTCGGTTTAAGAATAGAATAGAATAGAATAGAAATGCTTTATTCGGTGCTAAAATAAAATAAAAATGTACATAAACAACAGCAAAACATAAAAAAGTAGAGTAACACAAACTTAGAGTACTCAATCTAAAATTAACACCGAAAAGGTTGCCACTCAGCATGGTGTCAGGCTTACTAGCCTTGACGCTGGTTTTCAGGGCCGCCGGGTTGAAGAGAGAGAAGAGAGTTTATTCCAGACTTCTGAATAAGTGCGTGTTTGTGTGTGTGTGTGTGTGTGTGTGTGTGTGTGTGTGTGTGTGTGTGTGTGTGTGTGTGTGTGTTTGGAGTGCATGTTTGGAGTGCGTGTGAATACGTATGTTTATATTATTACAGAGATGTGCTTTAATAGAAAATAAAACGACGTGAAAGCGACAGTGCAATTCGGACACGCTGTAGCTGCTATGTATTGGATAATTATATGCCAATCAGATACTCTTTGAGGTTGTACTTGAAAGAGATCAAAGACTTAGCGTTTCTGATTGGCGGTGGAACATTATTCCAACACTTCGTGGCAGCATAGCGAAAGCTGCCACGGAAAGCAGCTGTTTTGTGTCGTGGGCAAATCAAACGTGGCGCACCCCGAACTCCTGAATTAGGGAACTTGAGCTTTTCGAAGAGGTACGATGGTTCACCCTTGTCTATAACTCCAAATAGCAATGTAGCTAGGTGAGAGGAACGCCGCGCTGACATGTTTAAAAGCTTGCTATTGTTCAGAAAAGGTGTGATATGGGAGCGCCTAGGAACATCAAAACAATAGCGCACGCAAGCGTTTTGAACACGCTGCACCATCTTGCTCGTACGAGCTAATAGACGACCACCAAAGACAGCATCGGCGTAACTTAATTTTGAAAGAATCAGGGAATCACATAATTTAATACGCAGGTCAACACTTATGTGGTTGCGCACTTGATATAATACCTTAAGCCTATAAAAGCAATTACGAACAATTTCTGACACGTGTCCCTCAAAACGTAGCCTGCTATCCATCAGGAGGCCGAGATTGCGAGACTCAGAAACGATCTCCAGATGATCATCCATTATAGAAACGTGTGGAACCAAAGAGAAGTAATTTTGACTTACTAGCATTGAGAACCAAGTTATTTTTATTGCACCAATCAGCTACGTTACGCAGATCAATGTTAAGTTTACTCACTGTAGAGGTTGTTTCCGCTGGCCTAAAAGATAAATATAATTGAAGGTCGTCTGCATACAAATGGTAATTACAATTAGAAATATTATTTATTATGTCACTACTGTAAAGAATAAAGATAAGCGGTCCCAAAATTGACCCCTGTGGAACTCCTCTATTTATCGGCATAGTATTCGAGGTCAATACTGTGCCAGTCTCATTACAAACCTCTACGAACTGCTTCCGGCCGACGAGATAGCTTGAGAACCAATTCACTGTCCGCGCGTCAAACCCGTATTATAAAAGTTTGGCTAGCAACAATGTCGTATTAATTGTGTCGAAAGCCCGTGAAAAATCCAACAAGACTAATAAGGTGCCCTCACCAATATCCTGAGCAGCCAGAATCTCATCCACTACGTCGAGCAAGGCAGTCGTAGTACTACGAGATTTCCTAAAGCCTGATTGTTTTTTAGGCAACAGGTTATTGTTTTCCAAATACTTTGTGAGCTGGAGACAAACGACTTTTTCTATAATTTTGGAAAGAAAAGGCAGGATGCTAATGGGGCGCAGATCTTTAAAGGTTCTAGGATAATTAACTTTGGGAATCGGTTTAACTTTGGCAGTTTTCCAGAGCTCAGGGAACTCTCCATTTAATATAGACTTGTTGACAATTTTTGTGATTATTGACAACGTGTGCGGCAATGTTAAAATAATCATGTTAAGGGTAATGCCGTCAGATCCCTGGGCGTTGCTTGAAAAACATTTAATAATATTAAAGACAGCAATTTCATCAACCGGTTCAAGAGAAAACACTGCAGTGCGAACTCGCTCCGCCCTGTACCTAGCTGAAAGGGAATTATCAACCTGACCATCTCCGGGCAGATTGAGAAAGTGTTCATTGATATGGTTAGGGTTGCTTAAATGCGACGGCAGATCCAATTTTTTACATTTAAAATCAACGACATCTTTCTTAATATTCTTCCAGAGGACACGCGAGTTTTTTAAATTATTCTTGATACGCTGGTTAAAATATGCGTTCTTCTCAGCAAGGAGCGCAGATGTGGTAATGCTCTTCGATTCCTTATAGTATTTCTTATGATCTTCTGACTTTGTTAACTTGCAACGAGCGTGGGCGTCATCTCGAAGCTTCATCATTTTCTTCACCGTAAAAGTAATCCAGGGAAAAGAATGATTTTTAATCAGAACTCGCGTAACGGGCGCTGCCTCATCAAACAGTTGCAATATACACCGATTGAAAGACTCCACCATGTCATTCACACTATCAGACTCCAGATGTCCCCATACAAGTGATTCCACGCGAGCATTAAATACCTCTATATCAATATCCTTTAAAGGCCTATAAATTATGAATTTTGGTGGTGGCTTACTTTTTCTGTTTCGTATCTAACTTTTAGATATTTATTATAGTCCTATCTTGGGCCATTCTACTTTTCAGTGTACATTTTTGTTATCGTCCGATAAAAAGTATACCGAATTATGAATCCGCATATAAATAAATAACATAAACGTAGAATGTTTAAGTTTAACGGTTTTCAAAAAACAACTCTTAAATTACTCAAGTATCGTTGGTAACTCAGTGGTAAATTGCACTTTTTCCATAGAAAAGGCGGGGATATCAACGTCCACTGTGTTACTCACTTTATAGTTATTACAAATAACTTTTTATGAATTAGGATAATTCTAAATATAAGCTTATTTACGTCCCTTTTCTTGTTTCAAGTTAAAAAACGCAGCACTTTACCGTTTTTTGAAATAAAAATAGTTTAATGAGAACGTGGCTAAAACTTATGTACAACGAAGAGTAGAATGGCCCTCTTAAAAAAGCTAGTTCCAAACTTTTAATTGTATTTGTTAATGTAATAAACAAACACAAAATCGATGTAAACCAAAAAAAAAAATGCTCTCGCTTATCACGCAAATATCTGCTCTTACCGGGACAAGACCCCAGGATCGCTAACTTCGTAAGCAGGGTCACTGCGTCGTCACGTAAAAAGCGAAGTCACGACAAAGAAAAGCCTTCAAATTAATTTGCTGGTTTCCTGAGAAAGAGTTCTATAGTGGCTTTAAATAAGTCTTGTCGCAGGCCTATAATAAAGGGCACTCATCCTTTGGTTACAAAAAACTCCAATCCAAAGCGGAAAAATAAACTTTTCAAAGTGTAATTAATAACGATTAGCTGCAAGAATAACTTCATCGGACGATTCGTTAAGTACTTACTAGAGAGAATCAACGTATAAAGTCCTCCATTTTCTATTGTTACATAAAAAATATCGGTGACCTATGAGTTATTAATTATTTAATAATATTTTAATCAGGCAGTTAAATTGACAGATTTCGCATGTTAGACACCTCAAAAACCCTAGTGGCGTGTAAAAGCGTATCACTTTGTAAACTAATGACTAGTAATATCCTTTGTGCCAAATTAAAACAAAACATTGTAGGCAGGTAGTACATTAAAAGTTGGCTACAAAGAAGCTAATTAGTAAAATTCCATACCAAAAGCTCAAATAAGTTTCATATACGCCCAAAAAGTATTAAAAACAGGCAACAAACAGATAAACATCAGCGGGACAGCGTCGTAAAATATGATACAGCGGACAACACTAAACTGCGCGGTATAATGTAAACGTCTAAACTAACCTCCACCACACAACTCACCGACCACCCCAAAATTCACTTAGCACGCTATCCATCGTCGCCTCAAAACCAGCGACACTAACGTTAGCGAGAAGCGAGGCAGCGTTCTAAATCGAGTTGACGGTTAAAGCCATGTCGTTATGATTTACGAGGTGCGAGGCGATGTCCCGGGTGGAATTTATTCATGGTGGTAATAAAATCTGTCGTGTGACGGCAGAGAGCAGGTTAATTCCTTTTTGAAATTCTGCAGCGGAGTCGCCGTTACGGAGCGCTGAAAGTGTTATTTTTAAGTAAAAAATCGCCTTATCTCTAGGTACGGGGGTGTTCATTGATTATTGTGTCACCGTCATTGAATTTGATAGCGAGGGGAGTTTTATTTATAAGCTTGTATTTTACTTTAAAAATGTTGTGGCTTTTACTGATAGAGCATTTGGTTCGAAATTTGTTGGTTTTATAGTCAATTTAATGCACACCCTAAGAAAAACCACGAATTTTAATAACTAAAATGTGAGAGTTGTGTGGTAAGGAAACCTCAGTGCGCGAGTGAGAGTTGCACTTTTTAAAAAAAAAATCTTTTTACGTCTTATTATTTTTAACACTTATTCTTCACCTATTTTTACACAACTGCCCAAAGAAAAGAGTGTAATGTTTTCAGGGTTCATGTATGTATGTATATACGATTATTTATTCCACCATAAGAGACCAACCGTGTTTAACATCCCAACAGCCACGACCACTCTGACAAGAGTGTACGACTAAGAAGAATTCCACCATAACTTCTAAACGCCTGAGCCGATTTAGATGTGTGTGGTATCGTTAGAATCCGTTCACCATCCCGGGTGACAAAGGATAAACTGTTAAAATTTGAATAACAACAATGGCAAAATGTCAATCTTAACATAGGTATATCGATGATAGTATAGAAAATGCAGTCAGGTTTTTACAGCTTGCTTTTCATTTTTAAATATTACGTATGGCATAATGGTTGACAAATACAAATGTCTTTTGTAAGTACCCCTTATTTACACTTACTGTATTTTGCAATGTCTAAAAAGAAAACAAAACAAGGTAAAGAGTACACAATACATCCTGTCCATGTGTAAACTGTCACCGTTATGTTTGCGTTCATCCAACCGCTATGAACCTGTAGGCATCCTCAAATACCAAACGTAAGCCTAGACTCCTCTTCATATCAATAGAAAAGTAAGTTTGCATTGATTTCAAGCTTACATAACGTTAAAAATATATTTTTTTAAACTTATAACGTAGTGAATGGAAACCGACCTAGAATAATATTACTAGTTGTATTTTTTAAAGGAGGTCTGACATTACATTATACTTTTTTATGTCTAGTTCGCACCTTCAGAACAATAGTGACCTAATTGAGAAATTTTAAATTTTGAGTTAGGTCTCTATGATAATAAATTTATGACTCAAAGTTTGAAAGCACAAATTTTGAATTAGGTCACTATTGTTCTAAAGGTGCGATTATCTCTACCAATTGTGGACCAATTTTTATAATTATTTTTCTTGGATATGTTATCTCTCAAGAATAGTCCTATTTAATTGTTTAAAGATATAAGTATGACATTTATGGATAATTAACGAAACTCCTTAAACATTTGTAGTCAGATAGACCTATAACTAAATTGATCGATTTCATGTTTTGTTTTCATTGTGCTCAATAAAGATGAATGTTGACGCTAAATGTCGTTGTTACGGTCTTACCTGTTAAATAAATTTAATTTAGGAAAATTAATATAATGTCTTAAGTAAGGTTACCTTAATATTATAATTTAACTAACAGTAGATATTAGGTTTTTAAATATAAACTTTTTTTTTTAGATCACTCATAGATTCAAAATTGCTAAAAACATTGCCTTTTCTCATTTTCCTCCCTATCCGCAACAACTGTGTAAAAAAGTACAGTTTGAAAAAAAAGCTAAGCTCGATTATTTTAACCTCGTAAGGCCCAGTGTGCAATATATGTACATCCCATCATCAAGGCAATTTAATTTGAACTGTGTTGCAATAAGAATAAGGTTTATTTTCCCATGTTCAAAAACTGAAAATGGCTTTATGGAACAAACGTAATTGAACTTTATTGCCTTGCTGGTAGATTCAAAGTCCCACTGACAAAAAACTCCCTGTTTGTGGTATGATGGGCCTTACGAGGTTAAAGGGGGTTAGAGGGTTCGTCGTATCCCGGGGTTGTGGCAGGATACCAGTGTTTTGCTCACTAGAGCAATGCTACACGCTGAGCCATGACCTTTTGTACTGCTGCGACGCACACATGCGATTGAGGTTGTACTTAGTTTGTAAGTTAGTTTGATACTGTTTTTTCCACTAATTAAGACAATTGTATGTGTGTGATTGAAGCATCGAATAAACGCTTTATCTATCTATCTATCTTAAACAAAATAATTAGTTTATTTCCATTTGAATTTCCTTCATCTTTATATCGCATGGATCAAAACAGTTGGAGTTGCGTATAACTTGCCAAGTTTCCATTTTGTTTGCTTCTTTAATCCTCAGTCAATAACGTGAAGGAACGATTGAAAAAGTTAAATTGAAAATTGATAGTTTCCGCCCGAAGGGATCAGCGCTATTGATGTTTGGGAAATAGACCGTCTCGGAGCGACGAAGAGGACTTACCTTGTGGTATACCTATTTTTATGGTTATAGGTCTGTCTGTGGTTCGGACCAATTGGGGTACAGCTAAAAACAAGAGAATAAAAAGAAGTGTTTTAAAGATACATTTCTATACCTTTTGCATTTTAATTTGATAGAAGTAATTTAATATTTATTGCTTTATACGAGTATAACGCTAGACTAAGTAGTAACCATTGTAATATGTTTAAAAAATGACTGACTGCTGAGTTTCTTGCGGCGTTTCTTCTCAGCAGTGGTCTCCTCTTGGGAAGCGCTGGTAGATTCTTGACGTGTAAAAGTGCCCGTGCGGCCTACTTACTGAATAAATATCTTTATCTCTTTATCTCTTTATCTTTTAGATACGAGAATAGTTATGGGAGTGGAGTTTGGTAATTTAATACGAATTGTTTTCCAAAATACTTTAACACAAATTGCAATTTATTTAATTATTTAAATTGAATAAAAATAAAAAAATTAGAAAAAAAGGTGAACTTAATGCCTTATGACATTTTGATAACCTTATTTTTCTAGTTAGTACCAATTTCGTAATATTAAAACGTCAATGTATTTGGCTCGATAAGCCAAAAGTCCATGAAAAAATATGATATTTAAAAAAACTGTTAATATTACGTTGGCAAGTCAAACCTAAGCAAGAAGGTTAAAAATCGCTTGGTAAACTAAAACTTTGAACAACCAGCCTTAATAATGTAAACTAGAAACTCTGCCAAGCTTACATTACACTTAAGACTTCATAACGTTACTGCAACTCTATTATTTCAAAAGGACTCATCTGCAACCATAACAAAGGAAAATCTAACCTTCTAAGCTAATTTATAAGATTGAAAATATCATGGCATTTCTATAACAGCTATGAGCTTTTTACCAAACTAAAACAGCGTAAAGTGTTTATTTCTGCATTTACATTGTTTTGTTACGGAAATTTTAAGAGTGCATTAGGAAAGTTCATTAATGCCCACAAACGATACGAGCCGGGACTTAACTGTGCCCAGTGTGCTTAAAACAGCATTAAACGGCTTACAATAATGCTGTGTTAACACTATTATGCTGTTACGGTATCTTAAATCTAACAAGACTTAGAGTAAACCTAAACAAGCTTTATAAACTCGAATACTTTCGTAGAAAACACAATATATGTTAAGGAGTTTGATATTGAAATAAAGGATAGGTATTTTCTTGCTGTCTTTAAATAATAAATCACCATACAGTGGATATATTTCAGATGATTTAAAGAAAAAAAAACTTATCACGTATCTATACGTATCATAAATAAAGTTCAAATTACTTATCATCTTAAAACATAATGGTCATAATAATAATATCTAATGGGTTTTTTACAATGAGGTTTAAAAAATCCTGATCGGTTTACGGGTTCAGAAGTAACACTATTATAAATATCATGACCATTATAATGTAATTATGAACTATTATGTACTTTGAATTTTATTTATTATGAAACGTTCTCTCAAGGAACTTTTTATTATTGGGAGGGTTGAGATGGGCCTTGTGAGCCACTTCGACCATTGCTGATCTTTTGTGGCAGCCCTTAGTTTAAAGTTCACCGCAAAGGCCCGTTGCGTCTAGAAATTTCCAGATGCTTTGGGCAGTGAGGAGTTGTATCTCTTGTGGGTCCATGATATGTCGCCCTAGGTAGATACTTCTATTACGCATTAGTGGTCCGCAAGAACAGAGGATGTGCATAGCTGTCTCCTCTGTTTCTTGACAGAACCTGCATGCCGCTTCTTGTTTCATACCCATTAGAAACAAGTGTTTGTTCAATTTGCAGTGGCCAGTTGGCTCAAGGAACTTGTCGGAATGGCCTAAAATCTAAATCGTCACTGTATTTACTTTCTCAACCACTCACTAATTTTCCATTAGGAATAAAGACTACTTTCCTATCTAACTATTCGATCAGATACGAGGATAACTGATATGATATGATAACTCTGACCGCTATGTGTGTGTGTGTGTGTGTGTGTGTGTGTGTGTGTGTGTGTGTGTGTGTGTGTGTGTGTGTGTGTGTGTGTGTGTCTCTGTCTGTGTATCTGTCTGTGGCACCTTAGCTCTTAAAGGGTGAACCGATTAGGATGAGTTTCTTTTGTTTGAAAGCAGGTTTACTAGCTGTGATTTTTAGCTAGGTTTCATGAAAATCTGTTGGGCCATTTAAGAGATATCACGTCTGAAAGAAAGGGTAAGCATTATATCAGGGGTTTTTATCAAAGTTATAGTTCTGGAGACCTAGTGAAAAAGGTCATAAGTCAACTTAACTCGTACTTAAAAAGAGTATATAGATAGACGGAGTATACTAGATGTAAACCCTTTTTCACTTGAGCTTCTGGAAACTTATACCCTTTTTCACTTGGATCCCAGAGTTATGCAAGCAAAAAGCTGAAGTGGTTTGGTTATGTGGAGAGAATGGATGAAGTAACATTGACGAAATAGATATATGTATGAGGCAAGAGTAAATGGGAAATTTGGAAGAGGGCGGCCAAGGCGAACGTTCCACGATCAGATCGGGGACGTATTAAGAAAGGGCCAGGTCAGGAGACCCTAAACCGACGCACGTGTATGAAAAGACTTATGTGTGTGGAGGAAGAGAGGGAAGTTTGTCTGGATCGTAGCAAGTGGAAGGAAGTGGTCTCTGCCTACCCCTACGGGAAAGACGGGTAGTTGTACGTATAGTTATAAAGCTTCATATTGTTTGTTGCAGTGTATGATGCGCGCACGCAAGGCTAGGGCGGGCCCGTGACGCGCCGCCGCCATGCCGCCGCTCGCGGTGCTGCTGCTGCTGTGTCTCGTGCGAGGGGACACGAAGACTGTGCAGCAGGACAAGCTCGGTGAGTACTAATTAATTTGGCGTTTGGTTTTGGGTTCCGGTCCGGTTTCCGGTTCCGGTTTTGGTTCGGATTCCGGTTCTGGTTCCGGTTCCGGTTCGAATTCGGTTCCGGTTCGGGTAGCGCGGGTACTGGTTCCGGTTTCGTTTCTGGTTCCGGATTAGCCTCTGGTTAAGGTTCGGGATTTAGTTTTTTGGGTTAAGGTCCAATTTCAAGTTTTAATCGAAATTCAAATGTTGCTTCCTATAATGTTAAATTAATGAATGTCATTGCGTAAAACCAAAATTCGATATTTTTAAGAAATAAACTAATCCAATGCAAGAATGACTATAATTGTAGTATAAATAAAGATGCTTATAAAAACTGCAGACATTGATTGCTATCTTGCTTTAACTTTTTCTACCATACTCGTTAAAGTAAGACAGCAGACAACTTCAACTTTGATCGCTTGTCTAATCTGTACAATGTGTACAAGAATGTTATATTCAAAAGTTGCAACAACAAGTTTCAATTAAGTTATCGTTCAACAAAACTTGTTGTAAAACTAGTCAAGTTAATAATCTGACTTGTCAAGAATTTCAGTACAATCGACAACGAGACGCATTCAGTTTTTCACCTTATCACATTAAAATAAGGTCCAAAAGAGGATGCATATGAAATAAAAATAATATACATACAGGGTGAAAAACGAATGCCACATTGACGGCAACTACCTTAAATATTGGAAATAGCAAGTTCTACGCAAAGGAAACTTAATTTTATTTTTGAAAACAAAAAATACTGCGTTACTGGATTTAAAAAAAATCCTCTTCCTTAACTGGGAATCGAACTGGTCGAATATGACAAAACAATAAAGTCGGTTTTTATGATACAGATCGAAAGGTTCATTACACCCTTATATTACATTAAGACCGTAAACCTTTTTATTATTTTGTCATATTTGACTATTTCAATTACCGGTTAAGGCAGGCTAATTTAAAAAAAGCCATAATTGGAGTAATAATTGTTTTCAAAAATAAAAGCTAGTCTTCTTTGCGTTGAATTGGCTATTTCCAATATTTTAAGGCCCCTGTACACAATGGCCTATCATGGGCCAGCGTAGGGACGGAGTGATGCGTAAGAGTGAGATGCAAGAATATGTTGCTCGCTCTAAGTTGTAAATGCGTCTCTTACGTACGCCCATGATGGGCCATTGTCTACAGGGGCCGTAAGGTAGTCGTTTTTTCCTACCTGTATATTATATTGGTTTTCTTTTTGTTTATGACTATTTGTTTGACATTAGGTTAATAATTTAACCTTTTTTTTTCAAAAAGGAAACCTGTAGCCTATTGTGTTTTGTTCTGTTTTTTTTTTGTTATATTGTCTGCGTTTTGTATTTCTTTTTCATTCTTGTACAATAAAGAGTATAATATACATAGGCACATAGAATTTTTGTAGTAAACAGTACCAAAACATATTTTTAAACATACTTTAACGTTAGCTACTGTCTGTTGCATAAGGGTGGAAACATTTTCCATGAATAATGTCCACGCGAAGCAAGTAACTAATGTTAGAACCTCGTAATAAACATTCCACACTGAGGAAGCCAGTAAAAATGACTAAATTAAATTCTGTCATGTTATTCTCTGAGCAACATAATTTGCCGTCGAGTCTCACTATTTTGCTCCTTGCCTTTAAAGAATGTTAGGATGCAACTAGATAAGGATGTTGTGAGAGTTTAAGAAGAGTTTAAAACTTTGTTAAATCCATTAAAAGTCATGAATAATTTAATTAGGTAACA
This sequence comes from Acleris literana, assembly GCA_946894065.1. Classification (NCBI taxonomy): domain Eukaryota; kingdom Metazoa; phylum Arthropoda; class Insecta; order Lepidoptera; family Tortricidae; genus Acleris; species Acleris literana. The sequence continues at coordinate 24,929,683 of OX335671.1, read as the reverse complement.
TAAAAGCAACTATTAACAGTTGCACGAGTCAAATAGAAAGGTAATTAGCCGTCAAGAGATATAAGGAGGTTAAAAAAATAGCAATGGATGGAGAAGTGAAGACAATTGCATAATTAGGGACCTATCAGACAGAGACCGGTCACGCGGTCAAGCTATCAGTCTTGCGTTCTTGCGGTCTTTTTGTTATATTACGTTATAACTGACCGCTTGAACGCTTGACTACGTGACCGCTCTCTGTCTGATAGGTCCCTTAGAGCTATGCTTTTCTACACTAATAATAATATTATACAGAGGAAAGATTTTATTGTTTGTTAGCATTGAATAGGCTCCGAAACTACTGGGGCCCGTTCCAGAAAGCCACTCTGCAACTCTGCACTCCGCAAATCCCACTCTTCTAATCTTTTTCTTTTCCACAAAGCTATTGCAGAGTTGAAGAGGCAGAGTCAAATGCAGAGTGTGGATTTGTGGATTTCTAAAGTATTTCTGTTCCACAAGACAATCGCAAAGTTGAAGAGGCAGAGTCAAATACAAAGTGTGAAATTGTGGATTTGCAAAATATCTTTTAGGAACAGAATCTTTGCAGAGTTTGCAAATTACGCAGAGTGTTTTCTGGAACAAGTTTACTCTGCACTTTGCATTATCGTGGATTTGCAAAGTGCAGAGTTGCAGAGTGCCTTTCTGGAACGGCCCCCTGGACCGATTTCAAAAACTCTGTCACCATTAGGATCCTACATTGTTCTTGATGAACATAGGCTATGTTTTACTTATATTATACATTATATTTATTTACAATATTATACAGAGGAAATATTTTATTGTTGGTTTGCATTGAATAGGCTCCGAAACCACTGGATCGATTTCAAAAATTCTTTCATCAGAATTCTACATTATTCCTGATGAACATAAGCTATGTTTTGTTTTTCTGCATGGACGGAGTCGTGGGCAACAGCTATATATAATAAAAAGAGATCTATTTTTAAGCTAACAAAACAAGAAGGTCATTTAGGTAACCATGTTTTAGTTGCAGGCACAGGGCTTTTTCCTTTTCGTAAAACCATGATGCTTTCGACGTGTTTAACGATGTCTTTAACTCGTACGTGATAACTTTCTTTAAAGTGAATAAAAGCATCATACTTTACAATAACATGTCTAAAACTTTATGTTTTTAATGAGTAGAACAGAGCTTACTTCGTAAAAAAAAACTTACAAGTTCTAGTCAGTGAAAGAGAAAGAGCTAGCGTACACATATTTCATCTCTTTTCTCTGCATGGAATATCAGGTAATTGGGTAGTTCTACTAGCGTTTCCGCCGCTATTACTTTCCTGGTCGCATTCTTCACCATTTCCCTGTAGGTTCGGATTACCATTTTCGGTTATTTTCTAGGAGTCCAGGCATTCTTCAAAACAACTCAAAATGGTAATCCGATCCTACAGGGAAATGGTGAATAATGCGACCAGGAAAGTGATAGCGGTTGAAACGCTAGTAGAACTACCCATTTACCTTATATTATGTAAACATTATTACGAAACAGTTCTTATTTCAAGGCCCCAAATAATTGCCTAAATATAGAACGTCTAATAATACGTTGTTTTGTGCCGGCCGACTCCGCTGAAAGCGCTTAAAAGCCGTAAAAAGTGCTCAGGAGTTCCATGTGACCGATCAAAGCAAGCGGCATGACCTATATACAACCAGCGGCATTTGTTGTGCTGAAATTTCAAATCAATAGTTGCTAGCATTAAAAAAATACTTGCAATTAAATGTATATACCAATGAGCTACATCAGAATTATTTTGAACCAAAGAAGACATAAAAAAATTAATTTTGGGAACATCTTAACATTCGGGTTTATTTTCGAATGGACATTTGTCTGTATTTTCATTTCTCCAAAAGCTATGTTATGCTGGAGCTATTTTAAATGAAATGGATAAGTTAAATGTTATACGTAGTTGAGGTTAGGTATGATTTATAAGCGATATCAAAACATAACGTCTAACAAAACATTGCATTGCATTGAATTTACATTGGATTCGCGACTAGGATCCACAAATCGCTTAATAATCGTAAGCTCCAGACTGACCAAGTCAACCAAAACTATGCACATTTTGGGACCTTTTTAATGTGTGAAGGTAGCCTGTTCCACATTTCGGAACAGGCTACCTTCACACATTAAAAACTTAGAAGGCAATGCAGGATTCTGTAATAAAATAAGGAAATGGCTTATTGACAATTTTTTCAACGATTTTAATGAATTCATCTTAGACTAACGAATTATAAAATGACATTTTAATTTGAAATTGTGTGATATATAACTTATTTTCAATATTATCTAAAGTACCTACTATAATGCAACTAAATATAACATAAAAATGCAACTAACTATAACATAACCGAATTTTTTTCTCATACGTCATAATGATCATTGATAACTCTTCATAATATTTTTTAATACTAATGATCGGAACTTATACTCATCTGAACTTATAACGCCAATATTTATGGAACCGTACACTTTTCAGAATTTCTTAAATATCTTACGTGTAGATAAAATTAGGTTAGGTTAGGTTAGATTTAGAACAATCCTCAAAAAGTAAGTTTCTTAAAAAAATGCATTATGAGTTGCGATGACTATGACTTAAAAAAGTATGAACAAAAAAGTATAAACAAATTTTTTCTAAGAAATGATGAGTATAGACACAAATCGTTATTTATATAAAACATCTTAAGACCAATTTTATATGAGCCAATTTAGTACTAGTATTAGTTTAAAACCCTGTATTTTATTACCTTTACAAAACAAGACGTATAAATTTCTGCTAAACAAAGAAACATGCAAACTGACCAGACACATAATCTTTCCTTTGTTCGTTACCGCAAACAGGTAAAAAAGTATTCCAAACTAATAAATTACACTTTTTAATTTCCTCAAGCGAAAATAAATTTTGCTGCGACACATGCATGTGTGTAAATAATTATATATTCTAGTGAAACGTTATGAATGGCTTTAATATATAGAGTGATACATATTTTAGTAGCCATTATGGATATTTCATACTTTGATTATAAATAGAACAAAATATTATCGTGTTTCCTGTGTACAATTATGTTAGATGGGTGGTTAATTAATGGTTTCGAGGCGTTTGATTTAATTACGGTTGTTAATTAATGATTGATTGCTTCTTTAAACTATCGTTGTAATTATTCATGTCAATAATAATAACAAAATGGATTTAAGGCTGGTTTAGACTAAAACGTTAGTATTTTTTTTTATAGGACTGGAAGGCAAACGAGCTTGTAGGTTACCTGATAGGAAGTAATCACACCCCCCATAAATACCAGCAACTCAAGAAGATTTGTCGGTGCATTGCCGGCTAATTAGGGAAATTGCGATTATTCTAAAAAATGATTAAAAGGGATCTATTTGACTAAATAATTTACTAACTACTCGACTTCACTATTATAATATTTGTGAGTGCATGTAATTACAGTATTATCGAATAAGTGAAGCATGCGGGTACGTTGAGAGTTCAGGATGGCCGTATCAATTTACCGTCTTTCTTATTCTTTCACTGCACTAACACTGGAACTCGCTCGAAATTCACTCCGATAACCTTCCCACAGGTAAGCCAACATTTTATCGAATTTCAGATCATCGATTTATTTATTCATTTTATTGAAGATAAAATAGAAATAAACAATGCATTACTTATGAACTATAATGTAGTTTAGATACAGCTGTTTCCTTAAATATATCTCGCTAAGAACATAAAAATAATAAAGTAAGCAACATGCGACAATACCTACAGGGCTTCGTTTACGTACTAGGAAACAAAACAATTTTATTTATAGTAAATACTCAAAAGAGAAAACAAACCTTAAAAAAAAAGTCAATTTGCAATTTAGTTTTTCTTTTGATTGTTTCATTTCATCGATTTTCATTACAACAACGCTAAATTTCTTCTGAAACCATGACGATGATGTTTGATTGATGTGGATTTCTTAAAGATTAATGACGAAGGTTAGGTTAGGTTAGACTAGTAACCACCAAAAAAAAAGATGTTACGAGAAATGCCTTTAAATGAAATTAAAATTCAGCGTTATGATACGCACTTCTACATCAAAACAGTATCAACTCAAAATCCTTGCTAGTTTTGTTTCAATTGCATAAAAGTTGTATTAAAGTTGATATTTAAATACAGTCGTATTTTGACTTACTACTGTTTTGATCTAGCAGTGCGATATGTTCGTTAAAAGGTGTTTTGATATAATTCTGGGGTCCTAGTGAAAAAGGGTACAAGTCGAGTTAACTCGTAGAAAAAAAGGTTATTACATGAACGGAGTATACTAGACTTAAACCCTTTTTCACTTGATCTTCAGAAGACTTATACCCATTTCACTAGGATCCCAGAATTATGAATACCCCTACTCGGATGCTTCCGTTATTTCATGATCATGCAACATCGTCGAAGATGTCTTGAAATCGTAAATGAATTCAAAAAGCGGTAAATAAAATTACGCATTATTTTATAGGTTTGATTTTTTTATATAATGGTGGTGGTGGTGGTGGTAAAGGGTAAGTGGTTTATATTTTATAATGGTTTTACTGAACGAATTGGTTTTTCTCAACATAAATAATAGTTTAAGCGTTTTTTTTTTCATAAGATAATTATAAACTCTACAATTAGTTGTTAGTTGTTTGTACACAGGCATCAAAATAAATAAAGCTTGTTTTAAATTGATAACATTCATTTCCTTAAACACATTTAAATTTCATATGCAAACGGAAACTTAAACAGATTTAGCAATACTTGTTAATTTCTAGTATGTTTAGCTCTCCGTGAAATATTATCCCCCTGTATAGCGGCTGATGCGTTGTTAACACGCCATCGGCCTACGGTTCACTTTACGTGTAACTGAGTGATAATGGGGGTGCAATTGCACTGGGGGCATAATGAGCAGTTCTTTAAGTTATCTTGATAAGGCTTTGTTTCGCTTAAGTAATGTTTAATTCATTTGCAAACGTTTTTCCAACAGTAATTTACCTTACATAATTTTAAACCTATTTTTTTAGTAAAGTTTATCTAACTATAAAAATAGTCAAGAATTTGATTGGTTGTCACTATTGATAAGTTCTATTTGTAGGAAATTCTATTCGAAAAACGCAAGCGTTCCTAATTATGTGAACACCCTGTATATGCGAACAAACACGCGACTTTTGTACAATTGGAAAATACCAGGCAATACCCAAACAGAACCCAACGCTGAACTCCCATAAAGGAAATGCCGAACAAAGTAAAATTAAATTTACAAATACGTTTGTCAGCATTTACGAAACCGCTCATAAACGTGTAAAAGTTTAATCCTAGTTTTTGCCGCCATGTCCGCGGCTCAGCCGGTGATATACGGTGTGTTCCGTTTACATCCGCGCTAACTATTGCACCTGCGCTTTATGTTCGCTCATTTTTTCCATACTCAAAGAAACACTACATCTAGACACAAACTTGTGTCTTGAGGAGCAGTATTATATTTACTAGCTCGCTCCGGCTTTGCACGGGTGTAATTTAGAAAAAAAAGAGGTGATAGAATGAGGATTATTATATATAAGGTGTTACAAAAATACCCAAAAAAGAATTATAAAAATAATGTTAACCCTAGTAACCTGTCATTTTAGTCCTAGAATAGTGTACTGATATGACAGCTGGTATTCTTGTAACACCTTGTTGCCTTCTTCGAAAAAATATCTAACTGATGCGGAAATACGTATCGAAATTTTTTGCATGGTTAAGGAGGAGGATATACAGACAGACAGACAAATAAAGGCGGAAAACGACTTGGTTTTATGCCAGGTAGAAATTCTTGTGCTCAATTGATAAAAACTTCTGGCCAATATATTCTTGGAACTAAGACTTAAAGGTGTACATTATTGGTCCCTGTAGTCTTAAAGTGTACAATACCTTACTTAACTGTGCAGCCTATTTTTTATCTATATCAATCCCACTGTAGGGCTATTAAGCCTATTCCTTATCATGCAATCGACGTTTAAATATTCCTTGCAACACAATTCGAAGGCCATTCAAAATTCAACCTTAATACAGTTCTTTAATATCACATTATTAATTTTTGCCGCCATTTCCGTGGCTCAGCCGGTGATATACGGGATGTTCCGTTTACTACTCCTAACTATTGCACCTGTGCTTCATGTCCTTTCATTTTTTCAATATAAAGAATAACTTGTGTCATGATGAGCATTTTTATAGTTTATTCTTGTGCTTAATTGATAAATATTGTTTGAGTGCGCGACAAACTCAGGTTCAGTATTATGGTTAAAATAATGGCACCAGAATGGGCAAGGACTAATCTTAGGGCCGTATTAATAAACTAATTTCAACTCTAATGCTCGTCTCGAGATGCGTCAAAAATGACAGTGTTCTATGGTTTGACGTTTACTTATCTTGTGACCGGTATCTCGGTTTATTAATACGGCCCTTAGACACTTGATACTTACTTTGAAGAAGATATATTTGTCTTTTTCGAAACATTAATTTGTCTTTGCATTAGGATTGAAGTGTCTATTATTGGGGCTTGTCAGCTAAAAGTGTTCATCTTTAGCCTACATCAACCCACTGCTGAGTCAATAGGTCCTTGTGGGATTTACATGAAAAAAATGCCTAAAATACAATTTGAAGTCCAATAAAATACAACCTTCGTAGCGTTTTTTAATAATACAAAAACGCATTTGTGCCACAAATTTTAAAATCAGAGTAGAAACGGCATAAAATTTTTACAACACCGTCGTTAAACGATCAAGTTATAACCACGACGCACTTAGCCGCAATAAAAGGATCTCGGGTCGTTCGAGTTTTAAATTCTGTAACACAAAACCATAATACACCAAGTCCATATTCAGCCCAAGCCATTTGCAGTCTTATGTCTCGATGCGTAATATTGTCAATGATGATGGTGGAGTTTGGAGTTAAGATTATATGGTTTCGGGGGTTTTTCGCCCGGCTATAAAACCAGCGCCATCTGTTTTATATTCCTAGTTACTAACTTGAGTCATGGACTTGGCCAAGTTTTTGTAATTAGCGCCTGTGGCGTTACTCTTTGTCGTTTTTAGGGTTCCGTAGTCAAACTACGAACCCTTACAGTTTCGTCATGTCCGTCCGTCCGCCCGTCCGTCCGCAGCCTAGCTCAGATACTCTTAGTACTAGAAAGCTGTAATTTGGCATGAATATACATCGACGGTCCCCGCGAATAACCGTGTACGAGCTCTTACATAACTTTTTTTTTATTGCATAATAACGTTATTTTACCTATAACGCACCTCCTAGATTTTTTTCAAGCAAAAATAATGATTAATAACCTGTTTTAAGGTAACTTCAATATTTTTTCTAGGGAAAATACAATTATAGAATACGCAGCAAAATAATAATAAACCACTGTGAAGCACAGATCTCGTCTGTTTTAAACAATAAGAAACGTGTATCATCGGACGGATCACTTAGTGGCTCGTGTAAACTGCTTTGCACGTTTATTTGTGTAATTTATTTCATCGTACGTTTTCGTATTGACTAATGCAATATGAAAGCAAATCAGTTTGCTTATGTAATAGCCTATGTTGATCACTCTTGTAAAGTTTTAACGTGTAAAAACTTTTGCCCCTGTATAATTCTATGCTAGTGCATGAATGTAAATTATAATGGGTAATACATTTATTGCAACAAATAGCTTTAATCTGCAAGCATGCAGTATCTGTTTTTAAAACTGTATTTTGAGCGTCTACTACTTGGGTATTGCCCTAAAACACACGATTTGATGTGCAGAAATTTCCCGTTTTGCTGTAACACCTATTATTGCGTCAGTCCCGCGTAAGCAGTCTATTTACAAACAACGTGTTGTGGACTTGTGATTTAGTTTTAACGCGTATTAATTAAAACTAAGTGTATTACTGAAACCATGAATCGATCAAGGTGCAGAGGGATGTTATGAGGTGCGGATGAAGAAGATAATACGGGAAATAAATATAAGGTGTAGCCCATAATTTGTCTAACTTTTTTTGTAATAGGCACCCTTGAATTTCACTACGCATAACTTTCAATTCAAAAACAAACAGGGTGGTCGATTAAGTGTGACCGAAAGCGAAACATTAAACTTAGCTTAGGTAAGTATACGTGTACCTAAATAACCATTGTATTCTATGGCAGTTAGCAGCGTACGTATAATAATATAATAGGTATATCGTGCAGAACTGATCAGAGGAACCCGTAGTGTTCGGCGTGACCTCCGGAGCTCTAACACACGCCTAATTGAGCAGGCGATAGAGCAAAACCGAGGGTCCAAAGTATTCACTCAGCAACTTGGAAGGAGCAACCTGAAGAAGCTCACAACACATGAGTGCATTGCCGTGTTGTCAAAGTCGGAGATTTTTGATAAGATCGTGGACTTCTATGGGCGACTTAACGTCGCACATGTCCCTCAGCCGCAGCGTGACAGCTGTGATTTCAGAGCCACACTGACACGCCACTATACCGACGAACTGGCAGAAATCAGCGAGAAAGAGAGCGTCTTGGCATAAGGCAGCTTAAAAATGGAAAAAACCCCCGGTGAAGATGGAATTACGTCAGAGCTTCTGAAGGCAGGAAGAGTCCCTGTTGTCAAGGAGCTTCGAAACGTATTTAATTCCATCATACATTGTGGAAAAACTCCAAAGGTGTGGCATGGTGCAAAAGCGGTATTGTTCTTTAAGAAGGGAGACAAAACACTTCTTAAAAACTACAGACCCATTTCTCTCCTAAGCCATGTCTATAAGGTAATCATGAATCGTCTTGCCAGAAGACTTGACGAGTTCCAGCCTCCAGAGCAGGCCGGGTTTCGCACGGGGTATAGCACCGTATGGACCACATCCACACAGTAAGGAGGATTATACAGAAGTCCGAAGAGTATAATCGGCTAATACTGTGCTTGGCGTTTGTGGACTATGAGAAGGCCTTCGATTCCGTCTAAACCTGGGCTGTTTTGGAATCCTTACAGCGATGCCAAGTAAACCGTCGGTATATCGCAGTGTTGAGATTCTTGTACGAATCTTCGTTTATGTGTGTACATGACAAACAGTCTGAACCAATCCAATTGCGCAGAGGGGTGAGAGACAAGGAGACGTTAATTATCTCCGAAACTATTCACAAGTGCATTTGAAGATTTGTTTAAGACGTTGGACTGCAAAGGTAAGGGCATTATCATAAACGGCGATTTCATCTCGCACTTGCAATTCGCAGACGACATAACTAGTCTTGATGGCGGAGTCGCTGGAGGAGCTGCAATAAATGCTGGACAACCTAGCATCCGCGTCAGAAAGCGTAGGTATCAGCATGAATTTGGATTAAACTAAAGTCATGTTCAATGACCACATTGATCTGAGACCTATTGCTGTGAATGGTCATCTTCTTGAAGTTTTTTCTGAGTACCTATACCTACCTCGGGCAGATCCTGCAGCTAGGTAAAAATAACTTTAAGAAGGAGGCCAAGACAAGGGTCCAATTGGGCTGGGAAGCATTTGGAAAACTACGTCAGGTCTTCTCTTCACCCATCCCGCAATGTATGAAAACGAACGTTACGGTGCCGAAACGTGGACACTAACTGTGCGGCTGGTCCACCAGTTTAAAATCGCTCAGCGAGCAATGTAGGATAAAATCCGTAACGATGTATCCGACAGAGAACCTAAGTAACCGACACAGCACAGAGAATTAGCAAGCTGAAGTGGCAGTGGGCTGGCCATATCTGTAGAAGAACCAATAACCGTTGCGGTAGACGTGTTCTTGAGTGAGAACCGCGACTCGGCAAACTTAATGTAGGACGCCCTCCAAGATGGAGTGATGACTTGCGGAACGCTGCTGGCATGTTGGTTGCAACAGGCCAAGGACAGGGTAAAATGGCGCACTATAGGGGAGGCCTACGTTCAGCAGTAGACTGATATAGGCCTTAAACACGGACTAAATTGGTGTTACAACTTTTGTTATTTGATATTTTAAATTATTTTATGCTAAATAATGGTTCAAGTTAAATTTAGTAAGTGTTTATGTTATAAATAATTTTAAAAACCATACTAACATTTATTTTTAGCATGTTAAAATATGAACCAGGAATAAAAAATGCTTTATCCCGATGTACAAGAAAGTCACTAAAACACAATACTAAATTAATATGTCATACAAATTCCCATAACAAAATCGCAAGAATCGAATAACATAACAGATGTTACTTAAAATACACAAGAACACCCATGCAAACGTTTATCAAATATAAATATCAAAACTAATTTCTCACTTATACATTAGTATATTGTTGACATACCTAGTCGATCGCTTATCGTTTAAACACGAATAACAGTGTAAAGGTTTTTGATATTTAGGTTACAAATGAATTTTCACACGAATAAAAAAATAACATGATTTTCTCACATTTTCTTGAAAACCCATAGACTTAAAAATGTATTTAGGTCATAAATATATTGGATTATTAATTTCCATTGTTTTCTCTCTACATTGTTTTAAACTAAATCCATCAGGTGAAGAGATATTCAAGTTTTTCCGTATTTTATTTTTCCTGTAAAGTTGGTGTTTTGATAATACACGTTTATTCGCGGGGACCGTCGACATATTAGTCACGCCAACAAAGTGGTAAAATAAAAACTTGAAAAAATTATTTTTTATGGTACCTCCCTTACACGTAACTTGGGGATGTATTTTTTTCCCTCGTCTACCCCATAGTGTGGGGTGTCGTTGGATAGGTTTTTCAAAAATATTGCGGGTTTGTGAAAACAATTTTTCGATTAAGGATTATGAAATATTAAGCTTTAAAGCGCAAATTTTTGTTAGAGTCAAGTGTCCCCCACTCTACAGCCAAAATTACAAATACTAAAAATCTGAAAAATATCTTAAATGAAAGCACATATAATGAATATAATAGGAAAGGGTCTATATTGACTCCCATAACATTAATCTTTCGATTTCTTTTAACCATACCGTTGTTTTTCATAATCTTTGCTCGTCATTTTGTCTTTGGTCATAATTACAATAGTCATAATTTCCTTAGCCCCCTTTTCATTAGTCATAACTATCGAATGCCACACCGTTATTGGTCATAGCATTCATTCAATGTGCTGATTGTATTGAAAGTTAGAATTACAAAAGGAATATTATTATTTTAATTAAAGCTTACAAGATTATTTAATTATCTTATTTACCCGAAAATTTAAGTGCAGTACTAAGCCGCACTATTGACCAATGATTTATATTTCTAATTAAAATTTAATGCAGTCGACGGAGCTGCGCTGTCACGGAGCTCCTTTTTCTGCGTGGTTTGGCCCTTCGGGCCTGCCAAATAACTAACATAACCTAAACCTACCTCATATTTAATATACTAGTTTTGGTCAGTAGTGCGGTTTAGTAGTGCCGTGCCGTGGGGCAGTCCTCCTATAGGTCCTTCCACCGATAAGATAAGCTATATTCTCCTCCTTTCCCACGGCACTACTAAGCAGAGGTCACAGTTCTAACCTAACCCAACCTACTTTTCTGACAGCCGGGGGTATTTTTTTGTGTTTTGTTTATGTATGACATGTATTATTTCTGAATTATAAAATTAGTCCTTTAAAACATTAGAGAATAAAATGGTACGAATAATAATAATAGTAAATATAAAAATATGACCTACAATATTTATGAAAAATAAACGGTATGCCTTTTGATAGTATGCTGATCAATTTTATGACTTTTGTAACATTATAGTACATAATCATTATATCTATTTCGCGTTATACCTAACTACGATTATGACTATTGATTATTATGACTAAAAATAATATGGATATCAATTTCTGACTTTCGAAAATCGAAACAATCAAATTATGGGAGTCGACTTCATTGGTTTTTGAGTTACAAACGAATCAAATGTTTATACCTACCTAAAACTTATTTGCGGTGTTGGTAAACTGACCGCTACCTAAGTCGAAGTATGGGGATAACAGTTTACCAACGGCAAAGTTAAGTTTGTCGCGAGGTCTAATTTGTTTGTAGTAACTGCTTCGGAATCCTACACTGAGCATGGTCGGACATGCTCTTGCCCGGTTTTTTAAGTTTGACGTATAAACTGACGACTAGACTTAAATATACAGGGTGACCAATCCAATCATGGAAATATGGGAAGAGCTGGTAGACTCAGAAAGATGAAAAAGGTTACTGTAGAAAAAAAAACATCTGCCGGCCTAGAATGGTTGCGTCTATATCGCGTGTCAAATGTGGATAAAGCATCCGTCACTCTCGTACTTAATTACGTGTCAGAAGGTGACAAATGCCTTCTCAATACTTTGTCAAGCGATAACAGGCATATATTAGCCCCTATGAGACTGATGTCAAAGGTGTCCATTTGGGATAAAAAGAAAAGATTTTCAAGAAAAGTCTGTCTTGCAAGACTATTGCCGTCATTAATATTATTGTTTATTCTAATGGACTAAAGAATGGTCTTGAAATCGAAGGATGTGTGTTCGTTGCACAAATAAGTAATTAATTTGCGGCGGTAATTAATTTTAATTATTGAGAAAGTTTTTAATGTCTCATTATTCACTGGATTTGAATGCCGTAGAATTCTTTTTCTTTACAAATTTGCGTATCGTATCAACCATTATTATTATAAAAGAAAAGTACGTCTACTTTAATGAAGAACTTAATCAAATTAAAGTCGTGTTTATTTTTACAATGTTAACATAAACTTTTACCTCTGACTTTACTTACCTGCATTGTTTTTTTTATTACGTATTTTTAATTATAAATAGCAGACTTAATGCCCAAATGCATTTTCTACCAGTCAACCATAACTTTATGCTGAACAGAGATACAGCAATGAATTAAAAAACAGGTTATGACTACTCATATCTACCTACATTGCCGTGCCTTCGAAAATAAAATATGCTGAATAAGTAAAATTTTAATCGACATTATTAAAAAAAAAAAATTTGCTCGACGATATATACACTGAAATTTACTCTTTGGCGTGCTTCATACATTTTCAAGCATTAGTTCGCCATCGCTTGTCGCTGCCGCTTCCGCTCCAGTCATGGCCAGGCCGTTAAACTTAGTTGTTTATTTATATAATAGTACAATGTCCCGCGACACCGGCATTAGGCTCGATAACTATCGATTACTCATTTTTATAGGTGGAACGTTTTACCTGACTCGCGTGATATGTGTGTTTATATTAATAGTCTTCCGTGTGTTACAGCTCTATTACCTATATATAATAATTGTAGATTATTTAACTAATTGATGGTAGATAATAATACTATAAATCTATCCATCCGTACTAATATAAATTAATTTGAAAGCAATTTTGATTGTGTGTTTTCACAGCGGAAGTGGTCTCTGCCTACCCATCAGGGAAACAGGCGTGATTTAATGTACGTATGTATGAATGTTTTCATAGCTAAACCGCTGAACAAATTTAGCTGTGATAACTAATCATTGTACATGTACATTACTGTACATTACCATGTACCAATGAGTTTTTGTAACTAAATACGTGTACATTACTCCGTGCTCTCACGGTGAAGGAAAAGCATCGTTAGGAAACTTGCGTATTCGAAGAGTTTAGTGAGAGTCATAGCACTAAACATCCTAAAGAGTCATACTGTATTATAAGACAACATTTTTTAATACCACCGAACATCTACAACAATCCTTGTCATAATTCCAAGTACTTAAGCGGGATGACGCGAATCAAGCTTGTTGCCACCCGCCGCGATGTTGTATGGGATAAAGTAAAGGGTCCCCGCTGGGTGCTTCTTAAATGTTACAAATAGGCACAGACTTGGTTTGCTGTGACGTCAGTATTTTAGCAAATAATGCACAGTATTTATAGTAGCAGAGACAAGATTCCGCGAATATTATCGTCATCTAAATTTTATACGATTGACGCAAGCTAGCTGCTATTGACGATCGCCTCGAGTGCTTTGTAAATTCATACAACCTACCTACTAGTTGTTTTTTGTAAATTGGAATAATACTTTTCTTCATGTACCTTAAATCGGGGTGAGTAGAGACACAACTACAAATGAAGCATATGCTACTAATTATAAGACTGAAATTATTTCCATTAGACGTAACGTTATTAACATTCAATAATTGTTCTTATATGTAGCAAGTTATGACTTATTTTAGGTTGTGTCCCTACTGACCCCTTAATCCCTACTCATCCTGTTTTACGGTACAGTTTTGCCAATTTGCCGTTAAGCCCACGGAACAGGTTATGCGGAGTTCCGCGCAACCTACCATAGTTTTGCCGCGATCGCTTATTTCAATATTTCGATATTTCTAAAAAAGGAAATAAATCCAGAAGCATGCCTTATTGTGCTATTTTGGAATGTAAAAACGATAGCCGCACCAAAAACATTTTCCATGGTGGCTTGTTGTTTTTATGATAGTTTGAGTATTGGCGACAACAGGTCTGATACTAAGCGAAGCTCATGCCACTTCCACTGTTTTTTTCTATTCCGTGGTTCAGCCCAATGAAATTACACATTCAATTGAGACTAGGTTACTAAGAATCCAAGTTTTCGACCTTAGAGGGGGTGCAACCGCGAACTCTGCCATGTCTATGAAACAACCACAACAGTTTCGTTTTTTCAGTTTTAATTCAATAAATCCTAAGTCTTAAAAAGGGCTCTAATTAAAGGGTTCTATTTACCTTTTGCTGGTTAGGTACTCACTCTTAATTCTTACCTATTAGTAGTAGTTAAGAAATACTGTACAACTAAACATATATTAGCTAAGTTATTGTACCTAGATTCACTTCATATTACTTACGCGTAAAAGAGCCCTTATTTGCCCAATTTACTTAATAAATATTTTCAATGTTGTAATAATAAATCAACGAATCAGAAGTGGAATGATAACTATATGTTAAAAAAAATGTAACTAAATAGCAAGCAAACGAATTTGCAAAACGTAACTAAAGTTTGTTCCAAAATGTATTTTAAAAGCCAATTTCATTTTATCAGAAGAAAGAAGTTCCCAGCACTACAGCATCTCGCCACCTGAAAAACACAAAATATTTCAACAAAAAAACTCCCGGCTCCCCACACGTCGCGGAAAATCCCAGAAAGTTCCCAACTAGGTGTGATACGGCAGAGTTTCTATTTCTTTTTTATTTTTCTCTAAAAAGGAGATATCGTGCAAAAGTTTCTTGAAGACCCTCGGTGCAACTTAGACGGTGCATTGATTCTGTTTTGCAAAACATCTGGGTGGTTTTACTTAGAAAAATACTTACAGTTTTCCATATACCTCGAAGCGAGGAAGCTTAAGTAAGAAATGAAGCCATTTAGAAGTTAGTTCAATTTGTTTTTCATGCGGTTGTTTTGTTGGAGCATTGTTGAATAGAAAAGATGGGGCTAAGGATTTTAATGGATACTGAAATGGGAATGGTTAAGTGAATTGTTGACTTTTTGCTGTAAGTAAGTGAACATTAACAAATTAAGTAGTTGTTTTAACTACAGAAAAAACAGTATTACGGAAGGTTTTTGGGTAAAAGCGTTCTCATTTGTAAAAGCTTTGTAATTTTTTGGTGCCAAAGTCAAAGTAATTTTTTTTATTTGCATAAAATGTGGTAAATAACCTGGTTAATAATTATTATGTTTGTAATCCCTCAAATTTTGCCAACAACTGGCATGCAAACAGGAGACAAGATGCATCACTAAGCTGGACATGCTCTTAAATACTAATACATAAAACTTATTAAAATCTTATTCATTTACATTCCCAATATTACTAATGCTACTACCAATATTTCAAAAATAAAATAAAATTAACATCACTTACAATCATTTCATACTAGTAGATTAAATGATACTCATTGTGTGCGCTCGCTTCGCTTCGGTTTATGTGAGTTTTTTGTAACACCAGTACATAATCCAGAATTTTATATACATAAAAACCTTCCTTTTAAATCACTCTATCTGCTAATGAAAACCGTATTAAAATCCATTGCGAAGTTTTAAGGACTAAGCGTACAGACGCAGGAAGCGACTTTGTTTTATAATATTTATGTAAAGAAGATAAATACAATCCCAGATAGAGAAATAACAACTATGTATATAGAGTATCTAGTTCTTCATGTTCTAACATTTGCAATAAAATATGACAACGATGGTCAGTGGATGAATATTGTTTGGAAAATTGCGCTGACCAGACGAGAGAATGCTGACTCTGGCATTTGACACGTAATAGAATTCGGCGGGGGAGTTAGCGAACGGGTTACGCTAGGTTCACTCGGCGACTTTTCGATTCGATATTCTCTCGCATACGGTTTTATCGTATACGAGACAACCGTTCACACGGCGCGAGGTCCATTAGGTTTCTTTACGTATGCGTGCACGTGAAACCAGTTACGTGTGAGCGAAACAACGTAAACACAAACGCCACTGAGCATCGCATTCGATTAAATCCTTTCGAGATTCTCGCATCCTCAATGGCAAAACCCTACGGTATACGGCAAAAAATATCTCTCGGACACGAGATTTTTCTGCATAGACACAGTGTGAACGATTTCAAAGTTGCTATACAAATGCTGTCACTACGACATTCGATAAAATCTCGTGTACGGTATGCGAGAAAAATTGCGCCGTGTGAACGTACCCTTAGGAATGTGTGCGATGCAAGTCGGTTGACTCCGGTTGGAATGTCACGCTGAGTTGGCTCGGGAGGAAATGGCGCGAGGATTGGTAAGGAATTTATAAAACAAGTTGGGTTGGGAAAACAAACATTTATAATCTCATCGACTACTGCGGTTTAGTTACTTAACAGCGTCCAGACTGCACTGAGCGTGCAATATTATTGTGTTTTTAACCGACTTCAAAAAAAGGAGGAGGTTCTCAATTCGTCAGGATATTATTATTATTTTTTTTTTTTATATGTATGTTCCCCGATTACTCGAAGACCACTGGACCGATTTGAAAAATTTTTTCGTTGTTCGAATGGGTATACTTTCTCGTTGGTCATATTGTCACCACGTCAGGATCTAATGATGGGATCATGGAGAAATCAAGAGAACTCCTCAAATATTATAGGCACACCTATAGCGATTTTGGTATTTTTCACTGTAACTCATGCATTTGCTTTTGAAAAGTACTATATGGTGAAGTGGAACTGATGATGAAGACCACAGATGGCCACCGGAACTCCTTAACGGTACCTATTTCAAGGGTGGCGATAAGATATTTCGATAAAGGAAGTTGAGCGACTATGACGAAGCACATTTAGATTTAAATATGACTATGACATTCCCGCGGCGTTGTCTGCGGCGAGCTTGAAATGTTCTATAGTTTCTTATTAATATTTAGAAGTGGAGCTACGTAACAGCATAAATAGGATCACTAAAAAGTATAAAATAAAATAAATGTTTAAAAAAACAAAAAACCGCCTTCAAAAAGCAAAAAATAACTTCTTTAAAATGATAGGTAAATAGGTCAGTCCAACTGAAGTCGGCGTCCAACAATATTTTAACCAAAAGCAGACTTCAGTTGGACTGACCTATTTACCTATCATTTTAAAGAAGTTATTTTTTGCTTTTTGAAGGCGGTTTTTTGTTTTTTTAAACATTTATTTAAATTAAAGTATAGGTGAAAAACTTAAGTAAATGACATATATATAGAACGTTCGAGATTCTATACTTGAAAGGGCATTTGGTAAGTTTGTATGAAGAAAATTGTCTTTTTTTTTCAGCGGCCACGGATGGTTTTCACATATTTATTTAGAGGACCTAAACACACATAAATATATATAATTTATGGCGTTAATTAATATTGGAGCGGAGATATTAAGGATTAAGGTTTTTAGTTTTTGATACTGGAAGTACGCCCAGGTATGAATATTTAAATATCTCGGCTCCGATGCACTTAATAACATTACGTAACAAAATATGTTTATTTTTAATAATTCTAACATAATTTACCACTTTTAGGAATGGCCGCTCAATTTAAAAATGTATGACTTTTACGAATGACAACACTTTTATCCAAACCCCTTTGACGTAAATTCCATTTTAGTTTGGTACATAATTACATGCAAGAGGTCATTTACTTAAGTTTTTCAACTAAACAGCGGGGCTAGACAAGTTGCTATCGAATACGAACGCTAGCGTTAGGTGATCACCTGTGATGACACTGCCTCAGATGACAGTTTCTTCGAATAGTTACCGCCCTTGGATACCGATGTTTATATTGTAATAGTGCTCGTGTTGAATTCGACCTGTCAAGATAGTACCGCGTAACAACCGTAGTTGTCAAAACTATCACTATTTGATTAGCGCGAGTGATATATCACGTGACTATCTTACGACAATTCCATACATTTTTCAAAGCGACAGGTGATCACCTAACGCTAGCGTTTGTAATCGATGGCAACTTGTCTAGCCCCGCTGGCTTGAAATCAAAGATACCATCCGAAAAAAATCAGATTTAAGATATTTTATTTTGATGCGGCGGTATAACAGTAACACAAGTTAAAATCATTATTTTATACACAAAAAAATCCGATTACCGTTCCTAATAATTTGGCAACCCACTGTATACTACAATTCCATTTCCGCGAAGACACAACTAAAAACAACCGCCATTAAGGATAACTTACAAACCGTGCTCTAACAAACGAGTCACTTAAAGAAATATGAAGTACTGGTTAACTGTTTGTAACGATAACTGCGCGCAAAGGTACCATGTTCGGTCGTGTTGCGATAAATACCAAGTTTCGCAACATTGTCGGATCTTATAGCAATTAGTTGATTACACCGCGGTAAGGTTGCGGTCACAGTTCAAGCGAGTTTAAAAATAAACATGTCCCATTAATTATTATGAATGTAAAGGTTTTTGGTTGGATATTAAGATGTTTAGATATTTGAAATCATGACCGTGTCCTACATTAGCATGGATAATTTTAATTGCGATTTTTATCATAGGTAAAAAATATACGCGGGCAAAGATTAATTTCAAAATATTTTTATTTGGAAGTCTAGAGATTACTCGTACCTACTTCTAAACGCACTAATAACCTATTTTAATTTAACTGTGTTTGACCACTTTCTGTCAGATGAAAATTATACAGTGAAAGATAAGTATAAAGCATATTTTAAACACAATTTGACTATTGTCTAATTATGAATGACAGAAAGGTATTGAGGGTCATTACAGCATTTACAGCAGCAGTAGTTTACGTCGATTCAATTCATCGTTTCAGTACAGGTAGATACTGTTTCTTTCTGTAACAGAATGCCACTTGTCTATCCCAATTAAAACCTTACCACTTGGAGATACCACCACGTTATGCCAAATATTCAACCTACTTCCCAATCAAATTAGAACCTTATGTTGATAATATTTCCATTGGAATTGCTAAAAAATGTCGCTAATTCACTTATGGAAACGGGCCCAATAAAGTGACAACAGAATTTTAAAAACTTATCTTCTTCTATCTTCTAAATATATAAAACAGTAGCTGGAATAAGTGACTGACAGTCAGACAGCACAGCCTAAACCGTTAGACCTATGAAATTTACAGGGATTTTTTGGAAAATCTTTTGGCACTAAGGGGTTTAAATAGGGGGAATGGCGTAGTAGCATCCTCTAGTTAACACCATTTTAATCGTCCCGCTAACAGTGGCACTCCACACCTTTCTATTACAACAGCCTTGATTACCCTCAAACTACCCACAGTAAATTACAATTACAACGCCACTTTAATCACTTTCTGTCGCGCAAACAGTTGTGACACGCGACCGTGATAGCGCGATGTCACACTGGACAGTGATACAGTAATTATGACTGCTGACTTATTATTTTTGGGGTGTGAAGGCAAATAAACACAAGGAAACCTATTTTTGAGGCCTATTTATCAAATAGCAAACCGAAGACGGTAATACCTCGAATACTTTGCTCTGAACTCTGAAGACTGACATGAAATGTCTCAATCTTAGTCATTTCATCGGTTACCTTGTCCTTATTCCGAAATCAATGCTAATTTTGGAACTAGAGGTAGAAACAGAAACTAAATAATATCATTTTCTGGCAATAAGTCTCACAATGTTCTGTTATAAATTAAGTAAGTTTTTTCATATTATGGTCGGACTTTGAGTTGGTACACAACACAATCTTGTTTAAGCCACGCTACTGTTCCTATTTTTGCCGTGTATTGCAAATCGGGTTAAGTCGGTTATGATCGTATATCCAGTATGTATTACTCGGCTAAATTATGAAGATTAGCAAGTGGCTTAATATTCCCGTGTTGTCACTGTAAGGGCGGTTTCAGACTCGCGTTTTTTCTGCGCGCTGTACGCTCGTTTTGACACGCGTGCGCTGTATTTCGGCGCTTCAATAAGCCGAACGCGCGTATACGCGTTCATTCCAGAGTGTTCACTTGAATTTGTGTGTCAGATTTTCATGGCTTGCGCCTAAACCGCCTTACAAGCGCGCCTACGCTTGTAAGAGATGCGCGTGTGGTAAATTTGCGCGTTTACGAGCCTATACGCGCTGAAAAAACGTTCGTCTGAAATTGCCCAGCCGCTCGGGCCAAGGCACCTCAGGACGCGTGTTAATTTGACATACTTTCCACACTTGCATAAAAATAAACTACTTTTTAACTATTGTATATTTAATTAAAATTTTAGTGCCACCCCACTTTAAAGCTTTTCCGTGTTTTTATTTTTATTAACTTTAAAACTAAGCTAATAAAATTTACTTATAAAAGAGTGGTTAAAATTTAAATGGGAACATAAAACCATATGAGAAGTGAAGTAAAAATACTTGCCTTAAGCCAGAATTTCATGCACGATATGTGTTTAAAGTATTATTTCCATATAAAAACATTTTTTATGGGAACATTCTCACACAAATACCAATCATGGACACTTTTAGCTGCCAGACACCAGTCATGGACACTTCACTCTTATAATTATAATTAAAATTTTATACTGTCTTAAATTGATTGTTGCAAAACAAATAAATAACCCTTATCTTCTGTAAAATAAGAACCAAGTTTCCATCATTGTTCCTTGTCCATTACTGGTTCCGTCACCCCAGTCACAAACTAAGCTCTAGACCGCAAATACATTGACAACCCTGGAGCCTAAGTATCGCAGTCATTTTTTCCTACCAAATCATCATCGACTTTAGTTGTGTTGAAATAAGATCGAAATTAACTAACACCACAAATACGACACCATGTTTGTAGAGAATTTGTGTTGTAAGTTAATTTCGAAAAGTGCGAGCTGTCACGTAACGAGTCTTTAAGGCCGATATTTGTTTGTTTAGATAAGTTTGTCTGATTTCTAGAACGCTAACCACCATTTGTCCTCTGACTCCCATTACCCCTTTCTCCCCTATTCTGCATAAAACGTGCTAAATTTCAATTATGTAACTTATTCTTACAAGCTAGATATCTGTAACACGTACGGATGGATGGACGAACAGCCAGTGTCAGCAATAAGCCTGCGTTTTACCCTTTAGGCACAAAACAAAATCATAAAATGGAATGACGCCTCTGTAAGCTTGGGCTCTATTCTACCCAGTAAAACCATATTACTTTTGACATATCGTATTATCAACATTTTTATAGTATTTGCGACAAAGTTAAAAACAACACACAATGTACAATCAGCCCAATGGAACGTTGACCCACCATAGAACTGTGTCACAGTGACGTTATGATTGAAGTCGTAAGAAGTGTCAAACAAATTGTTTTATAATGTCACTGCGACACCGTTCTATGGTGGATCAGGGATCCATTGTGTGTTGTTTTTAACTCTGTCGCAAATACTATAAAAATGTTGATAATACGATATGTAAGGACAGGCATGGAAAATTCTGTGAATTTGCGGATTTTACGGCTATTTTTTTTTTCATTTTGTTATTTATGTTTTTTGTTCAAATAATTGTATTTGTAACCTTCCGTGGTTTCACGTAAAGGTTCCAACGGAAGACCAGCGCTGATTTTAATGCCAGCATTATGCTGAGTTCGAACTAGTGTTGATAAAGACTCAAGTCCTCGGAGTCTCCAATTCTAAGACTCGACTTAGTTTTTTAGACTCAAGTCATTGAATCGAGGCTCGAGTTCTTTTTATATTGGGAGGGACTTGAGTCTTCTGTAGTCTTCTAGAGAGACTCAGTTTTCTATAGAGACTAGTTAGAGTCTTTTATAAAGACTCGAGTGTTTTGTTTTAAGTTTTAGTTAGTTCCGAGTTATTATTTAAAATCATTTCATGTATTTATTTTTATATTTCTTTCAAACTTTTCTGGAACATGCATGACATGATGTCAATTTCATTAGTTAGTTAGTTTCATATATTTAAATAGAAACTTCAAAACTGAGTCTTCATTATAGAACTAGAGTCTTTTTGATGCACACATACAGATTTTTTTTTTTTTTTTTCATTTGTGCATCAAAGAGACTCGAGTCCTATAATGAAGACTTGAGTCCTTTCTAAAACTTGAGTTGTGATTTCAGGATTCGATAAGACTCGAAAAAGGACTCGACTCAGGACTAAAAAGACTCGGAAGTCTTAAGCTCAGAGTTCCGTAAATATGACTCGAGTTCTTACAATGTAGACTTCAGAAACTCGAGTCGTTATCAACACTGTACGTATTTATCTGTTCTTGATTATCTTTGTTACGAATAAATCATTTTCTTCTTCTACATCATGTCAAAAGCAATATGGTTTAACCCAATGGAATACAGCCACTGTGGAGCGATAATTCCTTAAATAAAATTTTAACAACAAAGTAATCACTCGATTACACCCGAATGGGCTTTGTTTAAGCAATTTCGCTATATTAATTACGTGGAGCCAAATTACAGTTGGTAAGTGCTTTCCGTGAACTTTGCATTTCTTGATTACGGTCGGGTGATCGCAATAAAGTAATTTGGTAATTTGTAATTACAACCTTCGGACGACGGTTTAGGTTGTTTTTTTATTGAACGTTTTTTAATTCATGTATGATTATGTTTAGGGTTCCGTAGCAACAGGTCCTATTACTAAGCCACTTCTGTCCGTCCGTCTGTCTGTTAGTGAGCTTTATCTCCCGATCAGTTATGTAGGTGTTTTCACAGAGTGTCTATTTTCAGTGCAATTTTAACAATAAATAATAATAATAAAAAAACAGAGGGTGTCAAATACATAAAAAGTGACTTTTGCTCGACAATAACAATCGTTGTATTTTTTTAACCGATATACAGGGTGTTAGGCAGAAGGTTGGCCAAACTTCAGGGACTAACTCTGTAGGTCATACTCATCAACTTTTATTATGGGACCAACATCCAAATCGCGAATAAAAAAACAGCTGTTCCATACAAACTTTGAGAGCTAAACAGCCGAAATGTATGGAGCAGCTGTTTTTTTTTCGCGATTTTGATGTTGGTCCGATTATAAAAGTTGATGAGTATGACCTACAGAGTTAGTCTCTGCAGTTTGTCCAACCTTCTGCCTAACACCCTGTATACACTTAAAATACTCACAGAGTGTTCATTTCTATTAGCCTATGTAGCCATGTAATTTTCAAAAAAACCGGGCACGAGCTTGTCAGACCATGCTCAGTGTAGGGTTCTCAAAAAACAACATGTATGAACAAATATATTATTTAAAGTTATTTGGTGCTGTCTAAGATGATTTTTAGTAAGTATAAACACTTAAGTGCGACACCGTAACACTAGCGAAAATTAAACTTTTAAGAATGTAGCGTAAAAGTTAGTTATATTCTCGCGCTTTTAACAAAAAATAATTACATATAGTAAAATAAAATGTATATTTAGAGGTACTCATACCACAGTGGTACGGAACATTTCGTGTACGAGTCCGACTCGCACTTGACCAGTTTTTCTCTCACTAGTGCCACTTTTAAACTAACTCTTGCATAAGAAACTACTCATCTCTTATCCTGAAACAATATTATCACCTAAAGCAGTAATTCATGTTGATCCATCATTCTAAACACCAACAGCGCTATTATCCATCGTCGCTGTCTATCAAATACAATGTATTCGACCAGAAATTGATAATCGAATAGATGGTTTCACGACGGTGGACATCTATTTAGATGATACAATACAATGTTACGTTAGATCGCAATAATGTCGTTAATATTATGTATTCGGTTGTGGTTGCTTTTGTTAATCTACCTACACTGAAAAAAATAATTGGTCGCTTGTAACAAGATTGTGATTGTTGTGCATAAGCGTCTTGATCCCATACGAGCCTTATAAGACGATAGATACATCAACTAAGACGTTAGATACATCAACCAAGATGTTAGTTGAATCACTAAAGAAATTGCTGTTTGTTACTATCAGTTTTGGTTTAGATAACTAATATCTTAACTATTGTATTCATTTTATATCAACTAAGTGAAAATCTCTCTTTGTTGGCTCTAATTTTATTGAGTGTATAACTATTGAGAGCTATTCAAAATAAAAATAAAAATGTATGTAACATATACTCGTATAGAGCAATTCTAAATTCAAAAAAAGAACTAGCCTAGAGATTAATTTGTTACAAAAAAGGTTAAATAATGTTTATTCAGTAAGCGGCATAGGCTTTTGTACACGTCAAAAATCTACCAGCGCTTTCCAAGAGGAGAGCACTGCTGAGAAGAAGCTTCGCAAGAAACTCAACAGTGAGTTGTTTTTTAACATACTCTGTATGACAAATACACTACTTAACCGAGCATTATATTTAACAATGAATATACGTACATAAAGTTCTTTATAAACCTAAGCTCTCCTAGGCGTACACTTCCAACTCTGCCGGTAAGTGATTCTCTTAACAAGCTCTTGATCTCGACGCACCAATTATAAAGCAGCGAGTTTTGTCCCGCCGAGTGTAGAAACAACATTTAAGGGTGTGCATTCTTAGCTTATCCGATTTGTCGAGAGCGCACGCTCATACGACTTCGCTCACGCAATCGAACGTTTAATAAAGAGCAGTTTTAGGAGAATATACTCGTATAACAAACACCTCTGCGAATCTACGAGTATTATGGTCGTGTTTATTGTTCTAGATAAACGTGGACTATACGTCTGTCACTTTTTAACCAGTTTGTAAGTGCGAGAATGACGGATGCTTTATCCACCGCGATATAGGCGATTATAATACGGGCCCTGGCCAACCCAGAATTGTATCGACAACTTTTAGTAAATTCTGAGAATAATCTTAAACTTTGCACCAAAAGAGAATAGTCTAAATGATTTTAAATTTATCCGAAATGTTCTAAGTTATTTAAGAGATCCAAACTTCTGGGAATGCTTTTAACTTGGTCACGACTAGGCCAATCCTACTTTTATACGTAATAACTTTTGACCAATTTCTGTTAAATCTAGCTCAGAACCAACCAGTAAGGTACAAAGAAGAAGAAAGAAAGAAAAATACTTTTAATCACTACAGACAATACACACAGAAAAAAAGTAAAAACAGAAAACAGCAATAAAAAGAGTGAGAAATGAAATGAAATGAAATGAAATTTATTGCGTATAGATTAACGTTACAGTTTGCAGGTACATTCGCTTATAAAGTATGTTTCGCTTAACCCTACCCTTACAGGTGTACACGCCTTAGAAAAAACTATAACAAACAATAAAACATAAATCAAATAACAAGGAATTATACATTTGAACCAAAAACAAATTAAATATATCTAACTAAAACTTCTATTTATTATTATCTTAGCATTTGTTTAATATATTATTTACATGTTAATAAGATATAAATATTTATTTATTTATTTATTTATTTATTTATTTATTTATGGATCCATGGAAAACCAACAGCTTTACAAAAATTTAGAATTAAGACTAACAACACAAAGCCAATTACAGGTTCTCACATTTAGCAATTAAGTATGTTGAAAAAAGAATGAGCCTTACAGCGATTATACAGTGCAAATATGTTACAACTACTACAGGTCACCAAACATTTATTGTGAACTATAACTATGCTACCGGCAGCACAAACCCTATTATTATTATTATTATTATTTATTATAAATTGTCACAAATAAAGTCTCTCACACTGTAATAACACTTGTCTAACAACAACCGTTTCGTCAAACGAATAAATTGCTTGAGGCAGTTCTCTTTAAATGCGTCCGGCAGTTTATTAAATATGTCTATGCACATCAGATAAGTGTTGCTCGAAGAGAGTTTAAGTCTAGTCTGAGGGTATCTTCGCGGCAGTGAATCGGACACTGGCTCAGCATAATGCCATAAGTATCGTTTAATAATTGCGTAGCAATCGGTACATCTGTTAACGAGATACAAAGCTATAGACAGACTGTCTATAGCAGAGGTCCCCAAACTTTTCTATGTCGTAGACCACTTGGCAATTTTTCTGTTTTGGTAGACCCCCAGTTTACATATTATCAAAAAAATCTTTGGAGTCTTTTGCACGGATAAAATTAGAGGTCTAGTAGGCTAAAAATTGACACAGGCTACAATTAAAATTTAGCGCCGAAAAATTTTTTTTTGAAAATAAACACTTACACGGACAGAAAATAAAAACGTAAAATATTTATATATTCATAAGAAAGTAGGTATTACGTAAGTAAATAAGTTCCTACTATCTGTGTACGAATATGGATTATTCCATTAATAGAAATCCATAATTAAAGTCACGACCTGCTTAAATGGGATCCACTATCGCGGACCCCCATTTTCATCTCATGGACCCCCTGCAGGTCGTCGTCGACCCCTGGAGGTCGATATAAACCACTTTGGGGATCACTGGTCTATAGCTTTGAGACTCTATCTCTCTTTGGTAACCTATCGATGTTTCGAAAAACTTTTGTCCGCTGTTTCATTTGTCCTAATTTCCATTTGTCCAAAAAACATTTTTTCGGTGATCCCATTGACTTTTCGAAATGTTTAAAGAGATATATCTACAGAACCTGTAGGTTAGGTAAGTTTTGTAACAATTCAGGAAAGGTAAACAGTTTCAGAAAAAAAGGAAAAATAGGAAACAGCGGGCAAAGATTTTCAAACTGAAGATAGGTAACCATCTATTTTGATCAGAGGATAAATTAATGCAATCGTTATAACGTTCAAAGAGCCATTCTTATTCCACAAAGTTGTGCCTAAAGCGGAATTACTAAGCAACTAACGAGTACAAGTGGTCAAGAAGCGCTTCCGAAGAGCTCCAGGCAGTAACCGTTTACTTTTACGCAAATAGCTATTCGTAACAAAATACCTGTAGTATTATACAAATTGCATTGCTTTTCACCGTATAATTATAACGTTAAAGCTGAAAATACTTTAGCTAATAGTTAGATATGCTCTTTTGGATTAGATACAAGGTTTGAATCACTTTTCCTTTGCCATTTGGCTTATCTTTAACACAAACCTCATTACTAACACAACCTTATTCTAACCCACATAGAGTTAAATCTACTTTAGCTAACATGCAGATGTGCTCTTTTATCTGAAAACGTTGAATTGCTTTGGTCAGAAGGTCAGCGCGTTAACAAAATGCCCCAGGTAACTGTGGATGCCTGGTCAAAGTTTCAAAGGTTTCGTTTATTAAAGAGCTTTGAGAGCAGAAGTGACACCTCTCGTCAAGTCTGATTGCTTTAATCTATTTGTTTAGATCAACTTCTTATTAAAATTAAGATTAACTGGCTCCTGATCTTGAACTACGCAGACGCAAATATTATCTCTTCTTTTGTTTTCTCATATACAAACATTATCACAAACACACACACATATAATGTCACCCTTCACCTGTTACCAACGTGCATCCGTGCATGGCTCTTACAGTTTAAAAGATGAAGGTCTTTAAAGTTAGAACAGATGCACGGATATGGATGGACAGGCAGACAGACGGACGGACAGATAGCGTGAGCTTAGTAATAGGGTCCCGTTTGACACCCTTTGGGTACGGAACCCTAAAAAGCAGCTTTATCCCGTCTTTTACACTTTAAAATAAATCAAAATCCAGTTAATTTTCTTACACAATCCCTATTAAAAATGCTTTCTAGCTCATTTCAAAACTCCATAGTCTCCATACGTAAATTCCTTCGCGTCCGCTCACCTAACCTACCCGGTTTATGAGCCTCGCTTGCAAATCCGGCTCGTACTTCACCGGGTTTATCCGGCACTCGTAAAAACCCGGGCAAACAACCAGCACGGAACTACCGGGATATTAATATTATCTTAGCAACATGCCTTTTACAATAACGTGGCGCATGCTTTGATGTTACTCCAACATTTATGAGTTTGTTTGTGCTCGTGAAATTGTTTTTACTATAAAGCTGAAATGAAATAATATTAGATGTTTACTAGGAGGAATTTTATTAAAGTTTGTTTACATCGCAATATAATATCCTTTTTTCATGACATTCATCATAAATATTAAATGCTGTACGGTACTCCCAGGTACTTAGTAGGGGTTAATACCTAGTTGAATGACCACATCGCTTGCAACCTACCATTACACACTCTTAACCAATCCGCGAGCCTTGTTTTATTAAAAATAGTAAGCTGTAAGAGCTACTATATGATTAAGTGTGGAAGCAATTTTGTTTACAGCAAATTATAATTTTATAATAGAACCCCAGGGCATGACCAGATTTCAAGTTTATTCCGACCCCATGTTCTCTATTTGTAAAAATAGGAGACTTACTCATAACTAGCTTTTCTATTCGTTAAGACTTAACGGCCTAGCCTTCGAACCTTGTCAACAAGAGACATTTTAACGCCGCAAAACTCACCTAATGTTGTTTACAGTGGACCTTTATGTAATGTAACTTAGTTGGAGTATTTATCAAAATTTGAACATCAATTATTATTTTTCAGTTTTTTGTGTGCGTTAAATAAACTTTTTTCGTTTTCATATTTTCATTTCATTTTCATTTCATTTTCATTTTCAGAATTCAGAACAAATAGCGTTTTTAAACATTTATATAGAAACGCCTGTTATTAATAAATTGCATCATATTACCAATTTTATGCTACAATGACCACAAAATAAGTCAAACCCATGACCCAAGACAACGATTCAATTTTAGCAGAATTGATGCCATGGACAACTTACAGGGGGTACCATGACATACTAAAGCAGTTTAGTTTTGGTTGAGAAAAGCAACTTACACTTTCACCCAGCTGATCCTAGTCAACATGCCTCTTTTATATACAGTCAAGCAATTTGATTTCTAGGCCAGCATGGACTATGGTAAAGTGAACAGACTTCCAATGTTTTTTTTTTATGGTATAGGAGGCAAACGAGCAGACGGATCGCCTGATGGTAAGCGATTACCGTCACCCACAGACACCTGCAGCACCAGAGGAGTAGCAGGTGCGTTGCCGGCCTTTCAAATGAGAGTACGCTCTTTTTTTGAAGGTTTGAAGGTCGTAACGATCCGGAAATACCGCAGGCGACAGACCATTCCACAGTTTAGTTGTGCGAGGCAGGAAATTCCGAGTGAAACGCACAGTTGTGGACTGTCAACCATCTAAATGATGGTGGTGGAAATTCTGTCGTGTAGAACGAAGGCGGAAGGATGCGGCAGGAATTAATCCGAACAGCTCCTCGGAGTACTCCCCGTTGTATAAGCGATAAAGAATGCAGAGTGAGGCTACATCTCTACGCAGCGCCAAGGTTCAAAATGTCAGGTTAACAAAGTCCATAGTAGCCTAGGAGTCAAATTGGTTGACCGTGCGAATGAATTGCGTTGCATTACCAATTTTCCAAAGAGACCACGAAACATTTCCTTTAATTCAAAGCATTTTCCCAGCTATCCAATTACGTTAAATTAAACGATAAAGAATCTGACCGTAGCCGTGACGCCATCGCTCCACCACGAAACGTCACAATTACCTATACAATTCTGCTTTATATTCCGCTCGAAGAGACCTGCCCGCGCCGATAATTACTGACGCCGCGTTGTATTGAAAGCCAATGTCGTTTGTACACTGCGGCAATGCAGCTACCAACCACCAACATTAACCCATAACCAAAACAAGCCTAAGAGGCCACGGAACACGACTCAAATTCGCTCATCAGACTGCTCCAGCAGCAATACAATTCGTACAATAACTGTGCCGTGACCACGCATACATTACGATATAAATACATTTAAAACAGCCGGTACCTAGCCAATTTATTATTACTACGTGATAACAACAAGAGATTATCTGTGAGCACACGATAATTTAACATTATGACGGATATTTTGATACATTAAAAGCTTAACAAAGGTACTCGTAAATTAAACGGGATAATAGTTTATTTTAAATATCATCGGAATCGTTAAATGAATTTATTTTGTTAATACCCTTTCAAGTTAAATAGCCATGCATTTTTCTATTATTATCGTTGACTATTGTAACTTTTCATAATAACAGATCGATTCTAGCAAGTTTTCATGTCGGTAACTATGGAATTTGACTATAGACCTGTCTACTTAAGTAATGTATAAAGTAACTACCTCGGCCTGAGTTAACTTTAGCGAAGCATTCACTAAATAGACAAACTGTGATTTTAAATGTCGGTGTGGTTACAACCCTTTTGGTCATAAACGCACTAAAAACGTAATTTAATTAAAATATTCATTGATATTTCTGTCAAATGGAAATGTCACAATGGCAGATCAGACAAAGCATATTTTAAGCACATTTTAGCTTTTGTGCGATCATGAATAAGAAACATCGTTTTTGCCCACGGAGTCTCGTCCAGCTACTTCATTATACATGTATTGACAAACAGTTTAGTGAATTGAAATTTGACTGGTGGGACGGGCCTCTGTGAATAAACTTTACTGCCAGTATGACTAGTCATACTGCATAAAAATAAAGAAATAATAAATAAGCTACCCCGTATTCAAACAAACGTCATAATTAAGGAAACTAACATTTCACTCTTAAGTCCATAACATTGATGCATGTAGACACAACAACGTCAACAAAAAATATGGTATACTTACGTTTTCTCTGACGTGAGCAAACTCACGACCTATGATTTTGTAATCAATTAACAGTTACTGCTGAAAAAACCATTTATTTTATAAATGCATTTCTAGTTTGGTTGTGGTAGGACCTCATGCAGGGTCCGTCCGAATCGATTCCACCATAAAAAAAGTCTTTATTCACCAACAACAAGCAAACAAACATTAACAAATAAAAAATAAAACAACAATAACAAAATTGCTGGTGAAAAGGTTCGGAACTCAGATATGGAGCTGTTTTTCAGTCCTCACCTGGATACAGTATCGGTAGACGCGGCTGTCAAAACAAACTCAAGCTATATTGCTTATAGTTATAACTAGAGCTATATTTTACTCATATTGTAAAACGTACAAAGTAAAAACACAAAACGGTGGCAGAGTGTAGGGAAAAGATGGAGGGGCAGAAATTAACTAAATAAATTAATACCGAGCGCTGTTTGTTGACATTACATTAGTCCAACAAAAAGATTTCTTTTGCGCATCTTATCCTGTAACCTATATCCTAGCAGCGTGTTCACATTGTTGTGATCAGCGGGGCTACACAAGTTGCCATCGAATACAAACGCTAGCGTTAGGTGATCACCTGTCACTTTCAAAAATGTATTGAATTGACGTAAGATAGTCACGTGATATATCACTCGTTACAACTGACACGCTCTAAAGTGATCACTATCACTCGCGCTAATCAAATAGTGATAGTTTTGACAACTGCGGTCGTTACGTGGTACTATCTTGACAGGTCGAATTCAACACGAGCACTATCACAATATAAACGACGGTATCTAAGGGCGGTAACTATGCGAAGAAACTGTCAACTGAGTCAGTGTCATCACAGGTGATCACCTAACGCTAGCGTTCGTATTCGATGGCAACTCGTCTAGCCCCACTGGTGTGGGAATAAGACAACCGATGAAATTACTAGCATAGAGGCATTCCGTCTTAGTCCTTAGGGTTGACAACGCATTTTCTGGAGTCTTAAAGATTGTAGTCTTGACAATTCATACGTCTATGGATCTCAGGCTCACCATCAGGTGGACTAGTTCTCATGTGTATTCTCCTTGTCATAAAAAAAGGTTAAGCAATGCATAAACTCATCCCCATTTAATTTACAACTATATAACCAACATTTCCTTTACCATACATAAACTCTTCAACCGTGTCGAAACCCGCATAATGCTGTTCAATTTACAGCGCATAGATTTAACGAAGTAATTGTCGCCGTGGTCGATAGCGAATGGAAGAGCATGGAACCATGCGCAAACCTGGGGCATTTAGTTGTCCGTTTAATTATCCGGTAGGTAGGGGAGAGCTGGCGCAAGGGTAAAGGGAGGGGCGGTGCCGATTAAATCAATCAGCTGGAAAGTAATCACCTGGAAAACGAATAGGAGGGACAATACTTAATTCTAAGCGGTGTTTTTAGGCTTGGTGATATGATTAATATAGGAATGCTTTTACTTTTACTTGTGTTTTTTTTCGACTGGCTAAGAACAAATGTAATGTTTTTTTGGCCGTTGTAAGTG
Source organism: Acleris literana (assembly GCA_946894065.1). NCBI lineage: Eukaryota > Metazoa > Arthropoda > Insecta > Lepidoptera > Tortricidae > Acleris > Acleris literana. Next base: position 24,897,157 of record OX335671.1, on the reverse strand, counting down.
ATACGTATGGTTCTCTATTCCCTCATAGAGCCTGAACCGATGGCCTGATTTCAACAAAATGTTGATGACGATAACGCGTGGTGAAGCCAAGATGCAAACGCTACTGACGTTTTTCTTCTCTATCGCTCAAAATATATGGGTTGACAGTTGACCACGCAGTTTATCATAACGCACGATAATGTCATCCCATACATTTTGAGTGATCGAAAAGAAAAACGTTATTAGCGTTTGGATCTCTGTTCCCCTTGGTTGAGCCGTAGGTTACTGGCCCGTTAACGCTCCCATCGAGCATAGATCACGTCTTCTTCTTCTTTCTACAGAAAAGAAGTGCGTCCTCTAGGTTACTGCTTTGAAGTGCTTCCGTCGATAACTCGTCCTCTCCGAATGTCCGATATCTCAGTGTCGAGTACATGACACACTCGGCTAGGACGTGTTGGTTTGTCTCCTTTGCTACAGTAAGTTTCGTTTTTATAGAATTAAAAAATGCCTGTGTTCGATTTAAAAATAAAACATGGCTATTTACATTTTATCGATAACGATTTTAAAATATGCAGTCGGGTTTTAAACGCTTGCTTTATTTGGGCAGTGAATTACTGGGTAACACCATAATTGTTTTTGACATGTTAACACTTGACAGTAATGGCGCTTTTAAAATAATACGATAACATGACAAAGCCAATACGGCTTTAACACTTGGTAAATAAACGCCCTGGGCAGTTCATGCATGAGCTTCGTTCATTGCTCATGAATAAAATAACAAATTGGTAAAGCTTAATATGTGTTTCTGGGCAAACTTGTATACTTTACTTTGAGACATAATCCCTCAGTTTATCATCATATTAAACATTGTTAAAATAAGGCTAGTCCATGTATAATCATATTTAATAATAAAAAGTACTATATTTTTTATCAAACGAAAGTTTTTATTAAAACTTTATAATGCAATATTAATTTTCTTTTCACCGTAGCTAAAACAGGAATCCAATATCATTACTTCCGAACCACTGCACGCGCAAGATTTTTTTTTTCAATTTACCTCCACTTATTTATAGTTCAGTTAAATATTATACCTACTCACTTTTTCGGAGCCGTGTGGTTGCCGGGTTAGAATAGTGCCACTCCATGTCTTCCCGTGGATGTCGTAAGAGACGACTAAGGGAATAAAAGCTTGTAGTACTGTTAGGCGATGGGCTTGCAACTTGTTACTAATACCCTGGTAAACATCTTAGCCTCTTTGTGCAAAATGTGGTTACAGAATTATCAACAAGTTTTTAAAGTTGTTGGTAATACTGTAGCTCTGCCTACCCCACTCTGGGATTACAGGCGTGAAGGTATGTATGTATGTACATCCATTTTATAAATTACCATTTTATTTAAATATTGAGAGTTTTATATCAACGAACAAAAAAAAAAGAAGAAGGTCAGCTGGTAGAGAATGCCATCAGTCATTAAGTTCAATTTTTGGTGTATTTTTGTGCAAGAAAGAATAAATAAATAAACACACAGGCCACCTTATGGTAAGTGGGATCTGAGACCCATAGACATTTTTAATCTCAAGACTGAAATCCGGAGACTGCAAATCCGTTGCCAACCGTGAGTACTAAGATGGAATGCCTCTATCTCTAATTAGAGAGACCAATATATTAATGTACTTGTGATATTTTCGATAATTCGCAGCGAATGAGAGAGACCCTTTGACTGGGATCAGTTTTTTCGAGTTAATCTTTCGTTACCGATCGTCCGTTTCGATGCGTCATCAAAACGTTTTTCATTTTTTGACAGTTCATTTCAAGCGTAATTTGACGTCTACGTTATTACTAGTTACGTTCATTCAAAACTCCAAGTCAAATGCGTTCATGACATCGTGCGGAATCTATCCAAAATAATCTATTATCTATCTATGTACAGTCACGAACTTAAATTTGGGGCCTACCTTAGGTCCAAAGTCATTCTTACATTCTACAACAATAATGTTGAGTCTCCTATAAGTTACAAATGATTTGGCATCTCTAATGACATTGACGAATTCAAGCCTATTTTTCTTGAAATGGGTCACAAATTAACGATCGCGATAGTACATGATAATAATGATTATAATGATAATGATGATATACTCGTATCGGAATTTGAAATCTAATTCGAAACCACTTATAATTATAAAATAGCATTACAGCTCTACTTCGGTCGGATACCTACGAATCCTACGATCACCAGGGACAATGGGCAGAAATAATAATGAGCTCTGAATAATTACTATAATAATAATATTATTATGTATATTCATCATGTCAGCCGAAAGACGTCCACTGCTGGACATAGGCCTCCCGCAAGGCTCTCCACTCAGACCGGTCTTGTGCTTTTCGCATCCACCGCGTTCCCGCGATCTTTACAAGCTCGTCACTCCATCTTGTTGGAGGCCTACCTACAGATTTTATTTAGATGTATATGTATATTGTTTTTATGTATGTGTATTTGCTCTTATATAAATAATATGTTATTTATGTATATGACAAAAGTGATTTCTTAATTTAACGTTTCATCAAATTTAGCTCCAACCTTTACTTGTCTCTGTTTGGTCCAATGGTTGACTGGTAGAGAATGCCTCAAGGCATTAAGTCCGCCATTTGTACTTACTTTGTGTATTGTGCAATAAAGTTTAAATAAATAAATAAATGTCCCCACACACCAACAGAAATGAAAAATGCCTCAATAAATTGACAGATTTTGGCAATATGATGTGTTTTTACTGTAACGAAGATCTCCCTATACCTGGAGTTTTCGAAAATGATAATCGTATCGTATGGAATTTGTTTAAAAATAAACACATTCATGCCGAAATGTTTTATAATTGAATAAACCCCATCGATTATGCAACCTTAATAGGACTTTTTCTTTTCACTGGCTCTAATGACTGATAGAGGGTGGGGACGAGGTCCATATAAAATCCCCCATCATTCTTGGATACGTTACAAAAACATCAAGTCTAGAAAAATCTCAAATCAACCAGAAACATTCAAAGAAAGCAAAATAAATTACAAAAATCCTTACTGATGGAAAACATATCGAAAACAAAAAAAACAAATACGAGTTGAACCTCCAGCTCAGTTCGCGATTGTTTATCAAAACTCCAACATCAATAAGCCAAGGCGATGTTTTTCTCATGCAAATAATATTCTGAAGGGAGCCCCGATAACCGTGTCAGCGTCGGTGATTTAGCCGAGGCCGACTTTGTATTACTTTCGGCCAAACGTAGAGGTGAGCGGCAGGTAATATAAAATATCGTGGGGTGCTGCGTTCATGATATTTTTGACTTTGGCAACTGAAGTTGTAATGAAACTTTTACGCTGCTTGTTCATTTAACTTTAAATTATTATTAGCACAAAAAAAAAAAAAATTTTTTTTATTTTAATTCAGGCATAACAATAAGCGTATAAATAACATGAACAGTAGTAAGATCAGGTTGAATATGTTTACTGTTAGTTCAAACGAAAAAGAACGGAAGAACAAAAGCAGTGGCAACTGTAACTTTATTTATGTTTAATAATTTGGGCATAACCACATTTATGCGTGAATTACCATATGTGAAATATCGATAAGAAATACATTATTTGTGTACCACATTTCAAAACCAACTTAAATAATTCAGGTCGACATCGTGAGATTAATTTTGCCAAAAACATAACATCCATTGCAATAATTACTAGCGTAGATTCCCAACCAACCTCAGATTCAACGTCAACGTCATATAAAATATTTTTACATTTTTGTAATCGACTTTTTTTCCCGAATTTCCTCTACCCGTAATCAGTATTATCACGTAGCATATAAATACAGCAAAATCTAAGAATTCAATAAAAAGGAAATCACAAACGCTGGCTGTCCTATCAAAACATGTTAAATAAACAAACTTGTTATTAACAATAAATAAAACCTATTTCATTACATCAAAAAAACACAATGGAAACAATTACAATGAAAAAATACATGTTACATTATAAACAAATAGTTCATGTTGAAAGTTGATAGTAAATCCATAAATTTTATTTTAAGAAAGAAAATGAATTAACACTACCACTGTGAGAGCATTGGCCGAAATTAATAGCCGAATAGTCAAGGCCGAGGCCAACCACTATGTCTTGAGTCAAGAAGGCTATCGATCGGAATGGATCAGGTACGGTCGGGAGCTCGGGTCTCGAACTAGTTATTTTATCTCGGGCCTTTGAGGCCTTTGTAGAGGAATTTGTACTAAGATTTATGTAGTTGTAGTGCTTCGCCTTATGGCTTTGTCCGACGTTCGGTTGGAAGTTTTATTTTTCATGAGATAAAAGTAATTTGTTAGCTTTTTTAGGGTCGTTACATTTTGTTCAACTTATTCGAACCCATTTTTAGGTGAATTGTAGTTAAATATTACTTTCAAATGAAACTTTATTTACAAAAAAAAACATTAAATAAAGTTGCAAACATGTAGAAAGTCATACTTCCAAGAATTAGACGGCACGTATCGTTTATTAAAGTAAATTACATCGATCTAGAAAATGAAAATGTTAGACTTTTTTCTAAAATGGTTGCAGTACTTTCCGTTTCAAAAAATAGCATAAATTTCTAGTTATGCAATACTTTAGCGATATCAAATAGCCAATTTACTCGCATGACTAACCACAAACGAAACAAATAGCATGCAATTTTTTCGTGAGAATTCTTTTGTCCCTCAAAAATGGTGGACAGGTGGCAAATTATGCTGGAATTATCAATTCTGCTTTCTCCAAATGAGGGTATAAGGGGTGCTCGTAAAGGGCTAATGGCGGGGTAATGCGGCACTCTGCGTTATGACGTACATGCGTCAGTGGACACACTTCACTAGAGAATAATGTTAGTTAAGACAACATCCAAAAAGTTTTCGGCTTAAGAAGGAGGTAGAGGAAGGGTTAATAAAGGGAATCAACAGCAGAATCTCCTATGATAATGATTTTTTATCGTGATAAACCTACATTATCGCAATTTATTTTAATTCTTTTACAGCCGACGTTTTTACAGCTATTGTCTGTCCATTCTATTACAGGGTTATGATCTGTTATCGTATTGTCAACGTTTTGATAGCTCTTATTTTCTTAAGAACAATACTGTAACAGGTCAAATACAATGTGGATTTTACCGCCTGGAATAGAGGCGAGAGCCCACTACTGTATTTTCATACATTGACACAGCTGTTTCATTTGAATTTAATTTTAAAAACAAACTAACAGCCACTTGATGATGGTAAGTGGGATGTGAGACCCATATGACATTTACAATCTATAGAATGCAATCCTAAATCTACAAAATGCCGCTATGCAAGTAATTTCACCTAATCTCTTATCTAATCGAATATTTTGATAGGAAAGTAGTCCATATAAACTTTGAAACATGAGTGTTTTTTCTATCTAACTTTTCGATCAGAAAAGAGGTGAGAAAGTAAAAGGACGATATGTCAACATCCAAACAAAACAGTGCGGATGCTGCTGGCGGTGGGTTAATGGATAAGATGGTGGTAGCGATCCAAACGGACCCTGGAAAAGGTCCACAACTCGGCAGACAGATAAAAAGTAGTAGACCTATCTCTCCATTCCCTATTCTCTAAATTTCCTAGTAGTTAATATTTTCTAAATCGCTCTACACTATTCTAAATTTAGCGTACTGACTGATTTAGACTGGCAGTGTTGGGTCTCGCTATCGAATTAGCTTAACTAACATGGTAACTGCTTTTCCACTTGTCTTTTTTTAGAGTACTTTTCATTCATTTTTAATTTAGCCAAGTCTAAAGCGGGCTTTAAAACTATGTTGACTTTGACGACGCCACAAAACAGATAGGTACAGAAATCAATCTACATACAAGGTGCGCTCGAGCAACGCACACATAGACCCTGCTCACGGACACGATATCGCGGACCGGCTGGGACCAGTGCGAGCGCGAGTGCCATCCGCTTGAGAACTTTGTGACTGTGAACTTTTTTGTGCAATAATGGAGCAACAAAAAAAAAGTTATTATTATTGTTCAGTCGACGGTTTTTTAAATTCAACATTAAACGGTGAATTGTCGTTTTTTAAGCTACCAGTGGTATTAGAGAGATAAGTAGGTATCTGCTTGTATTTCAATGGTTCGTTTTAACGTTACACAGAACCATTAGGTAGGTGGGTAAGCGCCCCGCCCCGGCCCCCGAAGAATATATCTAAGATCGATTTATATAATAGTTTCCTATTTTGAATCAGTATAAACGAAGTAACTAAATTTTTGTAAGGTAACTTCACGCCACGTTACGTAAGTTGAAAACATGTTTCTTTGTTTGTGTAGATATTGTGTTGTTTTTAGTTCCATTCTCAACAATAAATCAAACAACTAGATACGAGTGCCACTGCCACGATAGTTTTTAATGCATAAGCTATAGTTGACAACCCTAGAGCGACCGCCGAGCGTAGGTAAGACAAATTAAGTAGGTGATTGACTTCTGTACCTATCTATATTGTGACGACGCGCTGGCATAGTTGGTAGTGACCATCCCTACAAAGCTAGCGGTCTTGAGTTCAAATCGCGGTAAGGGCAGATATTTGTCTGATGAGCGCGAATATTTGTTCCTAAGTCATGGATGTTTTCTATTTATTTAAGTATTATATTTCTCTATGTAAGTATATTATATCGTTGTCTAGTTCCCATAGCACAAGCATAGAGATTAGTTTGGAAATAGGTCAATTGGTGTGACACTGTCTCCTGATATTAATTTGATGTCCTTATGTTCCTCCGCGAAACCAAAACCATTACTTAAGGCATAATTAATGAACCTCTTTACTATTATTGTAAAGATACATTACGGCCTGCCATTGTTAGGTGTGCAGGTTCAATTCCGGCGCTATTGTTTTCTGTGCCTATCCCAATGCGCATACTTCCTTTGTGTGGTAATACTGTGGTCTGGATTCTGCTAACTCGGCTATTTACTCGCCTGTGAAATGTGCTCGAATTAATTCGGTTATACAGTCCGCTCTGCTGTTGCTAATTTGTTCGCAAAATGTTACACTCTGGTCATAATTTATAACTCTAAAAAGGTTTTCGGTGGAAGTTTTTGATTACATATTTTGAAAACAGATTTAAACTATTTGAATTGTTGTTTCTGTTTTATTTGATATTTATTTTACAATGTTTTTAGGTAGTGTTAAGGCGCAGAAATAAAAGAAATGTTCCACTCGATCAACGTTTTACTTGCACCACCTTTTCCATCCAATCTCCATCTAACCACCTCTCCAGTTATATTCTCAATCCCATCTACCCTTATTCTTCACAGCGCCATTCGTTAAGTCGGTCGCCACCGTCCAACATTTTATATAGATTATGAAGGTAGTTAATAATAAAGGATGACGGGTGGCGCTTTCAAGACTCACTCCCTTATTGTTATTCACATATGGCATTGTAACTAATTGTTCTAACATTCGGTCTTTCCTGATAATTTCTTTACGTCCTCGTAGAAACATTACTTGGATTAAGGCGATTGTTACAAATCTTAATAGAATTTATGTTACCATAAAATATAGCCAATTAATCACATGAACAATTGGCCTTCACAACTAAACGTACGGCAAACCGTTATGATCGGTAAATAAGCATGATCAACGGACAAACCTAGTTGACCTGCCATGGGACACACCTTCATGGCTAGTACATCAAATCAACGGACAAACCTAGTTGACCCGCCATGGGACACACCTTCATGGCTAGTACATCAAGTCAACGGACAAACCTAGTTGACCTGCCATGGGACACACCTTCATGGCTAGTACATCTAGTCAACGGACAAACCTAATTGACCTGCCATGGGACACACCTTCATGGCTAGTACATTAATCAACGGACAAACGTAGTTGACCTGCTAAATATGATACACACCTGCATGGCTCTCCAGGAAACATAAATAAATAACAATTCTTTATACCAATAAATTGACTTAACTAAAACATGACACAAATAAATATGTTTAGGTTAAGTTTGTATACAAATGTAAAGTACTTATAAATACGCTGGTCTTACTTTAACTTAACTTAGTCCTTAAATCATCTCGAGAATACTAGTCATAATAATCAAGCCACTGCAAATATACAAAATAATCATACATACTAGTTACGATCGACAAAATGATCCACTATAAAGTAAATGTTACAAAAACACTGACATAATTTATTGTTCAGGTTCAGATTCAGAATTGTCACTCAGGTATTGCACTATAAATCTTTTCATCTTATCAGCTGATACTACGTTATTATACTTTCGGCCTCGTTTATTTAGCGAAGAGACCCGATAGCGATCGTTATCATAGACTTTAATTATTCTATAGGGCCCAGCGTACCTATCAACCAGCTTTCCACTAGTTATACCCTGTTTAATAATTCGTCTCTGAACTTGAACTAAATCTCCTATCTGATACTTAACACTAGGCAGTCTGTGTTTGTCATATCTGTCTTTGGTCTTTACGGCTGCTTTGACAGTATTACTCTCGGCTTCAGCACGTGTCGCTGTTAAATTTACGTCAACTGAATCTCTACCTGAAATATCGATCTCAAAACGTGGTTTGTATCCATAAAGTAACTCACATGGACTTTTGTGAGTGGTGCTGTTAATAGTAGTATTTATACCGCGCTCTACTTGTGGCACAAAACGTTCCCAATCGTTGTCATTACCGTCAATGTACGCAATAAGTGATTGTAAAATCGTGCGGTTATACCGCTCCACCTGTCCATTTGATCGTGAACAGGCGACGGCATTTTGTACATGTTTTATTTGATTTGATCTACAATACTCCGAAAATTCTCGACTAGCAAATGCCTTACCCCTATCACTAATAATACGTTCAGGCAGGCCAAATATTCGCGATAACAGGGAAAGCGTTGTAACCACTGGTGTAGTACGGGTGTTTGGCACTGGTTGCAGCCACGTGAACTTAGTAAAACCATCGACTATTACCAAAAGGTAAGTATTTCCCTTTTCAGAGCGACAAAAAGGCCCTAAATGGTCAAGGTGGCAGGTGACCCATGGAATATTACCTTTGCTTATAGGATTAAGAAGACCGCGTTGTTTACCGGTTGGTTTCTTTGCAAATTGGCATGATATACACCCCCGAACATATTTTGATACGAACTTACGCAGTTTTTCAAACCAGTATTCACGCTCAATCAATTGAATTACCTTTTTCTCGTTATAGTGCCCATTGTCATCGTGATAAGTTTTAGTTATTCTCCAACGCACAGACTTTGGAATCACAATTTTGTATGTGTCACCAACTTTTTTACATAACATTTGATTCCGAATAATAAATTGATCCGTAAATTCAGGAGAAGATATATTACTTATTATATTTTGGATTTTGGGGTCATCATTTTGGACAGCCCACACCCAATTAGTTTCGTCAATATGTTGAATCGGTAGAGCACTGCGACTCATCGCATCTACATGTTGCATTCTTACACCGGGCCGGTACTGTATCGTAAAGTCGTAGTCTTGTAATTCAAGCCACCAACGCCCTATACGTGGTAACATGTCCCTTTTCGTCCATGTCATACTAAGAGCCTGACAGTCACTAAATATTATGAATGGGCGCCCTAATAGATATACTCTAAACTTTCTCACACTGAAAACTACCGCCATCGCCTCCAGTTCATATGAGTGGTATCTTTGCTCCGCTGCAGTATTTTGTTTACTGAAATATGCAACCGGTTTTAATTGATTATTTGGCTGCTTCTGGAGCAAAATACCACTGACCCCATGGCTGGACGCGTCAGTGTGTAATTGAGTCTCGTAATTTGGATTAAATATAGCTAACACCGGTTCGGATGTCATCGACAGTTTAATGTCCTCAAAAGCTGATTGTTGCTTTTGGCCCCATGACCAAGGAGTATCCTTTTTTAACAACGATGACAATGGCCGCATTTTCGACGCAAATGACATTACAAATTTTCGAAAGTAACTAGCTAGGCCGATAAAACGCCTTAGTTCGTGAATATTTGTGGGCTCTACAAACTTGACTAGCGCTTCTACTTTGTCGGAGCTGGGTCGTATTTCACCATGCGAAATAATGTGCCCTAAGTATTCGACTGAGGTTTTGAGAAACGAACACTTTTCGCGCTTGAGGGTCAAATGATAGTCACTCATCAGTTTCAGAACTTTTTCAAGGTGGTCTATTGCTGTGGAAGAATTCTTTGAAAAACATAAAATATCGTCTATGTACGCGGTCGCAAAATCAAAACGGTATTGCCCTAGCATCATGTTGATTGCCCTTTGGAAAACCGCAGGTGAATTGGCTAATCCGAATGGCATGCGTTTATACTGAAACTGACCAAAAGGAGTGACAAAGGCCGTGTATTTTCTACTGTCCCGGTGCATTCTTATTTGATGATATCCAGCTGCCAGATCGAGCTTAGAAAACCATTGCTCTGTGCTAAGTCTGTCCAACTGATCTTGAATAACCGGTAAAGGATATCGATCTTTCTTAGTTATCTTATTAAGCTGTCTAAAATCGACACACATCCTATGGTCCCCGTCCTTTTTTGGCACTAAGATGACAGGGCTAGCGTAAGGGGAACTACTGGGTTCGATTATGTCTTTTTCGATTAAGTCACTAATAATCCTACGACATACTTCTTGCTCTTTAAGAGACATTCTATAGGGCCGATAATAAAAGGGAACATTTGAGGTAAGCTCTATTTCCATTTCAACTTCACATTTACCTATTCCTGCGTCATCGTCAAAGCAATGACTGTACTTTTGTAAAAGGGCTTCAAGACGGGGAAGATTTTCATCAGAAACATCGGTGTCGAGATTGGTTGTGGAACAGTTATACCCACGAGCAATGCAACATGATGAGTAAAGAGTAACTGGCTCAAATTGGTGATTAACAATATTTACATAACCTAAGTTTTCACAGAGCTGTATAGTTTGATTAGGAATGTCTATTTCTTTGCCCGGACTTCTATGTTCTGATCTTTGTACAGTCATAACAGAATTACAAAGATCCTCATCGCTAAACACTAGTATTCTGTTTAACCCGTGCTCCAACACAGTGTCATGAGGAACTTTAAGTTCTATTTTCGATAGCGGTGCTTCCAAATTATTTTGAAAAGGCAGTTCATCATTAATGGCAGAGCTGATTGCCTTAGTAAATCTCAACTTTTCCCCACTTTTGCTAAGATCGATGCCCGGCAACTCAGTAAAAGCCCGCCCGATAATCATGTCCGTATCCTGTAAATCATTCCGAACTACCAAAACAGGAGTTTCGGCCTCTACACCATCAATATTTAAGGTAACGGTAGCTACACCTTCTGGAGTTGTTATCTGTCCACCATACCCCTTAATGCTAGTGCGACAGTCATTGTTGTAAGAAAGATTGATTTTTGCCGCGGCAGATAGCGTAATAGTATTGCAAGCACTACCTAAATCAATGTATGCAGAAAGCTCATGATTGTTGGTCAAAACATTTTTGTAGTATTTTCGATTCCCTGCATCTATGGAATGAATTTGGCTCATTCGAGTTGATTTTTCATGCGGTATTCGGTTGTCCGACGACCGGGTAAAAGTATTGCTATTATGTTTAGAACTCTGCATGTTTTTGTAAATGAAACAGTTACCACGCTCGTGACCAGTTTTACCACAATGTGAACATGTAATGCCGCTCCTACAACTGTCTGCATTATGACCTAGTCTATCACATTTACTACACCGTAAAACTTCCCCTTTACACTGAGCTGCTGAATGTCCGCGTTTCCCGCATTTAAAACATTTGCTACGTTCGTCATTAGCGATGTGATTTGAGAACGATTTTTCAGTACGTTGCGAATCAAACGCGGCATCAGTGAGGTAGTTCAAAAGCGAACGTGTATCCCTACAGCCCGCGCCACGGGCACCTGCTTTTAACAAAGGGTCGCCTAGAGTATATATGATTACATCACAAATAAGGTGGTCCGACAATTCGCATGCTTTACCTTGTGACAATTTTTTATAATAAAAATCCAGTACCTTCTCTTCCCGGCGCTTATTCACGTTGACAAATTCATGTAGCTTGCCTGCTAATCCCCGGCTGGCAGGAAAATAGTCGGTGAGTCGGCGTTTCCATTCTTCCCAGCTGTTATCGATGTCCTTTAAATGAGCAAACCACAGCAGCGCGTTGCCTTGAAGACTCGTTGTCATGTTGTAAATAAGAGTCCTTTCGTCCCATCCATAAATTTTGGCGAGTGACTCCAGTCGGTGTATCCATGTTGAAACAGACAAAACATTAGTATTGCCGTCGAATTTTGGCAAATTATCGGGTTTGAGGAATCTAAGAGCATTCGACACATCTGCTGTAGGAGTATAGTTGGTACAAGACGGCGGCATCAAAGTACTCGGCATAATCGGGTTTGTAGTCAAATCATTAGCGCTTGATACTACACTTGGGGTATTTGGTTGCAGTGGATTACGAGAATTACTTGGGTTTTCAACAATATCAGTTGGATCATGCGTTCTACTTGGCATATTATCAGTATTAAACGACAAATTTGACAACGTACCGTGCTGCCCTCCAGTTCCTGGGGCAATGGTCTGAGCAGGAAGTGGCGGGGTTGTAGAAGGCTCCGCATGAGCTTGCGTTGTTTGAAGCGAGCTTGTAGCACCGTCGGCGTGAGATTTAACCAAATTCTTGATTAAGTCTTCCAAACGGTCCAATCGCTTATCACTCTTCGATCTAGATCGCCTCCGAGAACGTTTATGAGGTCGTGATCGGCTACGAGATCTCCTAGTACTCCTATCTTCAGAATGGTCTCGCGATCGGCGGCGCTTACGTTTACCCATAATTAGGGCAAAGAGTCCGTTATCAAATGAAATGAAAACTTTCACTATTTATCCCACACACTGATTTGTTAAGGCGCAGAAATAAAAGAAATGTTCCACTCGATCAACGTTTTACTTGCACCACCTTTTCCATCCAATCTCCATCTAACCACCTCTCCAGTTATATTCTCAATCCCATCTACCCTTATTCTTCACAGCGCCATTCGTTAAGTCGGTCGCCACCGTCCAACATTTTATATAGATTATGAAGGTAGTTAATAATAAAGGATGACGGGTGGCGCTTTCAAGACTCACTCCCTTATTGTTATTCACATATGGCATTGTAACTAATTGTTCTAACAGTAGGTAAAAAAATAGCAACTAAGTAATATTAAAATAGTTATCACAGAATTAATTTGAAACCTCTGTCGTTATAACTGTTAAAGAGATAAAAACCGCGATATAATGACTGCCAAATGGAAACGGTGTCGTATATCAGCTGACCAGGGTCCCATGGTCTTCACTGCAAGAAGCACAAATTCGTAAACAAACTTTGTTCATTAAAATTATTTACACTTAAATTGCTTATGCTATAAAGCTTCTTCTTTGTCCCACATTCCTGCCATAGCAAGCAAGTGAGACAGCTTTAGTTTTAAAAGCACCGGACAGTATTCCCCCCTTACAAGTCTAGCTGGTAGCAATAATAGCGACACAATGTTATCGTTACTGTCTCTTTATTTTTATTCGCAGATTCCACTTTGTATTTTATTTTGTATCGGTTGTAACTACAATGCGGAAACATTTATATGAGACGTTATCTATAAAAAGGGACCTTATTGTCGATGGCGCTTCCGCCATTATTAACGATGCTCCGATATAAATACAACGTCGCGTGATGCAGTGCGGCGTAAGCGCCATCGACAATAAGGTTCATTTTCATAGATAAAGCCACATATTAAGTACGGCTTTAAAACTTTGTACGCGAAACTACATTTGAGAGCAAAAACAAAGGGTCAGTTTGTTAAGAACTTTAGAACAATGTGACCCCGTTACTTGAGCTCGTGATTATATGTTTTCCTAGCTGGTTCCTTGCAACTCCGACCGCGTCGAAGTCGTTTATCGCGGTTAAGGAGAACCCTATGTCCTTCCTCAGGGTATCTCATCAATATCTAATTTTATCGAAATCATTCGACATTATTCACGATATTTTCCAGTTATTTTTTGCACTTTTCGCTTAAGGAAGTGGGAACAGTATAGCAAAAATTGCATTCTCTCTATAATAGTTTTGCAAGAGCTCAAGGACTTTTTGCTATGCGATAACCTTCTGAGGCTCCTTGTACTAAAAATAGAACATAATAATAGCCATTGAAATAAAGATCTAGTGTGCAGGAAGTAAAGTGGAATTTCTTTTGTTTTTATGACTCATGATTTACCTAATTAGAAAATTGACTTTATTTTAGTCACAGTAGATTCATATTCCATTGACAAATTTAGTTGTAGGTATGGTGTTCCTTAGGGGGATAAAAAGGTATTAATACGGGCTCAGGGGGCCGCCACGCGATAGATTGATAGCTAACGTCAATCCTATATATTTTGTCAGGTTCTTAAAATCTCTAACGTTTATCGTTATGCAGGCCCCCAGGGGCTTCATTCTAATCGGGCGAAACCTAATTGCTTTTGATATGTTTTCGTATTGTCAACGTTAGGATAGCTCTGATTTACTTGGCAGTTTGTCAACGCTTTAGGGTCAACTCACATCGAGACGCGACGCGACGCGACTCTGCGCGAACATGCGACTCAATATATACTTTATTTACTACACGAAAAGGTACAAGAATTCAACGCTACGTGGTGCAACGTATTCTGAATTCTCACAATGAAATGTGTACCTTTTCGTGTAGTAAATAAAGTATATTTTGAGTCGCATGTGCGTGCAGCGTCGCGTCGCGTCGCGTCTCGGTGTGAGTTGACACTTAGTCTATTTGGTAGTGACCCAGCCTACGGAGGTAGCCATCCCTGGTTCGATTCGTAATGTTGCCTAAACCTATAGCACAAGCCTACCTATAGAGCTTAGTACCAATTTCACAATACGATGTTAACCACTTAACGATGTTAACAGCTGTCAAAATGTATGAACTAACAGTCGTTTAACATTGATTAAATTTAACATCGTATGGTGAAATCGGTACTTAGGGCCGAGTTCACCAACAACTAAACGGACGGTTAGCGGTTTAACGGGTGTCAAATGTATTGATTAGCAGCTGATTAAGACTTAATCGTACGCGTAGTTATTGCTGAACTCGGTCCTTAGTCTACTAAGTCAGTTTGTATGACATTGTCCCCAATATTTATGGCGGCCGAGTTAAAAACAATACGATAACATTTCAAAAGCAATAAGGCCTAGCCCGAGTAGAATACAATCACATTTCCGTTACTCAGCAACACGTCTATCAATGTTAACCCGTAACCGAAAAAGCTTTAAAACTGATTTAGCAAATGCTCACATTCACAATGCGAAATGTGGATTCCTCTAGAATTTGCAAGTTTCAGCATTTCTGCAACAAGAAGAAGGTAAAAATCACGGACAGAGCATGTCGGACCATGCTCAGTGTAGGGTTCCGAAGCCGTTACAATTACCACAAGCGCAAAAAAACTGTCTCTTAAAAGGGCTATCTAGGAACCAATCAAGTCTACTTAGTTGTAATAGTTTTCTTTTTAAGTTCTTTATAGGCTTTATCAGATTTTTCTTACTTACTTGTAATTTTGCCTTATGGGCACGTAACTCCAACGAAATTTACGCTTTTCATGTCCAATATTTCCTAACCTGTCCTACAAATCCAAAAGTGGCTAATTACACGTACGTTATATTTTTTTAAGAGTTACCCAATGATACCTTACTTGATGTTAAAACGTAAAAAAATACCTTTTCTTTACTAGTATAGGAGGTACCCAATTTTTTTAAAGATTTTATTTTACAATTTTTTCGGCTTGATGTAAATGTACAATTATGCCCAATAACAGCTTTGTAGTTCTTAGACTCTGTTAGCGAGACAGACGGACATACAGTCATACAGACATGGCGAAACTATAAGGGTTTCAAGTTTGACTATGTTATTGTGAATTCATTAATGCGACTTATAATAATGTAATTTCCAATATTAAATAAATGACAACTACTACTTCTACTAATGAAGTGAGTGAGAGTGAGTGGGAGGGTCGCAAGGTGCCGCCCTAGGCGTACTTTTTAAAATCAAATCTGAGAAATACTGGAAAAGAGCCTAATTTTAAGTACCCGAAACCGACGTGCTTCTATGACTCGATGAATAAATGTGGAAGAAGCGAAAGAGATTTGTCAGGATCATAGCAGGTGCAAAGAAGTGGTCTCTGCCAACTCCTCTGGGAAACAGGCGTGATTTAATGTATGTACTACTGCTACTAAATACTGCGGAACCCTAAAAATGTTCAGGCAGCCGCGAACTGTTTCGCGCATTTCACATTCATCTCGTAGGAAATTCAGCTGACAGGAACACGTGCTGTGTCATTCTTATTGCTATTTTGAGCCCCGCGGTGCTTCGGGCAGTTGCTAAAAATGTGAGTTCTTGAACAGAAAATGGCCGGGTATTTGGAGCTCGTCTATGTTCCCGGGAGAGCACAGTCTCACTGGATGTTTTTGGAATTTGAAATGTATGTTTAAGGAATGGGATTAAGATTTAAAACGGCGATGAGGGTGATAATATTTAACAAATGTAGAGGGAATTTTGATCATCATCATTATTTAAGCCCTCAACCCTGCAGGGGAAATGCCTCTTCAATTGTTATGAATAACGATAATTTTGTTATTCATTGCTTATCATTTGTTTTTTTTATTAATTTTAAAGTTTATTTAAAACTATTAGTTTTAGATATTGAATGTAATACACTATCTAAGATAAGTTTGCCTTCGTTAATTCTTTTTTTATCTACATTATATTGTTTTTGTATTTCGTTTTTACAAAGTGTTTACATACATACATACTTACGATATATAATTATTTTTAAGCCCCTAAAAAATACCTGTGCTTTTAAATTAACGTGTTTATCTGTTTACCATGTGTATGTCTGTGTGTGTTTGTGTATGTGTAGCTGTCTGTGGCATTGTATCTCCCAAACGGATAAACCAATTTGGACGCGGTTTTTTTTTAAAGAAAGCTGTTTTAATGGGAATATATTTTAGCTACGTTTCTTGAAAATCGATTGGGTTAAGAGATACCTCTAAAAAAAACATCACCACTATATCGAAGTATTTTATCTCTATAACATTTTATTTGAAAACTCTATTAAACTACGAATACGTTACTCGTATTTTTAAACGACTATTCATTATAAATGTTCCCCGCACCGCTTCGAAACTACGGTTAAAAAGAATACTTAAATACTTCTCAAGCTGTTCCAGGCACGTAAATAAACGGACTTTACAATAAGGCTTGAATTGTTCTGGCGCGGAAAAGCATCACAGTTATTGCAGAAATTCTTAGCGTAAATGACAATGGTCTTGAATTAGACCTGAAAATGCTTAATGGCTTTTAGGTTAAGTTATTTATTTTTATTTAGTCTACCTAGACATTTTACTATATTATTATATTGGTATCCTTAAATTTATTATGTATATTTTAGGTATCCTTAAATTTATTATGTATATTTTATATAAATAAGTTTAATGTATAATATATAATATTTATTGTAGAAAATATTAGCAATAAGTAGGATAATTTACGTTTCAAGTATTTATTTAATTTTGCTCTCGGTCTAACTTAAATTTTTAAATCGAAAAAGTTTCGTCGGTCTTAGGCAGGATTCGAACCTACATCTCCTCTGGCTCTCCGGGCCGACGCAGGCGCATTACCACTTATGCCACCAATCGCGTGATCGCTTGCTTTTTCATACTCGGATGGTATGTTGACGCCATCTACCGTTGTTTTTTAAATGATTATTTGAACCACTAGTAAAGAATCCCAATAGGTATTCTTCTATTTGCACTTGTTTTTGTGAAATAAATAAATTAAAAGCAAAGATGTAAAATGGGTCTCATCTATGTAGTGAGAAAAAATAATTAACAAGTTTCGAAAATTATCCATTTTTGAGTTCAAAAAATATTGTTCTATTATCATTGGTGTAAAAACAAACTGTAATTATTTACCGCCATCTATTATCAAAGTGGCGGAAACCAGCTATGTTTTCTTTTATGTCAAAGGACATTCTCATTTAAACACCAATAGCCCTAAAAGTAACTTCTAAGCTTGTAAGTACGATAGGTAGTACTAGGCAACGATAAACGTTATTTTATACAAAGAATAAAAGGAGATTGACGAAAGACATATAGGGCCGTATTAATAAACTCATCTTGGCCGAGATGCCGGTCACAAGATACGTCAAAGTTAACGTCAAACCATAGAACACTGTCATTTTTGACGCATCTCGAGACGAGCATTAGAGTTGAGATTGGTTAATTAATATGGTCCATAAAGAGCGAAAGTTAGTGGAAGGGTCTGATGGGGCCGCCCTAGGCGTACTTTTTCGAATCAAATCGGAAAAAAACTGGAAAAAGGCCCCATCTTAAGTACCCGAAACCGACGTGCATGCATCGATGTATGAATGTGGAAGAAGCGAAAGAGATTTGTCAGGATCGTAGCAGGTGGAAAGAAGTGGTCTCTGCCTACCCCTCTGGGAAACAGGCGTGATTTAATATAAATTTGTTTATCTACACACATATCATAAGTCCTCTATTATGCGTTCAAAACCCGTAGGCAATGACCAGCATTACCTGTGGTAGTAGGTGACAGCGATGACAGCTGTTAATTTTGGAAGATGTTCCAAATTTGGATCTCATTACCTTGCGATATTCGATAACGTAATTTCAAAATTACGTTACAGCTGTCATCGCTGTCACCTACTACCACAAGTAAGGTAATGCTGGTCATTTGCCTTTCGGCTTCTGAACCAATCTTAGGATATTTTTAATATGTGTGTAGATAAAGTATTGTACGCGAGACTACGCGAGTATTTATAAACCACACTCATGTTGTAATGCCTGTCATTACGCAACCGTCACGTAAACTACTATTGAATGTATAAAGAAATACATACTTAAATGCATAGAAAATATCCAATACCCAGGAACAAATACTCGCGTAAATAACCCTAACCGAGATTCAAATCCGGGACCGCTAGCTTCGTAACTAGGGTCACTATTATACTAACCAACCTAACCACGTCTTCAAATATTCATATCTCAAAAGTCAACAACCGCATACTTAGAACGTTTTAAGGCCATCTCTGAAACCAGGCCGCCTTAACGAAATTGCATTTTGATTGTATTCAGTTTCTCAGCTGGTCGCAATCATTTTATATTATTGCGTTTTATTACAGCGGCATATTAAATTCTCCTTCCCACGAAAATGACATCTTCAATTTCATTCGAGGTAAATTGGATTACTGACACGGAAGCCAGGTTGTATTGTTTAGGTAGGTATCTGAGTGCTAGCCGTGGCGATGTGACACGTGTACCGTATAGGTTTATTAAGGATCGTCATTAGAAGAAAGGTTTGTGCATAATGTGCAAACCTTCACGTTGATGAATGTGGAGGAAGCGAAAGTTGTACGTTTAGACCGGTGCGCCTGGCGTTCCATAGTCTCTCCTACCCCACTAGGAGACAGGCGTGAAGGTATGTATGTAATAATGTAAACGATACTGATACGAGTATGTTGTTGAGGTTCGTAATTGAAATATTAGAAAAATCCATGAGTTCGCCTTCAGGGCTGGGGAAGGACAAGCCGCCATATTGAGCCTCAAAGATTGACAGTCTATGACAAAAATGTTTGAGGCAACATTATTTATGTTACTTATTTATTTATTTATATTTCTCTGTCAGCTTAAACTATTTATCAAATATTTAAAGGTTGTTATAGGTACACAAAAGTACAATTTTTCTGTAATTCACTTTGTTTAATGTTACATATATTTCAATGATCCCAGCCGCCATCTTTATGTTGGATATAGTTCTTTTTAGGGAGAGGTACACAAGATTGTAGAAAAGGTACACGGAGGTACACAGCAGGTACCAATTATCTATTAAAAATATCCTTGAAGCTCGTGATACCACCCGCCATTCTGACGCACATACGGATTCATTTAACACCACTCTGATGTTAATTCTGATAACTTTGGAACTTATCAAAATAAAAGCATATCGTTATTAAAAACATTTCAGCTAAATAATACTCTCGTCGCTCAAAGTATTTCGAATAAATTACGAGTAACGTAATAAGAGGGTGCTATACCCTTACCATGAGTTACAATTACCGTTCTTTTTCGAATCGAATTGTCTGTCCCTCGCACTCTATAACAATACTGGGAGGTCTGTGAGAGACAGAGCATTCGACTCGCTAGCGAGTATGGTAATTGTAACTCATGGTAGGGGTCCTGCTGCCGCCAACGTTTAAATTTGTTTGCTGACGCTGTAATCAATCAAACGGTGATTTTTTGAGAAGTTGTGAAAATTCAGCAGCGAAATTCAGCGTCCTTATGGGTAATACACGTAGGTATTATAATAAATAATAATGTCAGTTATTCCTTTATTTAAGATTATATTATATTGTCAGAAACTGAGCACTGAGTATGAGATCATGACATAAAAAAGGTCCAAGAAATCCATTTCGAAAGATACAGTTGAAGAAGTTTAACAAGTCTGTATGCGGATGACCTAGCCTTAGCCGCACCAAGGTAATTTGAAGATGGTGGATAGATTATTTTTCCCCCACTTTCATATGAGATTCTCAGATAGTGCCAACTCTACCTTAGAATCTCGTGCAGGACGGGGACTATTTTTTCGATGGCATCTGTGGTAAAAGACACCATGAAGAAGACGCCTGGCTTCAGCGCTGACTGAAAATCCTAGGCTCACTCGAACCGATTTCGGTCTTACTACAGGATAAAGGCCTACGGAAATGGAAACTGAGAGAGTTAATACAATGTGGAAACGGAGTTTTCGACCAGGGCCAGGCGGTAATAGTAGATTGATAACCAAGGGTTGAACGTGACCCGTGAGATTTCGAGCAGGAGAGATGAAAAAAACCATATCGTCGTTGACCTGTATGGCATATTGTATTATGAACGTTTTGATAGCTCTTATTTAAATTCTTGACAGTAATGGTAGCCGTGTTAAAAACAATACCATAACAGGTCAAAGACATGGTTTATAGTTCGTTCGTTAAAATAGTTTGCTGCTTTTATGTGCCGCTACAATCGGTACAAAGAAGCCGCCGCGGCGCGCACAAATCGGTGTCGGCAACTTCAAAGGGTTGCAATGCACACTATTTGGATGAACGAACTATAGAATAGAAACCCTGACCCTGTTTTAAGTGATAAATTAATGCCTATTTTACTGTTTTCAAGGTGGCATGACAGAGTTGTATGGATTTTGGAAGTGGTTAAAAATTTGATAAATGAAAGTTTTTATTTAATTCTTTGTTAAAACATGACAGTCATGTCTAGTCAAGTATAGTCACCTTAGTAACTTTTTCGTGATTCTAAAGTTACCATGCAATTTTGTACTAAATTTTCGCAAACTTCTACAGGTTTTTTTAAAAGTGAAATTATAAGTTGTCTTAACATTTAATATCTAGAAAAAAAACATTATAGGTATTATATCAACCATTTGTATCGTCGACCAAGAAAGTCCTATACCACATTTCGACTCTATTTGTACCACGTTAAGGTTCAAAAGTGATAATGGACTATACATGCCTACAAATACGTATCCAAACGCAAGGCTTAAGTGACTGAGCTATGTATAATTATTTTAATGACGCTTTGAACTAGATTACGGTAGATAAAGTAAGTTTGATTAAATCCTCGAATACTTGGAAGTAAAGGACGGAGTTGCGGACCGGGAATTCACTGGATTCCGCCGCTTTTGAAACTTGGGTCTTGCACTGGGTAAACACGCAAATTGGTTTTAGTAAAACTGGTAATGTCCAGTTTATGTTTTGAATAACGTACACTCTGTTTACAGGGTGATGGGCAGATAGGTGCAAAGCTTTAAGATGAAGCTAGTAGAGAACATTTAGAACCATTTGAGCCATGGTTGTCTTAGACGAAGTCTCACTATTTTTTTTTACCAATAATTATGTTTCGGAGAAAGGCCAATAAAAACAAAGAATAATTTATTTTTCAATTGGCCATTATTAGCAATTAATTGTGAATTTTTAGGATACTTTCTCCAAAACACATAATTATCGGTAAAAAAAAATGGTGAGACTTCGTCTTAGACAGCCATGGCTCAGATGGTTCTGAATAGTCTATACTAGCTTCATCTTAAAGCTTTGCACCTACCTGCCCATAACCCTATATAACCGTTAAAAAGATACATTTAGAATTTAATTTCCATTGTTTAAAAGGAGAAAGCCATATGATGATAAGTTGGATTTGTGATCCATAGACATTTTAATTCTTAAGACTAAAATCTTAAGACTGAAATGCTAAGACCGCAAATGCGTTGTCAACCCTGAGGATAAGGATGGAATGCCTTTAATGCCAGTAATTTCTCTGGTTATCTTATCGCCAAACTGGAACACAACAATGCGAATACTGCTGCTTGGCATAGGTTAAAGGATAAAATGGTGGAAACCATCTGGACGGATCACAATATCTTAGTTAATGATAAACAGAAAGAGACGCCTTACACAAAAGAGCCCATCAGACAGGACCACTTACTCATAAATCAAAATAACAGAAAACATACAAAAGAGGCTTTAAATAACTAGCTCCTTTTTTTACACAACTGCCCAAAAAAGGAGTGTAATGTTTTTCTCAAGGTTCATGTATCTATGTATGTATGTATGTATGATTCTTTATTCGACCATAACTTCTAAACGCCTAAGCCGATTTAGATGTGTGTGGTATCGTTAGAATCCTTTCATCTTCCCGGGTGACATAGGATATCTAAACTGTTAACATTTAAATAAGAATAATGGCAAAATGACAATTATTTATGTAAAAAATAATTAAAGTCATTTAATTATTACAATGTGGGTATCATTTGAAAGGTCTTAATATTTATTTATTTATTTATTTATTTATTTATTTATTTAGTATAGGAAAACCAACAGCTGATAAATTACCTTAAACATAACATAAGACACATAAAGCCAATTACAATATGATGCATTAATAAGCGGCTTAACCTGTAAAACGTGATAAATACTAGGAAAAACCTACATTGATTACTTTAAGCAAATATACAAACACATAAAAAATCAAGTTGGGTTGTTTAAAAACACATAAATTTTACTAATTTTTTTTGATGCAGTCGGGGAATGTTTTCTACTGAGACGATGTTCTTAAAAGTCCCCAGATTGCATTTAAAAAATATAATAACAAAAACTTTTTATGTCCTATTCAAAAAATAAAGCTTATTTTTTACTCTTAGTTAACGTTTTTCAACGGCAGTCATGTTTTTTAATGTTATTTTTTTGGATATGTGTAGTTATAATTGTTAAAACCCTAATTCTAAACACATTCAGTGCCTCCACCACTGATTTTCCTACAAAATAGACCCATAATCGAGCATTTTGGCACCGACAACGCAACTCCTGGCCAGCAAACCGCCCGTCATGCCCCACTCCACTTACAAAATGAGCTACATGACATGATGACGTCACATACCATTATGCTCAGCTATGATAAATGATAGACCTCTTAGCAGAGTATTCCGTAGCTGAGACGCAACTCAATCGGATGTAACGTTTTTTGTTGGAAGGTTAAACGATTTGTAATCTTATACTAATGCTAATGTATATTTTGATGTTTTTATTTGTTATATTTAAATTTAAAAAATTATCCATTTTTGAGTTCAAAAAATATTGTTCTATTATCATTGGTGTAAAAACAAACTGTAATTATTTACCGCCATCTATTATCAAAGTGGCGGAAACCAGCTATGTTTTCTTTTATGTCAAAGGACATTCTCATTTAAACACCAATAGCCCTAAAAGTAACTTCTAAGCTTGTAAGTACGATAGGTAGTACTAGGCAACGATAAACGTTATTTTATACAAAGAATAAAAGGAGATTGACGAAAGACATATAGGGCCGTATTAATAAACTCATCTTGGCCGAGATGCCGGTCACAAGATACGTCAAAGTTAACGTCAAACCATAGAACACTGTCATTTTTGACGCATCTCGAGACGAGCATTAGAGTTGAGATTGGTTAATTAATATGGTCCATAAAGAGCGAAAGTTAGTGGAAGGGTCTGATGGGGCCGCCCTAGGCGTACTTTTTCGAATCAAATCGGAAAAAAACTGGAAAAAGGCCCCATCTTAAGTACCCGAAACCGACGTGCATGCATCGATGTATGAATGTGGAAGAAGCGAAAGAGATTTGTCAGGATCGTAGCAGGTGGAAAGAAGTGGTCTCTGCCTACCCCTCTGGGAAACAGGCGTGATTTAATATAAATTTGTTTATCTACACACATATCATAAGTCCTCTATTATGCGTTCAAAACCCGTAGGCAATGACCAGCATTACCTGTGGTAGTAGGTGACAGCGATGACAGCTGTTAATTTTGGAAGATGTTCCAAATTTGGATCTCATTACCTTGCGATATTCGATAACGTAATTTCAAAATTACGTTACAGCTGTCATCGCTGTCACCTACTACCACAAGTAAGGTAATGCTGGTCATTTGCCTTTCGGCTTCTGAACCAATCTTAGGATATTTTTAATATGTGTGTAGATAAAGTATTGTACGCGAGACTACGCGAGTATTTATAAACCACACTCATGTTGTAATGCCTGTCATTACGCAACCGTCACGTAAACTACTATTGAATGTATAAAGAAATACATACTTAAATGCATAGAAAATATCCAATACCCAGGAACAAATACTCGCGTAAATAACCCTAACCGAGATTCAAATCCGGGACCGCTAGCTTCGTAACTAGGGTCACTATTATACTAACCAACCTAACCACGTCTTCAAATATTCATATCTCAAAAGTCAACAACCGCATACTTAGAACGTTTTAAGGCCATCTCTGAAACCAGGCCGCCTTAACGAAATTGCATTTTGATTGTATTCAGTTTCTCAGCTGGTCGCAATCATTTTATATTATTGCGTTTTATTACAGCGGCATATTAAATTCTCCTTCCCACGAAAATGACATCTTCAATTTCATTCGAGGTAAATTGGATTACTGACACGGAAGCCAGGTTGTATTGTTTAGGTAGGTATCTGAGTGCTAGCCGTGGCGATGTGACACGTGTACCGTATAGGTTTATTAAGGATCGTCATTAGAAGAAAGGTTTGTGCATAATGTGCAAACCTTCACGTTGATGAATGTGGAGGAAGCGAAAGTTGTACGTTTAGACCGGTGCGCCTGGCGTTCCATAGTCTCTCCTACCCCACTAGGAGACAGGCGTGAAGGTATGTATGTAATAATGTAAACGATACTGATACGAGTATGTTGTTGAGGTTCGTAATTGAAATATTAGAAAAATCCATGAGTTCGCCTTCAGGGCTGGGGAAGGACAAGCCGCCATATTGAGCCTCAAAGATTGACAGTCTATGACAAAAATGTTTGAGGCAACATTATTTATGTTACTTATTTATTTATTTATATTTCTCTGTCAGCTTAAACTATTTATCAAATATTTAAAGGTTGTTATAGGTACACAAAAGTACAATTTTTCTGTAATTCACTTTGTTTAATGTTACATATATTTCAATGATCCCAGCCGCCATCTTTATGTTGGATATAGTTCTTTTTAGGGAGAGGTACACAAGATTGTAGAAAAGGTACACGGAGGTACACAGCAGGTACCAATTATCTATTAAAAATATCCTTGAAGCTCGTGATACCACCCGCCATTCTGACGCACATACGGATTCATTTAACACCACTCTGATGTTAATTCTGATAACTTTGGAACTTATCAAAATAAAAGCATATCGTTATTAAAAACATTTCAGCTAAATAATACTCTCGTCGCTCAAAGTATTTCGAATAAATTACGAGTAACGTAATAAGAGGGTGCTATACCCTTACCATGAGTTACAATTACCGTTCTTTTTCGAATCGAATTGTCTGTCCCTCGCACTCTATAACAATACTGGGAGGTCTGTGAGAGACAGAGCATTCGACTCGCTAGCGAGTATGGTAATTGTAACTCATGGTAGGGGTCCTGCTGCCGCCAACGTTTAAATTTGTTTGCTGACGCTGTAATCAATCAAACGGTGATTTTTTGAGAAGTTGTGAAAATTCAGCAGCGAAATTCAGCGTCCTTATGGGTAATACACGTAGGTATTATAATAAATAATAATGTCAGTTATTCCTTTATTTAAGATTATATTATATTGTCAGAAACTGAGCACTGAGTATGAGATCATGACATAAAAAAGGTCCAAGAAATCCATTTCGAAAGATACAGTTGAAGAAGTTTAACAAGTCTGTATGCGGATGACCTAGCCTTAGCCGCACCAAGGTAATTTGAAGATGGTGGATAGATTATTTTTCCCCCACTTTCATATGAGATTCTCAGATAGTGCCAACTCTACCTTAGAATCTCGTGCAGGACGGGGACTATTTTTTCGATGGCATCTGTGGTAAAAGACACCATGAAGAAGACGCCTGGCTTCAGCGCTGACTGAAAATCCTAGGCTCACTCGAACCGATTTCGGTCTTACTACAGGATAAAGGCCTACGGAAATGGAAACTGAGAGAGTTAATACAATGTGGAAACGGAGTTTTCGACCAGGGCCAGGCGGTAATAGTAGATTGATAACCAAGGGTTGAACGTGACCCGTGAGATTTCGAGCAGGAGAGATGAAAAAAACCATATCGTCGTTGACCTGTATGGCATATTGTATTATGAACGTTTTGATAGCTCTTATTTAAATTCTTGACAGTAATGGTAGCCGTGTTAAAAACAATACCATAACAGGTCAAAGACATGGTTTATAGTTCGTTCGTTAAAATAGTTTGCTGCTTTTATGTGCCGCTACAATCGGTACAAAGAAGCCGCCGCGGCGCGCACAAATCGGTGTCGGCAACTTCAAAGGGTTGCAATGCACACTATTTGGATGAACGAACTATAGAATAGAAACCCTGACCCTGTTTTAAGTGATAAATTAATGCCTATTTTACTGTTTTCAAGGTGGCATGACAGAGTTGTATGGATTTTGGAAGTGGTTAAAAATTTGATAAATGAAAGTTTTTATTTAATTCTTTGTTAAAACATGACAGTCATGTCTAGTCAAGTATAGTCACCTTAGTAACTTTTTCGTGATTCTAAAGTTACCATGCAATTTTGTACTAAATTTTCGCAAACTTCTACAGGTTTTTTTAAAAGTGAAATTATAAGTTGTCTTAACATTTAATATCTAGAAAAAAAACATTATAGGTATTATATCAACCATTTGTATCGTCGACCAAGAAAGTCCTATACCACATTTCGACTCTATTTGTACCACGTTAAGGTTCAAAAGTGATAATGGACTATACATGCCTACAAATACGTATCCAAACGCAAGGCTTAAGTGACTGAGCTATGTATAATTATTTTAATGACGCTTTGAACTAGATTACGGTAGATAAAGTAAGTTTGATTAAATCCTCGAATACTTGGAAGTAAAGGACGGAGTTGCGGACCGGGAATTCACTGGATTCCGCCGCTTTTGAAACTTGGGTCTTGCACTGGGTAAACACGCAAATTGGTTTTAGTAAAACTGGTAATGTCCAGTTTATGTTTTGAATAACGTACACTCTGTTTACAGGGTGATGGGCAGATAGGTGCAAAGCTTTAAGATGAAGCTAGTAGAGAACATTTAGAACCATTTGAGCCATGGTTGTCTTAGACGAAGTCTCACTATTTTTTTTTACCAATAATTATGTTTCGGAGAAAGGCCAATAAAAACAAAGAATAATTTATTTTTCAATTGGCCATTATTAGCAATTAATTGTGAATTTTTAGGATACTTTCTCCAAAACACATAATTATCGGTAAAAAAAAATGGTGAGACTTCGTCTTAGACAGCCATGGCTCAGATGGTTCTGAATAGTCTATACTAGCTTCATCTTAAAGCTTTGCACCTACCTGCCCATAACCCTATATAACCGTTAAAAAGATACATTTAGAATTTAATTTCCATTGTTTAAAAGGAGAAAGCCATATGATGATAAGTTGGATTTGTGATCCATAGACATTTTAATTCTTAAGACTAAAATCTTAAGACTGAAATGCTAAGACCGCAAATGCGTTGTCAACCCTGAGGATAAGGATGGAATGCCTTTAATGCCAGTAATTTCTCTGGTTATCTTATCGCCAAACTGGAACACAACAATGCGAATACTGCTGCTTGGCATAGGTTAAAGGATAAAATGGTGGAAACCATCTGGACGGATCACAATATCTTAGTTAATGATAAACAGAAAGAGACGCCTTACACAAAAGAGCCCATCAGACAGGACCACTTACTCATAAATCAAAATAACAGAAAACATACAAAAGAGGCTTTAAATAACTAGCTCCTTTTTTTACACAACTGCCCAAAAAAGGAGTGTAATGTTTTTCTCAAGGTTCATGTATCTATGTATGTATGTATGTATGATTCTTTATTCGACCATAACTTCTAAACGCCTAAGCCGATTTAGATGTGTGTGGTATCGTTAGAATCCTTTCATCTTCCCGGGTGACATAGGATATCTAAACTGTTAACATTTAAATAAGAATAATGGCAAAATGACAATTATTTATGTAAAAAATAATTAAAGTCATTTAATTATTACAATGTGGGTATCATTTGAAAGGTCTTAATATTTATTTATTTATTTATTTATTTATTTATTTATTTAGTATAGGAAAACCAACAGCTGATAAATTACCTTAAACATAACATAAGACACATAAAGCCAATTACAATATGATGCATTAATAAGCGGCTTAACCTGTAAAACGTGATAAATACTAGGAAAAACCTACATTGATTACTTTAAGCAAATATACAAACACATAAAAAATCAAGTTGGGTTGTTTAAAAACACATAAATTTTACTAATTTTTTTTGATGCAGTCGGGGAATGTTTTCTACTGAGACGATGTTCTTAAAAGTCCCCAGATTGCATTTAAAAAATATAATAACAAAAACTTTTTATGTCCTATTCAAAAAATAAAGCTTATTTTTTACTCTTAGTTAACGTTTTTCAACGGCAGTCATGTTTTTTAATGTTATTTTTTTGGATATGTGTAGTTATAATTGTTAAAACCCTAATTCTAAACACATTCAGTGCCTCCACCACTGATTTTCCTACAAAATAGACCCATAATCGAGCATTTTGGCACCGACAACGCAACTCCTGGCCAGCAAACCGCCCGTCATGCCCCACTCCACTTACAAAATGAGCTACATGACATGATGACGTCACATACCATTATGCTCAGCTATGATAAATGATAGACCTCTTAGCAGAGTATTCCGTAGCTGAGACGCAACTCAATCGGATGTAACGTTTTTTGTTGGAAGGTTAAACGATTTGTAATCTTATACTAATGCTAATGTATATTTTGATGTTTTTATTTGTTATATTGATGGATAAATCGGTGAATATACATTAAAAAAAACTGGTGAAGTGCGAGTCGGACTCGTATGCGTACCACCGTAGAAGAAGGTATTATTATATTCCGATTTGAATTCCATTTCGAATAGAATCAGAGTAAGCCCAACTCACGCTTTACAGTATTTATTGTTTATGTTCAGAGTTTGTACTATACAAACCCCCTACCCGTGTGGTTGCCGGGTTAGAATAGTGCCACTCCATGTCTTCCCGTGGATGTCGTAAGAGGCGACTAAAGGAATAAAGACTTGTTGTACCTACTGTTAGGCGATGGGCTTGCAACCTGTCACTAATATGCTGGTAAACATGTTAGCCAGATTGTGCAAAATGTGGTTACAGAATTATCAACAACTTTTTAAAGTTGTAGGATTCTGCAGCTATGCCTACCCCACTCTGGGAACGAAGGCGTGAGTTAATAGTTGTATGATGTAGGTGTATGTTTGTAGTATTATCATACTAACTAACAGTTTATGTTTTACCATTTTTGCGATACAACAAAACTAAAAATACGTTGAAAATTGACTTTTCTTGTATGGGGACTCCCTTTACTATTTCACTTACTTAATTTTTATAAGTTCTTATATCCGCCGTAACTAGGGTTGCCATCTCTAAAATTTGGCAACCAGGGCAAGACTCGTGAAAACCCCGGATTTTGGAGCCCAGGAACCCGGACGGTTTGTTGGTTGTCCACACAGCGGCGCGCGAGTCGCGCTGCAGTCGCGTCGCTCAGCGGCCCTACAAATAAAACTCCGCCTGTACGCTCCCCGGACGCCCTCTAAACTAGGACAAATCCGGGGAAACCCGGACGGATGGCAACCCTAGGCCGTGACACATGGTCTGAAAATAAATCAATCCACTTTCTATTACGGTTCAGAAGAATCAGCTCGCTAAGATTAGGCCGGACGGACGGACAGACGGACAGCGTACGCATATAAAGGTTTCAACGGGCTAGCTTTCGGGTACAGAATACCGTCGGTCTAGATGTGACAACTCGTATATGCAAAGTGAGAAACTTTTCAGGAGAGACCAAAAACTGCTTTTTAGTTACGAGGTCCCACCTTAACAAAGTTGTTCCGTGATAATATTACCAAGGTTTCACGTAGATCTTACGAGGTTACACCAGTTGAATGCTTGTTACGAGGTGTCACTTCTAGTCGTTTTTTTCCGTCAAAATCAATTATAACGCAGGAGACATTTACGAGTTAACACCGGAAATACTATTTGAAACTTTCTGCATCAAAATCTCATTTTACCAAAAAAAAATAGTTACGAGGTGTCACATCTAGACCGACGATACTCAAAAACAAACAAACAACCAACACAGAAACTCTTCCTCCTTTGAAGTCGGTTAAAAAAGCTTAACACACACACAAACTTTCGCATTTATAATATTAGTGTGATTAAAATGGCACTATAGTTTACAAAGCAAATTTTAATTCAATTACATTTAATAGCAAAACTAACAGTCATTTAAATTTCAGTAACAATTCAAATAGTTTTGGCAGCAGTCTTGCCACCATGAGCACCCGTTGCCATTAACTTAAAGTCATAATACGGCTATTTTGGCACCGCATTTCGTTCCAACTCTAACTCACTTATAGCTACGCTCCCTTTTCTAACTCCTCCGGTTGAAAACTATACAGCTATTCTCTAAAACATCCTGTATTACGTCCACTGTTTTAACTTTGATATTTTCCACGTTAACGCTAAAATGGGTCGTTGGTACTTTTAAATGGTTATAACGTTAACTCACTGCCAAGTAGGTAGCGTTCGCATTGCTGTGTTCCGGTGTGGGGATAAGACAACTGGTGAAATTACTAGCATAGAGGCATTAAATCTTAGTCCTCAGGGTTGGCAACGCATTTGAAGACTTAGTATTGCAGTTTTGAGATTGTAGTCTTGAGAATTCAGCTGTCTATAGGTATCAGATCCCACTTACCATCAGGTGGCCTGAGTGCTCGCGTGCCTTTTTCTTTGCCATAAAAAAAAATGCATTTCATTGGGCTTATTGTTATGGAGATATCAAATTATTTAGACTTTAGCACTTTTGTATTGAGGACGTTTTGTTATTTAAACGGAATGATATTAGAACGCTTGAAATTGTAGCTATTTTGCTACAAGACGGTTCGTCACTGTCCAGTGGCCGAGCCGAGATGCAAATGCTAATAATGTTTTTCTTTTCTATCACTCAAAATGTATGGGATGACATTCTCGTTTGTTACGGTAAATTACCGTGGTCAACTGTGGTCCTATACATTTTGAGCGATATTTCTATTGAGCGGTTTTTTTTCCAGAAAAACGTTATTAACGTTTGCATTTTGGCTAGGGCTCCAAGGTCTAGGTCTAGACATATTGTCTTTGACGTGTCATGCTATTGCTTTTAACTCGGCTACCATTACTGTCAAAAAAAATAACGCTTTACAAAGTAGAATCCCATAATACACATCCATTGGCAAATTGGGTCGCCAGAAGTCAACTAAATAATCGAGTCCTATTATTTATTAATATACCGAGCCATTAAACTCAACCACATAAAACATTTACTTACCCTGCAAAACATTCAAATGATATTCACAAAGAACTTAAATATACTCGAAACGACAAAGCCGCAACAGTATTATAATGAAAATGTTTTCTTACCGTTCTAGATTTATGAATACGTTTAAATACGTTCGTGTTGAACGAGAATAACAGTGACATTATCGAATGAACTCTTTTTATTCGCAACACGATTCAATATTCTAGCAATTGGTATCGGTTTAAAAACGAACGCTAAACGGATAGCATAAATTTACATGACAAACGTCCGCGCAACGGGAGGGCATTACTTTTTTTTAAGAAAAATATGACGACCTTCCACGCCAGCGTTTTTGAGGGTATTCTTAACGTAACAACTTTGCATTTGTCTTTGGTAAGATAACCGTCATTTGGTGATCTTTTAAAAACGTAAAGCGACTTATGGAAAATGAAGATCGAACAACGTTGGTTATTTTTAGAGACGTCATGTGGTAGTGTATCTATTTTTCTCAAAACATTGTTATATCTCAAAAAAATATCGTAGTACATAAGGCGGGAAGCCAATGGATGCGAGTAGCACAAAACTGGCCGTCGTGGAGATCCTTATGGAACGCCTATGTCCAGCAGTGGACGTCTCCCGGACGATATGATGAAGACGATGATGAGAACATAAGGAAATACTGATGTGCCAAAGGAAACTTTCCAAAATTGCGAAACATTTCATGTGGGAAAATTATGGAAGCTCCTCACAATTTTTTGTATGGGGATTGAAACTTTACGTTTCTTAAATTTAAATTTCCTATATTTCTCGTGAAAGTTTCCGGTAATTTCTTAGATCTTTTCCAACTTTTTGGAAACTTCCCGCAACTTGCACATCAGTATAACAAAAGTTTTTTACTTGTTAATCCTTAACCTCGTAAGGCCCAGTGTGCAATAGGACGTTCATAATCAAGGTAATTTAATTTGAACTGTGTTGCTATAAGAATAAGGTTTATTTTCCTATATTAAAATAATAATTTTTGTTAAAAGTGGCCTCTTCATGTTGTACCAAATAACTGGCTTCAGTGAAGCTTAATAATTCCTTTATTATTATTAGTTATTTAATAAAAATTTAATTTAATTAAAACCGCGTACTCACTTTAACACAGTTTCATTCATATCAAACAGGAATTTAATTTGCGCTTTTTCTCTTTATGGAGGATAATGCTTGAAGTATAATAATTAAAACCGGGCATGCGCGGTGTAAGGTTCCGAAGCCGTTACTACTCCAAAACCATCTCAAAAAACCACAAGTATGAACTAATTATCAATTTAACCTCGTAAGGCCCAGTGTGCAATAAGTACATAATCAAGGCAATTTAATTTGAACTGTGTTGCTATAAGAATAAGGTTTATTTTCCTATGTTCATAAACTGAAAATGGCATTATCGGTCAATCGTAATTGAACTTTATTGCCTTGATGTTAGGTTCAAAGTCCCACTGACAAAATACTCCCTGTTTGCAGTATGGTGGGCCTTACAAGGTTAAAGTTTGGTGCTGTCTTAGGTGATTTTAGTACGTACATATAAACACTTTAGTCGCCTGTTATGATACTTTCATTTAAGGTATTTTTCAGATTTTTAGTATTTGTAGTTTTGGCTGTACAAGGCCTGAGCCCTTGACTATTACAAAAATTAGCACTTTGAAACGTAATATTTCACAAACAGAACCCTTACGGCCAAACCCTATATTCAAACCGCGGATAGATAAGCCTTACTACGGGTTAAAATTTGACATTTGCCCATACAAAATGTGTCAAATTTCAATCCGAAGTAAGCCTATCTATCCGCGGTTTGAATATTGGGTTCCGACATTAATCGATAACTTGTTTCCAAAAAACAGCACTATTTTTAAAAGACCTATCCAACAACACCGTATATGGGGTAGACGAGAAAAAAAAAACATGTAGGGGAGGTACCCTAAAATGTTTTTTTAAAGAAATTAATTTACCACTTTGTCGGCGTGACTTATATGTATATTCATACCAAATTACAGCTTTCTATAACTAAGAATCTCTGAGCTAAGCTGCCGACGGACGGACGGACATGGCAAAACTATAAGGGTTTAGTTACTTTGCCTACGGAACCCTAAAAATAACTACTACTGTATGAAAATTTACGTCATCGGCCATAAAATATGACCCCTGCTCATTACTCTTAGTTTTTTCGCGCAATCGGATAACAAAGGACATAATATTTAATTCAAAACTTTAGTATCTGTTGGCCGCTTTTTAATTCGGCTTGCGGAGTAGTTTATGATAGAAAGTTAGTGTAACCATTTGTTATTTTGTACTGGGCTTCTATATTTATCATTACCATAACTTTAAATCGATTAATTTGTCGCTATGTTTTTAACCGACTTCAAAAAAAGGAGGAGGTTCTCAATCCTCCGGGTTTTTTTTTTTATGTATGTTCCCCGATTACTTGAAGAGCACTGGACCGATTTGAAAAATTTTTTCGTTGTTCGAATGGGTATACTTTCTAGTTGGTCCGATTGTCACCACGTCAGGATCTGATGATGGGATCATGGAGAAATCAAGGGAACTCCTCAAATATTATAGGCACACCTATAGCGATTTTGGTATTTTTCAAAAAGCAAAAAATAACTTTTAATTTATTTTGGTTAAAATATTGTTGGACGCCGACTTCAGTTGGACTGACCTATTTACCTACCATTTTAAAGAAGTTATTTTTTGCTTTTTGATGGCGGGGTTTGTTTTTTTAAACATTTATTTTGTCTACTTTTCTCAAAGGCCGGCAGCGCACCTGCGATTCCTCTGGTGTTGCGGGTGTTTATGGGTCGCGATGATCACGTACCATCAGGTGACTCGCTTGCTCGTCTGCCTCCTTTTTCAGATAAAAAAGGGACCCTATTAGCCTCCGCTGTCTATTTGTCAGCTCACCCTGTAAGTTTTACAGGGTGTGTATTCTTTTGCCTCCTATTAGAATAAAAAAATGAAAAAAATGAAATTCTAAAATATAGGGGATACAAGAATAGTAAGGAAAGTTTTGTCCGAATCGCACTTGACTGGTATTTTTCGTATGCCCAAATTTTCTCTCTTTGTCCTTCCTCCTTCATCTCCAACGTTACCTCACGATATCAGTTTTGAAAGTAAGGATGCCACTTTTCATTTATTTTTTGACATGATATTTTGAGTTTTTTGTCGTTATGCTTAATTTTATTGGACACTTTGAAATGTAAATTTCATATATAGTGTGTTAGAAATGGCCTACCGAAAACAATAAGCCATCGGCAATTTTCGTTTTTATATGGACACACGGGTGACAAATTTAATATACTCTCAGTTGCCAGTCCAAGCGTGATAGCAATAGCTGACTGATATTAAGAAACTGTGAATACGGTAGCAATGTATTAAGGATGAGATGAAAAAGTTATGTTTTTGAAAGTTGTTTATTGGCACAAGAACCAACACGGAAGACATCGTGCCTACAGCGCTTTGCTACGCAAATTAAAAATACATTGCTTATTAAAAAAATATACTTAAGCAAATCTTTAAGAATTAGTGTTTGTTTGTTTTATTACGTTGATTTTACGCAATAAATATATTAAAAATAAATATATTTTTCCGGAATATACTATTTTTCAGTATAAAAAAAAGATGTTAAACCAATAACTCAGTTTTCCCTGAAGTCAGTTAAATTTGGGCTTTTAAATAGAAAGTTGGATCAATGAATTTAACCTTGAAAATATATTTTTATAATTGCTATTCATCTCTCAGTATATTAACTTCAAAGTCAGTCACGCGACCTTGTCTGGCAGTTGGTTAGTGCCTTTTCAACCTGAACTCGGTTTGATTACTCTTCACAATCATGCTGTATATTAACGATGATAAAACCGACCGTAAAATATCTTATCTTTCATTTTTAACGACGGAGTTGATATTTAATAGATATTTTTATGGATCGTTTGAAATACAGCGTGATGTATTTTTATTAATTTTGTCTAGAAAGTCCAGACTGTTCGATAAAGTTACCCTGCGTTTGCAGAACTCATGAGCTATTTAATTTTACTTACATAACCAAATTAAACTCTGTAAAAAATATATAATTTTAATTATCAACAGTTTCATTTGTACGAAATTTCGTAAGGTAAAAGCATTTTAAAGAAAACCTATCCTAACCTAGGTTGGTTTGGTGATTTTATAGGTATCACTATAAACAATGAAAACTTGAAATAATGATAAAACGTGAAATAATAATTATTTTTAATTTTTAAATTGTAATACATGTTTTTTATTCTGTTTCAGGTAAATACTACAACATTACGAAATATAATTTAATAAGCGAACTAAATATTTGTAGGTAAGTAAAACTGGGTCAAGTTGTTATTAATAATGTTTAATTGTTTTCAGAAAGGAAAATAACCAAACATTTTTTTTATAACGATAAAAATATATTAAATAAATGAAATGAAAATTTAATTTATAAAAATGCTAAGGTTTAATTTGACAGACATGAAAATAAATTTACTTTTTTTGTTAATTACGTAATTTTTTTTAACGTTATTATGTAGAATTGTTGATACATATATTGTTTATTTATTATCATTTAATGCTTTTTATAGCAATATTAATAAGTTATTCAAAACAAGTAACTATAAATTTAAGCTACGACATGATCGTTGCATGGCCAAGCTCCTTAAAGATTAGATAAAAAAAAGAAATCAAACTTTTAAATAATGAAATGTTTTTAAAAACATTTAATATTTAGTTAACCACGTTTAGTAAAATATAAATTACCTGTGCATTTCAGAATAATCAAACTTTATAAAGTTTTAACTTATTTAGTCAAATAAGCATATTTGAATAAAAAAATAATGTTCAACTAACACAATACTTGGACAGTTTAAAAACGTCCAAGTTTTTAAAGACTGTCTGGAATATATTTGCATCATAAAGAGTCGAGACCAACTTGGGAAAGGATGGAAAATTAGAATTCATTAAAACGATGGTAATTATGAAAAGAATATGGAAACCACCAGCAAATATTATGGTAACTGCTTAATAGAAATCTTTCAAAAAAAATTGTTGCAATCGAAAGTATGCGCATCGGTATTTTTTTCTCTGACATGGAAGTAAAAAGGACGTTTAAATAATTGAATACTCCAAGAATTGTAACTTATGGTCCAGAGTAATATAGTCGAAATTCTTTATAAATGATGAAACGAACGAAATCGTATACTACTTATTATAAAACATCAGTCAAAAGATCTTTTGCTGCATAATTATATGCCTTAATAATAACCAAACTGATCAGAGCCGCGCTGCCACAGATTAAGTGTAAAAGACCAGAGGCCTAAAACTAATTCTGACAGAATAGATGCAGCTCCTCATCAGCGGAGCTCCTATTTATTTGTTGTTGGTTTTGGATTTGTTGCAAAAGGAACCTAACGTTAACCTTTATTAGAAATAAAGTTTTTTTTTTTATTGAGTGCTTTTAAAACATACTTATAAATTGTAAAATAATACATACTTAAAAACATAGACATCATCTAAGACTCGGGAAAAAATAATTGCGCTCATCACCTTTATTTTACCAACTAGGTTAATCGCATCCTGTTGCAAAATACGCAATAACCTCGTAAGGCCCAGTGTGCACCGTGTACATAATCAAGGCAATTTAATTTGAACTGAAAATGGCATTATAGAACAAACATAATTGAACTTCATTGCCTTGATGGTAGATTCAAAGTCCCACTTACAAAAAACGCCCAATTTGTAGTATGGTGGGCCTTAAATAAATAAATAAAAAAAAGATTTTGACCCTTGTGGAATCTATTTGCTAATTACATTCAAAAAATTGAATAAGATTTTTTTTTAGCTTTTTGTGATAAAAACCTTGTATTTCCTCCATCCATCCATTGTATTGTATCCATCGATTCACACAATAATGCTTATATTCTGTTCAAAATGTAACCTACATTATTTTGATTTTAATATAATGTCATTTAACGTTTTTGGTATACTTGCTACCTTCGCATTGTTAATCTTTGTGTTATGTATTTCTCAGAAGTGAGAATAAGATATTACCTTTCTCACTTCAACAACTTTCTCAAAAAGATTATGAAAATTTTCTTTTATGGCACTTCAATAGACTCTATTTATTTTTCCTTGGAAATGTGTTTTTATTATAAATATTACAAAATATGCTTTAATTTCAAGGTAATTTATCAGTATTCTTCCAAAAAAATAAGCCTCGAACAACCGTACCAGTGTTCTAACATATTTAGTGTTCTGATATTTTCATTCTTAAAATTACGCTTTTTAAATAATCCTTGAAATAAAGACCTTTATTTTCATACGTCACACGACGTAGTACGATGTTTTTAGGGTTCCGTACCCAACGCCAACGGGACACTATTAATACGAACCATACATACATTCATTCATAAAGTTCGTAAAACAATACCATTACTTTTTGGGAAATCGTATAAAATATCCCTTTAGCTTCATTGAGATTATATAAAAATGCTTATACTAGTTCTACTAACCTATGTTACATTGTCTAAAATTAACTAAATTTAAACTCTCAACAATCGTCCTGTATAAATTCGGTCTGCATACATTTTCCCTCAAACAAAAACATCACAAGTCTCGCGTAAAATAAATCAAAATTAAATCCTAAACAAACGTGATTCGTCTGTATTAGGCTTGGATTTATTTTGGACTTCCCGGTTTAGTTTTAAAGGTGCAATATGTAAACAGGGGCACCGTTCTCGTTGCCGAATGGACCGTTCCTGCGAGCTCCCAAATTGAACTCGCCGGAACAATGAACACTGGAAGGGTTAGGTTTTATTTACTATGGAAGGAAAACATTGTTAGACAACTGTACAGTTGTTTCTTTGTATTTCGCCGGTTTATTTGGATGGCCAATGTTAGGTTTGGGTTTTAGAATAATTAGAAACGGGTTTTTGTTTAATTATATCGAAAGGTAGGTACACCTGAGTTATATCTTAAAAAAAAGAAAAAGATTTTTTTTTTGTCTCTTTAGACCATGTTATTATCTGAAACTAGTGACCCGCCCTTGCTTCGCTTCGGTTTATGCCAGTTTTCTGTAATACTCGTACATAATCCAATACTTATACGTAAAACCTTTCTCTTGAATCACTGTATATATTTAAAAAAACCGCATCAAAATCCGTTGCGTAGTTTTAAAGATCTAAGCATACATAGGGACAGACAGCGGGAAGCGACTTTGTTTTATACTATGTAGTGAAGTAAGGGATGAAAATCAAATACATACAAATTTTAAACACTTTATAACAGCTACGTAAATAGGTAGGATTTAAAGCTGTTCTTTCATTATGTAGTGTCTTAATTATAATTTTTTTTTTTTTTTTTTTTTTCTTTGTGGCGTGGAGAAAGAAAACGAGCACACAGATCACCTGATGGTTATTGGGATCTGTGTCCCACAGACACATGCATTCTCAGGACTGAGATCTTAAGATTGCAATACTAATACCACAAATACGTTGCCAAATCTGATGACTAATATGGATGGCATGTGAGACGTTATCTATGAAAAGGAACCTTATTTTTGATGGCGCTTCCGCCATTATTAACGATGCTCCGATATAAATACAACGTCGCGTGTCGCAGTGCGGCGTAAGCGCCAACGACAATAAGGTCCGT
The DNA here is from genome assembly GCA_946894065.1 of Acleris literana. Classification (NCBI taxonomy): domain Eukaryota; kingdom Metazoa; phylum Arthropoda; class Insecta; order Lepidoptera; family Tortricidae; genus Acleris; species Acleris literana. The sequence goes on along the minus strand of OX335671.1, from coordinate 24,857,482 downwards.
TTTCAAAGATAATGCCACATGTATGCTAGTAATTTTACCGGTCTTCTTATCCCCACAACGGAACACAACGCGAACACTGCTGCTTGACAGTAATTTAAAGAAAAAAATGATTGAAAAGATATTGGACTTAGCTTGCACAAAGTCCTGCTACTACTAAAAGAAACACTAATACATTCAAAAGTACCTACACATTTTCAATCTTTCTACTACGCCTACTTACTTAAATCTTTCTACTACGCCTACCTACTTAAATCTTTCTACTACGCCGACCTACTTAAAATGGTGACCTATACAATCGCTAGTGCACCTAGTTTCACCGTTTGAACACAGAACTAACTGTTCTGCACCCAAGTAACAATGAAATCAGTTCCAGTCTCTACCCGGGCATACCCGGGTAATACCCGGGTACCCGGGTGTCGCGGTCCAATTTGCGTGTGTAATTGCCACCGGGCGCTTTGACGGGAATCACTTCTCACCAGGATAATTAAACGAAGCAGGACCCGGTTAAATGGTCGGACCGGGTATAGGAAGTCCGATTTAAAACGGACATAGTTCCTTTTTAATAAAGATGAATAAAAGTTAAACATGGGTTACGCTTAGTTATAATAATTTTTCATCACACTTGCACGTAAACAGTATCTAAAAATACAGGTTAACTTGGCCATAATGCCCCATATAAAACCCTCGAGCTTTCTTTTTGTCATGAAACTCAAGGTCGGTAAGTTTTTTTTTTAAATATAATTCTTGTGCCATTCGATATGCAGTTTCATTCGAGATGAAATGTCAGTTGCATACAATTTTCTAAAAATCTCGCATATAAACTATTGTTCGACTGTCACTAGATCGGACTCCTGAACACGTTTGAAATTATCTGTGGTAAGTCATAGACAATGATGTAGTCTGCCGCTAATTTATAAATACTGATTATAAACTGTGTGATTTCAAAATAATAATTAAAAGTGTGTCTTTGTGCACGTATTAAAATGTATATATCAATAAAAAACGTGTCGTCGTCAGAAGAAATGGATAATGCGACTCCGCCGGACATCGCCAACGCGGCTAAAATTATTAGTGAGAATCGTAAGTTAAAAATATATGATCTTTTGTCTGATTTTATTTCCTCGCAACGGTAAAGGAAATACAAAGCCTGTATATATGTTTTATCATTTCATTATTTATTTTTGTTTCTGTATAAAAGTAATACTAATTACTAGTATAGAAACGTTCGATTTTAGTCCTCAGGGTTGGCAACGCATTTTGCAATTTTAAGATTGGTTGATTGATTTTTATGGGTCACTGATCTTACTTACCATCAGCTGGCCTGGGCCTCTATTCTAGGCGGTAAAAACCAAATCGTATTTGAAAAAAAAAACTCGGCCGCCATTACTGTCAAGTAAATAAGGCTATCAAAACGTTGACAATACGATGACAGGTCAAAAACGATATTGATCTTACTGTGTTGAATAGAGGTGATGTGTACTTATTTGCATTATCTTTGCCACAAAAAGCATTTTAAAAAACTACGGTTGCCGTCGGAAGCGGTGTGCAGAGCTCCAATCTTCCGGTAGTTAAGGCTTCAGAGAGGCATCCTAAGAACATAGGTGCCGTGTCCAGGAGTACTGCTACTTAGGTCTTGCTTAAATCAATGTAAATACCAAACAAATAAGCGAATCAAAAATATTTTCTTATACATCCGGATATGCCTGGGTAGAGCAGTTTAATTTGCGTAGTAATTTAATAGTATACTACTATGTTAATTTGTCTAAAATCAAAAAGTATTTGCAAGGTGAAAATTCAGTAATTGGGCATCCGGGTATACCCGGCTTGGCCCGGATATTTCAGTCTGATCAAAGTTGGTGATTGCCATCAGCTGCTAGATCGCTTCTCACCGGGAGAATTAAACTACACGCTGCTGGACCCGGTTAAATGTTGCCCGGTCGTGCCGAGCCCGGATAAAAAGAATTTCAATACATTTGCTCAAAAAGTGATAATTTCTGTAGTTTTATATCATGCGGAAAGTTGGATTTTTCGAACTAGTGCTTTTTACTTTTTGTAGCTGTATATCGTGTGGAAAGTTGGATTTTTCGTACCAGAGTTTTTTACAAGCTTTTACTTAATTTGTAATGTATGTATGTACGGGTCAAATCTTGCAAGTAAAATTTGACCCACTTCCCGTCGACGGAATGGCCTGAAATTTGGACAACGTATGTAAACCCGATGACAATGCAATATTATGGTATCTAAGAGGTGATCTGATGATGGAGTCGGAAGGTGTCGGATCTCCGCTATAGTTACCGTAGACCCACCGAGTTAGAACTCAATAGATTGGTCTTGATAAGCAAATAAAGATTTTGCAAAAAAAAATACAGTCGGCATCAAAAGCTTGTCACAAAAATGAAATTTTTGACAGATACTTATAACTTTTCTATTTATTTACCCTTTTTTTTGTACCTATTTTGACCTGAGATAATTTTATACACATTGACCTAGTCCCAAAATAAGCGTAGTCAAAAAGTGACACAATTATGATATTGATACTCATCATAAATAATCTTCACTATAATAAGACTCACAATAAATAACCCAAAGTCAATTTGCAAAGGCCGATTTACCATGGATAGCTTGGCCTTTATTTTAATACTTAATTATACAAAAATAAATTGGAGGATTAAAAGACAAACTTCATGGATTCATTAAAGTATCAAGGGCTTTAACGACAGTCCTATAAATACATTCAGCTTGTGTATAACACAATAAAGTATCAAAACAGTGCAGGGCTTCGAAATCATGCATTTTGATAGAGTTGTGTATTAGATTAAATTTAGTTAAGTTTATTTATTCATAAATGTAATATTACAATATTATAAAAAATACGAAACTAAATTGATATCGTCAACATAAATAAAAAATAATAATACAAAAATAACACTCGAATAATCAAAGACAACATTAATATACAACTAATCCGACGTCAATGTACAAAAAATAAAATAAAGGTCAAACAATTATTATTTTACAATTTAAGTTGCATTATATTCATCAACAGAGTATAATGAATTATCCAATTAAGTATTGAGAGTAGGTTTAGCCGATTCAAAGTCATATTGCACTGTATTAGATATTGTAGCATCAGCTGAGTCATCCTACCACAAAGTGCTACGTCCATGCTACGCCGCGTAGAACATCTACGAGTATGCTACAAAATTAACTAGTACTCGTAGTAATTAGGTTAGTTTGAGTTTGTATTAATAGTACATTATTGCCGAGGCATGGAAGTAGGCAATTGCGGGCCAAGCAATTGCTGTTCGCAGGAACGAGGCAAATATAATGCCTTTCTCAAAAATCGCAAGAAAAATATTATGTTGGAGTCAAATCTTCATCGCTTGAACTCATTTTTTGAATTGCATACAAACAAACTTCATGTGAAAAAACCATTACTCCTTACCGCCTTTTTGTTTATGACAAGGAGAAACGCAATTTTTGTTTTAAAAAAAAACATAAGCTATTCCAGGCACAAATAAAAAAGTTATGTTTCGAGTAAAATTTGGATGTATAAGACTTGTGCCCTCATTTTATTATGGCCCTTTTCACTTTTTAAAAAGTTACAAGCTAGATAGTAATGGAATTTAATTTGACAACTGTCAGTAAACTACGAGTATGTACTTCGCGTCTCAATATGTAGATAGGAATGTCAACATTTCCGGACATTTTTGAGAAAAAGTATTTTGTCCTTATTAATCTTTAACAGATTCCACCTGGTAAATTCATATTGCCTTTAAAGTGTTTTCGTATCGTTTTATACTACCAAGTATACATAAGAGCAATCAAAACTTTGACAATGCGATAACAGATCAGAGATGATTATGGTTTTTAGCGCCTGGAATCTCGTCCCTGATATAATGTTTAACTATACAGGGTGTAATCGTTAAGTGTGTCCAGGCGAACGATTACACCCTGTATATTACCCTGTTTGTAGCTACTCTGCGAGGAGAAAACCAGGACTGGCCGTCCCCGCGCACAGACTAAAGAAAACGGGAAAGTCTCTCTCCATAGTAGGTGCCCGCATATATAACCATTTACCTGAGTCGATCAAGGCCTCAAAAACTGACCGCATTTTTAAATGTAAATTAAAGGCATTTTGCTGCCAAAAATCCTTCTACTCTATCACAGAGTTCTTTGGCGGTTGAGTAAATATGTCGAATAATCTAAGTACCTAAACATAATAACTTAATAATTATCATTCAAAATTATAACTTAATCAATTAATCCAATGTCATAATTCATAATGCAATTAAAATTATAGTGAGAACTAGTTTATATGCTATTGAATCTGATATTATTATGCCTATATTAATGTAAAACTGACTAAAGAAATCTTATCTTATCTTATCTTATTTGTTTAAATATTGAGCGTACTTCAAATTCACCATTAATTAAGCTGATTACCTTACCTACCACTCAATTGCTTAATTAACCAAAGCATTGGAATAAACTAAACCTTAACATCTATACCGAAATTTTCGCCCGCAATAAGTTTTTCCTCAGTAATTCTGCCCTACCAAGCATAATGGCGATATCTCAGACAAAACATCTGTAGAAATTGCAATCTAGTTACGAACAGAAGAGAGTTGAATCTGCTTTGGCTATTGTATTTAGTTATTGCATTTTTGCTTAGGAGGGCAGAATTCAAATAATTGAGATAATCAGCAGAAACCCTTTAGGTAATAACGAAAGTGCTGAAACGGAAACCAACACCTCATCTCGCTCGATTCACTTTATTCGGAAATACTAGTCCCGTCTCTTTCTGTTCTCATTACTGGAGCAATTCAAAACGACGTCAAACGCGTGTAAGACGAGCCTTATTGAATTGCGCGTAGGCAGAGCGCTCGTGTGTGTTATGATGACGTCATTGGGTTAATTATTGTTGTTAATTTTAATTTGTTGAAGGCTATCTGGTTTCAATAATAGCAATAGTACTCAGGATATATTTTAAAAAGAACGCAGTTTACAAAATAGACATGAATTTATGATAAGCACCATGCACATTTAGTTCTTAATTATCTTCATGGTTAGTGGTGGTAGGACCTTGCGGAAGGTCCGTCAGAATTGGCAGCGCCATCTTATCATTTAACTTATCACCAAGCAGCAGTATTTACAATGCTGTATTCAGATATAGGGATAGTCATCTTAGTTCGCATGATTGGCAACACCTTGGGAGTCTAAAAATTGCTGTATTGAGATTGCAAGTCTCTATAGGTCTCAGATCTCATTTAATATTAAGTAGCCGGTGTACTTATAACTTGCAATTACAATCCAAATTATATTATCCGCCGGGCCAACGCCGCCAACTGTGCGGCTATTTTGGAACCAAAAATGGTCTCATGCGTGACGATGGTAAAAGACCTGATGGGATGACCCTTATTCCGTGGAAGTTGGGACGGCCATTGGTGTGGGATGCTACTTGCGTGGACACCTTTGCGCCGTCACACTTTTCCGGATCGAGAATTAAGGCTGGATCCGCGGCAGAATCAGCGGAGACCCTGAAAAGGCGCAAGTACAGTCAGCTCGATAGAAGCTACGTATTTGAGCCTTTTGGGGTCGAAACTTTAGGACCGTAGGGACCAGGAGCTCATAATTTTTTAAAGATCTTTCCAAGCGCCTTGTCGACACATCTCGTGAACAAAATGCTGGCCTTTATTTGGCACAAAGATTAAGCATTGCCATTCAACGTGGCAATGCTGCCAGCATTTTAGTAATGATGCCCACCAGTGGTTTATTAGATTAGTGTAGTTTTAAGATAATTTTAGGTATATTTTATTGTATATATTTTTATTATTCCTAAATATTTCGTTATAGGTACACATCAATAAATATTACATAGATTAAGGACAAAAAATTAATTATATTAGGTTTACATTTATATCATGGATCATAACCTCATAAGGCCCAATGTGCAATAGAATGTATTATAATCAAGGCAATATAATTTGAACTGTGTTTAATGTGAATAAGGTTTATTTTCCTATGTTCATAAACTGAAAATGTCATTATCGAACAAACGTAATTGAACTTTATTGCGTTGATGGTAGATTCAAAGTCCCATTCACAAAAAACTCCCTGTTTGTAGTATGGTGGGCCTTACGAGGTTAAACGACTAAAAAAAAATAACTCATAACAAGTAAGTGTTCAGTGGTGGTAGGTGATAGGATCTTGTCCAGTCCTTCCAGATCGCTACCACCATCATGTCCTTTAACCTACCCTCAAGCAGCAATGTTCCCATTGTGTTCCGGTTTGGGGATAAGAAAACCAGTGAAATTACTAGCATAAAGGCAGTCCATCTTACCACCAGGGCCGGCAACGCAATTGCTGTTATCGGATTGAAATCTTAAGATTGGGCTCTTAAAAATGCATATATCTACGGGTCACAGATCCCACCATTTCATTATCAGGTATCATGTGTGCTCGTGAGCCAACTCCCTACCATTAAAAAAGTGTATATTTAGGAGCATAATAATTTCTCACAAAACAAACACCTCTATTACGTGTCATATTGAATAGCGTCAAAACGATTACTTGTATTGAACCAAGCCTTTAAATATACAAATCAAAAAAAAAAACCAACCGCCTACAACAAGTAAATCGAGGCAACAAACCATTTTATTCGAACTCGTTCAGCATTTCATCGTGACTCGGCAACTTCGACCATACCGCCGCGGGCGCTCACGCTACCTGTCAATATGATTCCGCAAACGTTGGGGTTTTACACGCAGCAAAGAATTCCAAGTTATTCCTTTCCGGCAGTAAGCCATCAATCTTAATTATTGCAAAAAGCGATATTTCTCTCCGTTTTCGTGTTTCATTTTGTCTTTGTAAATAACGAAGCAATGGGTTTGTTTTTAGGCCACCGATAACTGACGTGGCCTATATAAGGTATAATGTATATATGTTATAGTAGTTTACGTGACGGCTGCGTAATGATAGGCATTACAACATGAGGTGGTTTATAACATCACACGAGTGTTGTAATGCTAATTATGCAGAGTCTCGTACAATACTTTATCTACACACATATTATAATATATAATAGTACTCTAAGATGGGTTCAGAAGCCGAAAGGCAAAATGAACAGCATTACCTTACCTATGGTAGTAGTTGACAGCGATGACAGCTGTAACGTAATTTTGAAATTACGTTATCGAATATTGTAAGGTAATGTGATTCAAATTTGGAACATCTTCCAAAATTAACAGCTGTCATCGCTGCTGTCACCTACTACCACAGGTAATGCTGGTCATTGCCTACGGGTTTTGAACGCATAATAGAGGACTTATGATATGAGTGTAGATAAACACTTTATTGTTCCGAACGTAAAATCAAAGTACAATTTTTATATAACAGAGATGTACAGAATTTAGCTAACCTTTGAGTGATATTAATGGTGCTGCTGCTATAAAACGATACACTAAAATAAGAGAGCCAACGAAGAGAGATTTTCACACAGTTGACAAAAAATGAATACAATAGTTAAGATATTAGTCAGACCAACCAAAGCTGATAGTTAGCGACAGCAATTTCTTCAGTGATTCAACTAACATCTTAGTTGATGTATCTAATGTCTTAGTTGATGTATCTATCCTCTTGTCAGGCTCGTATCGGATCAAGACGCTTAAGCACAATAATCACAATCTTGTTACAAGCAACCAATTTTTTTTTTTCAATATAACCTCGTAAGGCCCACCATACTACAAACAGGTAGTTTTTTGTGAGTGGGACTTTGAATCTAGCATCAAGGCAATAAGGTTCAATAAAGTTCATTCGATAATGCTATTATCAGTTTGTGAAGATAGGAAAATAAACCTTATTCTTATTGCAACACAGTTCAAATTAAATTGCTTGGATTATGTATATCCTATTGCACACTGGGCCTTACGAGGGTATAAATCATATCTCCTGTCCGCGACTTCGTCCGTGTAGAATTACTTATTCGGGCATCCCATGTTGCGGGCTATTTCGATTATCATTATACCCTTGATAACTTAAATTTTCCGGAATTTAAAGTAGCCTATGTGTTAATATAGAGAATGAGCAATTCAATTCCAAATTTCATCCAAATCCGTCCAGTCGCATCGTAAAGGAGTAATAAACTAACATACACACACACAAACTTTCGCATTTATAATATTATAGTAGGATTTTAAGATACGACAACATCTCGAAAATACAAAATTCTATCTCCAGGGCCTCTCGGCCTATATTCCACGACGTTAAACAACATTGCTTTTGTTGTGTTATGTTATTGTTTATATTTCGGCCGCCATTATTGTCAAGTAAATAAGAGCTATCCTTACCATGACAATACGATAACAGCACGTCAAGAGCAATATTTTTTTACCTCTATTCTAAGGGCCGGTACACACGGACTGCATTTGGACTGCAACCCAGCTGCAAAATGGCAGTTCGAGGGCAGTTCTGATGCAGTTTATGTAACTGCATCAAAACTGCAAACCAACCGTGCGGCTAACTTGCAGTTGGCGTGCAGTCCGATCGACCGCATACCGACTACAAGCTACTGCACGGTTGGTTTGCAGTTTTGATGCAGTTGCATAAACTGCATCAGAACTGTAATACAGTTCTATTGCCGTCCTATTGCAGTTGCTTCAACTGCAAGCGGACTGCACTGTTGTAACGCAGTTCTGATGCAGTTACGACAACGGCATCAGAACTGCCCTCGAAATGCCATTATGCAGCTAGGTTGCAGTCCAAATGCTGTCCGTCTGAACCGGCCCTAAGCAGTAAAAGCCATATCGTCTTTGATCTGTTATCGTATTGTCAACGTTTTGATAGCTCTTATTTACTTGACAGTAAAGGCGAGTTCAGAATAATACCTTAACATGTCAAATATGATTTGGTTTTTACCGCCTAGAATAGAGGCGCTGTTCTACTGATTGAAACCATATTGCCATTTGACATTGTTATTGTATTTTTTTTAACTCAGCCGCTATAACTCTCGAGTAAGTAAGATAAGTTACTGCGGCACACACAGCGAAGCGCAGCGCAGATATTTTGTCACTGTCAAAGCATTATCGTCTTTTATTATGTTGAAATAAGATCGAAATTAATTAACACTAATGCTCAGCGGGCCTATTATTGTGTTTATCGATGTGGATATACGTGTGTAAGACATCTGTTACTTTCTGAACAGTACATAAGTACGAGAGTGACAGTTGCTTTATCCACCGCGATAAAGGCGACCATAATACGGGTCCTAGGAGACACTTTCGGGGTTTATTTAACGTCATTAATTTGGATCTTATTTCAACACGTACAAAGACAATAACACTTTGGCAGTGAAAGTCTGCACTGCACTTTCCTCTATGTGCGCCGGCCCTAACTACTATTAACCTAACCTAACCTAACTATTTTTATCAGCTTAAGTATCAATTTCACCATACGATGTTAATCAATGTTAATCGACTGTTAGTTCATATAGTATTTCGACAGCTGTTAACACTCTAAACGTTTGTTAAGTTGTTAACATCGTATGGTGAAATTGGTACTTAACTTGGTATCTAGTTAGAATTAGCAAAATATAATGTATTATTACTCTGAAATTTAGAAATTTTACTAAAAACTCAGTTTACTTTAATTAATAACCTATTTCTGCTTATTTTTAAATTTAAAATGCTTTACCTAATTTAGTTCGAACTTATCTAAAAAAATACTTGAGTATGTCACACTTTGCCAACTTGACGGAATGATACGGAACGCTCTTTAAGTAGGGCTCTTACAAGCGGACTTATCCTCGTTGCGTCGTGAATGTGCGGTTTCGACGCCAAGTGTTGGTTTAGGCTGAAAGTGACATACGGTTACTTATTGCGTAAATTTCTACCCGTTTACGTTTGCAAGCATTACACAATATTATTGAGTTGGAGCGATGGATGGTCGTTCTTCACGGTTTGAGTTATTATTACACCAAATTTCATCCAAATCAGTTCAGCGGTTTGGCGGCGTCACATACAGACAAACTTACTTTTACATTTATTATATTGGTCCTGGATTCGATACCCGGTATGGGCAAATATTGGTGTGGTGGGCGTGAGTATTTGTTCAGAGGCTTGGATGTTTTCTATATATTATATTTCTACATATTATATATAAACTTAGTTTTTTTTAATTGTTATTAGGACGAGGTTTATACAAAAGGGAAAAATTTAAAGATCTAATGGGAAAGTCGAAAATTTACAGCGGGGCGAAGCCGCTGGCGGGCCGCTAGTACTTAAGTATATAGATGAGTAAATACTTTAATAAATAATTGATAAAAAAACAAAAAAATACTTCTTTTAAAATGGTACGTGATGGTTCAGTCCACTAGTAAAACCACCTCGGAAGTATACCCAAGCAAACAAAAATAATCTTTCAAAATCGGTCCACAATCGACCGATATTGTGAACACACATTAAAAATGAAAGATACAGTGGAACATAGCACCTTCTCCATTTTTGAAGTCGGTTAAAAACATCAAAGCCGTCATTTTATTGAACCTGGAACCGCTAGCTTCGTAGGCAGGGTCACTACCAACTAGGCCAGCGCGTCACGACGCGTCGTAAATTTAAATAAAGTTATAAATCAACAACAAATAAGTAAAAGAATTTCAAAGTTGCGCAATAAGCAATTTGTTTACGCTGCGAAATGTTACAAAACACACTTTCCATACTGTTTACGACTATCCATTTAAAATTGTAAAGTATTACCAACTCTTACATAAAAATACCACTGCCTCCAGCTAGAAAACTTTTGTATCGTGCACTTGTCAGAACTTCGTTGAGAAATCGATGGGGCGCAAAAAAGCCAAGTTGCCAAGTTACAACGTACAAATAAAACGAGCGAAGCGAGCAACAAGAATGAAAGAGCAATTGGGGGGCGAAACAATTCGGAAACAACGCTATTCGGGGACCACAAACATTTGCATGAAACGGTGTGAAAAGATAGTACGGTACTATGCGATTCTGAATAAAAAGAGCACATTATAAAAATAACGCTTTAGTATATTCAACCCTCAATGGATGCGAACAAGGATGAATTTGCTATATTTTTTTTTAGTATGGTTGAGTTAGTTTTCAAAGGAGGTTGCAATAGTAGAAACGTGTCTGTGAAGTTTGTTACGTTTTTGAAATGGTTAAGAAGGTCACCGTGCTAAAAACGTAGACGCCATTGTTTGAACGTATTCAATAAATAATAAATTTATAAATATGGTGCCTGAGTCTAGAGTTTTAAGGATTGCACAAATAAAAACGATAAACATACTCTTAAAGAGGAATAAAAACTCACATACCGCCCCTATGTATGTATGTATGTAAAACTCTTTAGTGCACATAAACAATTACAAAACATTTTGCATCACTATAGATAATGTACATAGGCGAACTTATCCCATATGGGATCTCTTCCAGTTAACCTTGGAGTAGAATAAGCCAGGATAATGCCAGAGGATAGGCAAATTTACAAAATAACAGATAAAAAAAGAAAGGTACATACATCTGAAAAACAGACATTAAAAGTAATAATATCTGCTTTAATAAAATAAATATATCGCATCTTCAGAACAATAGTGACCTAATTGAGAAATTTTAAATTTCGAGTTAGGTCTCTATGATAATAAATTTATGATTCGAAGTTTGAAAGCACAAATTTTGAATTAGGTCATTATTGTTCTAAAGGTGCGATATAGTTAATAAAATATACTAATATATACTACCACATATGTAAACAGTAATTAAAACCTACAACAGAGCAAAGGAACAACACTTACGACTCATCTTGTTCATTTAACCACAACTTCTTTAACTTTTCCTTTCCCTGTCCTTTTCCCTATTTATACTGTATCGATAAATAAATGGCAAAGTAAAATTAAAGTTTATTATCGACTATCGATAAGAGAGCCACAGCAACTGGTTGGTTCAATATGAATGTCCAAAACTGTGAACTGGGTTTGCAGTGTGTTTTTAATACTTAAAAAAAAAACTTTGGAACTTGAACATTGGCAATTTCTAATACCTTTTTATCTTAAATATTTACTTTCGGCTCTTTAGACTGAGATGACAGCTAGGGTTGACCTTCTTTTTGGGTATTTTTGTAACATGTTGTTTTTCGAGCTACAAACTAATACAAATACAGCCTTATTATTAACGTTACTTTCATGTATTGTAACAGACTTACTAACGAGCTGGCTTGTCAGTGTAACACAAGCCAGTGTTCTTTTATTATATACTTACATTAATAATCATTAAAGCTGACAGGGAGCGTGATCAGAGACACGTCGAGAGAGACGTTCCAGTTTTATTATGAACAAATCCAATGAAAGTAAGGGCCCGGTTTTATAACAATCCATTTGTTTATTTTTGTATTTTTTTGGCGTAAATTTGGTCTACCTCTCATAATTTGCATTTTTACACGACTGCCCCAAAACAGGAGTGTAATGTTTTCAGGGTTCATGTTTGTATGTATGTATGTATGTAGGTATGTGAGTTTCTTTATTCCACTATAACTTCTAAACCCCTTGACCGATTTAGATGTGTGAGGTATCGTTAGAATCCTTAAGTCATTCCGGGTGACATAGGATACCTAAACTGTTAAAATTAAAATAAGAACAATGGCAAAATGATAATTATTAACATATGTAGGTATGTCGACGACACTATAAAAAATGCAGTCGAGTTTTTAAAGCTTGCTTTTCATATAGTTATATAACGGTCCGTTAGTAATTTAGTAGCAGTTTACTTCTGACGGATAACGAGACCGGTGTCATGAATTAAACTTACGAATCGTTTGTTTTGACATGTCGATAACCCAAAATTGCTTCATGTAGTTTAATTTCAACAATAACAATTCATGATGACCAGTGATCGGATCTAGGATGCAATTTAAGTCCGTTATTTTAACATGGATATGAATATGACTTACAATCCCGCGAATCTTTTTGTTACCTACCTTTATAAAAAGGTAAATAACTCGTAATTTTAAGTAGTTTACACTATAAAATTAACAAAATATGTAATAACTAAAAAAAAATACAGTACTGCATAGAAGAACTGGACGTAACTTGCACGTCTTGTCTTTTATGGTATTTTTATTATTTTTATTTGTTTATTAGGTTAACCCTCGACAAAAGTTTTTAATTATTAACAATAACCCATTTCCCAAAATCCCGGGAAATCTCGAGTCACATCCATGTTAAGCATAACGTTTGAGGTCGTTCACCCCAAATTGCATCCTAGATCCGATCACTGATGATGACTGACTCTTCGGAAAGTAGTGGTTTAGATTTTTTGCAAAACAATTTGTATACGTCTGATTCAAGTTATATTGATCATGTTGATCGCCGACGAAGGACATTCAAGCCGAGGCCCGATTATTGTATTATCCTCGTAAGGCCCACCATACTACAAACAGGGAGTTTTTTGTGAGTGGGACTTTGAATCTACCATCAAGGCAATAAAGTTCAATTACGTTTGTTCGATAATGACATTTTCAGTTTATCAAGATAGGAAAATAAACCTTATTACCATTGTAACACAGTTCAAATTAAATTGCCTTGATCATGTACATTCTAGTGCACATTGGGCCTTACGAGGTTATATTGACTTCCGTAGAGTTCAAATACCCACTAATTTAATTTCTTTGAACGTCTTATTTATCACGACCGTTTATTTTAAAATTTTGTTGATATTTGAAAAAGTCAACGGACTCTAAATATTACAGACCGAATAAAAAATGTAAAAAGATAAAAGATAAAAGATAAAAGAAATTTATTCAGTAAGTAGGCCGCACGGGCACTTTTACACGTCAAGAATCTACCAGCGCTTCCCAAGAGAAGACCACTGCCGAGAAGAAACGCCGCAAGAAACTCAGCAGTCAGTCATTTTTTAAACATATTTCTTATTACAATGGTACTACTTAGTCTAGCATTATATAAAGCTATAAATATTAAATTAAATATAGTATTAAATAACATGCGTAGTTCAGCAGGAAAACATGCCAATTAAGAATCTTACGGGAGAGATAGAGAAAAAAAAAACACATACTTATGTGTATATAAGATGGTGCGAGACGACCACATAAAAGTTTCGATATGTTTTCCTACATCAACGGTGTCCCCTAGACAAGATAAAGATTTTGCATTTGAATAAATTATTATTGACTAAGTTTCGGATTTAGGCCATGCATTTTTGTCTGTTAGATAGTCCTCGATCCTATAATACGCTTTAGACATTAACGACCTTTTCAAGTAACTTTTAAGTGCTGGAAAGGGTAACTTTAAAACTTCGTCAGGTAATTTATTATGTAAGTCTATAATTTAGGCTAGCCACAGACAATAATAAAGCGAAAAAAGGATAGTATTTTTAAATATCAAGTCTCATTTGCGGCAGACCTATGCTTTCATAAGTAATGTAAATTTTACGATTCTTTACTTTATAAAACGCTGGGTGGTAAAAGTTACTGAAATTTGACAAACCATTCGTTAAAATTTAGTTTACTGTCGTATATTGGTCTCAGCTTTATAAAACCGCCCCTAAAAGAGTTTTTCTAGCTTAGTTGGCGTTAAAGGATCATGGGCACTTTTGTATAGAAATTGGGTGTAGCACGAACAGAATTAAAACCTATATCATTAAAAAGGAATTAGTTAAAACATCATTTCAATTTGCCCATTTTCCTTTGGTTATCTATTAATGTAGATATATTTTAAATATGAAAACGTTCGCTTTACGTCTATAGATATATTAGATATAACTGGTCAATACGTCAGGCTGTTATAGTGTTTCACGGCGTTTTTGTAAATATATTTTGTTATTTGAGCTTCTCCATTTCATTTTTATTCTTTAAGCCCGTAAAGTAAATTATGAAGATCATCAGCGTGCTTCAAATTATTTATAGGTACATGTTAAAAATATTGGCAGTGCAAACCCTAGCATAGTGAAAGAGTTTTCATAACGTCTTAAAACAGTATACTTTTTGTATAGTCCATTCGCTTAGATAGTGTCGCTACACTCACAACGTACTTGCGGTTATTGTCATAAAATACGAATATAATTCCATGTAAACTACCAAATTCTCTTGCGGGTGTTACGCCGCAAGTGAATTTGGCAGTTTACTTCGAATTATATTCGTATTTTATAACAATAACCGCAAGTATGTGTGATTGTAGCGACACTATCTAAGCGAATGGACTATACTTGGTTTCGAACTTCAAAAGAAAATACGAAACTCTTATAAGATTACATTGTTGTCCCTCTGTCGAAAATAGAGGTATAAATTTGAAATAAGTTTCAAATTGTTAAGTTAGTAATCGTTCGTTCATGTCAACTGTATCGTACGTTCATTGCCATAAGGTCTTAAAGGCGCCCAAGTAAGATATTTATAGTCTGTGACTTGTATTATACCTACCCTGTTTCTGTATTATCTTGACCGTGTCTCGATATGTACTTGTAATGCATGACTAATAAATAATTAAAAAAGTTTTTTTTTTCGTTTGGAACTGTAAAAAACCGGGCAAGAGCATGTCGGACCATGCTCAGTGTAGGGTTCCCAAGCCGTTACTACAAACAAATTAACTTCGCCGTTGGAAAACTGTTATCCACGTACATCGAAACAGGTCGCGGTCAGTTTACCAACACCGCAAATAAGTTTTCGGTAGGTATTAACATTTAAACCGTGTGTAACTCAAGAACCAATGAAGTCTACTTAGTCGTGATAGTTTTCCTATTAAACTCATTATATGAGCTATCATTTAAGATATTTTTCTGATTTTTAGTATTTGTAGTTTTGACTGTAGGGACACTTGACTCTAACAAATATTAGCGCTTTAAAGCTTAATATATCATAAACGGATCCCTTAATCGAGAAATTGTTTTCACAAACCCCGCAATATTTTTGAAAGACCTATTCAACGACATTTCACACTATGGGGAAGAAGAAAAAAAAATTACATCCCCACGTTACGTGTAGGGGAAGTACACAAAAAAAAAAAAAACAAGATTTTATTTTACCACTTTTTTGGCGTGACTAATATGTATATTTATGCCAAATTACAGCTTTCTAGTACTAACAATCTCTGAGCTAGGCTGCGGACGGACGGACGGACGGACATGGCGAAACTATAAGGGTTCCTAGTTTGACTACGGAACCCTAAAAATTAACTTATGGCCGTTTATGCCACATAATAATTATGGTATTTGTTGCTCGCAAGGGAATGAAAACCCATAGGATAGTTCCCGTTGAAGCAGAATCATGAAATTTGGCAAGAAGCAATGTTTTTAGCACATCACAAGTCCAAAAACTTAAAATTTGTAGTTATATCATTAACCCCCGATGCAAAAAGAGGGGTGATATAAGTTTGACCGCTATGTGTGTTTGTCTGTCTGTGGTGCCGTCACTGAGTTATAAAAAAAACCCTTATTATACGCCATACAGAAACATTTCAGAGAAACAGCACGATTAAAAGCTATTCAGTTAAACGATAAGCGGCTTTATCGCTAAATAGCGATCTCTTCCAGATGGCCTTAGAAGCGATGCTATAAATAAACCAAACTAATATATTTAACAAATTTTTGTTAAAGGCCGTTTTCAAAAACATTGTACATAGTTAAGGCTAGTTAAGGCCTCAATTAAAATCCTTATTTTTTTTCCATTTCGTAACGAAAATTACTATACTTAAATCATTCGATTGTTAAAATGGCAATTGGCGTATAGGATAATTTTACAGTATAAGTTAGTTGTACTTTACGCCAATTGTCATTTTAGCTTCGATTATGGTTAAGTTTCATTGGTACGAAATGGAAAAAAGTTAAGGATTTTAATTGAGGCTTTAACTATGTACGATTTTTTTGAAAACGGCCCTTAAACTAAAATACACTTTTTTATTTATAATATTATAAAAAGGAGTAAGAATAAACGATTTACAAGCAGTTTTTAAATTGTTAACATCCCGTCCACTTATAAATCATTTCACAAGGCTCTCGTCAAAATTGCATTTTATCGCTTCACTCGCTCAAGAGGCACGCTAGGTGGAGCTACTAGAAGCCGTGGAGGTGGCAAATTGCCGGCCCTTAGACGGCACTTGCTCGCACATTCGACGCTGTGCTTGTACTTGGCTGCATTTTTCACACCCTATTAGGGTTTTATAACAATATGGCATGGGTTTTGTGTGCTCTATATGTAAGGTTTGGGTCTCTTTGCTTGTGAAATGAATGTATGGGAATGAGGGGATCCATTTTTAATCCCCCATGCAAAATTAGATGTAGTCATGTTGCCTATAATTTTAACCTTTCGGTACTTGTGTCCTAACTCCTCTGATTAACATTTCCCAAAATTCACACTTACCAAAATACCTATTCAAATGTTACTCATTGTATAAAATCACTACTGCCTATAAATGTCATTTCCTGAAATTTCCACTTTTTCAGAATTCTTACTCTTATGAAAATATAATCATGTAAATATGAAAATGAGGTAGGTTTAGGTTATGTTAGTTTTGCAGCAGGCCTGGAGGGCCAAACCACCCAGAAATAGGAGCTCCGCGTAAGCGGAGCTCCGTTGACACTCTTATTTCAAATCAATTAGACCGTGTCGACTATTTCTGGGTGGTTTGGCCCTCCGGGCCTGCTGCAAAACTAACATAACCTAAGCCTACCTCATTTTCATATTTACATGTTTATATTTTCATAAGAGTAAGAATTCTGAAAAAGTGGGAATTTCAGGAAGTAGATATTACATGAAGTGTGAGTTTAAGTAAGTGTCCAATGCGATAAGTACGTAAAATAAACCCAGTGTGAATTGTGAGAATTGTTAATCAGAGGAGTTAGGACACAAGTTCCGAAAGGAATTTTAACACGGGTGTCTGTCTATGTGTCAGAGTATCTGTTTGTCTATCCGTGGCATAGTGAATGGACCGACAGTTTGATCGGAGTGGTTCTTAGCTATTTGTTAATATTCGCTGTCGTCTCTTTGCTTGTACAGTTGAGTTCATAAATACATATGTGTACACTTTAGCAACATATCTATCAAATGTCATGTTTAAACTGTCATATAGATTCTTGGCCAAAAGTATTGGCACCCTACTTTTTCCTTTGTAACTTATAAATAAAGTATTATTTTCTAATTTCCAAAATACACAAAAATGTAAAATATAAAATGTGTTTGTACATGTGCAAATTATTAGGAGATTACCATTTTGAAGTAACTATTTTAGTGTGAAATCTGAAGGTAGAGAAAAACAGTTTTATAAGAATTTTATTTTTTTGCACGGAATTATTACGCTAATATTTACGCTTAACGTCAATAAATATAACTATTTTTTCCGATACATATACAACTTTCTATAGTATAAGATATAAATTCATCTTTTCAAGTTTGAGTTTTATATGAAAAACGCATGAGTGCTCAAGACTTTTGGCCAAGGTTGTATGAATTGTACCAGCGATTAAAGTGACAAGGTACAACAGTGTACATATATTTTATGAACTCGTCTGTACGCTTAGCCAAAATGCATACGCTTCTAACGTTTCTGTTTTCTATTCGAAATTTATGGAGATGACATAAGCGGTCGACGCGAACTGTCATCAGCTGACATCAATCCTATGTCGATTTCCGAAAATCTGTAACTTAGCGTTCTGCGTATGAGGCTTCCTGGGAGCCTAGTCATGATTATAATTATACTCGCATGGCCCACCGTACTACAGAGAGTATTTTGTAAGTGGGACTTTGAATCTACCATCAATGCAATAAAGTTCAATTACGTTTGTTCGATAATGCCATTTTCAGTATATGAAGATAGGAAAATAAACCTTATTCTTATAGCAACAAAGTTCAAATTAAATTGCCTTCTATTGCACACTGGGTCTTACGAGGTTATGGATAAGCATGATTGAGTGATAATGTTTATCCATATCTATATTACTTTGATTTCAATATAAGTGGTTCTTCCACCACTAATATTCAAATTGCCTTGATCCTAGTCATTTGTAAATAAAATTCTAGAATAGGTAGATAAAGCGTCTTATCGCTGCCTAATGCATAATAACCCTTTATTGTTACAAACAAGAGCCTTCTCATAATGAGCTGAAATTTCAGTAATACACGTAAAGAATACGGCATGATCATTAACCAAACGCTTTATTTAGAATATTCTGTATTTCAGGGTTTTAAATCAACCTGTATATTCATGAACGAGCCTCTGCTGTGTATAAACAGTCAATCATAAGGTTTAGATTTTTTTGAATTATAGCTTTTTGCATCTTAAAATATAACCTTCTTATTAAAACACGATAGCTAGCTTCAAATATGCTTTGTCGTTATCCTTCATTGTGATATTTGAAACCCAACAAAAACATTTTCTTGTAAAATGTTGCCAAGACGAGACTATTATGGCTCGCACTGTCAAAAAGTTATTAGATCTTATTTAGAGCCTAGCTTCTAACTCTACACGCCCTAACTCTACAAGCCTTAAGTTCACAATCTCTACACCTTACTCAAAATATCTAGCTTGGCCGTTTCGTTACTACAAGAACTATTGTATAACAGAAAAGTAATGAACAGTGAAAAAAAATGTCACCCTACGCCATGACATGTGACGGTAGCGAAACGGCCAAGCCACATGATTTTGAGTAAGGTGTAGAGATTGTGAACTTAAGGCATGTAAAGTTAGGGCGTGTAGAGTTAGAAGCTTGGCTCTAATTGAGATCTGATAACTTTTTGACAGTGCGAGCCATAATAGTCTCGTCTTGGCAACATTTTACATGAAAATGTTTTTGTTGGGATTTCACTTCTTTTTAACCGACTTCAAAAAAGGAGGAGGTTATACGTTCCACTGTATGTTTTTTTTTTTATGTATGTTCACCGATTACTCCGTCAATTGTCGACCGATTTCAAAATTTTTTTTTTGGTTGATGAGGGGATCAGTGAGGAATTGAGGGAACTCCTCAAATATTGTAGGCAAACATATAGCGATTTTAGTATTTTTAGTAACAAATCCAGCATTTGCATTCAGAAAGTATCATTTGGTGTAGTGGAACTGATGATGAAGACCACAGATGGCCACCGGAACTCCTCAATGGTACCGATTTCAAGGGTGGCGATAAGATATCTCGATTAAGATAGTTGAGCGACTACCTACAACGAATAATATTTACTTGTTGAAATATGACTATGACTTTCCCGCGGCGTTGCTTGCGGCGCGCTTGATATACCTAAGTTAAAGTTTCATTTCAACTAAGAAGTGGGACTACGTAACAGCGTATTATGATCACTAAAAAGTATAAAATAAAATAAATGTTTTAAAAAACAAAAAACCGCCTTCAAAAACGCAAAAAATAACTTCTTTAAAATTGTAGGCACCTAATAGGTTAGTCCAACTGATGTCGGCTTTTTGTTGAAAATGTTGTGGTCGCCGACTTCAGTTGGACTAACCTATTAGGTGCCTACAATTTTAAAGAAGTAATTTTTTGCGTTTTTGAAGGCGGTTTTTTGTTTTTTAAAACATTTATTTTTTGTAAGTTGCTTTTAGGCGCTTAATTCCATCCCCTAATTTGATGGATGGATGATTAACTAAAAATCCTGAAATATGAATTTTATTATTACAAGGAGTCCCTATATCAATTTTCAGACCTCTAGTTATCAACATTTTCATAAGTCTGATACAAACTTCCATCCCCTAGTTTAAGGGGTTGGGGGGTAAAAGCTCCAAGTTTAACAATTTTTTTGTTGTTCGTTTACTTAATATTCGCTTACTAAATTTCAGCTTTCTAGGACTTCCGGAAGTACCTTAAGAATTTTGATGACCCTCAGTGAGTCAGGGACGAAATCGGGTTTTTTAGATATCAATAACATCTAAAGTATGAGAGCCATGCATTTGAAACTTTATATTTTTAATAAGCCTACTAAATTTTGTTTATCTGGTATAATCCAAACCCAAGTTATGAGAGTTCAAAAAACCGACGAAGCGCTTCGAGAAAAGGCAGGTTGTGCCCTTGCGCTTCGGTTGGCTCGTCTTGGCGGGGGCACTACCGTGCCCCCTGATTTGATTGAGACAGACAAAATTACCTTAACAAAAATATGTTTACTGTGCGTTTATGAATAAGCGGGTTTTATTACAATTTTAACATTTAATTACGAGAAAATTGGTATAGTTAGAATAAAACTGTAAGATATCATATCATGACGCACTTTGTAAGAAAAGTAATTTTAAGTTATTGAAATGGCATAAAATAAACTGAAACAAAATGCAATTCAGTTAAGAAAATGTTTACGATCATACGTTTTTCAAAGGAAAGCAAAGGCTTGATAAAAATTATACAGACCTAATAATACTGTATGATAAGACATCATTCTGTATGATAAGACATCATAGGGTGTAATAAATAGTTAGATGTCGTCGGGCATACCAAGTCGTGCACTTTTGAACCATATCGCATTAACACCAAGTTTGAACTGCTATACGAAAATGTTTGACTAATTAATGCGACAAGGTACAAATGTGTTCATATACTAGCTAACGGAGATATACCCGACTCCAGTCGTTCCGTACCTTCCTTAATGGACGTGTCCTGTTCCACTCTTAGTATTACGCTTAATGAAAACGGGCATGAAGGCGTTAATTTGCGGTGGGAAATATTGTTATGAAGGGGCGTTAATGTGGCAGTCTCTTTTTATTTGCCCATCTAGTAAGGAAACGTCTGGATGGTAAGTATATTAGGGAACAAGGCTCTATTCTACGACGTTTAACAATATTGCTTTTGACATGTTACGATTAGGGAATGCAAATAACCGGTTAAAACCGGTTATAACCGGTTTTAACCGGTTATTTTCATACAAAAACGTCTAATAACCGGTTAAATTTGCGTTCCCTAGTCACGATAGCTCTTATTTACGGATAAGGTCAAGCGGGGCTATTACGTTACTGGAGCAATTACGTCAAGTGGCCTTAACTCCCTTTTTCTAAAGTTCGTAACAAAGAGTGAAATAGACAAAAAAAAACGACTTGTCAAATAGATGTAACCTTTCGATACGAACTTTAAAACGGGATGTAAAGCCACTCGACGTAATTGCCTCTCTGACGTAATAGCCCCGCTTGACCTTATCCGTAAATAAGAGCTATCGTAACTAGGGAATGCAAATTTAACCGGTTATTAGACATTTTTGTATGAAAATAACCGGTTAAAACCGGTTATAACGGTACTAAGTTAGGTAACTTATTCATTTATCGATATATCTTTCAACGGTAGAATCATTACGCATTATTTTCATTTCATCTAAAGGCATTTCTGACCGTATGTTTTTTTTGGCACCTATTCACAATTGTAACCTAACCTAAATAATTAATTTTCAAGATGTCTTGAAAACGTCGAGGTTTTAGCGAAAAATATCGTTCGATGAAATTAAATTCGATGAAATGTTAATTGATGAAGTGAAATTCGATTAAATGATGGACCTTTATTTACTTGACTGTAATGGCGGTCGAGTAACAATTCCATAATACGTAAAAAGCAATGTTGTATAACCGTTTTGAATAAAGTCCCTGCTGAAGTTCGTGACATTGTCCAATATTAGTTTGTTTTAATGAACAATGACCCGCCTTCTTTTTTTGTAGCCTATGTTTGTGTCCCAGGATCCCCTTGAAACATCAACACCCATTTGTTTTAATGCCTAATTATGTACAGTTACATACACCTACTTTATCTACCCACATATCATAACATAAGCTTCCATGGTGCATTCAGGAGCCGCATATTATACAACAAAACAATTTTAACCGGTAATGGCGGTAATGAAAAGATTGAAAAGTTTTCTGGCAGCTGTCATAGTTTTTTTTTTATTCAGAGACAAACTAGAGTCGGCTCCAACTATAATTATCGTTCGATATCTTACTTACGTGCGACATTTGTCAAGTTTGTATGCAAATTGACAATTCTGTTCGAACTAAACGTCATTTCGAATGATATTAGAATAGAGGTCAAATCAAATTTCTTTGTTTTTCAAGACACTTTTTGAAAGAGGTTAATTATAATTTATCCACGCTGATAAAAAAAATTCGCCAAAATAACTTACGTATGTTACAATACTTACCAATATACACTACCAGGTTATAACGTCCATGGAAAGAGAATTGACCAGTACATGGTGCCAAACGTACTAAACACCTTAACTCAGGATTTAATTAATCGCTTAGCATATAACCCTAACCCAAAATTATGTAAGTAACTACTAAAAAAACATTATATGAAAAATGTCTCCGCACATACCTAATGTAAGTCTTCATAAATGTATTTTTATTATTTTTGTTTAATTACGGAACGCTTCGCGCGATCTTGTGTGCTATTGTATAAATAGAATTCTTTAATTATGGTGGCTTTAATTATTAAAAACTGTGATTTTCCTTATTTGTATTTTTCAAAATAAATCATAACATTGTTTATTCTTATCTTAGTCAACACCATTATCGCACGATAATCTCCCCACACACCCCACGTTCTAATCTGGTCCCACCATCAGAACCATTCCACGAATGCCAAACATATTCCCACGTCATATTCATGTTCACATCACTAGTATTTTTCCCAAAGATTTTTTACATAGAACGAATTTTCCTATCAAGATTCGGCAAACACGTGTTCAGAACATCTTATCGGAATAGCCATAAATTGTTTCAACTTTGTTACTACGAAAAGGTTTTTTTAATCAGACACCTGACGTGGCCTTGAAGAAAAATTTAAGTATGAAAAAATCAGAAGTGTTTTTTGTGGAACGGGTTTAAGACTATGAGCTGCCTGAAATGCGGATGACATTAAAACCTAACCTAACCTAACCTAACCTAACTCTACCTAACGTTACGCACGTAAATGTCAATTCTCTATACTTTGAAAGTTTTCGATAATACTTACGTTAGCGTTAGGTATTTTATCTGTAGCCCTCATCATCATTTAACTTAAAAGCTAGGTTCTTGTCAGTGAAGTAATTGACACTTCTCTCTGTCTCTCTCAAACGCATCCAATCTTTGCCTATCTCTTTGTGTTAGTGTCCAAGTCTCGTAACTGTATAACGCAATGCTCCAGATGTAGACTTTATTAACCGGTTTTAGCTACTTTGGAATTTTTAGCTTAAAGAGGATTGTGAAGCGCCGCAAGAATCGCGTACCTGTCAAAAAAATCCATACAAATTTAGCTCCGGGCGAAAACGTTTCTCACCCCCTAAATCAAGTCCGATTTGCACGATTTTTGAATATGTTGTAGTTTTTATAAAGAAATACGTCTGTACGTTTCTATTTTTGTTTTTTCAATTTATTTAATTCTAAGAAATAACTTCGTGTAAAGAAAAACGTACAGACATAGTTTTTCATGATATCTGCAACATATTGAAAAATCTGAAAAATCGGACTAGGTTTAAAGGGAGAAAAACGTTTTCGCATTTTGTATGGAAATTTTTAGCTTCACAATCCTCTTCAGGTGTTTGGGCCTAGACATCATACGTGGGAAATACCTATGCGTGGATTTTTTAAATTGTATTTCTCAACAAAATATGGAAATACCGTAAAAGAGATCAAGTTATATTAAAATTAAAATCGGCCAAGAAATACGGATGATACTAGCATTTTAAATTGCTCATTAGACAGCGATTAGAGAGGTCCGATATGCACTGTGACGTCATGTAACAGGTCGGCCGTATAAACTCCATGTTAAATTCTGTTTTGCTAGAAAGATATAGGGACAAATATTTTTTGCCTTATATCTTGGCTGTTTTTATAGCTATTCATGATGAATGATTTTTCTCATCTGTTTGTAACATGAATCAGCTTTTATTGAAGTTGTAAAAAAGAGTCATGAATTTTCCCGAACGTTATCATTTCCGAAAATCTATCTAATTACATACATTTTGTCAGATTGCTAAAATCGCTTACGTTAACGTACTCGTACATCGAAACCAAATCAAACTTAGAATTTATCTATTCAATCATAAAATTAAAATAACTTTCTATGGAAATTATACAACAACTCGTAAATTGAATGCAGATTTCTCGGCAGGTGCACGTCTAACGAATACTAAACTAAATGTTCATAATAATATGCACCAAAGTTGACCTGTTTGAGCTGTTTCTGATGCACAACGAAATACTGTTGCGTTCGGAAACAAATGAGTTTGGTAGACAACGTTACTTATTAAACAATAAAGCTGTTGCAACGGACATCGTCCGCTAAGAAGATTTTTATTCCTTAATTTCTCTATCTACTTGCCTAGGATACTACGATATTTCATTACCACTAGTTAAGCCATTTTGTCGTGGAAAGGTAACAAAGCAGATAGAGTTAACGTCGCATTTAAAATATAATTTATACGTATAAAATTCTAAAGTGATTGTTGATAATACCAACACACAGCACAAACCGCTGGACCACGGGACTTGAAATTTTACATATAGATACCTTATATAGTGTAAAGATCCATTGAGGAAGGATTTTTGAAAATTCTACCCCTAAGGGGGTAAAACAGGGGATAAACATTTGGATGAAAGTCCGTCAGTTATGAAGTTAACGCTTTAAATTTATTTGTGTTTAGGTTGGCGATTGAATTTAAATTTATACGTGTCTCAGAGTTTTTGATAATTTTACCCCCGAAGGATGAAAAAGGGTAAAACTTACTGACTAATCGATCGACACATAGCCTAAACCGCTGGACCTAAGGACTTGAAATTTTGTACATAGATACCTTATACAGTAGTGATCCACTAATGGAGGATTTTCGGAAATTCTACCCCTAAGGGGGTATAATGGGGGATGAAAATTTGTATGAGAGTCCGACAGTTTTGAAGTTAGACTCTTCAAAGTTTGTGTAATTTTCTTCTATTAAACTTTAGATTTTATTTAAAGATTATCCTGTTAGCGATTGTTTATTTGTTAATTAACTTAGGGCTGTCATTTGTGTAAGATTTTTTTCTATTATTTTGTTAAATAGTCTATCTATCTGTGTAAAGCCTTAACTTAAAACATGCACGGCTTTATTCTCGTATTTATGACTAAAACTAAAATGAAACCTTTAGTTTACAAAAGTTTTGTTATTCAAACTAAAATATATAGGATTTGTTTGGGTGAATGCTATTTCATAAATGCAATTTGCATTGCGGTTGCACTGCGCTCGCTACTCAGTTGAGTAGATTTAAGAATTCACCTTATACCATCTGCATTTTGAGCATTAGATGTGGGACACTTTTAGTCTCTCGGACTTAGTGAATGTTTCAGTTACTTTATAAAGCTCATTATAAGTTTTTTTTAAACTTTATTTTACAAAAGAAATGTGTAAAAATAATAATTATGATAACGATGAATTAGAGGCGAGCGTTATTAACTTATGTATAACAAAAGGGTAAAAATAACAAAAACTAAGTAATTGACTTTATAAATGATTCGGAATTATACGATTTAAAAAACTTTTACAATTGTTGATTAGATTGGTGAATAAACTCTCTCCTTTTTTATAAACTTTAAATGGTGATCGTTTACAATAATAAGGTACTTGTTATTATTTAACATCGTCATTATTTTAATTTGTGCTTAAATATTTCACATACAACTGTGCGATCAGAACTCTCGCCTGCCAGCACACTGCCGGAATAAATCAAAACTAAACTGGTTCATTAAAATAAACCCTAATGTGTACAATTTAAGTTTGAAACTCGCGTTAGCGCGGGGATTGCGTGATGAAACTTCCTCGTGGTTGTACCAATTGCCTTTGTAGTACAGATTCGCTTATTTCGCTCGAGTTTTTGCTTCAAATACCAGAGTTAAAATATATTAAGTTACCATATTATATTAAATAGCATTTTTTTTAATTAACATCACACTTATACAGTCAGAGTAAATTAATCACAGTGTAAAAGTTCCTTAGTGAAAATTTTTCATACTCAACTTTAAAAACGAACGAGTAAGTTTTCTCATAAAGGTTCCGTGTATTTAGCATATTTTTTACTGTATGATACGTATTTGGCATAATATATTTGGTATAATACTGTTTCGACGAATGTTGGCATCGTAGAAAACATATTTAGTACAAAACATAACTGGTAAATATCCGTTATTTTATGAGACCGAATTTCATTACTAATCATTTTGTTTAGTATAGAGGTCATATTTCGTAATTTTGTGTAGCATAATAGGAGCGAGCGAAGCGAGCGAGCAACATGGGTCGGGGCAGAAGTGACTCGGATAGGTCAGGTTGTTAGGTCTACTCTTTTATAAGCCGTGAACATCTTTCTGCTTTTAGTTCATGCTTATAGTTTTTCAAAAGTTTATGCTGGAACATTATTCTGCTTAATAAGTTTATGCGTTTCATTATTTATTTCTTACGACACATCAATGTTATTCATGAAGACTATTCAACCAACTAAATTTATGTGTAACAATACTATGCCATATGCGTTTCTGCTTATTGTCACTTATGCTAAAAGTTATTATGCCTTATAAAATTTTATTATTCTAAAAAACTACCAAACAAAGGGGACCCCCCGTCTATTAAATGTTTCTGTGTACGGCGGAAATTAGCTTCACTTATAACTTACTAACTGACTACCACCCAGATGATCGGACGATATCCAGAAGATGGCAGGGCCGACCTTGACCAGAATCGAAACATCAAGGATGCATGGAAATCCATGGAAGAGGCATTATGTATGTTCAGCAGTGGACGATTACATACTGAGAAGAGAAGAAGATAACTTACTAAACAATTGAAAAGAATCGTGGAAGTCGATATTAACCTACATCTAATTGTATGTTGTGTACTTATAATTAAAATATACAAGGCCTCTACTGTAGGCGGTAAAAACTATATCGTCTTTGACCTGTTATGGTATTGTTTTTAACTCTACCGCCATTACTGTCAAGTAAATAAGAGCTATCAAAACGTTGACAATACGATAAATGCCCCTATTTCATTATATTGACAATGACACGTGACAGGTGACACCTAACGCTTGCGTTTGTATTCGATGGTAACTTGTCTAGCCTTGCAGCTGCGCCATATACACTGAAATATCACGGGTCACATGTCATTGTGAGGATAGTGAAATAAGGGGCAGGTCAAAGACAATACGGTTTTTACCGCCTAAAATCTCGGCTCTGTTCCGCGTGATTTTTGTCTGGTAAAACCAATAAAAACAATTTTATGTAACATTGTAATCAACAGGCGGTCTTATCGCCACAAAGCGGCCTGTTGGTGCGCGTGAGTGCGCTACACTTAAATTTTACTGACGTACAAGTACGATAACTATTGACGTATGACCGTGCCTATGCCAGTGCGATTATTACTTACGTTCACGGACTTTAATTGATAAACCACTATAGAACCCTGTCCCATAAACCCGACGATTAATTCCTATGTAATTTTTATCTCTTCACTTGACGCTGTCATTACGACAAGGTTGTATGGTGAATCAACATTTAAAGTCCTTGATGGTGTACCAACAAAACTCCAAAACGTGGCCATGATTTGTATGTAACTCAATGCTTAATTCTCAATTATTTTTTGCTTCCTTAATTTAGGAAGGTTTAGGAAGTATTGACCTCTAAAAATGTGATTTTCGCTAGAGTTACGTACAAGCAAAACTAAAAATAAAAAAAGTAAAATATCTTAAATTAAAGCGCATAAAAAAGGAAAACTATCACGACTAAGAAGACTTTATGACCTGTTCCTGAGATATAGGCTACTAAAGTGTTAATACTCGTGCCTATTTAAAATCATCGAAGACACCACCAAATAAATTTAAATAAAATTAGTTTATAAATGTTGTTTTTTGAGATAGTTTTTTAAGTTTGTCGTTACGGCTTCGGAACCCTACACTGAGCAGAGCATACTCGTATCCTAACATGACTACATGGTCATGACCAGTGATCGGAATAGGTAGAGTATATTTACCTAAAGTACGCAAAAGGATATAATACAGAGTGGTTACAACCGGATGAAATATTCATTTATCTTTATTGAATTCTGGATTTCCCGTATTTTCAATGCTAAATATACGTAATTTTTACTTACGGTACAGGATATTTTATGTTAGTTTGTGATATAAAATAAAGTTTAAAAAAACAAAAACCCGCCTTCGAAAATGCAAAAAATAACTTCTTTTAAAATGGTAGGTCAGTCCAACTGCATTCGGCTTTTGGTTTAAAATATTGTGGGACGCCGACTTCAGTTGGACTGACCTACCATTTTAAAAGAAGTTATTTTTTGCATTTTTGAAGGCAGGTTTTTGTTTTTTTAAACATTTATTTTATTTTATACTTTTTAGTGATCCTATTTATGCTGTTACGTAGCTCCACTTCTAAATATTAATGAGAAACTATAGAACATTTCAAGCTCGCCGCAGACAACGCCGCGGGAATGTCATAGTCATATTTAAACCTAAATGTGCTTCGTCATAGTCGCTCAACTACCTTAATCGAAATATCTTATCGCCGCCCTTGAAATAGGTGCCGTTAAGGAGTTCCGGTGGCCATCTGTGGTCTTCATCATCAGTTCCACTTCACCATATAGTGCTTTTTAAAAGCAAATGCACGAGTTATAGTGAAAAATACCAAAATCGCTATAGGGCCTATAATATTTGAGGAGTTCTCTTGATTTCTCCATGATCCCATCATCAGATCCTGACGTGTTGACAATGGGACCAACTAGAAAGTATACCCATTCAAACAATGAAAAAAATTTTCAAATCGGTCCAGTGGTCTTCCAGTAATCGGGGAACATACATAAAAAAACACCCGGCGAATTGAGAACCTCCTCCTTTTTTTGAAGTCGGTTAAAAAGGGCCCTGTAACTCATTTCTTTTAAGTATCTAAAAAATAAGGTAGAGTATATTTACCTAAACTTCGTAGAACAGAGACATAAACTGGAGACTTCCTTGCTACTACATTTAATAGTACCAGAAAAATACCGGAAATCCGGAATTAAATAAATATAAAATAATATTTCACCCGGTTGTAACCACTCTATATTATGTCTTTTTGTAAACTTTCGGTAAATATACTCTACCTATTCCGATCACTGGTCATGACCGTCCGGTTTATTTATTTAATCTTTATTGCACAAAAAACGTACAAATTTTCGTTGTGAAGATAATCTATGTAGGTACGTTTTGTTCTTACCTTGACCAACGATTTGTACACACTGTTGGGTTTTAGAGTTGGACAAGATTTTATTTTAAAAATAAATAAATAAAAAATAATGTACATAACACAAAAAAAATAATACAAAATTTACAAAATAGTTATGTACAAGCGAACTTATCCTTTTTACCCGACTGCGTCAGAAGGAGGGTTATGTTTTTCGAGCGTATGTATGTATGTATGTATGTATGAATGTCTATTTCTGGGCACGCTCTGCAGCCTAAACGGCTTGACGGATTTTAACATACGAGGTGTCATTCGATTCGTCTTAATTGCCGAAGTGACATAGGGTATATAATATTTCAATATGGCGTCCGCGGAAAGAAATATGGAGGGGGAATAATTTTTTAATTTTTTATTATAACAATATGGGTATCAAATGATAGCTATTAAATAGCCCATTCCCAATATACATACATTATAACACTTTTATGCTACTATCTTGACAGGAAAGTCAAAAAATACGTAAATGTTAAGTAATAAACTCCTTTCGCTAGAAAGAGAGTTTTGCTTCAAATTACGAGTACAAGCGAAATCACCTGTAGCTTCGCGACATTAAAAATTTAAGCCCATATATTGCTTAGTAATAATTAATTAAACCACTATTTTATTAATAAAAACTAAAAAGAGTTAAATAAATTAAATTATTAAAAATAAACAAAAAACCCGACTGCAATAAAAAAACAACTGGAAAGCGAAAAACAAGCTATATAATCTATAGAAAATTGTAAGAGCATGTACTTATTGATATTTACAACAATTTAAATTTAACTTGAATATTGGTAAAGGCATTGCAGGCGGGGACAAGCAATGAATTTCAAAACATATTTCTTGAAAAAATTTAACATTTGGACTAGCTTGTCCCCGCCTGGAACACCTTTACCAATATTCAAGTTAAATTTAAATTGTTATAAATATCAATAAGTACATGTTCTTACAATTTTCTATAGATTATAGAGCTTGTTTTTCGCTTTTCAGTTGTTTTTTAGGGATCCCTTCCAGCTAATCATTGGATGATTGAGGAAAATAAGAAAATCAAAAAGTAGCACGAGAAGACATAAGTAAATATAAAAAGTTTACCGAAACAACGTAAATTAAATTAACATACGGTAGTGTTTGTATTAATATGTCTTTTGGATGGAAATGGTTTCTAAACTTGAAGCTTTTTTTTATTATTTTAAAAATATAACTTACCTTACGAGTAACTAATCTGCACAAATAGATGTTTATTAAATTCTGTAATTTCAGTTTAAAAGAATGTGACACAATACATTAGGACAATCAATTTTATACATTTCATAGGGGATACCTTTTCTGAAATATTTGGTTTTTAGGGTTCCGTACCCAAAGGGTAAAAACGGGACCCTATTACTAAGACTCCGCTGTCCGTCTGTCTGTCACCAGGCTGTATCTCATGAACCGTGATAGATAGACAGTTGAAATTTTAACAGAAGATGTATTTCTGTTATCGCTATAACAAAAAATACTAAAAACCGAATAAAATTTATATTTCAGGGTGGCTCCCATACAAAAAACATGATTTTTTTGCCGTTTTTTGCCAATGTTGTACAGATAATGGTACGGAACCCTTCGTGTGCGAGTCCGACCCGCACTTGGCCGGTTTTTCTTTATTATCTGCCATTTTCTCCTCTTTATTATTATTTATTAATCGCTGGTTCTATTCGCGTCCTGCTCATCGTCGGCGACAAGTGCCAATCCCTGTGATGCCTTAAGGCCCAGCCACACCGGATGCGTGACGTGCACGTGCGCGTGCGCGTTCGCTTTCCCCTGCGTTGTATAGTGACATGTCGTAATGAGAATTCATACCAAACAACGCAGTGGAAAGCGAACGTGCACGCGCACGTGCACGTCACGCATCCGGTGTGGCTTGGCCGTAAAGTCATAGCGATTCGGAAATACCGCCGGTGTAATCTAGTGTCATAATAACTACCTATTATATAGATAACCCCTGATATCACAGTGACCCTTTCAAAGCTGTTATCTCTTAAACGGCCCAACCAAATTTCATTGAACTTAGCTAATAACCACTGCTAGAAAACCTGATCTCAACTAAAAAAAAGCGGCCAAGTGCGAGTCGGACTCGCCCATGAAGGGTTCTGTGAAAGGTAAATTGCGGTTTACGATTTATGACGTATTAAAAAAACTACTTACTCAATCTCGTTCAAACCAATTTCCGGTGGAAGTTTGCATGGTAATGTACATGATATATTTTTTTTAGTTTTATCATTTATTTTAGAAGTTACAGGGGGGACATATATTTTACCACTTTGGAAGTGTCTCTCGCGCAAACTATTCAGTTTAGAAAAAAATGATATAACAAACCTTAATATCAATTCTGAAGACCTATCCACAAATACCCCACACGTATGGGTTTGATGAAAAAAACATTTTTGAGTTTCAGATCTAAGTATGGGGAACCCCCAAAATTTATTGTTTGTTTTCTATTTTTGTATGAAAATCTTAATGCGGTTCACAGAATAAATCTACTTACCAAGTTTCAACAGTATAATTCTTATAGTTTCGGAAAAAAGTGGCGGTGACATACGGAAGGACAGACAGACGGACATGACGAATCCATAAGGGTTCCGTTTTTTGCCATTTGGCTACGGAACCCTAAAAACGCATCCAAATCGGTTCATGCACACCACCACACCACAGACAGACACACACATTATAGCTGTCAAACTAACAGCACCCCTCTTTTTTCGTCGGGCGTTAAAAATGTCGTACGCTGGAAAAAGTCTCGCAAAAAACGTGCGGCAGTAAATGTCACCGACATAACCCTAAGAATTGCTAGACTTAAGTAGCAGTGGGGGAGGCACATCGCTCGGGGGACAGATGGCCGGTGCATTCGAAGTCTTCTCGAGTGGTGTCCGCGTACCAGAAGATTCAGTATGGGTTTTTAATTTAGCAGAAACGTCACAAAATTCTAAAGCGAAAAAATACCCTCCGAGTATGAAAAAGCAAGCGATCCCTTATTTCGTTGGTCTTACGTAGGGTCATGGTGGCATAGGTGGTAATGCGCATGCATCGGCCCGGATGGCCAGAGGTTCGAATCCTAGCTAAAGACTGGCGAATTTTTTTCTCTTTATTATAGTTCAGTGTGGGTTTTCTTATCGTTGATGCGGGTTGGTTTTGCACCAAAGAAGAACTTGGCTTGCGCACTGCCGTGTACTTCAATGCTGATATTTTTTATTTAGATAACACGTAACTGAACGTCTCAAGGTAATTTAAAATTAAATACCAAACTAGTAAGAGAACCATTTCGAGATAAGTCGTTTGAGCTTTTAACATCATGTAGATATTTTATCAAAACATTGGATTAGTTCCATTTTTGAAATGGACCTTAATTCAATTCAATAAATTCAATTGTAAATAATATTTGGATAAAAATAATGTTTAACCTATGTTGGACTTGATATTTATGATTATTATGTTAGTAAGCGGCGAGTTTTATTAGGGGAAGGAAATTTTACAAGGTTCTAAAATAAAAATAAGACGAAAAATAACATAAGATACAACTTTATTATTCAAGAAAATAAAAAATAAATAAAGCACCTCAACGATACACAATTGTTTTATCGATACTATATCACGATGTACTATTTATAAGCGACGAAGGCGATAACACACTATTCACGTGTCCACATTTTAGGAAATATGTCAACCATAGACTAATATTTCTTATATCTTATTGTGCCTGTGACCAATGCCATTTGGCATAATAAAAATATGTGGTAAAATAAAACGCAATGATCGGCGAATTGATTTGGTAGAAGAACGAGGTTACTGTCAAACTCTATTAACGGTCCGTTTCACTTATTGGGAGTAAGTAGGTAGTTTAATTATTTTGTATTCAGTTCCATGAAATAAGTATGTACATAGATTATTCATATTTTGTTTAAAAAATGCGTAAAATAATAATAATTTACAACATTATGTACAATGTACATCCTTCAATAAATTAACCTTAATCTATTGCATTATAGGTACTTGCTTGCTCGATTCGCTGCTTATTTTTTTGGTGATTACTTAATAAATAATATACAGAGGGCGGAATTTTCATGGCAAAAATCAAACGTCAATAGAGCTGGAATGTTGAATTTTATCGACTATCGATAAGTTACATTTACGAAGCGTATCTTTATTTATTTATTAACAAAAATAGACCTCAAATGATGAACAGGAACAACAAATATATTTAAAAAAAAAAACGGAATTGTGAATTGTTAATTCTTTTCCATGGGATGTTGCAAGAAACTAGAAATATAATCAAATCTAGATAAATCCTAATAGCGTTCTTTACCGCTTTAATCTCACATGAATCTGTTTTACTCGTTATGTGAGTTTCAACGCAATACTTTTTAAGTTGCTTTAAATGAACCTTACATGATGATTGTTGAATTGTTTTCGTTGTAAGAAAGGAAAGAATACTTCTTTATCCATTTGTTTATTAGTTTTTGTTCGTTTTTATTTCGTGAATTAGTTGCAAAAAGACTAGTGCCAGAAATACCAGTTGACTTCATGTAATTTACTATTAATGGCGATGCAAATCGCTAATCATTTAGGTTAATGTTAAAAGTCAGCAATATAGAAGGAGATTAAACTTATCGATAGCTGGAAAATTCGATAAAATTTAACATTCCAACTCTATTGACGTTTGATTTTTCCATGAAAATTCCGCCCTCTGATAATATACAATGTAGCCCTTAAGTAATATGTCCATGTTTTAACCTTATTGCATTGAAATCAGGTTCAAAAGTGGATACATCCACTTCGTAGTCGACTGCACTGTAAATACCATCATAATTAACTATTGAATTTCATTTTCCAGCTCAGATTCGTCCCTTGATTCTGTCTCAACAAAAAATGTACAATTAGTTTTAATAGAACACTCAGTATATTCTGATTGCCACTTATAAACGTTACCGTCAACTTTATCATGAAAAATAATGTTGTTACTTGAATCGAACACGAATTTATCTATTGTCCCTGTGTTATAAGCTGCGTATTTAGTTAATCCATTAGTTGTGTAGTCGAGCTTATAAATAATATTGGATAAAGGGTCTCCCAGATACAGTTCGCCGTATTTGTCAATAGATAACGAATAATATTTTTCAAACAATATTTTTGGAGCTTGTGTAGTTGAATGATTCAATCTGTAAACAATGGCATCAGCAATAAAAAATAAATCGTAATTTTTATCTACGACGAATTCGGTTATTGAGTAGTCAACTAAGTTCGGAATATAGAATCTTTGTCCAGTATACCTATTCAGATACTCAAGTCCTTTGCAGCATTTTCTTGTAAAGTATAAATAATATTTGGAAAACATTGATTTTGCTTCATCAGGTAGGCTCTGAAAATTACTTTCAATGGTGTTATTGTCTGGAATATGTGTGTACAGAGTTCCATTGATGTCGGCAGTGTACAGTAAATGTGAATCCTGGTCCACTGTCAATCCAGAAGTGTTCTTCGTGAGCACCAGTCGTATCTGCATCTCGTCGAGGTACAGCGCTGTGTTCATGTTAGAGTTGAGCTGCACGTACAGGATGTTGTGGAATTGATCAATGGCCATCTGGTCCGAGATGTCGAACCCTCGGATGAGTGTTTTACGGGAATGGCACATGCCATTGACACAAGCATCGCAGTCCGCGCGGGCCGCCGCTAGCACAGACGATAGCAATACTAAAATCAGGATCATCTTTGTGTCTGAAAACAAAAAAAAACTATATTTACAAAAAGGCAGGTGTTAAGTTTAAAAAATAGCTAAAGCTCCGAATAATGTAAAGTTTTTTTATGACAAGGAGTATGCATAAACTAGCACACAGGGCACCTGATGATAACATTGCAAGTCTATATGTACTTAATTTGACCGTTGTGACCGACTTACAGACAACAGATGGACATGGCAAAATTGTGAAGGTTCCTAGTTCGACTTCGGTACTCTAAAAATACTTAATAATTAGGTTTAATAACTTTATACTTAGTGTCGTGTTAAAATAATTGAAATAAATTAAAATACAAAAGCAACACATGAAGCTAATACACGAGCCAGGACAGCGAAATCAGTGATGGGGGGCGCTACTAGGTCAAAAAATAGAACGCAAGCTATTAAAACTTTCCTGGATTGGCTTGGCTTAAGCTAGTAGTGGCTGGAATTAAGCTAGTTTTTAGGGTTCCGTACCCAAAGGGTAAAAATGGGACCCTATTACTGAGACTCCTCTGTCCGTCTGTCTGTCCGTCTGTCTGTCTGTCACCAGGCATGAACCGTGATAGCTAGAGAGTTGAAATTTACACAAAATATGTATTTCTATTGTCGCTATAACAAAAAATACTTAAAACTGAATAAAATTAATATTTAAGGGGGGCTCCCCCATACAACAAACGTGATTTCTTTGCCGTTTTTTGCTCGATATTAATAACGGCAACAGTTAGACGCTTGAAATATTCGCGGAATATTAAGTTGTATATAAACTTTTTTTTTTTTTAATGAAAATAAAATAAAAATTTAAGGGGGGCTCCCATAAAACAAACGTGATTTTTTTGCCGTTTTTTGCAAATGTTGTATAGATGATGGTACGGAACCCTTCGTGCGCGGATCCGACTCACACTTGGCCGATTTTTTTGGCTTACTAGCACTACTAGCTATCTTGGCTTGAAAAACTTCCGTGTCTCCCGGCCATAACAGCTATAAATACATCGGCGCGCGTAAAGAGCACATGTCTTTAAAGGGATCAGGCAAAAACTCAAAACATGTAAAACGTTAAATCAAATGGTAAATAAAACGAGATACTATTTCTACGTAAGACGTCACGTTGGTAGTGACTGCCTACGAAGAAGCTAATTGTCCTGGGTTCGAATCCCAGTAACGGCAGATATTGAGCATGATTATTTGTTTCTAAGTCTTTGATGATTTTTATTTATTTAAGTATTTATTTATCTATAATAAGTAACGTTATCATAGTCTTGTACGCATTTGGGACGCATGTGAGATGGTCCAGTGATAGTTTATTTATTTAACTCAAACACTGTCGGATTCACGGTCAATAATTAGATTGTGTAGTTTAATACTTACAAATGTGGCGAGACGCCCCGATCTATTCCAACGCTTCGTGAGGGGTGATACACAACTGTTTATTTTAAAAAGTGATTGTCTTTTATATTTGCTTCGTTATCTTCAATGCTCGTATGAACAAAAAGGTCAAGACGCAATTATAAATGGAGAACCGAGTCAACGTATAAGATAACCTAGGGGTTTACCCAAACTGCAAAAAACCCTAGTGATAGTTGCAGAATGTAAAAAAAAACTACGGTTATTCCCACTTGTAATCAAATTATAAACGTTTTTTATGTGAAATGATTCTAGTCTTATCTTAATAGTTATTTTCTCCCACATGCTCGGAAATGTTAACGTTAATGTTGTAAAATCAGCCCGCGAAGTTCTGAGATCCAGGCAAAATTAAAAAAAACAAAGTTATTATTTACCAAAGGTAGCGGCCGCGAAATTTTTGAAATTTCGTTACGTACCTGGTGTTTTACTTTTTAAAACCATGTTTGGACTAGGATAACTATCTCCAAACAGCCAAACACTCGTGTAATCAAAATTCTTCATTGAATATTTTACTTTTTAAATGTCATAGACTAAAAAGTTAAGCCTTTTCAAACAGCGTTTACAACGTATTTAAAAGTGTATCAAATAGTTCGACTTTTTTATAGAAATTGCGTTCATAAACAAAATAAATTGCCGAAATAACATTAACGCGTAATAAATGTTATAGTTTAAACTATATTTTATTCAAATTGAATTTATTACGTTTAAGTTTGTGATTTTATTTCATGTTTATTTCAATGTTATTCTAAATTGTACGTTTCTGTTCTTTTTTTTCAAGGAAATGTTGGGACTATGTTTAATATTATTAACAATTGCGTTAAATTTCCTCACATTGTTGGAGAAAAGCACTATACAAGCCTCGACCGGGAAGGGCGGCTGCTGGACTTGTATATAGCGTGGGTTCGACTGCGTCTCGACCTTGCTAACGCTACTCGTCCCGCAACGGCCTATTTCCCGGTCTGTGCAGTAATGTACTATTATGTAACTAGTGCATAATGAAGCTGGGTGAAGGTGGTGCACGCGCAAGCTCGCGCTCTAACCTCGGCACTCATACTTTAAGAGCTAATTATGTACCGTTGCATTATGCATTCAAAATCCGTTGGCAATGACCAGCATTACCTGTGGTAGTAGGTGACAGCAATCACAGCTGTAACGTAATTTTGAAATGACGATATCGAATATTATAAAGTAATGAGTTTCAAATTTGGAACATCTTCCAAAACCAACCCAATTTAAATATGCAATTCTAGTATAAATAGAAATGTGAACTTGGTATATTTTTAGTGCAATATGAGAATAGCTTAGCTTTATTAGTTTGTCTATGATAAAAAAAAAACATTCGTATTCGTGACACTGACACAGCACAAGTTTGTTTTGCCGCCATTTTTGACCAGTTATGACATGGGTGCCTTCAAGAAAAGAGCTTAGATTTCCCTAATTAGCCAGCCCCGGCCCGACAACTCTTCGTGAGTTGTTGGTGTTTATGGGCGGTGGTGATTACTTCCCATCAGGTAACCTTTATGCTCGTGTGCCTCCAATTCTTATAAAAAAAATAGGTTTATCGTAAACACTCGCTCGGAACGGAATCTAATTGCGAGCGTTATGATTGCTTAGATTAACCTGGTAAGTTTGGTTTTTGATTCTTCCTGCAGTTGGTTTGCGGTGCGATTCAAATGATAAGGCCGGCTTGAGTTTAAGCTGAGCAAGTGAAAATGCAACTAAAGAGCTAGGTTATAATAGGGTAGGAAAGACGAGAAAACGATTTCGGTGAATACAAATAAATAAAGTGAAATTAATCGTTATTTAAAGCATCAACAGTTTTATTTTGCGCCGTGATCAGAACCGAAATAATATCGGTCCTGTTTGAGCGGAATCGAAACGAAAATGCTTTATTTGAAATGTATGGCGTTTCTGACAAGCTGGTTAAAAAAATTAACAAGATTTCCGAGCCCTGAGAGTGTACCTACAATGTAAAGTCTTCCAAATTGATTCGTAGGCCACTATGGTCTTTGTCAACGTGACGTTGTAAACTAAATCATAGGAAGTCTCTTACGTTTTGGTTGTCAACGTCATAACATTATCCATCATCATCATCATCATCATGTCAGCCGAAAGACGTCCACTGCTGGACATAGGCCTCCCCCAACGCTCTCCACTCACACCGGTCTTGTGCTTTTCGCATCCATCGCGTTCCCGCGATCCTTACAAGGTCGTCACTCCATCTTGTTGGAGGCCTACCTACAGCTCATCTCCCGGTCCGCGGACGCCACTCAAGAACCTTCTGACCCCATCGGCCATCAGTCCTGCGAGCAATGTGCCCCGCCCACTGCCACTTAAGTTTGGCTATTCTTCGGGCTATGTCGGTAACCTTAGTTCTACTGCGGATATCATCATTTCTGATTCTATCACGCAGATAAACCCCGAGCATAGCCCTCTCCATAGCCCTCTGAGTGACTTTGAGCTTCCTTATAAGGCCCATTGTTAGCGCCCACGTCTCAGATCCGTAAGTCATCACTGGCAACACACACTGGTCAGGCTATTACCATTGGTATTTCTGGCCAGCCGGAATAAAATTAACCTCGATGCTGTTCAGCTACCAAATTTCAATGGTATTGATATCCCATTTAGCTCCAGCGTCAAGGATCTCGGTATTACGACTCCCTCCCTCAGTTGGAGAGCACATGTCACTGAAACAAGTTTTATGGTCATGGGCTCTATTCATTCTCTAAACTAAATCACTCTTTGACTTGCGGCTCGTTTCATAAACCACACTTATGTTGTAATGCCTAGGTTATTACGAAACCGTCACGTGAACTACTATTGTGTGTTTTGGGACACTTAGCTTTTTCTTTATCTTTACAAAGTATAAAACAAAGTCGCTTCTCCGTTAACTCCTTCTTAACCATGCAACAAATTTTGTTGACTCAGTTAATACCGTCAGATATTTCTTTCAGAAGTATTATTTAATAAGAATGTATGGGTGTCACAGAAAACTCTCATAAACCAACATTATCATCTACGTTTTAGCTCATTATGTTAGTCTGTTTCTGAACTCTCATATAAATTGACCTAGATCCTAAACTAAGTTCTTGTCGTATATCATGGTTACTAGGCAACGATAAACCTACTGAATAAAACAATATCCAAGACTCAGGAATAAACCCACTCGCTCATTAAACAAATATTTGCCATACCGGGAATCCAACCCGGGACCGTCTGCTTAGAAGGCGTGATCATCTACTAACAAGGCTAACCAAGTCGACAAAAAATTCAAGTTTTGAAAAATAATTATTAAAAAAATATAAAAACGATATAATAGCGATTCTTTCTTTGAGAATAGATATCTGTCAAATGGCCCAACCATTTTCTAAAACCTAGCTAAAAACCATCCTGATTGAACTACCTACCTAGCTTCCTTTTTTAAATAACTGCGTTCAAATTGGTCCTACCGTTTCGGGGCTAGGTACGATGCCAAACTTGTAACACTATTTTTTGTCTTTTTAATGTCCAAATTTAGGTTCTGAAGTGTCAAGAGTACTTAACAATATCACATACCTAATACACTTCCATACGTCTTTCAAACCCACGCACATTCCGCAAAAGACTTGCCACAAATTGCCGACTCAGTCCACAAATAACGGTTGCAAAACGGTTTCAAAGCGAAAGAGCCGTTTAAAACGAAAAATATCGCTATTTCGAATAAGCGATGAAAGTGAAGAGCCCGTTCGGCTGTACATTGTCCGCTGTATCGATAACTCTCGCGCCTAACACCTCTTACCCTCAAAACCTTCTTTGCCTCTCCTATCACAAACGCAACCTTCATCCATCGACACAAAATCTAAATTTCAATACCAACATTTTGAATTCAAACCGCTAGTAATACAGTAGCAACTCTGTTAGTTAGATTTAGAGTCGGTATTTGAACGATCTTGAGGTAAGGTCGTGACACGAATTTGATCAGTACTGAATTCGTTCGCTTATGGAGCAAAAGGGGATGTGAATTTATTGAAATAACATTTAGGTTGCGTTCATGAGGTTTTTACTTGTTGATTTGTACATCAACCTCGCTATTGTATACGTAAGAATGTATTTTTGTTAAATACGTTCCAATTTTTTTGGAAAAAATTGAGTATAATAACAAAAACACGATAATGTTATTGAAATTTATACAGCAATTTATACTCAACCATTTCTCGATGTGTTTTTGGCGATTCTTCATGTTTTGTTTCTGATCTCTATTCCACATTGTGTTAGAGCAGCTTACTTTTTATTCTAATTCTAATTTTAATTATTGGCTTTCACTCCGTTTAGTTGTATTTTACGAATGTAAGGTAATTTAGACAATCCCATAGATTTATTAAAGAAATAAGTGTAGGGATATGGCACGCGAGGACAAATTGTTCGGTAATAGAGTATTCTCTTTTATGAACTAAACAGAAGCCCAGGGCCTCTATTGTAGGCGGTAAAAACCATATCGGTATCAGTATCGGTACTTGTTTATTGGTATCATATTGTTGATATCATAACCCGAGGCCGGAAGCTTCCCAGAAACATGTTTTTTATTTATTTATTGCCATCGACGGGTAAACAGGCAGAGAGCCCTGGGGTGTTATTCTTTCAAAAAACAGCGGTCGATCGGACGGACGAGCGAATCAAAGCGGCGAGTTTAAGTAGTCCGAGCGAACAAAACACATTTTAGCGCGTGCGTTGTCAATTAGGCAGCCTTATACGTTCGAGAAGGCATGCTGCCAAATTGAATACACGCGCTAAAATGTGTTTTGTTCACTCTGACGTAACTACTTAAAGTCGCCGCTTGGACAATCACTCGTTCGTCCGTTCGTCCGTCGTTGTTGAGAGAATCACACCCCTGATGGGATGTGCTCACCGCCGCCTGTGGACGCTACAGAGGCGACACCAATGCGTTGCCGGTTTCGAATTAATTTAATGATGTGTGTGTGAAGGGGTACAGTCAGTGCTGTTGCGTCTTCGCCCAAGTTGATTAAAAATATATTTCAAAACATATCTTTCGCAGGATGCATCTTGCACTTACGAGTATTTACTGGTTTTCCGAAAGTCAGAGTACATAACAAGTTACGACATAATTTTTAACCTTATCTCGTCTATAATTTTGTTTGCTAACATCCGTTCCGAATGTTATGATAGAATTGTATCTTCTTCATCATAGCTTCCCGATGTCTGTCCCGCTGGATGTACAATTATTATCTTTCAAAGTACGCAACGGATTTTAATCAATAGATAATGTGATTTAAGATGAAGGTTTTATGTATGATACATTCTGGATTATGAGCGGATGTTACAGAAAACTCATAAGTCAAAGCGAAGCGAAGGCAGGTCGTTAGTTATAAGAAAACTGGCTTTGGAAATTAAATCTATTTGACATTTTACACGGCGCGTCAAAAAAATAACACCCTTTATAAACATGTGCATGTTTACAAAAAGCAATCATGTTCGGAGAAATATAATAAAAATACACAAAAGGCCACGAAAATCCTTCGGCAAAATCGAATGGAGCGAATGAAAAGTAAAATACTGTTACAAATTGACACCCGACGGCAACGACCTCGGTCCGGGACTCAATATCATTTACACCCACACCTTTACCGTACTTCCTACAGGGTGTATCATAAATCTGAATAAAAATTGACAGCGCGATTTGCGAATCCGCTGCGAATCACTCCGACGCATCAATCTTCATGAGCGGTTGAAAGCCATATTTTTCTTCGTCGGGCGCGGCTGTCAATCAGCTGATAGGCGTGATAATAGCTGCCTGTCACATTTCACCCTCAAAGGAGAATCGAAGACGTTTGCCGGCCGCGGGTCCGGTGCGACCTCGAACAAAGCCTTTGTCCCTTTGTCTTAAATCCTTTGTGATTATTTATTGAATCGGCCCCTAACACTTCTGTTTGTGTTGTTTGGGTAAATTGATAAATAATTATGTGGTTTGGAATCGGAGGCGTGTTTATTATTGATTCGATCTAAATTGTTAGAGGTATGTCAGAGATTTGGTTATTGAATGATTTCAAATTAAAGTTGATATCGAGCCAAGATTCTTGTTGAATGTAACAGAGCCTGCAAGAAAAGCATTTTCTTCGAAAATATACGTTTTTATACATTAAATTCTTACTTCGTTTTAACGATGCGCTGGCCTAGTTGGTAGTGACCCTGCCTACGAAGCTAGCGGTCCTGGGTTTAAATCCCGGTAAGGGCAGATATTTGTGTGATGAGCGCGAATATTTGTTCCTGAGTCTTGGATGTTTTCTATATATTTCAGTATATATTTCTCTATATACATTTTTATATCGTTGTCTAGTACGAGTACAGCCGAGTTCATAAATATGGTGTACATTTTAGTACCTTGTCTATTTAATGTCATGTTTACACTGCCATACATGAATTATCATAGCGATCAACATGACAAGGTACTAAAGTGTATACATATTTATGAACTCGATTGTACTCACTGTGTTGCAATAAGAATAAGGTTTATTTTCCTATGTTCATAAACTGAAAATGGCATTATCGAACAAACGTAATTACAAATTATTGCCTTGATGGTACATTCAAAGCCCCACTTACAAAAAACTCCCTGTTCTCCAATCAAAAATTCCAAACTCCTAAATGTTTACAAAAGAACAATACAATACTTAAGATATTAGTTCAACCGACGCTGATAGTAACAACAGGAACTTCTTTAGTGACTCAACTAACATCTTAGTTGATGTATCCATCTTGTTAGGTGTTGGGCTAGGCTTGTAAAGCTTACTTTCCCGAAATGTGCACTTTCTCAAAAAGTGCACTTTCTGCAAAATGTACACTCCCAAAAGGTACACCCGTTGCCCGGCAAGTGTACCGAGTGTACGTTTCGTGCACGTGCACTTTTCGGGAAAGTGAGCTTTATTATCCGTTGTTTGGAATCAAGACGCTTATGCACAACAATCACACAATTTTGTTAGAAGCGATAAATTTATTTTTACAGTGTGCGTTTGGGTCGTTGGCACCGAATGTGTTAAAATGAAGTAAGCCATTATTTTTGACCCATTAAAACCAAGAGCCTCGTCAGTGCGTGGCCTAATTTCGCGTCAATAGTTTTCTTTGAGGCCTTTCCGTGCCCAATCACCTCTCCATCAGTGCGTAGGCTGAGCACTCACCTCTTCAACTCACTTCAGAGGCTAATAACGGTGAGTGAGTGCTGAGAAAATGTAGATGGGGCATGTTTTGCTACGTGGCTGTTTGGTGTTGAGTTACTCTTTTACCTGACTGCCTGTTCCACTCGATACAGCTAAATTGCAACCATATTCGGGTCACCTTCCTGAACACATGGTTAAGGGAGGTGATGGCTGAGATACTCATCATACTTGTGAACAGTTTCTGTCTGTGTTGACCGATCTATT
Source organism: Acleris literana (assembly GCA_946894065.1). Lineage (NCBI taxonomy): Eukaryota > Metazoa > Arthropoda > Insecta > Lepidoptera > Tortricidae > Acleris > Acleris literana. The sequence goes on along the minus strand of OX335671.1, from coordinate 24,812,738 downwards.
CACGCTTGCAACCTGTTTTCCAGTTAGTTATTTATTATTCATTACTTTATTACCTAGTAGTATTAAGTTTTTAAATTTAAAAAATTACCTTCAGCCGGAGTTTTTTCCGGCGCTTCTTTCCATCAATAATTAACTCCATATTACAGACGAGTCAAAGATGCTTCTAGTAGCCAATTTGCAAAATAAATAAGTTGACTATTAATTTTATTGCTTTTGACATGTTATTATAATGATAGCTAGAAAAGATAGATGATCTGATGATGGAGTCAGAAGGTGGCGACAGGATCCTCACTATACTTGACGTAGACCCACCGTGGGACTCATTAATTTGGTGTTAGGGTTATTATGGCATAGCATGCTGTTCAGTTTACGCTCTGTCCTTTAAGTTCACCGTAAAATGAACTCCATAGCTAATATGTCATAATAACGCCCCTAATACGAGTCAAGCACATTACTTTTTCCTTTTTTCTTTTGTAAAATAATTTACTTCTTTACTGTTAAGTCTGGGAATGTTGCGTATATCATTTTTTGGAATATATGAAACTGGTAATATGCGTAATCCATACCTTTGAAATTAAACTGGCCGTCACTTGCAACGATTCAACAGGAAACGATTGTGTTGTTCTGGTGTTGCCACACAAAATAGTCTTTTAGTCCTTGTTAACGTTTTTAAGCGTGATTTAATATTATTATTATTTATATTTTTTTCATTTCCTGTATAAAATTGTCGCTAGTGTTTGTAATGTTACTTGTTAACTGTTTACTGTTACCCGTTTAATATTTAATTTAGGTTAGTTTTTAAGTCAGGGCCCCTCTGAAAATCAGCGCCGCAGTTCCACTGCGGCACAATGCTGAGAGGGGTCCTATTCAACGTAATGTCTTCCTTTTTACTTTATATTTTTTTCTATTGTTTTTCCTCTGTGTGCGTTGAATAAATGATTTCTATTCTATTCTATTCTATTCTATTCTATTCTATTATATTCTATTCTATTCTAATATCTCAAAAACGGCTAAACAAATTTTCTTAAAACTTGGCTAAGAACCATCTCGATTAAACTAGCTTTCTTTTGAATATTACTCGTAACCTAAATCGATCTATCCATTTAGTACACAGACAGACACAAAAATTAAGACACCCATATTTACATCATACAGCTATGCTTTAATAAAACTGAGTTACAAATAAAAAGAAAAATAAACCTTACATGTTAATTAGGTATCCTTGTCACCAACAAGATGGCCAATATTATTAATGACCAACAAAAACCCAAAATATCTGGACCGTGAAATTCCACCGTCAACTAAGCCGCTGTTTCTTTAACGCGATTATGAATATTAATTACCTTTAGGGGGCAAGAAAGGGGCAAGAGAGGGGCAAGACACGGTAAACAAAAGCAGATGCCCCCAATTGGGTGAGTGCTGCCACAGAATTACTCGACAAACTTACATTTACAGCTGATGAGGTCGCCATGAGCAAACACTTCACCAAAATCTACATGGAAATTATCATTTCTAAATTTGCCCACCGGTATAAATTACTTTGTATTTTTGTTTCTCTGTCTGCTTGATAAATTATTTGCTAAATAAGCAGGAAAAGTTCAACCCATTAGTAACGGTGTGATATAAATTCTTTGTTTGGTTATGAATGGGGGGATATAGATTAATTTGGGGGTTGATGCAGATGACAGCTCTATTAAGGACAATGCCACTCCTAATGGTTAAATACTTGGTTTTGTAAGTGGGAATATTAGGTGCAGTAGCAAAACTTGTTAATGATATCATTTTATTTCAATTAAAATCTATTTAAAAGAGTGTTCGGGGATCAGACGTGGTCAAAAATTAAAACTCTGGTTTTCGAAATTCAACATGCATGTACTCGCAAGACGTGTGATACAAGGAAGGAAGAATGGCGGACAAAAAATTGACATTAGGTTTTTTTTACATAATAACGAACGAGGTGTCAGTCAAGTTCACGTTCGGCGCTTTGCTTGTAGAAAACGAGTAGGCACGCACCAGGTGCACTTTGAAGCTTACACAGACTGTAATACATATACACAGATAAATAGACAAAAGATTTAAACTTATAACACCCCTGTTTAAAAAGAAGATAAAAAACTTAATGTTTGTTACCTCTGCAAAATTATTTGTAAATATCCAAATATAATAGTATATACTAGGTTGTTAAAATTAATATGGCTGCTACGGGCTGAAATTTAAAATTCAGCAAACAACCACTTATCTAAATAGTTTAACGGACACATCGGATACTGGTACAACATTCCAAATTTGAACTGAATGCGATACGAAAAACGCCCTATGTTAAATTTAAGGGCGTATTTATAAATGAATATTTTTTATTTAAATTATTTAAAGCAAATATATAAATATATTAAAACATTGGACATAAAAGAACCGTTTAAACCGTCGGCAACCACCCAGGCTAAACTTTCAAATTCCATGTTGAAACATCGGTTTTGTCCCTTTCTCTCAAGTAAGTCATGAAAGCAGAACAACGGGGATAGAGTAATGGAACTTTCGATGTTGGTGGTCTAGCATAACCTCCCTAGCTCGGCATTTACCTTGCATCCATCTTCATTACGAAGGCCAAGAAACCGGACGATATTAGGAGCTCTGAAATTAAATCGAGGTTGTTATTATAGTGGAAAAGATATAATAAGGTTTTTGAAGAGAAATGCGCCTTGTTTTATCTTCTCTTTCCATAGATTGGTTTTGAAGAGAACTTTTATATTGCGTGTGAAAAAATTGGAGAACTGAATTGTTTTTCTGCTGTCAACATTATCAATATTCACAATCTTCATGATTGTGCAATGTGTCGGGAATGAATTCTTATCTGCTTAGTTCAGTGAGGGTGCTGTGCATATTCAGTTAACAACAGTTAAGTATGTTAAAATTTTGTACGGTTTGAAACACATCACAATTTGTTAAAGCGAGCTTTGTTATTAACTGGACAATGCACACCACCACCATCATCATCATCATCATCATCATCATCACCATCATCATCATCAGCATCATCATCATCATTATCTTCATAATCATCATCACCATCATCATCATCAGCATCATCATCATCATTATCTTCATAATCATCATCATCATCATCATCATCACCATCATCATCATCAGCATCATAATCATCATTATCTTCATAATAATCATCAACATCATCATCATCATTATCACTATCATCATCAATGCACATCACACTTACAGTACTAGGCAGGTGAGAAGTTATTCCTGACAATAACGTACCGACCAACTCAGTTTATCAATGAAAATGTAATTGAAGCACTTGACTTAAATTCCAAATACCAATTGGCCCTTAATTATTGTTAATGCGAATTAACGTTTATCCATCAACGGTTTTATCGTTATAATTTAAGAGCTAAGCTTTTATTGGAGTGAGGACCAAACTTTTTTGCTAGTTGCCATTTTTTTTTATTTGTTGCGAGAGCGATGGATTTATTTCGTTTTCCCGTGAAGAATAATTATAAAATAAATATTTTTAAAACAAACTTTTTTAACTGTTTCTATATTTCCAACAGTATATTATGTCAAAATTTGTCAACGCTATTTTTTATATTTTGGATGAGTACCGTCAAACGTGGAGACTTGGGTTATTCTAGGTTACTATTAGAAATTACATCCCAATTAGCTCCAACATATACATACATCAGGAACCTGTTTTATTAAGCTGCAAATTACAATTTACAGGTTACAAGTTCCATTTGACACAACCTCGACCAATGATGACCAGCCATTTGAGCAGTGTGTTGGCAGTTAAGACCTGTAAAATTGTTACTTGTAGCTTTATAAAACGTGCCCCAGGTGGCAGATGGACCATAGACTAGAAGCTCAGTGTTGCCAGCGTAATATCTAAACCCATAGTGTCCCAAGTATTTACACTTTTACACCCAAGTACCTATTTAAATCCAAGTTCGACGGTAACAAATAAAAATGTTCCGCATTTACGTTTATATTATTTGTAGGTTTTTTGACTATAAAGTGATGACTTTTTATGCGGATTTCTGTGCTACGGAATTTTAAAACCAATTCCGTCAGTTTTCGATCTAAAAATGCAACAGCGAACCGTTTTTATTTCATGCCGACACGATTGCAATAAATCTTTTGACGTTTCGGTTCATATAAATCAACGACAATGCGGACAGCCCTCATCGACAGAATAGACCACAAATTCTCATGGCGATAGAAATTATCTCGATCGATTTTGCTATAATATTTAATAACACATTGATGTAGTTTTTTATTATACATTGTTTAAAGCTCTGTATAATTATGTTTTTATTAGGAAGGTTAATTTTATTTAGCTTTCATTATGGCTAGAAATACGAGAACCAATCTTTATATTTATTTTGGAACCATCGTTAAAATTTGAATTGACTTATGTATTTTTTATTTGTCAATTGCCATAGAATTTTTACGTACAGATCGTTTTTTTTTTATGTATATATATTATCGGCGAAGAGGCCAGCGTCTCTCCTAACCGCTTACACAACATCCTTCCTTTTTAGTCTCTTTTCACTGAGGGAAGGTTCTAAGAGGTGTGTTGCTAATGGATTGGGATGGATAGATAGGCGCTTAACATATGCGGTCCTGTATCTCTCTATTTCGGTCTCGATTGTTGGAACATTGAGGTAATCATGTATCTCGTCATTTCTTGAGAACCAGCCTTTGATATAGTACGGAGAATACTGTTCTGTACGCGTTGTAAGCAAAGAATATTACTTTTGCTGGCGGTTCCCCATAGAGGGATACCGTAGGTCCAAATAGTTTTTAGGACAGAGTTATATATTAGCAGTTTGTTGTCGACAGAAAGAACTGAGTTCCGTCCGATAAGCCATAAAAGGTTCCTGAATTTAAAGTTGATCTCGTCTCTCTTTTTCTTTATATGGTATTTTCAAGTGAGTCTTCTGTCCAGACGAAACCTAGATACTTAACACATTCAGTATCAGGCAGAAAATCAGTACCAAATTTAACAGGTGCGCAGTGATTCTTTCTCAAAGTGAATGTAATGTGGTTAGACTTGACGGGGCTTGCCCGAATGCGCCATTTTTCCATCCAAGCAGCCGTTTCGTCTAGAAGATGTTGAAGATTGTTGCTGGCTTTTTCTGGAGCTTCGTCACTGGCTAGTAAGGCTACGTCGTCAGCGTATGTTGCAACGGTCACGTTATCGGACGTCGGCAGGTCTGAGGTAAATATATTGTATAGGACCGGTCCTACACAATATATTTACCTACAGTACAGATCGAAATGGAGGACTTTTTTGCTTTTTCTGCAGCAAAGTAAGTTTCATTAATTGAACTTAACGATGTTAATAGAGAAATGGGTTTTTTTTTAAGAGCTATTGTATTGATTATTCCTTATGTACTACTACGGAATAGGTTTCATATTAACTAACACATGTAAAAGCTATTAAAATACCTAACTTCAGAATGTATTTTTTTGTCCAATTGTGAAATACTTACGAAGAAAATGTTTTAATTAGTTTTTACTTGAAATAACTAGTCATATTGCGTCCAATTATTTTTATAATTGCACCAAAAAAGCACATGCCATGTGATGGAAGAATATATTTGTAAAAATGGTGATTTTTTTGACACAGATACTGTGCAGTATAAAAAAATTAAGTGAACATGAAAATAATTAACTTTCGATTGTTGACTCGACTAACTTCTGTAGGTAGTCGACGCTCGGGATAGCACCCCAGTAATTAAGACACCGAAAAATATTGCACACTCTATTTGTTAATTGAAACTTGTGTGGTGAAGTAAAAGTCGGTAAAAGGCGGGGAAAAAATAAATGTGTAAACGAACAAACGTTGTTTGAGGAATGTCTTTGAAAGAAATATAACATGTCGTTATTTGTTTTTAGACCAGAATATAGTTCTCACTTATAGCCACATTTTTTAACTAATTCACATTGAGAAACACAATAATCAGTAGTTATATTAATATGCTATATATTTTAAAGTTATATAATAGTTATTATTACTAGTACCTTCCTACGGTGATGGAACCCGTAATGGACAAGGCAACAATAATTGACGCTTGATTCCTATTTTACAGAAGATAAGGGTTATTCATTTGTTTTGCAAAAAACAATTTAGGATCGTATGATACCCATCTCACCCATACCCACCCCCTCTATGTCGCCGAAACTTTTTACGCCGAATGTGTGTTACGCCGAATTTTGTTTTCGCATAGTTTTTCTCCAGCTTAAAAGGAAAATATTTTTTAAAATGTTTTGTGTAATCCTGGTTGAATAGATAAGTTAGGTTAGGTTTAATTTATATATTTAAAAAAGGCAAAGGTATTAGTAGAATAACAATTATGCAAAATTAGTATTCTGCGAAATCATACATTCGGACAAATTATGATTATGCGTAAACAAGGGGAACCCCATATGATATTTGAATTAAGAGTGAGTTCTTAGTGTCCATTACTGGTGCCTGTCAGCTAAAAGTGTCCATCATTAGTGCCGTCACAATACTACATTTTTTAAACTTTGATTTAGCTTTAAATATTACAAATCCCAGTCTAAATTAAATACGTTTATTAATAATGAAAATATCCCTAAAGTATCAAGCTTTATTGATGAATATTTCACACTCTAAAACCGCATGGTGACACTACCTAGTTATTCCATTATACCAAAACAAACAACAGACCGTGAAACTACTCTCAATTTCCAACTTTTACACATCCCGTTACAGTGTAAAATCGATTGCTGCTGGTGCTAGTCGAAAGTAATTAAAGGCCAGTCCGTCCTTAATTGGCATTACGCCGGATTGTCCACTTTGTTGGGTTCCCTGTGTAGGGTTCTATTTGTAGGGTCCTACATGTAGGGTTAGCTAGATTGCATATTGTGCGTTAATTAAGCGTTAACTGCGATTGCTAGTTATTTTTGTTCATACTTGTCATAGATATTTAAGTTAGCTTTTAAGTCCCTTTGAAAACCATCGACTTGCTGCGGCGGCACAAAGCTGAGTAGGGCCTAGGGAATGCAAATAATCGGTTATAACCGGTTATTTTGATACAAAAACGGTTAATAACCGGTTATAACCGGTTCTTTGCATTCCCTAGTAGGGCCCTTCATAAAACCATGTCAAATGTGTTGTTTTACTTGTCATTTGTTTTGAATGTGTGTAGTTAGTCGTTGAAGTAATTCGTCATTATTGACGAAAAATTTTACTTGCTCTTTAATTTTCTTTGTTAGTAGAAAAAACTTTTACGTGAAAGTGATAATTAATTATTAAATAGGTAAAAACCCCCCATGTAACGGCGATCCCTTTTTTCAGAGTTCCTTTTTTACATCTTTTAATCGACTCAATAGACATTAATAAAACCTAGCGAAAAATTAACCTGAATTAACATGCTTTTATTGCAAAAAACTCGTTAAAATCAGTTTATCTGTTTGGAAGCTTTGCCACGCACACACACATACAGGTACACAGTTGCACACATTAAACTCATAACCCCCACTCTCCCATTCGCTCCTCTTCTTTTTGCATCGGTTAAAAATAGATACGAACGCTGGCCACTAAACAATAAGTGCGCCACTCATTAGCCGATGAGGTTGCCCCGACACGACACGCGGTACTCGAACTGTTTACGCTCGAGTTATGACCGAGTCGAGTTTGCCCGAACTAGTTGGAACTGGTTTTCAATGACGCCATATAACGCTGTACAGCAACGAGTTTTGTGTGCGCTTTTACTAATTTGAAACAAGTAATGGTTTGTTTTTCTTTGTGTAGATATTTATTTGAAAATAATTGAAAATATTAAGTATAATGATTTATAAATTGTGAAGTGACGATTAAATTGCGTAGCTGTCAAAATGTTCCATACAGATTCAGTTCCGGACATGGGAAATACATTTCTCACCCCTAAATCAAGCCCAATGTCCACGTTTTTGAATAATATAGTAGGTATTTTGAAAAACTAGGTTTGTTCGTTTCCTTTTTTATTGTCTTATTTGGTTCCTTTCAAAGAAATATTTTCTTAGAAAGGAAAACGTACATAGGTAGATACTTAGTTTTTCATAATACCTACAACATATTCAAAAATCGTAAATATTGGACTAGGTTTAAGGGGAGAGAAACGTTGTCGTATTTTGTATGGCGATTTTCAGCTTTACAATCGTCATAAGGTTTTTGTAAGGAAAATAGAAAAAACTAGGGTGATGGAACCAGTAATGGACAAGGCGCTAATAATGGACACTTGATTCTTATTTTACAGAAGATAAGGGTTATTAATTTGTTTTGCAACAATCAATTATGGACCGTACGAAATTTGAATTAAGAGTGAAGTGTCTATTACTGGTGCTAGTCAGCTAAAAGTGTCCATTATTGGTGCCTTCACCCTACTTCTCTGTGATGTGCATTGACCGTGAATTTTTTTCTTCTGTCGAATAAGTAACTTCAACGTATCGCCATCGAGAAATTTTGTATCGCCGTTGGAACAGCGCTCCCGTGTCCATATTTAGTACCAAATTTTCTATCTGTCTGACCGCTTAAGCGATTCCGATAAAATTAAGTATGGCTTGGGTCCATATGACATATCATCGCGCACGATATTGTGCACGATATAATACTTTTGATACCAGAAAATTGAATAGATCTTGAGGGAATAGATATAATCTACCTACTTCTGTCACGGGAAATAGCTAGAGTTACTTCTAAATGTACTTATAGGTACTTCATAAGTACCTGTATGATTAAAGATTAAATCTAGTTTGTTCTAGATAAAATGAAACCGAGTTGCACGTTCAGAAACCACAAGATCCGACGGTTCTTAATTTAAAACATCGTTTGGTACACAGTGGTAATAAAGAACAAATAATAACCGTTTCGGAAACTTTTTATCAGCAAAATTTGCTATAAATAATTTAAAAAACAAAACAAGAGCGTAACAACAGGGTGACGCAATTAATTTACGAAAACTTAAGAAATTAGAAACACCCTGTACGGCTAGCGCAAGTTCTATTTTGTCGCTTGTCGCTCAGTGCGTCTCTTTAGTTGAAGACTAGATAGAGGAAGTATCGAGCGACGTATGAGTCGCGGCCAACTTGTGCTAGCCGCGTTATTACTGTATTACTAAGCAAATGACAGATTGAGATTCCGATTTCTAACTGGCTGACTGACTGACTGTTTATACTGTCAATAATAAATGATCACGTGAAAAGACAAGGCTTTCTACTATAAGTCCATCTGATAAGTTAGCTCTGAGACCCATAGACATTTGAATTATCAAGACTGATGACAAGATGTTAAGATATCAAATTGTCATCTGTCGTCAAATAAGAGCCCAATGAACTAAAACGTCTAAATATTCATAGATTTGTATTTAAAAAAAAAACTGGAATTAAGTATCTTGTACCTATAAATAGCTACCATCATCTTACCCTTTAACCTGCCGCCAAACAGCAGTGTTCGCATTGTTGTATTCCGGTGAGGGGGGTGAAAATGACTAGCATACAGGCATTCCATCTAAATCATCTGGGTTGTTTACGCATTCGTGGTCTTGAGATTGTCATCGTAAGATTGCAAACTTAAGATTAAAAACATCTATGGGATTCACAGTCAAACTAGCAGGTGGTCTGTGTACAGTCGAGTTCATAAATATGTGTACACTTTAGTACCTTGTCACTTTATTCGCTCTGACAATTCATTTATAGCAGTTTAAACGTGACATTAAATAGAAAAGGTACTAAATTGTACATATTCCTTGCTAAAAAACACGAAAAATATCTTGACAGTCAGTATTAACACTACAAAAACTGATATTACGTAACTTATCCACACTAAATAAAGAATCCCGCAACGTAAGCTGTTATTAGTATGAGGGACAGAGACAGGTGTACTCATTAGTGGGGTGACAGAATGAGTTACGGAATGAGCCGAACTTGTGAGGACACAAGTGATATTGCATTTTTTATCACACATGAGTTCTTTACACGGTCCGTTTCAGAAGTCATAGAAATTATTTTATTTAACATATCGTTACATAGACTTGACGTATTTAAATGCGAAAATTAATAACAGTTCACACACAGCAGCAGTGGCGTTCGCATTGTTTTATTCCAGTGTGAAGATAAGACAACCGGTGAAATTCCTACTATTACTAGTGTAGGAAGAGGGCGCAATAGAGAGATCTCTCTCCAGGCGGGTGTTATGCCTGGGGACCGAAGTCCATTGGGATGAAGTTGGAAGTTGTATATATGTCATCTGACTGGAGAAACTTCGTTAGCGCGTTGTAGAACACTTAAGTTGCGCTGTCTGACGCTGGTGGCGCTAGCGAGGTAGCGAGTTGGTTGATACAAGTTGCCGTTAGATGTCGCTAGGTCGCCACACCAGCCCCCCTTTGAGACCGCTTGCAAGTGCCAGTAATGGATGTCTCCAGTAGTGCTCAGAGCCGCGTTGGCGAGCGTAGCAGGAGAAGAGGAGTGAGTGGAGTACACAGTGAGTCGTGTACCTCTCGTGAAGTACTCGTAGTAGGACGCAGTGAGTCGCGTTGTTGAGTGGGAGTAGTGTGCACACTGTAGACACCAGGCATAGAGATATGACAGAATGCTAGTGGTGCACAGTGCGGGTTGTCTGGCTTGCTGTGAAACTGCGTCATAGTTGCTTGAAGGTCGTCAGGTTGCGTAATTGTCCATTGTCGAGGGTCACCAATATAGGAAGAGAGGACAATAGAGAGATCTCTCTCCAGGCGGGTGTTATGCCTGGGGACCGAAGTCCATTGCAATGAAGTTGGAAGTTGTATATATGTCAACTCACTGGAGAAACTTCGTTAGCGCGTTGTAGAACACTTAAGTTGCGCTGTCTGACGCTGGTGGCGCTAGCGAGGTAGCGAGTTGGTTGATAAAAGTTGCCGTTAGATGTCGCTAGGTCGCCACACCAGCCCCCCTTTGAGACCGGAGGTTGATGGTGATGACGTGCAGTCTGTGCGTTGAATTGCCGCTTGCAAGTGCCAGTAGGGATGTCTCCAGTAGTGCTCAGAGCCGCGTTGGCGAGCGTAGCAGGAGAAGAGGAGTGAGTGGAGTACACAGTGAGTCGTGTATCTGCTCGTGAAGTACTCGTAGTAGGACGCAGTGAGTCGCGTTGTTGAGTGAGAGTAGTGTGCACACTGTAGACACCAGGCATAGAGATATGACAGAATGCTAGTGGTGCACAGTGCGGGTTGTCTGGCTTGCTGTGAAACTGCGTCATAGTGTTTGAAGGTCGTCAGGTTGCGTAATTGTCCATTGTCGAGGGTCACCAATGTAGGAAGAGAGCGCAATAGAGAGATCTCTCTCCAGGCGGGTGTTATGCCTGGGGACCGAAGTCCATTGGGATGAAGTTGGAAGTTGAATATATGTCAACTCACTGGAGAAACTTCGTTAGCGCGTTGTAGAACACTTAAGTTGCGCTGTCTGACGCTGGTGGCACTAGCGAGGTAGCAAGTTGGTTGATACAAGTTGCCGTTAGATGTCGCTAGGTCGCCACACTAGCATAGAGCTACCCTAAGGGTTGGCAACGCATATGCGGTCTTAAAAAAATAAATGTTTAAAAAAACCAAAAACCGCCTTCAAAATCGCAAAAAATAACTTCTTTAAAATTGTAGGCACCTTAATAGGTTAGTCCAACTGATGTCGGTTTTTTGTTTTTTAAAACATTTATTTTATTTTATACTTTTTAGTGATCATAATATGCTGTTACGTAGTCCCACTTCTTAGTTGATATGAAACTTTAAGTTATTTCAAGCGCGCCGCAAGCAACGCCGCGGGAAAGTCATAGTCATATTTCAATAACCTCCTTTTTTGAAGTCGGTTAACAAGTAAATATTCTTCGTTGTAGTCGCTCAACTATCTTAATCGAGATATCTTATCGCCACCCTTGAAATCGGTACCGTTAAGGAGTTCCGGTGGCCATTTGTGGTCTTCATCATCAGTTCCACTTCACCAAATGATATTTTCTGAATGCAAATGCTGGACTTGTTACTAAAAATACTAAAATCGCTATATGTTTGCCTACAATATTTGAGGAGTTCCCTCAATTCCTCACGGATCCTCTCATCAGATTCAGATTTGGTGACAATGGAACCACCTCGAAAGTATACTCTATCAAACTAAAAAAAAAAAATTGAAATCGGTTGACAATTGACGGAGTAATCGGTGAACATACATTAAAAAAAATACATAGGAACGTATAACCTCCTCCTTTTTTGAAGTCGGTTAAAAAAGATAGAAAACATTTATTTCTCAAAAATGTCCGGAAGGTTGACATTCCTATCTAAATATTGAGACGCGAAGTACATAGTTTACTGACAGTTCTCAAATTAAAAAAAAAAACATTGCGTGCTCGCTACACAAGCCCGCAATGTTGCATACAAATTCCATTACTATCTAGCTTGTTACTTTTTAAAAAGTGAAAAGGGCCATAATAAAATGAGGGCACAAGTCTTATACATCCAAATTTTACTCGAAACATAACTTTTTTATTTGTGCCTGGAATAGCTTATGTTCTTTTTAAAAACAAAAATTGCGTTTCTCCTTGTCATAAACAGAAAGGCGGTAAGGAGTGATGGTTTTTTCACGTGAAGTTTCTGTTTGTATGCAATTCAACATATGAGTTCATGCGATGAAGATTTGACTCTAACCACAAATTTTTTCTTGCGATTTTTGAGAAAAGCACTATATTTGCCTCGGCAGGAACAGCAATTGCGGGCTTCGTATTTTTAAAACGGACTCGCAAGCTCGTCCGTTTAATCCAATACTCAGCCCGCAATTGCCTACTTCTATGCCTAGGCAATAATGTACTATTCAATAAGTAGGCCGCACGAGCACTTTTACACGTCAAAAATCTACCAGCGCTTCCCAAGAGATGATAATATTATAATGATACTACTTAGTGTAGCATAATACACCGTGCCCGGGACCTACCCGAAACATTTTAACCATCGATTCTAGACCCTATTTGGAGTATATAATGTGGTATAACATGTAGTCCAATACGCATAATTTCCGAGATTTTTATTATTTAAAAAACAATTACATATTTAATTTAATTTGAACTCTATCACCTTAATCTAAAGCATTATTTACTAAGAAAGATTCATGTTGTAAGTAGCAATATCATCAGCGTACAACATAAATTAATTTAATCAATATCTTAGTAAATAATCCTTAAGTAGGTACTAGTCGGCAATGCCGATCGTAGGATTGTGCTAAGTTCGGGTGAACTCGGAAACGTTCGTTTCGCTTCGTCCGTCGCGCTTTGTTACCTACCCCTACCATGTTTTGACCAATTTTGTTTACGTTTTTTCTGCACGGCAAAAAAACAATTATAACCCTACACATAGTATTAAAACGAACAACGTAGTGCTTTTTATAACTATGTCAAAAAGAAAATCGCATGTGCGGTAATTTTTGACGATATTTCCTATTTGCAATAAATTGCCGAATATTCAGCATTTTTCGCCGACTGGGCGCCGACTAATCACCGACTAGAAATGATGCCGAATGGTCGGCTTTCCCGACTAGTCGTCGACTAGTCCGCCCATCTCTAGTCAATATTTGTTGCGTACATTTGGCATTTCCTTCTTTATGTTTAATCAATTGGAAAGCTTTCTCAATGGATAGTTTTTTATCAAGTAATTCTTTTTATTTTAAATAGACTTGTTACTGCACTATCGTAATGGATATGAATCTCACAATGTAATTGCTTGATTAACTAACAAGATACTCGTCTTGGCCCTTATTCTATCTATATATTTACGTAGAACACTGTCATTGGCTTTACTAATAAGTACATACTAAATATTCAACATAATAATGTATGCTGTTGGTTTCATTCATTAATAAAAAAAAAGTTAAGGTGACGGAGTTCAAATTAAATTAACTACCTATGGAATTGTTTTTTAAATAATAAAAATCTCGAAAATTTTGCGATATTGGACTACATGTTATGCCACATTATATACTCCAAATAGGGTCTAGAATCGATGGTTAAAATCCTTCGGGTACAGTCAACAGCATAAATAAGTGATCGTTTATGTACCTTGTCACTTTAACATCGTGTTTGAAATGTCATACAAAATTGTGAAACGATTGAAAGCGACAAGGCACATAAATGATCACTTATTTATGCTGTTGACTGTACGTCCCGGGCACGGTGTATAAAGCTATACATATTAAATTAAATATAATATCGACAGTGGAAAGGTAAAAATGCTTAAGCGCCACTTTGGCCGAAAATGAGTTATATATACAGTTTAATTTCATTTTTTTTTCTGCGTCGATCTGTCTAGGACCCACGTCGATCGGAGCACTTTTTTGGCGCTTAAGCAGGCTAATTTTTCACGTTTTTTTGAGAACGTGACAACTAAAGCGACGTTTATTTTGATGTTTTTTGTGTTGAAGCATGTTAGTCATTTAACCTTAGGTAAAATTTTGGTATGCAGTCGTATTAGATTTTTTTATTCTTATCTTTAGTCGAGTTATTACTGTTAGCAATTTCAAATTATTGTGATACATATTTTTTTTTCGTATTAGCATTTTTATCTTCATGCAATAATTTACTATTTGGCGCTTAAGCAAAAATGCTATTCCACGTTTTTAAAGAAAAATGTGTTTAAGCACAATCTAGGTCATCTCAATCTGTAGAATTAGGATGTTAGAAGAATATAAAATCAAAAAAAATACTATTTACTTTGATTTAGTGAAAGTAGACATATTTCATTTTAGACTGTTACACTGCTTAAGTCTTATTTCGGATTCAGTTTCTTATAAAAATATGGGTTTTCAGTACTAGTGAGAAAAAACTCGAAAAACATTTAAGAAAATACAAACTTCGCTTGAGTGTAAGCTCTCATTTATCGCATAAAACCTGTTGAATCGGGACACTCAGTCCATGCTGACGACGAGCGCGACAGTGATGATGTATATAATAAGTAAGTGCATATCTTGTGAACTTTGCGATGTCAAGCATCTTGTGTGATAATACTGATAATAATAATACGTATGTGGCCACAGCAGCAGCTAGTAGCGAGCTGTTGGTCCCGAGGGAAGGTCCTGTTCCTCACCTCACGCTTGCCTTCACCGGCCGGTTGGAGTGTACGATGACGAGGAATAGACTCTCACCTCTGGCTATCTTTTATTAGCCGGTCAGAGTGGAGTCGCAAGAGCGTCGTTTAAAGTCCAGATGCACCTTTTTGACCTTATCAACCCCTCTGGAACTAATATTGCCTGTCTGGTACTACGTATTAAGGCTATTTTAGGAGACCCATTTCATTGACTTGGCGAGTCACTGTCTGTCATTTCAACCAAAGTAATTGGCATTGGCGTCATAGGTTTATCAATAGCCTAGTTTACCAGTCCATCTCATTTAGTCTTACACTAACTGGTGACTGCCCGTGGGAGCATACATCTATAGTGTGAACTCAGGGGCAAATGCCAGTTATTGTCCCATCACTTTACTAAATTAATATTGACTAGAGGGTCTCTGCATGTTGGCTTCCGCTCCATGTACGCCTTGCAAAGTTTTCCTTCCCATACATACCTACGTATGTAATTTTTAAATTTTATTATATTAAATTAAAAAACGGAATTCAGTTCCGATCTTTCGAAGTAAATACAAGTAGAATGTTGGCTAGTGGGTATAAAATCAACTTTGTTGTGAACGTATCCCCTTATTTGCTATAAAATCAAAGACTACAATTAATTTGCTGTAAATTCAAATGTTATAAAAGTTAATTTCTAAAATCTTCGCTTAGCATAAATTTTATATACTTACCAAAGTCATTTCGTCTACTAATCATCAGCCATAAGATTTATTTAGTACCTATATTACCTTCAAATCTCGAGTATTTACTTGCTATAATCGAACCAACATAGCGAGTGGTTGTGGAAGGCGGAGGGCAATCCCCGCATTGAAACGGAGATAGGAGGGTTTTCATGGCGAGCAAGGCTCGCCATGAAAAATGAACCATACCAATTTTTTTTGTAAGGTAGGTAGGTTTTTTAATATTATTTTGTTCTTCAGAGCACGAAATAGGAGCCGAAAGCCAAAAGGGCCTCGTCAAACACAAATATATAAAGACAATAATAAGTATATGAGTGAGGTTTCATATTATCACCTTTAACCGTATTCATTATAGCGTGAAAATTGGCATGTGTTTGAGTTTTAGGTTTAAACGATTAAACATTGTGAATATTATAAAAAATTATGATAAAGGTTGTAATTGTATTGTATTATGAATATTAGACATATTAAAATTATAATATTTTGTATTGTATACAAAAATTATAGCAAGTGATTTAAAAACATATGACTATTTAGAATATAATTCTATGTCATTTGAATTTATAGCAAATATGATAGATCCTATTTTGAATGGTAGGTTCCAGGTAGACTGGTAATTCAGGCTGGTATAACTTAGATTCCTAGTGAACTGTTAATAATTATTTTTATAGTTAGCAGAAGGAATTCTATCGATTCAATAGATTTTTGATGATGTTTTAATTGCAATCTGCAAAAAAAAATATGAAAAGGTTATTTTTCAACCGACTCCAAAAATTCGACACGTATCTGGGTCAATCAAATATTCTTTCTCACTAAAATTTTGCAAGTACCTAAGAGTTGCAGGTATCTAAAACTTCTACCAATAATAATGGTTTTATTTATGCAGCTATAAACTTTTCAGGATTCTTTAAAAGGTCATTGTATAGAACCCATTATGTTAGGTTAGGTTTATGTTATAACAATCCCGAAAAGTTTACGATTTCAGATAAAACACCATTTCATATTATGAACCATTATGTATCCCATTATTATTGAACTTTATATATTATGATACGTACCCGTTAAAAAACATTTTGGTACTTCTCTCTCTTAAATGACGTCAAAGTCACTAAATATTAATGTATTAGTTAGAATTTAAGCTTTTAGTAGTCCGTGTTGAAACAAAAATGCTTGCTATAAACCATTTTATACTTGAATTATAAGTAAAATTAGGCAGTTAAGTGATATATAATTTATAAATAATAAATAATTAGTGACTTTAAGTAAATTCACCATCCAAGATAACAGTAATTATCATTCGTTAGATTTTTTACTTTACCAGTTTTTAGAAAGATGAAGTAATATAAGTAAATTTTGTATTTTCTAGACATAAAAAATATGTACCGTTAGTCATTTTTGTTTATAGTTAGTTGCGATTTAAGCATTTTTACCTGACTGACATTTTTGGAACTAGCTACACAATTATTGCTTAAGCGACATCTATCTCTGTAACTAGAAGAACTAGGTCAGAACTTGTTTCATAAATAAATAGCTGGCATATTCTAACTTATACATTTTGATTTTCATGGAAATTGTCGTAAAACTTTTTGAGATATGATTTTTTTTCTCAAAAAAAAAACTTTAAACCTCATTTCTGTAAAGTTTCCAATATGGCGCTTAAGCATTTTTACCTTTCCACTGTCGATATCAAATATCATGCGTAGTTCAGCAGGAAAAAAATCAAAGATCGCACCGCAATCGTACAGTATAAAATCCACCAAGAATAACTCTGTCACATAAACGTCCCTCGTCTGATGACACCCTCACCGGATTGCCTTGTTGAACTGAAGTACATTACTCAAAGCGTCGCCCCGACAAATCGGGGATTGAAACAGGACCGACTTCGGATTGCACTGTGAATGGTGCACTTTATCAACAGTTCAAAACTTTAGGACTGCGTAATGGAAAATGAAAAGAAAGTTCTGATCATATCACTGAACGATGAATTTGTGAGCTGGGTGTCATGAATGTGTGTTGAATTTTATTTATACTAGAATTTGCTGGCAACGTTGCCCGCATTGAGTTTGTTTATTTTTGATTCCGCAGGAACTGAATATTTTAAAACAGGAAAATAGGCGTTAATTCTGGAGTTCTAGTGAAAAAGGGTACAAGTCGACTTAACTCGTAATAAAAATAGTATATACATAAACGGAGTATGCTAGAGTTACACCGTTTTTCACTTGATTTTCAGAAGACTTATTCACTAGGATCCCAAAACTGTGGTAATTTCAGATAACGTCTATTAATAGTGACTAACTTTATTTGGATATACAGGCACAACCGTTGATGTATACTTTATTAAAATATGTAAACATTATCAAAGTTACCGATTTGTTACATTAATTATAAGAAGTGAGAACAAAATAAGTGAATATCAGGATGAGTAAAGGATACAAAGCTATGATGAGTAAAATATAATAATTTGACTCTCTTTTACTTGCCGTATATATACCACATTTTAGGATAACTAGTAATAGCCTTCTAGTAAATCAAATTAAACACAATAGCTCTAAGATAACTTATTAATTTATACAACCAAATAGTAGCGATGTTCAAGGACCCCAGAGAACCAGAAACAATACAATGTACACGACTCCATTAGCATGATAACGAGTTCCGGAACTCCCCCAAGTTCCGGAAATCGAAGTTGAGAATTGGAACAGGCGCTGGGACTGGGACTTGAACAATAAGTGGTGCAGAGTTTTGAGTCGAGTTGATTGACTGGGAACAATAGTTTTGGGACATCCTGTGAACAGCAATAATAAGTTGCGGTAATTGATGGCTGTAGCGTGTACCTATAATCCTAAATTCGAAGTTATTAATAGAAACATGACTGTTAGTAAGTGGTCTAAGATCCGAATAGGAGAAGATTTGGACCGGGCTGTTTATTCGATGAAAAGTATTTTACGCTAAATAATATGTGGCTAATAGGTAGGCTGAAAAATTTCAGTCCAGTACTTATATCATTAAAAAAAAAAGAACTTTTTTTTTAAATTGCAAATGTTTGTTTAATAGACAAATTACATACTTATCGAAAGTATGAAGTCTATAGAATATGAATACGTTAGGTTTGGTGCAAATTACTAGTACCGACTTACCTGTTTATACCTGCCTACCCAATAGCTTGACTAGAAAAAAATAGTCAAACTAACGTTTGCATATTCTGTAGGCTTCATACTTTCGATTGGTATGTAATTTGTCCATTAAACAAGCTAGTGTATGTTTTAAAACGAAGTTAATTTTTAATTTTTTTATTCCTTATATACTGGACTGAAATTTTTCAGCCTACCTATTCGCCATATTACTTAGCATATTAAATTTGGTATAAAATACTTTTTATCGAATAAACAGCCCGGTCCAAATCGTCTCCTATTCGAATCTCCTACTAAAGCGTAAATGATATTCCTTAACAACAACATAAATAGATAAAAATTAAGATATGAATTTGCAGGTTTTTCAATTTGTAACAAACATACAGGATGTTTTAAATAATCCTAAAAGTAAAACGACATACAAAATTTACTTGGTCAAACTGAAATTCTACGAAACAAAGGTATTATCGAATTGAACTCCGAAACAGCTAGCACAAAAAAATCCCATATTAACAAACGATGATCACCATTGACCATCTTTAAATTAATGTTATAATATGCTATGTTATCTTCTACAAGCAGTTTAAAACCAACCCGCTATCCGCGTCTGATTGTGCGTATCTTCACTTTAACATAAATAAATAAGTACTTAATTTATATCGTGAATGCCTGATTATAAAAAAAAACCGTTGAACACCAATAGACTAGGTTGTCGTGTTAATTAACACCGTTCCTTTTACTCCCCAAACTACCCTAATGTGACGTCAGCGACCAAACAGCGCTCGATAACGGGGTCTACTTATAAACTACACGACGGATGTTGATTCGATTTTTACTATCATTTAATTAATGATATTTCATCCGAAACACACTTACAAAACCAGATTATATTTTGTAATATAATCTGGTTTTGTAAGTGTATTTAAAAATATCATATAAACCGAAGCAAAATGATAATTTTCGCGGAATTTACGCAAAACTTTGGCCGGTTCGAGTTTGATATGCAATCTCGCAGGCAATTTAAAATTAACGCAGTGCGGATAAACGGTCGGTTATGCAGTTGGAAACAAAACTTCGTTAATTGAGAGTTCTGAATTAATACATTTACGTATTTTACGTTCGATGTGTGTATTTAACCGTTCCATTGACGAATGCGTTAATTTTGATATAAAAAAAAAAATTGTTCATTTTAGGGTGTGTTCAATAAATCACACATAGTCCCTATTTGACATTGCCTAAAGGAGCAAATATCGCTGTCTTAATCTAACGACGCTTGTTGAAAAAAGATGCCCATAGTTTCGGCGATGCGTTGCTGAGAAAATTTTGCACGGCTTAGCAGTATCTAACATTATTTTACTAAGATATTTACTATGACATTTGTGTACGCACAGTTAAGGATTTTAATTGTTATGCCACTATGGAACCCTGTCACATAACGTTAATTATTCATCTAAGCGTAATTTCTGTCATATGGTTTGACGCTGTCATTATGACAGGGTTCCATAGTGCCATAACAATAATAATTAAAGTACTTGACTGTACGTTAATCTTACATTGCACTTTATTTGTGTGATGACCACCTAATTTTATACATTCATTCATTTTTGTCTTATTTTCAAACGCACAATAAACCTGTTTTACCAAAAGTATGCTTTGTCTTTTTCTGTCGAGTTCAAATGGCACAATAAGAGATAATGCCAAAGCATATTTGAATCATACTATTGAACTTTTAATTTTATAAATAGGAAAGTACGTAAATGTGTGTAATGACGTCCCTTAACTTATGTTTTTTTTTGTTGCAGCGGGCGTGCGAACGGTGGACGTGCAAGCCGTGGAAGGCATGGTGGCTCAGTTCCCCTGCGATCTGGGCACCGCTGCCAACGACAAGGTGTACATGGTGTTCTGGTTCCGAGACGATGCTGGCATCCCGCTGTACAGGTCAGTCTAGACCGTATTTTTAAATTATTAAAATAATTGAGCGTGACTAATGCTATTTGAAAAGGAGGGAGACGAGCAAGCAGCGGCCCTAGGTTTATCGCGTGACAAAATGTGGATAAAGCATCCATCACTCTCATACTTATATACGTGTCAAAGTGACAGATGTTTGATCCAAAATTTGTCACGCGATATACGCAGCCATATTAGGCCCCAACGACCCGTAATATGGTCGCCTTTATCGCGGTGGATAAAGCATCCGTCACTCTCGCACTTACGGTTGGTCGGTCGAACGAGGGAACGAGTGAACGCGTCGCACCTGCGAGTTTAATTAGTTCCGTCAGAGCGCACAAAGCACATTTTAGCGCGTGCATTCTCAATTAGGCAGCCTTATACATTCGATTTTATCGACAGAGACTGAAGCCCTGCTTTAAGAGAATAACACCCCTGGTCAAAAAGTGACATAATAGGCCCCCAGCGGGCGTATGGGAATGAGTTAGCGATAAGAAATCACAGATACTCATAAACACCCTTTAGAGAAAAGAGTAGACACGTTTCTTGATGGCCCCTAAAGAGTCGTATCGTAAATTTAACTTCGATTTACTTAATTTTTCATTCGTATATAATTTATTATTCCGACTGCAGTTACTTCGATTTTGTTGTATAGCTTGTAGACATTAAGATTAACTTAATTTATATTAAAACCAGGTGTTGCCCGTGACTCGGTCCACGTAGAACTCGTTTATTGGTCTTCCCTCAGGAACTATACATTTTACAGAGATAGAAAGTAGTTTATAGAAAATTGTTGAAAGTAACGTAGACTCACAAAAATAGAATCGGACAGGCTGAAAACTTTTGACTTATCTCAAGGACAAATAATTAATTTCCGGGTGATTGTAGCTTTGAAAATAGATCTCCAAAACGGTACAAAAACAGATTTAAACGGCAAAACAAACGCAAATCCGTAGATTCATTTGTCAGAGCATTCATTTCTCAAGAACACTGCAAATTTCCATTCATCACTGGTTTCATTCATTAAGTTTTTAACCGCTGCGTTTCCTAGAATTCTGCCCTACTTAGCATAAACTGCCCATCTGTTACTTAAATCGCCACTTAATTTGCCACCTTACGTATAAACCTAAAGGGTTTAATTTTCTTTGGCTTGGATTGCAGATGTGCTCTTATTCTTTAGAAAAACAGAGTTGCACGGTACAATCAGAAGCCGTCTGAGTGCAACCGACTCGAGGCGATAATTGCCGAAGTTTCCCGAACAACTCGCCGACTGCCGACTGCGGTGACAGTAGGGCTATTTTTGTGGCTAGAGTTATTCGCTTTTAATTACTTAGAGCCAGAAGTTTGCGCACAGTAAGGTCATGCAGTTTGTTTGAAGAAAACTTGAGGGTTAGAACAGTTTCTATGTACGGTCACGGACTTTAATTGATTAACCACTACAGAACCTTGTCGCATAAAACCAACGATTAATTCCTATGTAATTTCTATCTCGTCACTTGACGCTGTCATTATGACAAGGTTCTATGGTGGATCAACATTTAAAGTCCTTGATGGTACAGCGTAATAAAGAATTGAAGATGCTAGATGAAGACAGGAAAAAACCAAACCGAAAACTTTTTACACGTTCTATTTCTTTGGTATTTTGTATATTTTTTTAACATATGTGAAAGTCATAGGTACCTAGGCCATCAATAGGTATAATCAGTTGAGTTAACAGTGTTGACACTAAAGAAAAACTTCTACTTCCTGTTGAGTTTCTTGCGTAGCTTCTTCTCAACAAGAAGTCTTCTTTTAGAAAACGCTGTAAGAGGTTATGTAAAACTGTTCCAAAAATACAAATAGTATTATTTTGATAACCTCTAGATAAATGACTCCTAAACACCATCTTTGAATTCAAATGAATTATAATTTACTCGAACCACTAAAGCGTTTAATCGCAAAGATGAAACAGCATTTAAACCCCCATAAACCAAGTTGGGAGAACATCACAATCTTTAAGAGTTGCTAACAAGGTTTGGCTCGGGGCCGATCGCGTGACGTCATCCCAACTTAGGTAAAACACTGAAACTTTTCCAGCACCTAAATTACCAAGTGGACAAATTTTGATAGCTTTTTAAATATTTTTCTCGAGGCACTCGAAAAGTTTTAAGTTGATATTGTTCCAGCTTTTTAAGGTGATGTGTTAGGGCAAAGAAGCATTAATCTTTGAAGATAGGTATTTAGCGGCTTGAAAAAATCTGAACCCGGTATTAGTACAGGTTCAGGTTACAGGTTCGTAGATTAAATAAAGGAAGATGGGCAAAAATCCACACCCACCAACAGAGATGAGACATTTCTCAGTTTGGCTCAGGCAACATGATGTATTTTTACTATGGCGACGATCGCCATTGTGGTTTTCTTGAAAAATCATAATCGTATCGTTTGGAATTTGATTAAAAATAATAACATTCTTGCCTTGCTTGGCTGTTGAAAGGATGTTTTTCATAAAAAAATCCTCATCGATTTTGCTACCGAAATAGCTATTTTGTCTTTTTTTGGGTCCTAATGAACATATGGACATGCATCTCGTGACTGTTGGAGGGCGGGGACGGGGTCCATACAAAATCGCCCGGTGTGATGTCAAAAACTGCATTTTGGGACAAACCTTTGTTGCTGACTGTAATAAGTCATTATTTGTTTATAGTAAGTCCTCCATTCCCTATTACTGTAGTGTCCATCAGGGTTTATAATGAACTGCTGGAAAAGTATAACTATTAATTAACCAAGACCTTTGTAACATTATGACATTGCAATAAATTACTGATTACTGATGAATACCAAACTAATGAGTCCCAACTACTGATAGGAAACTTTCCAAAATTGAGGAAGATTTCATGTAAGAAAATTTTGGAAAGTTCTCATAATTTTGTATAGGGATTGAAACTTTCCGTTCCTTAAATTTAAATTTCCTATGTTTCTAGTGAAAGTTTCCGGATATTTCTTAGAACATTTCCAACTTTTTGGAAACTTTCCGCAACTTGCACGTCAGTAGTCCCAACACGGTGAGTCTTGGCATAACATACTTGGCATAATTGGATTTCGACAAAGTATAATTGATAAAGATCCAAATATGTTTTTGGAAGATTCAAAAATTTGATACCAATTGTCAAGGCTAAATTTCTTTACGTACGAATAATGTTGTTTGGCATCATATGTAGAAAATGACAAGGGTACGTACCTAATTAATGAAACAAAACATAAGGCAGTGAGTGGGTCAAGGTAGAAAAGACTCGGAGCAGTGAAGTTAGAAGAACTTAAATTCGTGTTTTAATCAACCTTTGACAGAATCTCTCATATTAAAACATAACAGTCTAAGTCACGCTCCTCACACTCCTTTGTTTGCCTTCCTCAACGAGCGCAAGTTCCCTCATATGACAACATAACATTTGAGAGAAGGCAAACTTTCTCACGGATTAAACTACATGCTTATCAATGTGCCATTCATTAGCATAGTAAATACAGCTGCATTGTATAAAGTTTTTAGCGAGAACTTCATATCGCAAGGCGTTGGATCCTTAATTCATGAGGGATGCGGAGTTCTGCTTCCTTTAGGTAGGGTTACTAGATCAAAAATAAAAGTCCAAAGATTACGAGCATAAAGAAATATGTGAAATAGGCACGAATGTTCTTCCTGAGATTAGAAAAAGTTCCTTTTCGCTAAATAGTTTTGTATTGATTCCTAGCTTTGGTCCGAGCTGAAGGTTTATTTATGCCATCGAGAAGGCAAACGAGCACACAGACCTATAGACATTTGTATTTTCAAGCAACCAACTTTAAGACTGTAATCCTAAGAGTGCAAATGCGTTGCCAACCCTGAGAACTAGGATGAAATGTCTCTATGCTAGTCATTTTACCTGTGGTCTTATCCCACATCAGATGAGAGATGGTGGTAGCGATCCGGACTGACCCTGCACAAGGAAGATGGAGATCCTACCACGACTAGTATCTACTTATCTTTGAATATTTATCTAGTACAACGTATAATTTTAGTGCTTGGTTTGGGACTAGGTTAAGTTTTGTGGCCCTGTCTCCTATTATTATATTTTATTTAACGATTGCAATATCTTGAGTTTTGTAATCCTCCTATTATACCTATTTACACCAAAGGAGGCCTATCCAAGATGCAAACGCTGCTAAAGTTTCTGTTTTCTATTGACTCGAAATGTATGGAGTTGACCTATTCTTCCGACTCGATCTGTCATCAATCTTATACATTTTATCGATTTTTGAAAATCACGAACTAAGGGTTATGCATCGTGAATATTAAACGAGCAATATTTATATATACATATATACTAATCACGTTCTCGAAAATTGGATATAACAAGTTGTCATCTTCAGGGTGATTCGTTTTCAACCTGAGCGACGCCCGGTCTTCCAGGCAAGATTAGAATAGCGTAATTTTATTTTTTATTTATTTATTTATTAAGGATTTCCAACAGATAATACATCCAACTTATGCTTATATCTATTTTAAACATCTAACTCGATGCTTACCCAATTATAGGAAACCACATCTTACGCCAGTAAATATATAAATTAAACAACGGCATACATTAAATCCTTGCTCTCAAATTAAACATTAGGTAAACATTAAATATTAATTTTTGATATATATATATTTTTTTAATTTAAATTTTTTAAATTTTTGAAGTTATATTTTTGGAAAAAGAATGAAATTAAATACATCACAACATATATCATAAGTACATTGTTACAATTAATTAAGCTAGGCATAAAGTGCTATAACAGTGAGATTACAGTGAGATTACAGTGAGATTACAGTTACAAAGTCTACCTCGCAAAATCCAGAGAGCCAAAATACGCCGACACTTTTTTTTTGAATGCCATGAATCTGTCGTGGAATATATCAGCCCCCACGGTGTCCGGGAGATAGTTATACAACTTAATCATTCTCGCAAGAGCAGAGTTACGGCCTAAATTCGTTTTAGTTAATCTATCTCTGAACAGTTTGTAAACACCGGGACGAGGCAGTCTTGTAGGCACGGCTATATTAACCTTACTTAGTAGTTCCGGACAATCCAATCCCTTAAAATTAACCAATTTAAAAAGAAATACTAGATCTAATACTAATCTACTAATCATTGTAAATAAATATAATATGAAATCCATTGTTCTCATATCGCGATGCCTCACCGGTAGCGTATTCAGAGGCGTCACCTTAATTACAAGTGTAAATAATTAACGCCATGCGCCCAACTTGGATTAATTAAAAACGTCGTCGCCCCGCTATCTGAAAGGGGCCGAAAAACTTAAATACTCTTTAAAAGTTGCCGAATATTTTAACAGGTTGAGAGAAATTTGCTTCTTGGTTTTTTTGGTGCGTTTTAACTAGCGTTAGCAAACACCGATGTCATTAGCTGCATTATTAGAATAAGCACATGACATGTGTCAACGTCAACGGGTTTTCAAGAGGGTTTGGGTAAAAGTGTTTGTAGTTTGTAAAAGTCATGTAATTTTGTACGTGAGCGGTCATTAGTAAAAGTGGTATATTTATAAAGGAATCCAACAAGTTCTAGCTCGATGGATGGAAAAATTGGATTTGCGATTGGTGTACGTGATGATAAACAATAGGGAATACTCGTATTCGTGATTTTTTTTCACAGCTTCGATAAAACCTGATTCATGTAACAAACACGTGAGAAAAAACATTTTTGAATAGCTATAAAAACAAAACATAAACCAACAAAGAATTGTTCCTATCTCTTTCTAGCAAAACAAATTTAACATGGAGTTTATGTGATATCTTTTACGGTATTTTCACATTTTATTGGGAAATGCGATTCAAAAATTCATATTCCCTATTCTATAATTAATTTCTAATTAGATTGTCTTTTGTTAGAAGGGATTCTACGAGACATTTATAACGTTTTAAAAATAACAATATAGTACATAAAGTTGTATTGCGTTAGCGTTTCAAATTATGTTTACGTACACCAAATATTTAAAAAAAAACACGACAAAATAAAAAATCCTTATCTGGGTATAATAACGTTAAAGTATTTACGTTTTCGCAAAAATAATGGTGTGGTTACTATTGGAAACCCAACACAATTATCTAAACGTAGACTTCAGTCTATAATTCTGACCTACTAAATAAAAAGGACGTATTTGCAATTTGATTTTCAAAGTAAATTTTACCCAAAATCTTAAGAAATAAGGTCACTAATTCATACGCTGTTCTATGAGACATACATAGAGATTTTTTCCAAGGAGTGCAGAATTATTTATTATTCTATGACTTTTACTACGGTGATTCGCGCCTATCTATGTTCGCTCTCTTCCGTGGTCTATCACCGTGTGGCTAACATGTAATTATATTCTTCAATTATTTAAAATAAGTTTGTCCAGTCCTGCGTGTTTACTTTATCAAACAACCAGCCAATCTGTGCTATAACAGTTATAACACACATACATACATTAAATCTCGCCTGTTTCTCAGTGGAGTAGGCAGAGACCACTTCTTTCCACCTGCTACGATCCTGACAAATCTCTTTCGCTTCTTAAACATTCATACATCGAGTCATGCATGCACGTCGGTTTCGGGTACTTAAGATCCGGCCCTTTTCCAGTATTTCTCTAATTTGATTCGAAAAAATACACCTAGGGCGGCCCCTTCCGACCCTCCCACTCACTTTTGCTCTGTATATCTCTTTCGTCAATCTTCTTTCATCCACCCTTTCCAAATGACCGAACCATCGAAGCATGCCATTTTCAATCTTAGTCACTACATCTTCTTTTAGTCCACATTTATAACGTTATGGTAAAACATAAATATTTGAAGGTCTGGTTTCTATACACTCACGAGTCAAGTTAGACTGGTCATGACTACACGTTAGAGAATTTCCCAGCAGTCGCGGAATGCTTTTGGGATAATGAACGAACCGTCCGTCTCGTAGATTAGTTTCTCTAATGAAGGGGATGAACTCCTGAACTCTTTAAGGCGGAAAAAGGCAAGAATGTGAGCTAAAAAGATCCGCGTTAATGAAAGACTTTGTGAGTGTAAAAAAATACCAAAATTTCTACACTCGTCATCCTAGTACCATTTCATTTGAGGAGAGTTTCTTTTAGAATTCTTGCATTTTTAGGGTTCCGTACTAAAATGGTAAAAAAGGAACCCTTATCACCATAGACTTCGTTGTCTGTCTGTCTGTCTGTCTGTATGTCACAGTAGGTTTTCTCAGCAACTACAAATGCTATCAACTTGAAATTTGATATAGTTGTACAACATGCTTGCCCGCATCTGTTTTTAGTAAAAAATATGAAATTAATTTTATTAATAATTGAAAAGGGGTCTAGAATGGGGGGTTGGAAAATTCAAGTGATTTTATTATAGCAAATGAAGTGGCATATGAAAGGGCTAAATCGGCACAATTCAAAACTTTTATTTTTTATTTTTTTTGTGATGTTCGTTTTGATTTACAGCCAAAAATGTAGAAAAATGACCATCCCCCCCGTTAAATCTCCGAAGTTTATTAATCGAAAAATCTGAATAAATCCAGACGTATTGATAATTACTTATATTTTATGGGAAAAATAAAATGAACTTTTAATTATTTACAGTTTTTGAGAAATAATAATAAAGCTTTGAAAATCTGTATTAAAATTTAGGCTAGTCAAAATTGCACAAAAAATAAAGATCATAATGAGTATTTTCTTTTGTGGTTACCAAGCATGTTATCTTTAACGGAACGGAACCCTCGGTGCGCGAGTCCGACTCGCACTTGACCGGTTTTTTCTACTTTGCATACCACTTAAAAGTTTTTGGCAGGTTCAGTTTTTTCACTAGGGTAACTGCGATCTGCGAATAATTTTGACTACTTGAGTGTGGCTCTAGAAAAGATACAATGTTCGCATTGTTGTGTTCCAATGTGGGGATAAGATAACCAGTGAAATCACTATCATAGAGGCTAACCTTAGTCCACAGGGTTAGCAACGTATTTGCGGTCTTAGGATTGCAGTCTTGAGAGAGAAAATGTCACCAACAGGGCCGGTATTCTAGGCGGTAAAAACGATATCGTAGTTTAACAGCGGCTCTATTCAAGACGGTAAAAACAATATCGTATTTGATCTGTTATCGAATTGTCAACGTTTTGATAGCTCTTATTTTCTTGACAGTAATGGCGACTGACGTCATAACAATACCATAACAGGCAAACTACGATATCGTTTTTACAGTGTTGAATAGAGGCGCAGGTGGCCTGTGTGTCTGTTAGCTTTCTCCACGCCGAAAAAAAGATGCATTACGAGAACGTTATCGTTATTGAAAATGTAGGTATAGGATTGAAGTAAGCTACCGTTCGGTAGTGTCGAGCGCTATTGTCTATTCCAAACATTTTGTCAGTTTTCGAAAAGCGTTTACGTTAACGTTAAGTATTTCGCCTAGGAGCACAGATTAGTTTAAATAGCTTTCATTATTTAGTCACTATGCGATCCAGAGGTATACTTTAATGCGATTTTGGTAACACATAATCGAATTAAAAGCGTTTTATAATAATGTCCTTAGGCTTCAAACGAAGCTAATTAATTTAAAAGGATTGTGAGACGATGCCAAAAATTGCGTAGCTGTCAAATAAAAACCGAAAAAATTTAGCTCCGGCCGGTGTTTCTCACTCCCCAAAATCAAGTCCGATTTTCAAGATTTTTGAGTATGTTGTAGTTATTATGACGAACTAAGCTAGTACGTTTCCGTCTGTTTTTAATTTCTTGGTAAGAAAAAAGCACAGTCATAGTTTTTTATAATATCTACAACATATTCAAATATCGTAAAAATAAGACTAGGTTTAAGGCGAGAGAAACGTTACCACATTTTGAAGGGAAATTTTCAGTCTCGCTATCTTCTTACGATTGGCAATAAACAATTAAATGTCATCATAACCTGCGATAAGTAACGTAAAACGGGGTGAGTAGGTATTAAGGGGTGATTAGGGACACAACCTAAAATGAAGCATATGTTACTAATTATAAGACTGAAATTATTTCCAATAGACTAAGTACCTTTATTGTCCATGCCATTTAATACTTGTTCTTATTTGTAACAAGTTATGACTTATTTTAGGTTGTGTCCCTAGTCACCCCGTTTTACGGTACCCTGTCATATACTATAATGTAAAACCGTCATCTACTATTTTGATTCCTAAATGAAATATGGATAAAGCTAGAAAAACCTGCTAAAGAAGACCTGCGTTACACATATTTTAATACCATATTGGTGACTCACTCGACTCGACGGGAGTCACTCGACTTGATTAATATGTTTGGTATAGCATTGTATCGACGAGAAAGCTCTCAAATTATAATAAGTTCCTATGAATTCTCGGTAATTTCCAAGAATATTCTTATATTTCACAAGATTCGAGTATTCGGGCACGTGACTCCGAGCTTCGATTGTCAAGGTAGAGCCCATGAATTTTACCACACATGTTTTTTATCAAGAGTTTAACCTTTTTGTTTGCTTATTTATACTGTGGTTTTTTTTTTGGTTGTTTAGTTTAGTGTGTGTGCTAAGTGTGTATAATCTGTGGTTTCACTGGATGATTCCAACGAAAGACCACAGCTGGCTTTAATGTCAGAATAATTAGAGTTGGAACCATTTCGTGACAACCGGCCTTTTTGTCTATGTAAGTATTTTGTTCCTTTTTGTTTGTCTGTTTGTCACGAATAATAGTAAATTGTTGCCTAGGCGCGGAAAGTAAGGGATTTCCTGACGAGATGGTTAGCAGGCCGAGCAATAGCGAGGCCTGCTAAAATACGAGTCAGGAAATCCTCGAATCGTTTCCGCCGAGGCATACATAATGCTTTTCTCAAACAATGCAAGGAAATTATACAAATACATGATAACAAGTATTTCTAAAAACTTTTGACAAATTCGGAGAGAATGTTTGTTTGTTTGCGTCATACGAGTATTAGTTAAGATAGTTTGACGCACAACGAGCCGCCGCCCGCCGCCGCCGCTCCGCAGAGCCCCGCCGCGCCGCCGCCCCTCACTGCGCCCCCACAAGTTGGGTGTACGGGATTTTTATCATGGTCCTTTCGATTTTATATGCAATAGAGAGCACTTATGCATGAACAATATGGACATGGACGGAAAGTGTTTTCATATGGTTTTTTTACTCCTAGGAGTAAAAAGAGGCATTTTCCGTCCATGTGTTTCAATCGGAAAACCGTTATTTCCGAGCATGTTTGAGAAAATATTTTTTCTGGAACATGCAATAAAATATTGATTTTATGACATTTCAGGTGCGGCTAGGACAAGAGGTCGTAAATGGAATTTCATACAAATCGTGCAGGCCTAGGCCGGCAAAGTCCCCTTTTTTAATTTTCATTCCACATAAATTTGTGGCACAGGCATCATGACATTCTGCCACTATGCGTATTAAAAAAATAAAACTTTGTTTTTTTTTGTTGTTTATTTCATTGCATGTTTGAAAAAAGCACGATAAGTACATACCTCGGCGGGAAATATGGGGTTGCCCGCCTCAGACCTATTATAACCCCTTTTGTCCCGGCCTCTGTAGTAATGTAGTATTCTTTCTTTCTTTTTTTCATTCTTGATGCTCCCAAATATTTTCCAGAATTTTGTCAGAACTTTCGTTACAAGACTTAGCTTTTCAACAAAAAAGTATTTTTGCATTTGTATTTTTGAATACAATTTACTAATCAATCCGTTTTAGAATCGTTACAATTCAATCAACAGACATAGCGGGTTGCGATAAATTATGCTGCCCACGGTATCCAAATAACATCTGTCTAATGAAGGCCTAATAAATGAGGACGCGACATCACTGCGGTGGGCGAATTGGATTGTCAAGCGAGAATATAGCGGTGTAGCTACAATACTTCACTTACTAAACTAGCTTAGTACTACTAGTTTTAAACCAAAGATTATATGAATGATAACAATGCTTGGGACTGAATTGTTTGTATTACAATTATTATTGACCGTGGAGACTATATACATCTCCTTTGTATGCTTATTATTTTAATTTGACATCTGGAGACTCTTTACATCTCCATAATTGACCGTGGAGACTTTCTACATCTCCTATGGATGTTTATTTCTTAAATTTAATTTTAATTTGACATTTGGAGACTCTTTACATCTCCATAATTGTATTATTGACCGTGGAGACTTTCTACATCTCCTTACCTATGTCTATTTTTAATTTTTATTTGAAATTTGGAGACTTTACATTTCCAATTTAAATTGAATATACTTTGAGTCTCATAATTGCTCTTGGGACCTGTACATCCCTGTGACATTTAAATTAGTTAGCTTAAGTTTATCATAGTAATAAGTTACTCATATAAAAAAAAGACTTCCTGTTGAGTTTCTTGCGGCGTTTCTTCTCAACAGAGTTCCTTGGAAGCGCTGGTAGACTCAGACATGTAAAAGTGCCTACAGGGCCTACTTACAGAATAAATGAATTTGAATTTGAAACTGAATATTACAAACCAGCAAATAACCAAACATGTATAGCGAATTAAAATCTTGTAATAGATTTATTAAAACTATTAAAAAGCTAAAAAAAACCCGATATAATAATGATCCCTTCTTTCAGAGTTCTCTTTAGAAAAAAGGGCGCGTATATATTAGTGACCTTATTTGTTAAGAGGGGGGGTTTAATTTATTTTGAGTATCGAATTGCGCATGCGTCGTTTTTGTTCGGGAGGGCAGAGCTAAGGCGTCTAACTTCAATACTGTTAAAGCATTCTATACTCTATTGGTCACCACATTAAATTTTACTGCCCTTGTAAATAAAAAGGACACATGAACAATTTGATAGTCAAAGCAAATTTAACCCCCGATCTTAAGAAATAAGGTCGCTTAACATACGACACGCCTTTTTCTCTTAAAAACATCATAGAAGGAAAGATAGAAGGAAAGAGAGGCAGAGGAAGACCAAGAAGAAATTACTTTGAGCGAATAAAAGAGAAGGTTAAGGTTGGGTCGTACCAGAAAGTCAAGCTGTTGACGGAGGACCTGAGCGGTTGGCGATTACTTCACCGACGAGAACATGGCTCTTTAATAAAAAGAGAGAGATACATACGCGATCCTATGAGACATGTGCCCTTTTTTCTATGGAAGGCAGTTTAATTGCTTTCGTCTCTTTACTTACTCAACCTCGTATCTGATCGAATAGACATTAATCACATCTTAACCCAACATCTTGCCTACAGACATTAATATTTCAACCTGTTTAAATTATTTTTAGTTTATCAAGGCTGTGTATCGGTATTTATGTATGCGTTTTATTTTTATTATTATTTTCCCATTAATTTTTCCGCTTTATTAGTATTATGTTAGTAGTTTACTCGTATAATATAGTATGTTTGTACAGCATTCCGTGAGTCACTGCCGGTACTGGCTGAAAACCAGCGCTGTAGGTGTCTGACACCTCAGCATTTGGCTGAGCCAGTGTCCGTCTCACCGACGCGAGGACATAAATTGCGTGCCCTATCTGTTACCTTCACGGTTTTCTTTAAAAAAAGTGTATATTTGTGCCTTATGGTTGGTGAACAAATGTATTTCTTCTTCTAAATAGTTATATAGGAAAAGCGCTCATGTTCTATAAGGAATAAAGACTACTTTCCTATCTAACTATTCGATCAGATACGAGGTTAAGAAAGTAAAGGGACGCTATACTATTAATTACTGTGCAAAAGCCGCCTTCTTTGGTATGACGCTGTGGTATGATGCCAGTAATATCTCTGAAACGGGCCAGAACAACCGATTTCCAAGAATCTAGCAAAAAACCCGATTAAGAGTTTGCCGACCGTCCAGAGGCGCCCTCATTACTATCATTGTATATTCTAATAAAATAATATTGTCATGACATTGAAGGACGGTTTTTTGTTGTAGGTACAAATGAACACACTATTTAACATAAATGAGTAAGTAACTTAATGGAAAAAAGTGGCTGCCTTATTCTGGTAAGTTGACCACACGAAGGTAAAAGATAATTAAAAATTACCTGATATATATTATTTTTGTGAGTTCATTTGTACAACAAAAAACCAACCTCTGCCAAAAATAGAGGCGCTGTGCCTATTGTGAACGTAGCGAAAGTTTAAAACAAACTAGAGTGTCAATATTGTGTCAGTGTGTACCGCCTGATTAATTTTGTCCACAAATCGCTGATCAAATATCCCATTACAGCGTATCATGCACTAAAACGGTCTGCGCTTAAACAAAATCACTCTACTTTCCACTAATAAATATCACCTACGATAAACACCATCACCGATCTCTTCTGTACACAATTCTGAATCATACAACCATACAACAACGCTCAAATCGAAATACTACTAAATACAATAAAATGCTAACTTGTTTTGCGGCATGCATCGGCTGTATTTTGTGCCAGATAGAGGTTATTTTTGGTTGTTTTAGAGGTGTTTGGGTTGTTGATAGGAGTCACGTTTCAAGCGTATCGAGGGTAGTTTACGATAATTTGGGTTGTTGGCGTAGATCGTTATCTTGGCGAGAATAATTGTCATTCGAATGGGTTTTTGCTAGGCATGTGATTTGATGAATGAATGGTATGATTTGAGGTTATTGACAACGCTTCGCAAACATTATTGGAAGAGTTATTTAGCTTATTATACTAGGCTTGCCTATTTAGTAGTCAAGTGACCCTGCCTGAGTATTTGTTCCTGAGTCTTGGATGTGTTTTATGTATTTATTAAATTATTTTTATCTAAGTTATTTTATCGTTGTCTAGTACCCATATTACAAACTTAGAGCTTATTTTGGTACTAGGTCAATTTGTGAGAGATTGTTCCTTGTTTACACATACAAATACATACATTAAATCACGCCTGTTTCCCAGAGGGGTAGGCAGAGACCACTTCTTTCCACCTGCTAAGATCTTGACATATTTCTTTCGCTTCTTCCACATTCATACATCGAGTCCGAGTAAGATCCGGCCCTTTTCCAGTATTTCTCCGATTTGATTCGAAAAAGTACGCCTAGGGCGGCCCCTTCCGACCCTCCCACTCACTTTTGCTCTGTATATCTCTTTCGTCAATCTTCTTTCATCCATCCTTTCCAAATGACCGAACCATCGAAGCATGCCCTTTTCAATCTTAGTCACTACAACTTCTTTTAATCCACATCCTATTATTCTTTCCTTGTTTTTCTTTATATTTTTATTAATGTATATGTAATGTGTATGTTTTCATTATTTCACAACTAAACTCGTCTGAATAATATTCTGCTGAGTATATATAACTTAATTCATAGGTTTGATCCGTACCTTGACGATAGATTTTACAATCTACATCGACACCTATACTAATATTACAAATGTGAACTCTGTTTGTTATCGTTTCACGAAAAATAGGTTTAACGGATCTCATGCAATGTGGCAATTTATACTGTAAGTTAAGGCCGTAGTATACTTTTTATCCTGGAAAATAAGACAGTTCCCAAGGGACAAGTGATAAATTACTTTAATGCGGACGCAGTCGCCGGCAACAGTTAGTCATTTGCAGATCACATTATGTGACCCTTGAGACTTTTCGCCATTTCATCAAACTCATCTATTACTTACGGTCCTAAAAGCACGATCAAATAAACGATTTCACAGTTTATTACCTATACTCAAGCTTCCAAATCCAACAAACTAAAATCTACTTACGTATAAAAAGAAGTAAGCAAATAAATGATAATGGTACGGTCTAAAAACTGACGTCACAAGGTCGTAGGAACGACCCGACGGGTACGTATAAAAGAAATATACCGTCACCGGGGCCTGAGTCCGGGACGGAACGGATTTATTTCCGGACCGGCGCCGGACGGGCTAAGCGCGCTCGTCCGGTAGCCGCAAAGTATACTGTATTACCTACTTTTTTAAGCCCTAGTTGAGAAATTGAACTTACGTAGTAATTTATGCTTGCTATTTATCAGTATAACGAAGAAGTTGCTTATGTATATTTAGAAGCTGTTATTTAACTTGGACTATTTAAATGTGTGTAAGTACTCCCCTTCAAAATTTTCAAATCAAAGTACCAGAGGGCTTATTGCCTAACGCACTCGCAATCGAAATCCTTTTCATTTTGACAGTCCGAAGGCGAGTCTGAATACAAAATGAAAACAATTGTTCCACTTTGAAGTCGATTGCGATTGCGAGTGCGTTAGGCAATACTGACGCAGTTCCTGTTAATGGAATAGGCTGAAATTTGGAACACATAATTATTTATTTATTTACCCATATAAACCAGATGAAAATGCAATATTATGATATCAAAGAGCTGTTCCAATGATAAAGTGGGAAGGTGGCGACAGGATCTCCGCTATATCTAACACTAGAGGACGCCCGCGACTTCATACGCGTAGAATTAATTTCCCGCTACTCCCCCTATTTCTTCCCGTTGGGGGTCGATTTTCGGAAAATCCTTTCTTAGTGCTCACTTACATATATGAAAGGTACCCCTGTACCAAATTTCAAGTTTCTAGGTACAGTAGTTTCGGCTGTGCGTTGATATCTAAGTCAGTCAGTCTGTTTTGCTTTTTATATATATGTATAGATGTATAGATGGACCCACCGTGTTGGGACTCATTGGTTTGATAAGCAAATAATGTCTTTGGCAGCAAAAGCTTGTTCCAAATCACGAATATTCGACGAGTCGCTCAATTATGGCTCCGGCTTTACAGAAAAAGAAATCATAACATACCAACATTCTGTCAAAAATTCAAGTAAACAAATACAATGTTGCCAAAGAACTCGTCAGTTTTCAAATGCCAGTCTTGCCTCGACTGACGCCCAGTAACAATCACACTAAAATCTGCTCGACCAATGCTCATTTTGCAAGAGCAATTACCAGTAGCATTTGCTCCAACGCTCAGATTTATCTGCACCTTAATGTCGTTGACCTATCATGAAAGTGCTACCAAGTTAAAATGGGTTTAAAGACAAAGAGACAGCTAATTTAGATGTACAGGTCACGCCCGAAGTTAAATTGGAAGGCGAACTCGGTGCGAAACGAATGCCTCGCGCTCTGTCCCTAATTAAAATTTTCTTATGCAGCTCTTAGAAGTTGCGGTTTCGTGCTAATTACCTTTGTGTGCGTGCTGGCTGGATAGAATATTTTGAATTTGGAATTTGGTTCTAATGGGGGCGTATTGTACGGTGATTTTAAATTTAATGCGGGTATTTGTGTTATAAATGAGGATTATCAGAGAAACGATGTGTTTTGATATACTTGGCGTTCTCACAAACCTTAAGCTAGCAACGTCAGTTGTTTTTTGTTATAGGAAAGGCAAAAAATAAGCACACAAACAACCCGATGGTGTGTATTTGATACTTATAGATATAGAAACAAGAGATACTATCGTTGTTGAAAGAAAGAATATCTACGCTTTAAAATTATCATGTCATTTTTATCCCTTTCCCTGTTTAACCACATCCTGTATAGTAAATTCAACTTTCGAGATACGTCACCCAATTTTTGTTATTTAGAAAAAAATGCTTTATTATTCATATTTAATCGTTGTAATACAGAATGTTTACTTTTATATCATCCCTTTCAACAAATTCTGGCCTGTAAATCATTTACTTAACAATGATAAAAGTACATCTTTCAAAATCTACATTGGTAACGATCTTATTCCATTATTTCCCATTTCATCGCATCCCTAAAAATACGCAGTAAATATACACACGAGCATAAAGTCATCCCTTTGAAACAGAATGATGGGCCCCATCATTTTACGGGCTTAAATGTGTTATGAATATTTTACCGAAGGGCGTTTCGACAACATTCAGCTTCGATACGTCTTTATACATATAGGGTGCTCGAACAAATGTCACACAAATTCTGTATTTTAGCCTCCGCAATGAGGAAGATGTTATACGTTTGTGGTCTGTATATTTGTGTCTGTGGTAGCGTAGCTCCCAAACACATGGCTGATTAATTCTATCAGGATAGTTCATAGCTAGATTTCATCAAAATTGGTTTGATGTTTAAGAGATAATCAGTTTATAAATTAGTCAACGTTATATTGGAGGTTTTATTCTAATTATTCAATTGCGGAGTTCTTTTGCATTCGATTATTTTAAGTACTAAAATAGCAGTAAAATTAAAAAAGTCATAATATTTTTATTTAGTAAATTGGCCACATGCGGGCTCTTTAATACGTCGGTAATATCGAGGGAATCAATTAGCGCTTCGGACAAGACCATCCTTGCGGAGAAGAAGCGCCGCAAGAGACTCCAGCAGAAGGTCATTTTTTCAATTAAGTTTTTTACACCCTAGAAACTCAAAAGTTTACGAGTCACCAAGAAACTCGGCCAAACGTTATTTCGTTTAAATTTTTGAATGCCTTTATAATAAGCCTTGGCTAATTTCAAAGTAGAACAAATTATTTTCAAGATTAGATTGGTTTATTAAAAATATACTGTAAAAAGTCACAAGCTAGTAAAAAATAAAAACGCCGTAACTTCAATGTATAATTTCAGCTATCGAAAATTGCTTTTCTATTACATTAACAAAGTTTTATTATTATATTATATCATTATACTGTTTAAAGAAAAAGAAAATGGTATGGGGACTCGAGCGTACTGTTAAATGGAACTATGGGGCTTTTTTAGCCTCGTCGTCTAACCAAAAAAGTTACTTCTTACTAAATAAGCAGAAAGTGCTTTTACGTGTCAGCTTTTTCCAAGTTTGACCCTCTTTTTCCGTAAATTCTTCTAAATACTGACGACTGCCTATCGGCGACCTATCCAAATCCAAAAGTTAAACTCGATGGTCATAGGAAATGCTTTACTATATAAAACGACTTACAAGAACTTGTGCCTTTTAAGTACGTGTATAGTAAAATAATATAATAATGTAAGCATTCAATATGTATCTAAAGACAACGATTACAATCGCAAGATTACTTTTTTAAGACTAAAAATGCGCTGCCAACGCTCGGTACCTAGATAAAATTCCTCAATTAAATTCTAATAGGTATACTAGTCAATTCACCGGTTTTTTTAGCTCTGTAGCGGAACCCAAACGTGCGAACCTAGATGCTTAGCGGCATATTAACGAGCAAGACAGCCGTAGCAAAATGTAACTTATATAAATAATAAATAAATAAATATCAGGGGACAATGTCACAATAATTTACCTAGTCCCAAACTAAGCTCTAGGCTTGTACTACGGGTACTAGATAACAATATAAATACTTATATAGAGAAATATATACTTAAATACATAGAAAACATCCATGACATAGGGAACAAATATTCGCACTTATCACACAAATATCTGCCCTTACCGGGATTTGAACCCAGGACCGCTAGCTTCGTAGGCAGGGTCTCTACCAACTAGGCCAACAGGTCGTCAATAAATAAGGGTACCTACTGCAACAACTGTTATTTTTTTAAAGTTATCAGTACCAGTGAAGCATATTCGCGAGAAACTGTCTCCCAACATCTCAGTACCTTTGTCCCCCACACAATGGCCAGATATCAACCGTTCCCATTTAATTGAAAATTCCCGCCTTTGCTAGGATATAGGCGAATGCGTAACTCACTAACTTCGAGATCGACTCCCACGCCCACAACTCCGATCGGAGCCACGTTTACTTTTGCACGGGTTTGTGGGCTTTCGTTATAACGATGTAAGCCTATGACCCCGATGTGAGCCAGTTTTCATAGGCGGGTTAGGCTTTGGGCGTTCTTAGCCGAGTAGGTGATTAAATTGGAACCGACGACACGAGACTGTAAGTTTGTTAAGTTATTGATTACCTGGTGGATTAAGGCTTTGGAAGTAATAACTAGGTTATTTAAGACAGTGTCGGTAAATCCTTTAAAGGATTTAGCGTATAAGATGGTGTAAGGGAAGAAAATATTTTATGACACGTTAATAGAAAACAAGAGGATTACTTAAAAAGATTGTGAAGCTTGAAATTTCTTAAACTTAGTCTGAATTCCACGATTTTTGAATATGTTGTGTATTAATAAAAAAAAGGATCAAAAACACACAGTTACGGACAGGACAGTTAAATGTTAAATCCAATAGCTAATCAGATGATGGAGACAAAAATTACAGACGGGGAATGAAAACGTTCGTCAGTTTTCGACTCCATTGCAATGCTATTATTAAGTTCCAAAAGTGACAAACCTTTTCAAACCGCGACTATACCAACAGGATCTTTACCGTTTGTACATTAAGTATAAACCCACCATGTTTGCATTAATTGTTTTTGTCTTGATAACCACTAATGATGACTGTGTAAAGAGATATGGGATATTTGGAAGAAAAACAGAAGATGATAAAGTCAAGATGATGATGATGATGATGATGATGATGATGGTGGTGGTGATGATGATGATGATGATGATGATGATGATGATGATGATGTTTATGATGATCATGGCGATGGTGATTATGATGATGATGATGATGAACGAGAAATTACTACCTACGCGAAACTCAAAAATGTTTCAACAGTCATGGAAAATGCCAAACAAGTACACAGATGAACTAATAGTGAGTGAGCGTTAAGGCTCAAAGAAAAACGTGCACTGCTCTCTACGTATCATGTGGTTTTTTGTCACCATTTGGAGATAATGTAATCTACTCGAAAGTCTATCCACATTGAAACTTAACATATTCATTTAAACTTCAGAACTCTTTCTACAAACATTTTCCATTACACAATAAAATTGGCAACCGCTTTTTTAATATAAGAAATCTATTAAAGCATGAAATTACTTTTTGTTTCATTTGAGTATGTAGATCCACGCCAAGGCCCCAGGCCCAAGTTGATTGTTCGTCTCTTTTATGAAACAAATGTATCTTTTGTGACTGTCAAAGACAGATGTTTGCTGTAAAAGTTTGGCAATTTCAGGTATTCAAGTATTTTCAGCATTATTTGTACGCTAATGTAATAAGACGCGTTTACATCAGGTTGGTGACCCTACATACCCTTGATCTAACATGAAATGCTATAATTTCATAATTCCTAATCTCTTTTGTTTTATCTTTCACATTGATGCCTTAAATTTCAAAATATAAAATATGTTATAAACAACTACCAACCCAGCAACAGTGATCGTATTTTGTTCCAGTGTGGAATAACACAACTGGAGAAATTACTAGCATAATTATAGGCATTCCATCTTAGTCAGGGTTGGCAATGCGTCTAGGGGACCCCGTTAATGTAGGAAAACATATCGAAACTTTTATGTGGTCGTCTCGCACCATCTTATATACACATAAGTATGTTTTTTTTCTCTCTATCTCTCCCGTAATATTCTTAATTGGCATGTTTTCCTGCTGAACTACGCATGTTACTTGATACTATATTTAATATAATATTTATAGCTTTATATAATACTAGACTAAGTAGTACCATCATTGTAATAAGAAATATGTTTCAAAAATGACTGACTGCTGAGTTTCTTGCGGCGTTTCTTCTCAGCAGTGGTCTTCTCTTGGGAAGCGCTGGTAGATTCTTGACGTGTAAAAGTGCCCGTGTGGCCTACTTACTGAATCAATTTCTTTTATCTTTTATCTTTATTAGCGATCTTAGAATTCAAATATTTATCGCTCTCAGATTCCATTACCATCAGGTGACCTGTATGCCGTGTGTATTTCTTGCCTTAGACAATGTTTTTTTGGGAGCTCGTTGTTTCCCGTAATTTTTTTGGTCATGGTGACATTTCACTTTTGACATAATTATTGATATTCATGATTTTTTCTATCGCTGGAACCGTAAAGTTTTCAAAATTTCTTATATACCTAACGTGTAGACAACGTTAGGGTAGGTTTGATTTTTAAAAATCCTTAAGTTATGACCTAAAACAGATTATGACTAAAAATAATTATGGCAGATGATATAGACGCGTTTTTTTTATTTTATTATCATTAATAATGAAATAATCTTTTGTCTTTCAAACCAGCTTCCAATCTGAAGCGTTTGGGGACCTCAAAATGTATTCACATGTCAGATTAGCAAGTAATGAAATCGGCAAGACGGCAACCATGATACACAATAAACCACTTTGCTTTAATAAATCGGTTTATTCTTCCATTTTCCGACTTTTTTTTATTTTTTTATTAACTGGTTTTGAAGCTTAAATGTAGATGATTGAAACTATTTTTTTTTACTTAGATGTAAATTATTTCCTACTGTTGCCCGCGATTTTGTCCGCGTTGAAATTCGTGGCTATTTCTTCGAGAACTGTTAAATTTTCTGGAATAAAAAGCTATTTTCTTACCAAATGATATCGAAATCGGTTCAGCGGTTTCAGAGTTACTTTTACATTTACCTCTATAACATTAGCAATTTTTGTCCGTATCCTTATTGTTACTAATTTAGGTATGTATGTAAACACATTATTTTTGAGAAAGGAAGAAAACAATACAATTTGTATAAAAACAGGATGTACAAAGGCGAACTTATTTTCTTCGAGCTAACCCTCGAGAGATGGAGAAAAATGAAAGGACGAGTTGAATGTGACACGTCACATTAAAACTTCTTTGTACGTAGTCGGTCCACAAGTTACAAACATTTATACTTATTGAATTTGTCAATCATACTGAAAATCCCGTAAAACAAATGAACAAACATGTTTTTTGTAACTAGGTACATAAGTATTTTCTTGAACATGCCTTCCTTTGTTCCTATCTACTCTCACAATGCTTTTGGTATAAAGTAAAGACAGCCAAGAAATCTTTGTTTAAATATAAATTAGTTATCTCTCTTCAAACTGTGTGCTTGATTGGTCGGTGTCTATTTTCCTTTTTTTTCTTAATTGTTTAAAGCTAACATTTATTGAAGAAATCCTTAAAAGGATCTTTAAAGATTCGCCGTTGTATATTCCTATTTTGTAAATATTATATTTGGATTTTCTATACATACGTATACTGTTCTATATAAACTTCTACTTACCTAAGTATAAACATTCAGTCAGTCCATAATTTAAACTGTTAATAAGAATCGAAATTCGTCGTGCAAATAGCATCAAAACCACGACGAAATCTAGTACTCAGCAAATTAATAACATGCCACTATAGCCCTTCTCGCGTCATATCTCGGCTGCCATCAGGACAAATGTGGGTTGCGGTTAGGGTAATATGACAGTCTGATTGTGATGCGATGCCACTGAAATTGGTTTGGGTGTTTCACTTTACCCATTTGTATCTTGATTTTTAAATAATAAGTGAGCAGTTTGATTTTTAGGGATAGAAAATTAATGTTACGTCTCAGTCACATTGTTTTTTTTTTTTTAATATACGTCAGACTATACTTTATATCACACAAATTGACGTAGTCCTGAATTTAACTTTAGGCCTGTACGTACGATGGGTATGAGACAGCGACAAAATATTTAAACAGATATAAAAATACTTAAAAATCCAAGACTTGGTAACAAAATTAAATACTCGAGCTTATTTCATGAAGTTCAAAACCAAAAATCAAACACTGCGGGCCTAGTATGTTTGTGTTTATCGCGTGATAAAATGTGGATAAAGCATCCGTCACTCTCGTTTATATACGTGTCAGAAAGTGACGGATGCTTTATCCATATTTTGTCACGCGATAAACGCAGCCATATTAGGCCTCTGGACCATTTGATTCAGAGGCATTGTTACTTTACTCCCAACTAGTCGCATCTAAAGGCGTTTTCACTAAAAGTGTACCCAATTAAGGACTGAAATTAAGGAACTATAACTTTGTCAGTTTTGAGACGAAAATAAGCTATACGAGTACATTGACGGCCGCAATGTATGGCTAATTTTCGTCACAAAACTGACAAAGTTAAAGTTCCGTAATTTCCGTCCTTAATTGGGTACACTTTTTAGTGAAAACGTCCCTAAGCACAATAACTGTATGACTGAATGTAAAAATATAAAAAACTTGACGACTCTTTGGTTTTTCTTCATACTCAGAGAAATTTTAGAGACAATTAACTTGTTTATTTTTCAAACTTATCTACGAAAACCGTCACTAAGGAAGAACTTAGTCGTAATTGACTTAGGGCCACTTGCACCAAAAATGTAACCCTGGATTAAGACACTAACTCGAGTTAAAATG
Organism: Acleris literana; assembly: GCA_946894065.1. Taxonomy (NCBI): domain Eukaryota; kingdom Metazoa; phylum Arthropoda; class Insecta; order Lepidoptera; family Tortricidae; genus Acleris; species Acleris literana. The sequence goes on along the minus strand of OX335671.1, from coordinate 24,768,736 downwards.
ACAGTTTTCGTTTGAATGTGACGTTTACTAACTCGAGTTATTGTCTTAACCCAGTGTTAAATTTTTGCTGCAAGTGGCCCTTACTGTGAGTGCGGTAATTAGTTAAACTAATTAGATAGATCAAAACCCACGATATAATGATGACCCCTGCTTTCAGAGCTGATATCTCTTAAACGGCTCCACCGATTTTAATAAAATCTATCTAAGAACCACAGCTAGGAAACCTGCTTTCAAATTAAAAAAATCGCATTCAAGTCGGTTCACCCATTTAATAGCTACGGTGCCACATACAAACACACACACACATAGCGATCAAATTGATTACACCCCTCTTTTTGCGTCGGGAGTTAAAAATTCAACCTTGACAGATGTCTTTAAAAAAACATCTTACTTTTGTACAAATTAAGACAACACGGTGTAAATTAGTGAGATAGTCCACCGACTACTTTACAAATGGCTTCCGGATACACCCAGACGTCCCATTCATCGAGCTATTAAATTAACTTGCTAGTAAATGAAACAATCATTAGTCAGCTGTCCGGGGATCATCCGTAGTTCTAGAGATAAGTTTCATGACGTGAAGTAGGAAATTAAGGCATCGGAGTTGGACCTTGAAGGATTGTGGACGGGAAAGACCGTCATCTGCTAGGCTGGACAGATGGTTATAAATAATAATAATATGACAACGTGGTTAGCCTTTGAAGCTAGCGGTCCTGGGTTCGATTACCGGTATGGGCGAATATTTCTGTGATGAGCATGAGCATTTTGTTTCTGAGTCTTTGATGTTTTTTTGTATTTTAATATGTACTCCTCTATGTATGTTTATCATTGTTTACTACTCATACGTAGTCAAGTACAGAGATATGTGAAAAAATATCACTACTTATAAAAGGTGTCACCATTGTATGGGTGTTTTATATTTTTGATAGTTTTTCTTTTATCAATATGGAATATGCATGTTTTTTTTTACAGCTTCAATAACATTTTTTGAATAGCTATAAAAATAACCAAGATAATAAGCCAACAAAGATTTGTTCCAATCTCTTTCTAGCAAAACAGAATTTTACGTAGAGTTTATATGGCCAAACTGCACGATGACGTCACCGGTGCACATCGGATCTCTCTGTCTAGTTAGCAGTTTAAAATGCTTGTATCATTCTAGACCGATTTTAATTTTAATTTCACTTTTGGTGTTCTCTTTTACGGTATTTTCATATTTTATTGAGAAACGCAATTTAAAAAATCAACGCATATTCCCTATTGAACTGTGAATAGAGAAGGCAAAATAACACATTGGTTAAAAACGGGACACACGCTGTAGACCAGCCCCTTTATTCATAAACGAATAATAATCCTATTTTAGTTAATGTTTTCTTTGTCCCTTTTTCTCAAATTCGAATGTCACAATAACACATAAGAACAGAGCATATTTCAAGCATCCTTTAGCTATTACGCGTTAATTTATAATCAGAGATCGGACAAATGGGTGTCATTACTCGCAATAGTGTGGACATGACTCCAAAGATTTTAATTTAAAAAAAATATATATTAATTCATTTCTTATTTGAACTTAATTGTTTATCCTTTGCAAGGCAGTAATAAATAAATAATACAAAGACTTGTAATTGTGTAGATTTATTAAAGCAAATAAACATTATTTTTTATAATGTTTCCGTGGTTAGTTTATTCCTTTTCACGGCTAAAATAAACTAATGAGGTTAAAAGCTCCTTTTGAAATCCACGGATGTTAATGGAGCAAACTTAAGTAGATTATTATTAGTGGCCACTGCTCACGTCTTTGTATTATTTATTTATTACTACCTTGCAAAGGATAAAAAATAAAGTTCAGGTAAGAAATCAATTAATAAAATGTTATTTGTTTAATTAAAATCTTCGGAGTCATGTCCACACTATTGCGAGTAATGACACCCATTTGTCCGATCTCTGTTTATAATCAATAAGATTCAATATCTTTCTTGATTTCAAAGCTTAAGATTTTACATCAAACTTAGCATCAAACCTACTTAAATGTAACATGTAAGTTAAACGTTTGATGCAGTTAAAACTGGTTAAAACTGAACTAAGTGGCCATGCGTCTATCAGGCTCAAAGAACTGGGTCGGTAAGATCAGTAATAGTAATCCATCGGAAGAGTTTTAGTTGCGGGGGAGCGAGATAACTGCAAAGTAGAGCGGGTCGGAGTGAGTCGTGACGTGACCCAAGGAAAAAGCGAAGCGGGTTGCATGAATTTGGGAAATTCACCTTCTTATGATTCTTAGTATGGAAGTAGGCTAAAAATGTTTCTCATTGAAAATTCCTTTTATAGTGTAAATGATTTATATGAGAGTGAATAATATTTATATTGTAAGGTTTTAAAATGTTCTTTAATGTTTTAAACATGTCATGTTTATTTTTGTATGTGCGAAATATCGCACGGTGAGAACGAAAGTGATCTAATACGAAACTCAAACTTTTTGGGAAATCAACAAAACGTGTTTACGTTTTAGGAAGTTTCTCCTTAATTATATCATAACTTCCCGAAATAAAGAGCGTAAGTAAAAAAAAAACTTCTTTGTGTTCTTTATGCATTCCTTAACCAATTCCATTTACTTTTAAAGTTTTAAATATTAAATGTACTAAAGTTAATATCTTCCCAAAAAAACCTTCCAAATATAAGTCACTTTAGCATTAAAACTGACATAGATTACCAATGACCTATTTTGAATTAGGTCACTTTAGGACTAAAGAGTCATTGTTTAGGCACAGTTAAAAATGTAAAAATGACTCAACTAGTTTTAAGTCAGACCGAACAGCATACATTTAAATGATAGAATAGACTCAAAAAGGACATCGGTCACTTTAAGACTTAAATCCATTCATAGAGCTTACCTTATTACACGTGATGTAACGACGCACTAAGTATTAGGTCCCTGCTTTTTTAAATTATCTTCACGCACTTCTGGCGCAATACTAAATTCGTCATTATTGCAATGGTGAGAGGGGCAGGGCGCGCGGAAATGAAAGAGACCCAAAGTCTCAGTTTCTCCCTTTCTAGCCCAATTTCGTCAGTGTTTCATCGAGTAAGCAAAAGAACATCCTTTTTTAAGTCATTTTACATATTTAACTCAATTTACCAAAATTTTGAATTAGGTCACTTTCGTTCTCACCGTGCGATATGTTTGGCAAAATGTATCGTTTCCTAACTGTTTTTTTTTAACCAAACGTATTTCGGCTTAATGGCCGGATACTGTTTATAAGATATTAACCATGAATTATGTACCTGTAAAGCTGTTGGTTTATTATGATCATTTAGCTACAATTTGATGTGGAGCGATGAGAAACGCCGATAAACAACACTCAAAAAAATGAGAGCCAACAATTAGAGATTTTCACTTAGGTGACAAAAAATGATTACAAAAGTTAAGATATTAATTATATCAACCAAAGCTGACAGTTAACGACAGCAATTTCTTTAGTGATTCAACTAACATCATAGTTGATGTATCTAACGTCTTATTTGGTATATCTATCGTCTTGTCAGGCTCGTATGGGATCAAGACGCTTATGCACAACAATCACAATCTTGTTACAAGCGACCAATTATTTTTTTCAGTGAAGCCGATGTCTAAAAATTGTACATTGTAAGTATAATAATGTCTAAATAATGAATTGATGATGGTAAATCCGCCGATTGCAGCTGCTGCATTTAAGATTATCTTTAATGACATAAGAATGCATTTCTATAATTTCTTCACATTATTATTTTTCAGATTCAATTTCAATTTGTTCATACCGTGTTAGTAGTGAATAATGATATTATTTTTATTTATTTTTATGGTAAAGTCATGCCGCGATGGTACAATGGATAGTCTTTAGAACTTAGTTTACTAAAATTCCTTGCCTAATTAGTTTAAGTGATAAACAATTAATTTTGGTAACAACAGTTTTTCATTTTTTTACATACATACATACATAATTTCACGCCTTCGTTCCCAGAGTGGGGTAGGCAGAGCTACAGAATTACAAACATCTCTAAAAACTTGTTGATAATTCTATAACCGCAATTTGCACAATTAGGCTAAGATGTTTACCAGCGTATTAGTGACAGGTTGCAAGCCCATCGCCTAACAGTACTACAAGCCTTTATTCCCTTAGTCGTCTCTTACGACATCCACGGGAAGACATGGAGTGGCACTATTCTAACTCGACAACCACACGAGGCAAAATTTTTTTTTAAATTCTAAATTGTACAAAATAATAATAAAATAATAAAGTTCACCTTGCTTGGCTGCGTTTGTTTCCATTGCTTTTAAGGGTCTAATTCTTATGACTTGTGCCACATCCAGGGTCCTAAGACTGAGGGCCAAAGTTACGAATTAATCCAAACGCCTATTAATTAAGCTTTAAGGGCCTTTCATGTGATTGGGATATAACCGCAGCCGGTGCTTACACTAGATTTACGAAGTCAGATATTTTCACTAGCTTTTGTTTATATTTGTCTAACTAACCTTACTGGGTTAAGGTTCGAAATTACTGTTACTTATGTTATTTCTTTAACTCGGCACCATTATTGTCAGGTAAATAAGAGCCATTGTAACGTTAACAATACGATAACATGTTAAAGGCGATATGGTTTTTACCTGGTAGATTAAAAGCCCTGTAACGCTGGTATGGTTATGTTTTTTTTAACCCTTTTTTACTATTTTACCCGTTGTACTCAGTTAAAGAGTACACGGACCTAAAGCTTTGATTGTATTTTTATTTATTATTTATTGTTTGTGGATTTAAGTATTGCGATTATTATGATTTTATATCTTTAACTTTTGACATCTTTGGTCTTCCCTATATTGTTTTTCTTTCATGTATTTTCATTTATGACGACCTTAATGTAAAATCTTGTAACTTGACATGTGCAATTTGTAACGTAATTTTATATTGAGTAATATATAATCTAATCTAATCTAATCTATACTTATCCTTCTAATTAGACTTCCTCATTGTACTCGTCCTGATTGGTATGAAAAGTATTGAAGTGATAACAGGATAACACAACGGTAAAACAAATTAATTTAAATTCTGTGACCTGAATTTCAAATTCTGGGCCTTACATTTTTATTTAAATTTTTCTGGAGAGTGAACGTATCCAGTAAAATATTTTTAACTTTTTTATTTACAATATTTGTGAAAAAAGTTTCATTTTTTTTAAGTCACTAAAATAAAGACTTTATTTACATCCAACTAAGTACATAATTTAACATTAATACAATTAAAAATTAAAACTAAACGTATTTAAATTAAAATTAAACTAAGCTACTCAAATATTAAAGATATATATAATAATCACCACTATAAAAAGAACACCTCCTCTAGCAAATCCGCTCGCGGCATGGTCCCCATGACACTGGCTGCATTACCTCTCTGGATAGCTAGCCCAATCCTTTGGGAGAGGTAAGCACCACCTCTAGGATCTCCAGAGGATTCTATGAGCAGGGAGGACAGGGCCTTAATAAAGCTTTTCATATCAGCTGACCAAGGTCCCATGGTTTCCACTGCAAGCGCCACAAATTCGTAATTATTTGTTTATTGTTTAAGTATCTTACTTTTTTAAATAATTCGCTTTAATTTATCAGCATCAAAATAATCGAATAAACTCTAGAATAAACCAAACACTGTTAATAATACACCGTCATCTAAATAAAATATCTAAACCACCATACTAAAGAAAATCGTAAGAAAACTATTATCCTCACTAAAAATTATACGAACTCATACCCACATAAAGATAGATAAACCCATATTTTCACAAACATCTCCATTATTATCCCAACACAAACGAAGTCGCAAGTAAATAACAGTGGAAAAAAGCCGTAAATAGAGGCGCGGATTGCGACCATCGCGACAAAAGCGAATAGTTGAGCAATATGAAAGTTCACGGGCCGAGCGCTGAGTCATGGCGAAAATTGAATGTATAACGGAACGAGGCGCGAAGAAATGATGCAGCATACGTATATTTTGAGAAGGGTTTTGAGAAACCATACTCCAGTTGTTAAAGTACAGTCGACGTCAAAGATATGTTTACACTTTAGTACCTTGTCACTTTATCCGCTATGACAATTTCATATGGCAGTTTAAACATGACGTTAAATAGACAAGGTACTAAAACCCTAAAACCACGTTAGTTCGTCAAGCAGAGGGCCTAATATGGCTGCGTGGCAAAGTGTGGATAAGGCATCCGTCACCTTCTGACACGTAAATAAGTACGAGAGTGACGGATGCTTTATCCACATTTGACACGCGATATAGACGCAGCCATACTTGGCTCGTTGAACACTCGTACGTCAAAGCTCGACAAAACAGTTTTGATTGGCTGTGTGGTTCGAATTGTTTACATTAAGTAAAGTACATTCCGAAGCTTTGTTTTAATTTTAGCCCAGTATTTTTCTATTCGACATTATTCGGCACTATATCGACAAAATTCAGATTATACCAGTTCAAAGCTTTCGACGAATAGTGACAATTAAAAATGGAGTATAAATAGAGGCCTATTCAAGTTGTGTACCAGCGAAATGATAGCAACTTTGATGATTACCGTTGCTTGCAAACGATCAAATTGTAATACATAATGTATGTTTTGGAAGAATGTTGTAACACAAGTAGGCGCGGATTGCGACCATCGCGACAAAAGCGAATAGTTGAGCAATATGAAATTTCACGGAACGAGCGTTGAGTCGTGACTAAAATTTAAAGTATAAGGGAATGAAGTTCGAAGAAACGATGCGGCGTTGAGGTAGGAAAGATGCATGTCTGCCTAATTGAACAGCGTATCTATTTTAATGATAGCGACGTAACCTGGCTTGCCTTGGCTGTGCCTCTGGCATTAGTGACGGCTATGGGCGACGGTGACTGCTAAGCATCAGGTGACCATTATTGCCAAGTTAATAAGAGCTGTTATAACGTTAACAATAGCATAACGTTTCTAAAACAATTTGGTTTAGCCCGAGTAGAATAGTAAAATACTATTAAGCATATATATATATTTTGATTTTTAGACTCATTAACAGACCTAATATGTTAATATCGTAGATAGATATAATGATTAGAGGTAATTTTACCAACCGCATTGCTTTGGTTACTTTGGTATCACTGGACTGTCAAGTGATTATATGTATAAGTAAGTACAGTCAATCTTGTATGATACCTATGAGAGGTCAAGACAACATGTACCACACTTATTTTTGTCTTTAAATACTACAGACCTTGCGACAACGTCCAGTAATTTAAATCTGCAATCATTTATTTGTATGCCTTGCTAGTAAGTGTATATTACCTTAAAACTAAGCACGTCATTTTTAGAAATTTCCATTAGCCATATCCGTCTTTTTATAACTCCTCGCCCCCAATAAATGCGGGTCGGGCGAACTACCCTCCCTTCAAAATATATTTGCCCGTTTCTTCACATGCAAATGATTATTATTGCGTATTAGCGCCTGCGTCCTGACGCCAAATTGATTCAGCCCGGCCAACAACGTCATTTGGGCGAAAATTGAGGCGTGGTTTAGGGGAAGGGTTTTGGCATTGTACTTTCGATTGAGTTTAAAAATGATAAAGCATTAGCGATAGGTAGTTTTCTTCGAAATAATACGCGGTGATAATATGAAAAAATCTTACATAGCCATCAAATTGCTGTTAGAGGAAACAAAAAAAATCTTGGGGATTTGGTTAGAAATTTGTAGAGCCAATTGAAATTTGAAATGGCATGGGCAATGACGGATGAAAATTATTTTACATGCATACATACATTGTCATATTTTTTTTTGTCCAGGGATATTTTCTTATCTTTATTAATTTTTTAATAATTTATTTAATGGATGTTTTATTTTTTAATTAAAGAATTAAAACTTAAAAAATAAAACCACGTTTTTATTAATTTGCATTGGAATCATTACTTATTTTGAAATTGCTAATTTTTCAACGGAATTTTCACAAAATTTATCGTAATTACTATATTAACATAATATGAAATGCATATTAAATACGACTTTCAAGCGACGCGTTTATAATGGAATCACGGTATATGATTAAGGTATCGCAAACAGGCGGAGTACACATTATTAGCGCTCTTGTCGGGTGATGCGTCCAACGCAGTTGCATTACTGACATGGCCGTCATAATAGACAGCAGTTTAATTAATAACTGTGCGATAAACGGTTAACTGGCTGATTTAAAATCTGTGTTAAATGCCTGCTAATGCGATTATTTTTAACCAGCAATTTAATTTAATAGCTCGATGAACGGGACATCTGGATCCGGAAGCCATTTGTAAAAGTCGGTGGACTATCTCACTAATTTACACCGTGTTGTCTTAATTTGTACAAAAGTAAGTTTTTTTTTATAGACATCATTGTGTTTAAAGTTCTCAATAGCATCTCAATGGCATTTGTCAAAGTGATAGGTGTTTTTAAAATTAATAAAAAACCCTGTTATAATAATTCATAATGATATTACCCTATTGATATTATGAATGCGAAAGTTTTGTGTGTATGTTAGTTTTTTACTCCTTCACGCCGCAACGGCTGGACGGATTTGGAGAGAAATGGAGATAACCACATAAGCTTATCATCTCGGAAAATATAAAATTTCTCAAATAACGATTATCTAAATCTACGTGGACAAAGTCACGGGCGGAAGCTAGTAGAAATATAATAGAAACTGTCTGTATGGTTGTTACGTTCACACGGCTAAACTGCGGAACTGGAAACGGTTCAAAAAGTAGCCAATGATACTAGACTATAATCTACATCTTTGCCTTCCATCCAGATCCTATCAGCCGTTTTGGCACGATTGAGAAACAAACATACAAAACTTTTATATTTATAAGATAAAGAATAACTTCCCTACCGTAGACAGAGTATTACCTAGATAAGCTGCTCATGTATAGACCCCGTTATCTTGGGGCACTGACGTCATTTTTAGGGTTCCGTAGCCAAATGGAAACAAACGGAACCCTTATGGATTCGTCATGTCTATCTGTCTGTCCGTCCGTATGTCATAGCCAATTTTTTCCGAAACTATAAGATTTATACTGTTGAAACTTGGTATGTAGATGTATTTTGTGAACCGCATTAAGATTTTCTCACAAAAATAGAAAAAAAACTTGGGGGCTATACCTACTTAGAACTGAAACTCAAAAATTTTTTTTTCATCAAACCCATACGTGTGGGGTGTCTATGGATATGTCTTCAAAAATGATATTGAGGTTTCTAATATATTTTTTTTCTAAACTGAATAGTTTGCGCGAGAGACACTTCCGAAGTGGTAAAATGTGTCCCCCCCCCCCTGTAACTTCTAAAATAAGATAATGATAAAACTAAAAAAAAATATGATGTACATTACCATGCAAACTTCCACCGAAAATTGGTTTGTACGAGATCTAGTATAGTTTTTTTTTAATACGTCATAAATCGTAAACCGCAATTTACCTTTCACGGAACCCTTCATGGGCGCGTCCGACTCGCACTCGGCCGCTTTATGTAAGGATTGAATTTTTATTTTATCGACTATCTAAATATTGATGGTATTGTACTTAGAGTTATATGCCATGTCACTGACAATCAGTCAAAGACAATTACTACTAAAAAAAGAATGGGATAAATAAAAGACGCGGGTGTTCGTTAGTTAACTCTGTTTATCATAGTTTTTCCACAATAATCAGGTTATTGCATCTCGTAATAGTAATGAGATTATTTACTTCGACGACGTGCTAGCCTAGTTGGTAGTGACCCTGCCTACGAAGCTAGCGGTCCTGGGTTCAAATCCCGGTAAGGGCAGATATTTGTGTGATGAGCACGAGTATTTGTTCCCGAGTCGTGGATGTTTTCTATGTATTTAAGTATATATTTCTCTATATAAGTATTTATATCGTTGTCTAGTACCCATAGTACAAGCCTAGAGCTTAGTTTGGGACTAGGTCAATTTGTGTGAGATCGTCCCTTGATATTTATTTATTTATTTATTTACTTATTTTAAATCAAGAGTTAAGGTTATATCTACCTACGCTAAGTATTCTAGTTATAGCTTTTGACGAAGAGACCTCGTCGTGTTGTTCTCATATTCATTACGTTTAGTTTAGGTTTATTGACCTTAAATTTGTAATAAGTTTATTTTTGGTAGTTTTAAGAATTTATTATTTATTACTTTATTACCTTATTACTACTTAATGTAATTTACTTTTAAGTATTGTTGTTGTATGTTTTATGATTGAAAAAAATGACCTTCTGCTGGAGTTTCTTGCGACGCTTCTTCTCCGCAATTATGTTATTGTCCGAAGCGTTGGTAGATTCACTGTATATTACCGACGTGTAAAAGAGCCCTCATGTAGCCTATTTACTGAATAAATATTTTGAATTTGAATTTTGCTTTATTGAAATTGAGCAGAGATTTAAAAGGCCAAAAAAAATATTGCATAACATAAACTACAAACATCGATATTGAGAATGTCGATAAAATAAACATTCGATCCCTTAGAGAAAGGCCACGTCGTTGCCCCAAGATAACGGGGTCTACTCATGTATACCCTTTCGAGATAGCAATGCAGACAAACCGAAAAAATAATACATCACCTTTAGCAGAAAAAGCTTTTATCTACACTCATATCATAAGTCCTCTATTATGCGTTCAAAAGCCGTAGGCAATGACCAGCATTACCTGTGGTAGTAGGTGACAGCGATGACAGCTGTTAATTTTGGAAGATGTTCCAAATTTGGATCTCATTACCTTACACTATTCGATAACGTAATTTCAAAATTACGCTACAGCTGTCATCGCTGTCACCTACTACCACAGGTAATGCTGCGACTCTATTCAACACGGTAAAAATAATATCGTCTTTGATCTGTTATCGTATTGTCAACGTTTTGATAGCTCTTATTTTCTTGACAGTAATGGCGGCTGATGACATAACAATACCATAACAGGCAAACTACGATATCGTTTTTACCGCCTAGAATACCGGCCCTGGCCTTTCGCCTTCTGAACCCATCTTAGAGTACTAATAATATGTGTATAGATAAAGTATTGTACGAGACTCTGCGTAATTAGCATTACGCAACCGTCACGTAAATTACTATTGTCGTTGAGTGTCTACGAGGTGCTTACCTTATGAAGGCGGTTTATCATAAGAAATTATTAATCGTTACGTTTTCATCTTTTCGAGCACCGTGGCTTTTTCAACCTAAAATACAATAATTCAGATCATTGATGATCGACAACACCTACGAAAATACACATAAACACAATCATTACACAATAAGCAACAATTCAGTCAATAATTATTATTGTTTGTCACAAACAAATTCGTCTTTGAAAAGAACATAATTATACGTGGAGTGAGATAGAAATTAAAGATGCCGTCTTTTTTATTTATATTTCTTTCCGTATAAATGCTTCTCTTTTACTCTTTGAATTAAAAACCTAAATTTATTCTGCAACGAACAATAATAAAATCGAGCAGCTACGATACCCGAAGATCCTCTACGGCGTAGCACACGTAGCGACCACGAGTCGTTATTAGCTTACCGCTGGCCCATACCACGCGAGCTTGCGAATGAGTTTTAATATCGAATGTGTGGCGTTTTAGCTTAGTATTGCTCGCGAGAAATGGGTGTAATCGTTACGTCGCAATACCAACCACGCAGTGGATAACTGTAAAATAAAATGTAAGAATAATAACAGTTTTCATTCGTTTTATGCATGTAAATGTTTGATTATTTTAATTATGTGTATCTCAAACATGTTTTGTTTTGAATTTGGTTCTGGAGTTATCATAGTTATTACAATCCATTAACTACTTTTTTATTTAACATAAATTGACGCAATTGTACAACGGAAATTAAATTATCATTTATTTAATGACATTGGAGAGTCTTATACACAAATTGACTTCTAAATTGAGTTTTACATTTTTAATACTGGGACGATATACCCTTCGTGTGCAAGAGAGTTTTTTATTGAGAGGACAGTGAAAATAAAAATGTCCTCAATATTGTTAAATAAACGAAATGAAACATTTGAATCAAAAAACAGCTTCTTTTGACGACGCGATGGCCTAGTTGGTAGTGGCCTATGAAGCTAGCGGTCCTGGGTTCAAATCCCGGTAAGGGCAGATATTTGTGTGATGAGCGCGAATATTTGTTCCAGAGTCATGGATGTTTTCTATGTTTTTAAGTATATTTTTCTCTATATTATGTCTTTATATCGTTGTGTGGTACCCATAGTACAATCAAGGAATTTAATTGTTATGCCACTATGGAACCCTGTCGCATAACGTTTATCATTAATTTAAGCGCAATTTCTGTCATGTGGTTTGACGCTGTCATTATGACAGGGTTCCATAGTGGCATAACAATTAAAGTCCTTGACTGTACTAGCCTAGTTTGGGACTAGGTCAATTGGTGTGACATTGTATTTATTTTCAAATTGATGATTTGAATGTTCCACATTTCAAAGCTTTAACAATAATTGATTAAATAATTAATCGTTTGGCTGAAATAGGACATAATATTTACATAACACACGTCACTATTTGTTTTAATTGCCCTGATTGCTTATTTGTTTTGCCGTATTGGCCGGTTCTAAATTAAATAAAGTGGTATTTGGAATGACACTGGCTTTATAACGAGCTATGTTGAATGCGGATGTTTGATGGTGGTTAATTAACCAAATTGTTTAATTAAAATATAATTACATCAAACTAGCTTTTCAGCACGACTCCGTCCGCGCATTTTTTTATTGCTTATGTGTTTGGTCGCTACTCCATCTTGTTGGAGGCCTACCTACAGCTCGTCTCCCGGTCCGCGGACGCCACTCAAGAACCTTCTGACCCCGTCGGCCATCAGTCCTGCGAGCAATGTGCCCCGCCCACTGCCTTCGGTTCGGTTTTCTGCAGTTTGGCTATTCTTCGGGCTATGTCGGTAACCTTAGTTCTACTGCGGATATCAATATTTCTGATTCTATCACGCAGATCGCGGTAACGCGGTGGATGCGAAAAGCACAAGACCGGTCTGAGTGGAGAGACTTGGGGCCTTTGTCCAGCAGTGGACGTCTTTAGGCTGACATGATGATGATGAATGTGTTTAGGATATCTGTCTTTGGGCTAAGCCCGTGGACGTCTTACTTGCGGCCCGTGAATGATTTTTAAATAAGTTACACATATCAAAATACTAGGGTCAATAAATAATTTAATTTAATTTAATCGTATGGCATGATGTAAAGAATATACAGACAAGTAAGAGGCTACAAATTAAATTAAAGAGATTTAAGCCACTCAGTGGCTACGTCGTTCAGGCTGATAGAATAGAATAGAATAGAATAGAATAGAATATAATAGAAAACATTTATTCACAACAATAACACATAAATATAACACAAAAAATAAGGAAAAGAAACGACAGATAAGTGCAATTGTTGCGAAACGGGCCCAACTCAGCATGTGCTGGCCGTAAAGCCAACGCTGGTCTTCCGTCGGGACCGCTCGGTGAAAACACGGAAGGTGACACAGACATTACAAGTAATTCAAAAGAAAAACAAAAACAATATAAAAAATTAAAACACAACATACGATACTAAGGCTTCATACGAGCGCCTCTCCAACGCGCCATCAGCGCGATCAGTTCTTCTGGGGGCCCGCTGGTGTAACGCGAAGCAGGCCATTCCTGGATTATATGGTGGATTGTTTGGAGCACCAAAGGCACAGGCAGGAGAATCTATCCACCAACAGCGGTGTTTGTATTGGGTCAATGATAATACCACAAGTGCGGCCCGTTTTTAGTTATTTTTGCCAACTTATGGCCCTTGCCTGCCAAAAGATTGCCGACTCTGGGCTAAGCTATCTCTTTGACAATTTTCAATTTTCGATTCATTGAAGTATTGAGCCTTGAACAACAACAACAACGGACAGACGGATTCTGAGTTTTTTTTATGGCAAAGATAACGCAAGCACATAGGTCACCTTATGGTAAGCGGGATCGATGATCCATAGACATTTGTATTCAAAGATTACAATCTTAAGATTCTGCTAAAGCAACCCTAAAGACTAACAATCAGGGGCACGTTTTATAAAGCTACATGTTACAATTTTACAGGTCTAAACTGGCAACACTGCTCAAATGGCTGGTCGTCATTGGTCGAGATTATCAAATGGAAACTTGTAACCTGTAAATTATAATTTGTAGTTTTATAAAACAGGCCCCAGATGGAATGCCTCTATGCTAGTAATTTCACCGGTTGTCTTATCCCCACACCTAAATTAGATAATAGTGGCGATCCAGATGCACCTGTACAAAGTCCTACCATTAAAAGAAGTGGGGAAAAGATGACAATTAAAAAACGCGACGACTTATACATTGCTCGTTGAAACTGTGACTGACCCGTGGTACAACTGCTATGTTCAACTGACCCAAATGAATATAGAATAGAATAGAATGGAATAGAAATAGATTTACTGTCGAAATTTAACACAATGCTTATAACACAATAAGAAAACAAAATAAACAGTATAACAAAATCAGCATGATGACGTGGCGTGGCAGACCACGACCCGTGACGCTGTTTTTCAGTGGCCCCTATTGAATGACTGTCACGAAAACCAGTGCACCTACATAAAAAAAACAAAATTGCAAACAAATATTACTTAAAAAGAAAAGAACAAAACAAAACCAATTAAAATACACAACTAAAAAATAAAAACAATAGACATTTAACAGGGTGAACTTAAGCTCGTCTCTTACTAAAATTACTACAATAGTAATGGCAACGAATATCTAAATAAGTACAACACTAAAAGAAATTGCTGAATTATGAAATTGTAAATTTACACCAGTGGTTTTGTTCTGTGACATGCTCCCACTATCAAGTTAAAAAATATCATATTATATGAGGTAGGTTTGGGTTACGTTAGAACTTCAACTGTCCCGAAGGGCCAAAACACTCAGAAATAGGAGCTCCGCTATGGCGGACTCCGTTGAATTTGATATTCAGAAAGAATTAATTAGTCAATTGAACATAGCAGTTGTACCACGGGTCGGAAGCGGTTCAAACACTCTAACCGCTACCAAATCATGAATCTTAAACGAGTTCTGCCTCACACAGTCTCGATCACTATAATTAAAATTAATTCATAGAGGTCTTAACAGTGAGGTTGCCACGAACAAAGCGCGTCATATTTCCCAAGACAATGGCCGCTGCCGGCGACACTGCCGTTTGTCTTGCGGCACGACCGGTACACGTACCGGTTCAAGGAGCTTGTACCGAACGCACTTGTACCGATTTATGACGCCTAGAGCGGTTGAAGATGCGTCGGTGTTCATTTTTGAGGTTGATTTTCGATTCTTGTTGGAATATTCCTCGCTTTTTTGCAAATGTTATGTATGTACACTTTATGGAACAGAAAAAAATTCATACAATAAAGATAATAAAAGGATGTACCTTTAAGGAATCTCTACCAGTTCACCCTTAAGTGAAGGATTATGCATCAATTAGTCAAGTGTACAAATTTATTTAAATTAAACTAACCAATAACGAGATTTGTCAGGATCGTAGCAGGTGGAAAGAAGTCGTCTCTGCCTACCCCTCTGGGAAACAGGCGTGATTTAATGAATGTATGTATGAAGCAGTAAAGCAAATAAAAAATAAATAATATTTATCTAAAGAGGAACAAAATCTTACATAATACTTACTCACTTAAACTTACTTAAACTACATATACCAAACTGGTAACTAAGAGTCAAGACAGAGTTTCGTTAATTTGCATTTTTAAGAATCTACTGCTTGTTAATCGCTGTGTACTGCTAAATAGATTAATACCTACTCGTAATTGCAGAGTGTTATTGTAATTAAAAAAAAACATTACCCTTGGATGCCTTGCAAAAACACCTTAAGAGGACTATGAACCTAAAAACTTCTACACAAAATGCGATAAAGTTTCTTTCCCCTTAAAGGCAGTAAGTTAAAGGATAAAATGGTATTAGTTATCTAGACAGAATCTGCAAAAAGTCCTATCCTATCATCAGTAACAACCTACCTTTTAAAAAAGCAAACAAAATCAAGGACAAGTCTTTGGCACCTCAGACGATTACCAACAAAAAAAAAACACCCTACCTACACTAAGGTCATAGGTGATAATGCCTCTTATCTAGTCAAATATTATTCATGATCAGTATTTTATCATGTCAAAGTTTCTTTTCCATGGTATGTTAGAACTGTTAAAAGAGGCCCAGATCGATGTGATTTAATTTCAGATTATAACACGCGATATAAACGAAAAAACGTTTCATTTCAATGTATATTAGTCGCGTAAACCTCAACTTATTATGGCAATTAAATTTCAATACAAGAACGCAACGTAAAACAGTCGTAAGTTCAAAAACGATTCTGTTTTAACGTCAACCTAAAACCGACGGAGTAGAATTTTGAATTCCAAACGGGAATTTATTAGCTCGCATGCGGAATGAAATAGGCATAAATAAAATAAGCGGCCAAACTAGCTGCGCTTTTTCCTCGTTTCCGCAGTCCAATTTCCACGTATTCTAAGTTATTGATGCAAGAACGCTCGCATAAACTTGGTCTTAAGCTCTTCAACATTTTTCCTTTTAAAGTTTTGACGCGTGAAATCCAATATCCGCGTATAAAATTTTCAGTTCTGTTTCCTGGATAGTTTTCTGTTTAATATTCTCGGCGGGGAACGAACTTTAGTTATGCAACGGCTTCCTATGTTTCGTGTGAACATAAAAGCTAGCGAGGTGAATGAGCGCCCTCGACAACCGTTTACCACAACCACCCGGCGAGAGCGTTTCCGCCGCGACCGCGTCGCGTGTGCGTCGTACATCGCTCGGCTAATTTGTTTAATAATAGGGATGCCTAAAGTAAAATCGCTTTGTATATTCAATTTTGGCAACGTAAACTGTGTCGAAATATTATTTCCGTTATTTTTCATTAATTGCCCTTTCATTTGATTTTGTTTTACTTGTTTAATGACACGGAATAAAAGGATAGAGGCTATGCAGTTATAATTTATTCAAAAAGATTTCGTTTACCTTAACATAAACTTAAAAGCGAAGACAAAAACTAAACAAACATTCATAATTATAGTTCAGGAAGTATGATTTGGCCGTCTGTTATCTTCTTTGCGATCTTTTTTTCTGCGTTAAGACTTACCGGACCTAACCTTAACCTTAACCTTAACCTTTCAACCCTGGGCTATTTGAAGAACGAAGGCAGTTTTACGATTACCTTTTGTTTGATATTAACAAAAAGATCTTAGTGAAGATTACAGACGGCTAATTCGTATTGAACTATACTCTGCTTTAAATATTCCTTTTTACTAAAGTCTTTTTAATGCATAATGAATTTAAACCAAACCTCCATTAAATGGTTTTTAAATAACATAAAATCATACCTCATTTGGACAGTAATACGAAACGCGTAAGATATCAAAACCGCACGATTATTTTGTGGGTTGCTCGGCGACCTGGCACGCGCACATCCTTCCTCCCCAACCTATTGTCTCGCACAAGCTCCATTGCTTGCGCACTTAGCGAAAGAGCGGATGTTTGAGCCGGAGACGAGACAATGTACATTGTGCGGAGTGGGGCCCCGTTTTGTGCGCTACTCGGGATGAATGACTCGTTTATGTGACGCCCTTAGTGTTAATAATGATAGTTTCGTGACACTGAGGCTTTAATTAAACACGTTTTTATATCTTGAACGCTATAAGAGCATCCTATGTTTTAACGGAGGGGTGACGTTTATAGAGGAGTTTTCGCCATTAAGGGCTTACGCACACATGTTTTTTTGCAACATCATTTTCGTTTATACAGAGTGATTGAATCGATACATTCCTTTTAGGGGATATAAGTTAAGCTTATTTGCAGCAAAAAGGTCATGATCTACAATACCTACTGTCTCCATATGTCAGTAGTTACTTATATATTACACTTTATTTATGGAACTTTTGAATTAAATGTGACATAGTTGTAGCTGTTGGAGCAAATTATGAAGTTTCAAGTAATCATAAATTTATTGTTGGATTGGAGAAATTTCTGTAATACATTAAAGTGGTGATACGACCTTGCAGTGTCCGTCCACTGTCTATCACCATCGTATCCATTAACCCATCGCCAAGCAGCAGTGTTCGCATTGTTTTGATTCGGTATGGGGATCCATTTTAGTTCTCAGGGTTGACAATCCGTTTGAAGTCTTAGGATTGCAGTCTTGAGATTGTAGTCTTGAGAATTCAAATGTATATGGATCTCAGATCCCACTTACCATCAGGTGGGCTGAGTGCTCATGCCTTATCTTATCTTACAGATGGGCCCTTTCGGATACACTTCGACCCTTTAAGGATCTTTTGTGCAATTACCCTCTTACACACTCAGCTGTTCGAATGTGCAGGTTTCCTCACGATGTTTTTCCTTCACCGTAAGAGCATCGGGTAATGCACTTAAGTTAGAAAAACTCATTGGTACATGGTGACCGCGGGGGTTCGAACTCGGTACCTTACGATCACGAGTCGACCCTCTAAGCCACTAGGCCACTTACCATCAGGTGGGCTGAGTGCTCATGCCTTCTCCTTGCCATAAAAAAAAACTATTTTTTTTTCAATATAATCATATTTTTTGCCCACGTTCAGGACTTAACAGAATAACGGCGTCATTTTCATGCCACTCTGCCCGAGCTTATGCTAAGCTGCAATAGGTCCTCCCATGTGGGCAAAACTATCAGATTGTCTGCCCACTGATCTTTTAACCTAATCTTAGCCACCACTTTGTTACCGCTTTTGACCACCTACCATTATCTCGTCTAGTCAAGTGTCCCATCTACACATCATTTGCATTATCTTTAGCTAGTAACACACGATTTGACGTTTACTGGTATTGTTTTTAACTCAACCGCCATTACTGATAAGAAAATAAGAGCTATTAAAACGTTGACAATGCGGAAACATCTCAAAAGCAATTACAATAGAATAGAATAAATTATAATAATTTATTCGGCTGATAAGGTTTCATCGTGCAGAATCTCAGCCCAGGAAAACATTGTAAAACCTAACCTTTATACATTCCAGTACCCGAGCAAACAATTGACAAATTTATGCATTGTCGGCGCTTTATTATAAATTAGAGTATTCTTTTAAAAGCGGCTCTGTGGCGAACGTTTGGTCAAATTAACAAAGCCATAACAGAGCCAGCTCACTTGACGAGTAAAGCTACCTTAAGTAATTGCGAATGCACGCCCCTAAGTTATATTTATTCGCTCAGACTGGACAACTTAAAGTGTAATTGGTTTATAAAACGTCAAGTTCAAGAGTCATGTGAGAGAATAGCTGCCTTTACACGTAAAGTTCGGAGCGCGGGAAACGCCATGCGCCATTTCAATCTTCGTTCCGAACCGTAATTTTTTTACTATTTTACTATTACAGTTGCATTTACACGTACGGTTCGGAACGAAGATTGGCATGGCGCGTGGCGTTTCCCGCGGTCCGAACTTTACGTGTGCAGGCCGCTAATCACTTTTTTTACGTCATGGCGCGCAAAGGCCACTTGATAGTCCTTAATTGAGATTTAAGACCCATACACGTTTGAGTTCACAAGACTACAATCTCAATACTGTAATCTTAAGACTGTGATGCCAATCCTGAGGCCCAAGAACGCCCTCCATGCTAGCAATTTCACCGGTACTCTTATCCCCTCACCGGAATACAACAATGCGACACTGTTGCTTGGCAGGTTAAAGGATACTTTTAGCGGTGTTGCCATTTATAATTTTGTATGAGTGTGTGTAAACCCTTGTTCCTGCGCAGTTCCTCGTGCGTTAATAAACGTCACGGTTCTGAATTTAAATAATACTCTCAAAGCAATGGTTCCCAACATGTGGTCCGCGAGAGTCCGGGGAATAGACCGCGGCAGAATCAAAACAAAATTAGTTAATTAAGGCTGCATTTCGCCAAACTTGGAATAAGACTTACTCTGAGATTAATCTATACAAATCAGAGTAGGTATAAGACCTTATTCCAGTTTGGTGAATTGCGGCCTAAAAATGTTTGTATAATTAGGGTTTTTGAAAGCAATGAGAGTAACACACAATATAATTATTATTATGAAAAAACCTTATTTATTACTTGCTAAAATATTTTTTTAGAAGTATATAAATTATTACTTGTTAACCATTTTTTTTAATAAATTTATTCGAATTAAAATTTTAAGGTTAAAAGGCAAATTCTTTCACACCAAAAACCTTTCGCTATCTTAAGCTTTTCTCCACAACTTACCAATGCAAACATACGTTTTTGCTTTGCTAGCAAAAAAATACTATTTAGTTTAACTAATAGATAGAGTAAAAGTAAAGTAAAAAGTATTTATTTTCTCCACCACCAAGTACCTCGTCACTCTAATCGCTGTGACAATTCGTGTATGGCAGTTTGAACATGACATTAAATAGACAAGGTACTAAAGTGTACACATATTTATGAACTCGACTGTATATGAAATTTATTCGTAACTTCTAACGTAAAATAATAGGTAGGTAAAGGTATAGAACTTGTGCCGCAGACTGGTGACCGAACTAGGGGGAACCTATAAATATCAGTCTGGTCACCAGATCTTCAACCCTCAGATATCTATAGCGCAGGTTTTGGTAGGTGAATAATCCGGCAAACCTTAATACTAGTAAGGTGGATTAAAATAAACCACAATATAAAAATATGCATTCGAGGTAACGTATTTATTTATTTATTATTAAACGTTCTAGTCCCAGTTAACAACAACACAATCAAAATGGTCCTTGGTCGGTACAAGTTTGGGAACCACTGGCCTAGAGCCTGCGCCGACTGGATTAATTAATGATTCGACATAATAAATCCCTTTACCCATTACTTTTGTTCATATTTCGGTCTGGTATTAATTTCCTACCTTTCGCTGTTGGTTGGATTAGAGGCGATTATCGCTATGGCGTTAATTCGTGGACCGTTTAATTCGTCCGTTTAAAATAATTTAGCAGGGAGTGTAATGAGCAGCTCTGATTGGCCAAGCGGCACGGCATCGCCTCATTAACCCTACGACGAGTTGCGCCTGCAGAATAAGTTACTTAGTTGCTGTAAGTTTTGCGAGTCGTGCCCTATAAAAGTTTGATGTGGCATGACAGGTGTTGTAAATAATAAATGAAAGATAGGGGACAATAATACGCAATTTTATGTAGTCTCAAAAAGGCTTGTCAATAAAACTAAGGTATATACTTAAGTTATAAGCTATATACTTAAGGTGTGACCCCACCGCTGCTTAAAATACGGACACGGTACGGAATCGCAGTGAAGCATCGTATCCGTACCGTTTTTATCGCCTGCCCTCCACACCGCTGCTCAAAATACGGAGACGGTACGGAATCGCAGCGACGTGCCGTGATCTTCACGGCTTTACCTTTGACATTTACGGCAAGTCACTGCGATTCCGTACCGTCTCCGTAAATAGAGTCCGATAAATAAATGCTTAGATACAGAAAACACCCAAGACTCAAAAACAAATACTCGCGCTCATTACACAAATATTTGCCCTGAATGGGAATGGAACTCGGGACCACAAGCTTTGCAGGCCGGGCTACCAAGGAAGTAGTCTAAGCGCGTCGTATTTATTTAGTTGATGTAGAATTATGTTTTTTTTGCTATGAAACATGAATTATTCTTCTGATCCGGTTCATACAAAGAAAAGAAAGAAAGAAAAATATTTATTCGGAACATAACAAAGGATAGATTAATACGCACAAGAAGAATGGAGGTACGAAATTGTCGCAACTCTAATGCTGGCATTTAAGTTAGCGATGGTCTTCCGTTGGAACTATCAGGTTTCACAAACATAGCTTTTTTTTAAATAATTACATAATTATAAGTTTGTGTGTTTCAATATTATGACTCATTGTTTTATTTACCTATTTTGTATATTACGAGTTTTTTTCTAAAACTTACAAAGTGTATTTACAATTAATATTAAAATTCATAACCTTATATTATATAGTTAAATAATATGTCATGCATAAAAACAAATCTTCAACCATATTTCCATAAATTAGGCATGAAACTTTATCTTTTCTTCCACGGTTTTTTTTTTTGATTTACAGTTGTTTCATCGACACTAATTTCATACAAGGTTTTATGTCGCCGAATTTTCATGTCATCGACAGGCATTACTAGTGATGGGCGATTTCTGAAACATTGCAAAACTTTCCTTAACTGCGAAAATTACAGCGTCTGAAAGTTACATAATTAGATGGAAATGATTCTGACACAAGTAAATTTCATTTAAATTTAATGAAAAGTTTCCGTTACTTACATTACATGTCAAAACTATAGAAATTTTCAGAAATTAAACGATTACACTTTGGTAACTTTCAGAATATTGCATGAAATTTTAGGTGAAACTTTCACTTACGGAACTTTCACAATATTGCAGAAAATTAATTGCAAGTTTCACTTATGAAACTTACAAGCCGCCCATCACTAGGCATTACACGTTCAGCAGTTATAATTTTTTGGTTGTCACAGGTCTTAACTAACCTAACCTAACCTAACCTGCGTAACTCATGCTTACGATGACAATAATGTAAAAAAAACAGGTTTCAGCAGAAACTAAACGAAATAAAATTCGATGAAAGTATACATTCGATCAAATAAGTGTCGGCGATTCAAAGGGATTCGTTATTTTTTAAATTTCAGAAATTAATCAAAAAGCAACCAAATCGTAAAAACTATAACGTATTAAATGGATAGCCACAAACCACGAATGGCTCCTCAGTTTGAGGTAAAAACTCCTCATTACAGATAAAAGCGTCCCACAGAGAATTAGTTTGAGACGCCACTTCCGGCGCGTCCGGCCACTTCCGGTTGCCATCTTTGTGTTCGGCACGTACGATATAAAAAACCGGTTAGCACTTCCCGTTGATTGCGTAGCTATTTTTATCTTTTTACCTTTTTTGTATGT
Organism: Acleris literana; assembly: GCA_946894065.1. Lineage (NCBI taxonomy): Eukaryota > Metazoa > Arthropoda > Insecta > Lepidoptera > Tortricidae > Acleris > Acleris literana. The sequence goes on along the minus strand of OX335671.1, from coordinate 24,745,719 downwards.
CTTTTCATGTTTTTCTTTTTTATTGAAGGGGATGTTTTGTTAAGAAAATATTATTAGTATGAGTATCGAAATAATGTATTAAAAATATAAAAAATCCCGATAGAATGGTGACCCCTACTTATCAATGGCGCGTTAGCCTAGTTGGTAGTGACCCTGCCTACGGAGCTAGCGGTCCTGGGGTTCAAATCCCGGTAAGGGCAGATATTTGAGTTTATTTTTAGTCTTGGGTGTTCTCTATGTATTTAAGTAAATCTATGTAAGTAAGTATGAAAATTGTCTAGTACCCATAAGTAGTAGTTTGTAGTATAAGCCTAGAGCTTAGTTTGGGACTAGGTCAATTGGTGTGTGATTGTCCTGCCATATTTGTTATTTATTTATTATTATTATTTAAGAGCTGATATCTCTTAAATGGCCTAGTCAATTTTAATATGACCTAGCTTAGAACCATACCAAAAAAAACTAGTTTTTTTTTAATGCTTCCAAATTGGCCTATCCGTTTGAGAACTATGCTTCCATAGACAGACACACCACTTTTTGCGTCGGAGTCAAAAATTATAAATACAATTTTTAACCCTAACGTAACACAATATTGGCATTACATCTCGAACCGTTCGAGACATATAACCTTGATTTTTATAACTTGTTATTTACCTGTCTTTTGCTTAACGTGATTATGTTTCCACATAGTTTTTTATATTTTTGACTTCTTTGTTTGTTTGTTGTTGAGGCACCATACAACCGACATGAATGGATAGATTTCAATAGGTTAGCTAAACAAAAAATGCCGAAGAATACGGGGTACGCTTTTCCTTTTTTTAGGTTTATTTAATTCAAATATTAATTAAAAACATTTCTTGTTTCAGGTATGTTGTTCGCTTATCATCAAAGCAGTCAATATACGTGTTTTTCTGGCCGCCAAACCAACCATAATATAATATATTATTATATCAATGGAAAAAGCATGTAAGTAAACAATCCTCATAAACATATTCCATCATAACCCCATACCAATTACCGTGAGTATTCGTCAGGCAACAATCAAATAAGAGTGTATCGTATATAAAAGAATCTAATATTTGACCTTAGCTAAGGAAAATGATTGATGTAGAATACAAGGACGCAATACGAGGAAATAAATATAAAACCCTATGAAATCCAACTGCTCCAAAAGGAGTCATAGTTTCATATAAACGGAGCTTTTTGGCAATTAAAGGGTGCACGAAAGCTTGGAGCTAATAACTTCTGACAGCTAACACTGCCCCTCTGAAATAAAAGGGTACATTAGCTACTCAAATGTTAAAGCAAAAGCTACCAACACGTTTTAGCAATAAGACCGTAGCTTGATATTGAGTTGTTTATTACTTGCGTTATTGGTCAAAGGATAGTGTAAAGGTTGCCTTATGAAATTAGCGAGCAGTCAATGCCTTCTTGCAAACTTTAGAGGTTTAAATGATTTATTAGAGGTAAACCAGAATAATAATTATGACATAAGGTTGTATATTGAAACCCCCAAACGTCATTATGTCCTGCATCGTTGGTCCTAAAACTATTTCCGCCTCAAACCTTACCTTTCTGTGGATATTTTCGGAAAACTTTGGTCTGACTCAGCTGAAAAAGCAGTTTAGAATAAATGATGTTAGGGCAAACATAAGTACGGATTGTAAAATGGACCCGATTTTAAAAAAATAAGTTTTTATAGAGATTAAAAATATATTTGTAAGTATGTGTATATTTTTTATTTCTGGGTTAGGATGGTTAAAGTAATATAGGTATGCAAACAACTTTTCAATTAAAAATTAAAATCTAAAATTTGTTAATTTTGCGATGATTTTATAGAGCAAAACCTAATTACATGAAATGTCTTCATTCAGGACCTGAATATTCGCTTTAACAATACTGCGACTGTTGGTTATGTTTTGGCTCTTTCTTTACGTTTAGTTAAATTTGGAACAGAGATACACGGACCTAAAAAAATACGGACGTAACCTAACCTAACCTACCGCCGAAAAGCAGAGTTCGAATTTAGTTTTTTGGTGTAAGGATGAGGAACAAGTGGAGAATGCGTTGCCAACCCTAAACTTAGAGGGTTTAGGGTTGGCAACGCATTTTCAGTATTGCAGTCTTGAAAATGCAAATATCTCTCATTCTTTCTTTATTTAAGAACCAAGTTATGTTTGGTGAAGTAATCGCCAACCGCTTCGGTCTTCTGTCAACTGCTTAACTTTGACCTTCCCTTTTATTTGCTAAAAGTAGTTAATTTCTCCTTGTTCTTTCCCGTCTTGTCTTCCTTCTATGTTTCCTTCTGTTTTTAAGGAAAAGGTCGTGTTGTAGTAGGTGTCCTATCATAATTACTTTTCTATTTTCTATTGTTAAAAATAGCTCTTTTCTTTTATTCTGTTCAGCACTATTATCTGTGGATCTCAAATCCCTCTTACGATTGGATTGATTCAAAAGTGGCTGTACCACTTTAATCGATTCGTCGTAATACAAACGCTTCCTAATTAATTGAAACCTGTGTTCGGGTGTTAAACCGACCGCCAAAAAGAGGTAAATATTTAAACGCCCGTCCGCAAGTCAATTTGTCCGAACGCGTCCGAATTTCATTAATCGAGAAAAGTCACCCCCGTGCGGCAGTCACAGTTGCGAGGGGCTTGCAGTAGCTAGATTGAAACAATGTTTTTCATACCGATTTTAACGGTAAAATGTTCATGAAAAAGTTGTTCAATGTATAAAACAATCAGTTTTAGAAAACTTGTCAAGCAAATCGATAAAGTTAATAAAATAAACAACAATTTCAAAAACATGTATATCATTTCCAGCGACAAAAAAAGGACAGATTTTTATTTAAAAAAACGGTCATAACTTATTTTTATGCAATACAGAATAAGTTCTTTTAGTCTTTCTAATCTTAATCATTCATTTTAATAATGTAAAAGTGTTAAGGAATGTTCGTCTTTCGAAAGACATATATAAACAGCTATAAGAATTAAGATGAAATTTACCACTCAGATATTTTAAACCTATATTGATACATACATACATAATCTCACGCCTTCGTTCCCAGAGTGGGGTAGGCAGAGCTACAGAATTACAAACATCTCTAAAAACTTGTTGATAATTCTATAACCACAATTTGCACAATTAGGCTAAGATGTTTACCAGCGTTTTAGTGACAGGTTGCAAGCCCATCGCCTAACAGTACTACAAGCCTTTATTCCCTTAGTCGTCTCTTACGACATCCACGGGAAGACATGGAGTGGCACTATTCTAACTCGGCAACCACACGAGGCAAACCTAACTTGAACCTATATTGATATACTGTATTAAAACATAATAAAATGCCAAAAAAAAAATGTCGAAATAACGTTTAACGAGTTCTGCATGGATACGAGAATAGTTCTGATTTTATTCCAATCGATACCTGGTTTACTGTTTTTAAACTGATGCCTGTTACTACACCAGAACTGTTTTATTGTATTGTATTGTTGTTGTACTGTTTGACAATGCTGTTAGCATAATTGGTAGTGACATTTGATTGCCTTTGAAGCCAGCAGTCCCTGGTTTCATTTCCATTATTGGCAAATATTTGCGTCTTGAACGCGAGTGACTTGATTCTAGGAAACCTGGATGTTTTCTATGTATGTGTGTTTACTTATATAGTTTCTTAGTTTAAGAGGTCACTGGAACTAAGTTGTGTGAGTTAACAAGATTACGAACAATCTTAATGCATTTCACGCACATTTTAACGATTAACTTTTTTTATAAACATACCCATTTCATGCAATTATCATACCGATAGTAACATACTTACTGAAATGAGTTGTAACGTGTGATACTCCCACGTGGTTACGGATAGGACAATTATTCGTAATGAATGTGCTAAGCAGATCTAATGGAAAATGTATGAGTTGCAGGACACGCAGACCTTTCGCGTAACTCACTCGCAATCGCGATCGACTTCAAAACAAAGCAATTGGTTCCATTTTGTCGGCAGACAAGCCTTCGATTTTCAAAATGAAAACGATTGTGATTGCGAGTGTGTTACGTGATAGCCCCTCCGGTCCAGCAGGCCTTTCGCGTAACTCACTCGCAATCGCGATCGACTTCAAAACAAAACAATTGGTTCCATTTTGTCGGCAGACAAGCCTTCGATTTTCAAAATGAAAACGATTGTGATTGCGAGTGGGTTAGCACATGCGGTACCTATAGACGGAGCTAAAATCAGATAATTAGTTCGCCAACATACATGTTTTTAGCACTTCTATGTGATAATTTGCGGTACCAATCGTTGGAGATACGAAAGATGATTATGACATCTCATATTATAGTAACAGCAATACACGCACGAGCAAGTTTATTGATAAACATACCGATTCCATGCAGTTATCATACTGATAGTAACTTACTTACTGAAATGATCTGTAACCTGTGATACTCCCACGTGGCTGCGGACAGGGCAATTATTCGTAATGGATGCGCTAAGCAGACGCGGATCTAATGGGAAATGTATGAGTCGCAGGACCCGACCCGGTCTTTGTGCTACCAGCATAATGAGCCAGTGCTTTGATGATGCTGTAAAGTAGGTTAATGTTGTTTGTTTACGTAGGCAGGTGCGTTATGAAATGAAATTGTGGATGTGTTTTTTGACGGCTGTTTTTGTTTTCTTGGTTGGATTTTTTATACCGAAAATAAAGTACCGATTTAGTTTGGTATACTGGTATTGTTATCAATTCTGAGTTTTATTTTTGATGAGTAGTTTTTTGTTTATTCATTATTTATTTATTAGGTACAGCGCGATTGAAACTAAGGAACTTTGAAGGTTGTTTTTTTCCTTTTTATTAAAGATATAAATATAAAAAAAACTCAATTAACTTAATACAATCATATTTATCCCACGGTAAAAAATTATTATTTTTTAAGAACAGATTATTTAATATTGGATTTAATATTAATATTGGATTTATGTTATTTTGTATCTTGTTAGTGTAAGTATGGACTGTACGTACATTGTCTGAAATAAAATTGATTTGATTTGATTTGAATATTATTTTTTTACATGAAATACCCATACTTTGGGCTTGTAACTTATTCCGTTTAATAGCTAGAGACCCATGGCATACCTAAGGTCTGTTCAATCTTACTTGTCTTATAACTTAAACAACTTTCATAGCTCAAAATTTACCTTTTTTGGCTAAAACAGCTATTTTAAACAAAATAAAGCAATCACAGACAATACATTGGCCAAGTGATGTCCATAATGTTTATTCAATTTACTTTATTTACGATAAAAGAGCTGTTTTAGCTAAAAAAGGTTCATTTTGAGGTAAGAAAGTTGTTTACTATACAAGACAAGTAAGAATGAACAGACCTTACACACACATACGGACAGCAGATAATAAGGTTCCTTTTGGCCCTTTGGCCACGGGACCCTAAAAATGAAAGAAATCCCTCAACAAACGAACACACGAGTATCGTGTTTGATAGATGATCCCCGTTTGAGTGTCATTGGCTATTATTAAGCGTCCATACATATTGACTGTCATACAAGTCTTGGATTGATGATGCGGATGACGGTACGTGACAATGGATGGTGAATCACACTGGTCAGCCTTGATTTTAATAATATATCATTAAAGTATACAAATGATGGGAAATTATACATGGTACATAATCATTCAGATTTGTATAATAATTGGGATTGTTCATATTTTTACAATTTCTCTAATTCGAAAACTATTATTGAGGAATAGGGTTTTAAAGCAGTTGTGCATTATTAAGTTTTTGAAATATTTATGTATTTTGGATATTTCGACAAAAGTATATTTAACCTTTGTTTGACTTTCGTTTTCGGCTTGAAGCCCTCCTAAGTGTATCTTACGTGTTAGGCGAAAACAGTTTGAAATAGTTTATTTTAATACACTATTACAATCACTTTTTGTCATTAGATATCATTTAATTGCTGTAATTTATTAGAAAATGCTAACCCAAATTTAAAATAATCATGTCATCCATAAAATGTCTGCTAAATAAATAAAGATATTTAAAAAAAACTATTGAGTGAAATACAAAAGTCAAATACAAAATTAATGAAATAGGTCTCTTAAAATTACCTATTCCTTCGAATTAGAATGTAAAAACCGTAAGTTATTCTTTTTACTCTATCCCAATTTTGGTTTCAATAAATAAGCAGTATTTTAAACATTCTGAAAGTAATAATAATATCAAGCATTTAAAAATGGCCCCTATTGCAGGTACATTAAAGTTTATAATAAAATACCTTTACTTTTACACGATAAGCCCAAGGACAATGTCTTTATAAATAATCTCAAAAAGCTATTAGTTAAGAAATGCTACTACATTATTGAACAGTTCTTGTCGGACAATGACTTAAAGTAACGATTAACTGTAAAAGTGGGTACCTAAGGTCTGTTCATTCTTACTTATCTTATATAGTAAACAACTTTCTAACCCCAAAATGAACCTTTTTTGGCTAAAACCGCTATTTTAAACAAAATAAAGCAATAACAGACAATAAATTGGCCAAATTATGTCCAAAATGTTTATTCAGTTTAATTTATTTATGATAAAACAGCTGTTTTAGCCAAAAAAAGGTTCGTTTCGAGGTTAGAAAGTTGTTTACTATATAAGACAAGTAAGAATGAACAGACCTTGGATAAGTTTAAACACCGCCACCGTCGTTTGTTATAAGAATTGTTTGTAAGTAATAATGTCATCTGAGAGATTTGATTTAAAATTATTACTGGATGGGTTCTTGACATAATTATCTTTTTTTTTACTTTTTTTTTAATTGACTTTTTAGTTTTTGTTTTATCGTAATTTATGTGTTAATTTAATTTAATTTTTATAATGTAATAATCTTTTTAATAGATAGCCCATTAGTATCTTAAGTAGGTATTGTTAACATGATGACATTTTTTTATTTATTATTTTTTTGTTTTTATTGTAGAAATAATTGTTTGCGGGTTAGTTAGGTAGTTTAGACTTATAAGTATATGTTGTGGTGCCCTTGCAGGGTGTCCACGAGGAGCTGACTAGTTTAAGACAACAACACCTGTCTGAAATGTATGTGCCATGTGACAACAATAAATAAATGAATATGAATATGAAAGCAGAGATGGGCAATATTTATTCGAATGACGAATAACGAATAAGTATAAACAAATTATTCGCGAATAACGAATGAAATTCTCGAATGATTATTCTTATTCGAATAAATTATTCGTGGAATAATTCATTTGCGAATAATTTATTCGCGGATAATTTATTCGTTGAATGAATTGCCACGAATCATTCACAAATAAATTACTGTACGAATAAATTATTCGCGAATAAAAATATTACGAATTATTTTTTATTCGAATAAATAATTAATTCGAATAATGCCCATCTCTGTATGAAAGTTATGTCATAAAATTAGTCGTCAAAATAGGTCTTTTTTTCGAACGCGATAAGTGTAAAAATATAGCAGATCGCATCATCTCAAAAATATGTCCCAATGCACCTTATTCCAGTGCAATTAGAACTTCGTAACATATTTATGAGAGGATTCTTTCGATACATATTTTTGCACATGACTGTCCAGACATCGTTTATGAGGCAAAACTTTGCGAAATTTATGACCTAGTAATTCTTAACAGTTACTTTTCACACATATTATGAAATTTGCATCATAAGATATTAACCAAAGACATAATTTTATTATTATAATAGTTAAGTAATGCTTCTTTACACACTTAAGTTTAATCTAAAATAATTAGATTGGTTTACAATTAAAAGTGTATTAGTAACTGTTCAAAACCTGTCAAGTTCCATTCAGTAAATGGGTTAGAGCTAAAGCAGTCGTTTACCTTTTTCTCGTTTACTGAAATTTTCAGGTTCTTTATTCATCTCACTTTGAATCTATTATCGAATCAAAACAATTAGATACTAGTTTTATAACACCGTACGTAGCGCTACGCTCGTAGCACCTCAATAAACTGTAGCTCGTAGCGCTACGTAGCATTATAACACCATTATCTCTCAGCTGATTCCGAATAATTCAACATACGGTTTAAGTTTGAACACATTAAGTACGATTTTAGCTTACAACTTATAGACCCTTGCTCGGTCTATTTGAACTACCTGGCAAGTTTACCGCAAATTCTAATCAAATAGGTTAACGCTGGTTTGATGGATCGACCTTTTCGACTAAAACGCTATACAAATATTAGAGGTTGATTTTACGATTTGTTAGTTTTGTTGATAGTTTATTTGAGGATATTTTAAAGGGTTTAATGTTTGAGGATTTCTCCAAAAATGTAAAAAAGGTATTAAAATGCTAAGGTTAGTGTGGAATAAAAAGGACGCTTAGTACAACAAACTGGTGTTTAACATATTCGTCGCCACTTAGTATTTATAGCGAAAACTATCTAAAATAAAAATTAAATAAATAAATACCAGGGGACAATGTCACACCAATTGACCTAGTCCCAAACGAAGCTCTTGGCTTGATCTATGGGTACTAGACAACGATATAAATACTTACATAGAGAAATATATAGGTACTTAAATACATATAAAGCATCCATGACTCAGGAACAAATATTCGCGCTCATCACACAAATATCTATAAAAGCTAGTAACAAAGTAGTTTGTTTAAAAGTGTTGTGTGTGTTGTATGTTGTTAGAAAAAAAAAAATATGGATCGCGAATGACACCCGCTGACGCCATCTATCGTTGTTTATTAACAACCACACTCATATGTCAAGTTGCATTGAAATTCAGAGTCTTTAAAAAAAAAAAAAAAACTTCCTAAAACGATGACTTAAACTTATTGCTATGACCAATAATGCCCTCCTAAGCAAAAATGCAATAACTAAATTCAATAGCCAAAGCAGATTCAACTCTCCTCTGTTTGTAACTAGGTTGCAATTTCTACAGATGTTTTGTTTGAGATAACGCCATTATGCTTAGTAGGGCAGAATAGTCCATTACATTGCAATGTTTCCACTGCAATACTTTGTTTATCCTCACCGTATACTTAAGTGAGCATTAGTGTACGTAATTGAAACAAAAATGGCGCCTAACAACCGCCTTTGGAATTATAAGGCGTTCGTGAATTCAAAAGCGTTTTTATACACCCAAGAATTTCCCGCCTTAATGACATATAAAGATTGTTGCAGTCATGGTTTATGAAAATGTAAATGAAGGCGATTATAATGTAGGAATTTTTCACAATATTTAAAATAATGTTGAGATAATTATGTAATGGCGTTATTAGAAACAAATAATTAAATAATAAAATTACTAGCATGTAGGCTTTCTATTTCAGTTCTCAAGGTTGGCAATGCATTTCAAGTCTTAGGGTAACATAGTCGTCAGATTGTAGTCTTAGAAATATAAATGTCTATAGATCACATCCCACTTACTATAATTTTTTTTTTAAACAAGAAAATGTACATTTTAGAAACGATGGTATGAGTAGTACAACAACAGACGGTCTCACTGCTAAATAGCGATCTCTGAGTAAAAAAACAAAGCACAAAGTACAGTAAACTTGAAATTTCAATACAAAATCTTATCTTTTAATAGTTTCACAACTTATTAGAAATAAATAGGATATTTTTTCGTTCTAAACCGATAGAGCTAAAGTATTTTTTATTTAAATAATATATATTAAAGAATATTTATTAAAGAAAATGATTCTCATACTCAATTGTACAAAAAAGTAATACCAAATAAAAAATTACAATGACATAATTATGAACTTGGATTTTTTTGTTGTTTAGTTTATTTAATCATCAATGTAATATTACAAAACAAATTGCATTTGCATGTCAAAAAATACAAAATTTAAACCAGTTTGCATCCGCATTATAAAAACATCTGTATATTGTACCATTCGCATAATACCGCACCGCCACAAGTACGGCGTTGAACACGGCTATTTGAAACAGTTACCCGTTCCCACGCGCGCGCTAACTCGCGACTGACACGCGAACTTAGCCGGGTTACCAAATTGCAGAGTTGTACCAAACGCTAGCGCAAGTACCAAGACTCACGAAACCTTTGTAATTCTATACCTGACCGTAAACCTAAAACTACCTTTAAATTAAACTTTTATGATGTAGTGCATAAAACTGAAAATGCTTTGATATCAATTTGGACTCGCATTTATGATTTTCGAGCTAAGAATTTTTAGTAACGCAGCGCCCGGAGGTATTTTATGCATTGTTTTGACTGTAAATATAAAGAAATGGCGATAAGAAAATTTATATTGCAGCTGCTTGAAATAATAAGTCATACAGTCAGCCAGGTAATAAAGATTTCAATTTAGATTTAAACCCTTATAAAAAATGAAAATGTCGGTAGTCAATTCCGTGCACCCATATCCCTTGTATAGCATCTTGTCGACCTTATTATTTTATCACATTATGTAGATAGAATCTAACCTTTAACCTCGTAAGGCCCAGTGTTTAATAGGATGTACATAATCAAGGCAATTTAATTTGAACTGTGTTGCTATAAGAATATATTTATGATAGGTTTATTTTCCTATGTTCATAAACTGAAAATGGCATTATCGGTCAATCGTAATTGAACTTTATTGCCTTGAAGTTAGGTTCAAAGTCCCACTGACAAAATACTCCGTTTGCAGTATGGTGGGCCTTACAAGGTTATGTAGCAGACCACATTTATTTCGACTGTACACCTGGCCAAAGAAAATGTGAGCTAAAGTAAACTAAAAGTGGCAAATACAAAAATAGGACCTGTTACTGATATTTAAAGAAGCAATGATCTAAAAATGTAATTGTAATTGTATAACTAGCTTGCCCGCATCTGTTTTTAGTAAACAATTTGAAATTATTTTTCTAAATATTTGAAAAGGGGTCTAGAATCTGTCAATTTGAAAACTTTTTTAATAATATTTCGTGACGTACTTTTCGTGAAGTTTTTGGACCGACTTGCGTAAAATATAAAAATAAATATTTATATTTTAAGCAAAAAATAAAACGAAGTTATTAAATTTTACAGTTTTAGAAAAGTTATCAAAAACTTTTCAAATCTGTATAAAAATTCAGGCTAAATTGACCTTATTTCGTAGAAAATAATGTTTATAACAAAATCAGCATTTTTTGCGTTTTCCATCCATAATATCTTAAATACGGAACCCTCGGGGCGCGAGTGTTTGCATGTTACGCTTTTTTAATCATACCTAGAGAGCGCCCATGACTTCGCACGCGTTAAATAAGTTTTTCGCTACTCCCCCTATTTTTGCTCCTTAGGGGATGAATTACCAAGAACCCTTTCTTAGTTCACCCCTAGGATATCCAAGATTTCTCTCTCAATTTCAACTCCTAGGTCCAGCTGTTTCGCTGTGCGATCGATCAGCTATTCAGTTTATTATTTTATATAATAAAGATTATTAGTTTTTTTAACGAAATCCACGTTTACTGTCACATCATTACCACAAAGTAAATTCAAGTAGCTTTGAATCCATTGAAATATACCTAAACAAAAACCTAGAGTTATTAATTCAGGGATCGCAAAATGCGAGCAAAATTCATTGAAGTGCTAGGGTTGTCAATTATGATATAATCGAATACATTAAATATGTATGGAGGAATGATTTTATACATATGCAAGCACTTGTTATCATTACGGTAATAAATTGCAACTATCAGTTCTCATGGTTTATCTATAATGTTAAACAAAACATTATTAAAATTGATAAGTAGGTACATTGTCTATAGATTTACAAGTATTATCTTGTCATGAATGTCAACCTGATTGTATTATTTGCATTGTGTCACCATCGTACTTGCGAAAATTATTAATTACTATCCCAAGTCTGAAATTGGGATTTATTTGATTCGAAATTTAAATATAATAAAAAATATACCAGCCAAACTGAGATTCAGATTTTGTTAAATTTCATCAGTAAAAATTTTTTTTTTGTATTATTTTAGTTCATAAATTTAGAACCATCGCCAACCCTAACTGGTTGTCATACGTCATTTCAATGGATTTTGCTCGCATTTTACGATCCCTAGTTATTATACTTTCATATTTTATTCGAACTTTGTACTTGAAGGTACTCATTACTTATTTAGAATTGTAAAGTAAGATCTAATGAGTCCAATGAATTGATTCTTAACGCATTTGATTCTCATCTCTATTTTCATTCAAAAAGAAACATAAGATTTTCTGCTCTTATAAAAACAGCCCATAACATTGTACAGTTCTTATAACATTGAAAACCTCATTAATAACAAAAGAAAGTCGACTGTTATTTCGCTATTAAATTGAAGATACGTCCTTTTAACTGTCATGGGTAGTTAGTCTTTCAAAATATTTAGTGCCTTACTTCTTAATTTTGTTGCATAAACGACTCCTTTTAGAGTCATTTGGCGTTCAATGCTTCGAGGCGTCGGCGTCTCTAATTACTACGTATTAATTATGAGGATCGTCTCGCGGTCGAATGGAGCTAATTATTTTATGCTCAGGATAAAGCATTTGTTCCTTTTGAGTCAAGATTTGGATGAAAAGATTTTATTAATAGACATGTACTTGGAAAAAGGACAGATAAAAGACTAAAAATATATTTGAGATCAATTTTGTGAAAAGAGAGCGAAATATTTTTTAAGACGGACTAACCTGTTTGGTTTTAGGTTTATTAATAGTAGTTTATGTGACTGTACATAATGAAGGGCATTAAACACGAGTTTCATAATAACATCACACAAGTGTTTAATGCCTAATTATGTATAGTTATGTACATACACTACTTTATCTACCCACATATCATAAGCCTCCATGATGCATTCAGGAGCCGCATATTAAATTTTAACCGGTAATGGCGGTAATGAAAATATTGAAAAGATTTCTGGCAGCTGTCATAGTTTTTTTTTAATTCAGAGGCAAACTAGAGTCGTCTCCAACTATCATAATATCGTTCGATATCTTACTTACTTGCGACATTATCCAATTTTGTATGCAAATTGACAATTCATTTCGAACTAAAAGTTATCTCGACTGATATTAGAATAGAGTTCAAATCAAATTTCTTTGTTTTTCAGAGATGTTCGAAATTTGAATTTCATAAGAACATTGAAATTGATGTTCTTATGAATCCATAATTTTACTGCTGCAGATAAAAAAATTGCTCTAACAACAGAGATAATTATTATGCTGGTCATAATTTGAGGTTTCTGAACGCATCATAGAGGGTTTATGATATGAGTGTAGATACAATATTTTTTTAAATCAATCCTAGACAGTGGGGGGATTTGTTTTTTGTTTTGCTTGTGTTTGCTTATGTGTGTACAATAAATGATTTATACGCAGATGGAGTCGCGAGTAATAGTTAGTAAAAGATGAAAACCAAAAAAGATGTTTATTCATTAAGTAGTGTAATGACTCGGGTTCGCAAGACAAGTTTACCACGTGGATTAGTAAATACAAATACCGATCTCTCAAGCAAAATCAATTTAATCAAGAAAGACTAAAATTAATAAATTAAATTCATCACAATAAAATAAAACATTTAAAAAAACACATAAACAAGGTTTCTGCTAACTACCTATTAACATATCCTAAAATAATAAAATGAAAATAAAATAAATTAAAGCATGCAACACAAGATAAAAATAACAAAAATAAAAAGACAAAAAGATGGATGATATCACAGATGTCGGATTCGAACTCGGTTCGGCTGCGCGCTCGCCCAATGTCCTTTCCGCTAGACCATCAGTCGCTTATAATTCCGGTCGAAAACAAGCTCCCGCATCGACCGCTATGACCTCCCGTAAGTATTCCTAAGATCAATTCGATGCTCCCGGAATTATGTAAATCTGAGCGGGTTTCCAAATATTAATTTTCTACAGACCCCGTGTGCACCGCACGCGAAAGGGCGTTTCCAAAAGCTGCGGACAATATGACCTGTCATTCATTACCCAAGCATCGCGCAGACATTAACATCTCACTATTCACAAATTACACACTAACACTTACCCCGTTACTACACAATCAACTCACGAATAATTTAACGCAATGATCACGCCATAACAAACATATTTGCACAATAATAATCACCAGCCGCGATCCGGCGTGATAAATTTCCTTTGTTCGATTTGTCATCTCCATGACATTCTCACCTTACCCTCATTTAGCTTGTTAAAAGACAACAATCATATACCGCCACTTGTAACGACAACTGACGTTTATTACTATTTTATTTAAACTTGTGAGTAGGTAATATGCGCACTACAGTAGGCCGCAAGGGCAGTGGGCACTTTTACATGTCAAAATCTACCCGCACTGCCTAAGTGGAGACCACGGCTGAGTAAAAACGCGGCAACAAACTGAATAGTCAGTTCTGTTTTTAATATTGCTTACGGCAATGATTATAATTAACCTAGTATTATATAAAACAGTGAACATAAAATGAAAATATCATGCGTAGTTGAGCAGGAAAACGTGTCAAAACTCAGCAAATAAATAAATAAATAAATAAGTAAAAATCTTAAACTTACGTATAACGTTGCAAGACAACCACTGTAAAAAAAGTTTCGATACTCTCCCCTACAGAAAACGTGTCCCCAGACAAGATACCTACTATTTCATGTTTTATGACTAAGTTATACCTAATTAAGTTATTTGGGTCTCTCGTTTATGACAAGCATTTTTGTCAGTTAAATAGTCCGCGACCCTATAGTAAGCTAAGTACCTATTTAATAAAATTTGAATGTGTCTAGATTGTAAGTCAAGAGAAGTTATAAATGTCGCGTTAAGTCCCCTTGCGTTGCCTGTTTAAGTACATATTTAGTGCCTATTTTGTACCGACTAAATCCTGTTAAAGTTCTGTTGGCAAGGCTCCAGAGAACTCAGTAATTACTGGGGTAAGTATTCATGTTGGGACTTATGGTAATAATCTACATAAGTGTAATTTATTTCAACAAGTGTAAATAAATATTACTATTTTTTATATTTTCTGCAAGAAAGCGGTAATTTTTAATTTCGGATTTTTGATGTTGCTTTTGAATATAAACACTTCTATCCTAGATAATAACGACAAAAACAGTTCTATTTTGAAACACTATTTTTAAAGTTAATCGTAAAATATGCTTGGGTTGTGAAACGGATAAGTACTCGCCGTAACACAACCGTTTTATTTTTCTCGCTTTAAATTTTATTCCGATAAACTTCCCCGCAGAGTCCGTTTATTGCTTTAGTATAATAATAACCTAAACATACCTACCCTACCATATTTCTTTTGACATATCGCACCTTCAGAACAATAGCGACGTAATTCAGAAATTTTAAATTTCGAGTTATGTTAGGTCTCTATAATAATATATTTATGACTTGAAGTTTGAAAGCCGAAATTTTGAATTAGGTCACTATTGTTCTGAAGATGCGATTATGGTATTGCTTTGAAATCAGCCACCATACCTGTCAATTAAATAAGAGTTATCGTTACATTGATACGATAGCATTTCAAAAGCAATATGGTTATAACAAATAGAATAATGCCCCTAAACAAACTGAAATTAGGTATTGCGTTAAAACAGGCACCCTTCTAGAACACTCGCCCACAAAATAAACTGACTCACTCAAACATAAAACATACCAATATTTGGTTTCACTGAACCAGAATGAAGCTAAAATACACTTGTTTTTAGGATTCTGTGGGCAATAGCTAAAACGAAAGCCTTATAGTTACACGATATGTGTTTGTATGTCACAGTTAAATTGTAATCAATACTTATAAGCAGAGGTCGGAATAGGTAGTGCTTATTAACCTAAACTTGACTCATGTTCATTCATGCGCGAGTGAGATGGGAATACGTTATTGAATGAAGATGCAACAAGTTTAGGTTAATAAGCATTACCTATTCCGACCTCTGCTTATAAGTCACCAAGCTGAATTACTAAAACATTTTAAAAATTTATATTTGATATCTTCAAATAAATACATTTTGAAAACAAAATGCTTTTTTTTGGGCCCATTTAGGAAATACTTTGCCCCAAATGCGTAATTTTTGCTAGATTTACATGTTTTTTTATTAACCGCCAAAACTGCTAAATTAACACATTTAAATTAAAGTATTTATAATTTAATCAATAAATCATCTAATCACTTTTAAGCTATACAATTGAAGAGCTTGAAATTCCTTTGTTTCATGGTAACGGCTACGGAATCCTTCGCTGAACATGACGACATGTGCTTGACCGGTGTTTTTGTGGATTGTACAAGCGGTGATGACGGCCGGCCTTTTTTGTATTGCCCTTGTCAAAAATACTTATTTAATATTTAACCCTTTTGTTATAAAAACAGCTGTCAACGAGAGGAGGTAAACGACTCCTCTAAGAATTATTTGTCATGAATAGGTTTAGACCTTTTTGTAGCATATTGTTGTTCTAGAATCCATGGAGTCGCTATTTCCTAATTATTATAAACATACCACTTCGATGTTGGCCTTCGATATTGTCATATTTCAAAATAAACTAAATGCTTTTTTGGTTCGGTTTAAACATACCTAAGGTCGGATTTTTATTCCCACAGAAAAAATGTAAACAAAGTTACGTCACTGTCAATGTGACGGTTCAGGGAATCTCAAAGTTTGGGCCAGCAAGAAATAT
Organism: Acleris literana; assembly: GCA_946894065.1. Taxonomy (NCBI): domain Eukaryota; kingdom Metazoa; phylum Arthropoda; class Insecta; order Lepidoptera; family Tortricidae; genus Acleris; species Acleris literana. The sequence continues at coordinate 24,729,075 of OX335671.1, read as the reverse complement.
AATATTAAGTTATCATTTCGCTCGAAACGTGATATAAAAACAAATTCGAGAAATAATTGTGATTAAAATCGCACAAATGAGTCACTGGAAAGCGATTACGATGGGAACACGAATTGTAAAGCAAAGCGAGTGAAGTGACGTCTCACATCAATCGAGCGGCCCTCGACTTGTTGACACAGGTGTCGAGTCAATGATACCAGTGCAATAAAATAAATTATGCATAAAAAAACAGTTTTCTCGTTTAAAATTAATACAACAAAGAGTTTATATCAAAATGAAGTTTGCCATCAACAAATTAAATTCTTCAATCTTGATTACAATATACAGTTTTCTTATAGAAAGTCGATTTCTTTTAAATGTGGAAAGTATAAATATTTTGAAAACTGCAAATATTTTTCATTAACCGCAACACCTTTGTTTACATTTTTTCTGTGGGAATAAAAATCCGACCTTACCAATATTTGAATATTTTGTTTGTTATTAAACGCTTTCATTTTAACTGTATTTCCGAATTAACAAAATAATGATATTAGAAATATGGCAATACTGGAGGTTAAAATCAATGTGGTATGTTTATAACAATTAGCAAATAGCGACTCCAAGGATTTTAGAACAACGATATTCCACCAAAAGTCGTAGACCTAGTCATCGAACTCTCACTTCGAACTTGACACAGTGTTTTATTAATGCCGTTTTATTTCTGAAGCAGAATATATAGTTTAGGTAGTGCAGTAAAAAAACTGTCAGCTATTGCTCTATTCTACTCGTCAAAACCTGATTACTTTTGACAAGTTATGCTTTTGTTTTTACTCGGCCGTCATTATCTGTTTCTCAAAACTAATGAGACCTAGCACAGTGGGTCTACGTTAAGTATAGCGATCCCGTCGCCACTTTCCGATAAGAGTTCTTAGATACCATAATATTGTATTGTCATCAAGTTTACATAATGTGGTCCTTTCAGCCCATCCAAAGCATACTTAAAACATTGCAAATCAATAAAAATTGTATTAAAGATAAAGAGACATTTATTCGCAACAATACAAAATTACATATCATAGATACAAAAAGAACAAGACACTGAGAATTGTTGCGAAACGGTCCCAACTCAGCATTCGCGGGGTATTCCCACCTGTTACCACCAATTTTTTACCACTGGTAACAGCTGGGAATTATTTTCCCACCAGTTACCACTGGTAACAGCTGGGAATTATTTTCCCACCAGTTACCACTGGTAACTACTGGGAATCAAAATTCCCAGCTGTTACCACTAAACTAATTGGTGGTAGTTATCACCAAATATTTTAGTGGTAACAAATGGGAAAAATATTCCCACTTGTTACCACCGAGTACTTTAGTGGTAATGGGTGGGAAAAAAATTCCCAGCTGTTATCAGTGGTAAAAAATTGGTGGTAACAGGTGGGAATAACCCGCATTCGCTAGCCATAAAGCCAGCACTGGTCTTCCGTTGGAACCGCTTGGTGAACAGACGGAATGTGACACACTTTACACAAAACAACGTTAAAAGAAAACAACATGGATTAAATAACAATAACACTAGAATAACGTTGAATGTAGCAAATTCAATACTGTCCTTGCTAGTTTATTCGAGACGTTATAAATCTATCGATACCCGCATGAAACACGAAGCCATCTTAAATAAGACTCACGTATTAAACCAAATTACAGGCCCTTTACAATACCGCTCAGAATTAGGTCCATGAGTCGCCGGAAAATGGCTGCGACGGGATTCGCTATTGAATTATAGGGTTCTCGAGGATCGGGACTATCCCGGCAATGCTTTGTTATTTTAAAGGGTTTTCCAGCATTGACGTAAGGATATTAAAATGGTGAATTAGATTGTACTTTTGCTGTTGAATTTGAAGAGATTTGTTCTTTAGAAAAGGGTATGTTGGGAATATTCTGGAAATTAATTGGTTCCAAAAAAGCTAATGGGATTATTGATTTTTATCTGTGAATTTGCTACCTACGAGACTGGCTGAATCTTTACTCTGTAGGAGCCAGTGTATGGCAATATTTAATCAAAAAAAAATTTTAATCGAGTTATTAGCATTCTACCTCTACCCCTTACCCCTAGATAAGATTATGCAGTGTTTCAGTTATGTAATAAAAATAAAATAAATACTAAAGGAGATTTGTGTGCGAAGAAGTTAAATTGGAGGCACAATGTAACACAAATTGACCTAGTGCCAAACTGAGCTCTAGGCTTGTACTATAGGTACTAGACAACGATAGAAATACTTACATAGAGAAATATATACTTAAATACATAGAAAACATTCAAGACTCAGAAATAAATACTCGTGCTCAACACATAAATACTTGCCCATACCGGGAATTTAACCCGGGACCGCTAGCTTCGTAGGCAGGGTCACCTACCAGCTAAGCAATCGCGTCGTCGGCGTCTTCGTATGTACTTTTAAAGTCCGCATGATGTCCGCATAGTGTTTTTATTTTTATGTATATCTATTAGTTTTATTACCCGTGTTTAAATAAATTTCAGTTGTAAGCCCTAAACTTACATCATGACCCTCATCACCAGCTTATAGCTGTCAACTGCTGGAAATAGGCTTCTCCATATGCACCCCACTGAGTTAAATTCTCAGCTACCCTCATCCACCTACTCTGCCCTGCTAAGCCAAATAGCATGTATCTCAGATAAAACTCCTGTAGCAATCGGAACCTCATTACTACATACATACATACATAAACTCACACCTTCGTTCCCAGAGTGGGGTAGGCAGAGCTACAGAATTACAAACATCTCTAAAAACTTGTTGATAATTCTATAACCACAATTTGCACAATTAGGCTAAGATGTTTACCAGCGTATTAGTGACAGGTTGCAAGCCCATCGCCTAACAGTACTACAAGCCTTTATTCCCTTAGTCGTCTTTTACGACATCCACGGGAAGACATGGAGTGGCACTATTCTAACTCGGCAACCACACGAGGAAACCCCATTACTAACTGGAGAAAATTGTATCTGCTTTGGCAATTTAATGTGAGTAACCACTTTTTAGCTTAGGAGGGCAGTATTGCCGGCCACCCTCCGGAAACCATCGCACTACCTCGCCTAAGAGCGTCTTACACTGCTATTGCCGATTCGCGATCTCCACTTTCATACCTATTTTAAAATTATACACATACTTAATAATGCTTTAATAAAAGAAAATGGAACGAGTACAACAATACATCGATAATTCAAATCCTGCCGTTGGTTCAGCTTCTACGACGGAAGTAAATAACTATGGTCTGTGCCAATTGAAATTGGCAAAGATGTAAACACAACCAAACGAACCAATTTACCATTATTCTGCCCTCCTAAATAAAAAGGACGTATGCGCAATTTGATGGTCAAAGTAAATTCAACCCTCCATCTTAAGAAATAAGGTCACTTATACATACGCGGTTCTATGAGACATACGCCCTTTTTTCTAAGGACGGCAGTATTAATCGATAATCACATACCGTTAAAGATCAAGTGAGGTCTTAGCAATAATTTATACACTTACTTGATCTTTACTTTCACATTAAGGTTAAGATTAAATAACTATTAATTGTACGATATTTTAAATAAAAACAGCTTGATGAATGTTTGAGGTTATCTGTCAAACAGTACCAATTAGGTTACATCTTTCGCAATTTCAATTGATACAAACGCTGCTAATTACCTTTCTAATTCAACACGCTATATCTCTTAACTTAAATCATCACCAAGCCCCAGCTGCAGTGATTCTGATTACTTTATTTATCAAAAGATATAGAGATTCAGGCTTTCCCTGAGTTATGGGGGGCATTATCCAGGTTGTCGTAACTTCTGGTGATTTAGGTTGTAACCGAGAAATAATTGGTCATTTGTCAGACCCAGATTTGTTTCGGGGAGCGGGGAGGCCACTTTATTTATTGACTTAGTTTTTTAAATGTCAATTGAATGAGTGTTTTTATTTAATAGTTTACTATTACGCTATTGGTACTATAAAGAAAACCTATTATTTATCAACCAACTGTATATTTCTGTAAGCTATTGTATCCCACCTTATCCCCGAATCATTTCTAGGTTATTTTGTAGTATGGTTACCTACTAAATACTAAAATGATACTGGACAGATAAATAAATGTGTACCTATAGAATGTTTCAACAATCTATATATATAAAAATGAACCCCTGTTTGTCCTGGTCACGCTTTAACTTGAGAACGGCTTTACCGATTTTATTCATCTTTTTTAAAATGTTTTCTAATACTTTGTAGAAGGTTCTTGCGTAATAAAAATCAAGAAAATAGCGCAGAAAAAAAAACAACTAGGAAAGTCGGAAATTTGCAGCGGGGCGAAGCCGCTGACGGGCCGGTAGTATTAAACAGATAATTATGTTGATGTGTTTGTATTTTTTATTTTATTTATTTAGATAACTTCACTCCCTTAATCAACTCGTCCACTCTGTAAATTTAATGTGCTTTGCGCTTGTGCTTAAACAAATATTCCTACCCGTATTACCTAAGGTTATAGGTATTTTCTGAGTAAGTTAGCTCCATCGTCAACGAAAACAAAACCATTTGATATAAAATAAACCTCTATGGCTTCACTGAAATATGAAACGGAACGAAAATATGAAATAGCCTTAAATAAAGTAATAAAAGAACAACCTCATTTTGTGGTAAGAAGAGACGATGATAGGAGCGAGTATAATTAATTACCAAGATACTCATATTAATTATAATATCTTAAACACAGCTCCACAGAAACAAAAATAGATTTGTTTGAAGTAAATTATGTTAACATGATGATTTAAGTTAATGTTTTTGCCAGTACCAGGTAGTGACCAAGAAAATATGAGAGGAACTTTGTAAGTTGTTACATCTAGTTTTAATAAAACAACTAAGAAATGGCTGAATGAAGTAATAGAATCAAGCGTACGTTTTCTAAACTAAATACTAAGTATAGAAGTATTCCATCTTAGTCCTCAGGATAGGCAATGTATTAGCGGTATTGTGTGTCTCAAAATCCGTGTACTACACTCAAAAAAATGAGAGCCAGCAAAGAGAGATTTTCACTTAGTTGACAAAAAATGATTACAATAATTAAGATATTATTTATATCGACCAAAGCTGATAGTTGACGACAGCAATTTCTTTAGTGATTCAACTAACATCTTGGTTGATGTATCTTACGTCTTAGTTGGTGTATCTATCGTCTTGTTAGGCTCGTATGGGATCAAGACGCTTATGCACATCAATCACAATCTTGTTACAAGCGACCAATTATTTTTTTCAGTGTATCATGTGTTTACAATCCGTTTGCGTAAAAAAAAAAACTTAGAGCTTAGGGGACTCGGTCAATTTATGTAAAACGATCGTAGTCCCCTTAGCTCTTAGCTTGTACTATGGGTACCAGAAAACGATAATCATAATTATATAGAGAAATACATACTTACATAACTAGAAACAAATTGACTAAGGGTATCTTGTGACGGGCATCACAGCCAAGATGACTTTTTATTACAGCGCCTGGAACAAAAACAATCGCTCATCACACAAATATCGAACCCAGAATCGCTTGCTTTCTAGGCAAGGTCACTACCAACTAGGCAAACACAATTAATATTTCTGCACATTTTTGCTCACAATCATACGGAATATCGTTGCTGTTACCCTGCTACTTTTCCTAAATACATTCCATTCTTTACCCTAAAACAAGCCAACAAATACCGTATGTATAAAGCGCTTATCTCGAAGACGGATGACGTGACGAGCCACAAAACACTTATTATTCCTATCTTCATAATATAATTTAAGATCGGACGTCAGTCTTATCAGGGATGATATACGGTATCAAGACAAAGGCCGCGGCGGCCGCTCGAACTATATATCACACTCGCCACTATTGTGCCTTTGTGGGTTTTTTGCTTTTCGTGTTAACGGTTTTTACACTGAGTTATGTTATATATCTTAAGGAAATGGTTTATATGGATGGTAATTAAATTAAAACATATCATGGGGTAATTTTTACTCGCAATCGACTTCAAAGTGGAACAATTGTTTTCATTTTGTGTGAAAACTCGCCTTCGGATTGACAAAATGAAAAGGATTGCGATTGCGAGTGCGATTGGCAATAGGCCAGCTAGTCCCAAATAGTGATGGGCGATTTCTGAAACATTGCAAAACTTTCCTTAACTGCGAAAATTACAGCGTCTGAAAGTTACATAATTAGATGGAAATGATTCTGACACAAGTAAATTTCATTTAAATTTAATGAAAAGTTTCCGTTACTTACATTACATGTCAAAACTATAGAAATTTTCAGAAATTAAACGATTTCACTTTGGTAACTTTCAGAATATTGCATGAAATTTTAGGTGAAAGTTTCACTTTCGAAACCTTCAGAATATTGCAGAAAATTAAGTGCAAGTTTCACTTTTGAAACTTACAAGCCGCCCATCACTAGTCCCAAAGTAAGCTATGGGTTTATTGGGCCATATACAGTGGTGGTCACATAATTAGGGACACTTGTATTTTTCCCATACTATTGCCTACAAATTTGACTTTTCAATTTTGACCACCATTCAAAAAGTTCTTAACTAATTTAATATTTGTTTACACTTATCGTTCATTAATGAACTAAGGTTTAAATGTATGTACAATTCATCTCTGTTAAAAACGGATCTTTCATTTTATAAGGATTTGAAAAAAAAAACCTCGCGTTCATACAAAGTTGTAAAACTTTGTAAGGACGGGTCAGCAAGTTTTTAAATCCCTATAAAATATAAGGTTCGTTTTTAACAGTAGTTCATTGTACATAAATTTAAACATTATTTAATGATTTAAAGTAAATTGTATTTAGTAATAAAATTGGTCAAGAACTTTTTGAATGGTGGTCAAAATTTAAAAGTCATATTTGTAGGCAATTGTATGGGAAAAAAACAAGTGTCCCTAATTATGTGACCACCACTGTAAGTAACTGTATACTTAAGTACGTTGTCATTTTAACGTCGTGTTTGAAGTGCTTCACTAATCTGTCAAAGTTAGTAAAGCGACAAGGTACAAAACTGTACAGCCACTTATAAGGTCCACTGTACTTGACACCGATAAATAAGTTACATAGGTAATAAGTAAGTATAAATAATAAGTACATATAAAACATTCAAAGCTCTGAAGACCTTAAATATTTGCAATCTCTAGACTGCAATCTTATCCCAGAGAATTAAGATCTGACACCCTAGCCAAGATCCAAACGCTAGTAACGTTTTTCTTTTCTATCACTCAAAATGTATGACATTCTCGTACGTTGCGATAAACCACGTGGTCAACTTTCATCGCATTCATTTGAGTAAAGAAAAGAAAAACGTTACTAGCAAGCGTTGATAGCAATGCGGAAAAAGCTGCACAATGTCCTCTGACACACATAATAAATCTAAAACAACATATTTCTTTGTCATTTAATGAAAAATATCAAGCAAAGCTATTGTATAGCACTTATTTAAAATTTCCCTCGTGTTAGGAAATATTTATAGATGTAATTGATTCTAAAACATTACTTAAAGTAAAGCTTTAGCAATTTCCCTAATTAGACGAGAGTAATTTCATGACCACTTGGCCAGTCCGAACATAATTCAGCTGCCTAATCCACGACCAGTCCTAATTCCACGATTAATGCTTGTAAAACTTTGACAACCGAATCTTCCCATAACTTACTTAGGCCTAGTATAATCCAAAGAGAATTAATTTATGGAGCCCATCTCGCCCTTTAAGTAAAATATTAATGTAACGCGACTTAGGTCCCACTTGAATATATTATAACTGCCTTTTAGGATTTATTCGTTAAGGTCATAAAAAGATTTATCGGTTTAAAGAGTTTGAAGTAGCATACTCGGCCTCTATTCTACCGTCCTGCTTGGAAAAAAGGGCGTACGTCTCATAGAACAACGTATGAATTAAGGACCTTATTTCTTAACATTGGGGGTAAAATTTACTTTGACTACCAAATTGCGTATGCGTCCTTTTTATTTAGGAAGGCAGTCTACTAGGTTAAACCATATTGCCTTTGACATGGTTATCGTATCGTTTTGAACTCGGCCGCCATTACTGTGAAGTAAATAAGAGCTATCAAAACGTTAACAATACGATAGCAAGGCCTCTCTACGAAGACAAACAATATTGCTTTTGACCTTTTGTCAAACTGGTAAATTCATGGCGACTGAGTAAAAAACAATACGATAAATGACCATAACACGTCAAAAACAAAGTTCCAAACTAAGGCTGCGGGTCCACTGAGGCGGAGATGAGCGGAGTGGAGCGGAGCTGTGCCAATATTAACCAATAGAATCTAAACTAACGTGCGCAAGGCGCGCTCGACGTGACCGCATGCGCCTTCTATTGGTTAATATTGGCACAGCTCCGCTCGTCTCCGTCTTAGTGGAGCCGCAGCTTCAGGTCTAGTTTTGTGCTATGGGTACTACGAGTATACAATAATAAACATACTTATATATATTTTTTATGCGTATAGAAGAGTTATTATTATCGTTTCAACCGAAAGACGTCCAACTGCTGGACATAGGCGTCCCCCAAGATTTGCTACAAGGGCCGGTCCTGTTCTGCTTGCATGCGGTTCAGTTCGGTTTCCCAAAACCTTAGCCACGTCGTCAGTCCACCTTATTGAAGGTCTACAAATGCTGCGTCTTCCAGTATGAGGACGCCACTCAAGAACTCATCAACCCGGCTATGTGCCCCGCCCAGTACCACTTAAGTCTATCAATTTGTTAGGGTTATATCAGTGACTTTGGTTTTAGTGAGGAACCTCATTTCTGATTCAATCACGCAAAAATATAGAATAATATGTACTAAAATACATAGAAAACTTCCAAGACTCAGAGACTAGCGCTGACACAAGCATTTGCTTCAGGTATATCTGAAACCGAAACCGCGAAAGCTAGCTTCGTAGGCAGGCTCACTACCAACTGTAGCCTAACTACTGCTAAAAATTGCAACTGCAAATTTGAGGGATCGTGCCATTCGCACAGTGGTTTAGCCGCAACGATATCGCATGGCTGCCATTATAATGCAAGTCACAGCAAAGCCGATACCTCAATACCGCATGGTCGCATTGGTACGAGTACATCGTATATTTAGTTAGATATAGTGCCATCAAAATGTAGTTACTGATACTTTTAAGTTTAGAATTGTGTACATTTGTAATTAAGTCGGTATTAATTGTGCACAGGTTAAGCATTTTTCTAAGTGACCCTCTTATTCACAAACGAAAAATAACTAAAGCATGCTTCATATATATATATGATATGTTTTTTCCTTATCTTTCACAGCGACATTTGAATTTGACGGGAAGATACAAAGCGTACTTTAACTACAAAAGGATTGTTGTACGTTGATTAATATAGTATTTAAGCCTTGTGTATTGTTAGTGTGTCATAAATAAATGAGCAAAGGTGTACTCAAAACCATTATTAATCCAGTATCACGCTTTATCCAAAGAAACTTTCTTCCTAAGCTATCTTCCTGGTCTTTCCGCTAGATTTTGTGGTGATTTTCATTGAAATGGCTTCACGCACTTTTCTTACATAAAAATGATGCAGTGCATACAGTAGTTCGGTTTTGACTCTAGATAATGCTTGGTAATGGCGGATTGACCCTTTCGGCGATGGTCCTTATCTTTCCAATATACCTAGGAACTAACGCAGCTCTCTTTAGTCACGGATCAAAAATACGAATGAAACCTCGTCTAATCATGAGTGACGCATGCGAAATGGCTGGCTGCGTGCACGCACACACGTAAATTGTCACTCGTGCTGTAGCTTATCGCGTCGTCTTACCTAGTGTATCTGTGTGCTTGCGGTAAGTCGTGTATAACGAATGAAAATGCGGACCTTACATGCTTCACACCTTTTTAGTCCGTATTTTTTATGTCCGTGGCTGCAGTCTATGTAATAAACTCCTGCGCGGGCCTATTATGGTCGTGTTTATCGATGTGGATAAACGTGGATAAAACATTTGTCACTTTCTGACCAGTAGGTATGTAAGTGCGAGAGTGACGGATGATTTATCCACAACTGTAAAGGCGACCATAATACGGGCCTAGGTGTTTGATTCCGAAACGTTGTGTTGTATATTATTTATAAATAACAAGACAAAGTTTCGTATTCCAGTTTTTTTCTTAATTAATGGGTTACGCTCCTTGTTTTGACAAAGTGTATTTCGCCAATGTCGAGTTGTAGATAATCACCATGAAATTCATTAAAGAAATAAGTCCGTGGATATCACACGCGAGGACAATTTGTTCGGTTAAAGAGTATTTACTTTGGTGGACTAAACAGAACCACATGGGGTTATCTCCACGCGTTTCTGTCTAGTTCTTTATAGTATTAGTATGAAATAATAGAAGTTTATGTGGCTGGTACATAATGAGAGGCATTAATACACTTATTAAAACCGAAAGAGTTTTATCTGAGTTTGCCTTGTATCTTAATGTTTGCATTAAAGTATCGGTCACCGATACTTTAATGTGAACATTAAGATGCAACCACATTGATAACCGATACTGAAATAACATGCAATCTTTAATTTTAACAGTAAAATATAATCACAGATACAGGTCTCTCAATAAAGGTCATTTGCTTATCAATTCAACATATTATAGGGAAATTATGATATGGATGTAGATAAAATAATATTGATTACACTTCACATTAACCATTATAACACGAAACACAAATATTTGTATAATATTAATTAATTTACTTAGCAAAGACATTCTAATCAGGACCGCGTTTCAAATTATTGCGCTAGGCATATTAAAGCAAACAGCAATCTCCATAATCCCTACTAGTCTACCGTGTTGACAGAACCGATCCGACACGGCGACGACACGACAGTCTTTCGGAGTCATAACGGCTCATCTATATTCAGAGTAGAATAAGACAGCCCCAAGTTCATTTCGACTTAAAGTAAGTTCATTCTAAAGCGTCCGGAATGCACTGTCAAATGCATAGTCCGAGAATACCCCGATCTCCGCTCTCATCTCATAAATCAAGCCTATTGTGCCCACTTGGCCCGGCATGATTGTTTAAAATCACGAAGCGTGCGTATGATAAGATTTATACACTGCGGCTGACACTTAATTTCGTTCGCTTTCCCTTGACGGCCTCGTATTATATTTTTTAGGTTTTTGCTGTGGCTGGTAATCGCCGTGTTTGCGTGGGGGAAAAGTGATTGTATGAATAACGTTTACTTTTATTCGTGTAATTGGTTTTGCTGAACGTTTTAAAGGCTTTTCTAATATAACATGTTACGTTATTGGGGACATAATTTCTCTTATATTTTTGACATAGACCCAAACTATATTCTAGGCTTGTATTATGGAAACTAGAAGACGATAAACATACCTACTTGTGTAGATAAATAAATTACATAATAATTATCCAAGACTCGGGAACCTAACTCACGTTCAGTACACAAATATTTTGCCGTGCCAGAAATCGAACCAGATCATTACTTTTAGCTGACTTAGTTAAATACATAATATTTTTTTATAATTAATTAAAACATACCGCCTCGCTATTAACAATTCTAACAATAACGTCACATTTCTTAATCGCTTGCCTAAGCACACGTGCGCGTGCGGACATGCAATCTCACACAGTAGTAGTGTGCTTATGCCGGTTCTAATTCAAAATGTGGTGATTTTGTGGTTCCCCCCCCAACCATTCCCAGTGCAGCATGCCTATGTCAGGGCACCATTCAGGTTTTATTCAATCAGCGCCTGGCATCGGCACTTAGTGCGTCAATGAAAATACGTCAGTTGTAAAGTATTTTTTGGTAAATAATCCATAAAACTATATAAGCAAACAAGGAATTAGACTAAATTGTTATAAATTGGTAACATAGGTATATTTAAGAAACAAGTCCGCTAAGCGGGCTAATCACATACCTAATGGTGGGGTAATCTCGGAATTTGACCCTAAAATTGTGATAAGTGTGTATAGGCAAGCAGGTCCCCAGTTCCAATGTGTAAAACCATATCGCCTTTCACATGTTATCGTATTGTCAACGTTATGATAGCTCTTATTTGCTTGACTATGACAAAAACAATACGATAACATGGCTAAGCCAATATTGTTTTAGGCTGCGTTTCCACCAGAGCTATGGGAAGCAGCTAAGCGGTGTTGCGAGAAAAAATCCACACATAGTATAATGAGGCTATTAAAACAAAATAATCCCATTGGTGGATTTTTCCTCGCAACACCGCTTAGCTGCCTCGCACAGCTCTGGTGGAAACGCATCCTTACCCTGTAAAAAAGAGGCCCAGGCGCAATTTTCTGCCCGTTTATGCTTGCACGCCTAGCGGCAGAATATGAAGTGATCTTTTGTTTGTATCACATCATCAACATACTCGTAACATGAAATTTGATTGACCTTATTTATAACCAAATAAGGGCTATCACTTACGATTGGATTTTAATTGTGATTTTGTTTTAAACTTTAAATTTAATTTTAATGTTTTAATTTGTGGGCAATACGGAAATGTTATTTCTGAAATAAATAATTTTGTTTTTTTTTTAACTACCTACATCTCTGGTTGGACAAAGCACGTGAGCGGTTATCTACATGTGTTCATGAAATAAATATAGTTATTTTTTTACATCCCCTTGTCTCTGACACAAAAAAATTATTAAGCAATGACGTCCTAATTCAAAAGGACGCAGAAAAAAAAACACTTTTCAACCTTTTTCGATAGACTACATCAAAGCATTCTCTGAACATACAAAAAAAATCGTAATTATTACTCGTATTTTGTTTATTTTTACGTACATACGTCCAAAAACATGTAATTTCCCAACCAACTTGGTTCTATTTGTGCGAATATTGAGCAATTAATGATTATCTTCACTTTACTAATGAGTCAAGGACGCATTATAACCAAACCATTATTAGTATTTAGTACCTATAATAGGGAAATAGGTCTCAACAGAATCACAGCGTTGGCTTCACAGCGAGCATATGCTAGCTGAGTTGGGACCGTTTCGCAACACTAGCACTACAGTGTGTTACCGGCATGCGGGCATTTATGAAAACTGCCGATAATATGTTGCTTTAGCAATTGTTTGCAAGTATTATCAATTAAAAAATAATTAATATAACTTCACAATATTTTTTCCTAGATACTGTCCATTTTTAATGTAGTGCATGTGCTGCGTGTTTATCGTTATCAGTATCGCTGTTGCTTAGTACAAGGCATGTCGTGATACGGGGGCAAATCATAATAATCAAAGTATCCGTCGACTTGTCAAATTGCTGTGCTTTACATTGCCGGCAATTAAAATTTTGTTAGAAAGTTAACAAAGCCTGAAAATTTGTTTATTAATTAAATTAATGTCATGGTTACGTTACAGATATACGTTATTTTAACCTCCTTTATAAAAAGCCCGGGTGCTGGTAACACACAGTATAGGGGCACGTTTTATAAAACTACAAGTAACAATTTTACAGGTCTAAACCGGCAACACTGCTCAAATGCCTGATCGTCATTGGTCGAGGTTGTGTCAAATGGAAACTTGTAACGTGTAAATTGTAATAAGCTTTATAAAACAGGCCCCAGGTCGTCTCTTTTCCTTTATTTTTGTTACTTTTTTTTTGTCTGTATGTTATTTTTGTGAATAAATTATTTACTTACTTACTTACACACAAAACAAAGCGATATATTATTCTACAGTGTGTTTTTTTTAGAATGATTTAGTACTCACAAAGGCTTCTATAAAAACGAAGCTTTATTTTAATGGAGCTCTCGCTTTAAGGAAAATTATATCAGAAAAACTCAAGGAAGTATTATTTTTTCATTACGTTCACCTGAACATGACATTTTTATTAACTATCTTTTACACGCGACTGTCTTTAAAGTGAATTTCTTTTATCATTATTTACTTGGGGGCTGGATATTTTCTGAGGGAAAAAGTTTCTCATAGTTATTCAAACATCATCATCATCATCATCATGTCAGCCGAAAGACGTCCACTGCTGGACATAGGCCTCCCCCAAGGCTCTCTACTCAGACCGGTCTTGTGCTTTTCGCATCCACCACGTTCCCGCGATCTTTACAAGGTCGTCACTCCAAACAAAGCAAAACAAAACTCCGTTATTCAAACATATTGAGTTAATTTAGGAAGCTGTCCCAACTGCTAATTGCTAACTCCCATATTCATAAAAACACTAACCTACACCCTTAGAATCTGTATAAATGAATAAGTGGGTATACTAATTAGCCTTTCCTAAAGGAATATAACCTTTTTTTTTTAATGGCGTCTACAAGTTATGTAATTTTGCCAATGTCAAGTATATATAAGCAATTGTACGGTGAATCGTTAACCTTATTCTGTTTTATTCCCACCTGTCCAATAAGTCTAAGGACCACACAGGCATTACAATTAGAGTTTAGTGTAATCCACAAAATAAGGTGGGCTGTAATGCTATTGTGGCCGACACAAAGGCATTATTTGGTATTGTGAGATGATCTTAGTTGAAGATCGGCCGGAAAAGAATGTGCCTCTAGTTTATCAGGTGGTATTGTTGATGGAAAGACCTATTCATACGGTTTACGAGGGTATTTTTACACCAGGGTTTCGTATGAAAATGGTAAAAAGGAACCAATATTTAAGTACCTACACTTTTTTTATGTGAAGTCATCCGTTTTTCTATTAAATTATGAAAGATATCAACTTGAAATTTGGCATAAGTATTTTAATAACTTGCTTGCCCGCATCTGTTTTGAAATCCTGGCTTAAAAATAATTACGCGTAAAATAATAAAGATGTAAAATTTTACAATTTTGGAAAGAAAATCAAAAATCTTTAAAAATCTGTATTCTAATTTAGGCTACTCAAAATGAACCTCATTGCATAAAGAATAAAGATCATAGCAAAATTAGTATTTTTACGTTTCCAACCATATTATGTTAAATGTGGAACGGCGAGCGACTGTACGACTCGCCTTCACCGGTTTTTTTTATACAGATGACTAGCTGTTGCCGCTACTCTGCTCGCGTAGAAGTCGTTTATCGCTGCTCGCGTTAAAAGTACTTTATGTCCAGGTACCTTATGTCTTTTCTCGGTTTTCAATCTATATGAAATTTCGTCGGATAAGCAAAACCCGCCGTTTAGACGTGAAAACGTAAAAAACACACAAACTTACTTTTATAAAAAAAAAGTACATGATGATTTTTTGTTTCATGAACTTATTTTTATTTAAGGAAATATAAGATAATCTCGCAAAATATAAGTGAGTTAAATCAAACTTAACAACTCTTTGGAGCTGCCTTGTTTATCTCTAAACACAATAAAATTATTGTTTAAAATCCGTTCATGAACTTGTCAGAAGATATTGATAAACAGCTACAATATTATTGTGGTATAAAAGCGGAATTGGCTTTATCTTAAGTTATTTATAGTTAGTGTAAATAAATATTTAAGGATAGGAGAGCCAATCTGGTTTTTACGACAGACGAATATAGCTTGTTGATAATAATAGTTACGTCACTGATATCAATAATAAGAGTAAATAGATATTAAATTGTGTCTCCATTTTAATAATAAAGATAGGGAGTTGCTTCACTTATCGGACTTTTATACAACACTGCATACACAATTTAATTTTTGCAACAGTCAGAAATCAAATCTAGTTTTTAATTTAGCTTCCATTCGTTAAATTTAAGCATCACATACAAAATGTTTTAAAAAACAAAAAACCGCCTTCAAAAACGCAAAAAATAATTTCTTTAAAATTGTAGGCACCTAATAGGTTAGTCCAACTGATGTCGGCTTTTTGTTGAAAATGTTGTGGTCGCCGACTTCAGTTAGACTAACCTATTAGGTGCCTACAATTTTAAAGAAGTTATAGATATTTGTTCCATGAAAAATGTATGAAGGAAAATTAAAGCGCTCTGCTTCAATATTATATTTTTAAACTGTACTTTAAATTCTAGTTAATTTGAATTTACACGTTTACATTTACGGAAACGATAGTTTTCGATAATAATACGAGTATTACTACGGTACAACGCCGTGGCGCTATTTGTACGCAATACGCGACTGTGCCGCTAGATGGCTCTGATACCAAAACACGCAGTCAAACTGAATGTCAATGTACAATTCAGACTTTATTTCTTGAGCATTGGCGGCCTACTCGTTCGGGGTGTTGACTCGTGTTCGTTAGATACCGAGTTCGAACCCCAGTAGCCGCTGATGTACTATTAATAGTCGATGCTCATAGTCATAAAGTTTGAAAACCGAAAAATTCTATATTTCAGTCTTGAGAAATGTTATAATTCAAAATAATGTTACGAATTTACTTCGGGTAAGATTGAAATCTACTAAAGCGATGATGCCGAACTCGACCCAGAACCGAAGAAAAAAAGACTGCTGTCCTTGAGTTCGGCATCAAAAAAAGTAAAAAAAGGCGAAATAATTTACTTTCATACAGTTTGTGAGCATAAATAATTGTATTCGGGTTGTAATCAGGCTTCAAAATTGAAGGTGGATTAAACTATAAAACCATATGGGTGAAAGAGTCGTGTCACATAATTTTCTGCAGGTAAGTTCCAAATCGACCAAAATGAAATCGATATTAGCTCAGAACGGCGCGGTAAAAAGATCCCGAGATCTACAGTAAAAAAAAAAGTTTCTGAGAGAGCACATTATAAATGGACTACATAAAGTCCGTGAGCACAAAGTATAGGATTCGTGTCCTAAAGAAAAAGCTTCAAAAATTGAGGTGCACTAAAGAATAAAAGCACATGGGTCTAGAAAATTAAAACAGGATTGTCGGGGTATCCCAGGTACCAGGAGAAAATGAATGCAAGAAGTTTAATTTAAGCCAGCGATTATAACACGCATGGGCCAATCAGAATTATCTATGACGCGAACAGATATAAAGAATATGATTAGATAGAGGTATATCATTCACGTCGCGGTACTGTAACGATAACATTTTCATTAGAAACAGAATTATGGTGTGTTCTATTTCGATTTTGGAGGCTGTGAGGGCCTGTCAGGCAGTGGGCCTAAAACAGGCAAGGCATGAACACGTGAAGAGATTGCATACGTTTATATAGTCATTCCAGTGCTGCAGTGGTTCTTCATCTTTAGGTTCAAACTTCTCGCTGGATAACTGAAATCCATCACCAGCAAGAAATGTCTTAGGAGATTTAACATGATTTTTGTTTATTTCAAGCATGACTTCAGTTTCTGTGGCATCGCCGCTGGCTTTGATCACTGTAAATGGTTAACTTTGCATTTTTATTTTTTTGTTAACACGTTTTGTATGCACGATCTTAAAATTAATTTTATGCTTTTAAATTTTAAAACCCAACTGCTTACAAAATTTTCAGCCAAGATAACGTAATAAATCCATTTCTGCCAAAAAGTGTCATCAAGATGTTAATGATTTTAACGTAATAATAATAATATTGATGGTTAACTCTCCAAACTACGCCACGGTACCACTAGATAGCTCTGATACCAAAAACACGCAGTCACATAAATGTCAGTGTACAATTCAGACATATATGACGAGAATCGTCTGCCTACTGGTTTAGGGATTTGACTTGTGATCGCCAGCCATAGCCGCGAATGTAATTTTTAATAGTCGATGCTCATACATTTTGAAAACCGAAAAACTTTTAATTCTTCTGTTTTGAGGAAGGTTATAATTAAAAATTGTTTTACGAATTTACTTCGGGTAAGATAGATCTACCAAAGCGATGTTGCCGAGTTTGACCCAGAACCGAAGACAAAAAGACTGGATACTCCTGAGTTTGGCACCAAATTAAAAAAATGAGATTTGGAAAGAGCAGAAATAAATGAACTTCATACAGTCTGTGAGCACAAAGAATAGTATTCCGCCCTTAAATAGGCTTCGAAATTGGAGGTGGACTAATAATAAAATCACATGGGTCTGGAAAATTAAAACAGGACTGTCGAGGTAACCCAGGTACCAGGAGAATATGAATGCCAGAAGGTAAGTTTT
Source organism: Acleris literana (assembly GCA_946894065.1). Classification (NCBI taxonomy): domain Eukaryota; kingdom Metazoa; phylum Arthropoda; class Insecta; order Lepidoptera; family Tortricidae; genus Acleris; species Acleris literana. Next base: position 24,711,034 of record OX335671.1, on the reverse strand, counting down.
AGCGAGCCTCTATCAGATGCATGGGCTAATCTGAGATATCTATGACGCGCACAGATATAGAGAAGATAAAATGGTTTAATCGCCGACACTCATTTCATAGAAAGATTGACTTCGCCGAATTTTCATTTCATCGACAGAAATTTACACGTGAAACCAGAAAACCTCTTGAAGTCACCATTGTAAGCAATGTAAGACGGGACTCACTCTGCTCGCAGTGGAATGCGGACATAATCTTTAGGAACAGACTCTTCGGATCCATTTCTTATGAATGATATAACTCTATCACTTATCTTTTCTATATCTGTGCGCGTCATAGATAACTCCGATTAGCCCTTGCGTCTGATAAACGCTTCCTAAAACTAAACTTCTTGCATTCATTTTCTCCTGGTACCTGGGTTACCCTGATAATCCTGTTTTAGTTTTCCAGACCCACGTGCTATTCTTTAGCCCACCTCCAATTTTGAATTCTGGTTAAGGCTCTTACTTAAATTATGCTCTCTCCAAATCGCAAAACTTAAAAAAATAAAATGATGTCGAACCCACGGAGCTCCGGTCTTTTTTTCTTTGGTTCTGGGTCAAGCTCGGCATCATCGCTTTAGTAGAGTCCTATTTTCCTCGAAGTAAATTCGTAACACTATTTTTAATTATAACATTTCTCAAGACGGAAGAGTTATGAATTTTTCGGTTTTCAAACTTTATGTATGAGCATCGACTATTCAATAATTCATTAGCTGCTGCTGGGCATTGAACTCGGTACGAGTCAACATCCTAAACCAATAGGCTTCCGATGCTCTTTATAAAAAGTCTAAATTGTACATTGACGTTTAGTTTGACTGCGTGTGTTTGGTATCAGAGCCATCTAGCGGCACCGTTGCGTATTATGTACAAGTCAGTGGCAACTTGCGCCACGGCGTTCTACCATACTAGCATTTCGGTATCCTGATCATCATTTGACAAACTTTCAAGTAATCAATTAAAACATATATATATATATATCTATAAATAATGTTAAGAAAAAACAGTTAGAGTCGTGACGGCTCTCAGAAAACTCTTCTGCCAGACAACCGTTAGCCGCGACGCGCGCACGCGCACCCGTACCGCGGCGGCGGCCAGCACGTCGGCGCGGCGCGCTGACCAGTCATAATGATTGTATTCATTAATTCAGTTGTTTTGAAAAGTTTGTACAGTTAATATACTCAAGAGAAAAAATAATCGAAAAATAATTAAAATTTCGAAAAGTTTTTCGGAATAACAAAAATTTTCAAGATTGGTTCCGATTTCGCTCCAATAAATCAAAAGTTTTGTCAAATATTTTAAAAGTTATTATGTAGAGTACGAGATATGTTTTACAATTGTCGATTGTGAGAGGGCCATGGACAAATTGTTGGTGACGCATGAGTTCGCGCACGTGGTAAGTGGGTAGGCAAGTGCGTCGGGGCGGTGGAAAGACGCTACTGGGAGGAGCTGGATGAACTGTGGCTGTCGCTACCGGGAGCTTGCAACATCACTGGCGGACTACGGCGATCTGATCAGCAAATACAGTCTCAAAAACATCGACGAGTTCCATGCGGAGGCATTCACCGAGTACCACCTTAGTGACAAACCTTCGGAAATAGCTGTATCAGTCGGAGAATTGATAAATAAATATTTTTTCAAGAATTGAGTAATTAATTCTTTGATCGGTTTTTGTAAGCTATATAAAATAAAAAAATAAAATTTGCGTATTTTTGTTTCCCCTCAGTAGGAGTAACTTAATTAACTATATCATTTTGGTTCCAAATAATAAAAACAAAAAGTATATGTAACAAGTTATTTTTGCACAATAAAAATCCAATTGTACTTTTACTCTTTGACTAGATAATGAATGTGCGTGATGAGGACTTCTAAACACAAAGAAAAATAATTTAACAATAAAATGAGAAAACGTTTGCTTTTTTTTGTGTCATACGTGCATACACAAGTAATTTTTTTGCGAAAATTAAAAAGAAAACCGAATTTTTAATTTGGTTTCATTAATAAATTATGAGTATCACGTACAAAATTGAAACAACGTTGTGGAGATCTGATGTGTTCGTTATTCTGTAGATCTATTAATGTTATTGAACTGTGCGTTCTTTGTCCCTTATACTACTAACAGTGCAACCATTTTCGTAACGTAAGCAGCCAGCGCCGTGCGAAGGCGTCCTTGCAAGGTCGCCGGCGCGCTGCGCAGCCAGCGTCGTGCGAAGGTATCCTTGCAAGGTCGCCGGCGCGCTGCGCAGCCAGTCGTGCGAAGGCATCCTTGCAAAGTCGCCGGCGCGCTGCGCAGCCAGTCGTGCGAAGGCATCCTTGCAAAGTCGCCGGCGCGCTGCGCAGCCAGCGCCGTGCGAAGGCATACTTGCAAGGTCGCCGGCGCGCCGCGCAGCCAGCGTCGTGCGAAGGCATCCTTGCAAAGTCACCGGCGCGCTGCGGAGCCAGCGCCGTGCGAAGGCATCCTTGCAAGGTCGCCGGCGCGCTGCGTAGCCAGCGTCGTGCGAAGGCATCCTTGCAAGGTCGCCGGCGCGCTGCGTAGCCTGCGTCGTGCGAAAGCATCCTTGCAAGGTCGCCGGCGCGCTGCGGAGCCAGCGCAACGAAGATTGCCGATTTCTATCCAGAAAATGGTTGCACTGTTAGTAGTATAGGGGACAAAGAACGCACAGTTCAATAACATTAATAGATCCACAGAATAACGAACGCATCAGATCTCCAAAACATTGTTACAATTTTGGACGTGATACTCAAAATTTATTAATGAAAACTAAAATTAAAAATTCGGTTTTTCTTTTTAATTTTTGCAAAAAATTAACTTGTGTATTATTATAATTATTTTTCATTGTGTTTAGAAGTCCTCATCACGCACATTCATTATCTAGTCAAAGAGTAAAAAGTATACTTTTCGTTTTTATTATTTGGAATAAAAATGATTTCGAAAAATCCAACTTTCCGCACGATATACCTACACACACACACTGTTTGAACAACTGTATGAGTATTAAAAAGATTTTTCACTTCTTACCTTTGTTACTATGTATTGTTACTTTGTACCGTTAGTGGATAAAATGTACTTAAACTATGCATGTATCCAACAACCTTCTCTGAGCAACCTTCTCCAATTATAATATTTCCGTTATCCTATAATAAATAGGTATCTAATAAGTTTTCCTTTCTGTTATCTAAGTGCCCACCAATTTACAGTAAAAGATTGTGTTTTATATCAATCACGTTGTTGCGATAAGGAACGACTTTTTAAATACGCGCAAATGCCATCTGGAGCGATTCTATCTGCGTCTACTACGTGCACCTCCCTCGCAACTTCGTGTGGCCTATTCGCGCAACCAACTAAATGTCAAAGCAAAGCAAGCTTCGCCGGAAAGCGGCATCGAGGACAAACAGTGGCCCTACTCTCCTCGGTAAAACCATATTACTTTTGAAATGTCGTCGTATTGTTTTTTACTTGGCTGCCATTACTGTCAGGTACAGGAGCTATCTGTTCACAATACGATATCATATCAAAATCAATATGATTTTACCGAGACACCCTTCAAAATTCCATTTTCAACAACTACGCCAAATTAGTTTACGAAATGAATTCAAATTAAGAACCAAATATGGCAGATGAAAGTCAAAATTGCAAAGAAAAGTTTGGTGTCGTATTAAATAGCTGAGGTAAGAAATGGTAAAACTATTTATAAGTCACGACCGTTTCCTTGCTAAGACTGAATAAATTAAAATGTGTACGTTTTTTTATACTTTTTACAGACTTATTCAGACTCAGTGTAACGAAACGATGATTTTACTATATTTTCCACAGCGAATGCGATTAGAAAGTCACGCAGCCTAGACTTAGGATACTCAGCCAGTTTGCTTCAGGGTCGATGAGAAGGTAAATACAATTAAGCAGGAAAAACTTACGTAGGTATAAATTAGATGTTGTTTAAAAACAATGAATTTTAATCACTAAATTACATAAGCGCGTGTTCATGGTAGTAAAACGAACGAGTTAAAAAACATGTCACCGGACAAAATCTGCTCTCCAGCGGGTCGCACTGAGGAACCTCATTGGCTGCAGTCACGTACGTCGTGATATACTTGGACGCTTATTGGCTGCCGATGTCGTGATACGTGGTTCGACGTTGTAAGTAGATACGTCAGTTATGCTCAGGCCAGGGTTGAAGGCTCGTTTAGCTGATTAGCTTGCAAGTCTATAGTCGCGCCGTTCTAAGAGGCCTGATTTGACAGCTGTTAACTCAGTACAACACCATGTGCTTGGGGCATGTTTGAGGTTATGTTTTACAGATTTTGCTCTGTCAGGCGGCCTGACACCAGGGCTGGTGACAGAATGGTTCAAAAATATCGGTTAGTTATGGTTCTTAACCAATCGCGTCACTGGAAGATAACGTGATACGAAAAGTCACGTGGTCTACCCGTGACGCGATTGGTTTAAAAACGAATAGAATAGGAACGTTAGTTAGCGTAGTGCATCTTGTCTGAGCCCTCTGGTTCTTCGTAAAAGCTCGCTCGGAGCGGAATCGATTTTGCGAGCGTTGTGATTGCACGAATGAACCTGGCCAAGATGCTACCTAGTTTGGATGGCGTGGTGACTGTGGTGTTTTAAAATGATAAGGCCTGCTTGAGCTGAGTAAGTGAAAATGCAAATAAAAAGCTAGCTGTTAAGGCAGGCAACACGAGGAAAGGGTTGTCGTGGTGGGCAGTGCGAACTAATAGCGAGCGAAATTAACCGTTATTTAGCGCAGAAACAGTTTTAATTTGCTATTTGATCAAAACCGAAATAATATCGATTCAATTCAAGCGGAACCAAAAAGAAAATGCTCGTATTGAAATGTATGGCGTTTCTGACGATCTGGTTAAAAAAATAACCAGGCTTCCAAGCCCTGTCATTGTGTTTTGTATATGTGTTATTTTTTAATATCATAATACTTGATGAATAGACCTGCGACATTCGACTCAGATATGACTGGAACCATCGCATTAAGCTTGCGGGAATTCCAAGGTGGTTGACTTCGGGGATTTCACGGTCACAGGCCTCGGAAGATTTTCAATAAATTAATTAAACATTTTAAGAACAAGTGCATAGATACGATTTGCTGAAGCATTGTTTTTCTTTCGACGAACAAAACAATAAATAAAAATCAAAAATGAAACTTTTTATAAAATATATTAAATTTATTGATTAATATAATAAGAATGGAGTGTAAGTTTACCTTTTTACCTAGTAGCGATATTAAGAATTTGAAGTGAATTAGCATTTATTTTTAGGAAGGAATCTCATAAAAAAAAGATATTTATTATAAAAACATTGCACATACTGTTAGACATCATTATTCCCTCTATAGTTATCATGTGCATTTAATGAACCTGGTTATTCATAAATAAGTTCTAGTATCATCACTAAAACAGTATTTACAGGAAAAAGATTTTTTGTTATTTGAGTTTTGTTAAATTACCATAATTTATTGATAATTGTTACTCTCAAAAACCGTTGTTAATCAAACTCGATGAAATAAATTGTACAAGACACATTTGATAAGACTTGTCGCATAATGATATTGGACATTCAATAGTTCTTGGAATATACGCCATTTTATAATGACTTCGCGCCATGGAGGTGTGTCTGGGCCCTCCCGCGCCGCATCACGATGACAATTGCATCTGCACAACAGCTCGACGTATCGCTTCAACGATTCGCTTCGCCGTTTTACGTTTATGACGAGTACGACGCCACGCCATAGTGATAATGGCCAGCTCCTTAGGCCCTGGCGGGAATATAAAAGCTGGTAGCACCAGTTGCGAACCATTCCGCCTCAGTTTCTGGTTATACACAGAGGTTAATCAAACAAGTTCTTATTTCAATTAAAAATAGAATAAGAGGTTTTACCAGTATTCTTTATCGCTAGTAACATGTAACTAAAAGTTGAAACAGTTTTCTCGAGCGTTTAAGATAAATATGAAGGGCAATCTTATGGACGAGGAAACAAAATTGACGTATATACCACTGATTGCTAACATTTTTAACGCACCTGTCGAGAAAATTCACCTGTCTGATAAGTTCCTCGAGGACAGAAACCAAAAGGTGGCAGTGTTCGAACAAATATTACATCTCAGCTCGTTGTACGACTTGAGGAATGTAACAGCTCAAAGTGTCATGTTCAAGTCAGATGGTGTGTTTTATGGAAAAGTGGAGTCAGATCTAAAAGCCACTGGGCAGAACTTAACTTGCATCAATTTTGGCGATAGCCCGCAAGCAGCATACTCGAACGGGCGGTTTACGAAACGGTTGAGTGAAAATGCCATAGACAGAGTAGTGGTGACGCATGAGTTCGCGCACGTGCTTAGCGGGTCGAAGCGAGCTTCGGAACCGGTGGAAAAATGCTACTGGCAGGAGCTGGCCGCGAATTACTGGCAGCCCTACCAGCAGTTTGCAGAAACACTGGCAGCCTACAGCGGACTCATCAGCATTTACAGCCTTAAAAACATCGACGAATTCCATGCGGAGGCATTCACAGAGTACCACCTTAGTGAGCAACCTTGTAAAATAGCTAGAGACGTCGGGAAATTGATTGACAAATATTTTCGTAAGTCCAAAATTGAAGAATAACTTGCAGATTATTTTAATTTTTTCGCATACGAGGGCTGTTCCGTAAGTTTCTAGCTGTGCTGAACCTATTAGCAAATTTATACTTTTTATACTACCGATTAAAACTTCTTTTTATCCTTGACAGTAAATAATAAACAAAACGAATTAAACAAAAAAAAAACTTGTTTTAAAAATATGTGTCACACATTGTTTCGATAGCAAAATGAACGTTACCAGAGAAGAAGTTCGTGTGATGATTTACTATGACTACAAAAGAGGGCTGACATTTAAACAATCTCAAGAAAACGTACACTCAGCTTTTGAGGAATCTGTTCCTTTGTAAACCACCGTTTCCTTTTGGTTTCGTGAATTAAATCAAGGAACAGAGGCCGTCAAAGCCGAAGCTAGGCCCCTGATCGCAGTGATTTACGAGAATGTTATCAGAGTAGAGGGCTTATTAAGGAAAAAATAAATATTCATATATTCACATTGAAGATTGGATCACAAGCAGTTTCTAATATTTTAGACGATCACCTAAAAGTACGGAAGGGTTCTTCAAGATGGATATCGCATTTGCTCACTGAAGACCAAAAGGCCCGCCGGTTAGAATGGTGCAAATAAATGCTCGAAAAATTTGAGAACGGCAGATTACAGCAGGTGTCGTACATCCTGACAATCGATGAATCCTGGATCTGTAGCTATTACCCGCTTACAAAGCAGCAATAGACGCAATGCGTGTTCGAGGAATAAACTTTGCCTTTGGAAGTTGTTCGTGGTAGGACGGTCAATAAAAAAATGATAGCCGTTTTTTTTCGTCGTAGTGGTCCTGTAGCAGTTATTCTTCTAGAAAACAGAAGAACCGTCACTAGCCAATGGTATACCGAAGTAAGCCTGCCTCAAGCCTTCAAATAGCTCGGCGAGGACCATCCGACGAGCGGTACCCGCGGCATACTTTTTCACCAGGATAATGCCCCCGCTCACACTTCTGCTCGGACCCTCGAATTTTTGAACACTTCCCGTGTGCAACTATTACCGCACCCACCATACAGCCCAGACCTGGACCATGCGTGAAAAGACTTTCAATAACCCATCCGACGTAGTTGATGAAATTTAGGCGTGCTTTTTTCGACCTTCCGCAAGACCCACTTTTTTGTTGTTTCAAAAGCTGGTTTATTCGAATGCAAAAAATATGCAAGCAGCAGGAGAATACTTCGATTTTTTTTAAATAAATAATAAAGATATCTTTTTGTGTTATTGAGTAGCTAGTAATTTTCGGAACGGCCCTTGTACGAGTATGTGATTTGAAAAGCCAAACGGAGTCGGTATAATTTTTACGAAAGTAAGCATGGTAAAAATTCGTTAGCAAATCTTTTTTACTTGGAAAAACCGAACTTATCATTTATCAGTGGTTGGAGACCGTGATGCCACGCCTCTATAAACATCCATTCGTATTGGTTTATTTCCTACCTTATCTTTCCTTAATTCTTATCCTACTTATCTTCTATCAAAACTACATTCAAAGATAAAAAAGATTCATACATTGCCTTCTTGCAGTAAGCAATTGATTTTAGGTCCCCACACCGATTGTTAAGGATAAATATTTATATGGATCCTCGTGTAAGCAATTCCAAAAAAAGGGTTTGAAACCGGTTTTTAAAATGGTTCTGTAAACTGAAGGTTCAATCACGTCGCAGCCGACGGCCGCGTCAGAAACCAGCCGTGGACTACATATCACTGTAGCTTTATAAAAACCGGCCACTTTGGACTCTGTCAAAGTGACACTATAAATAAAATCATAAGAAGTCTTGATTGATCACGTCACTTTGACATAGTCCAAAGTGGTCTAGGAATCAATTTCCATGACTGTTCACTGACTTGGCATACACCTATAAAAAATGTGACTTAACGCTGTCTTCATGACTTCTTACTTTTCTAATCAACTCTTTACAAATACATGTCATACTGATCTACCAACAACATAGATCGATAATTCCCTTTAGTGTATCTTTTGAAGCAAAACTTCCTACAGTCTGGATTAAATGAAATGTTCGACACCAAGACCACAGCTCTGCCTGCTTGTAGCTCGAGCACAAACATTAAAATCATACGTCACATTTTTGAATCGGATTAACTTTTTTTTTATCTGGAATTTCATTATCTGGAATTCCTGTCTTTATAATTTCGCCGATTGCCTTATTCCCATACAATGTAATTGTGACGAGTAAACGCTTACTTTGATAAACGCTGTCGCTAAATTTAAGTCAATAGGATGTGAACGCATCAAAAATAACTCTTAACTGAACTTTCTTAAAGTCGATTTCAGACAGATAATCAGGATGTGCTTGATAAAAATATGAAACTTCGTCGCTTAGGTTACTCATTTCATTGGCGCAGTGGTATGGGCTTACCTTACCTTACCTTACCACCACCACCTTACCTTAGTACCAATTTCACCAAACAATGTTAATTTTAATCAATGTTAATTGACTGTTAGTTCATACTTGACAGTTGTTAATGCTCTAATCATCTGTTAAGTGGTTAACAACGTTTGGTGAAATTGGTACTGAGCGTTCACAATCGATGAGTTCACAATGATCTAGTTACTTAAATTTAGCAACAACGTTTATCAAGGTAAGCGTTTACTCTGCACCATGATAACAGGATCAAATCAATACAAACACTGCTACTCTGCGGGAGGTTAAAGGATAAATGTCAGAAATGATAAAGACAGATCCTGCACAAGATCCTACTGCCACTAAACCTGTTCATCGCCGCGCCTCTGAATTTGAGTTCTCTCATTGGCCAGTGCGCTCGAGTATCATCAAGTAGATCGAGTATAACGCGATATGAAATAATCGTATATAGAAGTTTGATTAAGAAAAAACTTAAATTATGATAAGATAGTGAAAAGCAAAACTTCTTATCACGTGACTTTAATAATTTACAAACGCAACTCGCCCGTAATTTAAAGAACAATGAAACCTTTTATTTCATCGTGACAGTTTTCGTTTTATTATTTCAATTTGAATACTGTGTCTTTACCAAATATTCAAATAGGGCAAGCCCTACTCACACTTGACTGGTATTAGGACATTTGTTTGTTTTTAGGTTATATAGTATGACGCTAGTAAATTTTACCGTTTTGACTGTTAAAAAATATATACATATAAAAAAGCACTTGTTTGAAGTCCTCTACAGTTTTTGAAATTGTTAACTTTTTTGTTTGTTAAGAAATCAGCAGTTTGTACAGATATTCTGAAAAAAAAACAATCTGCTATCTCTTACGGTTCAACGGCGCTCTTTAAAGTAAGGACAGCTTGACTGACTTAATTATCAATTCGAACCGTATAATATAATAACCCATAACAGCTGATATTATTCGTGTAAATGACCTGTAAGGCGCTTAACTTGTTATCATAATGACCGTGACACACAAAAACATAATATTATTATGTAACTTTACAAAAGATAATAGCAATTTGACATATTAATCAGGGATTTTATGCGTAAAATTTGGTCTGTCTGTTCGCGGTTTAACTAAGAGACTCTTGGTACTAAAAAGGTGTTACTTGGAATTGTTTATAGTACATATTAATCACGGCGGCGGCAAAGTTGTAAAATAAAATGTAACATTTTTCTGTTTACCTCATATTCATGTATTCACGTGGTCATTTTTGTTAGAATTGAGTGCCCGTATTTTTTGGATATGTGATAAAAATACGGTCTTAGTATAAATCCTACTAATCCTACTAATATTATAAATGCGAAAGTTTGTGTGTGTGATTGTTACTTCTTCACGCTGCAACGGCTGGACGGATTTGGATGAAATTTGGAATGGCGATAGCTAATACCCTGGATTAACACATAGGCTCCTTTCCTCTCGGAAAATTTAGAAGTTCCCAAAGGGAATAACTAAAATCGAAATCTAAACGGACGAAGATGCGTTCAAAAGCTATTACGACTAATCCTATCTATGCGAGTATTACTTTGTTACTTCTTCACGCTGCGCTGCAACGAATGGACGGATTTAGATGATGTTTGAAATGGAGATAGCTTAGGGCTGCCATAGACGGACTGCTTAGAGCAGTCAGGACCGACAGCTCCGTGTCCGCTATTGGTCAATTTGCGGTTTCAATACGAACATAGAGCATTAAAATTGCAGATCGACCAATAGCGACCTCGGAGCTGTCGTTCCTGACTGCTCTAAGCAGTCCATCTATGGCGGCCCTTAGGTATACACGGATTGAGCCCGGATAAACTCATCATCGAAATCTACGCGAAAGAAGTCGCGAGCAGAAGCTATTTACAAATAAAAACAGGTCAAGTGCGAGTCGGACTCGCGCACCGAGGGTTCCGCATTTAACATAATATGGTTGGAAAACGCAAAAGAAAATACTTATTTTGTTATGAACTTTATTATCTATGCAATAAGGTCCATTTTGACTGGCCTAAATTTTAATACAGATTTTTAAAGTTTTTTGATATTTTTTCCAAAACTGTAAAGTTCAACAACTTCACTTTACTTTTCCCGTAAAATATAAGTAATCATCTTTAAGATGATTGATTGATTTGATGATTTAAAATCATTTAAGTCTTTCAGATTTTTTGGTTCATAAACTTCAGAGATAAGGGGGGGAACGGTAATTTTTTGTAAATTTTTGGCTATACTTAAATCAAAAATTACGTCCCGAAAAATTATAAAAAAAAATTGCAGTCTGAGCCCTTTCATATGACACCCCGTTTGCTGTAATGAAATAACTTTCATTTTTCAGCCCCCCATTCTAGACCCCTTTTCAAATATTTAAAAGTATAATTTCATACTTTTTTTACTAAACACAGATGCGGGCAAGCAACTATGCCAAATTTCAAGTTGATAGCTTCTATAGTTTCTGAGAGAAACTGCTGTGACATACAGACAGACAGAAAGACAGACAATGAAGTTTCGCCATAGGGATTCCTTTTTTACCATTTTAGTACGGAACCCTAAAAATATAACTTCTTTCAGCGATTTTGGAAAAACCACTAAGGGATAAAAAGAAGGGTGTAGAATTTTGAAAGTATGAGAGTTTGATCATTTTTGAAATTAGAAATGTGAAAATTGGTGGTATATAGGCTACTATTTACATATGTTACTCCCAAGTAAGAACAGTAGGGTATATTAAAAAAATAATGACCGAAATGAAATACACCTACTTTACGTACTTACATCTAAATCATAAAATTTGTTCAGTGTGAAATTGTGCTACTTTAGTTTATACATGAAAGTACAGTGACAAAGTTCTTTGCAGCGTCGCGGACGCCGGGAGTTTAAATAGGAGCGGCAAAGCAGCTCGCGCTCAATGCGCTCATTCATCGAAGACCTTCTTCCTTATATTGCTTTGTTTGGGATATTGTCCGATTGTATTATTAAAAAACAAAATATGATTAAAAAAATCTGCAAACCATTTTTCTTTTTGTTGTATCGTAAAAACGGTAAATCACACAAGCTTCAAAATTTGATATGATCATACATACTAAATACCAACCCTAAAAAACAACAAATTCTGAAATCCGGTCAAGTGCGAGTTGGACTCACGAACCAAGGGTATTTTTATCGACTACGACTTCCGCCAGATCGATTGTGAGCGCTGGATGTATTTACATCCTATACTATACACCGTGCCCGGGACGTACCCGAAGGATTTTAACCATCGATTCTAGACCCTATTTGTAGTATATAATGTGGTATAACATGTAGTCCAATATCGCATAATTTCCATGATTTTTATTATTTAAATAACAATTCCATAGTTAATTTAATTTGAACTCTGTCTGTGTCAGAACTGTTTGAAGACGGTTTTTTTTTATATTTATTCCATTTGATCTTAGTGCGCGGTATAAATATCTATATGTAGTTTAGTTTTTTAACTTTGATAGTTTCTGAGAAACAGTGAGTGTGACTTACAAACAGACAGACAAACGGACATGGCGGAACTATAAGGGTTCCTAGTTTGACTTCGGAATAAAATGGCCTCAGACGGAAAACGCTCGCTGTTCTGGTAACAAAATACCTACCAGGGTCTCTATTCAACACCAAAACCAAATCGCCTTTGACCTGTTATCGTATTGTCAACGTTTTGATAGCTCTTATTTACTTGACAGTAATGGCGACCGAGTTAAAAACAATATTGGGTCAAATACAATTAGGATTTTACACTCCATGCATCTAATGTTCCGTTGAACAAATTTTATGTTTTCGTGTATATTGGCCAACCTCGGCCAAACATTCTTAGCTGAGGTTTAAATATTTTTATTATGGAATTATGGCAATAATTGTTAGTTTATCGTTTGAAATTTAATATATTCTACATGTTCTTACCGAAAGTAAGACACTCTGACCGATACATTTATTTTTCGATACTTATTTTTGCAACTTTTTAATGCAGATTGTGGCATTGTGATGCGTGTCTGTCAACAGAACTAATAAAAATTAGCACCTCACGCCGCAAGTGAGCCGTTATTAACCAAGAAGTATTTTTTGCGCTGACCCGTTATCTAGTTGGTATTGTTGATCGAAGACAAAAAAAATCGTTATAAATATCAATATTATGCATTTGATAATCAACACTTTTAAAAGATTTACCCCACCAATCCAGTAAGTCACTATTACTGGGAATGAATTTTAACTCATTAATTTTGTAAAATGCATTTTCTCTCATTGCTTAATACTGAGTGCGTATTATAAAGTAGGTACTATTATGCATTTTATTCATTAAAAAAATAGCTTACATTTGATACATCAAAGCCTTTACTATCCGGTTGCAAATATATTCAACAAAACTGGTAAATATTTATTCCTTTAAAATTTACTTTTTGCGGTTACTGACTCATTTACCTATAATTATTTTATTACGTATGTTATTCATTGACGGCAAATTATTAAAAATACCATCAAACCATAATATTTAAGGAAACAAGTGTAAGAATCTGATAAGAATGAGGAAATATTGTAACCAATATGACTATTTACAGGTAAAGGAATTATAAATATTATTATGTCAGTTTTGCGGCTAATTATGTACATCAATGAAACTTTGTTTATAACATTATCTTGGCACTAGAAATGTAAATCTGCCGAGTCCTACCAAAATTTACGAGTCCTTCCCCCAATGGGGGGGTATGGGCAGTGTTGAGATTTTACTAGGCGAGTGAAGTATCATTTTATGGAATGAGACCATTGCTGGAAAAATGAAAAAAAAAAGCATTTTCAAGCCAAAAGTAGGATTTAATCAGCAGAATCAATAAATTATTTTACACTAGGTACAGTAACTATTTAATATAAACGATGAACATGTATTGCTCATTAAAAAAAAACTCCTACAAAATCCCTTCATATCTCACAAAATAATTGATTCTACTAAGTATGGGAATTAGATTCAGTGCAAAAAATTACATAGAAAATGACACTTCACTCGCCGAGTAAAATTTACCCCTGCCCATAACTCCCGATGGGGAGACCCCTAAATTTTTGTAGGACTCGGCAGATCCTCATTTCTAGTGCCAAGATAAAGTTATAAACAAAGTTTCATAGATTAACATATTTTGCCTCCAAAATACGCTACTTTTCCTGTATTGCACTTGAAAGGTAAAATGTCAATTAGTCATTACGGATTACTTGTGGTAGTTGCTTTGGATGTTCTCTCGAAGGAACTAGAGTAAAGTCATCAGTGGGCAGCAAGAGACCTGTAGTCGGCCTCTGCCTTTACTTTGCATGAGTGGGAAGAGTACGAAAGATATATTTTCCACTATTCGTAATCATATAAGTTCGACTACTGGTCTCTGGCTGACCACTGGTAATTTTACCCTACTCGTATTGCGTTTTTTTTCGCACTAGTTCCTTCACAAGAGATGAAGGTAGTACTGCGAATTTTCCTTCGCTTTTGTTCCTTTACGAGTTCAAGAGCTGAAGGACCAAACGAGACCCTTTTTTCGTAGTTCCTTTAGTTATTTTAAAACAAAACCGAAGGAAAAGTCGCAGTAGTACCTTCAGTTTTTGCAAAGGAACAAACGCGAAAAAAAGTCGGAGTACGTCCTCTTGTGAAGGAAGTAGTGCGAATAAAAACGCAATCTTATCTTATCTTATCTTATCTTAATCCGACATCTATGTACACTAATCTACACTAACATTATAAAGAGGAAAGATTTGATTGTTTGTTCGAATTGAATAGATTCCGAAACCAGTAAAACTATTTGAAAAATTCTTTCATCAGTAGAATCCTACATTATCCTTGATGAACATAGGCTATAGAATATTTTCAAAAAGTTAGGGATTCGTATGAAAACTTTGATAATGTAACCCAAGGTGTAAAAAAAATAACAAAAAAAATCCTTATATTGCGTACGCTGCGGAAACTATTGACAATAGAGCAAAGGGATGTACCACAGTTTTTTATAAGGCATCGATATCTACAAAACAATCCACAATTCCATATATCTAACTACTACAGTTATGACAAAATAACTACGTTTTCATGTTAAAATATGCAATAGTAACGCCGGTACTAACTAGGCCACATTATTCGTACCTTCGTATTAATCCTTATTCAAATAAATCACTTCGTAATCAAGGCCTTATTAGTACCTGCAAAGTATTTTTTGAATTATCCATATAGGACATACCATTCAAAAGTTTTCATGAGTGTAATAGTTATCAAAATTGACATTTAAGAAACAGCCTTCTTTAAGTGACTTTAATTGGTTTTATCTACAACAGAATAGATACGAGAGACACGTAAAATTTGGCTATATTTTTATCCTTCAGATATTTATTTATTTCACAATAAATTAAGCTGTATCTCATTAAAAAAATACGTTACAATTCAATGTTAAAAGTTAATAATCTTAAAACTAGAAGCCTTATACCAGATGATTCTGGCGATCGCTATGGATGAACGACGTTTCTGTTGATTTAGTTCTGGGTGACCAATGAGATCAGTAAAGAACAAACGTATACTACCTCAGTAAATTTTATTTGAACAATTGGACAGTCTTTTCATTGAACAGCTACGATACGCAAAGTTTTAATTTAGATTATCCTAAAGATTGTAGGGTTACTTATTTTTTATTATTTAACAGCTTGTAATGTCCCACTGCTGAGCAAAAGCCTCCCTCCCTCCCTCCCTTCCACGTAGCCCTATCTTGAGCGGTCTTGATACAAGGCATCAAGCGCATCTCGCCAACGTCGCCTTGGTCTGCCGCAACACTCGATTTATCGCATGGAACCTATTTTGTACACTTTTTAGCCCACGATTCCTCTGGCTTCTCCAAGTTTTTGTAACACATTGTGACAAGTTATTATAAAAATCACTTAAGGGTGCTCAAAGCACACCTCTCAAGCAATAACAACACCTCAATACAACAAAAATATCGAATAATTTAACAATTACGAATCCCATACAGTTACAACTGACCCCTGGTACAATCAACCCCATCCTTCACAGCAAATTATTTTTAAATAATACTACCGAAACGGATGACATTGTGGGTATTATAATTTATATACATCCCGAAGTATCAAAATGAATCGTCCGGATGAATCATATAGGTACAAATTTAAAAACCCTAGATGTAACTTGTTACAAAAATAACTTGCTTCAATTGTCTTATTTTAAAAACACTGGGTCAATTGTACCACGGGGTCAATTGTAACGTTACAATTGACCCCGAATGTGGTGGTACAATTGTCCTTTTTTTACTCGCACTCACTAAACTTCGCAAATCTCGATTTCTTTATCTAACTGACCCACACACTGTGGCACATTACTATCTTTAATAACTAGAGAATCACAATTCTGTAAAACTTTCACACTACGACTATTCAATTGTAAACAGTAGCACAAAACGTAAATCGTAAATACCTACTTTGGTCAGTCAAAAATACAAATCGTCGTCTAGCTCGTGCGTTTCGCGCGGCAGCGAGAGGCCGGCTAGTGAGCAGAGGGCCCTGCAAAGATGCACTACGCTAACGTTTCTATTCGATTCGTTTTTAAACCAATCGCGTCACTGGTAGACCACGTGACTTTTCGTATCACGTCATCTCCCAGTGACGCGATTGGTTTAAAAACGAATCGAATAGAAACATTAGTTAGCGTAGTGCATCTTTGCAGGGCCCTCAGGTCGAGACACGCTCAAGGCACACTCGTGTATTCAAAAACATGCATATTTCGATGTAGTTGCAGAGATATAGGCGATGGTAGTATTGACCCGTGTTACTATTGTCCCCGGTCTACCCTACGTAATGCGTATTGCGACCTCTTGGTATTATAGCGACTGGAGGGAGACTATTTGAGTATATAGTTACTCAAACTCATAGCTCAAACAAACTCACAACATTTATTTGAGAAAAACACACTGCAACACAACAAATATATTGAACATTTATCGGATGTATTCTTCATTCCTCCACCATCCACCGTCCGTCATTAATCGTCCGAACCCCTCTGATATGGCTCATGACCAATAAAGAGTAGAGAAAGTGGGTGCAGTTACCGAGTTAAAAATCTAGCAAGTACTTTCTTCTTTCCCTCTCTTACTATTTTTTGAAACTGGATTTTACATATAGTAACTTAGGCCGCATTTCACCAAACTTGGAATAAGACTTACTCCGAGACTAGTCTATTCAGATTCGGCGTTTAATCTAGGTATAAGACCTTATTCCAGTTTCGTGAAATGCGGCCGTAGGCGTATAAAATGTGTAATAATCCCCGGAGAACAACATGATAACTCAACTTCATTTTGCTATCGAAACAATGTCTGACACATATTTTTTAAGACAACTTTTTTTGTTTTAATCGTTTTTTTTTATGTCCTTTAACTAAATAAAAAGAGGTTTTAATTGGTAGTATCAATAATATAAATTTGCTAATAGGTTCAGCACAGCTAGAAACTTGCGGAACAGCCCTCGTATGCGAAAAAATTAAAATTATCTGCAAGTTATTCTTCAATTTTGGACTTACGAAAATATTTGTCAATCAATTTCCCGACGTCTCTAGCTATTTTACTAGTTTGCTCACTAAGGTGGTACTCTGTGAATGCCTCCGCATGGAAGTCGTCGATGTTTTTAAGGCTGTAAATGCTGATGAGTCCGCCGTAGGCTGCCAGTGTTTCTGCAAACTGCTGGTAGGGCTGCCAGTAGTTCGCGGCCAGCTCCTGCCAGTAGCATTTTTCCACCGGTTCCGAAGCTCGCTTCGACCCGCTAAGCACGTGCGCGAACTCATGCGTCACCACCACTCTGTCTATGGCATTCTCACTCAACCGTTTCGTAAACCGCCCGTTCGAGTATGCTGCTTGCGGGCTATCGCCAAAATTGATGCAAGTTAAGTGCTGCCCAGTGGCTTTTAGATCTGACTCCACTTTTCCATAAAACACACCATCTGACTTGAACATGACACTTTGAGCTGTTACATTCCTCAAGTCGTACAACGAGCTGAGATGTAATATTTGTTCAAACACTGCCACCTTTTGGTTTCTGTCCTCGAGGAACTTATCAGACAGGTGAATTTTCTCGACAGGTGCGTTAAAAATGTTAGCAATCAGTGGTATATACGTCAATTTGGTTTCCTCGTCCATAAGATTGCCCTCCATATTTATCTTAAACGCTCGAGAAAACTGTTTCAACTTTTATTTATATGTTACTAGCGTTAAAAATACTGGTAAAACCCTTATTCGATTTTTAATTTAAATAAGAACTTTTTTGATTAACCTCTGTGTATAACGAGAAACTGAGGCGGAATGGTTCGCAACTGGTGCTACCAGCTTTTATATTCCCGCCAGGGCCTAAGGAGCTGGCCATTATCACTATGGCGTGGCGTCGTACTCGTCATAAACGTAAAACGGCGAAGCGAATCGTTGAAGCGATACGTCGAGCTGTTGTGCAGATGCAAATTGTCATCGTGATGCGGCGCGTAAGGACCCAGACACACCTCCATGGCGCGAAGTCATTAAAAAATAGCGTATATTCCAAGAACCATTGAATATCCAATATCATTATGCGACAAGTCTTATGAAATGTGTCGTGTATAATTTGTTTCATCGAGTTTGATTTATAAGTTATAACATATGAGGATTTTTTTGATTAAGAACGGTTTTTGAGAGTATCAACGATCAATAAATTATGGTAATTTAACAAAACTCAAATAACAAAAAAACATTTTCCTGTAAATACTGTTTTAGTGATGATACTAGAACTTACTTATGAATAACCAGGTTCATTAAATGCACATGATAACTATAGAGGGAATAACGATGTCTAACAGTATGTGCAATGTTTTTATAATAAACATTCTTTATTTTTATGAGATTTCTTGCAAAAAAAATAATGTTAATTCACTTCAAATTCTTAATATCGCTACTAGGTAAAAAGGTAAACTTACACTCCATTCTTATTATACTAATCAAATAAATTAATACATTTTATAAAACGTTTCATTTTTGATTTTTATTTATTGTTTTGTTCGTCGAAAGAAAAACAATGCTGAAGCAAATCGTATCTATGCACTTGTTCTTAAATATGTTTAATTAATTTATTGAAAATCTTCCGAGACCTGTGACCGTGAAATCCCCGAAGTCAACCACCTTGGAATTCCCGCAAACTTAATGCGATGGCTCCAGTCATATCTGAGTCGAATGTCGCAGGTCAATTCATCAAGTATTATGATAATTAATATTATGTTAAAAAATAACACATATACGAAACACAATAACAGGGCTTGGAAACCTAGTTATTTTTTTAACCAGCTCGTCAGAAACGCCATACATTTCAATAAGAGCATTTCCATTTCGGTTCCGATTGAACTGAATCGATATTATTTCGGTTTTGATCAAAGAGCAAATTAAAACTGTTTCTGCTCTAAATAACGGTTAATTTCGCTCGCTATTAGTTCGCACTGCCCACCACCATAACCCTTTTCTCGTGTTGCCTGTCTTAATAGCTAGCTTTTTATTTGCATTTTAATTTACTCAGCTTAAAATCAAGCGGGCCTTATCATTTTAAAACACCACAGTCACCATGCCATCCAAACTAGGTAGCATCTTGGCCAGGTTCATCCGTGCAATCACAACGCTCGCAAAGTCGCGAATCGATTCCGCTCCGAGCGACCTTTTACGAAGAACCAGAGGGCTCAGACAAGATGCACTACGCTAACTAACGTTCCTATTCGATTCGTTTTTGAACCAATCGCGTCACGGGTAGACCACGTGACTTTTCGTATCACGTTATCTTCCAGTGACGCGATTGGTTAAGAACCATAACTAACCGGTATTTTTGAACCATTCTGTCACCAGCCCTGGTGTCAGGCCGCCTGACAGAGCAAAATCTGTAAAACATAACCTCAAACATGCGCCAAGCACATCGTGTTGTACTGAGTTAACAGCTGTTAAATCAGGCCTCTTAGAACGGCGCGACTATAGACTTGCAAGCTAATCAGCTAAACGAGCCTTCAACCCTGGCCTGAGCACAACTGACGTATCTACTTACAACGTCGAACCACATATCACGATATCGGCAGCCAATAAGCGTCCAAGTATATCACGACGTACGTGACTGCAGCCAATGAGGTTCCTCAGTGCGACCCGCTGGAGAGCAGATTTTGTCCGGTGACATGTTTTTTAACTCGTTCGTTTTACTATCATAACATTAACACGCGCTTATGTAAGTTAGTGATTAAGATTTATTGTTTTTAAACAACATCTAATTTATACCTACGTAAGTTTTTCCTGCTTAATTGTACTTACTTTCTCATCGACCCTGAAGCAAATTGGCTGAGTATCCTAAGTCCTAAGTCTGCGTGACTTTCTAACCGCATACACTGTGAAAATATAGTAAAAACATCGTTTTGTTACACTGAGTCTGAACAAGTCTGTAAAAAGTATAAAAAAACGTACACATTTTAATTTATTCAGTCTTAGCAAGGAAACGGTCGTGACTTATAAATAGTTTTACCATTTCTTACCTCAGCTATTTAAGACGACACCAAACTTTTCTTTGCAATTTTGACTTTCATCTGCCATTTGGTCCTTAATTTGAATTAATTTCGTAAACTCATTTGGCGTAGTTGTTGAAAATGGAATTTTGAAAGGTGTCTCGGTAAAATTATATGAGTTGATAAATATCAAACTCCGATATGTCCTTGAAATTTGGTAAACGAATTTAAAACTTAATTCGAACAAATTAAGTTTTAAATTCGTATACAAAACTTCAAGAACATATTGGAGTTTGATATTTATCAACTCATATTGATTTTGACATGATATCGTATTGTGAACATATAGCTCCTGTACCTGACAGAAATGGCAGCCGAGTAAAAAACAATACGACGACATTTCAAAAGTAATATGGTTTTACCGAAGAGAGTAGGGCTACTGTTCGTCCTCGATGCCGCTTTCCGGCGAAGCTTGCTTTGCTTTGACATTGAGTTGGTTGCGCGAATAGGCCACACGAGGTTGCGAGAGAGGTGCACGTAGTACACGAAGATAGAGTCGCTCCAGATGGCATTTGCGCGTATTTAAGAAGTCGTTCCTTATCGCTACAATGTGATTGATATAAAACACAATCTTTTACTAATTGGCGGGCACTTAGATAACAAAAAGGAAAACTTATTAG
This sequence comes from Acleris literana, assembly GCA_946894065.1. Classification (NCBI taxonomy): domain Eukaryota; kingdom Metazoa; phylum Arthropoda; class Insecta; order Lepidoptera; family Tortricidae; genus Acleris; species Acleris literana. The sequence continues at coordinate 24,689,783 of OX335671.1, read as the reverse complement.
ATATTATTATTGGATAACGGAAATATTATAATTGGTGAAGGTTGCTCAGAGAAGGTTGTTGGATACATACATAGTGTAAGTACACTGTATCCACTAACGGTACAAAGAAACAATACATAGTAACAAAGGTAAGAAGTGAAAAATCTTTTTAATACTCGTACAGTTGTTTAAAAAGTGTAACTTTTTGTAGTTGTAGGTATATCGTGTGGAAAGTTGGATTTTTCGAACTAGTGCTTTTTGCTTTTCGTAGTTGCACGAATCCGACTTGCACTTCACTAGTTTTAGTGTAGACTTTATTAAATATTTTTGCAACATTGTGCAGATATTTGTTTTTACCTTTAACTGTACTTTAACTTTACTTCATTCAAACTTAGTTCTTGATATTATTTGATCAGATTTTTTTGAAAACTCGTTCTATTTACGATTACCATTTTATTTGGTAAGTCTTATCAAAACGCTATTTTTTATTTTCAGGTAAGAACGACCAAAAGGAACGATTGCAACACAGTAAGTCAACGTCTTGCGGCCACCAAAATATTTGAATGACTCTGTTAACTGTTATTAACGCTGTGCTTTGACCAAGGCTGGATCCTTATTCTACATTATTTTTACCCCTATGGTCAACGTATTGCTAGTAACTCGTTCGCCATTACTGGCAAGTTAATATGAACTATTCATTATTACTTATCATCTTATCAGCGGGTACCCATTTTTCAAAATTCAAAATTCAAAATTCAAAATTATTTATTTCAGAAATTTCTATCCATATTGAACACAACGGTAAGAAACAAATATACATACATGACACAAAATAATAATAATTTACAGAAAATTAAATAAATATGTATCTAAAATAATAATTAAACAAGTTCTATTTGGCAGAAGGCCTGTGAAGTTTGCTCCAATGGTCCTGAAAGGAGCCATGAAACCTCTCTGCAATGGAACATAGCATGCTATTTGGGCTGCCCCGCAATCTGTGCAACAGGGATGCTACTCTTTTTACTACGACCCAAAAGACCTTGAGGCACGTTAGACCTTTTTATCGGATTCATAAAGAACGATTGAAGGTTTGTTCCTTATTAATTCGTACAAAAAATATTGACAGGTGATTGTTAACCATTTTTGCTCATCGGTCAAACGGAGCTATTGTCTAACAAGATATTTTTTTCATAAACAAGCATATAATATTTCAAGACTTAGAGTTTGTTGAGGAACTTTAGAACCTTGTGACAGAAAGCGAATTATTCCGCAATGATGGTCTTGTCCGAAGTGCTAGTAGATTCACTCTATATTAACGATGTGTATAAATGAGCCTAATGTATCTAATTATGCTGAATAAATATTTTGAGATTTGAATTTTTGTATTAACAATAAGGTTCTATGACGACTCATTAATTAAATTTCGTGTTTGTACATGCTAGACCACGGTTTCTGAAACTTATAACGCCACGTACCCTATTAAATTTCCCGGACGACTATGAACCAGTTAAAACAAAGTTAACATTCAATAAAATGAAAAATTATTAGCCACATTACGCTGATAGTCCTTTAATTAGTCAATATAATATGGCCCGACGGATCAATAAACTTAATACCGCTTACGTGATAAATAATACTGATAAGAATACGCTAAAAAAAGTTGTTCTGATCCAATTACGTAGGCACCGCGCCTCTACATCTGAACTGTCTGATTGGTCTGTGCTTTTTATTGTTATCTATAACGGTTATCTTCTCTTCAAACAACAAAATGTTACTCTGATAATAATTCACAATAGTCATTTCATTGTTTATTATGTCCAATGACGTCACCACGAAACCGCGCTTCTGAATCTGGACTGAGTGATTGCTCTGAACTTTGAACTCACAAATGTGATGCTGATAATAATTGTTTGTCTCTTGTCAGTGTCTTTTTTTTACTTTACGAATCTGGTCATCTCTATTCACTGTTCGCATAAATTCTTGTAACTCACCTACGGATTGGCTATCGACGATGCAGGCTGGGCCTAGTGTACCATTGTTAAAACAAATCTGTGAAAATATTTGATTCTCTTTCAATCGAACTTGGTGTCCTTTCTTAGTTAGGATTTTTGTAATATCAATGTAGTTGAAAGTGAGAAATAAATTATTATTATTATTATTTAAAAATAAAACAAGTGTAGTTGCGTTTTATGTCCAATGACGTCGCGACTGTGTGACTGGTCTGAGCTTGCTGTTAGATAACGGTTATCTACTCTTAAACCAACAAATAAAATTCTGATAATGATTCACATGTAGTTGCTTATTACGTAAAATGACGAAACCACGACATCGTGCCTCTGAATATGGACTGTGTGATTGGTCTGAACTTGTTGTCAGATAACGTTTATCTATTCTTGAACCAACAAATAAAATACTGATAATAATTCACATTTCGTTGCGTTTTATGTCCAATGGCGTCACCACGGCACCGCGCCTCTAAATCTGGACTGTATGATTGGTCTGCGCTTGCTGTTAGATAAGGGTTATCTATCTATTCATAAAACAACAAATTAAATACTGATAAAATTTTTTTTCAGCGTTTTCATTCATTAATTTCAGTCAGCGATAAGCGCTCGTTACCTTCGGTCTCCGCGTAGGCGTGTATGACTCACCTTGTTTACATGAAAGCGAGTTATTGTGTAGAAGTTTTGTTTTGAATAATTTGGTTGGAATAATATTCGCATGTTGTATTGTATTGTTGGAATTCTATTTTGTTCGCCTGTCACGTAGTACCCCACCGTAAATTCTACCCAAATATGCGTTGCTCAAAATGTGGGGATTCCACCACGGATGCTGTGACTTGTGGATTGTGTCAGGCATATCTTCAGTTTACCTGCGCCGGAGTCTCCGAAAATACATACGGCAGAATGGAAAGGAAGCTAGCCTGGCGTTGTGAATCGTGTCGTGCCGCAGTAGACAGACAGAAAAAGAAAGATAAATGCTACTTTATTATTTAATTATTCACTTTTACATATCACAAATGTTCACTTTTAAATAAAATTCACTATGTTAACGATCAAATTAATTAACGACTTGAACTGTATTACTCATAACAGCTGATTCGTGTTCATGACTGATAAGACGCAAAACATAACTTATGGCTGTGACACATAATAATTACAATAATGAATGTTGTCAATCGAAGTCAAGAGATCAATGTCAAAACTTTTTTACAACCGGCTGCGCGGCTATCGTTGTGGCCGTCTTACCGTTGTAAATGATTATACTCTCGCTTATTGTGCGCTCCTTACTAACAGGGCCTCCATTCTAGGTAGTAAAAACAACACTGTCTTTGACCTGTTATGATATAATTAAGCCGGTTGTGAACAGTTTTGACCTTGATCTCTTAATTTCGATTAACATCATTCATACTGTAATAATTATGTGTCACAGCAACAAGTTATGCGTCTTATCGGCCATGAACAAAGCTCTTATAAAGGAAAAAAAGCGAAGGACAAGTCGCAGTACGTGATATAGTTCCTTCGGAGGAACATCCAAAGTTACTACCGCGAATAATCCTTATTTCTAACTCGGCCGCCTTTACTGTCAAGTAAATAAGAGCTATGAAAACGTTGACAATACGATAACAGGTCAAAGACGATATGGTTTTTACCGCCTATCATCTCGGTCCAGGACTGACGTGTTTATCATAGTTGGTAATCACCCTACCTACGAAGCTAGGGGTCTCGGGTTAGATTTCAGATATGGGCAAACATTTGTGTGATTAGCGCGAGTATTTATTTCTGAGTCTTATACGTTTTCTTTGTGTAATTATCGTTGCATAGTACCCATAGTGTACAAGCCGAGAGCTTAGTTTTTGACTAGGTCAATTTGCGTGAGATTGTCCCTTGATATTTATTTATTTATTTTTCCGTAACAATGAGAAAGCTATATACGTCTCTTCTAATATGATGATCTGACCGGCCATGGATATTAGGAGATCCGAATAGGAGACGATTTGCACCGTTCTGTTTATTCGATAAAGAGTAGTTTATACACCAAATTATGATGAAATTATGATGTTATCGTTTTTTTTATGTACAAACTTAAGTATGATTTTGTAACTGACTTATTCAATAAAAGTTTATTATTATTATTATAATTGTTTTTAACTCGGCAAGCTGTCAAAGTAAATAAGAGCTACCGCAACGAGGACAATATTATAACATGTCAGAAGCAACATCGTTTTACTGAGTATTCAAGAGCCCCTGCACGCTCAAAAACCGGCCAAGTGCGAGTCGGACTCGCGCACCAAGGGTTCCGTAGCCATCTATAAAAAATCACGTTTGTTGTAAGGGAGCCCCCTTAAATATTTATTTTATTTTTATTTAATCATTTATTTTAAAAGTGAATATACAACTAAATATTATGTGAATATTTCAAGCGAAAAGGATAGTTTTAGTAAGAATCACATTTAGGATTACGAGTGCCGCGCCTTCATTATTAATTATCCATCATACGGAGGATTGAGCAACGTTTATGTTTAAAAAAAAAACAATAAACGGATTATTTTAATTATCATTTTGAACCATATTATTCATAACAAGACGCTTAACTTGCCATAATGACAGATAAAAACGTGATTTATTTGATTTAAACAATTTAGCACATCACATAATTATGTCTAGTGAAAATAATAATGATTACTATTATTATTATAAAATAATAGATTTGAATAATTAAAGCAATGATAAAAAAATAATCCCTGTTGCCTTTGATCATGTCATGACTCGAAAATGGCTCTACTGATTTTAATAAAAAAAAATGTGTTCATAATTATCAGGACAAGGTTTGTATGAAAAAATTAAACCGGATGAAGCCGGATACGAACAGCTAGTTAAATTATGAATTTAGTACATTGTTCTTACTTTTGATTCATCATTTAGTCATTTAGTCTTCAAATGATTAATAATATTCATAAACCATACTTAATAGAATTTGTAAAACAGTATTTCATGAGATAACCTGTCACCAGTCCTTGTTGTTTGTTAATGTTGGCGAAAGTCATAAAGTTTCGTGTTCAAGGTCGCTCGGTTTGAGGAGTAAAATAAATTATTAACATGAACCGTCGCAAACGTGTGTCTTTTATTTGACAGGATAATAATAATAATAATAATATACAATAGAAATAAATAACTATGCAAAATTTTACTAATTTTTATCGGTTTTAACGCAACTATCGTCAGGTAATCATGTTTATTTATTTACTTATTATAGGAAACAGCAGATAAATCTCACTAAACATAAAAACATAAAACACATAAAGCCAATTACAGGTTTTCACAGATAGAAGCAGAATATTATATTAGCCTAAACAACGAAGACCAAAAGCTGTAGACTTTAGAACGTTTACGAGTTATTTACGAACGCTAACTTAAATTAACAAAATTTAAATATAAGCAAAAAAGAGAAAACAGTTACTTAAAAAATTAATCTAAGTACCAATTTCACCATACGATGTTAACAACTTAACAGACGATTAGAGCGTTAACAGTTGTCAAAATTTATGAACTAACAGTCATTTAACATTGATTAAATTTAACATCGTATGGTGAAATTGCTCATAAACTGTAGATTTTATGGAATGTTACCTTAAATTACCATTATTTAAAATAGCCACAAGTCAAACTACGTCTCACACACTACAGGGAATTTTGCTATTGAAAATATTATTATCAAAAAGCCTATTTTTAGACAACTTGTTTAAATTCATGCTTGCATGCCTAAGAAAAGTATTACGTCTATATTTACACGGACAGTAAGGTACAGTCAACGACTTTAATAAAATTGTTATGCCACTATGGAACCCTGTCATAAAGACAGCGTCAAACCACATGACAGAAATTACGCTTAAATGAATGATTAACGTTATGCGACAGGGTTCCATAGTGGCACAACAATTAAAGTCCTTGACTGTACAGAAATTGGAGGAACATGCCTTTTGGTCCTCGTAGGGACAGCGAAAGATATGTTAGAGAGAAGCTAATATGTTGATTATATAAATGATGGCGGCAATTTCCCAACCTTTGAATAAATAGTGGAAGAAGGTGATGCGTCCTACACATGTCGATATCACAAATACCTAATGAATTTCCTTTGAATTCTTTCAATAAAATTCTACATACATACATACATAATCTCACGCCTTCGTTCCCAGAGTGGGGTAGGCAGAGCTACAGAATTACAAACATCTCTAAAAACTTGTTGATAATTCTATAACCACAATTTGCACAATTAGGCTAAGATGTTTACCAACGTATTAGTGACAGGTTGCAAGCCCATCGCCTAACAGTACTACAAGCCTTTATTCCCTTAGTCGTCTCTTACGACATCCACGGGAAGACATGGAGTGGCACTATTCTAACTCGGCAACCACACGAGGGGAATCGATATAATTATGTCTGATAGCAAGGATTCCAAACTTACGAGGCGTATTCGAGTTAACTTCTAACGTATTCGAGCAATAAAGAACCCATAAAGGTTTTAATTTCTATAATGTTCTCTAGAAAATTATTTTCAAGGCATCAGACTGCGCGGTCTCGATACATACCGTTTCCGACTGTAAAACATCTCCCGTTACCATTTCAGTGAAACACACTCTTGACAATTATAGTTGTTTATTGTTTTACCAAAAAATATTTACAATCAGCATCATTTTGTAACTCCTCTTCAGTGGCAGCCAGCATAGATACAATCAAAAATTATACACTCCGTGCTGTGATTTTATGGAATCAGCATCTGAGTTTGCCAGTGATACAATACAATGATATTTCATTATTCTGGATAGAGCATTCTACAAAAATTACAAAGGTATTAATAATTATTATGGCTGTTTATAGAGGCGTGCCATCACTGCCTCCAACACCTGATAAATGATAAGTGCATACATTTTTCCAAGTAAAATAGATTTGATAACGAACATATAACGATATTTCAGCAAGCAAATATTTATTGTAAAGTTTCGCATGTTGTCACAGTTGAAATCAAAAATCCAATAAAAGACATCATCGGTGTGATTTTTACAATGCTTACTTGCGTACAAATTAAGACTCGTTAATTTCAGTTTTCAAATCACAGATGCGAAAAACAAATGGATGTTAATCTTCATTTTTCGACTTACGAAAATATTTGCTAATCAATTTCCCGACGTCTCTAGCTATTTTACAAGGTTGCTCGCTAAGGTGGTACTCTGTGAATGCTTCCGCATGGAAGTCGTCGATGTTTTTAAGGCTGTATTCGCTGATAAGTCCGCCGTAGGCTGCCAGTGTTTCTGCAAACTGCTGGTAGGGCTGCCAGTAGTTCGCGGCCAGTTCCTGCCAGTAGCGTTTTTCCACCGGTTCCGAAGCACGCTTCGACCCGCTAAGCACGTGCGCGAACTCATGCGTCGCCACCACTCTGTCTATGGCATCCTCACTCAACCGTTTCGTAAACCGCCCGCTCGAGTATGCTGCTTGCGGGCTATCGCCAAAATTGATGCAAGTTAAGTGCTGCCCAGTGGTATTTAGATCTGACTCCACTTTTCCATAAAACACACCATCTGTCTTGAACATAACACTTTTAGTTGTTACATTCCTCAAGTCGTACAACGAGCTGAGATGTAATATTTGATCAAACACTGCCACCTTTTGGTTTTTGTCCTCGAGGAACTTCTCAGAGAGGTGAATTTTCTCGACGGGTGCGTTAAAAATGTTAGCAATCTGTGATATGTACGTCAATTTCGTTTCCTCGTCCATAAGATTGCCCTCCATATATATCTTAAACTCTCGTGTTTCAAAGTTTAAAACCTGGTAAAACTTTTATTTGATTTTTAACCAGTACCGGCAACTTTTATTTTCTCGCCAGGGCCTAAGGTCTCCCTCGCGGAGTAATGGTATAGCCGCACTACCGCTTGTAAGTAACACTGACGAGCAAACTGAGTATGAATAACTGTTTGAAGGGAAATGATCGCTGGAAACTTCGTCAATCGAACCTGCTTCGTCACCCGAATTGAAACTGCCGCGTTTTAATTGAAGCCATATTTCTATAAAATTATCCTTGTTATGGCGTCTTTATATATCATTTTCGGTTAAATTAAGGGTGGGAAGTCTATTTCTAAAATAAAAATAACGCACTTTAGAACAAAAAATAAAGAAATGGGCAAAAGACAAAAGTCATTTACAACTTTTTTTTCATTTCTACCTTTTTTTTATTTTTTGTTATGTGGTATAGGTACGTTAAAAATAAAAATATATGTAAAAAGCCACATTTATCTCTTTTTTCAAAAATATATAGTTTAGTTTTACGTCTAAGATAGCCATGGAACTAATTCGCGTAAACGTAAACGTAACATATATTATAAGTATAATATCTTTGGCAGTTCAAATATTGAAATTATTATAACGTTTTATAATTTTCTAATACATATTTCGTTCCAAACTAAAAAGAAATATCATTTATTTCTACATATTTTAATTCGCGAAGATAACAAATAGAGGTAGGTAAGTAAAATTAAGCTTTGCTAACACTCCGTTCTGAATAGAAAAGTTTCTAATTATATCGTTTCACATGCCAACTTTGCTTAAACTTCGCTTAGAGTCGGGATATTCTAGCCACGCGCGTGACGGCGGCCTTTGTAAAGCCTGCCTTCCACTCAGTCAGTTAGCGAACAGGCAGCATCAACCTCCCGAGTGTTTAGTTTGGTGTCTTGTGACTGGGTAACGAATTCGCTTGAATTGTTGAAAAGTAGTAAGTTAAATATGTATTACTTGTATCAGCAAGAGAGCGAGAGTATCACCCCACTTTCACGCGTTCACATGATGTGACACGGTATCTTCGTTCAATGGTAAAGGTAAGAGAAGTGTTTTTGAAGCTTAGGAAGCCTTTCCTGACCTAACGTAACGTAACCGAACTATAAATTTCGAGTCAGCAATCGAGGGGCGCATTGAGGAGGCAATGGCTTCCATCGAAAAATACGTCGTAACATTATATTATAGGTCAGATTTTCTGCTTTTTGAAACAAATATAATAACATCTCAAAGAATAAACCAGAATATTGCGTGTCATAATTATGATTTCAGATCAGTTTCATTTAGGTACTTCAATAAATGCTAACTAAGCCTTACACCCGTATTTATAGACAAGAAAAGTAATTACTTGAGTATTAGTAATGTCAAAATTCATATAAAAATCGTTACTTTACTCATTACTTTTACTCAAGTAATTACTTTTCTTGATTATAAATACGGGTGCAAGTCTCTTAGGGCTGATTTATCAATCACCAGATAACACTATTTGACAGATAAAATTAATGTCTGTCCTTTTCTTATATATTAAAGAAAAGGAATAGCGATAATTTAAACTGTCTTATGAATTAATCAGGAGATTGAAAAAACCAGCCCTAGTAAGTCAGTGAGTTATTAAGGATAAGACCAGACACTCCAACAAGTGCACAAGTCCAACTACAGACCAATCCTACTCGCCTCTGTAATCGCTAAGGTACTGGACTGTTTGCTTGGCCGGTAAATGGAAAGCACTTGACATGTAACGATGCACGATTTGGTCTCAGGCCGATTTTTTCCACGGTAAGTGCTTTTCTTTGCAGATAGTGCAGTAGGGCACCGACTTAAGCTGCTTTATATCAGCATTTTTCAAGAGACATATCAATGGGTGAATGTTTGGGGTCAATTAGCAGTGTTAGCACTGGCTTAAAATCTGCTCTATCAGTCTAGTTGGGGTTGGATGAAGGTCAACAACAACTGGGAGCCTACATGGATGGACCTGCCTGTTGCTGCAGAAATTGTCAGGTATAAATGCAAAAAACAGTGCCGCGGCTGGTGAAATTGCAAAAAAAACTCAGCTTAAATTTTCAAACCTTTGTCTGTGCAGTGGATCTTGTAATATTAAAAATAAATTCGCATTGCGTTACCTTTCGTGTTTTTAAAACAGTATCTAAGTCCTACTTCACGGACGATCATGCACTGAGATCACCCTGACCCACGCTTAATATATAAATTAAACTGTATATTTATGAAAACTAGATAAGTGTAGCTTTACAAGTATATTTTTTTGTTTTTAGATTTCTTTTATACTTTTAACTACAATGGGTAATTATAAAAAAAAACAGGTGACGTTTCTTAATCTTTTCTACTTTATTCATTTTTTTTTATAAAGTTCATTGTTTTACAATGGAACCCTAATAATAAGCATGGTATACTTCATAGCCTGTCAATGATTACTTACAACGCAAAACAGACAAGTTTCATCCAGGTATTATCGATCTCGACTCGCTTGCGTGTACGGTGATTTTAACTCATGGTAAGGGGACAGGGGCTCTAGACAAGATGCATAACGCTAACAGTCAAAATGTGTTTGACATGCACTCGACGCGACAGCTTACGTCAATCATAATTATACATTTTCAATAACGATAACGTTTGCAAAATGCATCTTGTCGAGAGCTAAAGAACGGTCACTTATTCTTAACTCTAACCCACTTATTCGAAATTATTTCCATAGCACAATAATCAAGATCAAATTTTACAAATGTCCTTCCATTTTATCCAGTTATGTTTTTAATCTTCGCATATTTATTTGTTTCACAGTTTATTAAGTTGTGTCACATTTAAAAAAAACAGCCTTATGCCAAATGATCCTGGCGATCGCTATGGATGAATCTTTCGCAGAACTTTCTTTCTTTTGGTCCTGGGTGACGAATGAGATCAGTAAGGAATTAACGATTACTACCTCAGCAATTTTAATTGTAACAATTGGACAGTAATCATTGAACAGCTACGATACGCAAAGTTTTGATTTATTTTTCCGAAAGATTGTAGGTTTACTTATTTATTATTATTGAGCAAGGCCTCCCTCTCTCCCATCCACGTAGCCTTATCTTGGGCGGTCTTGATAGAAGGCATCAAGCGCATCTCGTCAACGTCGCCTTGGTCTGCCATGACGCTGAATTTTATCGAATGGAACCCATTTGGTACACATTTTGGCTCACAATTCCTCTGGCATGCGACAGACATGCCCAACCTTTTCGCGTTTGAGCTTGGCGGATGCTTGGACTTCATCAGTTATTTTTGGAGCGCAGTATTGTATTCCCGATGCGGTCTGTTAATGTGACTCTCAAAATGCTACGCTCCATGGCTCTCTGACAAACTTTGAGGCCAGATTTCTGAATATTAAAATTTGCCAAAAATCAAGTCTGCGCTCCATATGTAAGGATCGGAAGAATGCACGTGTCCCTTAGTTTACGCGTAAGTCACGTTGGAAGGTTTCCCTTCATCGACCAATAACTTCTCCAGGCGTTCTCGTTGTATTATTGCGTATATTGCGACCTCCTGGTATTGTCGGAAATGATTTAGTGAAACACACGTAAGATATGCCACTAAAAATCAATCATTTGACATATATTTTATTGATTCTCATTTGGTTCAGGTCCAAAAACAAAAATATTTTCATTAACAATGTCATTTTATTCCACGGTTTATTAAATTACAATTATGTAGGTACTAAATGATATCATAAACATATCAGGTCAACCTCGTAAGTATCTAAAATCTTTGTTTTGGTACCTATTGCAAATGCGTACACGCATTATCACGTGAAATTTTTCTCGTGATTTAACTGCTTAACATTTTCTAACGCATTGATCTGTTTTGTGGAATCAAGCATGTTAGCACCTGTTTGCCGCATGATAACTTACTCATGTTTAAAATATGAAATACCTTTTTTTTTTCTGAAGTTGTGTTTAGTAAAACGAAAAAAACACAGATAAGTCACATACAATCAAATTCATTTAAAAGAATGCTATTGTAATATACCTTATGGAATTGTGGTGAGTCACCACAAGGAAACCGCAATGGTGAGTCACCACACCATTGGTGACTGATTACTTTTTTGATATTTAATTGAGGTGTTATCCTTATTATACTAGAACAACAAGATTATCTCAACAAACGTGGTAGATTTGATGTCTAGCAAAACAAAATGTAAGTACAGTCAGCTTCAAATATATAGACACAGTAAAACTTGCAAAAATATGTAAACACGACTCTGTTGCGTAGGAATAAGGGTGTATATATATTTCTGGAACCTTGTTAACGTATATATATTTATGACGCTGACCGTACAAACATCTACATACTTAAAAAGAAAAGAGAAAGACAACATATGAAATAATAATAATAATTTACATGACTGTAGTTGTTTACTATGTCCAATGACGTCGCCACGGCACCGCGCCTCTAAATCTGGACTGTCTGATTGGTCTGTGCTTGTTGTTAAATAAAGGTTATCTACTCTTGAACCAACAAATATGTAAAACTGATAATAATTCACATGTAATCGCTTATTATGTCTAATAACGTCGCCACGGTACCGCGCCTCTAAATCTGGACTGTCTGTTTGGTCTGTGCTTGTTGTTAAATAAAGGTTATCTACTCTTGAACCAACAAATATGTAAAACTGATAATAATTCACATGTAATCGCTTATTATGTCTAATAACGTCGCCACGGTACCGCGCCTCTAAATCTGGACTGTTTGATTGGTCTGCACTTGTTGTTAAATAAAGGTTATCTACTCTTGAACCAACAAATATGTAAAACTGATAATAATTCACATGTAATCGCTTATTATGTCTAATAACGTCGCCACGGCACCGAGCCTCTAAATCTGGACTGTCTGATTGGTCTGTGCTTGTTGTTAAATAAAGGTTATCTACTCTTGAACCAACAAATATGTAAAACTGATAATAATTCACATGTAATCGCTTATTATGTCTAATAACGTCGCCACGGCACCGCGCCTCTAAATCTGGACTGTCTGATTGGTCTGCACTTGTCGTTAGATAACGGTTATCTACTCTTGAAACGACAAATGTAATACTAATAATAATTCACATGTAGTTGCTTATTATGTCCGATGACGTCGCTACGGCACCATGCCTCTAAATCTGGACTGTATGATTGGTCTGCGCTTCCTGTTAGATAACGGTTATCTATTCATAAAACAACAACTTAAATACCTACTGATAATATTGTTTTCAGCGTTTTCATTCAGTAATTTCAGTCAGCGTTGAGCGCTTGTTTCCTTCGGTCTCTGGATAGGCGTGTATGACTCACTTTGTTTACATTAAAGCGAGTAATACTTGTGTAGAAGTTTTATTTTGAATTATTTGGTTGGAATACTATTCGTATATTTTATTGTATTGTTGGAATTGAAATTTAAATGAAAATCATGAAAATGATGATCATCAATCGCAATCGATTCGTCTTAATCTTGTAAGTGTCACTAAAAATATGACAGTAATCAAAATTCAAAATGGGGGTCACCAGACGACTTATTATAAAAAAGAAAAATTATAGTCGTCTTACTATGAGAAATGCGGTATCATTGAATAGGTATTTAAAAATCATTTTTAGTTTTCTTTCATCATTTTTCATTTTGAATGATCATTTAGGATTTATGACGATTTAAAGTTGGTTAGCAACAGTCGGGTTTTTTTAAAGCTTTTTGTTATTGGGTATAGTGGTGATTATTAACATATTGCTTATGGCAATGATAATACTTAACGATAAGAACTACTAAATTAGCCTATTTATTCTACTGACGCATGCTATTAACTCAACCAAATCAAATAAGTTAGATAATCCCAAAATTACTTCATAACGAGAAAGAAGCTCGATTGTCATAAATTCTTACAGTAAAAGCGTAATCTGACCATAAATAAGTCATGAAAGAGATCCGATCAGATCGTAAAGGTTTATGAGCGAGTACGTAAAAGGAAGCTCGATTTGAAGAATATGTCCTGACGACGCTGGTTTAGACTCTGGTTGGTTCAGAATAGTGTTAAGGTTATCACAGACACTAAACACTTGCCCTCGGATTAGCTCAAAGTAAGACATTAAAAATGAGCTTTGTTTTTTTTATCAACAGGAAAATGTCACACCAATTGACTTAGTTCCAAACTTGAGAACGAACTTGAGATTGTAATTGCTTGTAATTTAGATTTGTCATAATAATTTAGCGTGTACGTTTATTGAAGTTGTTAATAGTATTACTAATTAACTGTTATCTTCAATACACTTAAAGTAGCTGTGGTTACCTATAATTAGATAAGTATCCTATATATCACTAGCCTAAGATTCCATTTATTGTTATGATGTATTATCTGTTGGTAATTCTTAAATAAATAAATAAATAAGCTCTAGTCTTGTACTATGGGTACTAGACAATGATAAAAATACTTATATAGAGAAATATATACTTAAATAAAGGGCCGGATCTTAAGTACCCGAAACCGACGTGCATGCATGACTCGATGTATGAATGTGGAAGAAGCGAAAGAGATTTGTCAGGATCATAGCAGGTGGAAAGAAGTGGTCTCTGCCTACCCCTCTGGGAAACAGGCGTGATTTAATGTATGTATGTATATACTTAAATACCAACAAAGAAAACATCCATGACTCAAGAACATTCGACAGTGGAAAGGTAAAAATGCTTAAGCGCCACTTTGGCCGAAAATGAGTTATATATACAGTTTAATTTCTTTTTTTTTTCTGCGTCGATCTGTCTAGGACCCACGTCGATTGGAGCACTTTTTTGGCGCTTAAGCAGGCTACTTTTTCACGTTTTTTTGAGAACGTGACAACTAAAGCGACGTTTATTTTGATGTTTTTCGTGTTGAAGCATGTTAGTCATTTAACCTTAGGGAAAATTTTGGGATGCAAACGTATTAGATTTTTTTTATTCTTATCTTTAGTCGAGTTATTACTGTTAGCAATTTCAAATTATTGTGATACATATTTTTTTTTCGTATTAGATTTTTTATCTTCATGCAATAATTTACTATTTGGCGCTTAAGCAAAAATGCTATTCCACGTTTTTAAAGAAAAATGTGTTTAAGCACAATCTAGGTCATCCCAATCTGTAGAATTAGGATGTTAGTAGAATATAAAATAAAAAAAAATACTATTTACTTTGAATTAGTGAAAGTAGACATATTTCGTTTTTGACTGTTACACTGCTTAAGTCTTATTTCGGATTCAGTTTCTTATAAAAATATGGGTGTTCATTACTAGTAAGAAAAAACTCGAAAAACATTTAAGAGAATACAAACTTCGCTCGAGTGTAAGCTTCCGTTTATCGCATAAAACCTGTTGAATCGGGACAATCAGTCCATGGTGACGACGAGCGCGACAGTGATGATGTATATAATAAGTAAGTGCATATCTTGTGATCTTTGCGATGTCAAGCATCTTGTGTGATAATAATAATACGTCACGCCACAGAAGCAGCTAGTAGCGAGCTTTTGGTTCCGAGGGAAGGTCCTGTTCCTCACCTCACGCTTGCCTTCACCGGCCCGCTGGAGTGTACGATGACGAGGAATAGACTCTCACCTCTGGCTATCTTTTATTAGCCGGTCAGATTGGAGTCGCATGAGCTATATATGCTCGAAGGGCGGATGTTGCATAAGTGGTGAGTGGGCAACTTATCGTCGTTTAAAGTCCAGATGCACCTTTTCGACCTTATCAACCCCTCTGGAACTATTGCCTGTCTGGTACTAAGTATTAAGGCTATTTTAGGAGACCCATTCCATTGACTTGGCGAGTCACTGTCTGTCATTTCAACCAAAGTAATTAGCATTGGCGTCATAGGTTTATCAATAGCCTAGTTCACCAGTCCATCTCATTTAGTCTTACACTAACCGGTGTCTGCCCGTGAGAGCATACATCTATAGTGTGAACTCAGGGACAAATTCCAGTTACTGTCCCATCACTTTACTAAATTAATGTTGACTAAAGGGCCTCTGCGTGTTGGCTTCCGCTCCATGTACGCCTTGCAAAGTTTTCCATCCAGTACATACCTACGTATGTAATTTATAAATTTTATTATGTTAAATTTAAAAAACGGAATTCAGTTCCTATCTTTCGAAGTAAATACAAGTAGAATGAGCCAACATTCTACTGGGTATAAAGTGTAGTGTGTAGTGGGTATAAAATCAACTTTTTTGAGAACGTTTTCCCTTATTTGCTACAAAATCAAACACTACAATTACATTTCCTCTTAATTAATTTGCTGTAAATTCAAATGTTATAAAAGTTAATTTCTAAAATCTTCGCTTAGCATAAATTTTATTTATATCAAAGTCATTTCGTCTACTCATCAGCCATAAGATTTATTTAGTACCTATATTAAATTCAAATCTGGAATTTTTACTTGCTATAATGGAACCAACATAGCGAGTGGTTGTGGAAGGCGGAGGGCAATCCCCGCATTGAAACGGAGATATGAGGGCAAGGCTCGCCATGAAAAATGAACGTTACCAATTTTTTTTGTGAGGTAGGTAGGTTTTTTAATATTATTTTGTTCTTCAGAGCACGAAATAGGAGCCGAAAGCCAAAAAGGCCTCGTCAAACACAAATATATATAAAGAAAATAATAAATATATGAGGGAGGTTTCATATTATCACTTTTAACCGTATTCATTATAGTGTGAAAATTGGCATTTGTTTGATTTTTTGGTTTAAACGATTAAACATTGTGAATATTATAAAAAATAATGACAAAGGTTGTAATTGTATTGTATTATGAATATTAGACATTAAAATTATAATTTCTATAAGTTTTAGAACATGGCTTTTGTAACCAAAATTATAGCAAGTGATTTAAAAACACATGACTATTTAGAATATAATTCTATGTCATTTGAATTTATAGCAAATATGTTAGATCCTATTTTGAATGGTTTCAGGTAGACTGGTAATTCAGGCTGGTATAACTTAGATACCTAGTGAACTGTTAATAATTATTCTTATAGTTAGCAGAAGGAATTCTATCGATTCAATAGATTTTTGATGATGTTTTAATTGCAATCTGCAAAAAAAATAATGAAAAGGTTATTTTTCAACCGACTCCAAAAATTCGACACGTATCTGGGTCAATCAACTATTCTTTCTCACTAAAATTTTGCAAGTATCTGAAACTCCTACCAATAATAATGGTTTTATTTATGCAGCTATAAACTTTTCAGGATTCTTTAAAAGGTCATTGTATAGAACCCGTAAAAGGTCATTGTATAGTAACAATCCTGAAAAGTTTACGATTTCAGATAAAATACCATTTTATATTATGAACCATTATGTATCCCATTATTATTGAACTTTATATATTATGATACGTACCCGTTAAAAGACATTTTGGTACTTCTCTTTCTTAAATGACGTCAAAGTCACTAAGTATTAATGTATTAGTTAGAATTTAAGCTTTTAGTAGTCCGTGTAGAAACAAAAATGCTTGCTTTAAACCATTTTTTACTTGAATAATGAGTAAAATTAGGCAGTTAAGTGATATATAATTTATAAATAATAAATAATTAGTGACTTTAAGTAAATTCACCATCCAA
Organism: Acleris literana; assembly: GCA_946894065.1. Taxonomy (NCBI): domain Eukaryota; kingdom Metazoa; phylum Arthropoda; class Insecta; order Lepidoptera; family Tortricidae; genus Acleris; species Acleris literana. The sequence continues at coordinate 24,672,377 of OX335671.1, read as the reverse complement.
GATAACAGTAATTATCATTCGTTAGATTTTTTACTTTACCAGTTTCTAGAAAGATGAAGTAATATAAGTAAATTTTGTATTTTCTAGACATAAAAAATATGTACCGTTAGTCATTTTGGTTTATAGTAATTTGCGATTTAAGCATTTTTACCTGACTGACATTTTTGGAACTAGCTACACAATTTTTGCTTAAGCGACATCTATCTCTGTAACTAGAAGGACTAGGTCAGAACTTGTTTCATAAATAAATAGCTGGCATATTCTAACTTATACATTTTGACTTTCATGGAAATAGTCGTAAAACTTTTTGAGATATGATTTTTTTTCTCAAAAAAAAAACTTTAAACCTCATTTCTGTAAAGTTTCCAATATGGCGCTTAAGCATTTTTACCTTTCCACTGTCGATATATATTTCATCTCTCATAACAAAAATATCTGCCCTTACCCGGATTGGAACCCAGGATCGCTAGCTTCGTAGACAGGGTCACTGCCAACTCTAGGCCAAAGCGTCGTCAGTGTTAGTACTATTAATTTTTCAGTGGGTGATGCGAGGCCTGCGAGTTACGTTGTAACTTATTGTTAAACTTAAAAAATGATAGTTGCCGAAGAAAAAACAATAATATTATTATGTATATGATCATCAATATTTTAAACAAATTATATTAAGGGTCTTAAATAGTAACAATAAGAACTCATGCAAGAACGCAATCAAAAAATATTACACTACGGCACTCAACGAAAATGGGTAATTACTGTTAGTGGTTGTAAGAAATAATTAAGAAATAATAACTATGTTAACTACTATTATAATTATTTATAGGTAGGTACTTACTTATTCTGTGAGCGAGGCGTATTTCATTCGCGCTGCATATAAACCTCTCACAGGTTTCTGAAGCGCGTCTTAATTTAAAAATAATTGTAACTGCTGATTACAGTAAATAAATTGAAAAAAAAAAAACTAAGTACCAAATTAATGTAATATTGTGAAAACAATACCTCAAAAAATTCGGAAAAAATTGCGTAAAAAATTGTTCCAGGATTATCATTAGGGGTAGGTACCCTATCACAAAACTGTTGAAGTCGTTCGAATTTCAAACTATGTTGTAATTTTTGCCAAAACGTTAGTTCCTACATTGGCAAATAAGTTGCAGATGCCCCGTAGCGCTTAACGCTATAAAGCAGCTTAAAGCGCTGTAAAACAGCTTTGAGCGCTGATTAGCGCTATCGCCGCAGATAACGGCTACCTGCTTTGCGCTTTATGACGACCTTATCTTTATTATAGCTTTTGTTAGCGTTATACTCAATTCCTCGGGAAAATGGGACTTTGATTTGCTAATTATTATTGACTAGCGACCTATGTCAAGTTACTAAAGCTCTTATTTGCTGGACAATAATGGTGGTCGTGTTACAAACAATTCATTAACATGTTAAAAGCAATATGCGTTTACCGATTAGAATAAACCTCTTGCTCTCGCTTCGTTTCGGTTTAATGGAATAAAATAGAACATTATCCTCGTGAGACTTGGTGTGTTATAGAAAGTACATAATAAGGCACTTTAGTTTAAACTATATTTTAATTAGTATAAAGTTCGTTTTTGTTTGTTTCAAAATTAAAATTTGCATTTAGGATCAAAGGTAATTGAACTTTATTTCTTTTCTGGTAGATTCAAATTCCTACTCACAAAGATCTCCCTGTTTGAAGTATGGTGGGCTTAACAAGGATAATATTTAAGTCAGGGATAGTGTAGTTTCCAATTAGTGACAGAATTGTCAAATTAGTTTAGTAGTTCCAGAGATTACAAATAAAACTCACTATTTTACCTCTTTATAATATGCAAAATAACTATATAATAGAAAAAAATCGCCCAATATACAACCGCATCTTTCTTCTTTTTTTTTACTGAGAAAATTATTGAATTTTGTTGTTGATTGCTACGCCTGCTTTGAACTAGTGGTCGGAATGACGTCATTTTCTTTGAAACCGCGTTTTGAAATCTAGCCCTACTTAGACTAGTCTGGTAGTGCCGTAGAAAAAACCTAAGTGGCGCTTAAGCTCTTTATCCATTAGCATAAATTTTACTATTTATTTTCTCAGTTAATAAATAAATAGTTAATAATTAACAAAAATATTTACAAAGAAAAAAACTTATGTCTCAGAAAAGAGAATCCTCAAAAACAATGTTTTCAGAACATCTTTTAAAAAAGTTCCTGCAATTGTCAATAAAGATCCAACATTTTACATTTAAAAAAAAACTAATATTTCAAGAGTCCATTGAGAAAATAACAGACAGAAATAAAACACACTAAACATAACTGTTTACCCTTCCCTCTAAACATACATACATACATAATCTCACGCCTTCGTTCCCAGAGTGGGGTAGGCAGAGCTACAGAATTACAAACATCTCTAAAAACTTGTTGATAATTCTATAACCACAATTTGCACAATTAGGCTAAGATGTTTACCAGCGTATTAGTGACAGGTTGCAAGCCCATCGCCTACAAGCCTTTATTCCCTTAGTCGTCTCTTATGACATCCACGGGAAGACATGGAGTGGCACTATTCTAACTCGGCAACCACACGAGGACATAATACTCATAAATGACTCCAGAATCAATCATAACTTCAAAACAGTTGTTATTAAAACGCTCTCCGGCCAAAACGCCATAACGCCTAAACGGCATAAATCAGGGATCCGCGCGATATTGCCAAACTTTGAGCTGGGAGCGTATGACGCGAGGCTCATTCCGCAATGGGAGTATTCTATACCACAACAAAGGAGACTTGAATAACAAATCTAACAAAAAACCGGGCAAGAGCATATCGGACCATGCCCAGTGTAAAGTCGGCGTCAATAGAAATGGCAAAAAATGTAAACAAAACCAAACGGACCAATTTAACATTCATCATCATCATTCGAGCCCACATCCACCCACTGCAGGTGAAAGGCCTCTTCATTTTCTCGCCATTTTGCCCGGTCTCGTGCTAACGCCATCCATCCTTTCCCAACTGTCTGCCAAATGTCATCAGACCAACGAGCTGATGGTCTGCCTACTGACCTGTGACCTAATCTCGGCCACCACTCCGTTAGCGCCCTCGACCACCTGCCATCGTTTCGCCTAGCCAAGTGTCCCGCCCATCTCCAATTCAGTTGCGTTATCCTTTTGCCAACATCCGCCATTATAGTCCTGCGCCTAAACTCAACATTCGGTATGTGATCCAGAAGTGAGATTCCTAACATGGAACGCTCCATAGCTCTTTGTGCAACTTTAACTTGGTGCATACTTGCCTTTGTGAGTGCCCATGTTTCATTTACCATTATTACTCTAAAATCACCAACTTTTGGACATCGCTTGAGGTATTTTCAATGATTTACACGCCTGGTTATATTTATATTCTTTTTAAGATTACAGACTATTCATCAAAGGATTTTTTTAATAAGAACTCGTTTGCTGTAAATTTGAGGTTATGTGTCAAACAGTACTAATTTGTTTACATCTTTTGCCATTGCAATTGACGTAGACTGTAGAGTTCCGAAGCCGTTACTACAAACAAAAAAAACTGTTTCAAAATACAACATGTATAAACATTCTATTTAAAGTTATTTGGTGCTGTCTTAGATGATTTTAGTAGGTATAAACACTTTAGTCGCCTGTATCTCAGAAACTAATAAAGTCCTCATAATTTTCCTTTTAAGTTCGGTATATAAACTTCAATTTAAGATATTTTTCAGAATTTTATTATCTGCTACCTTGGTACAAGTTACTACAGGGCTAAGTTTTTATGACAAGACGAGAGCAAACAACCACACAATCTTAGATGGTAAGTCGGATCTGAGACCCAGACATTTGAATCTTTAAGACAATAATAAGACTAAGACTGGAAATGCGTGGGGACTAAGATCTCCGCTATACTAAACGTAGACCCACGTATTAGGACACATTAAGTAGTTTGGTCTTAAAAAAGTAGAGTAATCAACAAACTGTTGTCCCAAAAATGAAAATCAAGTCAGAAACTTATTTCATACACAAATTTGAAAAAGGAACGAGGTAATTGTCTCTTAAATATCGTCGAGTACCTTAAAGCGGGGTGAGTAGGGACACAACCTAAAATAAGTCATGACTTGCTACAAATAAGAACAAGTATTAAATGGAAAATATCGTTACGTCTATTGTAAATAATTTCACTCTTATAATTAGTAACATATGCTTCATTTTAGGTTGTGTCCCTACTCACCTCTTAATCCGTACTCACCCCGTTTTACGTTACGGCGGTAAGATTTTCCAAAGGTTCAATATAAGGGTTCGCAGTTCTTATTTCAAAATACTTGAAGGATGGCCAGTAATACTGCTTTTACTCCCCCGGGTCAGCCGCGACAGTCAATAAAAACTCGCGAAGTAATCATAAAGACTGGGCTGTATTAGGAGAGCCATAAAGTCGTTATTACGACAACTTTTTGATTTATCTGGCGTTTAATGGCTACCGTTACCAGAGTTAAGTCGTAGCGTCGCGTATATTGATGCACTGGCTCTGTATTTTATTAGTGTTTAGCCATATCGTTGAAGTATTGTTAACTTGACGGTTAATCTAGTCTAGATTTTCTCAAATAGATTGAAAACTCAACACTTCTTAGTCCCAAAACAAGTTTTAGGCTTGTGCTATGGTAATTAGGCAACAAAAAACATACTTGATAAAAGATAAAAGATAAAAGAAATTTATTCAGTAAGTAGGCCGCACGGGCACTTTTACACGTCAAGAATCTACCAGCGCTTCCCAAGAGAAGAACACTGCTGAGAAGAAACGCCGCAAGAAACTCAGCAGTCAGTATTTTTTTTTAAATATTTCTTATTACAATGGTACTACTTAGTCTAGCATTATATAAAGCTATAAATATTAAATTAAATATAGTATCAAATAACATGCGTAGTTCAGCAGGAAAACATGCCAATTAAGAATCTTACGGGAGAGATAGAGAGAAAAAAAAACCACATAATTATGTGTATATAAGATGGTGCGAGACGACCACATAAAAGTTTCGATATGTTTTCCTACATCAACGATGTCCCCTTGTATAGATAAATATACATAATTAAAAAACGAATATCCATAACCCAAGATCTTATTCTTTAACCACCAAGCAGCAGTTTGCATCAATGTGTCTCGTGTGGGGACAACAACTGATGAAATTACCCATTCGCAGTCATAGGATTGCAGTATGAAGAATGCAAATGTCTATGGGTTTCAGATCACAATTACCATTAGGTGGCCCGTGTGCTCGTGTGCATACCCAATGCCATAAAAAAAACATTGCGTGACCCACCAAAGCTTTGTATGCACTCAACGCATTTGGGACCATTGTGAAAAAAAACAAGGGTGTTTCAAGGGTGAAACGATGATTCCTCAATTCAAATTCAAGCGCAGCTATTTAGAACGCGTTCTAAAATAACCGAAGGTGCTCCGAAAAACTAATTCCAAAGATGAAATCGGTTTTCCGGAAGCTTTCCTGCAACCCGATTGCATTCGCACCTATTATTTCCGGATTTGCGAGCGAAGCGGGAATTCCGAAGCCGAGAAAGTTCATTACTAGAAGCAAGTTCGGAAAAGAAAAACCGGTGCGGGTAGTTCGGTCGGTGTACAACTTTTTGGTGCAAAACTTTTGAGTAGGATTTTGTGTCGCGCGTGACAAGTGGCGAAGGCAGCCTATGCACTTTGTTGGTTTACGATCAGCCTAACGTATTACACTGATCGGAGGCCGTTATATTGATAAGTGAGCTAGTATCAACTACATTTATATTTCTAAAGTAGTTAAAATAGTAAACGTGTTGTTTAAAAGCGATGAGACAAGGAGCCTTTTTCTACTTTGTCGTTGTGTTGACCGCCATTACCATAGTATAAATATAGTATAAATATTTATCTATACTGTGCCATTACTTTCAAGTAAATGAGAGCTGTCGTAACGTTGACAAGAGAATAAGAATAGGGAAAAAGACGCCCCAGGGCCTCTATTCTACTAGGCAAAGATGAGGTAAAACGATATTGCATTTGACACGTCATTGTTATAGTATTGACAAAGCTACGATAGTTATTAAAAAAATATATATGTCAAAGGCCAAACAGTTTCACCCACTTGAATAAAAGCTCGGTAAAAACAATACATTAGGTATTTATTTTAAGTATATCAAACACCTGAAAGCACCACTTTACAGCAGCCATTGTACCAAACAATTTTATTTATTGCGCAAGACCACAGAGTCAAAAGGCTGTGCTCTGCAAGCACAGAGAGTAACAAGGTGTACCACAAAGCGCTTGCCTACAATGCGCATTGTGGCGCTGCGCTCGGCGCCGCGCAAATTGATAACAGCGCTCTTTTGCGCGGCGCACGGCGGAATGGTTTAAACTTGGGTGGGCACTGGGCATATTGAAATTTTGCGTATCGACGCGCTATTTGATGGAATTTTTATCGGTTTGCATGCAAATAAAATTGAAATGGACTCTAAAAATACGTGTAGTTTAAAAGCGAATAGACGGTTAAGAATCAATACACAACTACGGTAAGTAGATATATCAAACACCACTTGACAGCATTTTGACAAACTACTTGATTTATTTTAAAATACCACATAGAAAAAAGGCTGTGCTCCGCAAGCACAGAGTATAACAAGGTGTCCCACAAAGCGCTTGCCTACAATGCGCATTGTGGCGCTGCGCTCGGCGCTGCGCAAATTGATAACAATACTTTTTGCACGGCGCACGGCGGACTGGTTTAAACTTGGCTGGGCATATTCAAATGTTGCGTATCGATGCGTTATTTGATGGGATTTGTATCAGTTTGAAAAATGAAATTGGTGAATATTATTTTGTATAAAGCCCAAACGGATACTAAAATACATACCTTCACGTTTGTAATCCCAGAGTTGGGTAGGCAGAGCTACAGAATTACCTAAAACTTGAAAAATTTGATGATAATTCTGTAACCACATTTGGCACAACTAGACTAAGATGTTTCAGCATATTAGTGACAGGTTGCAAACCCATCGCCTAACAGTACTACAAGCTATATTCCCTTACCTGTCTCTTACGACATCCACGGGAAGACACGGAGTGGCACTATTCTAACCCGGCAACCACACGAGGGACACTTTTACAAGTAAATAACAGATATCAGGGGACAATCTAACACAAATTGACCTTGAATCAAACTAAGGTCTAGGCTTGAACTAAGCTTGAACTACCGTAAAACGGGGTGAGTAGGGACACAACCTAAAATGAAGCATATGTTACTAATCATAAGACTGAAATTATTTCCAATAGGCGTAACGTTATAGTCCATTTAATACTTGTTCTTATTTGTAACAAGTTATGACTTATTTTAGCTTGTGTCCCTACTCACCCCTTAATGCTTATTCACCCCTTTTTACGGTATGTGTTAGGCAACGAAACACGCTTATACATAGACAAAATGCAAGATCTAGAAAACAATACTAGCATTCATCACAGAAATATTTGGTCTTATTGGAGATCGAACACTGGACCGTTAGAGTCGAAACTAACCAAGTTAGGGAAGAAGCGCCGCGAGAACCTTATCAAGTTTCAAAGCAATAAAATGATTTATGATACTTAACCTAAAATATGTTAATAAACGTATTATGTACACGAAGGAAGGCGGTTTGAAGACGGCTTTTTACAAAAGGGCATTGGGTAAATTTGTTGGAAGAATATTGTCTTTTTTTTTTTGCGGCCAGGGATGATTTTTACGTAGTTATTTAGGGGACCTCTAAATACACATAGATATATATAATTTATGGCGTTAAATAATCGGAGCGGAGATTTTAAAGATTTAAGTATTCAGTTTTTAGTACAAAAGTACGCCCAAGTATGAATATTTAAATATCTCGGCTCCAATGCACTTCAGAGTATTACATTACATAACAAAGTATGTTTATTTTTAATAATTCTATCATAATTTACCACTTTTACGAATGGCCGCTCACCTTGAAAATGTATGAATTTTACAAATGACAACACTTTTACCCAAACCTCTTTAAGGCAATATACATTTAATGCTTTTTACTCAATACAAAATAAATGTTATTTCACTATCAATTAATAAACTGAGTTCAATAAGAGAGACGGTAAAGTTATTTAAGTGTTCCTTAATAAAGCAGTTCATGAAACTAACTTATTCTAAGACGGTCTTAAATAACTGAGTACCTAAAGACAACGTCTCTTAAAGGCAGGTGTCTGCGCCCAAAATAGCCTCGGATCTTACTTTTTCTCATTTACAGTTACAGAACACGATGCGGGACCGACACGATCGATTTACGAGTCGTTAAGCAAAGTCTAACCGGATTGCTACTCGTATTATTGTTGTAGGCACTGTCGTGTTTTGGTGAAGAGTTAAGCTATACATGAAATAACATGAATAAAGAGACATTATTTAATTTTGGTTGTTAGGGTTCTAGTTACAAATTGCCATTTGGTACTTATTAAATATGTTTTCACCTCAGCACCACAAATAGAGCCTCTATTCAACACACTAAAAACCAAATCGTTCTTGATCTGTTATCGTATTGTTAACGATTTGATAGGTCTTATTTGTAATGGCGACCGAGTTAAAAAGTTAAAAACAATACCAAAACAGGTAAAATGCGATTTGAATTTTACCGCTTAGAATAGAGGCGCAGGCAGTTTTCGCTGTGTTTAAAGACAGTGAGAATAGATTGCTGCGAGCGTGAGATGAAATAAATTTTTAATTATTTTTCGCAATATATGTGGGTGGGTGGGTGATTGGTGACCTTTAAGTAACGTGTTGTCGCTGCTGAGGTGAAAAGTTGAAGGTATGTCTCAAACGAGACAGAAGTTATTTGCATCTCGTATTTTTAAATACTTCGCTTACTCGGGATTCAAAATCAACACTCGCCGCAAGAACCAACTTTTCTCTCTTGTTGCAAAAATAACTATTAATTTATTTGCTCCGTACAAATTGTGGAAATAGAAGACGAGACATCGTATAATGTAAATAGTTTGAAGTTAAAAGTCTTATTCAGTCACGAACTCAAGCGTTGTCTGTTCTAAATTCAAATACTGGTAATCTGATGAGTATTGCTTGCAATTTACGAAGTTTACGAGAAAACAATACTATAGGAAAAACGAATTTATACACAGAATAAATTGGCCAATCGACATATTGTATATATTGGTAGTTAAGGGGTAATTAAACTATGTAAGTTTTTTAATAATTCAAAATTCCTGAAATGAATTCTTCACATCAACACAATTTCTTTTCAACATATCCAGTTCGAAAGAAATAAAAATTTCGTAATAATTGAATCAAGCATTTTTTTTGCACTTTCTATAAAACTTGTGTGTTCAACGTTCTCAAATTATACTGCACACAGCAATAAAGAATACACCTTCAATTTTTACAGCCCCGCATTATGGCCAAAAAATAATTCACCCAAATACGCTAGTCAAAAACAGCGCGTGATTGTGGGTTGTAAATAACCGGCCAAGTTCTGTAGCTATGATTACCGACACCGAGGCTTTCCAGCCAGTAATCGGGCTCTTTACGGTTCCATTTTCAAAAATAAAACTGTTAGCCGCAGTATCGTTTGAGCCGGATATGTTCCAGTTTATTCGTTTTGTCCAGCCAGTGTTTTGGAGTTTTATTTGATGGGTTATTTTGTTATGTCGAAAAGTAGTTGCTTTGGGTCAACAAATAAAATCTATTAGTAGTGATTGAGGTTCTAACAGATATTAAACATAAATGTTAGTGTTGCTTGATTGGAAATCCATTTATCTAAAACACTTAAATTTATCCAATTGTGATGAAGATCTACTAAGTCATGGGAAATAATTGAATGTGAGTAGTTCAAGACAAAAAATGGCCGAGTTACAAACAAATTCATAGCAAGTCAAAATAGCAGAAAAGAGGCCCAGAACAGTGATGCATCAACACAACAATTTTGATTGACAATTTAACAGAGCCACGTGTGGCTTGGTTCTTTACATTTAGTTAATTTACTAAACGAATGCACGATAACCTCGTTGAAAAATAGCGTATTCCTAATTCTGATCAAAAATAAGCCAAAATCCGCAGCAACCACACTTTAACCCACGGCATAGTTTGATTTATTATTAATTTACGTAACAGCGTCACGAAGCGTCGCGTGCGCCGGTATGGGTTACGATAATAATTAACCACTCTTATTAAGTTGTTAGCCGGATTGACGCGAAAGCCAAATGCGAGCGTAACACGGACTTAACAATAAATTGCACGAGTGCAAAAAAAATCGTAAACTATACCCAACTAACGAAGAATCAGGATGATGTTTTTTGACCAGTTACAATATACCCTTACCATGAGTTACAATTACCGTATTAGCTAGCGAGTCAAAGCTCTGTCCCTCGAAGACGACCCCGACGAAGGGGTTAATAACGTGTAAAACTGCCGAATGGCTTACTGAAAAAAACATTATTTATCTTTATCTTAGCAGTCGGGTAAAAAAGCATTATTAATACCATTTCTAAACGCAGCTTCCTCAACCAGACAAAACGAACAAGTTTCAGTACAAATAGCCCACGACACTTCACAGCCAATTCACGTTTAAAAGTTACAAAGCCGTACCCTTACCAAGAGTTACAATTACCGTACTCGCTAGCGAGTCGAATGCTATCCCTCGCACTCTATAAGAATACTGCGAGATCTACAAGGGACAGAGCATACGGTAATTGTTACTCGTGGTAAGGGTACCGATGGTTCTAGGCAAACTCGCCGAGGCAAAACTCGACTCGTTCGGCTTTTTCGTCAGGCAAAACGTCGGCCATTTTATTAACTATTCGGTTGTGCTTTCGCAACTGACTCGGATATTAGTTTACGGGTTTTGTACTATTTCTATATGGCGAAATGCATATGTATAGGTTTTAAATGTACTTAGCTAAATAAGTGGTTTTTCACGGCCTATTCAGAGATCTTTAAGTGAAAATTAACTTGTTCCTTTTTAAGGCTCAGCCACACCGGTTGCGTGACGTGCACGTGCACGTGCGCGTTTGCTTTCCACTGCGTTGTATAGTATGCATTCTCATTACGACATGTCACTATACAACGCAGTGGAAAGCGAACGCACACGTGCACGTGCACGTCACTCACGTTTCTCAATTTGTATTTGTCAAAAATTTGTTCCCCGTCGTAGTTGATTTATTTGTTATGCGGAGACACGTCTAGCCTCTCCTCCTCGGTTTCGTTATCGCGGATATGAAACAAAAATAAAAAAATAGCTTCTTCGGAAATGAATATTTGGGATATGATGCATTCGGCCAAAAATATTTGGGTTAAACGGAATGCTCCCATTAATAAATAGTATGAGGCATATTTTCCCAGTCAACCCTGACATAATATTGCACAGTAATGAAAATTCTGTATATTGATTGAGGAGTAAAAAAATGCTACCTACTATTACTATTCCTTCAGAGACAAAAAATAATATTAGCATTGTTTTGTTGCTGTCAACATTATCCATATTTAAAAACATTATTGTTCATAAAAAAAACATTATTATTGTGCATGGCAACATTGTTCCCCTCCCTCTCTTCTTCTCCCAGCAAATGTCGGTGTATATCGTGTCTGCAATAAATAATTCAAAACTACAAACATTTATTTGATTTTATAATCAAATTGGTGCCGAAACCGAGTGCAAGTGTCTGGCTACGCGTGTGTGGTGTTATTTCGACATTTCGCTTCATCGTAGAAGTACAGATTGACTTTGCGTTTTCTGCGTTGGTTTCCGGCGCAAGCCTTTACAGACGCCATTTTCTAGTCGCGGCGAGCGGGGACGCTGCATGGCCGCCAACATACAACGAAAAACCAACCTACGTCAAACGTGACAGCTGTTAATCGTAAGCCTTGCTACAGACTTCTCATCATGTCGGTCACTAAAACTAAAGATGAAGCTGCATTAGCTGCTAAAAGGTCAATTAGGATTGACTTCTTATCAGCCGGGCACTATAACTAACTCTGAATGCAGCCGTTAGTTTGTACAGACAAAGGCATTAATTTTTTTACGACCATTTGCGCCAAACATACCATACATAGACCCTATTATCAGTGGCGTAGGGGCGTATACTTTAACGCAACGTATATTGATTTGACTGTACGTTACCTATTACTGAAAATAAATTGGGCTGGTCACGTCTGCTAAATATACACCGGTGGCCACAGACGGTCTTAGAGACAAAGGCAAAGTTGGAGGGACGACCGATGCACTACGGACGGACTGGTCTGAGATTGTTAAGGAAGTAAGGACAAACAGACTTGGAAATAAACAAACCTGAAATACTATTAAACATGAAAAAAAGATACATTAGTTTTAGGATCAGAACTTTATTCTAACTATTAAGTAGTAGTACTTTCTGATTTTGATGCAAATATACGGTCACGGAAGTTAATTTGCTACCCATTTCAAAGAAAATCTGCTTGAAGATGTCATTGTCATTAGAGATGCCAAGTCATTTGTAATTGATAGGAAACTCAACCTTATTGCTGTAGAATGTCAGATTCACTTTGGAACTAAGGTGGGTCACAAATTAAATTCCTTGACTGTACAAACACAGTAATCAATCATCATATTTAAAAATATTTACCGAATAAACTTCGCTGCTAACAACATGTCTGCAGCCTGCGCTCGCCGTCCTCTCGATTTCAACGCTTCAGCGAGCCCCAAGTTTTCTACCACCCCCCCTAGTTAAAAAGGCACATCTGCAATTTTAATAGCCAGAGCATTTAGAACCAAGTTATCTTATGCGCATGGCTTTATTCACAATACGATATGTATAACAGATACCCTATTTTCCCTGAGGCGTTCTAATCGATGAATACCTCCCTAGTTCCCTTCTTCCCCCCACATATTCGATATTCTATTGTTTGACAATGAAGATTGAATATTTTTGTGTTATACGAGTATCGAGTTGTTAATTCTTATTATTATTATTTATTTATTTTGATGGCGTCTACAATTTGTTAATTCTTTCAAAGAGCATTATTTTAGTAAATAAATTGAATAAGCTCACACATAACTTTTGAGTTCCGTACCCAAAGAGTACAAAGGGGACTCTTTTACTAAGCCTCTGGTTGTCTGTCCGTTCATTCGTCTGTCAATCCCTGTCTGTCAGCGGGCTGAATCTCATGAACCGTATAACGAGACAGTTGCAATTTACACAGTGTGTATACTCATATTGGGGTTTACCCACACAAGAAACTTGATTTTACAATCGCTGTATCTCTTGAACAGGTAGATACATGAAATTTTCGGTATAACATATTTTTTCTAAGGGGGTTTATACAACAATGGTACGGAACCATTCGTGTATGAGTCTGACTCGCAGTTGGCCTTTTTTGGTCGTTGTTACACGAGTTATGAAGCGTTTTAGTTTTTGATATTTTGTATTAAATAGCAGGCACGCGCTTGTTTTAGTTTCGCAGTTTAAAAGCTTTACAATTCGTTAGACTATGAATGGTGGGCAAAAATGTCCCCACGCACCAACAGAAATGAAACATTGTCTCACTTAGTTTATAGATCTTGGGAACATGATGTATTTTTACTATGACGACGATCACCCTATGTATGGAGGTTTCTTGGAAAATCATAATCGTATCGTGTAAAACAAACACATCGTTGCATGTTCATGTTCATTAAGAAATCCCATCGATTTTGCAACTGAAATAGGTATTTATTTGTTTTTTGGCTCCTAATGAACATCAACGACCGACGATCCCCGATGATTTACCGACGTGTAAAAAAGCCCTCATGTGGTCAATTTACTAAATAAATATTTTGTTTTTTTTTTTTTTGAATTTTCATAATAATAATATTGACTTCCATCCCGTGAATTTTGGAGGGTGAGGAGTGATGTTTTGTAACTCGGGAAAAAGCTGAAATGGTTATGTATTTCATATTATGATATGATAGATTAAATACAGCGCTTATACCTTTATAATAGAAGTGTCAATATAGGCGTACAACTTAATTGAAAGTCAGGGAAGGTATGAGGTACGGGGGTGAGGTGCAATAAAGCACCCACCATTACCCCTCCCCGCAACTCATGCTTACCTGCGCTTTGCATTATGCACGCCTATAGCTACGTTTCAAAGCTACGGTTCAAATTTAAATTCAAATTTAAATTCAAATTCAAATTATTTACTTGTTGAACGCAGGTAAAACAGATGTTACATTTTAATATTAAATACCACTACATCCCGCCCAGAGGCATACACATATCTTATAAGTTTAACATGTGCCATGCTTGAACATTAATCTAATTTGTCAATTTGTTTCACGTAAATATTCTTGCACACTGTAGGCCTTATCTGCTAGAAAATTAAAAAGTAGTTTTCTAAAATCATTTATACATTCAGTCGTCAATATTTGAGTTGGAATTTTATTAAATATTTTAGGTGTCATTCTAAAAACGCTTTTAGCGGGTAATGCTGTTTTAAACGGTCTTGTGTTAATCTTGCCGCGTTGGCGTATACTGTTGAAAACAGGGAACTGGCTCTTGTTACATTTCACATAGTTTGAAATTTCATAAATGTACAGACATGGTAGGGTCAGTATAGGTAATTTATTAAAGTGTGGCTTACATGTCTCAGTGGACGAAATACCACACTGAAAAAAATAATTGGTCGCTTGTAACAAGATTGTGATTGTTGTGCATAAGCGTCTTGGTCCCATACGAGCCTAAAAAGACGATAGATACATCAACTATGATGTTAGTTGATTCACTAAACAAATTTCTGTAGTACCAGTTAACTATCAGGTTTGGTTGATATAACTAATGTCTTAACTATTATAATCATTTTTTGTCAACTAAGTGAAAATCTTTCTTTGTTGGCTTTCATTTTTTTGAGTGCACAAACCGATATGATGCATTTTTTCTGACTTTTAAAAGCCATTTCTCGTCAGTCACTTAGGTATTCAGAAAGCAGGCAGCTCGAGCACTTTTAAACGGCCCTTTTTATAGTCATAATTATCACCCCTAAACCAATACACAACATGCTGTGTGAAATCATCGAGAGGTCTCTGAGAGTCCTTTGACCTCTCATTTTGAGGGCCGCCCTCGGACTTCACGCAGAATAGGAACGACATAAGTAGCTTTTAGCATGTTCGATACACATTATCGACCGAGGACTTGACATATATGCCACGAGCTACACGAGCCGGTTAGCCTCGTTGGTAGTGACCCTGCCTACGAAGCTAACGGTTTTAGGTTCAATTAGGGAGGAGTAAATATTTATGTGATAAGCGCAAGTATTTGTTGATGAGTATATACAGAAAGTAACAAATCAATAATAAAACAGAATCACAAGTATCTACAAAAGCGAACTTGTCCTTTTAAGGGATCTCTTCCAGTTACCTTCAACCTTAGATGCTCGCTCATCGTTTGCGCTCGTGCAGACTAAATATCTCGGGTGTAATTGATCAATGTCATCCCTTAGTCATAGTATAAACAGAAAAGAGTTCGTATCCGACTCTTTAGGAGTCTCTGTTACCTATTGCCGCTAAGGGCGCTAGGGTTGCGTCGATGTGCGTCGCTTGATACTTAACAAGCACGCAACCAAACGCGGTGACGCGACGGCACGGCCCCGCCTAAACCGGCTTGGTGCGTCCTGTTGAGATTGCTTATGGTGCCTCGCGGCGCATACGATCAGGGCACACGCACATATTTAAAGACAAACTACTGTTTTTTACTGTGCCTTAGTTAACAATTGTTACGACAGATCCAAGTCTTCTCATGATTTTAATTCACCATTAACCCTCTTAAAATTAAAATGTCCAAGAAAATGGTATGTTGTATTAATCGAACAATTTGGTTCACTTACTAAACGTAATAATTCGTAGTTCGATCAATCGAAACAATCAGCTGAAATACGCTTTCATTACGCTTTTACGATAATAACCACAATTAGTCGGTGATTTTAACTGCCATCGCGATAAGCGTAGTAGAAATGGTAGGATAATAGTTATGGAAGAAATTTTTAAATTAAATATTGGGAGGCTTTGACTTACGACAGTATTTTTAGGATTCTGAAGTGAAACTAGAAAAACGCTTTTTCTCAAAAGCGACAAAAGTAACAAAACCGAAATTTACACTTATAGATATTTACAACGCACACTACAAAACGGAAATTAGGTTATATTTATTATTTATTTATTTATTGACAAAGTTTTTTTTTTAAATTGAAATCATCGGTGATATATTTTTGGATAGTTATTAAAAAACATTATGTGTAGGTCATTTTTTTTTTCTAAAGGTGTCATTTTCATTGGAGGTATTTCCACCCCCGTCCGCCAAAGAGACAGATACTAAAAAATCTAAAATTAAAGCACACAACAAATTTAAAAGAAACTCTAACACGACTAAGAAGACTCGATTCTTGAGATACGATACGGGTGACTAAAGTGCACCAAATAATTTTAAGTACAAGATTAGTTCGTAGGTACAGTCAGCCTCGTGTGGTTGCCGAGTTAGAATAGTGCCACTCCATGTCTTCCCATGGATGTCGTAAGAGACGACTGAGGGAATAAAGGCTTGTAGTACTGTTAGGCGATGGGCTTGCAACCTGTCACTAATACGCTGGTAAACATCTTAGCCTAATTGTGCAAATTGTGGTTATAGAATTATCAACAAGTTTTTAGAGATGTTTGTAATTCTGTAGCTCTGCCTACCCCACGCTGGGAACGAAGGCGTGAGATTATGTATGTATGTAGGTACAGTCAAGGAATTTAATTTATGACCCACCTTAGTTCCAAAGTCAATCTGACATTCTACAGCAATAAGGTTTCATTTCCTATCAATTACAAATGACTTGGCATCTCTAATGAAAATGACATCTTCAAGCAGATTTTCTTTGAAATGGGTAGCAAATTAACTTCCGTGACCGTCCTTGTTGTATTTGAGATAGGTGATATTTTATGTTTGTAGTAATGGCTTTGAAATCCTATGCTGACCATGGCTCGACATGCTCTTGCCCAGTTTTTATTTATTTAAATGGTTACTAACATATTGGATTCAATATTGTCATAACATAACATGAAATGGGGTTTTTAAAGTTTGCCTTTTCTTTATCGTTACGAATATCGGTTAGATAATGACAAATATAATCATTTTTGGCTTCTTCGGTACCAGGAAAACATGAAAGTGTTGGATACTGGCTACAGGTCTCGTACGTGCGTGCGATCGATGGGATACTCCATACATTATTAAGAGGCGCCATCTGTCGCTACCGAGATAATGGCGGAGGCGAATTGAATACTAAGTTGTTGCTTTATTTAAAATGGTTGAAAGAAAATAATGTCGTCTTGAAATTGGTTTGCAGCTTAAAGACAAAGGGAAATAATGTTTCATTTTGAATAGTTTACGAAGTTAGATTAGTTGAAGTAGGCTTATCTAGAAATATCCTAATGTATTTGTATTAAACTAATGATTGTAGAAAACTAAAAGATTAGGTACTAGATGGTTATGTTTTTGTTAATGTATTGGTCATTTAGAATTGACCTAAACTTTGACGAAATCTTAATATAAATAGTTTGGTCTAAATAACTGTTGTACAACAGCAATCAATCATGTAGGAAACAAATTATAAATACGAAGAAATGTACCTATTGTGTTCGAAATAAATATAGTTTTCCTTTAAAATACTACAAGACATTTGTTTATCGCATTCTTAAACATAGCGTGTACGAGTACTTAGTTACTATAACAAATTAATCTTAATATGGGCAAGAAATCCAACACTGTATTTAGTGTACTTCTTTTTTTGTTTTATGTCTAAATAATTAACAAACATTTCAGATTATTTTATTTTATTTATTTTATTTATTTATTTAGGTTAACAAACAGTAACACAATTTAGGCTTATGATTCAGTCGTATACAGCACAAACAAGTTATGTTATTGTGCCACCAACACCGTTAACCATAGATTACTAAAGAAAACAAAAGTTATTAGAGGTCGTACTTCTAATTATGATATGGTGGGATATCGTAATTTCTTAAATTTAAACTAAAACTAGTACAGTCAAAGGCACCAACATCCATACATCCATAGATTAGAGGTTTTTCTGCTCTATAAATCGATCTATCAATTATCTTGGGGAAACCTTATTGTCAAATTACAGCCTTGTCTTGTCTTTATGATTTTAAATGTACAAATTTATAGTTGAAACTACGAGTACAATGTCTTTTTTTTGACTTGGAGAAGGCGAACGGGCTATCGGACTCCAAAACCCTTAGACATTTTAAATGTTAAGATTGCAATCTTAAGATAACCATCTCAAGACTGCAGATACGTTGCCAGCCCTAAAGACTTAGACAGAATGCCTCTATGCTAGTCATATCACCTATTATCTTACCCCGCACCAGAACACAGCAATGCGAACACTGCTGTTTGTCATAATGTAATCAGATAAACTAGAGAAATTGAAGTTTCTGGTATATATTTGTTGGGTACCTAATATTTCATCGAAACACCTGTCAACGAACGCAACATTACATAGAATTTTAATTACATCGAAAGACAATTCTCGTTGCATGAGTTAATTTATTTTTGGTCACAAATCTAATCTAACCCAACCTGCGTAATTAATGTTTAAGGTATCCTGTACCCTTACCATGAGTTACAATTAATGTACTCGTAAGCGAGTCAAATGCTCTGTCCCTCGCAGACCTCGCAGTATTCTTATAGAGTGCGAGGGACAGAGAATTCAATCGCTATCGAGTACGGAAATTCTTACTCATGGCAAGGGTGTTGAAAACATCATGGTTTCAATCCGAGGTTTCAACAGAAAATAGCGTCCTATGAAATGAAATTCGATAAAAAAAAAAGTTAAAAAAAACAAACACAGTTACAATGAAAAATACCAAAATCGCTATAGGTATGCCTATAAATTTTGAAGAGTTCCGTCGATTCCTCATGGATTCCAAAATCAGATCTTCATTTTGAAAAAAATGCGACCAATCTGGAAGCACCAGCTTTCAAATAAAAAAAGAATCTTCAAAATCGGTTCACCCAGTCGAAAGTTCTGAGGTAACAAACATTAAAAAAAAAAAAAAAAAACAGACGAATTGAGAACCTCCTCCTTTTTTTGAAGTCGGTTAAAAATAATAGAATTGATGAAGTGAAGTTCTATAAAATAATGGATGACCCTATTTGTTACTTAACTAAAGGTTATTTATTCAGTAATGAAATGGGGTTGAGCGATAGACCTTCGACTGGCCGAAGCGTTCTCTTATCTGTTAGATACGATCGGCAGCACGCAAGATACCTTTGGTTTTCCTTCGCCTATCTACTAGATTAGACTATGTATAACTTAATATAGCAATGACTTTATTATTTTTGAAAAATATTAAGTTTTTCTCTTAAAAGTACACAATGAATGAGCCGCATTGAGTAAAAAACGAGAAACATCACATGAAAAGCTATAAATTGACGTGTGTACAGGTTAGACACAAAAAAAGTAAAAGTGGAATCATGGTTGATAAGTTAGATCTTGAAATTAAAAGAAGAAATCTACATACATAAAAAAATTCACGCCTTCGTTCCCAGAATGGGGTAGGCAGAGCTTACAAACATCTCTAAAAACTTGTTGATAATTCTATAACCACAATTTGCGCAATTAGGCTAAGAGGTTTACCAGCGTATTAGTGACAGGTTGCAAGCCCATCGCCTAACAGTACTATAAGCCTTTATTCCCTTAGTCGTCTAAGAGGAAATCTTAGCTTGGTAATATTAACCCTTAAGCCACGCGTATATAGCATGGTTGTATGATATTTGTTACCGACTGCCGAAGAAGAAGGGTAATGCTTTTTATGACCTGATGAATATTGTATTCTTTTTAAACAGTTTGAGATATTGTGTGCAATGTTTAGAAATCTCTAAAATTTTACTTTTTTTGTTACGGAATAATAAAACGTCAAATATCTGCTTCATGCTCGTCAGCACACCAGCCGTGAGCTCTTAATCCTACATATTGACTGCATTGAAAATTACCTGGCTTACGGCAGTTTTGTCATACAGTTTATCTGACAGCATAATTACAGCTGACACGTGCATTGAGTGGCAAAGGCTTTAGCTGGATATCGTCCATGATTTAAGCTGCATGGATTGTTTTTATCGTGATTTGTAGCATTAAAATGGATCTGCGCCTCTATTCTAGGCGGTAAAAACGATATCGTAGTTTTCCTGTTATGGTATTGTTATGACGTCAGCCGCCATTACTGTCAAGAAAATAAGAGCTATCAAAACGTTGACAATACGATAACAGATCAAATGCGATATTGTTTTTACCGTGTTGAATAGAGCCGCTGGTGAGATTCATTTCTGATGCAAGGACGTAACAATTTTATTTTTTTATCTTTACTGCACTAAAGATTACTCTTACTGTACCGTAGGTACTCAAATCATTTTAAAGACAGATAAATCGTTCATTTTTAATTAACCAACTGCCGAAGGAGAGTAGTGTTTTTATTGACCTGTATCTCTATATGTTTCTTTGCTCCTTGTAAAGGCAGAACGGATGGCCTCGATTTCAAAAAGCTAGGTGTCACTGGGATTTTGTTTTTTAAATCTGAAATTGGCGAAATAAAATAAAACTTTTAGGTATACAGCCTTGGCCAAAGGTGTTAAGCAACCCACGTTTTCCTTTGTACTTGTACATAAAAAGAACTATTATTTTTAAAGTAGTATAATACAAAAAAGGATTTGAACATTTGCATATCATGATAGTAGATATCGTTTCGAAGTAGCTATTTGCGTGTGAAAACTGAAGCTAGAAAAAATCTAGTTTTACAATAAAAATATTAATTGTATTTTTTCACGGAAGTTCCCTTTACTTCAAGATCATTATAGATATACAAAGGTTACGTATTTAGCGTGTATTAATCAGGATAACAGATATTTAACTACAGTTTACGAACCAACTTGCTGTGGAATATAAAAATGATGTAAGAATAGTTTTTAATGCGTGATCATTTTTGATGTGCGTTTTGATGTGACTTAAATTTAGTAATCATATCGCAAACCAACAGGAATAACACAAAAAATCGGTTAACTCTGAATTATCTTCATATAGTTAATTCTACGCACACAAGCAATATCGTTATAGGCGGCGTGCCGCGCCTCAGAATAGTAGGTATAAGGTTAGGTTAGGTTAGGTTAGGTTAGGTTAGTTGTATTAATAAAACACAGTGCGAGTTGCTGTCATGACAGTTAGCAGCTACTGCCATTTTGAACTCTAAAAATAAGTAGCTTGGTTTGTCTTGATGAGCATGAGAAAGCGTGCGGCGTGCAAGTGACGTGCGAGCTACGTGGCAGCAATATGCACGAGAGTAAAATAAAAATGAAAATATTTATTCTATTTCAAGTTCAGAGAGGAGACCACTGTTAGGACGCGTCACAGGAAATAACAATCAATCTTTGTTTCTCAAATTAATCTCTATTTAAAATGATATAAATTTGATTTTCCTTAACGCACCAAAAGTGTTTGTCGCTAAGAGGATTGTGAGGCTGAAAATTTTCGTGCAATATACGATAACGTTTTTCTCTCCTTTTAACCTAGTCCGATTTTTACAATGTTTGAATATCTTGTAGATATTATGAAAAACTAGGTCTGTAAATTTTCCTTTTCAAGCAAATATTTCTTGGATAAAACGGAATAGAAAACAGACCTTCTTTTTCATAATAACTACACATTATGCAAAAAATATTTTTACATGGATGACATCGGCCTCAACAGACAGGCTCAGCCTAGTGTGGAGGTCCCAGTTAAAGCACTCTGTAACACTGTTTCAGGGACTTATTCAAACGGTTCGATGTTTTATTTCATTTGTTTTGTTTGTCAAAAATGTTCTTTAAGTTTTTGCATTTTTAAATGTCAATATTTTTTTGTTTTGTTTGCCCATATTTTTATTTTGTTTATTACTGTTACAGTTTTTAGTTTAAGTTTTTTATTTTGATGGTTGTGTCGCCTGCCGTGGTGTCACCAAAAGTCCAGCTCCGGCCTAAAAACCAGTAACATGCTGAGTAGAAGAAAGAAAACGAAGAAAGAAAGAAGAAAAAATGTTTATTCAGACATCTAACAAACCGACAAAACAAGTACTAAACAAAAAGAGAGTCGCAACCATTTTGCTTCGTCTGGCACTAGTTCAGATTTTATTGTGTTTGATTATTTGATACATAAGCAAATAAATATTTTTTGTTTCTTCTTTCTTTTTCTCTTCTTACTTTTTCTCTTTTGGCAAAGAAAGTACATTTAATTTATTTATTGTGGAAATTGCGAGAGAAGGTGAGAAACGCCCGTAGCTTAATTTTTATGATTTTTTTTTTTGACAGCTACTCGATTTAAGCGTTCCCTTACTTTACTTACAATCCCTCTTAACAACATACGTATTTTACCTCTGGATGGACGATATTTGCTTTTTAAATTTGTTGGTCTCCTTTTAAAGCTAAACTGCACTAACATCGCAAAACCAATTCGAACCGTGTAACCCGTGTGCTTATTGCCTAACGCACTCGCAATCGCAATCGTTTTCATTTTGACAGTTCGAAGGCGAGTCTGCATACAAAATGAAAACAATTGTTCCACTTTGAAGTCGATTGCGATTGCGAGTGCATTAGGCAATAGGCCAGCTGGACATGAGGCGACACATGACGTACCGTTCCGAATGGCGCTCTAGTTGTCTTACTCACGTGGTCCTACTCGATTTGGCCAATCAATGTTGGAATTGGAAACGCTTGTCATTGGATTTTAGACTCTAATGACTTAAATCTTTCTAGCTTGTCTTTCAAAGTCAACTGGGAAAACGAAAATGGTCAGCTGTAAGTCATATCCTATTTTTAGAATGTACATTTATCTGTCAAAAAGTGTTTTGACAGGTACTCGATGTGAAAAACGAATTGCTTTGCGTGACAACCATTTCAACAATATTAAATCTTATTACCATGACTTATATCATTTTATTGCTCAACTCAACTCATAAAAAATAACCATGTAAAAAGCATTATTGTTGAAAACAATAAATAACAACGGACCTAATTTGTAACTATGTAAATAATTAAGTGAGGAAACAAATTTATACGAACGGCCATTAAAATTTAATGGTCGAGACTTAATGCCATAATTATAATAAAAGTTACCAAAGTGTTTACATTGATTGCCCTGTCCAAACGTTTTAATTTATTAGGTACTTAAATTATTAGGTTAGTGACCGATTCGATATGCAAAGCCTTACATTTTAAGGCGATAATCGCTTGTCAATATGTTTTCGTACTGTCAACGTAATGATAACTCTTATTTACTAATCAGTAAATAAGGTAGGCAGGATGAAAAAAAAAACCGGTCAAGTGCGAGTCGGACTCGCGCACCGAGGGTTCCGTATTTGAGATAATATGCTAGGTAACCGCAAAAGAAAATACTAATTTTGTTATGACCTTTATGTACTACGCAATAAGGTCCATTTTGAGTAGCCCAAATTCTAATACAGATTTATGAAGTATTTTCGTTATTTCTCAAAAACTGTAAACAATGAAGACTTCATTTTATTTTTCTCATAAAATATAAATAATTGTGTATACGTCAGGATTTTTTCAGATTTTTAGGTCCATGAACTTCGGAGATAAGGGGGGGGGAACATTTTCATTTTTTGTAGGTAAATTTTTCGCTATAAATCAAAAAGTACATCAAAGAAAATTAAAAAAAGTAGTTTTCAAATGTGCACATTGAGCCCTTTCATTATGACACTCCATTTGCTATAATCAAACCACTTTCATTTTTCAACCCCCCATTCTGTACCACTTTTCCATTATCTATAAAATTAATTTCATATTTTTTGTACTAAAATCAGATGCGGGCAAATAAGTTGTACAACTATGCCAATTTCAAGTTGATTGCATTTGTATTTGCTGAGAAAACCTGTGCTGTGACATACAGACAGACAGACAACAAAGTCTCATCATAAGGGTTCCTTTTTTACCATTTTGGTACGGAACCCTAAAAACAATTCAAAACCTAAATGGTGACAATATGGAGTGACGACCTTGTAAAGATCGCGGGAACGCGGTGGATGCGAAAAGCACAAGACCGGTCTGAGTGGAGAGCCTTGGGGGAGGCCTATGTCCAGCAGTGGACGTCTTTCGGCTGACATGATGATAATGATGATGATGATGGTTTTACCGATTACTAAAGGTAGATAATAATGCCATATCAAAATGCATCTCTCGCGCTCGCGCCAAATCTTATTTACTCGTATTATACAGTTATTATACAATTTACTTGCAATACAGTCTCCAGAATTCGCACTGACTGCGAAATGAGCTCGAAAGATTAAACAGCGAGTAGCAAACGGGAAAGCGCAGCCTGTTAAACATTCAATATTATCGGGAAGGAGAAAAACTCTTTCAGGAGATGAAATAAGCTCCGGGCCATTATCATCTAAAGTGAATTGCAAATTTGAAGTATTCCTTGGAAATTTCTGGAGTAGAACAAAAATTACAGGCAAGTCTTTGGAGAGTGCGAACTTTGAGGGTAGCGGAAAAGCACAGCAATGATTTATGATGATACTGAAGAGCGTCGGTGGCGTAGTGGCTTAGGGGGTCGACTCGCGATCGTAAGGTACCGAGTTCGAACCCCCGCGGTCACCATGTACCAATGAGTTTTTCTAACTTAAGTGCATTACCCGATGCTCTTACGGTGAAGGAAAAACATCGTGAGGAAACCTGCACATTCGAACAGCTGAGTGTGTAAGAGGGTAATTGCACAAAAGATCCTAAAGGGTCGAAGTGTATCCGAAAGGGCCCATCTGTAAGATAAGATAAGATAAGATATGATGAAACTGAGGTCACACTGTCACTGAGCTAGTGGAATATTAAACGTCAGTTTCGTCAACTGTTTGAACAAGATATCCCTCCCGTATAAACTCCCGTGATTCATTTAGACAATATTATTTATTTTTATTTTAACAGTAGGGTCACAAATTATTTATGAAAATACCTTCGTGCCGAATTTAGAATCTCTCTATACCCAGCGGTTTGGGCTGTGCGTTGACATGTCAGTCAGTTTCTTCTTTTATTTATTTAGATTGTGTATATTATTAAAAATCAAGACGAATTCATTAAGAATTATAATACACATAATTTTATAACTAGAAAAAAAAAATTGACATTACGTAATGTATATAAATCATTTGTAGGTCAATGCATTAATTTCTATAATAAATTACCCGACGTAGTTTTGAAAATACCATTTTCAGCACTTATAAACTAAGGTGACACAGCTACTAATTAAACTGCAAGTTTTTTAAGCCTATACGAACAATCATATTATTCATTCAAGCATTCCTGAGCGTCAGTATAATGATGCTTGCACAAAATCATCATACAGATGCTTAAGCGTGCTTGAACGAGCATAATGCCGCGTTTTCATTAGGTCGGAGAACAAATACGTCGGTCACATTTGTTATTATTATACTAGTGACCAAAAATGTGCTGGGTTTATACAGGCTTGTTTACCAACGAGTATGTAATGTGGCCTTTACACACGTACGGATACGCAAGGCTCAGGCGATACGAAACCCGGTTGCACACAGTTGAATTTCTGGAAACAAACGCAAGGTAAAATAAAGTCTTAGGTGTTTGCGACGACGCCTGTCGTATATTCAGCGGCGTTCGGCTAAGGACCCGCCAGGGAAAGCCTCGACAAGGGATGAGCTGGCGTCATGTTTAAATTTGCAATTCAACTAGAATACCTTCACCCTAACTACGAGTGTCGCACTCCCCTCCATATTTGATAAACAAATATGAAAATGAAGTACTGTCGCTGTTTTCCTTTTGTTTTGACACTTGACGTTATTCCGCGCTATCGGCCGTTCGCTTCGCATTTCATGTTCAGCGTTTTAATATCGGAATGCCAAAGGTATTTGATTCAGTAATTCAATTTGGGGCTTATTGTGAAACGGCATGACTGGGACGTGTGTTTGCCGCTGACAGTGATATGAAACAAATTGCTTTGAATATTATTTTACTTGTCAATATGCCCGTTTAATTCGTTGAATAACATGAACAAAATGATCGACGTTTAAATTAACAGAAGAACAGATAACTGTTATTGTGTTTTGAAAGCCTTTAATAATCTGATACCGTTCGGATATGGGGATGATCAAAACGGTTGCCTAAAATGAATCTCGATAAGGATTTATCGAAGAGCGCTTTCAGAGGCAATTTCATGAAGATTCGGGCGCATCTGTTGGGGCAAAAACGTAGGCAAGATAACTCTATACGTATACCCATGCACAATACTCAATCAGTTTGCAAGACGCAAGTTTCCTCCCCTTTCTAAGTTTCCGCGTGTAGTTCAAACATTGAAACATCGCGAGACAGACTTTAAAAGCCCCATTAAAATGTATACTCCATTACAGGAAATGTGTCGATTCGTTTTGGGGATCGAGGTAATCGGCAATCCGCATCGTAGATTCGTTGATTCGTATTTTCTGCCTTTGAGCGTTGTTTGCGCTCACGAATCTCTTTGGATAACTAGTGGACCGATTCTGTGCTGTCTCAAAGCCCGTTTTTGCAGATTCCCTCAGGCCCGACTGTCCAACTTATCGCTGTGATGAAAAGAGTGAAAGACGGCTATCGTAAACATGCTGTGTGATGGAAAAATCGACCGAGTGTCGAACTCGCATCATTTTAGGATTCTGTGCTATATGGGCGTTTCTTTAAAAGTTTGTACCTAGTTAAAGGCTAAAATTAAGAAACGTTAATTTTTCCGCTGAGTTACGATAATTAGTTATACTTGTTATAAGATAAATGGTGGTATCTCAGACAAAACTCCTGCAGCAAGTGCAAGCATATTACTAACGGGTGAGGATTGAATCTACTTCATTGATTGAATTAGAGATTCTGCTAATTGGCGCTGAGAGGTAGTATATAAATGTACGACTAATTTTCGTAACTCAGCGGAAAAGTTAACGTTTCTTAATTTTTGTCCTTAACTAGGTACAAACTTTTAAAGAAATGCCCATATACAGGGTGAAAAAAACGAACGCCACATGGACGGCATCTACCTTAAATATTGGAAATGACAAATTCTACGCAACGGAGACTTACGTTTTAAAAAAAAATAACCTGCAGTTATGGAAACTTGTTTCTTTTGCTGCCGTAACCGGGAATCGAACTGCGGTCGAATATGATAAAGCAATAGATTGGTCCGTTTAGGAGTTAGAGTTAGTCTTTGAAATTTGAGGTCGCTATTATACTTTTACGGGGTTTTCATCTATTAATTAGTATCACAAAAAAACTCCTCGAACTAGTGCCTTAGTATGAAATCAGAGGTTAAAATAAGGTAGAAAAAGATATCTCATTAATCTTGTTGTAAACATCTCTTTCAAAACAATTTTCGTTGTAAGTATCGATCCTAACGGAGGCAAAATATTTTGATCCGTTTCTGACAAAAATACTCCCATTTTTTTTTTTTTGGTACAGTTATAATAATAATAATAAATAAATATCAGGGGACAATGTCACACCAATTGACCTAGTTCCAAACTAAGCTCTAGGCTTGTACTATGGGTACTAGACAACGATACAAATACTTATATAGAGAAATAAATACTTAAATACATAGAAAACATCCATGACTCAGAAACAAATATTCGCGCTCATCACACAAATATCTGCCCTTACCGGGATTTGAACCCAGGACCGCTAGCTTCGTAGGCAGGGTCACTACCAACAGTGCGTCGTTAAAAGAAGTTGAGTTCATAAATAGGTGTACACTTTAGTACCTTGTCTATTTAATGTACCGTCATGTTTACAGTGCCATATATGAATTGTCACAGCGATTATAGTGACAAGGTACTAAAGTGTACACATATTTATGAACTCGACTGTACCTGTTATTTCATCGAAACACCATTCGAACGAAAAAAAAAAAAATTCATTGAAAGTAATTTTTCGCCGCTGTTATTTTTTTTTTGTATTCACTAGTCTAACATAACCTACGTAAATGTGGCGTTATCTATGAAAAGGGACCTTATTGTCGATGGCGCTTACGCCGCACTGCGTCACGCGACGTTGTATTTATATCGGAGCATCGTTAATAATGGCGGAAGCGCCATCGACAATAGGGTCCCTTTTCCTTTTCTTTTTAGAGAACGTCTCAAATAATGTTTAAGATATTCCGAAAACACCATGTATTCAACAGAAAATAGCGCTCGATGAAATAATACAATGGATGAAGAGAAATTCGATAAAATGATGGATTACCTACTTACTGGTTTTTACATTATAATAATACCTCCCATATTTTTTCTCGGTAGCTTTTCTATCTCTCGCCATTGCTCTTTTAAATGTAAAACTTATGTGTTCTGCTGTACGTGACGTGAAATCATCTGAAGAGCCTTTTTCACACATCCGACTTCGTGTAAAGTTTTCTCTAGTGTTCCATCCGACGAACAAGTATTGACTTTTATTTACCAACCTTTTATATAACTTTTCTTTTCACTTTCAAAGATAAGTGTTTGTAGACAAAAAAAGAAACTACACGTGCTCGGAAAAAATGTGCCAAATGAAAATCCTGCGAAGTGAGGTATTGCTTTTGGGAGTAATTATTTTGTCCTTTATTATTTCGGAGCTTGGCTTTGCTTTGCCCATTAATAGTTACCGTAAACTGGGGTTACTTTGATTTGCGGGGTGACTTTGATAGCATCTACCATTCTACACAAATATGTATTTTTTAAGGAGTTGGAATACGCCTACATAATTTTTTTTTCGTCACTGGTAACGGGGATAGTTGCTCCTTAAGAAAGTTAAAGTAGTGCGCGTGTTACTGTATTATTTCTTATTTAAAAAAATATGAATTGTTAGTGTGCTTTTTGTCTTGATTTTTGAGGCAAAAAAACTTCAAAAGTACCTGTGTTATGCAAAAACGCATGTTATTTGTATAATGTCTTATTTTAAGCAAATCGAATTGTTGATATTGAAAAAGAACAACATAGGTATATTCTATATTTCTTCAGATTTTACGCGCTTTTCAGGGGGTTTACTTGAGATATTCATTCAAATATTTAGTGATATCAAATTAACCCCAATCTTAGTTTAACTTTGATCACAGTGTTTTTTTTTTACGGGAAACTAAAGGTCTCAATTTTTTCTAATTAATCAAGTCAAAATATCAGGAAAAAAGGATTATGACATATTTTTATTTTATTATTTTGTCTTTTAGTTTCTATAAAAACTCGTGTTAAACTTGAAATTTGATCAAAGTGGTTTACGGTACTCATTTTTGTTTCAAATAACTTACAGTGTAGGCAAAACTAAAAGCACCCGAAACCGACGTAAATCCATGAAGAGTTTGATGAATGTAGAGGAAGCGAAAGTTGTATGTTTAAACCGGTGCACCTGGCGTTCCGCGTAGTCTCTGCCTACCCCATTGGAAGACAGGCGTGAAGGCATGTTCAAGGCACAAGTGAAATTAATTCATAGAAGAATTTTAAACTCTCATAAGGTTGGAAGTGCAATACAATTCATATAGTAAATGTGCCTCTATTCCATACTAGGGCAGTAAAGGTATATTATGTATTAACGTACAGTCACGTTTTATAATCTACTCTGCTGCAAGATAGTAAGGTTGCATTTATTATGTCTGAAACCTTGTTTATGTAACACTTGTTGGGAACGTTTTAGCAGTCTTGTGATTTTGTCTTGGGCAAGTAAATTTCTATGGGTCCTAAAACACACTTCCCATCCAATGGCTAATGTGCTCGTCTGCTTTCTTGTATATAAAAAAAGTACATAATATTATACTTTTAAAAATAGAATTAAATATGAAACTTAAAAATGAAAAATCTGACACTTGGTGAAAGTTATGTCGCAGCTGATTTGCCGCGTCGTGCCGCGTGGCTAGTTGTCGCAGAAGGGGTGAGCGGCAAATTGACAAAGGGCCTCAGAGTGGATCGTCGTTTTGCGACTGACGGCGAGCGGCGGCGAGCGGAATACCAGATGAGCCGAGGCCTTCGAGGGAAATAAAACAACACGAATCCTGTGAAAAATATGAAAAGGGGTACAAATTTTAAGCGACAGCGTTACATGGCAGCCACAGTCTGCAAATACTTTTATAATTCTTAAATAAACGACAACTCCCGATATAATGATGGCCCGTTATTTCAGATCTGATGTCTCTTACACGACCCAAGCTATCTTTATAAAACTTTGCTAAGAGTCATTCCGAATAAACAAGCTTTCTTTTAACAAAAGCCGCGTCCAAATCGGTTAATCTATGTGGGAAATGCAATACCACAGACAGATAGATACATACACATATACATAGATACACAGATCAGATGGACACGTTTAACACAAATTTTTGCATTGAGGATTAAAAACCAGTAAAACTCTTCTATTATTTTCTCATTAAATAATAGAAATATGACGCTGCAACTTTAGTGTCTTGTTTTAGTGTTAAGGTGTGAGTGTGACGCCACCGCTCACTTTTTGCGCGGCAAAAGATCGCGCAAGTCACGCGCGGCCGCTCCATCACGCACTAATGTCGCCCCGACCAGATCAGTCACCCGATCAGACACTACTCCACTATCAAACAATTTCAGAAAGAAAACAAAACAGCAACAACCGATCAAAGTCGCACCCTAAATTAAAATGTCATCTGCACTGGGCAAACTTTGCAAAATTCTGCTTCCATATTTGCATATCTACAACAGAACTACTGAAACTTAATTTGAAATTGTTTTTGCGTTTTTAGAAATTTTATATTGAAATTACGAGTTTAGAAATGAATAAAGTAATGTAATCTACGGATCTGTCAAGACATCGCGAAATTCGCGCAGTAGGCGCTAATTAAGAACACATTACTCAAAAACTTTATAATGAAGAGCGCTCTCAACACACTAATTAGATTTTTCTTTTGTTAAAATCCGTAGGCGTGGGGGAAGTTATTCCGATGGGAAGGTTTCACCTGAGTTATTTGAAGGGAAACGTATTTTTTTATAATTTCGGAAAGACCGACGAAGTTTCGCTTAACTTTTTTGATAAATCTTTAATTGCGAGATGAGTTCGGGGAAACGGAATGAGTCCTTAAAATTGTTGGAAAATATTTTGCGCTGGCCGAATATTTTCTGAATAGCTACACAATACTTTGAGGAACAAAAAGCAAGCTTTTAAAAACCCAACTGTTGCTGACCAACTTTATATAGTTATAAATCCTAAATGAAAAATGATGAAAGAAATCTAAACATGATTTTTAAATACATATACAATGATACCTCACTTGGCATAGTTCATCTACTTTTTTGTTTTTTTACAATATGGCGTCTGGTTGCCGCCATATTGTATTTTGATTAGGTACTGTCATATCTTTAGTGACACTCACGCGCTTAGTTTCTACAGCGCCACAAAGGAACAAACATACATAAATACATACATACATACTTAGATAGACATAATTATAGGGTGACGGATCCAGTCCTGGATAAGGACCATGATGGACACTTGAATCTTATTTTACAGAAGATAAGGGTTATTCATTTGTTTTGCAACAATCAATTTACGACCGTATGAAATTTGAATTAAGAGTTAAGTTTAGTGTCCATTACTGGTGCCTGTCAGCTAAAAGTGTCCAAAACTAATCCCATCACCCTAGGTTGATAAACACATTACCTTAGGCAGTCGGGTAAAAAGAAGAGGGCCTCATGAGAATAATTTATTTCAAGAATAGTGTCGGCACAGATCCTCTAATATGCGCGCGAAGTGGAGGCTCCCCGCTCGGGAATATAACCCTGAACGATATAGCGTTCATATTTTTAGAACAAAAATATTCACGCTGGAAAAACTGGTGATACGTTGACTCGGACTACTGAAATGGACTGCTTCTAAAATATTTCTGATCGATAAGGGTTGGGATAAAAGTTTAGGGACAGGGAATGCCTCGTGATTCACACATTGCGGCGTTGAGTGCCCATGACACACAAGACACGTTCAAATTGCATATGATGTTTATATAGTGGCCGTAAATGTTTTAAATGACACTGCTTATAGACGTAAAGTAGTGTGTCTGAATAAAACTACTGAAGTTTATTTCTATTTTGTTGCTATATTTAAATATTAAACAAGGCTATTAAGAATTGAAACTTACAGACAAAATGAGTTTCGTGGATTTATAAAATCGATACCTATATCGATATCTGGGTCGTTATCACGAAAACTCGGTAGGGGAACGGGTAATGGGTTTTAAAAGCTTGCTTTTTCAGACTTGTTTGAGGCAAAATTGTATTGCGAAATGTATTCAGTCGTCTTCCTTAAAGAGCTAACTAAACCTGAAAAATTCTAGACAGTAAAAAGGACGGAGCTTTATTCTAGATTAAGTACTATCATTTTCATAAGTACATCCTTTAACCTACCGCCAAGCAGAAGTGTTCGCATTGTTGTATTCCGGTGTGGGGATGAGACAACCGGTGAAATTACTAGCATAGAGGCATTTCCATCCTAGTACTCAGATTTGGAAACGCATCTGCAGTCTTAGGATTGTAGTCTTAAGATCCCAGATCCCACTTAATATCAGGTGGCCTGTGTGTTCGTTTGCCTTTTCCATGCCTTCAAAAATCTGTTAAAAGAAAAACTAACTGTTGAGTTTCTCGCGGCGCTCAGTAGTGCGGTATCCTGTTGGGAAGCGTGGCCTACTTACGGAATAAACATCTTTTATTCTTTTCAAGACCTTTAATAGCTCTGACTGGAACCTGGCAGGTTTTAAGACCTCATAATAGAAACATGTAACTGTCGTAATAACCTAAAAGGCACAAAATATGTGTGTCAGGTTATTCCATTACACAGATTCGCGTGTCACGAAGAGCTCAGTCATCGTGGACTAATGGCTAATGGTTGTCGCCTGCGCCACCTGGGTGGTATTCTTTACTCGCTTCTTAATTCATCAATGACGTAAGCAAATTAAAATTGACCCACGCGCGAAAGCGTGTAAAGCGAAGTTAGATACATACCGCTTTGGCCAAGCTGCTTTGTTAACGAAACTGCGACTAAATTAAAAATACGGGAGCCCTTTGTTTCCTTTTTTCTTGGTCATAATGTCATTGTTGACATAATTATTGATAGTCATAATTTTTTAAATCGCTGAAACTGTAAACTTTTCATAACTTCTGAAATATCTAACGTGTAGGTTAGGTTAGGTTAGGTTTGATTTATAAAAAACCTGAAAAAGTAACAGTTTTAAAAAATACGTTAAGATTTGCGATGATTATGACCTAAAGCACATTATGACTAAAAATAATTATGTCAGTCAATATAGACCCACAAAATACACTCACAAAAATGATAATGCCCTGACATTTCGACATAGTTAAGATTTCTGTCACGATCTCATATACAAAGCAAATGCTTGAGTATTTGCTGGTATCAGTTAAAAGATAGCGAAACAATCTAGATTCATTCGAGATACATTGGCTACAATATAAACATGACACGAAAAAGTAGAAGAGCTCAGGAGAAAAAATCATCCTGTAATGTATTTTGTAGTTAACCTTTACATTTCGAAGTCATACGTTGCTCATGTAAAAACAAAGAACTAAAAAAGTTCTCGTATACTTTTAATATCTCTCAAAAGATCTTTTTAAACAGTTATTTAGTCAAAGCAACATACGCGTGCACTCCACGGTAGCATGCTCATACTCCTCCAAAGTAATGACTTCCTATTGTACAGTGCAGAGCGTAAACAAAAACATTTTATCCATTTCCAGGCCACGTACCGTCTACAAAACAATGTCACTCTACATTATAATGAAAAAGCTAATCTGCATAGAAATAAAGGGTGTCCGCCTTCCCGATGACTAAAAAACGCCTCTATATTTTTCCTGGCGTAATCTCCTTTATGGGTATACGTCGTGTTCTTTTTCCCGTGGCTTTTGAACGTTCCTACCGATTACATTAAAATCATAGGGCATGTGGGCTCGTGATTTACTGGGGACGCTGGCACTTAATTTTACCCTTGTTTATTGTAATGCTTCCTCCAGTGAGCCGGGGACGGCAAACAGCCCCGCCTCGCCGCAGTCGCGCGTGACCCCCGCAGTACTCCATAAGTAAAACAGCCTGTACATGTACCACTTTATTGAAAGGAGTAACATTTATTTGTAAGAATTGCCAGGACATACAGGATGTTATTATGAGCTGAGCATTATTCGTGAAAAGAATTACGTATCATAAATAATTTAATTAAGTTTTTGTCTACGATGTTAACGATATTTGGTTAAAATAATAGTATATAGCACTATAATCATATGGTGGACTTACAATGGAAACTTCTAGTACGGGAAAACTGGAAACTTTAGAGGCAAATGATTTCTTTAGTAATTTCTCCACATCAAGATTACTTTACTGTACACATAACCAAATGGAGTGAGCCTACTATATAGCGCTTCGGTCAGGATCATCATAACGTTGTAGAGAAGAAGAGACAATAATTGTCAGTTTTCTGTCATTTTGACCAAATTATTGCTCGAAACGTGCTGTCTTTATGACTAAAGAGATGTATATATCGGTCTTTACTGGGTTATATTGCCTTTGATATGACATGTTATCGTACGGTCAACAACTTTAATTGTTCAGCAAGCATATAACATCATTATGACAGCGTCGCGTCACGAGAAATAAATTACTTCAAAATTAATCTTCGCCTTTCTGCGATAGGGTTCTATAGTTGCTATTAAAGGTATTGACTGTACTCAGTAGAATAGAGACCCAGTTTATTGTAATCCATTGTTGTGTACTGTTATTTGTTCTCGTATTCTTCTATTACTGATTACGGACTGCAAAACATTAAAATGCCACAAAAAAGGATCTATTTTTATTCTATGAGCTTAGGTTACTGTTTCTTCCCTATTTTGCTACTGTGGCCTGAAGCGGGGCGCGGCCCGCCCGGGACAAAATGACTTTCTTCCTCTATTTACCTGCAAGAAAACAGATGCCGGATTTAATACCAGCTCTCTGTATAAACTGCAACATCTACAAACACTTAATGTATTCTCCGCCTTTTAAAGATAATTTTATCTCACAACCGAGCTTTGAGATTTCAAAACGAATTAGACCCGTTATGGCACTTGTGCTTTTAGCCGTTATTTTCAGGGCTTGATTGAGTTATAAAAGGTTTTCTGTAGAAAAACTTGACCGTTTGCTTCTGCGGTGCTCAAATGGCTATCAAGCGTTGGGTCCACTCGATGGATGACGTCATCTGCAGTTTTTCTGCCCGGGATTGAAATAGGCATAAACTGGATTGCGTCAAACGTGCCTTTTGAATATTGATATATTTTTGAAAATTATTTATAAAGCAAGAGAATGAACATGTTATGTGAACCATCTAGAAAATGTCGGTTTCCCGCTATTCGTCTGCATTTACCCGTTAAGGGTTATACTTCAAAGAATCCTTGTTTATTACAGCAGGCAACAAGGATTTTTCAGGAAGTAGTAGCAATTTTAACAGGACACAGTACAGGAGTAAATATTTTATATTGTAAACTTCAGAATTTTTATAATTCCGAACACATTTTTTTGATAGTAGACTTACTTTTTTGCTATCGCTTATAAATCAAACCTAACCTAACCTACGTATGACAATTAAATTATACATTTAATCTAAAATAGCTACAGCGTAACATTTCTTTCGGAAAAATTAAATATCGAACAAATGAACATTCGGAAAAAAGTAATTCGGAATTTTAAGGTGTTTTATGCTTCACGTGCAATATTTTACGATGTTTCTTGTCCTTCAGTGGGTAAAGTATTTTTTAAAATGTAATTACATGGAAAATGATAGATCAATGAGTCCGAAGGGTTTTTGCACTGAAAAGGGAAGAATAAAAACATTGATTCACAACAGTATAGTTGTAATTTATGCAAAACGGTCCCAACTAAGCATGTGCTGGCTGTGAAGACAACGGTGGTCTTCCGTTGGGACCGCTCGGTGGAAAACACGGAAAGTGACACGGACATAACAGTTCATTTAATCAATAAAAAAATGAATGTCCATGGTCCAAAAGAACAGGCAGCATTCTATCAGAGAAACTATTCTGTGCCATGCAATAGAAAGCAAACAAGGCACAATATACTCGGGCTCATCATACAAAATTTTACCGGGAACTCGGGACCGGTAGCTTCACAGGCAGAGCTCCTACTATCTAGGCTAACACTGCATCGTCACTTATCTGTGTTTAAAGTAGGTATCACAGAAGTATAAGAATCATTATAAGAAGAATTATTTTATTAGCAATGAGCAAAAATTCTTTTATTAGAGATAAACTTAAAATAAAATACTGTTTTGTTCCTCTAATTTTACCTTACTGTTCCTAAATGACGGAAGTTTATTGAATTTATTAAAAGCACCTTTCAAACCGTTGCTGAGTCGCTTTAAAAATGGATGTTCTCTATTGATTTAAGAGGATTTAAGTCTCGAGGGCACGGGTACTTCGTAATCTGCTCAAAAAAGTCTTAAAATGTTCAAGTTATTTACAGAAAAATACGAGCCGAATTTATTGACATTGCTTTCAAAAATATTACTTTACTCCCAGCGGGTGCGTGATAGATTGCACTATGTTTTAGCTTTTTACTGAGGTATTGAATTGAGTGGGAAGTCACCATTCCTGGTATTTAGGTGGCAAAGCGAGCTGCCAATATCCTGATAGGAGTTTTATGAATGACTCTGATTTTTTGTTTTTGTAAAAACGCGGAAAGTATTTTATGTTAAGACATAACTTAATAAGAGTACTTCGTTACTTTTTAAAATAGGTATCTTGTTACAAAAAAATCCTTTAACATCTTTAGGATCTGTACCTATTCGTAGTGTTGCAGGTCTTTCTTCAACAAGGTTGGCTTTGCTAATGACATGCAAGCACACAATCGGAGTTGAACGCAGTCACCGTAGCCGAAAAAGTTCATGGGCTCTCTCAATCCTACTTGGTAATAACGAAAAAAAAAATCCGCGTGTTATTGGGCCAACGTTCTATGAGCACATACCCACTGATTTAAAATGTGAATCAAATGATGAAACATTTAACCGTCGACTAAAGAACCTTTTATTGGAGAATGCATTTTATTCAGTTAAAGAATTTGTTGACATTAAACTGTAGTTCCAGGATTGTCTAAACTGATGTTGTATTTGTATTACTTGACTTAGTATTAGTATAGTTTTCTAGGTTTCTGTCATTTGTCAAATTTAATTATTTATGTTATGACTGCAACTTTTATTTTATTTTAATTAATGTACCTATTTTGACGAACATAGATCAATGCATGTAAATTTTAATGTAATTTTCTAATGTAATTGTTTTATGCAATAAATCAACTAAAATTAAACTAAACTAATGCTATCGTATTGTGTTCCAGCCGCCATTACTGTCAAATAAAAAAGAGCTATCGTAACGTTGACAATACGATTACATGTCAAAAGCAATATCGTTTTACCGAGTAGAATAGAGCCTCTGTCGTGGGTATTTTTGTTTATTTACTGTAATTCTACATAACTGGTGAGTCTATGTACGGTCGATCTTATAGCTGCACACATTAGTGCTTTGTCGCTTTAGAATGGAATATAATCATTTATTTCAGGTTATTTGCCTATCCTTTTGCATTGTCCTTGCTTAATCTACTCCATGGTTAACTGGAAAACATTCCATATGGGATAAATTCGCCTATGTACGGTATCTATAGTGATGCAAAAATGTTTTTATGTGCGATAAAGAGTTTACATACATACATATTGCCTATATTATTGCTTAGTTACATGTTACTTACACAAAACACAAAACAAAAACAAAGGTGCCAGGATTGTTGTAACTGACACAACTGGAGACCTGTGAAACCCAGTAAATAAGGATGGGGCAGTCATATCTACCAGCAATCACATTCAGAATATCGTTCGAACTACATATTTCTGCCGCGCCTTATGTGTGAAGCGATTTTTCTTCCACATTGTGGCCTGAAAACTGTCTGTACGGCCGGCAGCTAAAATACCCGAGGCACTACACCATCTCGCCAATCCCAACAACATTCTTAATGCGTTGCTTTAATGTCATGTTTGATCTGCTGCACTAATCTGGCAACTGTCAAGGCGTCGAAGCGACGAGGTACAAAAGTGTGCTACTTATAATCCTGTATAACAAACAATATAACAAAACACAATCAAAACGATCACAAGCAACACTGGTACCTCAGATATTCATGGCAATCAACCACTAAATGTACCTCCGCTCTCCAGCGCCACAACAAGGATACATGAATGCCTTCTGAGCATGAACCCGGCGGCATTATGTGAACACGTGTCCACAAAGCGCGTCACGTCACCAATAAGTTTCGACACGTCACGTCGGATGTCGCTATCGTGACGACTTTGTGACGGCGTTGTCTACGATCAATGGGGTGTCGATGACAATGCGAAGTTGAGGCGGCGCTGCTGCCATGAATGTAGTGATATGATTGATTTAATTGAAATATATTCATGATTAGGAACTTGTGTATCGTTTTTATTCCGATGACATGTTCTTAAGTTCTGAATTAAATATGGCGAAAATTCAGTTCACTAAAATTTTATTTTGTCGAAAGAAAAATAAGTTTAAGCTTTCTATAATAATTATATTATGTATAGTGATATAAAGCAGATAACATAAAATTGGACTCGTTTCATTTTTAATTTATTGACCACTATTACTTTTTAACGTTATATTTTAAGCTTCCATTATTACCAAAATAATGATAGCAGATAAATAACTTTTTTTTACATGTTATGATCATAATTTTGTTTAATGGTTAGTTTTGGTCAGGTGTATCTAGCATTGTAACGACGAGAAGCTTTTCTATTATACTCGCAGTAAATTCTCAGAATATTCTTAATATTTGTATGGACATGAACATTTTCATGCCTTCAAAATATTTTCAAAAGCGTTTTAAGTAATTTCTGAAGATTTTTAAAGAAATGTCTGCAACTTGCAATGTGCACATTGCTAGATATACACCGAGGAGCAAAATTAGCGGAACAGAGTGCGTTTTTCATACAAACGAGGTTATTTTGAAGCTTTGGTGCTATGCCTGCGGATGGTTTTTAGTGAAATCTGATGATGGATACCCCTTGCATCGAAACAGGACGTCCAGAGTACCTAAGATACCCAATCGATTGAATCTGCGGCTAACGCCGGATTTTTACATGTTCAGAAAAACATCTAAAGGGGTAATAAAATGTAAGGAGTTCCAAACGCTGACACAAACTCTCTCACCGTGGTGTTAACTGCCTGTTCGATCAATTAAGTATCTTACGAAGTTTTGACCTCCTCTATTGAACCTCAAAGTATCCACTATTAAACCTCACTCTAAGCAACCCCAGGCATAGAACCAAAGCTTCAAAATAACCTCGTTTGTATGAATAACGCACTCTGTTCCGCTAATTTTGCCCCGGAGTGTATTTCTGATCATGGCCTCTGTTCTACGTGGTAAAACAATATTGCTTTTGCCTTATAAATAGACGGACGGAAGACAAAATAGAGCCCCTGTGACGGGCCTATTTCATGATAAAGTATTAGCAAAAATCCATGCAAAACCACTAATACTATATTAGCTTGTAATTTATTATGCAGTCGGCCCTATGTTGACATTCCAAATTCAAAATCTAAATCAATCGACCATTATCTTCGATTCATTATTATCGAAATATTTACAACGCATAACACAACACGCAGTAGTTGTACAACGCAGGTAAACAAATATGCGTCATTGCGGCCCAGAATTTAAGCATCTTCGCTAAAATCGAGTATGCATGGAACACTGAATGACATGCGGTTTGAAGCCGCGACGTGCGGTGCGGCTGCCAGACCTGCCGCTGACAAATATTTCAGCTACAGAAAGGAAAAATCCCTCATTTATGTTTCACTGGGATTTTATTTAACTTTCAACGTTTGAATGAAGAATTAAATGGTCCTTTTTTAATGGAAATGAATTGTTCATTTTGGAAACATGTGAAATGTGTATTGATTCCAAAATGGATTTAGAATTTCAGCTCAAATAAATAGGAGTCCCCCAATATTATTGCAAACCTACTTTCAGAGATGATAAGGACAACTTTGATGGCCGTCATTAATAAACTGATTTCAAATCTAATGCTCATCTCAAGATGCTACAAAAATTACAGTTTTCTATGATTTGACGTTAACGTTGACGTATCTTGTGATTAAACTTTAGAACCAACGCAGTTAAACTGGCTTTCTATTAATTAAAACCGTGTCTAAATAACCGTGTATCCGTAGGTGAGCTACGATGTAACAAATAGATACACAGATACAAATGATAAACTTAAAACACTTATTCATATGTCTTGTTTTCCATTACAGCCGAGTTTATAAATATATGTACACTTTAGTACCTTGTCTAATTAATGTCAAGTTTTAACTGCCGTATATGAATTGTCACAGTGATTAAAGAGACAAGGTACTTAAGTATACATATTTATGAACTCTAATGTACAATGTTATGGTCTACAGACTTTTCATTTGAAAAGTTTTTTTATGGTATGCATGGAAAAGGCAAACGAGCACACAGGCTACCTCTCCTTAGTAAGTGGTCTCTAAAGCTCATGAACATCATCAGACTTGAAATGCGTTGCAATTTAAACCTTAAATTACAATAGTTCTAAATCATTAATTTCAGACAACATGGGTCCATAATATTTGTTAGTAACCATTCTGCTTACGGATGGGCTGAGTGCCCACCTCCAGTAGAGGAGAGGAATTTGAAGAAGAAGATGGACCGAGTAGATGGATAGATAAAACGTTTATTTGCGTACTACAAAGCACACATACAAGTACATCTAGGGGACACCGTTGATGTACGGAAACATATCGAAACTTTTATGTGGTCGTCTCGCACCATCTTATATACACATAAGTATGTGTTTTTTTTTCTCTATCTCTCCCGTAAGATTCTTAATTGGCATGTGTTCCTGCTGAACTACGCATGTTATTTGATACTATATTTAATTTAATATTTATAGCTTTATATAATGCTAGACTGCTGAGTTTCTTGTGGCGTTTCTTCTCGGCAGTGGTCTTCTCTTGGGAAGCGCTGGTAGATTCTTGACGTGTAAAAGTGCCCGTGCGGCCTACTTACTGAATAAATTTCTTTTATCTTTTTTATCTTTTTACAATTGACATAATAAAATTAAGAAAATGACTCTAAAACAGAT
The DNA here is from genome assembly GCA_946894065.1 of Acleris literana. NCBI lineage: Eukaryota > Metazoa > Arthropoda > Insecta > Lepidoptera > Tortricidae > Acleris > Acleris literana. Next base: position 24,631,098 of record OX335671.1, on the reverse strand, counting down.
AAGTTGCCAAAATAATGTATGCGATTGCAGCAGAGCATAGGGAAATGGCGTTAATCAGCGTTTTTTATTTATTAGAATGCTACTTTAAACAGTGTTTCTAAGCTAGATTTAATGAAAATCGTTTAATTTATTTCACTCCCGTGTGATTGCCGGGTTAGAATAGTGCCACTCCATGTCTTCCCGTGGATGTCGTAAGAGACGACTAAGGGAATAAAGGCTTGTAGTACTGTTAGGCTTTAGGTTTGCAACCTGTCACTAATACGCTGGTAAACATCATAGTCTAATTGTTCAAAATGTGGTTACAGTGTTATCAACTAGTTTTTAAAGTTGTAAGTACCTCTAATTCGGTAGCTCTGCCTACCCAACTCTGGGATTATAGGCGAGAAGGTATGTATGTATATATGTTTAAGTTGTTTAAAAGTTACTAGCCCTGAAAGTTGTGGTCACGATTATATTTTGGAGTTTTCATCTATTTAATTGGCTTAGCAATTTTTATTCAGTTCCTAGTAACAATAAAGTTTGTTAGCAAAAAAATATCGTTTTACAAAAAAAAAAACTGAACTGAATGAACACGGCCATTTTGATCGAGTTTTGTTTTATCGAGTTTCATGTTTCTGCATTGGATTTTTTACGTGTACGGTTTAACTGGTCTTCTCGTATAGATAGGCAATTGTCTAGAGTTAGTTACTGACTGCAAAAGTATTTATTTTGCAGGATACAAATATTGTTTCGCAAAAAAAACTATTGTTTTATGTTTCAAGGGGAATGTGAAAACCAGTTTGTGTATTGAACAGCAGTGGTAACCACTTAGGAAGCGCTGGTAGACTGGTATATAAATATTGTTTCGTAAAATAACCTATTGTTTTGATTACTGTGTTTCAAGAGGAATGTGGAAACCAGTTGTTTGTTTCCAGCAACAGTCTCCTCTTGAAGCGCTGGTAGATTGTTGACGCGTAAAAGTATCCGTGCGGCCTACTTACCGAATAAGGCATGCATTTGTTTATGTTCGCCGAATTGTTTTATTCAATTTAGAGTTAAATATGTGCCAAAAAATAATATTCTACAAAGTCATAAAATCCTGTGAGGGCAACCAGTGAAATTACTAGCATAGAGGCATTCCATCTTAGGCTTTAGGGTTCGCAACGCATTTATTTTGTGAGAGAATTTTACTACTCTCGTAAATCACGCTACTACGCGAAAGTTTGTGAGTATATGCTTGTGTGCTGTTCCCATGTTTGTTATTGCTTCACACTAAAACAACTAAACGGATTAAGATGAAATTTGCCACTGAGAACTGCTTATCCTGGATTGAAAAATATGTAGAAGAAAAGGGGATAAACGACTTATTCACAGACTGAGTTCAAGACAGGCACCTCAAATGTCCCTCTCACTTTGTTAGATTGTCACAATACTTCACTTAGTACAAATTTCATCGTCATTATTGATGTCACACCAAGCAGGCAAAACGAGCTATGTAAATAGATGAAAGAGTACTAGATTCGAGTAACTCCGAGTCTGAGTAAGACTGCATACAATAACCTTGCCTCGTTTGAGGTATGACATTGTACCACTTCTTTTTATAAAATGAATTACTCCTTAAAACTCGTTTCAAAAAGTTCTGCCCAACACTACCTGATACTAACATTTTGTTGCAGTTTCGACGTACGAGGCAAGCACCTATCCGAGGCACGGCACTGGTCCGCCCCAGAAGTGTTCGGGCCGCGTGCGCACTTCTCGACGTCGCCTGCGCCAGCGGCGTTGCTCGTGCGTGACGTCAAACGTCGCGACGAGGGCGTATACCGCTGCAGAGTGGACTTCCGCAACACGCAGACCACTAGCTTCAGATATAACCTCACTGTTGTTGGTAAGTACGGTCATGAACGTTAATTTGTGACCCATTTAAAAAAGAAATGCTTATGACTTCAGGCATATTTTTTTTGAATTGGGTCACAAATGTCATTAGAGATGCCAAGTCATTTGTAACTTCTTGGAAACTCAACCATATTGTTGTAGAGAGCCAGATTGACTTTGGACCTAAAGTGGGTCGCAAACTTAAGTCTTCGGCTGCACATAAATTTGCTGTCTTAACTGTCATGTGCCAGCGACAACGTAGTTAGCATAGAATCTAAGCTTTAGCGTATTTATAGAAAATGGTAAGCATTACGCTCCCTGGCCGTCTTTCTACGCCCCCTTAAGGAGGCGTCCCCACTGGTTAGGAAGTCTTGGCTTAGATGGAAGTGATCCTGCCTATCAAGCTAATGGTCCTGGGTTATCGCTACATAGCTAGCTCGTCCAGACAACCTTACAAAGAAGAGAACTACAAGCTTAGAGCTTAGTTTGAGATTAGGTCAGTATTGCGTGAGATATATATCTGTTTGTTAATTTTGATGTCTTATAATCATATACACTTGGACTCTGATATATTTTCTGCAATACTGTACAGATTTTTTTCACCATGATCGCCTCTATGGATTAGGCGTTATTTAAAATTACTTTTTCTAAGTCTAGTTTCTACAGATTCTTTTAGTCTGCCGGTCTGCCCGGCAGTTCTATTTGGTCCGACAAATGTTGCTTGTAGAATAAAATCGTCAAAAACATGGTAGGACGTGAAGTCTACTGTTACTCGATCAGGGTTTCTTACAGTCCCTTCTGGATTAGCATTGTTCCGAAGAATTCATCTCAATTTGTGAAACTATTCTTTAAAAATATATTCTCAATACTCTCAAAAATTTATGAGAACGGAGGATCCGTTCTTGAAAAGACTTCTGAAATATTGGCAATTTTCTTCACATTACTGCTCTAAGTCTATCGTCTTGCAATGTAACATTCTGCAGCACAGATGTAATCCCCTCACCTACAATACCTACATACTACCCTATTACAAACTCGCTTTCAGGATCAATTAACTCGACCATAAAGCGAGACTGAATACTCTTGGAACGTTAGTCCCGACAGGCGACTGACTTATGTTAAACTACAAATTCACTGGCGCTTTAAGTGTCGTATGTCGTCACCTGGCTCACGCTATTTAAAGTGCACTATCATTGCTGCTAATGAGTTTGTGTAAAATACGCTAGCTTGAGATTAGTGGTAGTGTTAGGTGAAATTACAATTGTGTGTTTATTGAGTGTTAACAAATCTAATTAACTAACCCCTTACTAATAAACGTTGAGTAACGGTGGTATAGCTATACAATTTTTTGTTCTTATCTGTTATTGTGACATTTGAATTTGACAGATAAGGACAAAAAATTGTATAGCTATATTACTAAGGGGGTAAATGTTTTTGGGTTGGTTTGTAAATATCGTCTTGCTTCCAACGGGACATCAGCGCTGGCTTTAATGCATTATAGCATTACGATGAGTTTGGACCATTTCATGGCTATATTCTTCTTTTGCATATACGTTCTTTGGGTATTTCTCTGGAAGCACCAACACTGATTTCATGAAATATTTTACTTCGTCGAATTTTCATTTCATCGACACGTGCAAAAGTTATAACTTTTTGGTAGTCACAGGTCTCACCTAACCTAACCTATGTCACAAAACAGATGGGTACAGAAATCAATCTACATACAAAGTGCGCTCAAGCAACGCACACATAGACACTGCTCACGGACACGATATCTCGGACACGATATCTCGGACCGGCTGGGACCAGTGCGAGCGCAAGTGCCATCCGCTTGAGACACGCGTCTGTGAACTTTTTTGTGCAATAATGGAGCAATAAAAAAAAAGTTATTATAATTGTTCAGTCGACGATTGTTTAAATTCAACATTAAACGGTGAATTGTCGTTTTTTAAGCTACCAGTGGTTTTAGAGAGATAAGTAGGTGTCTGCTTGTATTTCAATGGTTCGTTTTAACGTTACACAGAACAATTAGGAAGGTGGGTAAGCGCCCCGCCCCGGCCCCCGAAGAATATATCTAAGATCGATTTATATAATAGTTTCCTATTTTTAATCAGTATAAACGAAGTAACTAAATTTTTGTAAGGTAACTTCACGCCACGTTACGTAAGTTGAAAACATGGTTTTTTGTTTGTGTAGATATTGTGTTGTTTTTAGTTCCATTCTCAACAATAAATTAAACAACTAGATACGAGTGCCACTGCCACGATAGTTTTTAATGCATTAGCTATAGTTGACAACCCTAGAGCGACCGCCCAGCGTAGGTATGAAAAGTGAAGTACATACATGTGATTGACTTCTGTACCTATCTGTTTTGTGCCTATGTGACGCATGCTTAAAATACCTTAAAACAAGAATATTTTAGTAGAAATTAGCTTTCGATGAAATGATACATTCGATCAAATGAATTTCGAATCAATGCTTTTCTTTCTTTTTGTTTTCTGTTAACTATTTGAAGAAATTATTTAACGACTCTTACAAGTTTTCATTTAAATGTCTGTAATATTTGACGATATTTGTACATACATACATACATAATCTCACGCCTTCGTTCCCAGAGTGGGGTAGGCAGAGCTACAGAATTACAAACATCTCTAAAAACTTGTTGATAATTCTATAACCACAATTTGCACAATTAGGCTAAGATGTTTACCAGCGTATTAGTGACAGGTTGCAAGCCCATCGCCTAACAGTACTACAAGCCTTTATTCCCTTAGTCGTCTCTTACGACATCCACGGGAAGACATGGAGTGGCACTATTCTAACTCGGCAACCACACGAGACTTGTAATTATTATTTTTAGCATCATATTTGTCTTGTAATACACATATGCCTATAATTTCTCCCATTCATTTCTAGATTGGGTCTATCACCTTAGCACTTAAAGATCGCCATCTTGATTAATAAAGCCAAAACTCGTAATTCATTATTATCAATTTTACAACCAGTTTTTTAATTTCATTAACTTGAATTATTTAAGAGTTTATCGGTAAACCACAAATTACAACAAAGTAACTTCAATGAAACATTTTCCTCCGAAACTTTCCCTTAACCACTCCAGATGACAAAGAATTAGGTACTTAATATATCTTTCGATACAAGCAAACTAAAAGGCAACATTCCCTGTCTAGTTATTAAATACCGCACATCGATAACTAAACCTCCTCTCCCTAAATCGAATCTTTAAATCACATTACCTTCATCCTTTTCTCTCAAGTATATCACAATTCAAGAGTGACAGGGACAAACTCCCCTAAGTTTCGAGTTCCATACCACGGATAACCCAGGTGAAGTGATCGATGGCCGAAACTTCTGGAATGTTCAATCAATGTTCCTCTAGTCGCTCGATTTTCATTAGTGTTGATTAAATGCTTATTAATTTGATCATGGGACATGTCACGTCAGTCGATGGATCGTGCCTTCTCGTCAAGCCTTTGAGACATTCCAGGCCTCTAGTGATTTCGGTTCTAAGCTGATTGTACTAACTTTACTAGCTGAGGGACCCTTCTAGTTGCAGATAAATAAGTTTAATACAAAATTTGAGGTTATTTTCAGATTGAAAATTAGCTATAATATTATTTCGGAAAGCTAAAGCTACAGCTCTTTTTTTTACCAAGTACGAAACTTCGAAAAAAAATACAGATGTACCGATTTCGTTGACCCTAGGAACATACGAAGTAGGGTAAAGTGAGCACTCAAGTTCATAAAAAATAAAATACGATTTGTAAGTGTTAATCGAGAAATATATATTCGTTATCTCACTCGCATTACCCTGGTTATCCGGTTGATTTAACATCCCACCTTTCTAGAACGCTCCAAATCGCTTCCTTCCTATGGAAATAGTTGGACATGAATTAGAGGATTGTTTGTTAGCATATTCCAATAATGAATAAATATAATATTAATGGACAAACTTACACAAGCAATACTCTCGACTTGTAATTGCTGTCCGCAATGGATTCTATCCCTATTCCCTCTGGAACTTGCAAATTTTCCACGACAAAAGAACTCCCTGTCATGCCTCAGCGCTTGTTTACGGAGACGCGGAACGTAGCGCGTGGCGTGCGGCTGGGCGTAGCGCGGCGCGTCGGGCGTTTTTCCCGTTTACAGAGAGGCGGCGCGTGCAGCGGACCGCGTCATCACACGCGCAAACACAAACATATGGCAATGTACGGTGTTGTTTATGAAGATGCGGCGCGTGACGCGGCGCGTGGTGCGGGGCGTAGAGAGTAGCGGACTAGCGGTGCCCGCCGCTGCATCCGCGGCGGACTCTCGAGCGAGTAGCGGAGCGCGCGGCGGAGCACAAGACTGTCAGAAGGTCCCGCGGGAACCGCTATAATTGACGCGTGCGACGCTGCGTGCAACGCGGCGGTGCCATCCGCGGGCTCCGTGGCAAGTAACGCTGTATTTGAAGCAAACGCGCCTAAAACCGCTTCTCCGTAAACGCTTTTATACAACGCCATATGTTTGAATTTAGTGCAGACCGCGCCGCCCAACGCTACGCGTGACGCCCCGCGTCTCCGTAAACAAGCACTCAGGGTTTAAGCTACCTTGTACCAAATCTCAGCCAGTGGTTTAGCTGTGACAGCAATCAAGCAAATCAATATACTTACTTTCTCGTTAGTACCTATGTATAGATGCTGAAATAGATGAATAAACAACCAAAACTCAAGAACAGATACTCGTGCTCATCACACAAACAATTTTCACTATCGAGGTTGAATCTGAGATCACCAGACCTAGGAATATACGGGGCAAAATTAAATGACAGCTAGGGATTGTCTATTTCGATAAACTCAATTGTCGATGTTTTTCCCATACGCTAGTGATCGCTCTAAGTTTTGTTTGTCAAAATAACATTTTATTGAAAGTATGCAAATGAACCAAAATAGCAATATAATTCTGGTTATTCTTTATTTCAAAAGAATTTTTTAACCTTCACTCATCATCATCATGTTTTTTTTTACCCCTAACAAATTCTGATAGATTATTTTAACAATAGTAAATGGGACAGTCATTCTGAAATACACAATAAGGAAAAAAATATATTGATGATGAGTGAAGTTTAAAAAATCATTTAAAAATAAAGAATAATAAGAATTATATTGCTGTTTTGTTTTCTATTGCATATTTTCAATAAAATTTTATTTTTACAAACAAATCTTGGAACGATCACTAGTATATGGGAAAAGCATCGATAATTGAGTTTATCGATGTGGGCAATCCCTAGCTGTCATTTAATTTTGCCGCGTATATTCCTAGGTCTGGAGATCACGTTTCATACGAACAGTCACTTCCAACTTGGCTCAATAAAATTGGTCGTCAATGACACATGAAGGGATAGGCCTCCATAGACATCCAATATGCCATTAGATTAAATGATACTGAACGACTGGAATATTGGCTTTGGCTTCGTGTATTTTCAAATAACCGAGTTCCCATCTCATGACACTTTATAATCATCTATCTTATCAGTTAACCGACCGCCAAGAAACAGTGTTGGCATAGTTTTGCTGGGATAAGACATAGAGGCATTCCATTTTAGTCCTCAGGGTTGGCAACGCATTTGCGATCTTAAGATTGCAGTCTTGAGAATGCAAATGTCTATGGGTCACAGATCCCAGGCCTGTGTGCTCGTTAGCTTTCTCCATGCCATCAAATAAAACCATAATTTTACTTGAAGAGTTGCTCTTGTTTGTACAGTAATTGCCACTTTTCTCTCTTTTTTCTTTTTCTTTTCATGTTCACCTTTTGACACGACATGAAATTGGTCTTCTGTCTTATTAGGCCTGATTAATTAGGTTAAGTAAGCCTATGTTATCTCTTTCTTGTTTCTTTTTACAAATAGACTGTGGTTTCCATTATTGTCTTTTACATTGTATAGTTTTTAATACTTATATTTAATTTCTTCGTCATCATCTTCAAAACTTGTTCGTTAGTCTTGGTTAGTACTTAATAGGGTAACTATTTGAAAAATAATGTTTTGCTTGAAATCAAATCTCTTCTGACCAAATAACAACTGTTACGTATAAATAATTTGACCTTAAACGCGAAGTTTGACTTAACAATAACAATCTGGAGAAAAACATTTGGAAAGGCTTCAACGAAAGTTTCAATGAAAATTGTTTTGCTCTCTCTAAGTTTATTTCTCTTAGGAATATATATGAAATAGACATTATTTATATGTTGTAAAGAAATGTTTTTGCTACAATACTCTTCAAATTACTTGAGAAGGGAATTATAGACCTAGCTGATTTCATAGTTACATTGACATAGAAGTTATTGATTTTTTAAGTTGCGTGGTTTTAAAGATCTAAGCATACATAGGGACAGACAGACAGCGGGAAGCGACTTTGTTTATATACTATGTAGTGATATAGGAATCGAACCCGGATCCGCTAGCTTCGTAGACAGGGTCACAATCAAAAAGATTCTACACGTCGTCAATATTGTTTAAAATGAAGCGAAAATAGCAGCGCAGATCACAGACACAGTTAACAGTATTGATCTTTGACATATCTCTTAGTCTTTGCCTTCTTAGTGTTATTCCAGTTTATTTATTACCGTAGTATCATTCGGCAATTTGTCGTCTAGTTAACCGGCAATACACCATAAAACAAGAGATTTGCGTAAACCCAAACAGTTCGGCAAGTGCCACCCCCCCCATTCAAGGAAATTACCTACTTAACCGCACTGCGTACACGCCACTCCCACCCTTACCTCGCGGTGTTAGGGGGTGTTGTTGTGAACAAGGAACGGTGCTAAATCACGAATTGATGAGGCGCACTAATTACGTCCCCGTATAATGTACACTCGGATTCATTTGAAGAATTACTATTAAATTGAATATTTAGACGGTTTCAGAATTTCTGATCGTAAATTATAATTATTCAAATTTATAAGCTTTTCGTTTACGTATTAATTTATGTTAAACCATTTTAATAATGAAAAGATGTGTAGAAGAAGTCAGACCAGCGGTCCAATAAATAAATAACGATTTTACTGTACCAATATTTGTTTTTTCAAGATATTCAGTTAAAGTCAGAGTAGGATTGAGAGAAGCAAAATGCAAGTCCTTTTGATTTCTCTTCATTTTAACAATTCTGCTGGTCCAACATTAAATCGAAGGAAAAGTCTTCCACTTTAATATTTACGTTCTTTGCCAAATTGGTGTAAAATAAGAAGCAATTTATTTTTATTTCTTGTTTTTCTTTTATTCATTCCAAATCCAGGTCAAACGGCGTTCACAAATCATTATCCCCTAACACAAAAGTGCGTGTAAACGCTCGCTGACCTTAGGACAAATGCCAGGCAAATGCTAATCACCACGATTGCTAGCACTCTAGGTGATAGTGTAAATGTCACCTATATCTATAGAGATAGAGGTTATATTAGCATTTTTAATGAAAAAATATTTTTGACACCAATTTCGTCCACGTACTCATTCATTGCACTTGTTAAGATTTCGCTAGATTTGAAGGCATTATCAGGCCTATATTATTTTCAAAGGTCAACAACGCCTTTGCGATGCCTGTCCTACTCGTAATGTCGCTTTTCTGTTGGTATTCGTTACTTTTCATCAGCTGACCTGAGTGAACTTGATGATTTCTTTAAGTATATCTTTTGTTGAAACGTATGCACTTTCAAATGGTTTGTAATAGCAGATTTGACATTTCTGGGGGTCTAATATGGCTGCGTTAATTCGTCACTTTCTGATACTTACATAAGTACGAGAGCGACAGATGCTTTATCTACATTTTGTCACGCGATAAACGCAACCATACTAAGACCGCTGGGAAGTGAAAAAGTAAAATAACCTACAAGTGTAGATGCATTGTTGCATCTTGAGATTGTAAATGCCAACAAGCCTTCATTTGTCTCTCATTGGTTTATTCATAAGTCGTGTTCATCTTGAAAAGCCTTTGTTACCTTGCCGATTAACTTCCTCCACATGTTTCTGTCCTCTGCTTGCCTAAGGGCTCATGATACTGGTACACCAAATAGTGACTTGACTTGGTATGGCCAGCGAGTAGGTGATTGTCCTCGTGGCTTCCCTTCCTTTTTTCTGACTTATCTATGTTGTTTGGGTTTCTGCGTGGTTACTTTGATCAAAAACTGCCATAAACTTTAGAACTCAATTGTTGTTATAAGGTGCAATGGTCAGTGGCTTAATTCTACTGTGTTGAACCTTGCCTTTGGCATAGTAATAGAATTGTATTTTTTTGAACTCGGCCGCCATTACTCTCCATTAAATAAGAGCTAATAAAACGTGTTGACAATACTAGAACATATGAAGGTTTAACTAACTCTAGTATAATAAAATCCCATAGGCATTTTTGTCTTCTCTTTGCCATAGTAAAAACTTAGTTATCTTTATTGAATGGTTGCGGTAAATTCAAAGGTTTAATAAATGTTATAAGGTCACAGGTATGAGAGGTTCTGAGGAACAGAAGAAATAACACAAAAGAAGAAATCATTTGATTATAAACTTGCCTAACGCGCCTTAAGTTTTATATTTAATTGCTTTTTGTTTGGAGGATGTGGCTTTTAATTTTAAACGTGTTGGGTTTCACGATTCAAGAGAGCATTTTAATAAATTGCGAACACACGAGGCGCTCGCCTGTTCTTGTGTAAAATAATGGTTAAGGAAATTTTGAAGCGAACGTTGGAAACAGTGGCAGGTGCTTTAGAATTTGTGCCAAATATGAAGGCTGTGGTTTCAGCAAAGTATAAACAGTAGTTCATCTTCAAACAAAGGTATATCGCGTGACTTGCATGTGTGCGTGCCTCGACCTTACGCGCCCCCAACTACCACAAGCGAACTCAACAGGACGGACCGAGCCGTTTTAGTCGACGATCCGCCGTCGCCCTCTCCACTGCTTTTAGGGCAAATTTTAGATAGTTGATAATTCGCACGGTGAGAACGAAAGTGACCTAATTCAAACTTTTGGTAAATTGAATTAAATATGTAAAATTACTTAAAAAAGGATGTTCTTTTGCTTACTCAATCAAACACTGACGAAATTGGGCTAGAAAGGGAGAAACTGAGACTTTGGGTCTCTTTCATTTCCGCGCGCCCCGCCCCTCTCACCATTGCAATAATGCCGGATTTATTATTGCGTCAGAAGTGCGTGAAGATAATTTAAAAAAGTAGGGAACTAATACTTAGTGCGTCGTTACATCACGTGTAATAAGGTAAGCTCTATGAATGGATTTAATTCTTAAAGTGATCTTTTTGAGTCATTATAACATTTAAATGTATGCTGTTCGGTCTGACTTAACTCTAGATGAGTCATTTTTACATTTTAATCTGTATCTAAACCAATGACTCTTTAATAATAAATAATAATAATAATTTATTTATTTAATCCTAAAGTGACCTAATTCAAAATAGGTCATTGGTAATCTATGTCAGTTCTAATGCTAAAGTGCTAACTTATATTTGGAAGGTTTTTTTGGGAAGATTAACTTTAACTTTAGTACATTTAATATTTAAAACATTAAAAATAAATGGAATTGGTTAAGGAATGCATAAGGAACACAAAGAAGTTTTTTTTAATTACGCTCTTTATTTCGGGAAGTTATGATAATTATAATTAAGGAGAAACTTCTTAAAACGTAAACACATTTTGTTGATCTCCCAAAAAGTTTGATTTTCGTATTAGGTCACTTTCGTTCTCACCGTGCGAATTGTCCAGGTTGCATAGCCATAGGTCAGTTTCGGCAGTATGCATTGGTTAAATGCTAGACGCTTTAGATGCGAAGTCTTTGAGACAGGATCCGGAATGAGGTAATCCACCAAAAGACGAATATTGGACCGGATTTCCCGTCTCAAAACTGCAATCCTAAAACTGCAAATGCGTAACCAACCCTGAGGATCACTAACGCCACGCTAAAATGTGCCGAGCTACCTATCAGTTCTTACAGTAATCTCACACGTGACCAGGCAATCTCGCGATTCCCGGCAGGCGGTAATTCGATCGTATTCCCTTCATTGGGCTTGATTATACGGCCTCATTTCTGCCTGAATTATAAAACTTTCTGGTGTTGTTATAATGTTACCTTAATCTAACCAAAATATTTTTGGAATACTTAAAAACTTCTTTATCTAAAAACCGGCTTGAAAAATAATAAATCAGACTCGCCGTACATTATAATGTTAAGGCGAACGATGATCTTCCTGAAATACATACAAAATTAAATCAGTGACACTCGCCTAGAAAAAATTGATTTACGTGGCTCACGTCTGCAGGAGTGTCACGTCTGTGTGCGTAGCGTGTGTACGTAGCGTGCGCCGCAAAGAACACCATTCTACCACGTCCACGTCTACGTCGCCACCCCACGCTAAAAATTGACGAGCTACCAATCAGTTCTCCCAGTAATCTCACACGTGACCAGGTAATCCCGCGATTCCCGGCGGCCGGTAATTCGATCGTATTCCCGTCAACGGGCTCCCTTTAATGAGCAGCGGCCCCCGGGACTCCCGTAATTGCGCCGGACGCCGGACGGCCGATAATTGCCCGTCTCTTTTGAAACCGGTCCGGCAGCGCGAGATTTGTGATTGAGGTTCTGGTTGAGTGTTTGGAGATTGGTTCTTTCATGACGGCTTGTAGGAATGGTTGGGGTCATGATTAAGGTGTGGGAATCTAGAATTATGGGCAGTTAGTTGTGTTAGGTTACGTATGTGTGTATTTATTTGTTTAAACTATATTGCAGAACACACCAAGGAGGCAAAAACTGCAGACTTAATGCATTCTTTTTCAGTCAACCAATGGGTCAAACAGAAACCATTTTGGTGTTTGGCTATTAATCGATTTTGTCATGTTAAATAAACTTAAATAAAAATTCTGGGGGAAATGACATATACAACTTAAGTTTCTTGAAGTGAGGTTTCAGATCCAATTATTTAATTGTGATTTTAACAACCTATTGTAAAGGAAATCAGGCTATAGATTTTTTAATACTGTAAAGGTACTCCTCATAATTCCGAATACAAAACTGTGTTGTAACAACATTGGTTTCACGCCAAGTTTGACCGACCAGACGATCACAGGGATATCGCCTTTTACCCTGAAACGTGTTATCTGCGATATTGGACGCGATCATCTCTGGGTTCGGATAAGTGGCAGAAAACTGTGAAGAGCTACGTTGAGAGAGTTTCATTTACATTAGAACGTTTTTTTTTGATAGACAATTTTACTATACTGCTTTCGAAATCTAAAGAATCGGCCACTCCTACGAATAAAATATGGTGGCGTAGCGTAAACAACATAATGGGTCATAGTAATTACATGGCATCAATTTTCATGGACTGTAATTTACGCACCGTTAAGCTCTGCTGTGGTCCCTAATTCTACAAAATTTAAGTCCCTGTAGTCACAGATAGATTACACAGTTATACAGAAAATTTAGAAGGATAGAAAAAAGAAAGAATGACGTTTATTAACATTCATGAACACAAACACAATCCATTTTTTTTTATTATACTTAACTTATTCATCCGATGACAGGCGATGTGAATGTCTTACTCAGCATGTTGCTGATTTGGTGACTTGGCACAGGATCCGTGTTTAGACAAACAATCAAAAAAAAACATCTATCTTTTTTTAAGGCTAGAAATAAGATACGTACCTTTGTGTTCATGTTCTGTATCATCAAGCTAGACTTATCCTTATTTCTATAGTATCAGATGCTCTATACTGCTCGGTAAGACCAATATTGCTCTTGACATGTTGTCGTATTGTCATCATTGATAGCTCTTATTAACTTAACAATAGTGACAGCCTAGTTAATAACAATATGACAAAATAATAATATCAAACTGGAAAGCGAAGTGTTGGCAAATCTTCCACAAGGTGGACCGACGATCTGGTGAAGATTGTGGGAAGTCGATGGATACGAGTAAAATCTGCCGTCGTGGAGATCCTTGAGGAAGGCCTATGTCTAGCAGTGGTCGTCTTTCGGTTGATATGATGATCATGATGAATAGAATATGAAAGGCAATATGTTTTTTCCCGCAAAAAAGAGGCACTGAACGTTCTCGCTTCATCTCTGTCACAATATTACAAGCTTCCGCCTACTGACGATGACCGGCAACATCGAGCTTTAATCGAAAGTTTAAATCACTTTGCACAGCTTTGTTGTCTTTCTATCCGGGGCTGCAAATCCCCGCACCAGGAATGCATAAACAGACACCTCTGAAGTCATTAATAATCCAGGCACGATTTAATTAATAAACTTTTAATTAAACCACGTAATCGTCTGGAAAGAACAACAGAAAAATCAAATAGCGATGCAGTAGACTGTACTAAGTCACCTTGAGTTGGGTTAGGGCTGTCACGTTTCCGGACTTCTCCATATTTGTCCGGAGGGCGTCTGGGGGCACCCGGACGCGGTGCTCTAAAATAATTTGGGTAAAACCTGGACTGTATACTTCCGGGTGTATTATTTTAAAGAATGTTATTTAGTATAAAGACTGTCCACGATAAAATCGGGCCGTGCATGCTCTGGTGTATTTTTTTAATGAATGCTAATTTTCAAGCAGCACCTTTTTTGTAATAGTCAGTGGTTATGAAACTACATAATAATAATACAATCATGATAAAATGTTACAGCGTCTGTGACTAAGAGACTATAATAATCCACAGTACCAATATTTTTTTGTACACAGTCTACTGACAGTCTTTTCTGAATTCTCCTGTTTAAAACGTTTTATTATTTTTAATTATGCAAGACAAATTAAACCTTATTACGTTATCTTTTCCCAATAGTGAAAACTTTTCTAATTGGATTTAGATTGAGATAGTTCTGAGGTTTTTTAATTTTGGCGAATTTTGATTTTTGACATATAAATGCCTCTCAGCGCTTGGAGTAAAAAGTCTTCCTGACTACTACAAATAGAAATGAGTTTCAAAAAGTATTTCTTTGGGAAGACGACATTCTAATGTGTGTTAAACAGCTAGTAAAAATATAAATCCAATTGCGACATTGTAGCAGGAAGCGTGGGAAGATTGTCAAAAAACGCTGTTCAGGAGATGAATGGTATGATAGAATATACTCGGCGAAAACTCACACATACCCATACATTATGATACGATTTTATTTTATTATAATGTTTTATAGTTAATTAAACGAGTAATTTAAAAAAACTGTTTGAAAATATGCATTCATTGCAAAGATACACCACTGCATGCATGGCCCGATTTTATCGTGGACAGTCTTTATTATGTCATTGGTAGTTATTTCGTTTATTTGCGAACTGAACTCCACCGTAATCGCTTCTTTAAAGGGTTTTAATTACCCTGCTAGAGCACAGCAAAACGGAAGATTGTGAGTTACGCAGTATATGACTATTGTACGTCTAGTATTAGATGTTTATTTGCCAGTATGTTCATTGCTTCCCCGAGAAGTCCTAGAATACTCATCACATTTTGACACACGAAGTCTTAGTGTGGCGTGAGTTAAAAAGCATCGTATTAAATCTAGCATAGGAGATATGAATAAAATAAAATACCACACTTTTATACATAACAAAAGCGTTATAGGGAACGTAAAAACAAATAAGTTAAAATTTTCAGTGATTTTTATTTTCAAACACTTCCGGAAAAGTCCCGGGATTTTCAACAACTTTGTCCGGCGTCCACATTTAAAAAGATGGCAGCCCTAACTCGGCCTAAAGTTAGATGGGCTCGTTCGCGTAAAACCTAATTGGCCTTTGATGCTTTAAACGGAACAGGCCGAAATAGCACTTGTTTTAGCTACAACTGGGACAAGCAAAAATAGCCCCTTGCGCTTCGAGATAAAGATGTTTACGATCACAAATGTATGTTTGTGTGTTGGATGGTAGATGGGTGGTAATTGAAGTGAGTTGTGAGCAATCACCTGCGTTGTATTAGGCTGATTGTCGATTAATTCGGTTTGAATGGATCAGGTAACCCAATGTGGGCTTATGGGAGCTGATGAAATTAGTAGGTATGGAACTGCTTACAGCTAGGCAGCTGAAGTGTCGTAATAATTTTGATTATGAGCAAAAATATAATCCGTACTCAAATAATAAAAGTGAAACTAAATTAAATAAATAAATATGTATCAGGGGACGATGTTACACAAATTGACCTAGTTCCAAACATAGCTCTAGGTTTGTACTAGACAACGATAAATATACTACTATAGAGAAATACATGCTTAAATATATAGAAAACATCCAAGACTCAGGAGCATTCGCACTCATCGTCATCACTCAAATATTGGCCCATACCGGGAATCAACCCCGGGACCGATAGCTTTCTAAGCAGGGTCACTACCAACTAGTGTAGCGTGGCGTCAAATAGCTCTGTCTGTCTGTTTGTTTCACTTTTACAGCTAAACGTTGGTATGGATATAAACTTGGAACCCGCGGGAAAGGACATGGGATACTTTTGACTACACTGAACTGCAATCCCAAGACAGCAAATGCGCTGCCAATCCTGAGGCCTAATACGGAATGCCTTTTTGCTAGTAACTTCACCAGTTGTCTTATCATCACACCAGCGTGAACACTGCTGCTTGGCGTTAGGTTAAAGGATAAGATGGTGGTTGCGATCTGAACGGATCATGCACTAGTTCCTACCACCACTAACATACATACACACATACAAGTTATTTTTTCTCTATCCTGTTTGAGTGTCCCAGTGCTGGGCAAAGGCCTCTCCCCTTGAGCTCCATGAGTCCCTATTTGGTGCCTCATTTTATGTATTTACATAACACAAATATTTGCCTATTCCGGGAATCAATCCTGGCATTGCAAGCTTGGCACACAAACCAGTCTTACCTGATCGTTTAAATTATCGTCCCAGTTTAGAATTTTAGTTTATTCCTACTAGTTCAGTTGTCCAGTTCAGTTGACTGAACTATTAGGATTCTTTTTCTCGTTTGTTCAGTTGACTGAACCTGGTCAAAATGTGTATCATAAAAGAGAGGTAGATTAAGGTTATGGTGAATGTTCAGCAGGTCCGAAGGGCCAAATACACCAAGAAATAGGAGCTCCGCGGTAGCGGAACTCCGTCGACACTATAAGGATATACCCCCTTCATCCACGTTCGTAACTAAGATTTCATAACTGAACAAACGAGAAAAAGAATCTCACTAGTTCAGTTAACTAAACTGGACAACTGAACTAGTGGGAATAGAGGAGAATTTTTCATCCCTAACCTTTAAAAATAGTAATACCTGCTAAAATATATTAAATTACTGGAATAGGGTTAGGTTGACTAGGGAAGCTGTTTAAAATACTTGTACGTCGGGACCCCGGAGGAAGACGTAACGAACCGGAACACCGCAGGGATGACGTCATTGCCGCGCCGGATATAGCGTATCTGTACGTCGTATTCATAACTCTTACAAGCCAAACATTGACAACCTGTTAGATACGTAAATCATGAACGCTGTTTATTTAAATTAGGTTACGTGGATGTGTTTATAGTTTAAGTAACGCTTCGCTTATTTCAATTGCTTATTTATGTAGCTTTTCTAACTGATTTTTGTTCGATTCCAGAGCAATCTTTACTAAAGATCACCGTGTAAAGGATACATCTAGTTCTGTTACCACTCCTTTTGATTGTATCTTTGAAATCTTTTATTTATTTCGCTTTTGTTTGTATCTTTCAAGCATTAATAATGTTGGAATACTAAACTAGGTTTTGCTCATGACTATTTCCGCGTAGAAATCGTTTAACGTTTTTTACATGGGAACTTATTTTTGACGTGATAACGTCATATAAATCGATGAACGTCGGCTGCACGCACGAAAAAGTGTCACGCTTTTTCGTGTTCGTTTCACGTTCCGCTTGAGCCGAGCGTGCAAGCGAGAGCGCGGCACAAGCAATAGAGAGGCGCGATCGGCCTAAGCGTTCGGCTTGTGTGTTTTCTTATGACGTTATTGTCCGTAAACCGACTTTACAGACAACCAGACAGTTTTTTTCAACGATAAAAGGTGTTTCAATACAGGATATCTAACAGGGCTGAAATTCTACATTATAGTTTTTAAGAACGTTATAGTTTTTAATATTTTCGTATTATCATAGCTCTTATTTACTTGACAGTATGGCGGCTGAGTTAAAAACAATATCATAACATAACACGTCAAAAATAATATAATTTTACCGATTTCAAAAGAAGCCCTGAACTGTTTGTAGGTAAGCTTTGTGTTTTTTTTTTTTTTAGGAAAACAAACAGCCGAGTACAAATTAATACATACAAATATTAATATGAATAAGGCCTAAAGTTCCATATATTACTAAAATCATTTATTAATTTTATTAAAATCATTTATTCATCAAGTCAACTACCTAATATGAATAATAAACCTTACCTCTACCGTTACTTGACGTTGAAATTGAAGACCATTTCATAAAAAAATTGTGAACCCATTACCGTAACAAATTCAGCGAGCACAAAAATGTCTCAAGTATCCCACCTATTTTACCCGAGACTTGCCAACCGAAGTCGCTGCAGGCTCCTTTTTACAGACAGTTTGAAGATTCTAAGAATAGAAAAGAATTGACACTCGAATAGTTCAGATAAGGGGCCAGTCGGCTTTGGAATTTAAAGGTCGAGAAATCAGATTGTCAGATACGTGATTTGCCTCTTTTAAGTCCAAATGCAAAAAGAGGCCGACTGTCTGTTGCATCAGGGTTTCCGAAAGGATTAACCGAATTAGGGGGTATTTTTTTTTAAAGAGCCGAGATTGTAGGCGGTAAAAACCATATCGTATTTGACCTCGTATTGTCAACGTTTTGATAGCTCTTATTTTGGGGCCTATCTACTCGCATAATTTTTTTACGCATAATAATCATTACGCATAAAAATGTTTAAAAAAACAAAAACCATTGCATTTTTGAAGGCGGGTTTTTGTTTTTATAAAAATTTATTTTATTTTGTACTCTTTAGTGGTCCTATTTATGCTGTTACGTAGCTCCACTTCTAAATATTAATGAGAAACTATAGAACATTTAAAGCTCGCCGCAGACAACGCCGCGGGAATGTCATAGTCATATTTAAACCTAAATGTGCTTCGTCATAGTCGCTCAACTACCGTAATCGAAATATCTTATCGCCCTTGAAATAGGTACCGTTAAGGAGTTCCGGTGGCCCTCTGTGGTCTTCATCATCAGTTCCACTTCACCATATAGTACTTTCCAAAAGCAAATGCACGAGTTACAGTGAAAAATACCAAAATCGCTATAGGTGTCCCTATAATATTTGAGGAGTTCTCTTGATTTCTCCAAGATCCCATCATCAGATCCTGACGTGTTGACAATGGGACCAACTAGAAAGTATACCCATTCAAACAACGAATTTTTTTTTCAAATCGGTCCAGTGGTCTTTGAGTAATCGGGGAACATACATAAAAAAAAAACCTGACGAATTGAGAACCTCCTCTGTTTTTTGAAGTCGGTTAAAAATCGATTGTCATAATACCCTTTTAGGCTGACATTGCAAAATTTAATAAACGTCTATTGTGTAGATTAGGTTAGGTTAGGTTAGTTTTTAATAATAATTAAAATAAAACCCTGTCTATTGTAAAAACCGTTTTATGACAATCGATTTTTATGCGTAATGATTATTATGCGTAAAAATATGTATGCGAGTAGACCCCTACCCCACTTATTTACTGGATAGCAATGGCGGCTAAGTTAAAAAAAATACCTTAACAATCCAAAGACCGTATGGTTTTTACCGCCTAGAATAGAGGCGTGGATGGAGTTAAACGAAAATTGGTTGGGTTGTTTATAAAGGGTTATCAACTCTGAAAGAAGGGGTTCTAATTATGTCAGATGGTTTTATCTATATTTATCCGACTGCGCGACGCAAAGAAGAGTAATGTGTTTATCCGCCTATTATATGTATGTTTATTCCTTTGTGGCGCTCTGAAAACTAAACGCGTCGCCTGTTTTTATAAATAGAAATAGAAATAGAAATAGAAATAGAAATAGAAATGTTTATTTGCTAGAATACGTTACAATAAGATCATAAAATAAATAACCGAATCAGTATTCAGCCGACATTAAAATCGACATGCAAAATATTAGATTGGTCACAATAATTTAAAAATAACTGGCAACAATAAATTAGCTCGCAATACATCAGCGTTGTTATGCTCTATTAAAGTTAACAAAATCTTTAACGCTATAAAAACAGTGTTCCCTTAGCCATGCAGTCAACTTAGTCTTGAGCACGCTACCATGTAACACCCTCAATTCATTGGGAAGGTTATTAAATAATACCACGCACATGTTACAGGCGTTTCTTTTAAAGATGTCAGACCTACAACATGGTTGATGGAGCAGATATTGATACTGACTTCTTGATTTTCCAGCGAACAGTTTTTCACGTTTTTTAAAATATTCTGGATGGCTATCAGTGAAGAGACATGCTTTCAATATATACATAGAAGCCAAGGGGAGAACTTTAAACTTATGGAAAAGTGGTCTACAGCTTTCATCAAACCGAGTACAACCTACTGCACGCAGACATTTTTTCTGCATTATAAATGCCCTCTCTACATCAACAGAGTTGCCCCATAGCAAAAGTCCGTAATTAAGGGTAGATGCCACATAGCCGTGGTAGGCAGTTAGCGATGCCGCAGTAGAAACTGATTTTCTAAGTTCTCTTAAAGCAAAAACAAACCTCGCTAATTTAGAACAGACTAAATCAATATGGAGCTTCCAGTTCAGATGTTTATCAATAAATAAACCTAAGAATTTTACACTATGAGCTTCATTAACGGGAATGCAATTATGATTAACTATCAAATTTATCGGGCTTGATTTATAAGAATGAAATTGTACAAATGAACTTTTTTCAAGATTAATATTAAGATTATTATTGCATGTCCAAGTATTGATATCTGCTAATGCTTTATTTATATTTGTTTCATACAAATTTTTGTCAGTTCCCCTTACTATTAAGGTAGTGTCGTCAGCAAAAAGTATACACTTTTGCACAGTAGCTTGGGGAAGGTCATTTATGTATAATAAAAACAATAGAGGTCCCAATTTACTTCCCTGAGGTACCCCGGACGCATTGACACGATAAGGTGACCTGTATTTCACCCTTACAATGTTAGTCCCCTCTGTAACCAGTCTAGACATTTCTGTGCATTGTTGTCGGTTGGCTAAATAGCTTGTCATCCAATCGAGAACGGTACCCCTTATGACATACGTCTCAAGTTTCAACAGAAGTTTCGAATGGTTAACAAAGTCGAAGGCTTTACTCATGTCAAGGAAAATTGACATAACTGGCAGTTTGTTATTTATAGCTTCAGACACACACTTAATAAAAGCAAAACATGCCAATTCTGTGGAGTGATCCCTCCGAAAACCAAATTGTTCTGAAAGTAAGATATTGTGTAGCGACAAATAGTCAATCACTCTCACAAACATAGCTTTCTCCATAATCTTAGACAAAGAAGGAACAATGGTAATGGGCCTGTAGTTATTTGGGTCACTTCGATCTCCTTTTTTAAATAATGGTTTTATAACCGAAAGCTTTAACTGTTCGGGAAAGATGCCTTGACTAAAAGAAAGATTGATCAAATGTGCCATCGGACGGCACAAGTATTTAGCGTTACGTTTAAGTGTAATGGTTGATATCTCATCATGGCCACAGGACCTGCTGTTCCTCAGAGACATTATTATTTTAAAAACTTCATTGTCGTCAACAGGTCTAGCAAACATAGAAAGAGCCTGATTATTTCGTTTAATTGAACTACTATTATGTGAACAATTGTTTGGTATATGATTATTAATAATGTCAATAAAGAAGTCGTTAAAAATATTACAAATGTCCTGAGGATCACTATAAATAACATTTTTACTGGTCAGCGAATTAATGTCATTTTTATGTACATTGTATGAGCAACGGGAATTTATTAAGTTCCACGTTGCTTTACACTTATTTCTATTTGACTGAATATATAGATTATTGCGCAGCCGTTGAGACTTATATATACATTTTCTTAGAATAACACTGTATTTTTTATAATAAGTTTTGTTTTGGCTATTGTTATTACTATGATGATTTCTACATCTAATAAACAATTTACGCTTTACGTGACAGGATTTTTTTATCCCTCTAGTCAGCCACCTTACACCCTTTATTCGATTATTCACTTTAACCTTTATCATCGGAAAACACAAATTAAATAAGAGACAAATCAAATCGTAAAAAAGTGTAAATGCGTCTTGAAAAGAATCAGTGTTTAACACATCACATCACATGATTCTTAAGTTATCCATTTTTCTTAATTTTGGGAGTGTCACTAAAGATAATGACAGTAATCGAAATTCAATAATATGGCGGCAACCAGACGACATTATTGTGAAAAAGAGAAAAGAAAGTCGATGAACTATGGCAAGTGGGATATCATTGAATAGGTAAAAACCAACTTTGGGTATCATTCATCATTTTTCATTTTGGATGATCATGTTTTAGCATTTATAAAGATTTAAAGGTCTTGATATTATGCTGGAGAGTTACTGTACATAAATTACACAGTGTTTTTTAAGCAGTCGGGATTTTGGATTTTATTTACATCGAGGGGATAAAGCACTGTTTTATGTCACGGGCGCGATATTGAATTCTGAGCAAATGAGGGACTCCAGATTTAATCCCGAGCGTAGCGAGGGTGTTACAAGTTAAAACAGGGTCCTGAGTGCAGCGAGGGATTCAAGCTCGCCCAAGACGAAAACAGCTTTATCCCAAAGGAGAATACTCTACTTTTCTCGCCTTCTTATTTATTTTCTTTGTTTTGCGTATTATGGCTTGTAGTGGCCAGTTCGATTTTCAAATAAGTTCTGTTTGCTGTAGGTTTCTATGGAACAATTTTTCATACGAATTCAAATCTCATTATTAACCAGCGGGTTATAATGAGATTCAGTACAATGTTATAACCGGATGCTCATTATAACCAGCTGGTTAGCCGTTGGCTATAATCACTTACTTTAGGTGAGGTTTGCATGATATATATTTGGGCTAATTCGAGCATGTGGTGTGAAAAATTTATTATTAGACTTGTTCAAGAGTCGTATCCTTGAATTTCTTAAAATCCCCCGCTTTCGGTTCAGTTTGATATATAGTGCATCTGATCCGTATAGATTACGAGCTCGGCTCTGCTGGAGAACGCAGTTAGTTTTGAGGGATTTGGTTCAATTGTTAGAAACTTATGGATGCGCATCGTTAGCGTGAGAGCTGCGGAGTTAGAAGGGGCTATTAAACCGGTTTTGTACAATGCAAGCTCTCGCTTCGCTTTGGTTTAGGTGAGTTTTCTGTAACTCGAAGCAATACTCGTTGAAATGCGAAAAAAAGCAGTGAAAACCAGACCTTGGTTTATTATGGCTGCTGTTATTAAGGTATTTTTATTATTGTAACACATACTAGGTAAACATAAACGAGTTCACGTGTGTGTCATGATTTGCATAACGACTAATGTACTAATTGTCATTCTGCATAATCCATATAAAGTCTATTCCAACTGACTTGTTTTATTTAGTAAACACTTTTATAACCTCAAAATGCTCCCTTTCCGCCTAAAATACCAATTTTGACATTAAAAAAACCATCCATGATGTAAAATCAGGAAAATAGTGTGCAAAATGTGGTCTCTAGTTGCTTTATTCAGCAGAAAACGGCCGTATTAGCCAAAAATGATGCATTTTGAGGTTATAAAATTGTTTACTAAATAAGATAACTCAGTTGGAATAGACCATACATACAATTATAAAGTTTTACCTCGAAATGCATATTTTCTTGAAACGTCATGGTGTATGAAATAGGTTAAAACGATATTTATGCTTTTGTAACGTTTTAAAAGAAATTAGGCTTAAAAATTAAGCCTAATTTCTTTGTATATTGAACGGCATTTTGATAAGATAATTGATGTATGTATGTAAGCACTTTATTACCAAAAAAAAGAAAATAATAATACAATTATTATAAAGGATAAGTTCAAAGGCGGACTTATCCCTTTAAAGGATCTCTTCTAGCTAACCATTGACATTATTCAACTTTCTTTACCAGAACAAAACACTACAATCGCTGCTGCCAGTAGGCTGGGTAGAAGTTAAGACGGTAGTTCTACATACCTTCCGACCAAAGCAAAATAGGCACTATGTGCAAATGGACGTCATGCGGGTCTTTATTATCTGCCATCATTCGTTTTTTGTCATAATTACCGCAAACATAACTTATTTTTCAAGAAACTGTAACTATAAACTGCCTTCAAATTTTTACGCTGTCAGGGATATGAAAATTATGCCTATCAATAATTATGTAAAAACAGACACTGACAAAATGATAATGAAAAGCCAAGGGCTCCCACTTCATACTCTAATAAGTTCTGCATTTTTATTCTGGACGTTAGTTACGATCTGGTCTGTTCACAAGGTCCTACCATCTGTAATTTATGCTTGAAATAGCAGGCAGCTGGGAACGCTCATGCAGAAGGCAGACAACCCTGGAGTGATGGCACGGCATTACGAGAAGCGGTCGCATATTTTATTCATCGCCGCGGATAGGCGCGCGGAATTAGGAAAACAAACGAACAAAGGGCGAAAGATTTACTTTCGGCTTATCTTCCCTGTAAATTCGCGGATGTTACTGTTTACCGACTTTTTTATTTTATTTGCTTTTTTATGGTTGTTTAGAAATTTAAACTCAGGATTGCCCTGACGATTGGCTTATATTTTATTTCGGCTCGTAATATTCTTCGGGTTTCTTTTTGGAAAAGTTTGCTAACAGCAAATTTTAATCTAGGGATTTTAAACTTTTATGCAAATGCCTTTTAGGATTTGCTGTAATCGGTTGCCAATTCCTTCCAGGGCCTCAGGGCTGCTAGGAAGTGGTTGCATTACTTTTTATCAGAACAAATTGTCAATTTGGATTTCCATTACAGTCATGTTCAGTGAAATGTATCAACCAGTTCTATTTATTAGAAACATGATATTTTGTGTATACTAAACTAATTAACCGACTTCAAAAAGGGACCTTCTTTGATTGTATGGTTTTATATGTTTGTTGCGCGATTATTCCGTCAATTGTTAACCGATTTTGAAAATTCTACATATTTGTTTGATAGGGTGTGCTCCTGGGGTGGTTTCAAATTTAATTATCACAAGAGAAACCAGTAATGGATCGCTAAGCGTCTCAATAGCTTTGGTGGAAGCTGCGTCACAAAGCAATGCTAAGTCGATTGTTTGTTACAGTGCCACCAGAGAAACCAGTGGTGGTGGACCGCTGGGGACGGGTCATCAACACCACCACCCTGGGGCCGCACCAGGAGGGGGACGACGTGTTGCTCACCTGCCGTGTGCTTGGAGGTAATTTATGCTTTAAAACATGCTACGTTATGGTTAAAAAATATTATTGATTTTATGGTAATATCTTGATGCAACTACAATAAAATACTACAGTATAATTATAATCTCAATACATTTAACGCGCTGCCTACCTTTGATATCTTGTTTTGTATCGACCTTGCTGGAATGGTTTGCATGTACGTCTCAAGACAGACCTAAGTCAATGTTAAATCTAGGTCAATTGAAGGTAATTTCTCACGTGTTTTGAGACGGACCTTACCTGTCATTGTTACATTTGAATTTGTCACAAAGTGACAGCGAGTTCTTTAATCAAAAAAGGCTTATAGTGCGTTTATGAATATGGGGTAAGCCTTTAGCTTAATCAAAATTAATTAATATGAACTATATTTTATAATTGTGAAATCCATTGATGTAATGAAATGAATATGAATATTAATGTCAGTTTCGTCAGGAACAATTTTTTTTTATTAAATCCCACACTGCATTCAAATAAAAGATAATCTTTGAATGTTTATATCCATTAGCGTCATAAAAATAAATGTTCGTCCATTAGTTCGCTTTTATAATCAATCAAACTGTTACAACTTACTAGCACAAACAACCTAAAAGCCGATAGAACGTTAAAATCTACTTATAAAATCCCGGCCCCGGTCCGTGCTTTTAAAATTATCCTCATAAGTTTGCCTTCTTAAGTCTTCCGCAACGAGAACAAATACATTTCCCAACCTCCTCCTGTTTACACACAAGGATAAGACCATGTTTCCCAATTTCGTGCAATATTTCGCTGCTCCAAATATACTAGCGTGCAGTTGCAACAATAATCCGAACTACAAAATGGTGGAACCGTCGCAGTGTCTGCCAAACTAGTCTTCTCTTTTTGTCCTATTGTGCTGTCCCTCGCTGTCGCCATGCTATTGACATTCTTCAAACAGGAACAAACAAAAACCAACGTTAAGTAGGCGATGTGTCCTTTTTTAGAAAGAACATTTCATTGACGCTGTTTCCTTCTTGGTGTTTAGGTTCCGTTTGGTTCAGTTGAGCGTTATACAGGGTGAGGGTTTTTAAATGGGTTAGTACGGAGAATTTGAAAACTGTTACGGTTTAGGCTCTTAGGGTAATAATTAATATGTTTTTACGATCCAAGGTCTCTATTTTCTAAAAGGGAAAAAATAAATTAAGCATTTAAAATATTACGAAATCTTGGTTTTTGCGTATTTTGGGCAGTGAGCCCAATGTAAATCGTTTTTTACCACTTAAACTAACAATTATAGCAATAAAATAATACCTTTATATAGTTTTGGTTGGTTATAACAGATAACCTAACTCTTATAGTTTCGAACTCCCGATGCTGACCCATTCAGATGGCTCACTCTGTATATCATAGTCATTACAATTGTTAGAAATGCGAAGACAGCCAGTTTGGTCTGTTTGTGAAGTTATATTTGTTTTACTACAAAAAAAAATTGATAAAATAAAGAAAACATGTTGCTTGACATTTAATAATATTATTGTTCCTCATAATATTGTTTGTCATTGAAAATAAAGGCATTTCCTTATTATTATTGCAATCCCATACAGTGCGAGAAGGTTTTTATCCACACTGAATAAAAAGGTTTTATTTATCATGAGAGGATGCTTCTAGCATCAAATTTGAATAAAACAAAAACTTATATAAAACCAAAGTCTTTCATCCTCATCCTCATGCCGTAAGAGTCCGGAGCTCTGCTAATTTAAAAATGGCGCCCAACAAGGGGCGACGCAACAGGCAGACCTAAGCCCAATCATTAAGGGGCATCTGGGTTCACACGAATTGAATATTTTCCCCCAGAACCCGAATACGCTCCAATCAATTTACCGATTATGTAAATACGGTGGTCCCGTCAATCGGCATTACTTCTGAGTTATACTCTTAATCTGATAAAAGTCACTTTGATTGGAATCGGGCGATTTTTAAATTGCCGAGGTGTCCGGGGAATCGATGTCGTTGGTAATTTGTTGAAAACTTCAGTTTTGATTGTCATTTTCCTCGATTTTATTCTAGACAAGTTGGAATTCTGCAAACTTTAACGTACAGAGGCCCCACAAGATTCATTAAGCTAACTAGTGTTTCTGGGTTGATATTTTTTGCGTTACACTTTAATTCTCCACTCTGTGTTTCTTTTTAAGTAGTATTTTTTATTCAATCTAAATAAATGCGCTCTTTGCGTAGTATGTGTGGTGTGAAACTGATTGATAGAGTAAGGAATGAAATGGTCAGAGAGAAATGGGGACTAAAAGAAGATGTAGTGATCATGATTGAAAAGGGCATGC
This sequence comes from Acleris literana, assembly GCA_946894065.1. Taxonomy (NCBI): domain Eukaryota; kingdom Metazoa; phylum Arthropoda; class Insecta; order Lepidoptera; family Tortricidae; genus Acleris; species Acleris literana. Next base: position 24,603,526 of record OX335671.1, on the reverse strand, counting down.
TTCAATGCTTCGGTCATTTAGAAAGGATGGATGAAAGAAGATTGACAAAAGAGATATACAGAGCAAAAGTGAGTGGGAGGGTCGGAAGGGGCCGCCCTAGGCGTACTTTTTCGAATCAAATCGGAGAAATACTGGAAAAGGGCCGCATCTTAAGTACCCGAAACCGACGTGCATGCATAACTCGATGTATGAATGTGGAAGAAGCGAAAGAGATTTGTCAGGATCGTAGCAGGTGGAAAGAAGTGGTCTCTGCCTACCCCTGTGGGAAACAGGCTTGACTTAATGTATGTATAAATATTTATTTTATTTGACTCTGTAAAGTATTGTCAAGCATCGTCAAACAAAATAAAATATTACTTCTTAAAATAACAACCACTCTGTCACATTTCCCGGATACACATTTCAATGCAACGAAAAAATTTTGAACCCTACTATTCATTTCCCTTTTAAACCAATCGCGTCACTGGGAGATGACGTTATACGATGAGTCACGTGATCTACCAGTGACGCGATTGGTTTAAAAACGAAACGAATAGAAACGGTAGTTAGCGTAATGCATCTTGGGCCTAGCGAAAATGAAAATGTCTGTTTTCTATTGAATAGATATGTATGAAGTTGGTATAAGCCGTCGACCCGATCTGTCATCAGCTTACCTCAATCCTATAATTTCTAATACATCTGGACTAGGCCTATCGCAGATACGTTGCCGGCCCTTAAGACCAAATTCGCTCATCTCTTGCTCTTCGTTGCTTGATCTTAGCTTCCTACAACCTTTACCCTTTTTATGACTTGTATTAAGCACTTATTTTATTGTATACACTTCAACCCATTCAAGGCTTAAAAAAACTTAAACCTTTTGATCAAACTGTCAAAAAACTATATGTCGTGTTGATAGGTTACTCCTTAGATCCTCGTGAACTATGTGACCTTACGATCGAATGTCAGTAATAACCTCCTCGCTCCCGAGCTATACAGGGTGGTCTCAATGTACTGCCAGGAATGTTTTGCGAGGTAAAAGCGTTTCTGTGTATGTAGCCCGCTCGCCGGAAAGAAAAACATCCTTAGAGAGCTACTAACGCCTGCGGTTTTCAATGCCTAATGTTTTAAATATGAATTGCGCGCGTTACACAGCATTTTTAAAGTAAAAAGGTCGCGAGTTTTTTTGAATTATTTTTATATTTTTAGCGTTAAAGAGCTACCGATGATTATAATAATCATCATCACGATTTCAGCCGAAAGACGTCCATTGCTGGACATAGGCCTCCCCCAAAGTTTGCCACAAGAACAGGTCCTGTGCCACTTAAATTCATCAGTTTTCCGCATTCTTAGCCCCGGCCTCAATCCACATTGTTAATGATTATTATTATCAGAGCCCGGAATTTTCGTAGCAATGTTGAGCTGTCATAGGGACTTCTCGTCTATAGACTTCCGATATACATGTGTATATCGATAAATACAGAATACATATTTTTAAATATGATTACGAGTAGAAGTATACAACATGCAGTCTTATCGCGAATGAGCGATCTCTTCGAGATAACCTTTGGGTACCTAATTTTAAAAAAGATAAAAAAGATAAAATAAATTTATTCAGTAAGTAGGCCGCACGGGCACTTTTACAAGTCAAGAATCTACCAGCGCTTCCCAAGAGAAGACCACTGCCGAGAAGAAACGCCGCAAGAAACTCAGCAGTCAGTCATTTTTTAAACATATTTCTTATTACAATGGTTCTTTAGGAAATTATGACTATCTATTTCTTTTATTGAGAAACGAATGATTAAACACTTGTTGTCAACTGTCTTTGAACATGAAATTGATAAATGTTAAAACACTGAAATGAACTGATTAAATGTAAAATTGTTAACTATTAACTTTTCATTGCAAATCTCTATTTAACATTTTCAGCCACTCAAAAGTTATATAAAAGAGATTGCTCTTTAGCGATAAGACCGCCTGTTGTTTACCTTTACTTTTAATCTTCATTGATATGTTGTGTTGTGTTCTATAATGTATCGATAAAATATATATATCGGAAGTCGATAAACGAGAAGTCCCTATGACAGCTCAAAATTGCTACGAAAATTCCGGGCACTGATAATTATGCTACCATCTATTATATAATGCTTCAAAATATTGTCTATTTTCGCTTAAACCAAAAGTTATCTGGTTTAGTATGGATAACACAACATAAATACATATGCTATTATGTATTCCCTACATACCTATTGCGTCATCTGTTGCAATAAACTGTTCAAAAATATAAACAAACAAACACCCCAACTTTTTATTAATAAAGGCTCAAGATTTAATTAATTTTCTCCGTTGACGCGTTTCATATACCGCACCGTCGCGACCCCGTCACACCTCACCCAATAACATCTGAGCAAGAAACTTTTCGATTATAATAAAGAATCGTTCGTATTTCGAGGGTGTTATAAAAGCGTTCTTGTGTCACTGGGAGTGTCTGAGACTCAGGGGTGGGGGAAGGTGTCGAGACACACTCGAGGCGAGCAAACAAAGTTTTCGCGTGAAACAAGGAGATCGCGCGACATCGCTCGCGGCCGCGACAAGAGATAATTTTCGAATACATGAGCCGAGTTTCACTCGTCTTTAATGAAGTTCAAGGACATATTGAATGAATTATTGAATTATTTCGTCACTTTGACATAGTTCATAGTGGCGAAGGAATCAAATAATTAGACTCGGCAAAAATAACTTAAGAAATTTACTATGAATGAGTTTGCATGTTAAAAGCTTAATTTGACAATGTTAATAATTGTATGTGTGTATATTAAACTTGTATACTTCATCTTATAGATACGAATCTGTCTTAACTTGAATTTCTTTCTAAGGTTAGCGCACAAATTTGATCATTAAATTATTGTTTGATCTGACCTTGAAGTAATGTATGTTGTAGAAATCATGCTTTCAAAATGGTAGGTCGAGATAGGCACCTAAAAGAGTTGTTGCTTATGATACTACCAAGACAAAATTAATAAATTAACTCTAGCCAAAGTTTCAGGGATAAAAGAAATGCCAGTAATACGCCCAATAGTTCAAGACTAAGATAATTCAAAAGGTTACCTAATTATAACTATCTAGATCGTTCCATTTGCAAACACCTTTTAGCAAAGGTGCCTCAAATTAACTTTTACTATAAACATTATCAAACCTTGTTCAAGTATACTTCCAAGTTAATCGTTTAAATTGATTCCGAGTATACTTGACATTAAAAATACTCTATTCAATTGCTCTTAAATCGAATCAGAATTTCGATCGCGTTGCTCTTTCCGACTCACTCTATCTCGTGGTTGTTGTTTGTCTCAAAGATTCAATATGAAAGCCTGAAATGTGATTTGAACGTTGCATGACGAGAAACAAAAGACGAAAGCCAACAAACAAAGGCCAAGCGCCGAAAAAACGAGACAATTTGCGGACGGTGACTTGTAGTTTTTTCAACAATTGAAAGAGCTCAGCGGTCGTTTTTTCGTAAACAGGGATAAATTGGCACTTTACTTCTCAATTTTACTGATCACATTATTTTACTTATTACTTATGTTAATAGTTGATTTTTGCCTGAGATTAATTAATTTATTACATGTCTAAAATGTGGTATGGGACAATGAACTCACTGATCGAAGAAAAATTTTACCCATCCGAAAGGTATTATAGGTTGATTGTAATTATTGTAATACCTAGTTTTAGTACGCGGGGCATTGGAAATAGAAATGAAACTAAAACCGGCCTTAATGAAGCTAAATACCAAATCAACCGTGCTTGCGGTTTTTAACTTCACACCCTGCAAAGTTTTCGAAGCGAAATAGTTCCGTTAGTTACGGAAGAAATAGCACACAGCAAATTTTCAAACAAAACAACAACTGTTCAAATGGCTTCGGCAAGTAGCTAAGGAAAATAAACAGTGGCTTTAATTTCAAAAGCGTGAATTGGGAGGCTGTGATTGAATAGGAAGGTGTTAGGAGCGTCGCGGGTGCCACTCGTCACTGTCAACACAAATCCAAATTAAACCCATTGACATTTGGAATTAGATCCTACCGACCGCGCCAGTGCCTCAGGATGGCGAGGTCTAATTCAATTTGCTCAGAGCGGAACTAAGGATGCTGTAGTGTTCGATCTCGGCTTAACAAAAGCACATAGCGTTAGCAAATAGGTAAACATAGGACAGCCGAAAGGAACGGCTTAGGCTGCGGGCGATAATTATTGAATGTCGCTGCGATGTTTCATCAACGAGAAGTTGTGTGGTTCGTAAATCAGTCATTTGTGTAAATCAAGTTCGAGCGAACTGTGTCCTACGGTTACCAATTCTTTTTCCTCAAAAAATTACTCCCAGTAACTGTAGTTTTTTTTAAGGTTATCTTAGCCACGCATATAAACTTTAACAAATTTATGAATCATTTTTTGCTTTTCTGATGTTAAAACCCCCATCCAATTTTATTGAATTATTAAAATAACTTCTCAACGGCAATTCCCACTGCTATTTTCGAACTGAGTCATATAGTTATCATACACAAACTGTATAAAAAAAACTTTACAGCAAATAATAATCAATAATATGTACACAGTTATTGCCAAATAACAATTCAAATATTGAACATTGATATTTATACACTAAATAATAAATTTCCAAGGTTATTTGTTCAACCTGTACATACTTATCTCTCTGGAGTTTTCCTTAGCCATTTCACTTGACATACCTATTCCAGCTAGAAAGAATATCGCTTGGCACCGAATCCTAATAACACGAGCTAGCGGACGTACTCATAGATTCAGCGTATCAAATGTACCGTCACTGGACAGCGAGCATATTCCGCTGCGAATAATACCAGCCAAGCGTAGGACGCACCGAACCGTTTCTCTGCTTTATAAATCCTAGCGTCCATATTCTGTTATTTCACTGCACGTGGCTGAAGGTTTGTTTTAATCTCGCGTTTGGTGTTTGATCTGCAGCTTTGATGTCCGTGTTCATTTTGAATTCGGTCATGCGTCGATCGCAATGTCGGTTAGTCATTAGGCTAGCTTTGTATGCGGTAGATTGCGCCGATCATAAAGTAAAATTGTAATGCTTATTTTGGTATTACAATAATTCTGCGTCTATCCTGTTGCCAGTTTTCGACTCTACATCAGATCAGCTCTACTACCTACAATATTGTATTGTCATTGAGTTTCAGCCTATTTCTACACGTGATAGGCCCCCTGCGTCGTACAGTCGAGTTTATAAATATGTATACACTTTAGTACCTAGTCACTTTAATCGTTGTGACAATTCATATGTCAATGTACGGTCTTATACCAGCAGATAGTACTAAGCCATATTTCGTGAAACATAGGTAATTAACGTTCCCTTCACTTTACATCTATTAAGTGGTAGTATTCGTTAAATGTAACCCCGAACTGTTTAGACGAAATGAAAATATGAATTTTGGACACCTAAGACCCCGTGATGTTGATAAAGTAAATATTCAACGAACGAAAACGGGACTATTAAGGAAAAGCATATTTATATTTATAGCATATTTGGTTATACAATAAAATCCCTCAAGAAATAAGGTATTGTCATAAAGATATATTTTTTCGAACTATTTCTGACATTGAAAATGTAGTGAGGTTTGATAGATTTGATTGATAAGTGAGGTTTTCGTTTCTGTCGCACCGAGCATAATAATACGATGATGATAATTAATAATTATATTCAACCTTTTTAATAAACTAATTAGAGGTAACACTATTCTCATTACTATTTCATCCTCTATCTAAAGACAATTACAGTCAGGTATACTTGTTATTGTCATTGGCAGTCTGAATAGGAACAGACTTTACTGTGCTGCGGTACGGAACACTCGCACTTGACCTATTTTTAAATTAAACACAACTCCATTGTCATCAGGTCGCCCAGAGCCAACAGTGCGGTGGCTAGTAAACGGTGTTCTAGTTGACGCCGAGTACGAACAGAACACGGGTGACGTGATCGAGAACCGGCTGATGTGGCCGGCCATCCGGCGGGCAGACTATGCCGCCGTGTTCACGTGTCAAGCGGCCAACAGCCAGCTCGTGCCGCCGAGGGAGGTCTCTCTTGTGCTGGACATGTTTTGTAAGTATGAGTACCCGGGTATAATTACAACTAACGTCCACACACACGTGTTAATTATATTCTGTTACATTAATCCATAAAATATGTTATAACAAACATAAGTAACTTATTTACAAAGGCACAATTTTTTATGTGTATTTTTTTTTCTTTGGTTCTTGTCACTTAAAGGGTTAGATGAGGCATTACTTTATATTTTAGACCGGGGTGATAAAAGGACAGATCAGTTTGCACTGAGAAAAGCAACCATTAGTTATTAGTTAATGTGTTATAAACGACATCTGTGCGGACGGAGTCGCGGCATAAACTAATTATCTATATTTTTACCTTTTTTTGCAGTGTAAACTGATCTGGACCTTTTATAACAAGGGTCCAAATCCAAAATATAAATAGATACATGAAGCAAGTAATGGCTCATCTAACATGACATGAATTCCAGGATACCTTCAATTTCGATGCAATAATTGATGTAAAATTTGACGATAACATTACTGTAATAAAACTAATGGGAGCCTGCTGTTTGGCCAAAATATTGGCATTATTTTTGGTCAAATGTATTATTTCCCAAAAAGCATTTTGTATTATTTTTGCTTTGCATCCGGGATATCGATATATCGATAACCGTTTGCTACGTCTATTAGGTTAGTTTACACTTTGTGAATACATAAAAGTAAATCAAATGCGACGGGAAACAACTTTTAGGGAAATGAAATTTTTGGGGCCAAACGGAATAGACCCAAACTAATAAAGTACCTACATAAAAAATAGAGTGGCATAGACTGTTGATCCCTCTTTTCCTTCAATTATTTATTATTTAAAATACATAATAACCAGTTCATTCTTGTTATAACAGTGAAACCGCTAACCGTGGAGATACAGAGGCCTACGGAAGTGGGCGAAGGAGGCTCCCTTACGGCTGAGCGACGGTACGAGGTATCGTGCGAGTCCGCCGGGTCACGCCCACCCGCGATCATCACGTGGCATAAGGGCAAGCGATTGTTGAAGAGGATAACGGTAAGTTTTAGTTTTAGTTCTTTATCATACAGAGGCCGGTAGAGGCCTATGTATGTTAATGATAGCACTCACTATCATTAACATAAGGGCAAGTGACTGTTCAAGAGGATAACAGTAGGTTTTAGTTTTAGTTCTACATCATACAGAGGCCGGTAGAGGCCTATTTATGTTAATTATAGTGAGTGATATTAAGGGCAAGTCATTGTTGAAGAGGATAACGGTAAGTTTTAGTTTTAATTTTATATCAGATAGAGGCCTGTAGAGGTCTATTTATTTATAGTGAGTGACATAAGGGCAAGTGACTCTTAAAGAGTATAATGGTAAGACTTACTTTTAGCTCTATGTCATACAGAGGCCTATACATGTTTATGATAAGGAGGCCTATAAAAAATATTTTCTATGTTTAAATAAAATTAAAATAGAAAATAATTGTCATTTTTTTAGGCACTAATCCCATTCAGTTTAGTCTAGATACTATTGATTGCTTTGGAAGTTTGCGGTACTGTTTTAGTGTCCGTATTGGTATTAAAATCTAAACGACCTATTACTTTTTAAGTCTTTTACATATAAACGCGTAAAAAAACCTCAAAAAGAACATAATCGGTACATAAAGAAGCCGAGAAAAACTTTAAATTATTCAAAAACGGTTCTAAATATGCAATGAAATAGTTTTTTTTATTACCTACAGTTATATAATGTAAAAATCTTACTTATTTGATTGTGGAATCTGCAAAATTACCTATGTATTATTAAAACATAGTAGCACTAGATAGCAGTAATGTAATGACCACAGGGTAATAGCACACTAAATATTACACTTACACATAATCTCACCCCTTCGTTCCCAGAGTGGGGTAGGCAGAGCTACAGAATTACAAACATCTCTAAAAACTTGTTGATAATTCTATAACCACAATTTGCACAATTAGGCTAAGATGTTTAGCAGCGTATTAGTGACAGGTTGCAAGCCCATCGCCTAACAGTACTACAAGCCTTTATTTCCTTAGTCGTCTCTTACGACATCCACGGGAAGACATGGAGTGGCACTATTCTAACTCGGCAACCACACGAGGGATTACATTTTATATTATATATATAAGAATAGATGTAATAAAGTACTGTACTCATAGAGCTTTATTAATTTACGTAATTAAATTAAATTCCAATATGGCATGCGTATTTTAATATCAAACATTTTGATTAACAAACTATTTGATATTAAATTAATTAACTTTTTACCCCCTATGTTGGTCTCTAATAAATAATATTATTCATGTTTCATAGTAAAAAGTACAATAATAAGCAGGGATCGTAAAATGCGAGCAAAATTCATTGAAGTGCTAGGGCTGTCACTTATAATATAATCGAAAAAAATTAATATGTATGGAGAAATGTGTTTATACTTATAAAAACACTAGTTATCATTATGGTAATAAATTGCCCCTATTAGTGTTCATGGTTTATCTATAATGTAACACTAAAACTTTTAGAGTTGATAAGTACATTGTCTATAGATTTACGAGTATTATCTTGTCACGATTGTCAATCTGATTGTATTATTTGCATTATTTCGCCATCGTACTTTTGCGAAAATTATAAATGTAAAAAAAAAAAATTATAATTATAAAAGTGTAAAATTGGGAATTATTTGATTTGAAATTGTAAATATAATAAGATAGTAAACCAGCCAGTAAACTGAGTTTCGGATTGTATTTTTATTTGTATTATTTGAGTACCTAATATTTTAGTTGATAAATTCACAACGATCGCCAACCCTAACTTGTTGTCATAGGTCATTTCAATGGATTTTGCTCGCATTTTGCGATCCCTGATAATAAGTTACTGTGAGAATTGCAATTTAATGTTTTCTCAGAACCTCTGAAATTTCAGACTAATCATTTTACTAAACTTAAACTTTAATCAAATGCCTCATCGTAATAAAATACACTCTAAAGCAATGAAAATGTTTTACTGTGGTTAGTTTTGTTTTTTCTTAAGTGTACACTAATCCTTCTACCATCACAAAAGAGAAGGTTTGGATGGATGAATATTTTGTTACTCAATCACGCTAGAACTGCTGAACGGATCGTGATGAAATTTGGCAAAGAAAAATATTTTAGTCTGCAATAGCACATAGGCAGCCTTTGATGCTGAATTAAATCATTGTTTCAGTGGGATAGCAAAATTACGAATAATCGCGGGCAAAAGCTAGTTGTGAGATATTATGTTTTTAGGCAGTCATGTAGATTTTTTAACCTCATGACATTTTAAAAATGAGTTGATATCTATGTGTGTGTATTTATTCTGCTAGTTCAAAAAGTATTAAAAAAAGGATAACCTATCATTTAATCAAAGGGCATTGGGTAAATTTGTTTGAAGAATATTGTAATTTTTTTTTCAGCGGCCACGGATGATTTTTACATAGTTATTTAGAGGACCTCTAAATACACATAGATATATATAATTTATGGCGTTAAATAATATCGGAGCGGAGATTTTAAAGATTTAATTATTAAGTTTTTAGTACAAAAGTACGCCCAAGTATGAATATTTAAATATCTCGGCTCCGATGCACTTAAGAGTATTACATTACATAACAAAATATGTTTATTTTTAATAATTCTATCATAATTTGCCACTTTTACGAATGGCTGCTCACCTTGAAAAGGTATGAATTTTACAAATGACACTACTTTTGAGATTGTTTACGAGTATTCTACTACCATTTGTACATTTAACTTTGTGACTGTTTTATTATTATTTGTGTTAAATCCATTAATTTTTGACATTGGCTTTTACTAAATTATTTTTTTGTTTTACTTCTCTGACGATCATAATAATATTATGATCGTCAGAGAAGTAAAACAAAAAAATAATTTAGTAAAAGCCAATGTCAAAAATTATGATTTCTGTATACAATATGACTATAACTAACTATGACTGTAACTTATATTATGAAATAAATAAATCTAAATCTAAATCATTATCATGAGGCGAGAAGTGCCTTTCGACGTAATGAAAATTCTGCGTAATGATACGTTCGTTTCAAAGTGTTTCTTTTAAATAATAGATACCCATTTAAAAGAACTTTTATCAAAACTGATATTTTGCATATTTTTATGCTTACCCAGACAGTACCTTAAAAAGGGGGGGGGGGGGGGGAGGGACACAACCAAAAATGAAGCATATGTTACTAATTATAACACTGAAATTATTTCCAATAGACGTAACGTTATTGTCCACTTAATAATTGTTCTTATTTGTAACAAGTTATGACTTATTTTAGGTTGTATCCCTACTCACCCCTTAATCCCTACTCATCCCGTTTTACGGTACTTTAACACTTATCGTTAAATTAAACTATCGCCACAATCTTCAATCGACTAAACTCTTATTTAATAGGTAATTTGGTTCTCCAGTACTCTCTGGAGCCAAATTACACTTCCATTTAAATAATTTTCCTATTAAAATAATACCAGCTTTGCCGGGAATTGCAAAGTATCTCATATTCCAAACAGAATATGAATATTTTATTTTAAAAGTGATACTTGATCTGGTTTAACATTTAAATTGGTTCAGCCTGTATGAGGTACTAACTCTAAATAGTATAATACAAAAGAGTAAACCACATAACCTTGTTTAAAAAATCTTAGCAGGCCCTCTACTCTGAACAGTAAAACCACATTGCCTTTTACGTTTTGGTATTGTTTTTCACTCGGCCGCCATTACTGTCAAGTAAATAAGAGCTATCAAAACGTTGACAATACGATAACACGTCAAAAGCAATAAGCGTTCTATCCTCGCTCAAACCCTTAAGTGGTTTATGAGGTGTTTATTTAAATAAGTAGGTAGGTAGGTATAAACATTTAATCCGTTTGTAACTCAAAAACCAATGTAGTCTACTTAATCGTGATAGTTGTCCTATTAAATTCATTAATTATGTGCTTTCATTTAAGATATTTTTCAGATTTTTTGTATTTGTAGTTTTGGTTGTAGGGGGGAGGGACACTTGACTCGAACAAAAATTAGCGCTTTAAAGCTTAATATTTCATAAACGGATACCTTAATCGAAAAATTGGTTCCTTACACCCGCAATATTTTTGAAAGACCTATCCAACGACATCGCACACTATGGGGTAGACGAGAAAAAAAAATACATCTCCACGGTACGTTACGAAATTACGAACACTAAAAAAAAAATTTTTTTCTACATTTTATTTTACCACTTAGTTGGCGTAACTAATATGTATATTCATGCCAAATTACAGCTTTCTAGTACTAAGAGTCTCTGAGCTAGGCTGCGGACGGACTGACGGACGGACGCACGGACGGACATGGCGAAAATATAAGGGTTCGTAGTTGACTACGGAACCCTAAAAAAGAATTTTAATTGTCTTAACTGTCATTAATTATGCATATACAATGTCTTTGAAAACGGCCATTTTGTCACTTTAACGTTATAGCTGCTGCACTAATCTGTCAAAGGCGTTAAAGCGACAAGGTACAAAATTTTGCAGGTATATAAGGCCGAATGTACAAGAAAATACCTTTAATAGATAACGTTCATTTATTTTAGACCATTCTAATTTAATTAAGAATAGTAGTGAGCTAACATTAATAAACGAACGAAATATGAGTGCATATGAGTTTCCAGTATCCGATTTAATATTAAAAAATGTTACGCTTAATGAATTTGATTTAATAACAAAGCATTTGAATCAAAACTTATGAACGCATGAATGAATATGTGTTTGGGATACCCGGATATAATGATTGAGCATTGCGTTGAGCATTGAGCATTGAGCATTGAGCATCGAGCACTGAGCGGGCTGGGTGAATGGTTGCTAATTGGCTCTGCGGCGATAATCTAGTTGCCTCCGATCGCAGCTCACTATTGATTTAGGCCAAAGCTCGTCTAAGTTAAGGCCATGAAACCCGCGGGTCACAAAATATTAAAAAAAACAAATCACGTGTCCTCTCCATGTCTTCCCGTGGATTTCGTAAGAGGCGACTAAGGGAATAAAGGCTTGTAGTTCTGTTAGGCGATGATCATGCAACCTGTCACTAATACGCTGGTAAACATCTTAGCCTAATTGTGCAAAATGTGGTTACAGAATTATCAACAAGTTTTTAAAGTTGTAGGTAATTTTGTAGCTCTGCCTAGCCCACTCTGGGAACGAAGGCGTAAGTTTATGAATCAAAAATAATGACACACAAATATAACTAGTCCAAAACTCTGCTCTAAGTTTTTAAATGGGTAGCTACAACGATAAACATACTTTTAATAAGAAAAGCAATCCTACATAAAATAAAACGTCCAAAACTTATTAAGAATTTACCGAATACCATATATTTTGTTTACTGTTTTTTTTAAGGCATGGAGAATTCAAATAAGCAGACTACCTGAAGGTTCAGACACGAATAAATATGTTGAGCATACTTAGAACCTTGTCATTGTGGCTGCCATTGTTATTGTCATACTTGTCTTGATGTTCAGTTTGAAGTTTATTATGACAGTGCACTAAAGTGCTTAATATTTTCGTTGGAGTACTGTAAATGAGGTCTGAGACATTATTATCTCAAGAATGCAATAAAAATACTGAAATCTAAGACCGCATTTTCGTTGCTAATACCGGGGTAAAAAGAAATGCCTCTTTACTTCATATGTTTAGGAACTAAAAAAAACAAAACAAATCAAATCGTGGCTCTGTTCAACAGACAATCAAAAAACGCAAAAAAAAACGCACAATGTGTTATCCCCAGACCAAAACCGAACAACGCAAACACTACACGGTGGATTGACTATACGCTATCCAGAGACTGAATTCCTCAATTGTTTTACCTATACCGCCCACCAAACAATTTCACGATAACTCCAACGGTCTAAACTCCTACATCCAACTTCCTTTGTCAAGTTAACAATCCCCCCGCTCTCCGCTCCCCGCGCACTCTCTAGCCAAACGGCCGCCCAACTTTTTCCCCGAGTATTTTCCTAAGACCCGATATTAGAAACGTGGTCGTTCTACACCAAACTCGAACAGATAGTAATACTAGCCGGCACGTGAAGGCATTATGATTTTATTTCACCTAATATTTTTCCTTGTTCACGTATCATTATGGGCCTTATGAGCCACTTAGGAAGGTAGCAATAAAACGTATCAAGGATATCGGAGGTATCGTTTGCGCGTAATATACACAAATGAAAATCGTTCGTGATGTTCGGTGAAGTTGTGGTTTGTTAGTAGTACAGTTTGACGATGTTTTGTTGTAGAATTGATGAATAAGTTTGTTGAAAATAATTTGGTTTTTTGTAAACATAATTATCTGAGGTGAAGCATTAGCCAAAATTGACTGATTGATTCCTTTGTTTAGTGATTAAGGTGTTTGATGAGAAAGATGGTACCTAGAATTATTTGTCTCTGCTAATAAATATATGTATATTTGTACCGACCAAGTAATTGACTTATCTTTATATCATTAAAAAATTTCGTGTCCGTAAGGTATATAAATCATTTGTTGGTCAATGCATTCATTTCTATAATAAATTACCTGACGAAGTTTTAAAGTTATCATTTCCAGCACTTAAAAATTACCTACTTGAAAAAGTCGTTGATGTCGAAAGCTTATTATAGGGTCGAGGACTATCTAACAGATAAAAATGCTTGGCCTAAATTAAACACCTAAATAACTTAGTAATAGCTTAGTCAGGAAAATATCTAAACATTGTAGGTATAATTATTGTCTAGGGGACACGGTTTATGTAGGAGAATGTATCAAAACTATATGTATATATATATATATATAATTATTATTATTACTATTTAAGAGTTCATCTGAACATACTTGAGTTTTGACACATTTTCCTGCTCAACTACGCATGATATATATATTTTAATGTTAAATTCATTGTTTTATATAATGCTAGGTTAAGTTCTATAATTGTATAAGTAACTTTTAAAAAAAACGACTGACTGTTGAGTTTCTTGCGGCGTTTCTTCTCAGCAGTGGTCTCTTGCGAAGCGCTGGTAGATTTTTGACGTGTAAAAGTGCCCGTGCGGCCTACTTACTGAATAAACATCTTTTTATCTTTTTATCATCAATTGTATCAATATCGACATCGATACTTATCAATCCTTATTACCTTTATAACAATAAAAGCAACCAAAATATGTTTCTAATTTGAAAGTGTAATAAACGTTGCTTAAAGCTGTCTAGAAACTGTAGCCTAAGCCTCTACTACAAGGTCAAACCTCATTGCCTTCGACGACGCGCTGGCCTAGTTCATAGTGACCGTGCCTACGAAGCTAGAGGTCCTGGGTTCAAATCCCGGTAAGATATTTGTGTGATAAGCGCGAATATTTGTTCCTGAGTCTTAGATGTTTTCCTTGTATTTAAGTATATATTTCTCTTTATAAGTATTTATATCGTTGTCTGGTACCCATAGTACAAGCCTAGAGCTTAGTTTGGGACTAGGTCAATTGGTGTGACATTAGCCCCTGATATTTATTATTATTATTATCGTCTATTTTTAACTTTACGATAACTCTTATTTACTTGCTAGTAACAGCGGCCGAGTTAAAAACGTATCAAAACGTTGACTATACATACAGTGTGTTACCGGCATGCGGGCATTTATTAAAACTGTCGATAATATATTGCTTTAGCAATTGTTCGCAAGCATAATCAATTAAAAAATAATTAAAATAACTTCACAATTAATTTTCTTAGATACTGTCCATTTTTAATGTAGTTCGTGTGCTGCGTGTTCATCGTTATCAGTATCGCTGTTGCTTAGTACAAGGCATGTCGTGATACGAGGGCAAATCATAATAATCAAAGTATCCGTCGACTGTCATTTACACTTGTCAAATTGCTGTGCTTTACACAGCTGGCAATTTAAATTTTCTTAGAAAGTTAACAAAGCCTGAAAATTTGTTTTTTAATTAAATTAATGTCATGATTACGTTACAGATATACGTTATTTTAACCTCCTTTTAAAAAAGCCAGGGTGCTGGTAACACACTGTATACGATATCAAGACCAATATGAATTTTCCAAAAGAATAGAGACCCTGGAATATATTTTCGCCAATTTCCGCCCCGAAATATGTGTCAACCTTTTCTAGCCCGTCGCATTACATTATCATCCCCAGCCATCCTAGATTTTCACTATCTAAACACAATTCCCGTTTATTATTCTAGCCGCTTTTAGCGTACGAGCTCAGCACGTTTTTGAAATATGGTCTCACCTTTGCTTTATGTGACTCCAGGGTTTATGGTAGGTCAAAGACTCTGAACTCGAGGTGGAATCCTTGGCGTACTTGGTTTGCATGCCTGGAGAGAATGTAATTCTCTTTAGAGTATTGTTTTCAGTTAAAGAGGTTTGGTTAAAAGAGTAATTTGTGAAAATTATATATTTTTAAGTGAAAGGCAATTTGTAAAAGTGGTAAATTATGATCTATTCAAATTAAAAATGTTTCGTTTGGCAAATAT
This sequence comes from Acleris literana, assembly GCA_946894065.1. Taxonomy (NCBI): domain Eukaryota; kingdom Metazoa; phylum Arthropoda; class Insecta; order Lepidoptera; family Tortricidae; genus Acleris; species Acleris literana. The sequence goes on along the minus strand of OX335671.1, from coordinate 24,587,917 downwards.
GATAATGTTAAATGCATCGGAGCTGAGATATTTAATTAGGGACTTTAAGTGCCAAAAACTTAAAACTTAACCCCCTTAATTCACAAACGCACTATAAACCTATTTTAGTTAAAGTATCCTTTAACTTTTTCTTTCAGATGCAAACGTCACAATGACAGATAAGGACAAAGCATATTTTAATCATATTTTAGCTATTATGAATAAGAGGGGCAAATGTTAATATTTCAGCTCCGATATTATTGAACATATAATTTTCTTTTATATATATATGTGTATTTAGAGGTCCTCTAAATCATTATAAGAATATTATCCATGGCCGCTGAAAAAAGACGTACCTATCCATTTTTGGCTCCTATTACACTGCAATAAGGAAAAAAATACATTATCTTTGTAGTCGACTGTTGATACAAACTTACCCAATGCTCTTTAACGCTGTTTCTTATTGCTATGCACCCCTGGTACGTCTACGTAAAGATTTGAAAATCCATGATTTATGAGTATGTTATGATGTGTTTTTGAGTTGAAGAGACGTTATAGGTACATCGTATTATGATGACAATATCATTATTTATTTATTTATCAAGGGAAACAAACAGCAATATATAATACATTATGGTTAATACATTGTAGCTAGAACATTGGCCAAAACAGTTTCCACTACTGGATTAAATACACTTGATGCTCAAGGTGAACTTAAGAACTAGAGAAACTTTGGTTAATTGTTTCAGCGTTTGAACATGCATTAATGCATGCACTTAAGTGAGAAACTCATAATCAGATCATAAGTGTTACATTACAGCTTTCTTCCAAAATAATCAAACTTACACAATTATAATAAGTGCTTATTTAAACAAAGGTTTTCATTTTTAGTTTTGAATCTTTGGGACTACTTAATACAACCACCTTTATTTACATGACGTTAACAATATGGTTCAAGACAAATTGGAACACTGCTCTCCAGAACAAAATGGCATTATTTGAGTACCGTAAAACGGGGCGAGTAGGGATTAAGGGGTGACTAGGGACACAACCTAAAATAAGTCATAACTTGTTACAAATAAGAACTTTTATTAAATAATCAATGACACTACGTCTATTGGAAATTAATTTCAGTCTTATAATTGGTAACATATGCTTCATTTTAGCTTGTGTCCCTCACCCTTTAAGTTTAAATTTGCTATAGTATAAATACCTAATGATATAACTCCACCTAATCAATGAATTGCTTCTATTCGGCTTTTTCTACAACCATATGGTAATTATATTAAACTGACCGTATTCGAAAATAATAATATGATATCAAAAAAAGATGGCTTAATTACCAAATGGTAACTCAGTTAAAATTTCAAACTAAAAAGTATGTTACTTTGCATAAATATAATTTATAGCTACGTTCGACTAGTAAAACTCAAGAATTTTAAAACTGAACAGTTATGTTACCTTTACATGCAGCCGAACGATAAATTTTATCGAACTGACTCATAACTCGACCGTAAGAAATCGCCCGTCCAAGTTATGCAACGGTTAGACATCAAAAATGCGTTGAGGCATACCAGTAAACGAGCAAGGCCATCCTTTTCGCTCTTAAAAAATGCTACCTTGTAAGACAGGGACAAACTAAGGTAGTTTCGGAAGATGCAATCCCAAACCAACGCGTATAAGTTACTTATCCGTGACAAGTATGCGACCAAACGTACCTGAAAACGTTTAGTGTATTCAGATTGGATATCAAATAAAACTTTTATAGTATCGATTTCCGATTTCTACTAGTAGTGATGGCGGTTGGCGCGAAGCCAGCGTTCTTTTGTATAATCGCCCAGTATTCATGATTATTACAGCCAGCGTGGTTAGACAATGCATGCTGAATTATCCAGCTTTTGTGTGGATAATTAAAATCGTTTTTAACTTTAATTGGAGCTATAAAAACACGTTGTTGAAAGCCAATTGATATTTGAATTTAAATTTGCAGTTTTTAGAGTTCTGTAACAAAAGGGCATCTAATTTCCAAGAGTCCGCTATCCGTCCGTCTGTCTGTCCGTCTGTCAAAGTGGTCTTTTGAACCATACTAGCTAGAGCTAGACTCTTAAAATAAAATTTCAACAGAGTGTATATTACTATAGCATCTAATATTATCAATAGCTAGCGACCCGCCCTCGCTTCGCTTCGGTTTATGTGAGTTTTCTGACGTGACGGAACCAGTAATGGACAAAGGACCAATGACGGACACTTGAATCTTATTGTACAGAAGATAAGGGTTATTCATTTGTTTTCCAACAATTAATTTAGGACCGTATGAAATTTGAATTGAGAGTGAAGTGTCCATTACTGGTGCCTGTCCGCTAAAAGTGTACATCATTGGTGCCGTCACCCTACATATATACTTTCTTCTTGAATCATTCTATCTACTGCTGAAAACTGCATTAAAATCCGTTGAGTAGTTTAAAAGATCTAAGCGAACAGACAGCGGAAGCGACTACATACTATGTAAGGATGATAAAGTTACAAATTAAAGAAACCATACATGTAACATGGTCGAAACCCTCCGTGTGCGAGTTCCGCTCGCAATTGGCTAGTTTTTTTATTTATTTGATTTGCTGTATAAAAAAAACTAGCACATCATTTAACCTAACTGATGTTTCTTTTTGAACGTTACTTTTCTGTTTTTATTACCCTCTGAATCGGATATTTTTATAGTATCCTTTAACCTTTATTTCAATACATTTGCTAAAGCATTCTGTTTTTTTAGACGTGATATTTATCTAAGTCTATCAGAAAGAAAGAAAATCTTATCGTCTTGATTTAATTATTATAGATTCATAAGGCAAAACATCGTAATAGCAATTTAATGTACAACTGTCATGTAAATCGCTTTTTCTACTATACTCTAATTTGTACAAAATTTATAAAAAAAATGTAAATTTAATGGGATTAATGCCTAAATAAATAACTATTTTATTTTATTTTATTTTTTATTTATTTATACCTCTTTCTCGTCGTACAACAGGTGGATTTAGTGATCCAAGCTTTCTTTACCAGTCAACTTTAAGGTGAAACAGAAACAAAAAGTAGGTAGGTGTATTAAAATAAAAAGCTTTTCCCTTTTTTTTGTTTTTTGGTTTTGTTTGTTATGCCTCGGTGGAACCCTGTCACATAACGTTAATCATTCATTTAAGGGTAATTTCTGTCATGTGGTTTGACGCTGTCATTATGACAGGGTTCCATAGTGGCATAACAATTAAAGTCCTTGACTGTACCATGTAACATGTTATCGTTTTGATTTTTCAATTTCAAAACCTAGTAAGTCTAAAAAACTCAATTTTGCGATTTTTGCATAAAACGCGGTTTCTAGCAAGTCCCTACCGGATGCAAAATTATTTAGAACCCTATCTCTCTCAGACTCACATTTACCCACACCCCGAATCCTAGTAAGTACACAAAAAAACGGGCTTGACCATTTCAAAACCTATTATGTCACAAAACTATTTCAAAAACCTAGTATGTGACATGCACTTACTAGCTTTTGAAAAAAACAGAGAGGCTTGAAAATCATCTGGCTCACTGATTCTTTATTTGCATTTCATTTAAAAAGCTAGTATGGCACATAAAACATGTAATATAGGCAATTAAGAAAAGAGATATATACCAATGTCTAATCTAATTATTCAAGAAAGTATAACTGCTTGAACAAATATTGCAATTTTTTTACGGCTGAGACAAAACATGTTTTTTCGCTCTGCTGTAGAATTAGCTCAATGCCCCTTGCTGGGTTTTGAAATAGCGCAGCTGCATTATTGTCAAGTATTAAGAGTTATCATAACATTGACAATACCATAACATGTCAAAAGCAACATCGTTTTGCCGAGTAGAATAGCATACAGTCGATTTCATAAATATGTACACTTTATTACCTTTTCACTTCAATCGTTGTGACATTTCATATATGGCAGTTTAAACATGACATTAAATAGGCAAGGTACTAAAGTATACACATATTTATGAACTAGAGTGTACACGATTTAATATTTAACACGATAGTTACCAATCTTCAAGGTTGGTGGTTTAAATCCATCGTGTTGGTAATGTGACAGAAAATTCATTAATCACTATTTGAACGAAGTTCGATGTCAGAATCTCGTAAATACGAGTGTTATTTTACCATACAAACACGTCATTTGTGTACCTGTATCATAATTGAATCTTTTACTCATTTAGGTAATTATGTAATGATTTTAAGGCAACGTGTATGCTGCGCTACTAAGCTTAATGGCCATATCTCACACAAAACACCGGTAGAAATTGCAACCTAGTAACAAACAGAACAGAGTTGAATCTGCTTTGGCTATTGAATTTAGATATTGCGTTTTTGCTTAGGAGGGCAGTATGATACTGTAATTTTTTTAACAATATGATCACCGTTAAGTCATAGGAATTATAACAATTTGTACAAGGTAAGTACTTTGATCGCTTTTGGGAAAAAAAAATGTTTAGTCACTGTCATATCATTTCTTGACCTTCACCTAAGCCTGGTTATAAACAGTCAAAACCTGCCAAGCTATGAATGGAACAAGAATTATAACAAACTTGTATCTGCCTGCTACTTGGCAAGTTTTGACAGTTCGTCACACGTCCTCCGTAAATTAAATTACCACATTCAAACTTTATAATTTAAACAAGTTTAGAAAATGCATCAGTTGATTGAGCTCTCGGTTGCCCCACTCCCCACTACTTCCCCTCTACCCTGTCTCGTCTGAAAGAAAAACGTAAGCTGATAGTTTTTCTTGGCTCGCCGCTAACATTTCGACCGAAAAGGCTTTTGGACAGCAGGTCAAGTTTTAAATTGCAAAATCGGATGATGTTTAGGGAATTTGCGTTAGTGTAAAGAATCACTATGACAATCCTTATAAAGTATGCTTTTTTGTTTAAAAAATATCCTATGTTTCTTGTAATATTATTAAACTTAAAAAAAACATTTCTTGCATAATTATAAACAAGAAAAATTTACAAAGATTAGGGTGGATCACTCAATGTATGGAACAATTTTTTTGATCCAATTTTTTTAGGCTACTACGAAGAAGTTGTTACCCCTACCTTAAATTCATACCCCCTTACTAATACATACATAATCTCACGCCTTCGTTCCCAGAGTGGGGTAGGCAGAGTTACAGAATTACAAACATCTCTAAAAACTTGTTGATAATTCTATAACCACAATTTGCACAATTAGGCTAAGATGTTTACCAGCGTATTAGTGACAGGTTGCAAGCCCATCGCCTAACAGTACTACAAGCCTTTATTCCCTTAGTCGTCTCTTACGACATCCACGGGAAGACATGGAGTGGCACTATTCTAACTCGGCAACCACACGAGGTCCCACTACTACTAACAAAAAAAATAAAAAAAATGTTGAGTAAAGGTGGTATAGCTATACAATGTTTTGTCCTTATCTGTCATTGTGACATTTGAATTTGACAGATAAGGACAAAACATTGTATAGCTATACCATCGTTACTCAACGTTTATTAGTAAGGGGATTAATATATAAGTATAAAAGAGATACATTAATATGTAGTACCTACTGCCCCAAGCTCACAGAACTTTAAAAAAATGTCTAATTCGCTTTTCACAACACTGCTCCGAAATATGGCCATAGATGGTCTTGTTTGGGGTCACAAAACGTCACTTATAAGGACAGACCAAGAATGTTTTTGTCGGCGTGTTTGCTGATTCTTCGAGAACATTGTTGTCCAACATTAAGAACCAATGAAAATCAATCAATCAATTTTTGTGTCAGAGCTCCTTAAAATGAAATAAATGTTTTAAAAAACAAAAAACCGCCTTCAAAAACGCAAAAAATAACTTCTTTAAAATTGTAGGCACCTAATAGGTTAGTCCAACTGATGTCGGCTTTTTGTTGAAAATGTTGTGGTCGCCGACTTCAGTTGGACTAACCTATTAGGTGCCTACAATTTTAAAGAAGTTATTTTTTGCGTTTTTGAAGGCGGTTTTTTGCTTTTTAAAACATTTATTTTATTTTATACTTTTTAGTGATCATAATACGCTGTTATGTAGTCCCACTTCTTAGTTGAAATGAAACTTTAAGTTATTTCAAGCGCGCCGCAAGCACCGCCGCGTGAAAGTCATAGTCATATTTCAATAACCTCCTTTTTTGAAGTCGGTTAACAAGTAAATATTCTTCGTTGTAGTCGCTCAACTATCTTAATCGAGATATCTTATCGCCACCCTTGAAATCGGTACCGTTAAGGAGTTCCGGTGGCCATCTGTGGTCTTCATCATCAGTTCCACTTCACCAAATGATACTTTCTGAATGCAAATGCTGGACTTGTTACTAAAAAAATACTAAAATCGCTATATGTTTGCCTACAATATTTGAGGAGTTCCCTCAATTCCTCACGGATCCTCTCATCAAATTCAGATTTGGTGACAATGGGACCACTTCGAAAGTATACCCTATCAAACCAAAAAAAAAATTTTGAAATCGGTCAACAATTGACGGAGTAATCGGTGAACATACATAAAAAAAAAAAATACATACAGTGGAACGTATAACCTCCTCCTTTTTTGAAGTCGGTTAAAAATGGAAATCGACCAACCAGAACACACCATTTTGTGTCGTAAAATATTAGGTGTATTTTTGCTAAAAGATACACAGACTAAAAACTATGTTACTGCTTTTATTTTTTAAATGTAATTCAAACTTTATTTCCTCTCAGTAGTTGTGAAAAGCAATATGTCTGCCTCGATAGAAAGTGCAATTTAAGGACTCGTACACTAGAGAGCCTCAACTATGTTTCGGCCCTCTATATGACTCGTCCAAAAATCGCGTACTTTCTATCCTCTGCAACAATGTACTAATTTTGTAAAATTTCCAATAGTTCTATGCCATGTTAGCTTAGTCATTAATTAGGCCAACATGGCATCAAATAGAACCTTTATCCACCAGAGAACTATGTCACAATATCGTTATAAATCAAATCGTAAGAATTATCAACGAATAAATAAATGTAACTATGACACAGTCCTATGGTGCGTCAGGGTGCTATGTTGCCAACTGTATATATTTCTCTACACCATTTTTATAATAACTCCATCTATTCACCAGTCCCGTTGTAGCCTTCCCTCGATTCGTTGGCTCCATTCCAAGCCCAAGATAATTATCCCCTATTAATCTACCAGCCAAATCGCTGTCCGAACGGGGGCCTTAAAAAACCGCTTCGCTTCGAGACAATGGGTTTATGCTCATTGCTTGGTTAGAAATGGGTAGTTAGGTTGCACGAGTACTATAGAAAATTGTCGCGCTGATGCCTTATATTGGCAAAGTGTTCATACATTATAACTCGTGTAGCTTATACATATATCGCACCTTCAGAACTATAGTGACCTAATTCAAAATTTCAGCTTTCAAACTTCAAGGCATAAATTAATCATTATAGAGACATAACTCGAAATTTATAATTTCTGAATTATGTCTAGGTGTAGTAACCTATGTGTTAATTCAGGCTATCTCCATTCTACATTTAATCCAAATCCAGCCGTTGCAGCATGAAGGAATAACAAACTAACACATATACATACGAACTTTCGCAATTTTAATATTAGTGAGGTGTGCGCTTCAATCAGCCTAAAAACATTTTGTATTTAACAAACTACGAAAACCATAATAAACGGTTAGCGTATAAATAAATTGTATAATTATATCAGGTTTATGATAAATAAATAAATATCAAGGGACGATCTCACACCAATTGACCTAGTCCCAAACTAAGCTCTAGGCTTGTACTATGGGTACTAGACAACGATATAAATACTTACATAGAGAAATATATACTTAAATACATAGAAAACATCCATGACTCAGGAACAAATATTCGCGTTCATCACACAAATATCTGCCCTTACCGGGATTTGAACCCAGGACCGCTAGCTTCGTAGGCAGGGTCACTACCAACTAGGCCAGCGCGTCGTCAAACAAGATAATTTTCTTGATATTATGCATTTTTTTTAGTCAACTTCTTCTTACTAGGTTACGTCATAACTGGGACTATATTCATAGTAATGAAAGATCTACCTTTTAACCTATTAACAGTATGCTTTAAGAAATTGTGCATTTTGTTGTTGTGCATAATACTTAATACATCATTACTTTATTATAATAGTAGTTTACGTGACGGTTGCGTAATGACAGGCATTACAACATGAGTGTTGTTTATCAAACGAGCCGCAAGGCGAGTTTCATAATAGATCACACGGGTGTTGTAATGCCAATTACGCAGAGTCGCGTACAATACTTTATCTACACACATATTATAAGTAGACTCATTTGCCTTCTTTATGCCGTTAAAAAATTCTAAATTTCACAAGCGACTATTAAATCATTAGTTAAGATACAGGGACTTTTTATTAGTGAAAATGGAGCTATTTTATGTACGAGTATGCATACATACACATACATATCTTCACGCCTGTCTCTCAGTGGGGTAGGCAGAGTGTATGGAACACCAGGTGCACCGGTCTAAACATACAACTTTCGCTCCCTCTACATTCATCAAACTCTTCATGCACGTACGTCGGTTTCGGGTGCTTTTGATTTGGCCCTTAGTCAGTACATCGCGAATCTGGGGCCCGTTCCAGAAAGCCACTCTGCAACTCTGCACTCCACAAATCCCACTCTTCAAACGTATTTCTGTTCCACAAAGCTATTGCAGAGTTGAAGAGGCAGAGTCAAATGCAGAGTGGGGATCTGTGGATTTGCAAAGTATTTCTGTTCCACAAGACAATTGCAATGTTGAAAAGGCAGAGTTAAATACAAAGTGTGGATTTGTGGATTTGCAAAGTATCTTTTAGGAACAGAATCTTTGCAGAGTTTGCGAATTACGCAGTGTTTTCCGGAACATGCTTACTCTGCACTTTGCATTATCGTGGATTTGCAAAGTGCAGCGTGCAGAGTTGCAGAGTGGCTTTCTGGAACGGGCCCCTGATCACCGTACGTCCGTCTAGGACGTCCCCTACCGATATCTCCGCTCACTCTTGCTCACCATAATTATCTCTTTCGTAACTCTTGTTTCATCCATCCTAAATACTAGTATGTTGGTAAATAATTGAATAAACTATATCAAATCTAAATGGTAACGAATTTACACTTTGAATAAATTGAATCCTCTTCTCTTATTCCTGTTTTTTATAACATTTTCTAATATGAAATAAAATTGATGATTTACTTGGTTAAAAATGCTCTAGTGATAAAAAAGTCGGTTCTAATTTTTTTTTAATGCTGCTTTTCTAATAGGGTATTTGCCTGATATTAAATTTCATATATTAATTTGGATAATATATCAATATACGTAGTATGATAAAATAATTCAAAATCAAATTTGAAATTGGTAATAAAATAAAAAAGTTATAGCCTTTTAAAGTTTTTTGTCCATCTCTTTCTCGCGAAACGATGTTTTGCGTGTAATTTATATGGCAGTTGAGTAATATGACGTCATATTACTGTATTTTCCTCTCTGTCTAAAAGCAAATTTTAAACATTTATATCTTTCTTATTTTAAAAGATATTAAAAAACTATTTATACTAGGCTATTAGGAAGGTAAAAAAGCTTCAATTTAAATACTAATAAAAAAATAGGCAAATACCCTATTCTAGTCGGTAAAGCGTTATTGCTTTTTATATGTTATCATTATTGTCAATTTTATGATAGCTTAGTTCATCATCATCATCATCATTCTCCTGCCCTTATCCCAATTATTTGGGGTCGGCGCAACATGTATTTTTCTTCCAAACTTCTTTATTAGTCGTCATCTCGGTAGTCACTCCCTTTCTAGCCATATCATCTTTCACACAGTCCATCCATCGTTTCTTTGGTCTTCCCTACTCTTATAGCCATTCACATTCATACTCAAAACTTTCCTGACGATATTTTCCTCATTCCTCCGCATCACATGCCCATACCATGACAACCGATTTCCACACAACTTTTCAGTCACCGGTATCACTTTCAGACTTCCTCTTATATACTCATTTCTTATTCTATCCATTCGCGTAACACCACACATCCCTCTTAGCATTCTCATGATAGCTAAGTTACTTGACAGTAATATCTGCCGAATTAAAAAAAAATACGGGACGCTGAGCACTGGTTATGATTTGTTATGAACGATTTATGATTTGTTATTAAGGTTATTAGACTCGTCAATGTACCCAGTATTTTTTAAGCAAAAGTTAAATGTCTTTTCAAAATCTTCAAACCGCTTTTAGAATATTAAGCAGCAATCCAACTTAGGCCAGAGTTGGGACGTCTCAAGCTGCATCCCGCAAACTGCTCCAACTTTTAAAATGACGGACATATTATCTCACAATTTAAAGTTAAACGATCCGTATAAAACGTTTAGAGTAAACTTGGAGTTTCTAACGTTTATTATAATTTTCTTCTTAAATAAGCCTGTTTTTAGCCGACTGCGACACAAGGAGGGTTGTTTTTCGAGTGTATGTTTGTATGTCTATTTCTTTGACGTACTGTGCAGCCTAAACGGATCGACATAATGAGGTGTTAGATTCGTTTTGGTTGTGGTAGTGACGTACTCGTATAGGCACAGTCGACGTCATAAATGTGTTTACATTTTAGTACCTTGTCTATTTAACGTCACGTTTTAACTGCCATATGAAATTGTCAAAGCGGTTAATGTGACAAGGTACTAAAGTGTAAACATTGTCGTCGACTGTACTCCTTGGTGAAATGCGATATATCCTATTCTTTGTTACAATAAGCTCTCTTTTGTTTTTCGAAATCCATTTATTTTAAGATGTCTTGTTTATATCCATTGGAGCATCTCAGAGTTGCAGGCTTGGCTTTCAATTTACTTATCGTAATCTCCGAATATCAAAGTATACGTATTAAAAAATACTCCAGATCAATTATTATGTACCTATGTGTTCGTTCAGTGTCTAACAGCGGCACTTAGAGCAAACTTAGAGTCACTTTATGACGATTAAGTCGTTCGTTAGAAACGATTTTTCATACACAAGTTTGGAAATGGAATGAGTTAGTGTCACTATAATGGGTGTGTAATGATTTTCATAAAAACATACTAATCGTACGTATCGTAAAATGTACTAATCTTTAACTACACTCATATCATAAGTCCTCTATTATGCGTTCAAAACCCGTAGGCAATGACCAGCATTACCTGTGGTAGTAGGTGACAGCGATGACAGCTGCTAATTTTGGACGATGTTTCGATCTCATTACCTGACAATATTCGATAACGTAATATTACGTTACAGCTATCATCGCTGTCACCTACTAACAAAGGTAATGCTGATCATTTTGCCTTTCGGCTTCTGAACGGATCTTAGATTACTTATAATATGTGTGTAGATAAAGTATTGTACGCGACTCTGCGTAATTGGCATTACAACACCCGTGTGATCTATTATGAAACTCGCCTTGCGGCTCGTTTGATAAACAACACTCATGTTGTAATGCCTGTCATTACGCAACCGTCACGTAAACTACTATTATAATAAAGTAATGATGTATTAAGTATTGTGCATTTTGTTGTTGTGCATAATACTTAATACATCATTACTTTATTATAATAGTAGTTTACGTGACGGTTGCGTAATGACAGGCATTACAACATGAGTGTTGTTTATCAAACGAGCCGCAAGGCGAGTTTCATAATAGATCACACGGGTGTTGTAATGCCAATTACGCAGAGTCGCGTACAATACTTTATCTACACACATATTATAAGTAATCTAAGATCCGTTCAGAAGCCGAAAGGCAAAATGATCAGCATTACCTTTGTTAGTAGGTGACAGCGATGATAGCTGTAACGTAATATTACGTTATCGAATATTGTCAGGTAATGAGATCGAAACATCGTCCAAAATTAGCAGCTGTCATCGCTGTCACCTACTACCACAGGTAATGCTGGTCATTGCCTACGGGTTTTGAACGCATAATAGAGGACTTATGATATGAGTGTAGTTAAAGATTAGTACATTTTACGATACGTACGATTAGTATGTTTTTATGAAAATCATTACACACCCATTATAGTGACACTAACTCATTCCATTTCCAAACTTGTGTATGAAAAATCGTTTCTAACGAACGACTTAATCGTCATAAAGTGACTCTAAGTTTGCTCTAAGTGCCGCTGTTAGACACTGAACGAACACATAGGTACATAATAATTGATCTGGAGTATTTTTTAATACGTATACTTTGATATTCGGAGATTACGATAAGTAAATTGAAAGCCAAGCCTGCAACTCTGAGATGCTCCAATGGATATAAACAAGACATCTTAAAATAAATGGATTTCGAAAAACAAAAGAGAGCTTATTGTAACAAAGAATAGGATATATCGCATTTCACCAAGGAGTACAGTCGACGACAATGTTTACACTTTAGTACCTTGTCACATTAACCGCTTTGACAATTTCATATGGCAGTTAAAACGTGACGTTAAATAGACAAGGTACTAAAATGTAAACACATTTATGACGTCGACTGTGCCTATACGAGTACGTCACTACCACAACCAAAACGAATCTAACACCTCATTATGTCGATCCGTTTAGGCTGCACAGTACGTCAAAGAAATAGACATACAAACATACACTCGAAAAACAACCCTCCTTGTGTCGCAGTCGGCTAAAAACAGGCTTATTTAAGAAGAAAATTATAATAAACGTTAGAAACTCCAAGTTTACTCTAAACGTTTTATACGGATCGTTTAACTTTAAATTGTGAGATAATATGTCCGTCATTTTAAAAGTTGGAGCAGTTTGCGGGATGCAGCTTGAGACGTCCCAACTCTGGCCTAAGTTGGATTGCTGCTTAATATTCTAAAAGCGGTTTGAAGATTTTGAAAAGACATTTAACTTTTGCTTAAAAAATACTGGGTACATTGACGAGTCTAATAACCTTAATAACAAATCATAAATCGTTCATAACAAATCATAACCAGTGCTCAGCGTCCCGTATTTTTTTTTAATTCGGCAGATATTACTGTCAAGTAACTTAGCTATCATGAGAATGCTAAGAGGGATGTGTGGTGTTACGCGAATGGATAGAATAAGAAATGAGTATATAAGAGGAAGTCTGAAAGTGATACCGGTGACTGAAAAGTTGTGTGGAAATCGGTTGTCATGGTATGGGCATGTGATGCGGAGGAATGAGGAAAATATCGTCAGGAAAGTTTTGAGTATGAATGTGAATGGCTATAAGAGTAGGGAAGACCAAAGAAACGATGGATGGACTGTGTGAAAGATGATATGGCTAGAAAGGGAGTGACTACCGAGATGACGACTAATAAAGAAGTTTGGAAGAAAAATACATGTTGCGCCGACCCCAAATAATTGGGATAAGGGCAGGAGAATGATGATGATGATGATGAACTAAGCTATCATAAAATTGACAATAATGATAACATATAAAAAGCAATAACGCTTTACCGACTAGAATAGGGTATTTGCCTATTTTTTTATTAGTATTTAAATTGAAGCTTTTTTACCTTCCTAATAGCCTAGTATAAATAGTTTTTTAATATCTTTTAAAATAAGAAAGATATAAATGTTTAAAATTTGCTTTTAGACAGAGAGGAAAATACAGTAATATGACGTCATATTACTCAACTGCCATATAAATTACACGCAAAACATCGTTTCGCGAGAAAGAGATGGACAAAAAACTTTAAAAGGCTATAACTTTTTTATTTTATTACCAATTTCAAATTTGATTTTGAATTATTTTATCATACTACGTATATTGATATATTATCCAAATTAATATATGAAATTTAATATCAGGCAAATACCCTATTAGAAAAGCAGCATTAAAAAAAAATTAGAACCGACTTTTTTATCACTAGAGCATTTTTAACCAAGTAAATCATCAATTTTATTTCATATTAGAAAATGTTATAAAAAACAGGAATAAGAGAAGAGGATTCAATTTATTCAAAGTGTAAATTCGTTACCATTTAGATTTGATATAGTTTATTCAATTATTTACCAACATACTAGTATTTAGGATGGATGAAACAAGAGTTACGAAAGAGATAATTATGGTGAGCAAGAGTGAGCGGAGATATCGGTAGGGGACGTCCTAGACGGACGTACGGTGATCAGGGGCCCGTTCCAGAAAGCCACTCTGCAACTCTGCACGCTGCACTTTGCAAATCCACGATAATGCAAAGTGCAGAGTAAGCATGTTCCGGAAAACACTGCGTAATTCGCAAACTCTGCAAAGATTCTGTTCCTAAAAGATACTTTGCAAATCCACAAATCCACACTTTGTATTTAACTCTGCCTTTTCAACATTGCAATTGTCTTGTGGAACAGAAATACTTTGCAAATCCACAGATCCCCACTCTGCATTTGACTCTGCCTCTTCAACTCTGCAATAGCTTTGTGGAACAGAAATACGTTTGAAGAGTGGGATTTGTGGAGTGCAGAGTTGCAGAGTGGCTTTCTGGAACGGGCCCCAGATTCGCGATGTACTGACTAAGGGCCAAATCAAAAGCACCCGAAACCGACGTACGTGCATGAAGAGTTTGATGAATGTAGAGGGAGCGAAAGTTGTATGTTTAGACCGGTGCACCTGGTGTTCCATACACTCTGCCTACCCCACTGAGAGACAGGCGTGAAGATATGTATGTGTATGTATGCATACTCGTACATAAAATAGCTCCATTTTCACTAATAAAAAGTCCCTGTATCTTAACTAATGATTTAATAGTCGCTTGTGAAATTTAGAATTTTTTAACGGCATAAAGAAGGCAAATGAGTCACAAGCCATCTGCTATGGATGATAAGATCGAAAGGGAAGTGGGTTCCCACACATGTATAGTTCGTTCGTCCAAATAGTCTGCGATGCAACCCTTGAAAGTCGCCGACACCGCTTTGTTGCAGCTTCTTTGTACCAATAGGGAATTATCATCTTTTTTTACAGCTTCATTAAAAGCTGATTCATTTAACAAACAGGTGAGAAAAATCATTTTTTGAATAGCTCTAAAAATAACTAAGATATAAGCCAAAAAAGATTTGTTCCTATCTCTTTAGCAAAACAGAATTTTACGTGGAGTTTATATGGCCGAACTGCACGATGACGTCACCGGTGCACCTCGGATCTCTCTGTCTAATTAGCGATGTAAAATGCTTGTATCATCCGTATTTCTTGACCGATTTTAATTTTAATTTCACTTTTGGTGATCTCTTTTACGGTATTTTCATATTTTGTTGAGAAATGCGATTTAAAAACTCCATGCATATTTCCTATTGTGGCGGCACATCAAAGCATGCAAACTATTTTAACGAACGAACTATAGTAGTGTATCAGTAGGGAACCGAATGTTTATTCGATGATCATTTCCTCAGCATTCAGTATATCGATAAGTTAATTAATAACATCTGTTGCAAGAACCTCATTTATGCTTTTTTGATGAAATGATTTTGCGAAGAGGAAGATAAATTATTCCTTTGGAACTAAATGTTGAAACATTCTATTTTTATTAGAATAATTCGCACCTTTACAACAATAATGACCTAATTCAAAATTTGTGCTTTCAAACTTCGAGTCATAAATTTATTATCATAGAGACCTAACTCGAAATTTAAAATTTCTCAATTAGGTCACTATTGTTCTGAAGGTGCGAATTGCTGTGCAAATACTTATATATGTACAGTCGTCCAAATATATTTATATCTATTTGGACGACTCACTTTAGAATAAGTAAAATTGCAATAAGTAAAATCTTACTGTCAATGGTAACAGAAGGCATTAACTCCAATGTAAGTAGTCAATGCATTGTTTACCCTATTTGTATCCACAATAAATTTAAAATGCTTATATGTAGCTAGTTGTCCCGTGTTGATATCTGGGTGAAAGCAGATTTTTGATGAGTGATTTTTTTTATTTGTATTTATGGTATGTATTTCTATTTATAAGTAATTTTATCGTTGTCTCGTACCCATAGTACAGTCAACAGTATAAATAAGTGATCATTTACGTACCTTATCACTTTAACGTCGTGTTTGAAATGTCATACAAAATTGTGAAACGATTGAAAGCGACAAGGTACATAAATGATCACTTATTTATGCTGTTGACTGTACAAGCCTAGAGCTTACTTTGGGACTAGGTCGATGTATGTGAGATTGTCTTTGTTCATATTTATTTATTATTACTTTGCAATAATTTATATGCAGCTTTATTTGAAATTACTAGCATTGAGCTCCATCTTAGACCTCAGGATTGGCAACGCATTTCAAGTCTTAGGAGCAGTCTTGACATTGCAGTCTTGAGAGTGAAAATGTCTATGTTCTCAGATCCCACTAACACACGTACCGAGCACACTGTCTATACCTATAATGTTTTTTTACCGTGTACCAAATAGGTGCTATTAAATATTATTAATGTAGAAAATATTTATTGGTATTTACAATCCCTTCCTCTTGACATTTTCTAAGTGATTATATTTGTTTTGTTTCTTCTGTGACATGTAATATGAATTATTATGAATAAAATGAATATAAATATGAATATGAATAACCATCGGGTGGATTGATATACGTCTTTTCATAAAAAAACGGGATCTGCCTCAAAATTGAGTCCAACACCTCGAAGTTAAATACTTAACAACCAATTACAATAATAATTTTATATCCCACCCGGACCACTTTGGGCAGAAACTACTATATTTTTAGCAAGAGGAACAGATTTGATTTAAAATAAACGTTCAAGCATGAATTAGTTATTATTTTAATGAGGATTAACATAAAGAAATCGCGAACAATGCAACACGTCACCGATCTATAATATTCGACATTTAGAACTACTGACAACTGCACCGGGGCACGTCTCGAGCCAAAGTGTTACAGCCTGGTCACCCACATCAGTCGCTCGCCTCTCCGGTCTTCGTGAGAACATTCGCTTGAGAATTCGGTGGCTGTTTGCCCGACATCCCTTTGCTACACTAGCGCCATCTATTTTCGATCTTTTCTCTAACAATATATTATTTATACTTACTCTAGTATTCATACGTCTCTGTAGTAAAGTACCCCCCAATACTGGGAATTGAAACGGCCCGAGACGTTCCCCAAATTGCTTTCTTAAACGCACATAAAAGTGAACGGGAAAACAGCGCGTAAATTATTTACTGGGGTCACAACTCTTGGGGGGAAAGGGTTGTGGGGGGAGGTATGGACTAGGTGACGCTGAGGGGTATTTAGCAACGGAAGTTACATAAATAACTACACTATTCCCAACGTTTGCGGTCCTAACGGAAGACCAGCGTTGGCTTGACAGCCAGCACCAACAACAACAACCAGCCAAGCAACCAGCCACCAGCTCTGGCCCAAAAACTAGTTATATGCTGAGCAGGAAGTATTTTGCTTCTTGTGGTACTAGATTCGATTTTTTCGTGTTTATGTTTTTGTTTGATAATTTGTTTTTCTGTACTTGTGGTAGAAGTAAGCAAAAATTTTTTTTCACATGTTGGTTTGGAACCGTTTTGCACCATTTGTATAACATGTCGTCTCTTTCCCTTTTTTTATTGTATTTTTTTGTCTGTGTGTTACGTATATGTAAACTCTTTATTGCACAAACAGACAATAACAAACAAAAAAAAAACCAGAAAAAGTATGTACAAAGGTGAACTAATCCCTTTAAGGGATCTCTTCCAGATAACCTTTGGTCGATTGAGAAATTTGTTTAATATTGTTATAAATAAATGTTTTACTTACTTAATTACGTATTTATTATTCTGATCGGTAAAAACATATTGCCTTTGACGTCTTATCGTATTGTCAACTTTAACATAGCTCTTATTTACTTGACAGTAATAACAACTCACTGGAGGATCTATTCTACTTGGAAAAAATATTATTGCTTTTGACATGTCATCGTATTATTTCCAAACTGGCCACAATTACTGTCAAGAGAATAGGATACGATAACACGTCAAAGGAAAAAATAATATTATTAACAACACGATAGCCTAGTTGGTAGTGACCCTGCCTACGAAGCTAGCGGTCCCGGGTTCGATTCCCGGTATGGGCAAACATTTGTGTGACGAGCATGAGTATTTGTTTCTGAGTCTTGGATGTTTTCTATTTATTTAAGTATTTATTTCTCTATATAAGTATTTATATCATTGTCTACTTGTACTATGGGTACTACCATAGTACAAGCCTAGAGCTTAGTTTGGGACTAAATGACGGCACCCATAATGGTCACTTAGTTTTTGTGAGATCGTGCATTTATTACTTAATTTATTTAATAAAGGTTTTACCCAGTGGCATAAAGACACCGTGCTTCATTAAAACACTGTCCTGAAATGCAAAAGAAGCCACGAAACAACATCAATTCAATTTATTTACTTCGCGTTATTTCTTCATTTAAAAACGTAGCACGCTACGACCCGTAGCACTCTACGAGCACCGTAGAAGTCTACGATACTTTAAATCTCGCTCCGCTACATTTCTTACGCTGCGCTGCTTCTGTTATGAAATAATGCAGTCTATTATTATAGTTTGTCTTTGTCTTGCTTTTCTTAAAAATACTTGGGAAGAAAGAGGCATAATATTATACCTATAGTCATATAGAAAGCAATCGAAAACAATTTCTGAGGCTCAAGTTTTACTGAGTTTTAAAAATAAATCGGATTAACACAGGGTGTTCGAAAACATGACTTAAATATTAACAGATAAGGACGATTTTGAAAAAAAAATTACGTATTTAAGGCTTTAATTGAGACAACGATAGTGTAATGAAAATTAGTCATACAAACAAATTTGAATGACAAATTTTCGTAACACAAAGGAAAAACTTAATGTGTTTTTAATAGATTCCTTAACTACGTGCAATATTTATAATTTTTAAATTCATCCATAAAAAAGACCCTTCCTTACAGGTCCTGAATATAGTATTAACTTTTCAATTAGTTTATTAGTTTAGCAGTAATTAGGGTTTTAATTATACTCGTAAAGAAATCTCCCTTGTGATACACCGTTGCCTCCCCTGGCTAAAATGACCATAATTTATTCATGATTTTCAGTCCTTAATAATGTAGCAATGTATTAAATGACACTATAATTCCAAAATATTAATGTATTAAAAAAACCCATGCTTTCTAAGCCACTGAAGCATGTCTCGTTTTTCGTTAAACAAGTTTGAATCTTCGTACTGAAAAAAAAATCCTCTAGACTAAGATGGCATGTTTTTTCGAAATTGGCGCAGAATTTAAAAATGTCTAAATTGTGCCACAAATACTACTTAATATGGGAAAAAAATAAAGTTACAGCTGATTTTAATAACTCCTAAACTAATTACCAGATTGAAAAGTTAGTACTTTATTCTGAACCGGTAAGAAAAGGGCTTTCTTATCCGTTAACGTTTACGTCAAGTTCTGGGGTACTATCAGCCCAATGGAACCCTGACCTACCATAGAACTGTGTCACAGTGACGTTATCATTCAAGTCGTAAGAAGTATCAAACAAATTGTTTTATAATGTCACTGTGACACCGTTATATGGTCGGTCAGGGTCCCATTGGGCTAACAGTACATAGACGACCAATTTGAATCAAATTCGGTGTTATTATCAAAAACTTAGACACGCCTTAGACATGGTCTAAAGTGACAGTTTTCTATGGATTGACATTTACTAAACAAATATGTTCAACGGTTCTTTAAGTTTTTGTAATAGTAGGGGATACGAATAGGAGACGACCTTAACCTAGCTGTTTATTCGATAAAAAGTATTTAATATCAAATTTAATATGCTAAGTAATATATTTATAATAGGTTGATTGGAAAAATTCAGTCCAGTCCTTATAAGATATAAAAAAATAATTAAAATGAACTTTTTTTTAAATTGCTATTGCTTGTTTAATATACCAATTACATACTAATCGAAAGTATGAAGCCTATAGAATATGCAAACGTTAGATTGACTATTTTTTCTCATCTTAACTATTCGGTAGGTAGGTAAGTCGGTACTAATAATTTGCACTAAACATAACGTTTGCATATTCTATAGGCTTCATGCTTTCGATTAGTATGTAATTGGTCTATTAAACAGGCAAGAGCAATTGAAAAAAAATAATCATTTTCAGTTTTTTTTTTAATCATATAAGGACTTGATTGAAATTTTCCAGTCAACCTATTATAAACATATTACGTAGCATATTCAATTTGATATAAAATACTTTTTATCGGAAAAACAGCTAGGTGAAGGTCGTCTCCTATTCCGATCCCCTACCATAAGAACGAGTTCTTGTCTAGCTGTCATTTTGAAAACATCTGTCTATTTATTTCATTTTTTGTAAATTACTTTATCGTTGATTTTGGTTCGCAAATCCAGGGCAACTTTGTGAAGTAACCTCCAACACTGACGAAGAATATGCATCAAATAAAATATCAGTGAAAAGTTGATTCTGAATGAGCAAGCGGTCAAGAACACTCCAAGCCAATAAGCCATTGAAGTGGATGCCCGCCATCTTCAATGGTGTGCCGACTGGGACTGGAAGACGCCGACGACAACGACGATTCACCGTACAATTGCTTATATATACTTGACATTGGCAAAATTATATAACTTGTAGACGCCATTAAAATAAATAAATAATAATACCATAAGAACTAAGTCATACTAAGAAAAACTAGTAGAAAGAACTTACAGACGAGTTCCTTCCATTTAGTATGACTGGTAATTTTGCCTCCTTTCAGCTGAAAGCGCTATCTCAATCGAGACAAGTCTCACTTGAGACGATGAATTGCTATTTTCATTCGGATTTACCTGTGAGAATTTTTTTTTGTAAGGCAATATCTTTTTGAGTGGTTTTAACTTGACTTTCTGTATCGACGTATTAGGTACTAATATTTTAAATGCGAAAGTTTGGGTGTTTGTTTCCTAATCACGGCAGAACGGCTGAACAGATTTGAATGAAATTTGGCACAGTG
Organism: Acleris literana; assembly: GCA_946894065.1. Classification (NCBI taxonomy): domain Eukaryota; kingdom Metazoa; phylum Arthropoda; class Insecta; order Lepidoptera; family Tortricidae; genus Acleris; species Acleris literana. The sequence goes on along the minus strand of OX335671.1, from coordinate 24,566,923 downwards.
ACAGATTCTAGGGGTTCATATTGGAATCCCTAATCATTATTTATCCTAATGCGTCGTTTTTCGAATGTTCGTCCATCCTAGTTGTTGTAATACAACTCTAACCCAACCTAACCGCAGGTATTCTTGGAAAGCTAAGTTGTCTGGCTCAGATGAAAACCAGTTTAGGACAGTTAATAATTAGGACAAACGTAATTAGGAATTCCGAGGTATACCCAGATTATAGTCTAGAATATTACATAGCATCTGTGATACTGCAAAACCGCGTCACCAACAAATTTATTATAGAGCAAAATAAACCTTAACATCTTAGAAAAAAGGTGCATTTTGCTCCTCATTAAAATGTTACTTATGCGGTTTTCAGTTTCACTAACGATAGGATACGTCAAACCGGAAATTTTTGGCCTAACGAGCCTATCTTTTATAAAAGGCCGGCGCGCACCTGTGATTCCTCTGGTGTTGCGCGTGTTTATGGGTGGCGATGATAACTTAACATCAGGTGGCTCGCTTGCTCGTCTGCCGCCTGTTTCACATTAAAAAAATGGACTGTTCCCAAGGGCACAGCGATAAACAACTAGTCATTACATACGTATAAACTTTGTACGAAAGTTTTAAGTTCTCAATTCTCGCTCGGCTTGCGTGAGCCTATTGAGTGAGATATTAATATTAGTAGAGAGTTTCGTTACATTATTTATGCGCCAATTTATATATGTACAAATCTTCACATATTGACTTATTTATACTCGTAAATATATAATTGAAATATCTGACCAGGAATCGAATTTGAGATCGCCAGCTTAACCAACTAGACCGGTCGTCAATTTTGGTATAGTAAAAACTGACAATTGACGTTGTCTCATGGTCAATAACGATAAATTTTATCGATCAACGATCAACCATTTATGTAGTAATATCCTTACTTTACCTTTGCATTAAATCTTTATTAACCTACCTCTATCAGAGTTATCTTCTTAATTAAATATTCAATAATTAATAGCATTAGAAACGTGCGTGGCAAGCTGCCATTACTGTACATTACCTGGCACACGTACATATAGATTACTGAAACTAGCCCGGTCGATAACTCAGCGAGACGAACGCCGGCGCGATCCAAAGTGGTAGGTATAGTTAGTGTGTGTCTGCCGTAGGACTATATTTATTTTAAGGGCTGAAAGTAGCCCTAATGTACGTAACTTGATATCTTTTGTTAAAAAAATTAATATTTTTGTTTTTAGACACAATAATTCACCACGCAATGAATCAGTGACAGGTTAACGACTGATATCACTAAGAGATAAAAATTACATTGAAATGAAACTAAGTCTGCTTCACAGAAGTGTCAAATAAAACGTTGCAATACATTGCTGCTCAAAAAAATAATTTAAAGTTTTTTACACTATATTATCAAGGATAATTGACAACAATTCATATGTGCTAAGGTAGTAAAATAAAATACCATTTGTAGATTTTACCCTGCTAATTACAGTAAAAATATTTTTGTTTTTTTTACGCAGTAGTTTTTTTATATTTAGGAAGAACATTAAAAAAATTGGATTGTGAATGTTAGGAATACAATTATAGTGCCTTTAGTACATTTATTACCACAGGAATTGAAAAAAATACACAACTCTGATGTCCATTTTTCATCTTTCTGACGGATTACTTGATTCTAACGACGCGCTTTCGATTCTCGTAAATACTATTGTTTTAATATACGCTATTTAAAATGAAAGTGACTAACGGATTTGTAAAAGCGGATAGCCGCAATCTGCCCAAAGTCGACGAATTTGTGTTGTTATAGTTGTTATGGTTGACAAGTGACATGACATGACAGTCAGTTCTTCTTCTGTTTAAAGTTACTTTTTTATTTTATATCATGCTAAGGTCACGACATCAGTATTCCTAACTTTGTATAAACGGTCTTTTTAATGACTATTTCTTTAATAAATTATTACCGACGAATTTAAGTTAAATGAAGAAAAACCGAGAAACACGGTTAGTCTAATTTTTAAACGAGAAAAAACAATAATGCTTTTTTTTTAAATGTTCTCATTTGTTATATTTTTACTATTCAATCGTTAACATTGACTTAATAGAGCTGCTCCCCAGTGCCGAGAAAACCATCCTTACTTCTGGTGATCGCTCACTATCATCTTACATTTAAATTTAAATCTAATTAGTTATTACAAAGTTACCTCTAAACAGTGCCAACACGTTCACAACTCCGTCACCTACGCCTAAGATCTGGTACCGGCGAGCTCGCGGAGTCACGTCCCAGGCATCTGCGTCGCTGGCACCGCGCCAAGATGGCTGGCGCTGCTGGCGGGGCCATAAATCTTAAGGGGACCCGTAAGGAAGCGAACTCAGTTTCGTCTGCATTTGTATTATTTACCGTAATGATTTAATTATGCAAACAAACTTAGGATACACTAAAATGGTTAGATTCGTAATATTACATTTGAAAAACATGCGGTGGTAATAGTACATTACTGCAAAGATCAGTAAGTGAGCCATCCTGGACGAGTAGGAGTTAGAAGAGCCGCTAGGCGAGCCCTTTTATACATACGAGTCCAGGATGGCTCTTAATGGTCGAAGCATGTACGTATAGTGCTTTTCTCAAAAATAGAACAAGTAGAATGATTAAAAAAAAAGTTGTAAAATATTGATGACCACATGTACGTAACCCTCAGGGCGCTAGTCCGACTCGCGCTTAGCCGTTTTTTTAATTAATTTAAACGATTCACTATATGTTAGACCAGTCGCGATGTACTAGGCGCGCATAAAACGGACATGGTGCGTGTGACGGTTTTGTAAATAAAGAGAAATCGCGCGATGTTTGCTCTGAACGAGAACTGCTTTGGGTTTATGATGCCCTGGTACTTTTGTGGGAAAATTGCTTTACGCGCACTTTTTTTTTTTATCTTCTAGTGTCTACCTGCTAACTAGAGCTGATTATTCAGCTTTTCATGTATAAATAAAAACCAATTTAAATTGTTTCTTTTTAATAATGGTGCTCTTTGCTGAAATCCTGGTGGAGTCAAAATAGTTTTCACTTTCATAATTATATTTTTTTGTGATGTGATCTTTTCTTGCTTACCTCTGTAGTCTTTTTGAAGGCCGTCCACAGGTCTGTACCAATAGTTTCAAATTCAAATAACATGATATGTAATGAATTTCATACTTACTTACTGGACACTTTTTCATTCCGAATTCAAATCCTATCTACTTACCGGACACTTTTGATCATTGCCTGGTATTCTTAACTTTCTGGTGACTTTTTAATGATGTAATAGCGACTTTACGTATCACTTTTGAGAAGAGTCATTTTCCGTGGTTTCACCTGATGGTTCCAACGGAAGACCAGCGCTGACTTTGATGCCAGCATTACGCTGAGTAAGGACCATTTCGTGGCTACTTTCTTCTTATGTGTATTAATCTCTTCTTTGTTATGTATGCCACGAATAAATGATTTTCTTTTTCTTTTTATTCTTCTTCACTAGATATATGTTCATAAATAAAAATTTAAATAAAAAAATCAAGGGACAAATGTCACACCAATTGACATAGTCCCAAACTAAGCTCTAGTCTTGTACTATGGGTACTAGACAACGATATAAATACTTATATAGAGAAATATATACTTAAATACATAGAAAACATCCATGACTCAGAAACAAATATTCGCGCTCATCACACAAATATCTGCCCTTACCGGGATTTGAACCGAGGACCGCTAGCTTCGTAGGCAGGGTCACTACCAACTAGGCCAACTCGCCAATGAATTTAAATCATATACTAATTACAAAGGATGCTCATGAATGTACTCATAAACATTTCAAATTATTTAACGAATCAGTGGCTCTATGCTACTCAGTAAGACTATATTTCTTATGACATGTGATCGTATTGTTAATGTTATTACAGCTCTTATTTACTTGACAGTAAAGGCGGCCGAGTTGACATCATTATGATCACAATAGTGGTGACAGCAATGTAGAATAAAGCCCGTCTGTTACTATGTATATTATTTTCTACCTATTATATCAGTATCTACTCTTGACAGTGACATAAATGTTTAAAAAAATAAAAAACCGCCTTCAAAAATGCAAAAAATAACTTCTTTTAAAATGGTAGGTCAGTCCAACTAAAGTCGGCGTCCCACAATATTTTAAACCAAAAGCCGAATGTAGTTGGACTGACCTACCATTTTAAAAACCGCCTTCAAAAAGCAAAAAATAACTTCTTTAAAATGGTAGGTAAATAGGTCAGTCCAACTGAAGTCTGCTTTTGGTTAAAATATTGTTGGACGCCGACTTCAGTTGGACTGACCTATTTACCTACCATTTTAAAGAAGTTATTTTTTGCTTTTTGAAGGCGGTTTTTTGTTTTTTTAAACATTTATTTTATTTTATACTTTTTAGTGATCATATTAATGCTGTTACGTAGCTCCACTTCTAAATATTAATAAGAAACTATAGAACATTTCAAGCTCGCCGCAGACAACGCCGCGGGAATGTCATAGTCATATTTAAACCTAAATGTGCTTCGTCATAGTCGCTCAACTTCCTTTATCGAAATATCTTATCGCCACCCTTGAAATAGGTACCGTTAAGGAGTTCCGGTGGCCATCTGTGGTCTTCATCATCAGTTCCACTTCACCATATAGTACTTTTCAAAAGCAAATGCATGAGTTACAGTGAAAAATACCAAAATCGCTATAGGTGTGCCTATAATATTTGAGGAGTTCTCTTGATTTCTCCATGATCCCATCATCAGATCCTCACGTGGTGACAATGGGACCAATTAGAAAGTATACCCATTCGAACAACGAAAAAAATTTTCAAATCGGTCCAGTGGTCTTCGAGTAATCGGGGAACATATATAAAAAAAAGAAAAAAAACCCGACGAATTGAGAACCTCCTCCTTTTTTTGAAGTCGGTTAAAAATGGGAATTATTCTGTTTTACTAACAAATTAATAATTTAATTGGCGAAACGGGAAGCAGTGTGTAACCGGCTGCGGTTATTCTCTTTAAAATCGCATTCCAAGCATGTTCCAAATGTGTCCAAGTACTTTTTCTTCATTTGAAATGAAATGAAAATATTTAATCGATCTCACACACAGCACCATCACCAACTTAAACATATAATTTAATTGGTGCCTCTTAATTTACTGAAAGTTATCAGTCACCTGAAATATGGTAGAACTCTTTTAAATGTGCGTGGGTATAAGCATCGAGCGACGTACACTGACGTAAGCAAAACCAGTACATAAGTAATATTTTCCAAACCCTAGGTCAAATAATGAAAATAATTTCTTGAATAAATATTTTATTTTATCCAAGGTTTTCATTTATAATTGTTTGCTGAAACGAACGTATTGTATTATTTTTACTTCACTTAAACCACGAAAAAAACCGCGTGGAACAAGCAATAATCAACCTTGTTGTACCGCCATAAGAACATCGAACCAGATTTATTTGAGATAGCTATACGGTTTTATTTGAAGAAGAAAATTGGAAGCAAGTCCGAACAAATAGTCACAAAGCCTTCTGAATCAGCAAAGAAAAAAAGGTCCTCCTCGCCAGCTGCTGTTCAATCCCATTTTAAACTAAGAACATAAGAAAATTAAATCGAATTTCAAATGTCACGTTCAAAGATTATGAGTCATTTTGTTTTTAATTTCGGTGGATTCTTTTGTAAGTATGAGACAAAGTGATTTGAAATACTTTTTGAACTGCGCACTGACGGAGATGTTAAGTTTAGAGTGTTAGTATTTTCAACCCCCTTTAGAAAAGAGGGGTTATAAGTTGGACGTGTATATCTGTGTTTCTGAGTATGTGTGTCTGTTTTTGTGTTTCTGTCTGGAATCGTATTTCCAAAGTGATAGACCGATTTTGACGCAGTTTTTCACGAAAGCTAGTTCAATTAGGATAGTTTTTGCTATATTTCTTGATAATTAGTTAGACTGTTTAAGAAATAGCTCTGAAAGAAAGGGATCGCCACTATATGGGAGTTTTTATAATTATCTTTAGTTATTTTGTTCCTGGTCTTATAGATTATTTCTAGTCTGCAAACCTTTGCATGTGTATAACTTTTATTATCTACTTTAGCTGTATTTAAACAGATTTCCGCTTTTTAGTAATGACTTGGTTAGTGTGACAAAGGTCTGAGATATTAAGATCCTGAGATAATGATCTGGATATTCTGATTAACTATAAAATTGTACTACCGAAACTCACTTTTATAGTTTGTTAAATTAAAGTAATGTTTATCATAGTAGAGAAGTGTTAACTTAATTTGTTTGACTATCCCTCGATTTTAGTTAAATTTACTTTAAATATATATTTTCCGATAGTTCGTAAAAGGCTCCTACAAAACCACTTCCGTGAAACAGCTCTTTTGTTTTAGTTTTCACTATTCTCTTCTACCTCTTAGGGAAAACTCGCTTTTACTAATTTTAATATATTTGTTTAACTTTTCTAAAATTTTAAAGTAAGAATTTATATATAGAAGGAAGTGGAAAAAACTACAAGGTTTTCAAGTATAATAAATTCTGGTTTATGTACAGGTTTTACAAAAAACTCACAGAAATACATAATACACTATTCTCTGAAATCATTTCTGAATTACTGTAATCCGATTACAAGAGAAGCAGCTAACATAATTATACCTCCTAACGACATATTATAACGGCTCGGGTACGTCTTAATAATGTCCTTTAATTAGAACTTCCTTTAATCACGCCGCTAATTAAGTAAGAAACGTGCGCACATCCTATGTTACTTTGTCTTGATAACAACTATAAGAATTTTTCGGTAATAATGTACCCTTAGTACCTTCTGTTATACACCGTGCCCGGGACGTACCCGAAGGATTTTAACCATCGATTCTAGACCCTATGTAGTATAAAATGTGGTATAACATGTAGTCCAATATCGCATAATTTCCGAGATTTTTATTGTTTAAAAAACAATTCCATAGTTAATTTAATTTGAACTCTGTTATTAGGGTCTATATTGACTCCCATAACATTAATCTTTCGATTTGTTTTATCCATACCGTTGTTTTTCATAATCGTTGCTCGTCATTTTGTCTTTGGTCATAATTTCCTTAACCCCTTGTTCATTAGTCATAACTATCGAATGCCATACCGTTATTGGTCATAACAGTCAATGTGCTGTTTGTATTGAATGGTAGAATTTCAAAAGGAATATTATTATTTTAAATAACGCTTACAAGATTGAAAATTATTTATCCGAAAATTTTAGTGCACTACTAAGGCGCACTATTGACCAATTAGTATTTCTATTTCTAATTAAAATTTAACAGAGTCGACGGAGCTCCGCTATTGCGGAGCTCCTTTTTCTGGGTGGTTTGGCCCTTTGGGCCTGCTGAATAACTAACATAACCTAAACCTACCTCATATTTATGATACTAGTTTTGGTCAGTAGTGCGGTTTAGTAGTGCCGTGTGGCAGTCGTCTTTCCACCGATAAGATAAGCTATATTCCCCTCCTTCCCCACATCTCTACTAAGCCGGGGTCACAGTTCTAACTTAACCTAACCTAACCTACTTTTCTGACAGCCGGGGGTTTTTTGTAAGCCGGTGTTTTATGTTTATGTACGACATGTATTCTTTCTGAATTTTAAAATTAGTCCTTTAAAACATTAGAGAATAAAATGATATGAATAAAAATAATAAATAGTAAATATAAAAATATGACCTACGATATTTATGAAAAATAAACGGTATGCCTTTTGTTAGTATGCTGATCAATTTTATGACTTTTGTATTGTATGATATGTAACATTATAGTACTTTATCATTATATCTATTTCGCGTTATACCTAACAACGATTATGAAAAACAACGGATTGATTATTATGACTAAAAATAATATGGATACCAATTTCTGACTTTCGAAACAATAAAATTATGGGAGTCGAAGGGCTCTCCTGTTATTATTCTATCTTGTTTTTGCGAGCACACCTCATAGGGTGGCTCGCGCACGTTTTCCTTTCTTTAAATCAAAAGGCATCCTCATCGCCAATTTGTTATATAATAAATAAATGCACTTATTTTCATAGTATTCTATTTCTATGACAGAGGGCCCTGCCAAGATGCACTACGCTAACTAACGTTTCTATTCGATTCGTTTTTAAACCTATCGCGTCACTGGTAGATCACGTGACTTTTCGTATCACGTCATCTTCCAGTGACGCGATTGGTTTAAAAACGAATCGAATAGAAACGTTAGTTGGCGTAGTGCATCTTGTCTGAGCCCTCAGATGACAAGATAGAATAACAAAACGGTTGCTGGGCATCCAAGTCACGGTCTATGACACCTTCAAAGATTGCTGGCTGAATACAAACAACTATAATTCCTTATTATCATGAAAAAATATCGAGACAATCTTACATAAATTTACCTAGTCCCAAACTAAGTTCTAGGTTTATACTATGGGTACGAGAAAACGATAAACATATAAAATTCTCGCGCTTATAACAAAAATATTTGCCCATACTAGGAGTCAAATCCGGGTCGGCTTGCTTCTTAGGCAGTATCACTACCAACTAGGCCTTTCACGTCGTCAAACTGAAAAACGATCCCAAATTGATTCATTTCCCAAAAATGTGTATTTTTATAGCCGACTAGCTGCCCGCGACTTTGCCAAACATTTATGGGCACAAATATGGTTGTCCATATTGCAGTAAAGGTTTATACAATTCATTAAAAAGATGATGGACCATTCTACTTTTCGTTGTACATAAGTTTTAGCCACGTCCTCACTAAACTATTTTTATTTCAACAAACCGTGTTGTGCTGCGTTTTCTAACTTGAAACTCGAAAAGGGACGTAAACAAGCTTATATTATGTAGAATTATCCTGTTTCATAAAACGTTATTTGTAATTATCTATAAAGTGAATAACGCAGTGGACATTGATGTCCCCGCCTTTTCTATGGAAAAAGTGCAAAATACCACTGAGTTACCAAGATTATTCAAAGATAATTGAGTAATTTAAGAGTTGTTTTTTGAAAACCGTTAAACTTAAACATTCTAAGTTCATGTTATTTATTTATACGCGACTTTATAATTTGGTATACTTTTTATCGGACGATAACAAAAGTGTACACTGAAAAGTAGAATAGCCTGATACAATAAAAAAAATACATAATGTATAATTATGCATAAAATGTCAGTGAAAATTAAAAAAAAATGCGGTACAAGCAAATAAGTTAATGTAAAAGTACTAACGACATTCATGAAGATTATCAAGTTAACAGAAAATAATAATTTCACCAATTAAATAACTTAATATAATTACTTAATATCGACAAGCCCCGTGTGGTTGCCGGGTTAGAATAGTGCCACTCCATGTCTTCCCGTGGATGTCGTAAGAGGCGACTAAGGGAATAGGCTTGTAGCACTGTTAAGCGATGGGCTTGCAACCTGTCACTAATACGCTGGTAAACATCTTAGCCTATTTGTGCAAAATGTGTTTACAGAATTATCACCAAATTTTATAAGTTGAACGTAATTCTGTAGCTCTGCCTACCCCACTCTGGGATTACAGCCGTGAAGGTATTTATGTATGTATTTGACAATTAAACTAATTATGCAAATCCTATGATTATACGGTGTATAGCAGTAGGTAGTATTATCCGATCTGAACAGTCCTGCTCCACAAATAGTTAGACACAGTTTGCAACTTTGCAGTAGTCACTTATTTCCCTCGAGCTCCGCGAGCTCTGCCGGGTCATACATATCTTAATACATTCACTGCCCTTAACTACTGATCGTATGCAATCCGAGCATGGTACGAGTGTCACTGGCGCTAAAAATTTTAATGATTTGCACGTAGCTACGACTTTTTTTTTAAATACAATACCTATATGCCATTGGTTGTTTTTGTACGCAGCTGATATTATTTTAATCTCGAGGCGTAATGTAGATCAATTTATTTTTTCCTATGACGAAAGGATTTAGGTCATGTTACGACACGGATTCGATAATAGTTTATTTGACCAAAAATAATATACATTACTTATAAGCTAATTAGATTCTAAATTTTAGAATAAATAAAAGTGCTTGCTGTTCAATCCACAACAGTTTCTTTATCAAGCAAGCGCAAATCACTAGCCTACCAAAACCATATTTGAATTTAAAAAAAAACTGCCTAAGAATATTTATTCTAATTATTTTTTAAGCATACTCAATTTTATAATGAAAACCAATCTAACTAGCGTACAGCGGAGAATATTGCCACCAAAGTCACACAGACAAACAAAGAAATAATAAATAATAAACATTAGGGAGCAATCTCACACGAATGTCCTAGTCCTAAACTAAGCTCTAGGCTTTTACAATGGGTACTAACTAGACAAATGTAAATATACTTACATACATAGAGAAAACGCATAGTTTTACACGGATACATACAGTACATTAATAACATTTATAACATCCCTCTTTGTGCGTTTAAAAAATAGTTCCAAATCTTTGTTTTATCTACATTTCTCGTAACAAATTGCCAATGTCCCCACATCAAAATAGTAAACGTTGTCAACAAAACATCCTCGGGACCATTCATCAACCTCTCAAGTTCTTTTTATAAGCGAGTGAGCATCGGGAAGATCAGTCCGTCAAAGGACTGGGTTGATAGGACCCCCCGCGGCGTCACGTCATATCTGCCGGGGCCCATTAGAGACGGGACCCTCGTCACGGGGCCCAATGGACCCAGTGATCCACATAAACAATAAAAAATGTTTTAATAAGTTTGTTTTTAGTTGTCCACGTGGATCATACGACGTGGATCATACGTTAGAGGTTGATAATCTCGGTAAGGGCATATATTTGTGAGATGAGCGAGAATATTATTATTTATTCCTGAGTCATGAATATTTTCTACAAATTTAAGTAAGTATTTCTCTATATAAGTATTTATATCGTTGTCTAGTACCCATAGTACAAGCCTTAAGTTGGGACTAGGTCAATTGGTGTGACAGTGACATTGTCCCCTGTTTTTTTTTTTTACTTATAGTTAAGGAAGGTTATTCATAAACGCGCTATGGCTAAAGTTTGCTTGAAATTTGCTCTGACTTTATCTATCATTACATTTCAATTTGATAGAAAAGAACAAAGAATTGTTTAACTAAATTAGGTTTATAGTGCGTTTATGAATAAAGAGAATTATTGCAATGGAAGTTATTCGGTTGATATCATGAAGTCCAAAATTTGAATTGCCCAATGGAATTACCCCTAAAAAGTATACAAAAGCTGTACACAGAAAATAAACTAGGCAAGAGAATATCGGACCATGCTCGAAAAATACGAGTAACAAGAACAGTTAACGATTCGAATTTTCTATTTAAAGTTATTTGGTGCTCTCGTAGGAGTAAACACTTTAGTCGCTTGTATCTCAAGAATCAATTATGTGTACTTAGTCAGTTTTCCTTGTAAAATCGTTGTATGCGCTCTCCTATAAGATATTTTCCAGATTTTTAGTATTTTATTTTATTTTTAGTGGTTGGAGTACGGAACTCTAGTTGAATATGTCCTAAACGGTCCTCTAAATAATATGTTTTATAGCTTAGGTATTTAATAATAGATAACACGATCTTGTAAAGTAAAAATACACTTACCCTTGCTTTACATGTACTGTAAAAATGTAGTGCGCGGAATAAATATTTACAGCCTTGGCCAAAGGTGTTGAGCACCCCACGTTTTCCTTTGTAAATTTTAGTAGATATCGTTTCGAAGTAGCTATTTGCGTGTTAAAACTGAAGCTGAATAGAAAAAGTCGGGTTTTACAATAAAACGATTACCTAATTGTATTTTTCTTCACGTAATTTCCCTTAACATCGATAAATGGGTGATTCCACAGGCGTTTCAACCGCCGTCAGTCCGCTGTCGTAAGTATTTAAGAAATAGGCGATGAAAGAATTACGGTAACAGTATAACTCTATGTGAATGTTAGCTGCTTGGTGTAGCTCATTCTTTCAATATTTATGACAGGGGACTGACGGCGGTTGAAACGCCCGTGGAATCACCTAAATATGACTAATCTTTCCGATAGATATACAACTTTCTATAGTAAAAGATATAAATCCACCTTTTAAAGTTTGACTTTTATACATACCTATAATTGAAAAACGCATGAGTGCTCAACATCTTTGGCCAAGGCTGAATAATTATGTGTACAAAATTACAGTTTTTGAACTCTGATAGTTTCTAAGAAAATGTGGCATACATACAGACAGATAGATGAACTTGTTGAAACTATAAGGATTCTTAGTTTGACTTCGGGACCCTAAAAACGATAAAAATTATTACCAAACTTTACTAATTGTACATGTGTCTAACAATCAAAAAATAAATCGAAAAATATTTGAATAGTGACATTATTCCGGTAAATACAATAAAATTTTGTGTGAATTCCTTTTTAACATAGTGCCACTGTTGTATTAAGCGTGCGTATTTTATAAAATCAGCAATAAATACAATAAAACTCAGTACAAAAGCGTAATTATATTCATCCTTGAATCAATGTTATGATTGATTTCAAACAACGCCACAAAGGTCTGTAATATAATTGATGGTGCACATTTACAAAGGTGTGGTTAAACTTAGAACATGCATTGGGTGCACTGCTTTGTCCGGTTGCGCGTGCAGGCAGGCAATGGCAGAATGCATTCGAATTAGTATTACGTACAATATCCTGCCCGAACCTGTAGTTTGAACATGCAATAATTGATTGAACATATTGTAACAAAGCAGTTAATTGATTGAACATGATTGTAACAGCAATTAATTGGTATTTGACGATGTGGATAACCTATTTGGTAGTGATCCTGCCTACTGATATCAGGGTTCGATTCCCGGTATGGGCAAATATTAGTTCCTGCGTCTTGGATACCTTTTACGTAAGTATTTAAATATGTATTTCTCTATTAAAGTATGTTTATCGTTGTCTTGTACCCGTAGTACAGTCGACGTCATTAATATTTTTACACTTTAGTGCCTTGTCTATTTAACGTCATGTTTTAACTGCCATCAAAATCTAATCTAATCTAATTGTATGTATATATGTAAACACTTTATTGTACGAAAAACAGCAAATCAAATACAATATTTACAGAATTGGAATGTACAAAGGCGAACTTATCCCTTTAATACCTTATTATTCCCTATTATTATTATTTTTATTCGTTATTGTCACCTGATATTTATTATTATTTGTCAAAGTATTGTAATATTAATAAGTTTCTGTTAAAACTACCAGTTTTCCCCTGAACTAAAACCACATAAAGGGGTTTGGGTAAAAGTGTTGTCATTTGTAAAATTCATACATTTTCAAGGTGAGCGGCCATTCATAAAAGTGGTAAATTATGATAGAATTATTGAAAATAAACATATTTTGTTATGTAATGTAATACTCTAAAGTGCATCGGAGCCGAGATATTTAAATATTCATACTTGGGCGTACTTTTGTACTAAAAACTGAATACTTAAATCTTTAAAATCTCCGCTCCGATATTATTTAACGCCATAAATTATATATATCTATGTGTATTTATAGGTCCTCTAAATAACTATTTAAAAATCAACCGCGGCCGCTGAAAAAAAATAATGACAATATTCTTCAAACTTTACCCAATGCCCTTTCCTATTCTCGCTTTGTAACCCCAGACTGATTTTGCCCACATTAAGTACGAATTTCACCAAAAGATGTTAACCACTTAACAGACGATTGATGCCTTAACAGCTATCAAAATGTATGAACAAACAGTCGACTAACATTGAGTAAATTTAACATCGTTTGGTAAAATTAATACTAAAACTTAAAGATGTGTTTGCTATGTACCAATGTTCATGAATATCAGATGCATAATATATCAAGTTAATGTCAAACAAACATACAAACATACGAATGACGAGGTGTCCCAGTTAACTCTAAGGCCCTAGCTGGCTTTGATGAAACATCATCTTATACCTAATAATTTGCCCAAAACAAAGACCACATGACTTCTTTTTATAACTACGTAAACCTCTAACCGATGCTATTCTATACTTTTTTACCTTTCATGGAGATTGGATCAATAATACTAAGTTATCTTCAAGCAAACATTATAAACTAATAATGCCACGGCGACCAACTTGATGCTAAGACGTTACTTTGTTCGGTTAAAAATATATATATTTTTTCTTTACCACACAAAAGTTAATTTGATCTTTATGAATATTAAAATCAAATCAAGGGCTCTATTCCACAAATTAAAACAACACTGTCTTATGGTATTACCGACTACAATAGAGCTCTTGAAAAATAACGAAGACTTTTAAACTGTACAAACAAAACAACCTTTTAACTAAAAATAACACTCATACGGCCTAGCTCTAATAGGCTTCCTTCAAGGCACAGAACCCTTCTAATCCATTAGTTGTCTTTATTGGCCCCTATCGGCTGCGATACAGCCTGCGGCTCCATATTTAATCAGCAGGGATGCGCTCTGTCGATATCGATAGGTATCGATGTAATCGATACGGCATTGATGCGCACGGCTTGTGGTTTCGTGTTGGGTTTAGTGGTATATCTGGTTAGCACTTGCATGTACGAGCCAGCTTAGGTTAATGACTAGACTGATTGTGCACAAGTATAGAGTCGGGGGTTGCTCGAATTTTATCGATAAGAACTTGGAATTCATTAATTAATATTAGGGTAGCTAAGCTAAGTTTAAGACTTGGACTATCGATAATAGATAACAATGAACATAATTACAAAGAAAGATACATAGAATACCGGCGAAGACTCCGAAACAAATTCGCACTCGTCACCTTCATATTTGCTCTAGCCGGGAATCGAACCTAGGACCACTACTTTCGATTGCAGGATAGCTATTATTTAATTAGGCTAACAGCAGCGTCGTAAATCAAAGAAAGAAAAGTTAGAAGATGTAACACTTTAAAGGTTTAAATGAAAAATATTGCTGTACGTTATTTAAAAAAATGCAACTAAAAAACATACCCGACGGCAATCTATTTTGATGTGATAATAATGCTAATCTATTTTTGCTTACAAGAGGAAAAATGCATTTCTAAGATTAGTAACTATACCAAATTTTGCAATAACTAAAATTAAAGGGTTACATACATATTTTCTCAAAATTTAAAATCTTTTTAATATAGCTAACATTTGTTTCAGAATTTACCTTGAAGCATTCATGAACTCATTTCAAAGTAATAAAGACGATAAAATTCACTAATAAATTGTACCGTAAAATCGGGTTACTTTAGCCCTAGGGGGTAACATTGCCCACCCTTAAAACTATAGCTGTTTTAGTGGTTATCATCTTAAATTGTTAAAATAATTTTAGAACTCTATAAGTAGCTTGGTCCTGATGTAACATTAAATTGAATAATTAAATTTTAAAGATGGTTTTTGGGGTGGGCTATGTTACCCCCTAGGGCTAAAGTAACCCGAGTTTACGGCTTAATAATATCGTTAAAATAAATACGCCTTATCGATACCGCAATGAACAGCACTAAGCAACCAAGGTCACCATTTATTAATTAGGACAGAAGCCCACAGCACTTATAACTTACCGCGCCCGCTAGCTCTCCCGCTCCCGCCTCCTCTCCCGCGGCCGCTCGTGCCGGCATTGCTGCACCCAGTCTGTCTATTTACTCGCAATGACTTACTTACGGAGATGAGAAGCGAACGGATTAGAGTAGTGTATTTTAGGATATACAGGGACGTATTTTAGTGTACACAGCGATGTTCACCTCGTTACATCTTGAGTATGCATTACTATTGAAATAGGAATCATGAATTTGTTTAAAATATTTAATTTATAGAATCAAAGTCAATTTTATTTATGAGCATCTAATTTCGTTTCTTCAAGAAACAAAAATGAGGACTTTCTAGGGGGCAGTCGTAAACATACACAGAAAAATGTATTTTGTAATGTGTTTGTTGCGTACAGTGTATAATTAATAGTAATAAAAATAAGTTTCAGTCAAAAACTAAACTTTTGGGACAAGCTTTTCTTGCCGACTATACTTTTTCCCACTCAGACATCATCTGCTTATCAAGACGAAACTATCGAGCCGCAACTCGGCTGGTACATATTAATTACAGCAAAGATGACGTCGCCACCTTCCGACTCCATCATCATATCAGCTCGACAGTAGCATAATATTGCATTGTCATTGGGTTTACACATCTATTCCAAATTGCAGCTCATTCCATTGACGGGAACAAGTTCAAAACCGGTTGCGCTCGAAGGCCAATCTCACACTCGCTTTCCCGTCTCACAAATCCAAGTCCTATTCTAAATCCTTTTCAGTGCACTCTGTCAGGTTCTGGAATCGGCTGCCGGCCGGCATTAGACAATCACAATCAGTTGATTCCTTAAAAGACAAATTGAAGAAGTTCTGGCTTGACTCTAGCTCTTAAATATTGTATCAACTGTCCTCTACATAAGTATTTATATTTAGTTTATGTAAGTTTAAGTATGTATATAGATGCATAAATATAGTATATTTCTGTATCTATTTATGTAGATATTTGAATGTATTTATTTTTTACAGTTAGGTTTCATTGGTTAGTTTAATTTTCATGCTCTTTTCCTAAATTAAGTTGTACACTTGCATACTTGATGCACAACCTTCACTTCTCTCAATCTCTCAAGGGTTAGCTGGAAGAGATCCCTTAAAGGGGTAAGTTTTCCTTTGTACACTTTATTTTTTAATCGTCATTGTATTGTTTTTGTTTTGTACAATAAAGTGTTTACATACATACATACATACAAAATTGACTTTCAAGATTTGACCCATACACAATAATAAAACAGGGCAAGTTAAATAAAAGCTTGTAACAAGCCTTTTATTTCTTGCAAAATAAGAATGACAGGATAGTTAGTACGAGTATAGTCTTAATTTTATGTTACCTATATTAAAACTAGTTATTGTAGTTTGACGACGCGCTGTCGTAGTTGGTAGTGACCCTGCTTACGAAGCCAGCGGTCCTGGGTTCAAATCCCGGTAAGGGCAGATATTTGTGTTATGAGCATGAGTATTTGTTTCTGAGTCTTGGATGTTTTCTATGTATTTAAGTATTTATTTCTCTATATCAGTATTTATATCGTTCTCTAGTACCCATTTGACAAGCCTAGAGCTTAGTCTGGGACTAGGTCAATTTGTGTGAGATCGTCCCCTTGATATTTACTTGAATTATGCAAAGCCGCCCATTATTTTGTCCCGATCTCGGACCGTGTGTGTCCGGTTTTGAGCAGCGAAGTATCTTCCCATCTTGTCGTGGGTCTTTTTTACCTCTTTTCCCCAGGGGGCCCTTCCGTGACGTTACTTTTCCGGTCCTACGCTGGTCCGAGAGTCTTACAATATGGCCAGCCCGTTTCCATTGCATAATATCACAATAATTTAGGGATATTTTTAAACATTGGAGATTTTGGATTTGGGTAAAATCGAATTTATTTCATTCACAATAGATTCATATTCCAATGATCAATTTCGTTGTAATGAAACTACATACGTTTCTACGCGACCTTTTCGTTGACGACGCGATAGCATAGTTGGTGGTAACCCTGCCTACGAAGCTAACGGTCCCGTGTTTGATTCCCGGTATGGGCAAATATTTGTGTGATGAGCACGAGTATTTGTTTCAGAGACTTGGATGTTTTCTATGTATTTATTTCTCTATATAAGCATTTATATCGTTGTCCAGTATCCATAGTACAAGCCTAGAGCTTAGTTTGGGACAAAGTAAATTTGTGTGAGATCGTCCTTTGATATATTTTTTTATGTACACTTTTAAACTGTGCATAACTTAGTTTTAGGGCTCGGCGTGTTATTATTTGTAATAATTTACTTTCAATTCGCCGTAAAAATAAGAACGAGCAAGCTAAACTTGTAGGCACATAGGGTGTAGTGAGGTTGAACGGTTTGGCCGAGCGCCTTCGTCGACGAAACCTGCGACCAAAGGTTAAGTATGTTCTAGACGAAAAACTATTTGTCACCGGCTTAAAACTTGTCAACGAGACGAAAAGCGATTTGTTCAAGAGATTCATGAAACTGGTACATACAATTTCAATATGTCTTCTTGGGTTTTTGAAACCTTAAATACCTTTGGAATATGAACGTCAAAATCGGTTCACTTTGGGGATCTTGACGGTTTCATAAGATAACAGACAGTCGAATACACAAACGAACATAAACATCAAACACATAACGCCGGTGAAACCTAAAACCGCGTAAGTAAAATTTTTAACGAGGCGCAAAATGCTCCTTTTTTCTAAGGTGTTAAGTTTTATTTTGCTCTATAATAAATTTGTTGGTTACGCGGTTTTGTAGTATCACCGACGATAACATCCCTTCTTGTTTGGAATTAAAAAAACTATTCGAGCGACGAAAGTGATCAAATATCCATAATTTATACACAAACCCCTTAGGCACGATCCCTCAGCCATCAACAGCTGGTTGCCGTCCCGGGCCTTTATTGATATAACCCCCCCATAATTATGGAGCCCTAAGCCGGCCCGCGGTGCAGTCGCTCGTCTCATCGCATTAGCTGCGTCACTTCGCCCCCACAGAAGCCAGCATTATCACTTTACCTGGTAAGCTTAGGTTCTCGAACGCTGAGAACGGTATTAGGATTGGTTTACCAAATAATACTAATGATTCCGAGTCATATTTCGAACAAGCTCTTCTTGCCTACTGTGCTTTTTTATATCCATCATCTGCTTATCGAGAAACTAGCGAATTCCAATTCGATGGGTCTTCGTTAAGAGGAGAGGCGATGCTATCGCGTAGCTATTAATTTTTTCCATACAAATTTACAAATTTAACTACAGTCCTAGGTTTTCATAATATCTACAGCATATTTAAAAATCGTAAAAATTGGACTTGATTTAGGGGGTGATGTCAGCACAATGTGAATGGATTTTTTTAGCTTCACAATTCTCTTAAATACAGCGGAGATACCGTTGCGTGCTTGCGATTTTATCATGAGATCAGCTCCTAGATACCATAACATTTCATTTTCTTTATGTATTATTTATGTATTTCAAATTTAAGCCCAATAAAATATACAGAAAGTTGTTCAAATGACCTGCAGGATACAAATCGGAATGACAGACATAAAAACGATGCAAGTAAAATACTCGTCAAAGCTTATAAAAAAGGTGTAAGAAAGGAATTGGCTTCCCTAAAAAACACGTACACTCTTATTCGAGTAAAGTTCGTTGATCACAGATTGAAATATAAAGGTGCTGACAGCAGTCAAACACACTACTCACCCGTTCGAAATTAAAGGTGCAAAAGGTAGCCAGGAATTTAGGCCACCCGCGCCTGACCCGTAAAACTCCTCGAACAAGACGAGGGTCAATTTATCGGTTCAATGCACCCTCTCGGGGACAATTCGTTCCACTTTTAATTTCCGCAACGGAAAAAACAACACCCGCTAAAATGTTGCATTCTTCAAATCACCTTGGTAAAAAGCTACTTAAACGAATAGACAAACTCGGCGAAACGTAAAGGGGAATTTATAGCGCGGACGGGAATGTATCTTGTTTTCCGAGCTGTAAAATATCGGCCGCACCATCGGAGGCAATTGCATCGCCTTGTTTTTAGCTACGCGCGGCAGGAATTCTAATTTTGGGAGACGTCGGTCGCATCTGACTCCGTCGTCGTATTAGCTCTCTGGAATGGGTGGTGTATGGACAACGACACAAGCAAACATCCACTTCAAAGTAACTGCTACTGCTCACTGATTAGCATTCATTTTTGAATGTCAACAACCCGATAACGTTCATTTGAAGTGAGACCGGGAAACTTTGTAGAGACAGATTGGTCCTAGCCGGGTTTAAGCTCTGAGGCGGGCATTCCGTGAGACAACATGGTTCCGGTTCGAAGGACTTGAGACGGCTTCTTTAGTGTGTCAAGCCCTTGTGAGGGGGCAATCCTAAGAGCTGATTTACCGAGTTTGTTTGACGGGGGTTGGAGGGAGGAAATGGCGTCTTTCGCGCGTGTTTGCCAAACCATTACTCGGCGCCTGCGCAGATTGCTAAGCCGAAGTTACGCCAGCTGCTTACTTGGTACACTTTGATAGTTTAAAGTCGGTTTTTGCTAACAGAGTTACGTTAAATTCAAATTCGATTTTCATTAAATCAAGTTTATTCATTTCATTACATTTAGGTACTTACTAGATTACTACGTGCATTACATTACTGGTAATGAAATAGCATGAAATAATAGTTCGTTTTATCATTATCTTTGTTAGTTTTACCGCTTTAACCACGACACAATCCCAATGATTGGTATGCCCACTAGTGATTTTGGACAGCTTAAACATAAAAATAAACCTATTTTCACAAGTGCTATTCCACAATGGCTTATGGCTAAATCATTATCTTTTTAATTGCGCCAAACGTTTATTGTACTTACCTCTACAGTTACTGGTGATAATTTGATTAGGTAAGTAAGGAGATGCATCAGAAAGATCCGAAATGTAGGTACTTAATAAGAGGATATCGTAGAAATTAACGATCGATTGTTTGGTCGATTTTTAAACAGTTCATTACGAAGAATTTGCATAATTTGTCCAACCACCAACATGAGTCGGGGCAGAATTAGCTCGGATAGGTTAGATTGTTAGGTCTTTTTTATAAATCAGGAACATCTTGTTGGTCCCTTCCTTTCAACGTTTAAATGTTAAAAACATTTTGCTGAAACATTATTCTCCTTAATAAATTTATGCGTTTCATTGTTTATTCCTTACGAACATTCAACTTCTCAATGTTATGCATAAAGATTATTCGACCAACTAAATTTATGCGTACTGATTTTCTTCGAAACAATACTATGCCATATGCGTTTCTGCTTATTGACACCTACGCTATAACTTATTATGGCTTACAACATTTTTCCCAAAATAAATCTATCAAACAAGAGGACCCGTCGAAGCAACTGAGCTTTACAAAAATAGAAATCATCCCCTCATCCCCTGTAAATAAGTAGATATCGCTGAATGCGTACAGAATTTTTCATCAAATTTCAACTTCATCCCTTCATTCAAACGTTTGAAGCCACGACCTAACTATCCCGTTGCACATGTTCTGACACACAGCGTGGCTCGTTAAATTGCCTTCAATCCCCGATCACTTCGCTTTCAAAGGATATCCTTTACCTACTCAACATTATTACATAACTCACTTATTTACCATCAGTTAATTATTCACTTTACCTCAAAGAAATTAGAGTCCAATTTATAAATTCATGTTTGAGTGTGATACGGCTTTTAGCGATGGATTTGCAGGCGCGAGTTTTAGAGCGCGCATTCAATTATTAGGTTACGAATGCGAATATTCCGAATAAGCATTCAATGCTCAGTGTTCATTGTGGCGTCCATTTCGTATGGTAAACTGGCAGGCGGGCTTTGAATTGTTAACTAGCGTTCGTAAGGGAGATATGAGCTCACGGGGAAAACAATTTGCTTGGAAATTATAAATTCCTAACAGATTGGATGTTAATTTTCACGTTGGGGATCGGTGGCGTTCTTAGCTTTACTATGGCTTGCTGTGATTTTACTCGCAAAGTTTGTAATTAAATGATATTCAGGGGCTTTATTCAACACAGTAAAACTATATTGCTTTTGACGTGCATTAGTCTTGTTTTTAACTCGGTCGCCTTTACTGCTAAGTAAATAAGAATAATCAAATCGTTGACAATACGATTACACGTCAAAGGCAATAACATGGTTTTTACCCAATAGAATAAGCTAGATACTTTTTTTTGTTTATTTAAAACAGGCCATTGATTTTCCTGGATTTTTACACAATGTTTCTAATTAATTGTTATTAATTTAACAATGAAAGGAAAACGCTAAAGGACTTTTTCGTTTGTAACGAGTCCAAATCGTCATTGGTTCTAAACTTTTTAGTTGTTTCGAGAATTCTTATTTATCTTTACATAGTATAACACAAAGTCACTTTCCGCATCCGTCTGTCTGTATATCCACTTACTCCTTCTAAACCACGCAACGGATTTTGATAGTACGGTTTTTATGGTTATTTTTCACGAACATTTTAATGAATAAATCTAGTTTATATACGGGTGTTACAAAAGACTCACATAAACCAAAGCGAAGCGAGGGTGGATCGCTAGTAAATTATAACAACACGGACTAATAAAACATTTTTTTTTTAATGAACATCCGTCGCTTTACCAACCTTGATCAATTGATTCCATTGACCACCAACCCTGACGTCGATGTTGTCACCTCGTGAAATGTCACCTAATTTAAATCTCAGTTTCATTGCGCGATAGCCCGCATGCTTCTCGTGATACATTGCGTCGCTACAATAGCTCTCAGCTCAAAAATGTTAAAACAACCCGTCAATGGACTGCTACCAATGAAACCGAACCTTAAGTCTCTTACTTAGCCCACGTCGAGTACTGGTCGCAGTGAAGATGTCGGTGCCGCAGCCAGGACGTCGTGTCGGTCCACATTCCACTTGTTGGCCGCTCGCCAGCTTTTACTGCATTAGGCTGCACTAATCGTCTCTACGGCTATAAAAATTTCTCAACCGAGTTAGCCATTATGAAGTCGAGTCATTTAGCTATTAAACTTAGTGGAATAGCGTTTAGCGTGAGTTTTTGATATTGTGTTTAAATTATCATTGGGCTATGGCATCTATAAAAGATGATTTATGCGACATCTGGTCTATCAGCATTAGGGTTTAGTGCTCTTTAGATCCGCGTACATAAATTCAGTAAAAAGAAGTTTTTAGCCGAATTACAAGACCTTAATTTTGCCCTAGACTTCATCTAAAATAGGTATTGAATTGAAGATACATACAAAATTATTACATTTATCTTCTGTATAATTTATGTAGGGAAGGTAGGAATGAAGTTTGAAGTTTTATATTTAAACTATCTCTCAGATACCTTACCGAGTTGAGCTGCTACTAAAAAATATTTCTTGAATATAATGTTGGGTGTTAATTTACTATCGATACTATAGTCGAGCCATTCTAAGAGACTTGATTTGACAGCTGTCATCGTAGTAGAAAATCTAACCTCAACCATGCTTTAAATTATTTTTTTACAAAGTTGCTGTCAAAGGGCTTTTAGACTAGCCCTCGCTTCGCTTTGGTTTATGTGAGTTTTCCATAACACCCGTTCATAAACCAGAGTTTATTATGAGTTTAAATATCTAAGTGATGATGAAAGCTGCATCAAATTCCATTGGGTGGTTTAGAAGGAGATAGACGACAGAGATAGATAGAGAGACAGACGCGGAAAACGACTATATTTTACGCTATGTAATAAAGATAAAGTATGTCCATATCTATGTATCAAATAGAACTATATATGCATGTAAAATATAATCCGGTATGACTATCAAACAAAGCCCGGTACAGCCTTAAGCCAGCAAGCAAACGAAGCCCATTGTTATGTTACCGACCTAATGCCCATTGTAATCCGATCGGAAAGCGGAGTGCCCCAACTTTCGTTATTAAACGCGGTAAATCTGGCTTAGTTCTAACTCCAGTCATATCGAGACTGCCTCCAACTTTCAACTACGTAATGCACTGGCGTTCATTCATAACTGGAGACAGACTGGGTTAGCTACTGAGCAGTAGGATTTAATTATAGCTGACTAATCTTAGGGTGATGGAACCAGCAATAATGAACACTTGATTCTTATTTTACAGAAGACAAGGGTTATTCATTTGTTTTGCAACAAATGAATAACAATCAATTTTGGTCCGTATACAATTTGAATTAAGAGTGAAATGTCCATTACTGGTGCCTGTCAGCTAAAAGTGTCCATCATTGGTGCCGTCACCCTATGTTTTTTATATGTTAATTATGTATCTCTATAATCGTATTTGTCTTAGCGTCGCAAGTGTCACTGGGTACTTTTAATTAAAAATAAAACTAAAACAAAATAATGCATGCAAAAATTGCTTGACAAAATCGGGTCATTCTGTATATTTAATCTGTATACTTCTACATGTCAAAAATATTATCTTTATGGTACAAAAATTATATTAAAAGTCATGACCAGAAACGTCTTAAATTTTATCAGTGTTATCACAATTTTTTTTCATTATGTTTAAATAAACCAGTTATTGTAATTTGCTTTTAATAGCATCATTTTACAACTATTCACCTCGTACTACAATTTAACTATTTACTATCACTTCACTATTTCTCAATCACCCAAAGTTTAGCTGTAAAATATCACCTAAAGGGATAAATTCCCCTTTGTACATCCTTACTTTGTACAATTATGTGTTTACATACATACTTCAGCTTTGTAATTCTATTTTTTCATCTTCATTGTGTTTGTTTTTCTTTTATTCAATAAAGTGTTTATATACATACTTATACACTATAACCTAAGTATCTATTTTATTAAAACCTAAACCCTTTATACTTCAAAAACGGTATTCCCCAAACTCTCAAACACCCAATCAACGCTACACCACTTAGCATCTGCTTTAATAATCGTAATTGCGAAACTTACCTCCGCATAGTTTCTTTGATAAATCTTTCTCCGAGCAATTTGAATAGAGCGCTATCGCACATCCCCCTGATAAAGTTGAGGGGGAACTAATAAACCTAATTATCTCTTAAGACTTTGATCTGATTACCACACGTGGTTATTAAGGCTACGTGTGGGTAAATATTTGGCAGATGGAGTTACTGGGTTTGTATACAATTTCATTAGTAGTATATATTTATTGAGAATAGCCAAACTTAAGTGGCAGTGGGCGGGGCACATTGCTCGCAGGACTGATGGCCGATGGGGTCAGAAGGTTCTTGAGTGGCGTCCGCGGACCGGGAGACGAGCTGTAGGTAGGCCTCCAACAAGATGGAGTGACGACCTTGTAAAGATCGCGGGAACGCGGTGGATGCGAAAAGCACAAGATCGGTCTGAATGGAGAGCCTTGGGGGAGGCCTATGTCCAGCAGTGGACGTCTTTCGGCTGACATGATGATGATGATGATGATGATTTATTGACAAGGAACTAGAATAAGCAATCGATTAGGTATTCGTATTTTTTCGTTTAAGCACATGTATTTATTCAAGGTTACTTGACTTAAAAACAACCAAGATAAAGGATCTTATTAGTAAAATGATCTGAAGTCAGATACAGGATAAAGTATAACACTGCAATTTCTGACGAGAGGGACACATTAGTCAAAATCTGTTCATCAAGTTTTAAACACTTTATTTTTTGATTGAGTTTTTGTTTTCAAAACGCAATTTTATTGAGAATGGGCCATACCTCTGAAACTCAATTTTCACGCCAGTAAATCTAGAAACAAAACTGTCTAAATCCTATTTTACACTCAGCTTCGAGTTTTTCTCCAATAAATTCACGTTTTAGCCTTTCGTTTCCAATTGTATGACTTCAATTAATTTAAATTAAATTTTTGACCACATAAATCCACTTCTAAAATAAAGTGTATGATTTAAACAACAACAAATTAAAAATGTAAAACTTATGACACACTATTAAAGGTGAATGAGAGTTTGCTATCTTTCAATTACCATGTACTTAAGCTTTAACATTTAAATCATGGTTTATATGCTGAAGATAAAGTAAAAAAAAGTCTTTTATCCTGATCGACGACTCAACGAAGCGCCTGGCGAGCGCCAGTAGCGCCAGTAGCGCCACAATGAAGTTAATTTCCTTAACCAAACACCGCCTCGCCACTCTAGCTAAACTAACTCCATACCTTTGTGTCGCCGAGTATTTTCAACCGGCATTCCGAGAATATATTGTTAAAACGATTACACAGTTGGTCAATTCTACGGCTTTGAGAGCTGATTTTTGCTTCACAGATTTCATTTGCTTCGATGGCACAGCTCTCTTAATTACGTGTTTGCGCTTGCATCAAAAACAACTCTTTAAGTGTTCAATGTTATGTTTTGATTTGTTTTAACCCGTAGAGCACCCGAGTTTTTTTTTACATCATTTCGACAGTGGCGCAGATGCTTTGTGTGCACGTTGTGTACGTATATTTATTTATTTATTTATTCAAATGTAACTTGCAAGGCATCGCAACTTACAAGAGAGGTACAGTCAAGGAATTTAATTTGTGACCCACCTTAGGTCCAAAGTCAATGTGACATTCTACAACAATAAGGTTGAGTTTCCTATAAGGTTCAAATGACTTGGCGTCTCTATTGACAATAACATCTTCAAGCAGATTTTCTTTGAAATGGGTAGCAAATTAACTTCCGTGACGGTACATAAATTCATAAGGTGATGTAAGACAAAAATCGTTATGTGCGCTCGTTAGGTTTAAAGGACGCTGAAACATTATTTTAGCAAAATCAGGCGTGATTGTTTTCCTTTCGATATACAATATCAAACCACCGATGCCATCTACAACGAGTTAATGATAAGGAGACTTAATATTAGTTGTTTGAAACATATTATTTTTGAATTAATATTACGTAGTCAAATTATTCAGCTTGTTTCTTATTGTGAGACATAAAAGCTAACTGTCTAATCTACCACCAAACAAAGCAAGCGGCTCTTTTAATTTCTTATTTGCGCTTCCATTTAAAACCATTCTTAAGTTATATACAGTGATCGGAAATAGGTGAGCTAATTTGCCTAAACTTGATGCATGTTCATTCAATAATGTATTCCCATCTCTCTCAAGCATGAATGAATATGCGTCAAGTTTAGGCAAATTAGCTCTACCTATTCCGATCACTGGTTATATAACTATAATACGTTGTCTAATTAATAACTGAAAAAAAAAGTTTAAAAAAACAAAAATCCGCCTTCAAAAAGCAAAAAATAACTTCTTTAAAATGGTAGGTAAATAGGTCAGTCCAACTGAAGTCTGCTTTTGGTTAAAATATTGTTGGACTGACCTATTTACCTACCATTTTAAATAAGTTATTTTTTGCTTTTTGAAGGCGGGTTTTTGTTTTTTTAAACTTTTTATTTATTTTATACTTTTTAGTGATCATAATTATGCTGTTATTCTCCCATTTCTCAAGAAACAATAGAACATTTCAATCTCGCCGCAAGCAACGCCGTGGGAAAGTCATAGTCATATATTTAAACCTAAATATGCTTCGTCATAGTCGCTCAACTATCTTAATCGAAATATCTTGTCGCCACCCTCGAAATATATACCATTTAGGAGTTCCGGTGGCCATCTGTGGTCTTCATCATCAGTTCCACTTCACCAAATAGTGGTTTCCAAGACCAAATACACGAGTTACTATGAAAAATACCAAAATCGCTATAGGTGTGCCTATAAATTTTGAAGAGTTCCGTCGATTCCTCATGGATTCCACCATCAGATCTTCAAATGGGACCAATCTGGAAGCACCAGCTTTCAAATAAAAAAAGAATCTTCAAAATCGGTTCACCCAGTCGAAAGTTCTGAGGTAACAATAATTAAAAAAAAAAAAAAAAACAGACGAATTGAGAACCTCCTCCTTTTTTTGAAGTCGGTTAAAAAGTAAAATCAAGATAAATGAATTAATCTCTAGCCGTTTCATTTCATTGGTTAATATTTTTAAATTATTCCTCAGAAGATTATTCCGCATTACAACGTCTAATAAAAGTTAAATTTAGATATGTTCTCGCTTCGATGACTTTTAATTACTGAGTTACGCATGCTTTTTAACAACTCTGACTTCGTATTTCGTGTTTAATTCGGAGTGTCATCAGCTTAGGGAGGCAGGGGGAGGGTTGTTACTCTTTGTAAGAGTTAAACCCGTTCATATTTATTTGGAGCCTCCGCTGCTCATTTTTATTACCCTCCTATTTCCACTTGGTCTTTAATTAGGAAGGGCAGTGCTGCTTTTTATCTCTCATTATTGCAGCGTTTTGATTTCAACAGCACTCTAGCTCTAGCCAACTTTACCGTTGTTTAATTACAGTTTTTACTCTTTACACCGCTAATAAAAAACAATCTTATATCTTCGTGAATTATCATTGCAAAGTATTAACTTTATCTTTACGGCTCATGAAATTCCTTTGCACAATCTTGAATAAAATTATTTTAACGAGGTTTATATTGAATTGCCTGAATAGCTCTCAGCTTTGCATCTGGCTGGTTACAATTTACAATAACAGCAGTCGTTAGCTTTTTGAATTTGGAACGGGTTGGGGTGGAGGTTTTTCAGGTGGCGCTTATCTGAGTCGCTCGTTCCGCTAATTTCGCTGCAGAAGCGAGCCTCGAGCGCTCTTGGCTGGAAAGCTTTAGCTGAGACGGCTTTTTAACAAGGCGCGACGTACAGTGCTGGGTCTAACTTAGCTTGCAATGTAGGATAGTGATGAGACGACGCATTGGAAGCGTGCAGTACTCGCTTTTCATGCTCCAGTTGAGCGCTCTCAAACGAGATTGTATCTCCTGTAGCATTACCGCTACAAATCGCGTTGGTTCGCGTTATTTATTGTCTATTTATTTCGCCTTTTTCGTTTCTCAGCCTTTTTGGTATTGCGGACTTGTTCATTGACCGGTTAGAGTTTGTAATTTCTACTGACAGTTTTGAATTTTGAATTCGTTTTTGTTAGATCCGTTCCTTGTTTTGGGAATGTGATTCATTCTGGTACTCTTGCCTTGATACAACAGAAAAATTTAATAATTTCTAGTCTTCCCAAGTTTCTCTATAACTGAAGCCAGCTTCGAGTGTCGCGTCCGGTGTAGTGATACGTGGAAGGCCGTTTCTATTACGCCGTGGTCTCAATTGAGGGCTGAACGTTTTTGGTGCTGTTGTCTTCTGTGTGTCCGGATAGCGGCACCTCCGCTTACCCCATATCTTCCGACTCAACGCCCCGACTGAAGATTTGGACGTCTGGATTCAACGTGCGGTTCGCCGTCAAGTTCGCTGGCAACGGGTCGTTGTCTGCGGCAGCGCCCGCAGGTTTTACCCGCTGCGACGGTTGCGACGAACGCAGGGAGGTTACATCTTCACACGGCGACAAGCAACGGCGGATTTTCGCAGGACAGTTACTATTTCGTTGATTTTTCCCTTATTAAATTCCAATCTGAGTCCGCGAACTCACCCCTAACCTACCTAAGGTTATTCATTCGGTTTCATTTTGGCGATAAATGTTATAGAATCCCTAGACCTTTTTTACCGATCAAAACCATAATTTGTTATCCCAGTTTTATAATACTTCGAACATATCAGTTTTAATCATGAAGCGCTTTTTGCATTTTAACAGATTCTTGTTGTTTTAGTTCGAATCAGAATTACCTTTAAATTGAATACAAGTTTCCCTTACCCCCTGCATATTATGGTTTCCGTTATATTCTAACTATGGTCGATGTTTTCACAAAGTTTGTTTGGCTAGTTCCCCTCAAAACCGTCAGTGCTCTGAATGTATCGAAAGCTCTGGAGTCGGAAGTTTTTCTTCGATATGGTACACCCCAAAATATCCTTTGCGATAACGCAACTGTTTTCCGCAGCACGGAATTTTCGCGTTTTCTGTCTGGTTATCGAATTCCTGGCCCAATCTTTACCCCGTATTATTCACCCCAGGCTAATGTGGTAGAGAGATACAACCAAAGTGTAATTACTACTCTGAGTATCCTGTTGGTCGATGACGATCGTAACTGGGCGAAGTTACTTCCTAAGGTTGCGCTATACTTAAACTCGTGTATGAATCTTGCTACTTCTTATACGCCCAACTTCCTTATGTATGGCCGTGAAGTACTATCCACGCATGAGCGTTATAATGTTCAGACTGTGGACCCAGGTGTGGAACACAGTCGGAACGAACGCGCTACATCGCTGGAAACTCTTCAGGAGGTCTATGCCAAGGTTTCGGACGCAATGTCTCTGGCCTTTCAACGTAACGCTGTTAGGTACAATCGCAACAGAGTTACGGTTCGATATAACGTCGGCGATGTCGTCTGGAGACGAAATTTTGCCCGGGCCGGTCAGGACGAATTCCTCGGAGGAAAATTCGCACCGCGTTTTATTAAGTGTACTGTCGAACGTATTATTTCCCCACAGGTGTTGGTACTTAAGGATGTGAATTCACCTCACAGTGGCAACTATCACGTTAAGGATATCCTTAAGTAATTGTTTTGTCATTTTCGTTTATTTTATTTTTTTCCTCTTTCCTCCTCCTTTTTCTCCCTCTTCTCTCAAAATTCCCAAAATTCTAAAGGTTCCATTGTGATCAACGTCTTCCCCCTTTTGGTTTTTTGTTTCGGTGTTCTATTTCACATTTATTTTTATAATATTTGACGTACGATGTTCGTACATCTTTTTCCAATATCTTCTGCGTCGACTTTTGTTGAGGTAATTTTCCTTTCCGAGTTCACTTTTTTCAGTCTGACTATACATATTGTTATTCAAAGTTCGAAGTTTGTTAATCACCTATCACTTTGTTCACGTTAGGCATTTGTTTGCCATCGTTTCAACTATAGTGCAATAACAGGTCTTGATACTTGTGGTTTTTCTCGCGCGAATTTCCAAGACGGAATTGTTTTGTTGGGCTATGTTACTGGGTCAACGATTATATAGTTTCCGGTAACTGTTTAATCAGTGATTTTGGATATCATAGCGGAATGGTTGGTATGTAAAGTTCGTGCACTGGTATGCCTTAGTTTAAGAGCTAGTGTCTTGGAATTTTCGATTAGAGTGCTTGTCCCGATCGTGTTACTTTTTCTGTCATTTGGTGTACCCGGTATGACTATTCGTTTTGCCTTTATTTTTTGATTGATAGTTCTGATAGGCTTCTTTATGTACTTTGTGGTGGTTGATTTGTATAATCCTTAGTTTTTAGTGTTAGGATGATTTGATTCAATTTTCGTCGCAGATATTTGTTAGGGTTTCTAGATGGTATTTGTAGTAGGTTATTTCTTGTCTTTGCGTAGGGTTGTAATAATGGTCTGTTAAACACATTTTTTTTGCAGTTTTTGTTGGCTGACTGTACTAGGTGTAAGTTAGTTATAGAGGTGCTTTTTTCCAGCAGGCTGTATTATTAATAAAATAGTTTTAATGTGTTAGGCTAGATGTTTTAGGGTAGGTGGCTGCAGTTAGTCAGAATTAGTCCTAGTTTAGTCAGTCTAGTATCAAGATCGTTTCGGTTCATCTATACTAGGTGAGCGATCTTTGGTGTTCAAGTGTGATTTTCGTCGCGTCTGTAGTTTTGTTTTTCATTTTAGGTTAACCT
This sequence comes from Acleris literana, assembly GCA_946894065.1. NCBI lineage: Eukaryota > Metazoa > Arthropoda > Insecta > Lepidoptera > Tortricidae > Acleris > Acleris literana. The sequence continues at coordinate 24,535,724 of OX335671.1, read as the reverse complement.
TATCAAGGTCGACTTTGACAAATGCTGTTTGTGTTTAACCTTTATATTTTAAAGTGTGTTTTTGGTGTTTCGTGTTCGATGTTTAGGGTTGTCACATTTGGAAATTTTAGGGTTGTCACTTCGATATTATTCTAGGGTTGTCACTTTTGGAAATTTTAGGGTTGTCACTTCGATATTATTCTAGGGTTGTCACTTTTGGAAATTTTAGGGATGTCACTTCGATATTATTTTAGGGTTGTCACTTTTGGAAATTTTAGGGATGTTACTTCAATATTATTTTAGGGTTGTCAATTTTTTTGTTTTTTTTGTTCTAGTGAGGGGATAATTGTAGCATTACCGCTACAAATCGCGTTGGTTCGCGTTATTTATTGTCTATTTATTTCGCCTTTTTCGTTTCTCAGCCTTTTTGGTATTGCGGACTTGTTCATTGACCGGTTAGAGTTTGTAATTTCTACTGACAGTTTTGAATTTTGAATTCGTTTTTGTTAGATCCGTTCCTTGTTTTGGGAATGTGATTCATTCTGGTACTCTTGCCTTGATACAACAGAAAAATTTAATAATTTCTAGTCTTCCCAAGTTTCTCTATAACTGAAGCCAGCTTCGAGTGTCGCGTCCGGTGTAGTGATACGTGGAAGGCCGTTTCTATTACGCCGTGGTCTCAATTGAGGGCTGAACGTTTTTGGTGCTGTTGTCTTCTGTGTGTCCGGATAGCGGCACCTCCGCTTACCCCATATCTTCCGACTCAACGCCCCGACTGAAGATTTGGACGTCTGGATTCAACGTGCGGTTCGCCGTCAAGTTCGCTGGCAACGGGTCGTTGTCTGCGGCAGCGCCCGCAGGTTTTACCCGCTGCGACGGTTGCGACGAACGCAGGGAGGTTACATCTTCACACGGCGACAAGCAACGGCGGATTTTCGCAGGACAGTTACTATTTCGTTGATTTTTCCCTTATTAAATTCCAATCTGAGTCCGCGAACTCACCCCTAACCTACCTAAGGTTATTCATTCGGTTTCATTTTGGCGATAAATGTTATAGAATCCCTAGACCTTTTTTACCGATCAAAACCATAATTTGTTATCCCAGTTTTATAATACTTCGAACATATCAGTTTTAATCATGAAGCGCTTTTTGCATTTTAACAGATTCTTGTTGTTTTAGTTCGAATCAGAATTACCTTTAAATTGAATACAAGTTTTGGCCTGACCGTGTTCCAAGGTGGTCTTTCACCCTTTATTAGGCTATGTGTTTTTAAACTAGAAAAACTTTATTATTGTGATAACCCGCAGACCGTTCTGTGTTAAACTGTTTTGATACGTAAGCTAAGTTCCGAAACAGCCTAGTGACCTTGTTTTTATATTTACATTGTATGTAGTTTGTTTTAATTTTATCATTGTGTGTTCTCCTTATTATATAACCTTGTTGAATTTCGTTCGGTTTTATTTTATTTATACAGGTCTAAATTTACGTGCTGATGGTTTTATCACAACCATCCCGTGTAGTGTTCCGTACCTTTTATTTTTTATGGAGCGCTACACTCCTTACTACGATGTTGTCGCTGAATTGTATTTCGTGCCGCGGCAGTTCGCGCCTAGACTGGTTCTCTCTTTTGTCAAAAGGACGTATATGTTATATATTAGCTAAATAAAATTGAGCTATATTTGGTTATTGAAAAAGTTGCAAATTCAATGATTTTTTATAACAATTGCAACCTTTTTACTGGTGACTAGATCAAATCGAATCTTAGGGTGACACGGCCGCGTTTAAATTTTGTGTTACTATATATTTCTCATCTTATAAAATGCTTTTTACATCGTTTGTGACTTTATTACCCTATATTCGAATACTTAGTGCAAGTTGGAAATATTCTGCTTCTGAGTTTACTTCGGGTAAAGTTTTGTTTTACTTGGCATAATGCCGCAAAGTTTTCTCAGGAACTTGTCAAGATTTCCGATTTCCAGACGCTTTTGATTGCTAGCACTTTAATTTAAGAAGTCTTCTGGAGTTCCAAGTTTTATGAAGCTAAAATTTTAGATATAATGTAGTTTAGTTACCTTTTGCTTAAAACAAAGAATCCTGTTTTAAAATCTCGTCCTTTTTTTACATTTATTTATTTATTTATTTATTTATTCGAGGAGAACCAACAGCTTTACAAAACAATATAAAAACATAAGATAGCATCAACTAAGCCAGTAACAGGATCTCGCTTATGGAAACAAAACAACGGATTAACATCACATTTACACGTATAACAGTCACCAAAAGATTCAAAACATTCTTACTTGCTTTGCTTAACTTTGTGAAATATTTGATTACTCATCCCAAAACTGTTCATGCTAGAAAACCACCCCCTCTACAAAAAACAGTCACCAAACAAATTAAAGCTGCATGTACGTATAAAATTAAATTATGGACATGATTTTACAAGTCTTACGCAACACTCTTACAACCAAGAGCAATAAAAACTGGCTACGGTTTACTTAAATGTACACATACATCGACCCATTTTCATTGCATTCGAGTGTAATAATAAAGTGGCATAATTACTTAAGTAAAGGCGTCCGTACACAGCCGCCGGTCACGCGCGAGAAATAAATCGCGTCGACGTCACGCTTGCCGCGACGTACACCGCGCGATCACGCCGCGCTTTGGAGAAAACGCGGCGATGGTAGAGGCTTATCTATCTATTTATACAAAAAAACTATACATAACTGTATAAAAAGACTTGAAATTTGCAGGTAATATTCCTTGGGTACCCGAGGGAATGAACTGAGAACGTATTTTTAGAAAATTGACCCCCAACGGGAAGAAATGGGGATTGGCGGGAAATAAATTCTACGCGTCCAAAGTCGGGGGCGTTTTCTAGTGTCAGATATTAAACAGTAATTGATTTATTTTATTTAAAATTACATAACTTGAATCTAAAAATTCAGTCTTAAATTCAATTACGTAAAGTCACCAGTGGTTGGCCAGAGACCAGTAGTCGACCTTATATGAGTGCGAAGAGTGGGAAATATATCTTTCGTACTCTTCCCACTCATACAAAGTATAGGCAGAGGCCGACTACAGGTCTCTGGCCGACCACTGGTGACTTTACCCTATACTTCTTATCACTAACCTCGTAAGGCCCATCATACTGCAAACAGAGAGTTTTCTGTAAGTGGGACTTTGAATCTACCGTCAAGGCAATAAAGTTCAATTACGTTTGTTCGATAATACCCATTTTCAGTTTATGAACATAGGAAAATAAACCTTATTCTTATTGCAACACAGTTCAAATTAAATTGCCTTCATTATGTAAATCCTATTGCACACTCGGCCTTACGAGGCTAATGTAGGATATAATATTTATAGTACCTATTTACAGGTGACAGAAAAGACAATTTGTTATGACTTGACGTTTACTTTGACATAATTATATCTTGAGACAGATATTTCATTTTTTTTATTTTATTTGTTTATAATAACAACTACAAATCCGACCCAAAAACGACCTTTTAATCTAATCAATTATTTATTAGTGATAAACTGATTACAAAAATACAGGAAATAATGATTTCGTGTCTCTATCATAATTTACCATTTAAAGTTACCTAATGCTATGAAGTCTTCTCAAAACGCTTGAAATAACCAAATTTGAGCTTTATTTTTAAGAGTCCTAGCGTTTATAATACAGGGTGGAAACAGGATATAACGAACCCTCAAATTAGTATGAATAAAAACCACCCACATTTTCGTCTTTACGACGCGCGTGACGCCAACGTGAGTGGTCAGCGCAGTTTGAGGCCACATAAAAAAGGGCGCCACTTAAGAAATAAACGAGACTTGCTTTTGTAGTATACGTAACTTTGTAGTTTCTAAAGGGTTTTCCGCATGGACGAGCACGTGGGAATAATAACACTTAGCCTTTCATTGTGTAAGCAATTTTGTAAACTGTCATCTTAATTTTATAGCTTATTTCGCCGAGTTTAACGAAAAAGACAATGACATAGAAAAATATTGGTAACATTATTACATAAATGTTCCTAACATTAGAAAAAGAAAAAAAGAAATGTTTTTTATAATCAAAAACACCCGCTATTGGTTACGCCACGCAGTATGCGGCGCGCGTCGTCGCTGTCTCATTTCTTTCTTTTTAAATTAGAGCGGGACGTCACGTGCAGGCTCCGTGCCTCTCGCTCGAGTAATAATATTCATAATTCACTCTTATTAGAAAGAGACGCGTGACTAAACTCCGGCGACCAATAAAGGTGTCAGACGAGTACGTGATCCGGCACGCGTGAGCGGAACGCTACAATTGACGCTTAAGCTTGGCACGTATGCGTGACGCGGCAGAGAGTAAGATGCCGGAAAAAGACACGCTGTATACGCATAGGATAACCACACACAGGAAGCGATGTTTTATTGACAGCGTTTTTGTACTTTGCGATTTTAATTTGAGAAAATGGCGTCCGAATAATTTGGACAGCTGTGGCTTGTAAGGCTGCGGCTGCACTGAAGCGGAGACGAGCGGAGCGGCGCGGAGCTGTGCCAATATTAACCAATAGAATCTAAACTAACGTGCGCAAGGCGCGCTCGACGTGACCGCATGTGGCTTCTATTGGTTAATATTGGCACAGCTCCGCGCCGCTCCGCTCGTCTCCGCTTCAGTGGAGCCGCAGCCTAAAAGTCTGAAATGCTTAGTACAATTAAATTTAATAATTACAAATGGAGTGTATCTAATAAAGACCCTAATAAAGAATTCAAGTCAATGGATATTATAAATAAAACTTATATCAGATATATACCCATCCCATCTTATTGCTGCAATAATCTTAACTAGTCTACTCATGTAAATTGCTGAAATAAACGATTTATTGATTGATTGATCTGGTGATCCAAACAACACTCTTATAGAGAGGTATAACTTAACCTATATCTTCGCCATTCTTTCGGTCGGGGCAGCATCACTCATAACCAGAGGTCGGAATAGGTAGTGCTTATTAACCTAAACTTGACTCATGTTCATTCATGCGCGAGTGAGATGGGAATACGTTATTGAATGAAGATGCAACAAGTTTAGGTTAATAAGCACTACCTATTCCGACCTCTGCTCATAACTCAGAGTTAGTTCGATGTCAAATACTGCGCCATAGCTCACGGTATCGAGTAAAGCTAAAAACATGATTCATAACTAGCAACCCGCCCTCGATCGATTTGGTTGATTGGTTCGAAATAGATCTACAGCATATTCATATCTTCTGAACCCTGCAAAATACACGAGAATTTTAAATACTCGTTGTATTCCGTGAATATTTAATTGAATTCCGTTGATCCGTTTGGAATCCTATTTAGGCACAAAGGCAAAAAAAAATGAAATCACAGATAGACATTTCAGTTTTATTAATTGGTAGGTATAATTATTGGAGACCTTCAAAACACACAGCATACCTACTTTTTTCCCAAATACTAGCAACGCACTTGCAATTTGTCTTTTAGCATTGGCTATCTATATCTATATTTCATTTATACTCTAATTTTAAGCTCGGTATATCAATGATTTTTAAATTTACGAAACCAAGAACGTATTAGTCACAACAAAAGGGCGTTTTCACTAAAAAGTGTACCCAATTAAGGACTGAAATTAAGGAACTTTAGCTTTGTCAGTTTTGTGACGAAAATTAGCTATACATTGACGGCCGCAATGTATGGCTAATTTTCGTCACAAAACTGACAAAGTTATATTCCGTCAGTTTTAAGAATAAAACAGTACCTTGACTGACAGACTGATAGACACAGCCTAAACCTAGGGAGTTGAAAATTGGAGGAAGTATTCCTTGGATACCCTAAGGGAACACTGAGAAAGGATTTTATAAAAATCGACCCCCAACGGGAAGAAATAGGGGGGGGGGAGTAGCGGGAAACTAATTCTATTCTATGTTATATTCATTGTTTTATATAATGCTAGGTTCAGTTTTATAATTGTATAAATAATATTTAAAAAACTACTGACTGCTGAGTTTCTTGCGGCGTTTCTTCTCAGCAGTGGTCTCTTGCGAAGCGCTGGTAGATTTTTTGACGTGTAAAAGTGCCCGTGCGGCCTACTTACTGAATAAACATCTTTTATCTTTTTATCTTTTTACGAGTAGCGCGCAGTCGTCCTCTATTGCGAATATAGCTGTCAAAAAAATCCATGTACATATTTAGCTCCGAACGGTAACGCTTATCCCCTTAATCAGGCATAAAACTCAACTAACTTACTCAGCTATCTGCAACCACTCTCACTCCTAGATTAGTTCTAAATACGTCTGAACTATTATAATAAATCACTGGCACAATAGTTAACCGGATCCGAAGAAAGTTCGCCTTTCTCTTGCCTTTGAGTCGAGTCCCGAAATAATTGCGACGGGGACGCATGTGGGGGTATAATACAAATCCGGGGCATCGTATATCAAGGGCGGAATATCTTAAGCTATTGTGCGGTTACGTAAGCGGAAGTGTTGACTTCGCTTTAGCCAGTGCTGCGTTTACTCGAGTTGCCGGAGTAAGGGAGTGTGCACAGCAATCTTTATTTACGGAACCTTTACGGGCGCACTCTGAGTTAGTTAATGTCGATTAAGTTGTAGCTTAGTGACTATTTTTATACACATGTTTGAAAAAGGAATAAATCTATTGTTTCTAAAATGGCTTTGAGTACTGGGTAGAATGGGGCGAATAGACATTCACGGGGTATATTACAGCCTAAATTAACAGAAAAAAGACAGATTTCAACGTAATTTTCCAATAGACTTGTAAATTTAATACTGTTTCTTATTAGTAACAAGTTATGACTTATTTTGGATTGTATTTCTATTCACCCCACTACTTTACGTACGGCCGCTAGTATGCACAATGTATCCAAATGATACTCATTTTCAAACAAACATTTTTAAAAACTTTTCCAAATAAGTTTGAATTGGGAAAAATAATAATTGATAATTTAAATTCATGCTTTTCCTTTTTAATTCTTCATGTATCTTAAGCATTTAAGGAGCTTAATTTTTAATGTCATGTATTTTATAAAATCTCAGCTATGAGCCTTGTTTAGGCGTTGACGCGTCGTGCAAGCGACTTCAGAATTTAAATTTGTGTTTCTAAGCTTTGCTTGGTTTTATTTCAGCAAAAGTGTTGACTTCACTTTAGCTTGTGCTGCGTTTAGTCGATTTGAGAGAGTGTGAACAGCATTCTTTATTTTAGTAACCTTATTGTTGATAACGAAACTCGTGGTCCCATTACTTTTTGTCCCACTAATTTGCTTTCATCCGAAATCATTTGCACTAGTTATCTTTAGATACCCAAAGGGCAAACCGCCCAAGAATAGGAGCCCTATCCCGAGGCAAGGGCTCCGTCAAACAGTAGTAGAATAGAGGCGCAGTACTTTGAAATTTATCATACCGTCTAGTCTACAGGAGGTTACAAAGAATAGCCACACATAAAATTTAATACATCCTAAAAATAACCACTCTTTAGGGCATGACTGAACGGTGTTAAAACCGTAATACAACCCTAGGAGTTAGGGACTAGGTCAATTTATGCAAAATCGCCTGTAATATTTATATTAAAGAGAAGTAAAGTCCAACGCAGTATGTATAGTAAGTAGAGCATCGGTACAGTTGAGTCTGGCAGCGGGTTCTACGCTGGCGGCAAGCCAAGCGTTACGTATTCATGCCAAGGTACTCGCCGGGCACCGAATCCGCGACCCTCGGCAAACACTGCATACATTACGGCTAACAACTTACCTGAAGGGATAATAAGAGTAAGTTATGTGCTGAAGAAACTATGGAGACAGTTAAGTATTTTAGGGCCAGATATAAACGATCAACTTTCAACGACAATGTGTACGACTATTTGTGTCTTATTCTTAATTTGTACGTCAGAATAAGACGCCCATAGTTCGGGTTTATGTATAGAAATAATTGAGGAAGCCTTACAGTACAGTAAAGTTGTTCTCAAATACATCGGTGAAAAGAAGTTGTTTGGAACATCTTGTTTTGCTAATTTTAAAAACAAGGAACTTGAGTTTATAAAAAGAAAAAGAAGGAATACATTTATTCACTGCACAGAAAACACACAAATAGGCATAAAAAAAAATATGACAGGTACAGCACGGAGTGATGTGATAAAAAAAAAAAATTGTGCCTCTTATGTTCTAATAAATTTGTCTAGAACGCAGCTTTAAAACCACATAATTTTGTTAAGGACGGGTCTAGATTTTTTTTAGACAATACAGGTTTCCCCAGAGCACTACGGTTTATCTTAATGTAAATTCAAACAAATTCTAGGATACTTGAATAACGTAGAAACTTCAAGAAAAGAGAAATAAGAACCATTGATTTCTGCAAAATGTAAAATTTATTTAATAAAGTGAAGAATGAAGCTTCCGCAGTTCACCACAATTATAACTTTAAGATTCTATTAGAAATAAAGTCAAAGAATTCAGAGAGTTTTACAATATTTCAATCCTTTTAATCATCTACCGCTAACCCTAGCTGGTAGTTACCCAAGACCATCAATTCATTTCGGCGCCGTCTCTTATGAAAATGGGCACCAATTTAGAGCGCGAGATAAAATGAAGCACCTTCGTGCATAATTTAAAACGTAATAAAACGCCGTGGAACACTCCTAATTAGACAATAAAATTCCTCCCGGGGCGAGGATACGAATCAAAGGAGAATCCGCGCTGGATTAACTGAGAGACGACAAATTTAATTATTCACGTGGGAGACGTTTTACCTTCACACATAACTTGCAAGTACATGGAAAAACGCGTGATTTCATTTCAAAACCGCCGCTCGTAATCGAGTGAGCATGAAAGGCTTGCTATCGATTGTGCAAAAGAATACCTCTTCTTCCTCTAATTGACTCACAGTCTTGCCGAGTCACTTCACAGCTCGCTGAATTTCCGCTTTCAAAATACCTTTGCGGTAAGATGTCTCAGGGTATTTTGTTTGAAATGTGTACTGCAACCTAATACTGGTAGAACTAGGTCGAGTTATAACGAGAAAATAGCGGTATTTCTAGCTCTCTCGAACTACTCATTGGTACGAGTTGCTAGCGTAAATGCTACACGAGTTTGTCATAGAAAGTGTTCATTATCGAGTAAGTTGCAGCGTTGAAGCGAAGTTGTGTAGTGTCAGTCGGCAAGTTGTACTCCGGTCAATGGACACTGATTGCACTGCACTGACTCAATTATCGATCTCGCGATGCGATTTCCCGGGAGTTAAACTCCCATTAGAATTTATTATCTCACAGCACCGTGTTCCAGTGATGTTGATTACCTAATTATCAAAGTTTCAACGTCTTTCTTTGCTAAGTTTGCTTCGGAGGTGAACAGCAAAACTCGTTTTCAAGAACAATACAGGTTTCGCAAACGTTAGCAATATTCTAAGGAAAGCGCTTGTTTTATGCTAAAGTTGAGATTCAGCCTTGTAAATTTCGTTCGTTTAACCCGATCCAAAATAAGAAGATAATATTTTTCGAATTTATGTATCCCTTTGGAAAGGATGGATGAAAGAAGATTGACGAAAGATGACCTACAAACTAAAAATGAGTGGAAGGGTCGGAGCTGCCCAAGGCATACTTTTTCAAATCAAATCGGAGAAATACTGGAAAAGAGCCGAATCCTAAAAACCTGAAACCGACCTGCATGTATGACTTGTTATATGAATGTGGAAGAAGCGAAAGAGATTTGGAAAGAAGCGGTTTCTGCCTACTAAAACAGGCGTGATTTAATGTATGTATGTGTGTATCCATATTTTTTGTTAAGGGCATAATTATTAAAACTTTCTTAATCCAGATGCTGCAGATGTAGACGGGTTTTCAAGGCTTGCTTTTCGTAAAGCTTGTTTGTTAGTTCAATGACTTTCTCCATCAGATAAAGCGATATCTAACTCTATTAAGCTAAGTGTTTGCCACGCTAAGTGTACATAACACTTGTTCGGTGACAATTTAATTTGCAAATGCTGTTTGTGTTGCAAACAAATTAGCAGGCAATCCTCAGGTGTCGCGGACCGCTGGCGTGTCCGACTAAACACAAGATGTTTGCTGAGGCGGGTTGCAAATACCACTATTGACGGCCAGAGCATACTGTTTGCCCGATCAGATTATGCTGTAATCGGAAATGCTGCGATTCATTATTTCTCGGGATTATTTGTTATCGAATCTCATTAGTTCCAGAAATAATCCACGCTAATCCGAAACGATAACTGTTGTCTAGTGTCCGCATAAAATACATTCAATAGGGCCTCTTTTCTACGGGATAAAAGTGATAAAACAAAAGTAATATAAAAAAAAAAGTGTTATGGTGTTGTTTTTAACTAAGCCGCCACTAGCGCTAGTAGATTAGTAGAGCCCTCATGTGGCCAATGTACTGAAAAAATATTTTGAATTTTAAATTTCGAACTGTCAAGTAAATTAGAACTATCCTAACGTTTGCAATACGATAACATTGTCAAAACAATATGGCTTTACCGAGTTAAATAGAGGCCCTGTTATTCCACTGTTTCAGAATAAAACCTCCATTTCAAATGTATTTTGATTCCATAAGAAAATAAAAACATTAAGGTTCATCTTTACCTCAGCGGAACATACTTTTGCTTTTATGAACATTGACATTCTTTGTTGGAAACTGATGGAGCACCGAGTGTGAATCAATGTGGGATCGTGAAGCCAAGCATAGCAGACCTGGAGGGTGGACGGAGTAATTTGCTAGACACGGCTCTGTTTGAGTGGTGATTATTTAACAAGAGGCATTAAGTGAGGGGCTGTCGGCTAGTTTATTGGGTAATTAGGGTGGCGCTTTACGAGCGGCGCCTCTGCAGCCTTTTTACGCCGGCCGGCGGGATGCCATGCCTTTATTTATTCGTAACAACACTTCAGAACCAATTGTAGTACAGTCAAGGAATTTAATTATTATGCCACTATGGAACCCTGTCACATAACGCTAATCATCCATTTAAGCGTAATTTCTGTCATGTGGTTTGACGCTGCCATTATGACAGGGTTCCATAGTGGCATAACAATTAAAGTCCTTGACTGTACTCATTAAATGATGCAATCGCTAACAGGCCGTTCTCATGGGGCCTTTATTCAGTATTGACAAAATGCCTACAAGACCTTGCCTTTAGTTTCATAATTGTTTTCTTACTCTTTAGAGTTCCGTACTCGAAGGGTAGCCTAACGGGAGCCTATTAAATATGCCTCCGCTGTCCGTCCGTCCATCCGTTCGTTCTAACTTAACATCGTAAGGCTAACCATACTGCAAACAGGGAGTTTTATTTTCAGTAGGACTTTGAATCTACCATCAAGGCAATAAAGTTCAATTACGTTTGTTCGATAATGCCATTTTCAGTTTATGAACATAGCAAAATAAACCTTATTCTAATTGCAACACAGTTCAAATTAAATTGCCTTGATTATGTACATCCGAGGCCTTACGAGGTTAAAAGAGCTGTATCTTTTGAACCGTAATAGGTAACGGGTGGTTTTTTTTTTCAAAATATTTGTTATTATGACGGATTTTCCAACAAATTCTTTTTTTAAAGAAAGCGCAATAAAAAATGGGGTCCTGTACAAGAAACGTTTTTTTTACAACGTATTTTACTTTAGTTGTATCGTAAAAACGATAAAACATAGAAGCGTCAAATTTGGTATAGTTATAGTATAAACCCTGAAAAAAAAAACAAAAACCAAAAAATGCTCAAGTGTGAGTTGGGCTCGCGCTGATTCGTTTCGAAATCTGAATATAATAATACCTATTGTGCGGCGGTACGGAACGCTCGGTGCGCGAGTCCGAATGCATTTGACCGTTTTTTTATCGTCTCTCTTCCTTTTCACTTTTTTGTCAAAGCAAGAGTAGAATCACGACCACGTTCATGGTTAGTAAATAAAAACAAGACACTACGTTGTTAATTTGGTTTCAAACCAAAGACATTAGGATCAATAGGCCGCAGTTTCAATCTTAAGACTGTTAAATCTAAGGCTCTATTCTACTCGCTAAAACCATATAGCTTATGATATGTTATCATATCATTTATAACTCGACCGCCATTACTTAGCATTATAAGCTATCGTAATGTTGACAATACAATAACAATGTCAAAAGCAATAAGGTTTTAGTAAGTAGAATAAAGCCCCTGTGAGAGTTCGTTCAAATTAAACATCACGTTTTTAATGCTTTTATCTGTTTGTATCCAAAATTGAACAGTATTTATTAAAAAATATAATACGGAAGTGTCTTAAAACAAAACAAAGAATGCAATCTTACACGATTTGATCTCGGGCCAAAACTAAATTCTAAACTTCTAGGTACTAATGGGCCTAAACAACAACAAACTTACTTATAAAGAGAAATAAATATTTAAATACATAGAAAACATCCAAGCAAGACTCAGGAACAAATACTCGCTCACCACACAAATATTTACCCATACCTGGAATTAAACCTGGGTTTGCTAACTTCCTAGGTTGCATTACCAATTATGTTAATCAAGTCGTAAGTCGTACTCCGACCCAAAGTTTCATTTTGACTAGACTTTTCATATGAGAACTGCAAACCTGAGGCTCTATTTTATTCGGTAAACCCATATTTTTTTGACATGCTATCGCATTTTTTTTAAGTCAACCGCCATGACTCTCCGTCCACTAGGATCCATTTTTAGGATCCATTAAAGGGGTCAAGTGAACTTTTTGTACATTAAAATAAATTAATGGTGTAGAGTGAGCTTTAATATATACTTGAATCTATTTGGAGTCATTCACACTTTTTAATATGCCATCCATCAATGGATTCTGTTGCACTCTTAATTACATCCATGCATCTTAGTATGTACACTACTATGTATATGAGTCTCAAACAATTGATTTTATTAAACTTTTAATACATTTGAATCCACCAATTGATAGATACTCGTGGACATTGCAGTATACCAAAATCTATTGATGGATCCCGGTATATAAAAAGTTCAATAGAATCCATTCATGGATCTTTGTAGACTTCATAATATATTTAAATCCATTGATGGATCCCAGCGTATTAAAAAGTGTAAACCACTCCCAACGGATTTGAGTGTACATTAGAGCCCACTTTACTCCATTAATGGATTCGAATGTGCAAAAGGTCCACTTAAACCCTTTTATGGATACTACCATTGGATCCTAGTAGATGTAGGGCGCCATCTAGCCATCTCTTAGCGTCACCTAAATAATAGCTATCTTAACGTTCACAATACGATAAAATGTCAATAGCAGTATGGTTTCACCAAGTAGAATAGAGCCCATGTTTGTTTAACCAGCGGATAATTCCACGTGTTCTGCTTATGTAAACAGATTCGTAACTTTGATATTGGTTTCGAGAGACGCACTGTGGGAGCGCGTAGAACAAACGGTCGGACATCCTTGAAAATAAAATGTTTCACTTTCTTGCTGTTAAATGACTTTTTTGTAAACTTTAACGCTTAGACCATCATGTCTTATTATTATTTTTTCACTTATTTGCCTTGTTGGTGAATAGTACTCGAACAAACATCACTATCCGATAAACCCGTAAAACTCGACTATACTTCTAGGTACTATTTTAACTGTTGTGTAGTAGTTGAGGTCCTTTTTTTGATTTTATTACAAAGAATATATGTTTAAGTATCGCCACAACAAATAATATCTAGGTGTTTCATATTATAATTAATTATAATTGCTGTTTTATCATTCATGTAAAATTAAACTAGAAAGTCATGATTATAAAAAATGTGCCAAGCAATTCCAAGATACTAAGTATTACAAGTTATAAGTTAAAGATAATTTTAATACGCTGCATTTTAACCTTACCCGAACTTAGCCGAATTTTAGAGATATTTGCAATTGGAGGTCATTTTTCGAAAGCGCCTATTTAAAAGAAATAGCAATTTGTTTCTTTTTTTGCTATATAATCGGAAGACTATTCTTTTCCCCTATTAATATGTTGCTAAAAATGCACTATACTAGCATTTCGTTATAATTTAGAGGCCATAATAATAGCAGTTTATCTGCAATAAACAGTTTACTGTCGCGCACTCGCATGTCCGACCGGTTGTTCTACGCGCTCCCACAGTGAGACGTCCTTGATTAAGATCTCGTTTCAGGCTTGAATAAAGTTCTCGTTAAAACATAAATTATGTTTCCTCTAATTCACTGGGCACCTCACGATGAAAGAATAATGTAATATTATGGGTAAGTCGTCAGTTAAGAATTGGATTTATTATGTGAATGAACATTGTAGGTAGCAAGAGTATCCCAAACATCTTCTTCTTTAGGTGCCTCTCCATTACTGAAGGTCGGCAGTCAGTTTTTTAAATCTTTCATTGTCCAGAGCTAGCCTGAACAGTTGTTCCACGGTCTTAATGCCGGTCCACTCCCTGATGTTACGAAGCCGTGACATTTTCCTTCTTCCCACCCTCCGCTTTCCTGCCACCTTACCCATCATTATGGTGCGTAATAGATGGTATCTGTGGTGTCGCAGTACATGACCCAAATAGGCAACCTTACGCTGCTTGACAGTGCGTACCAGCTCTACCTTCTTCGCCATACGTTTAAGGACCTCCGTATTAGTAATTTTGTCCGTCCAACTGATGCGGAGCATTCGACGATAGCACCACAATTCGAACGCCTCAAGTTTTTTACGCAGGTCTTCTCTTATGGTCCATGACTCACATCCATAAAGAACCACTGGCCAGATGTAGCACTGCAGGAGCCTAGTGCGAAGTGTTATAGATAGCTGCCGACTGCTTAAAACTTTCCTCATTGTTTCGAAAGATGCCCGGGCAACCTCTATACGCACACCCAAACATAGTCAAGGATTATATTGAGTTATATTGCGCGAGTTTTTTTTTGCCAAGGTGAAGGCAAAGCATACAGGCCAGATAATGGCAAGCGGAATCTGAGACTCAGACTACATACATACATACCTATATTAAATCACGCCTGTTTCCCAGAGGGGTAGGCAGAGACCACCTGCTACAATCCTGCAAAACCGCTTCTTCCCAATTCAAACATCGAGTCATGCATGCACTCATAGACTAGTCATTTAAATTCTCAATATTACAATCACGAGACTGCAATCATAAGATTGCAAATACATTGCCAACACTAAGGACTGGTGGAATGCCTCTATGCTAGTAATTTCACCGGTTGTCTTATCTCCACAGCTGTTTCATACAATATTCATTTTATGTTGTCCGGCAGCATGAGCATGTCGTGCTCGCTCAAAGGTCTTTGCTTACGGCAGCGTCGTTGATCGGGTCGCCACTTTCCCGAACACATGGTTGAGAGAGGCGATGGCTGGGATACGCGTCATACTCGTGAACGGGTGCTGTTTGTGGGGTCCGGTCTGTTCACGTTTGCAAGGACTTGTTGTTCAATTAACTATTCTAGTTATAGCTTTTGAACAAGAGACCTCGTCGTGTTTTTCTCATATTCATTACGTTTAGTTTAGGTTTATTGACCTTAAATTTGTAATAAGTTTATTTTTGGTAGTTTTTTAGAATTTATTATTTATTACTTTATTACCTTATTATAACTTAATGTAATTTACTTTTAAGTATTTTTGTTGTATGTTTTATGATTGAAAAAATGACCTTCTGCTGGAGTTTCTTGCGGCGCTTCTTCTCCGCAATGATGGTCTTGTCCGAAGCGCTGGTAGATTCACTCTATATTACCGACGTGTAAAAGAGCCCTCATGTGGCCTATTTGCTGAATAAGTATTTTGAATTTGAATGTGAAGTTGAATTCAAAACACTGCTGCTTGGCGGGTGTTTAAAAGACAAGATGGTAAGTAGTAGCGATCCGGACATGCAGACATATTTAATAATCAAACGCAATCATTAATATTTTTTCATCACACTTGCTCGTAAATAGTTTCCTAACATGCTAGAAAAATCGTCCGTAAATCCAAAATAATACCCGCGGGCCTTTTTTTTACCATTACGCCCTATCGTGGGTTATAGCTTTTTTTTTAAATATAATACGTGGACTCAAGCTATCATAATACGTCAGGCCCCAATTCTTGTGCCATTCGATAATGAAGTTTCATTCGAGAGGAAATGTCAGTTGCATACAATTTTCTAAAAATGTCGCATATAAACTATTGATCTCGACTGTCACTAGAATCGGACTCCTGAACACGTTTGACATTATCTGTGGTAAGTCATAGACAATGATGTAGTCTGCCGCTAATTTATAAATACTGATTATAAACTGTGTGATTCCAAAATAATAGGTAATTAAAAGGGTGTCTTTGTGCACATATTAAAATTTATATATCAATAAAATACATGTCGTCATCAGAAGAAAGGGATAATGCGACTCCAACGGACATCGCCAACGCGGCTAAAATTATTAGTGAGAATCGTAAGTTAAAAATATGATCTACTGTCTGATTTTATTTAATTTCCTCGCAAATGTGATGAAAAACATTGTATGTTACATGGGTGGTAAAGGAAATACAAAGCTCGAATCATTAAAGCCCTCAGCCTTCGGCTTCGGGCTTCTAACAGATTCTCGTTTGTATTTCTGTCTTTACCACCCTTAATACACAATGTACTATTTATCTATCAAAATATCTTAATCCCTCCATGATGCGTTCAAGAACCGCACATTATGACCACCATAAAAATAGACTGTTTTATTTCTTATCTGTATTAATTTTATTATTGCTAAGTAATAACATCGATTTCGATAATATTATTTCATTCAAATTTCGAACATCTCTGAAAAACAAAGAAATTTGATTTGACCTCTATTTTAATATCAGTCGAGATGACGTTTAGTACGAAATGAATTGTCAATTTGCATACAAATTTAACAAATGTCGCAATGTAAGTAAGATATCGAACGATAATTATGATATTTAGAGCCGACTCTAGTTTGTACCTGAATTAAAAAAAAAACTTTGATAGCTGCCAGAAAACTTCTCAATCTTTTCATTACCGCCATTACCAAATATTTTTTTTTTTGCATCATGGAGGCTTATGATGTGGGTATATAAAGTAGTGTATGTAACTGTACATAATTAGACATTAAAACACTTGTAAGATGTTATTATGAAACACGCCTTCGGCTCGTTTCATAAAACCACACTCGTGTTTAATGCCCTTCATTATGTATTGTCACATAAATTACTATTATATATTCTACAAAGTACTATTATACTTAAATGTGTTAACTCTTCCGTCACATTACTTCGCCACTTCAACTAGATATTTAAATTTCCGTAATATCAACTAGAACAAGTTTGGTCAAACTCATAAGTAGCTTTACAGTTTAATACCTTGTCGCAGCTATTAACATACTAAATTCAAACCACTCTCCCTTTAATACGTTACTACGACAAGGTACTAACATACCAATTATCTCAATCTTTTTACAAAGTCTACTACAGTGTAGTAACTAAACTAAGTAGTGTCTTAAAATATATGAACATGCAAAAAACGAGCACCTTCAGTTTGTTTATCGCATGAACGTAGTGCAGTCGTGCACTTTTGCAACGCCTGCATATTACTGCAGCGGTGTTTCAGCACCGTTCATAAAGTGTGAAATAATGCGGCATGAACCGCTGAGGCATGCACCGGGTTACGCGTGCGGCATGCGGCACCGTGCGGCAGCTTAATAAGCCGCGGTGCTATTCTGTAACGAGGCAAAAACGAGTCACTTGATCGAGCTGAAAGCTGAAAACAATTTTCAAGCAAAGGATAGATTTATACGACTGTTATTGCAATGTTCTTTTCAATCTCGGAACTTAGTAGGTTTTGACCGTTCATAAAGATGTCTACGTCTTTATTTGATACCAGCTGTTCCCGAGCCCACTTCGTTGGGCATTTTTTTTTAGGTAATATATATCATATGACACTCACAAATAACGTGGCTTTCTATTGGTAAAATAATTTTCAAATTCGGTTCAGTATACCCAGAGATTACTCCTTACAACGTCACAAACTTTACCTCTTTATAATATTAGTATAAAAGTATAGACTAGCTGTTCCCGTGTCCACTTCGTTGGGCAATATATTTCTTGTAATATATAGCCTATGACACTCACAAATAACGTGGCTTTGTATTGGTAAAGAATTTTCAAATTACAACGTCACGAACTTTACCTCTTTATAATATCAGTATAGATTGCCTGAACAATATTGTTCAGGGTTATTTTTTTTATTGACGACACAAAAGCCTAGTTGGTAGTAACCCTGCTTACGAAACTAGCGGTCCTGGATTCAAATCCTGATAAGAGCAGATATTTGTATGATGAGCGCGAATATTTGTTCCTGAGTCTTGGATATATTCAATTGGGACTAGGTCAATTTGTGTGATCATCCCCTTATATTTATTTATTTACATACATACATACATAAACTCACGCCTTTATTCCCAGTTTGGGGTAGGCAGAGCTACAGAATTGCCAACAACTCTAAAAGCTTGTTGATAATTCTGTAATCACATTTTGCATAATCAGGCTAAGATGTTTACCAGTGTATTAGTGACAGGTTGCAAGCCCATCGCCTAACAGTACTACAAGCCTTTATTCCCTTAGTCGACTCTTACGACATCCACGGGAAGGCATGGAGTGGTACTATTCTAAGCCGGCAACCACACAGCTTTTTTACATTATAATTACTTATACCTTTCTGTTATGTCCTACTCTTTGTCTTATTTTTGCATGAACCCAAGCCCAGGCTAGGCCCTGGTATCCCGCATAGTCTTTTGCATACATCCATAATAATACTATAAATATGTTTGTTTGCTACACTTTCCCAGAAAAACTTATTCATCGATGTTAATGAAGTTCTGTTAGCTTGAATCCCAAAGATCATAATAGTAGTTTACGTGACGGTTGCGTAATGACAGGCATTACAACACTCGTGTGATCTATTATGAAACTCGCCTAATTACGCACAGTCTCGTACAATATTTTACACACATAATATAAGTACTTTAAGATGGGTTCAGAAGCCGAAAGGCAAATGATCAGCATTACTTTACCTGTGGTAGTAGGTGACAGCGATGACAGCTGTAACGTAATATTGAAATGACGTTATCGAATATTGTAAGGTAATGAGATCCAAATTTGGAACATCTTCCAAAATTAACAGCTGTCATCGCTGTCACCTACTACCACAGGTAATGCTGGTCATTGCCTACGGGTTTTGAACGCATAATAGAGGACTTATGATATGAGTGTAGATAAAATACTTTTCCGCCTAGATACAAAATTAAATATTCCGAGAGAATAGCGATACTCGACTTCTACGCAAACGGAGTCGTGGCAAAAGCTTGTTTTATATAGGTACAAAATATGTAGGTGTTTATGGGTAGAGGAATCCTGCCAATGGCCCACTGGAACTAGACCTCGTCACGTGCTAATATTGCAAACCAATGCGTGTATGTTTCTTTGGTTGGTTCTGTAGTGTAGGTAGATAGAGCTAGACCTGGCGACGAGGATGGGATACGAACCCAATCCAATGTGCTGTGCACGCGTCCCCATCCTCTTCGCCAGTTACTGTGTATTGGAAGAAAACAATGGCGGTTCATGCAAGTCTGTTTTATTACATACGTTTGACAGTACAAGATATCTATCTACCTACACTACAGGTTCAAGGCTTTGAGGGATCAAACAATACCAGTTCGATTGAGCAAACAGAATAAGAGGATGAGAATAGCATCGCAGCTTGGCTGCCGGCCAGAATTATGAAACACAACAGGCGAGTCAGCTGCGATTAAGATTTTTCCTGCTGGCTCCCGTTACGGGATATCGGATGGCTCTGCTTTTGTTTATTTTCGAATATCCTTGAGAAATGGATTTTTATTGCACTGGAAAACGAATGCGCATATTTTTATTCCCTGGCACAAAATGGAGTGGTTATTGAAGCCTTTGTCTGTTTTTCTGTGTCAGTTCAGTCCACTGTGATTGGCTAGGGCTTTTATGAGTGAACAGATTGTAATAAGATTTATTTGATTTGTAAAGTAACGTTTTTAAAAGAAGATTTCGCAATTAGACGAAGTTAATGCTACTTAAGACTCAATACAGTTTCTACTATAAAATGAAAATTATTCGATTAAGATAAATAAATATATATCAGGGGGAAATTTCACACTTTCTTAGCCCTAAAGTAAACTCTAACTCAACGACGCGTATAAAGAAAATACACACTTGAATACATAGAAAACATCCGAGATTGCGCTCATCACACAAATTGCCCGGGGATTGAACGCGGGACCGCTAACTTCGTAGGCAGGTCACTATTTATTTATTTATTTATTAAGGATTTCCAACAGATAATACATCCAACTTATGCTTATATCTATTTTAAACATCTAACTCGATGCTTACCCAATTATAGGAAACCACATCTTACGCCAGTAAATATATAAATTGAACAACGGCATACATTAAATCCTTGCTCTCAAATTAAACATTAGGTTAATATTAAATATTAATTATTCATTAAAATTTTTTAAATTTTAGTCACTATCAATAAGACTAACCATGTTGTCAGTGCAAACAGTGCTAACACTGAAACTTGACGATCTTAGCAGGTGAGATGTTTTAAGCGAATCAGCCGAGCACTAATTATTATTATTAAAAAATGCCCGCATTAGTTTAATGATGGTAGTACCTTGTGCAGGGTCCAACCGGATGCCTACCATCATCTTATCGTTTAACCTACCACCGAGCAGCTGAGCATTGTTGTGTTCCGGTCTGGATAAGACAAACGGTGAAATTACTAGCATATAGGCATTCATCTTAGTCCTCTGGATTGGCAAAGTATTTAGTCCTATGGCCGTATTAATAAACTAATCTCAACTCTAATGCTCGTCTCGAGATGCGTCAAAATGACAGTGTTCTATGGTTTGACGTTTACTTTGACGTATCTTGCGACGGGCATCTCAACCAAGATGAGTTTATTAATACGACCCTTAGAATTGTAGTGTTAAGAATTAATTTTGTCTATGGGCCTCAGATCTATCAGGTGGCCTGTGTGCTTAAAAAAAGAACAATTAACGAACACGCTTTCATATTCATGACACGTACCAATTTACTCGTAATCTTAAAGAAGAAACTGACTTAGTGACTGACTGACATCAACGCACAGCCCAAACCAATGGGTCTAGAGATTCCAAATTTGGCACGTAGTTTTTTTATGAGGCCTAGGGGTCCAGTAAGAAAGGATTTTTGGAAATTCATCACTTAAGGGGTTAAAATGGGGGGAGTAGGGGGACACTATTTCAACGCGTACAAAGTCGCAGGTGTCCTCTCCTAGTAATGCTACTTATAAGCTATAAATAATCTCGTTAAATTTATTTATATTTTAAAATCTTAACAGTCAACAAACCAGATTAATAAAATACTTCACCAATACAAAACGGCAACAAATTTATCGTCCTATATCCCTTAAATTCAGACATTTTAAATTTATACCGCGACATACAATCCGCCAATTCTATGTGACTTTGCATAAAAAGGGGAAAGGAATACAGAAGTGTAGCATTACCTTCATTGAAGGGTAGGGACGTGACGACCGCGATGCGGGAGCGGTGCGGGAGCGGCGCAGTAGCGATTTATCGCGTTTACGTGATCGCTGTCGCGATGGGACCAAGGAAATATAACCGGGATAACGAACGCGATATAATCGCTGCGTTATTGATAACAGACTTGACAAATCCCTCAAATCGGCTCATCTCTGCTAATCCAACGGCTATGTGCCTCGGGGAGATTCGTTTTTTAAATTGAGATAATGTATTCAGGGTATGAAAGAGATTGAAAGTCGTTTTAGATTTGAAATGAATGATTTTTGAATCTCATGCATGAAAAGATGTATGTACTTTTTACCTGACTGCGTCAGGGGGATTATGTTTTTCGGGCGTATGTATGTATGTATGTTTATCTCTCTGGAAACAAATACTCGCCTCACAAAAATATGTGCCCGTACTGGGAACCTGACCCAGGACCGCTAGGGCAAGGATCAAGAGCTGATAACTCTTAACTTTCCAACAGAATTTCATGAGACTCCTATGAGTTCGCGACTGATGCGTATCCGAGTGAGTCGCTCGCGCGCTTTCGTTCAGCATCTTCTGGCGGGGCAAGATTGACCAAAAGCCTAAAAAAAACCGGACAAGCCGGACTTGGACACGACTGTAAAAAACCGGGCAAGAGCATGTCTGACCACGCTCAGTGTAGGGTTCCGAAGCCGAAGCCGAGGTTACTACACAAATACCATCTCGAAAAACAACAAGTATGAACTAATTCTCTATTTCAAGTTATTTGGAGCTGTCTTAGATGATTTTAGTAGGTAGGAGCATACATTTTGACATGTAATGCAAACTTATATTGTAATCTTTTTCATGAAATTAATAAACTAAACTAAACTATAAACATTTTAGTCGCCTGTATCTCAGAATCCAATAGAGTCTACTTAGTCGAGATAGTTTTTCTTTAAAATTCGTTATATGTGCTTTTATCTAAGATATTTTTCATATTATGAGTATTTGTAGTTTTGGCTGTAAGGGTGCGGGGGCACTTGACTCAAAAATTAGCGCTTTAAAGCTTAATATTTCACAAACGGATCCCTTAATCGAAAACTTGTTTTCACAAACCCGCAATATCTTTGAAAAAACCGATCGAACGACACACCACACTATGCGGTAGACGAGAAAAAAAAACATCCCCACGTTATGTGTAAGGGAGCCACATAACAAAAAAAAAAACAAGATTTTATTTTACCTATTAGTTAGCGTGACTAATATGTATATTCTTGCCAAATTACACCTTTCTAGTACTAAAAGACTCTGAGCTATACTGCGGACGGACAGACGGATGGACGGACATGGTGAAACTATAAGGGTTCCTAGTTTGACTACGGAACCCTAAAAAGCCGGATACCTGGCAAACCTATTCACGCTAATAATATTAGCTAAGACAGCTCCTTGCTCCTTGCACCTATAGATTACGGTGCCTCAGGCATTGCAAGCAAACAGCTGATTGTTTGGTTATCGAGGCGCCACCTGGCGGCTACCACAGTCGTTAATCCTGCCTTGCCTGCTAACCTAACTAACCGGCCACTAATACATGGATTCACTTTGCAAACACCTTATCCTTGCAGGCTATTACTCAACTAAGTTGCCTGCCCAAGTTCGATCAACACAATTTTGTAGATATATTGCTCACTTATTAGTATTGGATCCGAATAGGAGACGACCTTCACCTATCTGTTTATTCGATAAAAAGTATTTTATATCATGCTAAGTAATGTTTATACTAAGTTGACTGGAAAATTTCGGTCCAGTCCTTATATGATTTAAAAAAAACTGAAAATGAACTTTTTTTAAATTGCTATTTCTTGTTTAATAGACTAATTACATACTAATCGAAAGAATATGTAAACGTTAGGTTGTCAATTTTTTCCCATCTTAACTATTCGGTAGGTAGATAAGTCGGTACTAAAAATTTGCACTAAACATAACGTTTGCATATTCTATAGGCTTCATGCTTTCGATTAGTATGTAATTGGTCTATTGGCCTCGTGTGGTTGCCGAGTTAGAATAGTGCCACTCCATGTCTTCCCGTGGATGTCGTAAGAGACGACTAAGGGAATAAAGGCTTGTAGTACTGTTAGGCGATGGGCTTGCAACCTGTCACTAATACGCTGGTAAACATCCTAGCCTAATTTGTGCAAATTGTGGTTATAGAATTATCAACAAGTTTTTAGAGATGTTTGTAATTCTGTAGCTCTGCCTACCCCACCCTGGGAACGAAGGCGTGAGATTATGTATGTATGTGGTCTATTAAACAAGCAATTGCAATTTAAAAACAAAAAATCATTTTCAGTTTTTTTTTAATCATATAAGGACTGGACTGAAACTTTCCAGTCAACCTATTATAAATATATTGCTTAGCATATTAAATTTGATATAAAATACTTTTTATCGGATAAACAGCTAGGTGAAGGTTATCTCCTATTTGGATCTTAGACCATATAGAGAGAATTAACTCTGATAGTGCAATTAGTTAACTGTTTCAGATTTTAACGTAACTTTTTACAAGTTTTCATTTCACTTGTTCGTAGTAAGTATCTAAGTAAGTTGTCCGCTTCAAATCTTGCAAGTTAATTTTGAATCAGTTCTCGTTAATGGAATGGGCTGGAATTTGAACCACTTGTGGAAATCCAATGACAATGCAATATGATGGTATCTAAGAGCTGATCTGATGATGGAGTCGGAAGGTGGTGACAGGATCTCCGCTATACGTAACGTAGACCCACTGCGTTGAGACTCATTAGTATAGTTTTGATAAGCAAATAATGATTTGGCAAAAAAAAAAGGTCAAGTGCGACTTGGACTCGCGCACCAAGGGTTTTGTACAGCCGCGCAATAGGTATTATTATATTCCCTTTTGAATTCGATTTGGGATTTGATCAGCGCGAGACCAACTTATACTTAGCAATTTTTTGTATTTGTTGTTTTTCTTTTAGGTATGTACTTATAATCATAAATTTTGACGCTCGTATATTTTACCGTTTTACGATACAGAAAAAATAAATACGTTTAAAAAAAACTTCTTTTATGGGGACCCCATGATTGATTATTCCACTTCCTTTATTTTCTATATTTGTTAGTAATTAAACCCGCCGTAATATTAACACATCGCACCTTCAGAACAATAGTGACCTAATTCAAAATTTCAGCTTAAAAACTTCAAGCCATAAATTTACTATTATAGAGACCCAATTCGAAATTTAAAATTTCTGAATTAGGTCACTATTGTTCTGAAGGTACGATATATTCTAAAAAAAAACAACCCGCACGCCTTTCGCGTAACAACACTCGCAATCACAATCGTTATCATTTTGAAAATCGAAGGCTTGTCTGCGTACAAAATGAAACCAATTGTTTTGATGTGAAGCCGATCGCGATTATCTATTACAGTTCAAAATATACAGCTGTTTAAAATTATCTGCTTTACCAGCCGATATAATATTTCTCTAGTAACAGCTATAAAGGCTTATCTTAATAAATTGTTTTTTTTGTTAAATTATTAATTCTTTAACTTTTAATTAGTTAAACAACTACACTCTAAAAAATTAGAGCCAACAAAGAGAGATTTTCACTTAGTTGACATAAAATGAATACAATAGTTAAGATATTAGTTATCTAAACCAAAACTGATAGTAACAAACAGCAATTTCTTTAGTGATTCAACTAACATCTTAGTTGATGTATCTAACGGCTTAGTTGGTGTATCTATCGTCTTGTCAGGCTCGTATGGGATCAAGACGCTTATGCACAACAATCACAATCTTGTTACAAGCGACCAATTATTTTTTTCAGTGTACTCAAAAAAGTTTTACTTGTAATTATCTACTACTACACTACATCGATACCTACACTTACACCTACACTTCATACCTACTAGGAGGCCTCAACCACTATGTACTTTCCACCTTTGTTCTTACCGAATAAATGATTTTGATTTATTTTTTTTGATCGATGCCAAATTCAATGCAAACTCACTATATTCCAGATAAAAAGCTACCAACCCAATAAAACCTTTCCACACCATTCCATCCTGACCATAAAGGTGCAGATTCACGGGACGAGTGGTGCTCGCGATAAGGGCGCTAATAGTAGAGTCGTCGAGCGCTCGGTCAACACGGCAGCGCACGCGACCGCCAAGCCGCTAGCCGCGGCAATAACGAAGAAGGCTGCTAACTGTATAGTAAGGGTACAAGCATTTTAAATTTAATCTGGTTTCACATAGAGTATGGAATCCTTTGACTATTACATTGCAGTTAGCGTCCCTCTTTGGAATTACGCCGGCAAGCGCCTTAATAATCGATTGCCAGTTTTACGTAAAGGGGAAAAAGTGCAGTTTCTTTTTCTGTGTGAAGTGGTTAACAGTTTAAGATATAATAGTCATCGGCTTCGTTTCTGAGGAAATCGAATGAAGTTAAATAAATAAATATCGAGGGAAAATCACACACAAATTGACCCAGTTCAAAACTAAATCTTTTACTATGACTACTTGAAAAAGATAAACTTACTTTTACAGGCAAACTAGAGACCCGCCCTCGCTTCGCTTCGGTTTATATGACTTTTCTGTAACACCCGTACATAAATCAGAATGTGTCATACATTTAAACCTTCCTCTTGAATCACTCTATCTACTCTGCCCTCCTTAGAAAAAAGGGCGTATGTCTCATAGAACCACGCATGTATTAGTGACCTTATATCATTATAATTAAGGTTTAATTTTCTTTGACTAACAAATTACGCATGCGTCCTTTTTATTTAGGAGGGCAGTACTGCTGAAAACTGAATTAAAATCCGTTGAGTAGTTTAAAAGATCGAAGCGAACAGACAGCGGAAGCAACTTTGTTTAATACTATGTACCTAAAGAAGATAAATCAATATCAGGCAGGGTAGGGGACAATCTCACATGAGTTGCTCTAATCCTATGTAAAGAAAGCAGATACATACTTAAATACCTACCTACGGCATGCAGCAGTCTTCGCATTGTTTTGTTTCGGTGTGGGCATACGACTACCGGTGAAATTACTAGCATAGAGGCATTCCTCAGGATTGCCAACACATTTGCAGTCTTAGGATTGCAGTCTTTAGATTGCAGTCTTGAGAATGCAAATGTCTATGGGTTACAGATCCCACTTACCGTCAGGTGGCTTTTTTGTTCGTATGCCTTCTCCATTCCATAAAAAATATACATAGACAACATCCAAGACTCAGAAACAAAATATTCGTGCTTATTACACTAATATCTGCCCTAACTGGGATTTTGAACCTAGGACCGCTAGCTTCGAAGGCAGGGTCACTACCAACTAGGCTAATATGTCGTCAAACGCTGTCAGATGCGAGCAAATATGTTAATCAAATTCCCCCGTGTTTGGGATACCTTAAAAGCGGAACAGCGAAATGCAATTTTAATATTTAGAGATGAGAGTGTCATTTGATCCACCTGCGGCCCTGGTATGGTTACGTTTATCGCGTGACAAAATGTGGATAAAGCATCCGTCACTCTCATACTCATATACGTGTCAAAAAGCGGCCAAGTGCGAGTCGGACTCGCCCATGAAGGGTTCCGTGAAAGGTAAATTGCGATTTACGATTTATGACGTATTAAAAAAAAACTACTTACTAGATCTCGTTCAAACCAATTGTCGGTGGAAGTTTGCATGGTAATGTACATCATATATATTTTTTAGTTTTATCATTCTCTTATTTTAGAAGTTACAGGGGGGGGACACATTGTACCACTTTGGAAGTGTCTCTCGCGCAAAACTAATCAGTTTAGAAAAAAAAAGATATTAGAAATCTCAATATCATTTTTGAAGACCTATCCATAGATAACCCAGACGTATGGGTTTGATGAAAAAAATATTTTTGAGTTTCAGTTCTAAGTATGGGGAACTGCCAAAATTTATTGTTTTTTTTCTATTTTTGTGTGAAAGTCTTAATGCGGTTCACAGAATACATCTACTTACCAGGTTTCAACAGTATAGTTCTTAAAGTTTCGGAAAAAAGTGGCTGTGACATACGGACGGACAGACAGACGGACAGACATGACGAATCCATAAGGGTTCCGTTTTTTGCCATTTGGCTACGGAACCCTAAAAATAGACGGATGTTTTATACACATTTTGTCACGCGATAAACGCAGCATTTTATTAGGCCACCTAATTTGTTTTTGACGATTTGGTTACTAATAATGATTATAATAGCTAAGTGTTATATAACATACTTATCTTTTTTAACATAAAGCAAAGGTTTTGTACTTGTTTATTCTTCTTAAAGAATAAGAAGAAAAAACAATGACAAGAGCGAAGTAATTGAAATAAATTTAAAATTTAAATGTAGGTACTATTTTTCGTTCTATTTTATATAATATCAACAATAGTTATTACATACTTCATGAAACGTATACAAAAATAGCAAAAAGTTTTTTAAAAATAAACAAATAAATTGAATTGAAAAACGCAGCGTATTTTAAACGACATTGATTCAGTTAGATCGACGTAACAAGCATTTTATTTTATCCAAAGCAATTTCAATAGATTCTAAATCCGTAACGTAAAATTGATTCCAACAAATCGTATCGTAACTTTTTAGATGTCAATACCATTTCAATAATCGTTAAATCCAGTCAGCGTTAACCACGTATTTTATCGTGATAATAAATTTGTCACACAATAAAAGCATTTGTATTGATTTTTGGTCGGTTTGGAATGGCCGCTAATGAAAAATGACTGCTTATTGAAGCAATGGAGCTGTATTTAAAAAGAAATAGGAATTCCTAAAAATTAGGGTAATGATAACATGACAGTTTATGTACCAGTAGGTATGTAAAGGTTTGTGTATATTTGTATTCATGTCGAATTTGTAGTTGGTCCGAACTAAAAAACTTTTCTTTTGAGGTACGAAACCCAAAAATTAACAAACTTAGTAGAATGATGGCGCTAACTCCAATGTAGATACAACCCATACAGTTGAAAAATATTTAGGGTAATAATGGATGCTATTATAACCTACTAAACTTATAATTCAAACTTATAATGTCATAATACACTGTATAATCAGACATTTAATAATAAGGTCACGCGGCGAGCACAACATACTCGTATAAAACTAACGAGACTTTTGATACGTTAATATAGCCAGATAAAGTTGCGCAATTCAGTTCGGATCGGTACGAGTATAAGAGCAAATTGCCACTATTTTTAGCGCAGCGTTTTTATTACTGGCCAGTTACGATGCATTCTCGATGTGTAAAATTGTGCTGTTATTGACTTGTTCCATGAAAGTTGATGTAGGTTAATTATGCAATGTTTCCATAGAATAGGAAGCATAAATAATCAGGACTATAAGATGAACTTTTCATCAGTTTTCTTTCTCTAGGTTTATATAACGTATTACTTAAGAGGAAAATAAACAAAAGTCAGTGGTATTTTCTTCAACTGTCACGGTCACAAAGATAAAGAAAGAAATTCTAATACACTATGAATACCAAATATTCAAAAGGTAAAAAAAGGCAAACGTAAGGAACGTCTTGTATTCATTTTATCGTTTTGTTTGTATGTTTTCTCTTTAATGGGAACACAGTTGATTACAGCTCACAAGTCACAATACGAAGTGGTTTTCATAATTTAGGTAAAGTCAAAATTGCCAACTTCCACACTATATCTTTTTCAAATTGTTCATACCGTTTACCTTTGACTAGTCTTTCAACGTCACTGAAATAGGTTTTAGAAATGCTTGACTTACGTGGAAATAGGCGCGGCATATCGCTTGCAGAACCGATGGTGATGCGGTCGAAGACTTCTGGAGTGGCGTCCGCGTACCAGAAGAGGCAGTGTTAGTAGGCCATCACGGTGGACTGCCGACGTGGCTAAATTGCAGAGAACTATTGGATTCAAGCGGTGCAAGACTGGTCCTTGGCAAGCTTTGGAGGAGGCCTATGTCCAGCAGAGGCCGTCTTTCGGCTAGAATGATGATCATGACGAGTCTTTTAATACTTAACAAATAACGCTTAACAAATATAATAATTGTATAGTCACAGTAAGAAAAGGTTCGTCACTTTTCGACTCTATTTCAAGGCTATTAAGGTCCAAAAGTGACGAATCTTTTCTTACCATGATGGAAGTCGGCAATCTTTACAGATCTGTGCATTATCTACATTAAAATAACTAAATATTGTAATACCTATTGATCTAATTGCCCTTTCTCAAGGTTTTAAAATCATTGAATCGCAAGTGCCATTGAAACTTTTAAACCGTTAAACATACCCTTTCGTTTTATTACGTCGTAGTTACTGGAATGATATTCCTGAACTCGATTAATCCAATTTGTTCTATCCTGCTTTTAATTTCAAACAACTCCGCTTAGTTTGTTGTAAACTAAAACCATCGCAAGTCAAGCCCGTAATTAAGTGGAACGGAACATAATCCGTTCCGCTGTTATTATTCTGAGCAAACATAGATTAAAATTATTGTTTAGTTTAGTTTAGTTTAGTTTATTTATTCATCAATGTAGTATTACAATATTAATTGCATTGCATGTCAAAATATATAAAAATTGCATTGAGAACGTCAACATTAAACCTTATTGAAGAGGCAGGCATAGGTAAAATTATACTTTGTGCATTACCATATTCACAAAATATGCCATACAATTATAATAATAAAATAGCATACTTAAATTCTTTAATGTATAATGCTATATGTCATAATAGTAAATATCATTTCTTCGACTTAAATAAATTTATTAAGCACCTCACGCTAACATCTGAAAAAATTCATTTGCCAAAGAAATATATTTTGACTTTGGTAGAACTTTTGGCTTTTAATATAGAACCAAATAGATATAACAGTGGTACAAATTCCATTCCTAATCATTTAAACTAAAGTATAGGACAGCGGAAACACCTTTGAGTATAAATATAGTTCATCAAAATATTCAAGGGTTTTCCAGCAAAGAATTAGAAGTAGGATTATTTTTAGATACTGAGAATGTACACATTATGTGTATTACTGAACATTGGCTTAGACCAGATCAATTAATTTTTGATTTCGTTAATTTTAAATTAGTTAGTTTTTTTGCCAGAAAATCCGCCATTCATGGTGGTTCGTTAATAATTGTTAAAAGTACCATTAAATCCAAAGAAAGGAAAGATATTGTTAGGCTATCCATAGAGAGGCTTGTAGAAATCTCATGCATAGAATTAGAAAATTACATAATTATCTGTGTTTACAGACCACCGTCAGCTGATTTTAGCACATTTGAATCCAGTATGGAAAATGTGTTAAAATTAGTATGTAAAACCCAAAAGCATGTTATTGTCTGTGGAGATTTTAATGTTAATTTACTGGAATCTTCAAATAATACTATTAGGATCTTAAGTTTATTTAAATCTTTTAACTTAGGTAATTTGTTCTTTGAACCTACACGGATAGGAGTTTCAAGTGCTACCTGTTTAGACAATATTTATTGTAATTGCGAGTGTTTGGATAAGGAAATATTTAATTGCTTTAATTCTGATCATAGTGGCCAGAAGGCTTCTTTTTTAAATGATTTTCATCAGGAACCGCAGGCAATAACATACAGACCCATAACTAGCAATCGTTTAGAATTATTCAAAAATAAAGTTGAGAGCAATCTCTGTGGGTTATCCTTTTCAAATAATGATTCAAATAGTATTTATAAAGATTTGTTTGATGTAATTCTTCATCAATTTAACAACAATTTTAAGATGAAAACTGTTTCTGGGTCAAAAACTAAGTTTAGTGAATGGGCTACTGTAGGCATCCATAGAAGTAGAAATAGGCTTTATGAACTATATAGAGAGAGGGAGGAGAACAAGAATGCTGACTTCTTAGTTTACGTTAAGAATTATTCGAGGACCTTCAAGCGAGTTTGCTTAACTGCTAAGTCAAACTTTTTAAGTCTTAAACTCAAAGCTTCTGATAATAAGGTAAAAACGGTGTGGAAAATTATAAATAGAGAAACGGGTAAATCTAAAACTCGTGATAATCAAGTCACCCTAAACAAGGGTGACAAACAAATCACGTCAAACAAAGACGTGGCCTTAGCGTTCGAAGATTATTTCTCCACTATAGCTATTAATACAACGAAATGTCTTCAATCATCTGCGATTGTAGCTCAAAAACTACTTTGTTCTAATGTTACTAAATGTAATGTAACCTTTGATTTTAGCCATGTAGATTCAATTTCTATTGTTAAGGTATTTAAATCGCTTAGTTTAAAAAAAACTGAGGATTTATGGGGAGCGTCAGTTAAAGTGATCCATCATGTCATAGATATAATTGCACCTCACTTAGCTTTAATCTACAATAATTGCATTTCAGAGGGGGTTTTTCCAAATCTTATGAAATATAGTAAAGTCATACCACTTTTTAAATCGGGCGACATGTGTGATTTAACGAATTTCCGTCCCATTTCTATTCTACCGGTTTTAAGTAAAGTTTTTGAGAAGTTAATGTTACAAGATATGTTAGGTCACTTCAATAGAAATAAACTGCTTAACAGTAATCAGTTCGGCTTCACCAGAGGACGATCCACAACTGATGCAGCATCTGTACTCATTAAATATATATACAATATTTGGGAGAAATCCTGTGATGCAATAGGAATTTTTTGTGACCTTTCCAAAGCTTTCGATTGCGTAGATCATGCGACTCTTATATTAAAATTAGAACATTATGGTCTGTCAAATAATTCTCTAAATCTTATGTCTTCATATCTTAGCGATAGAACACAAACGGTTGTTGTAAACCAAACACAGTCCATTGGAGCAACTGTTAAATTAGGTGTGCCTCAGGGCTCTATATTAGGTCCTTTCTTATTTCTGGTCTATATAAATGACTTACCACCCACGGTAGATAACCTTTGTGATATTGTGCTATTTGCTGATGATACTTCATTAATTTTCAAGGTGGACCGAAAATCCGTCGATTACAGTAGGATAAACGCCACGCTGGTTAAAGTACTTAATTGGTTTACTATTAACAATTTGCTACTTAACGCTAAGAAAACTAAATGTGTTAGGTTCGTTTTGCCTAATGTTAGACCGGTAAAATCTAGTATATTTCTAAATGATGAGTGTTTGGAGATGGTGGACAAGGCGCTTTTCTTAGGGATAACTATAGACAAAAACTTGCAATGGAGTCCCCATATAGCAGTACTAGCAGGTAAATTAAGTTCGGCAGCTTATGCTGTTAGGAAAATCAGGCAACTTACCAATGTTGAGACAGCTCGCTTAGTTTATTATAGTTATTTTCATAGTGTTATGTCGTACGGTATTCTGGTTTGGGGAAAAGCTGCTGACATACAGACTATATTCGTGTTACAAAAAAGAGCCATTCGTTCCATATATAACCTAAACTCCCGTGATTCCTTAAGATTACTATTTAAAGAAATTAGTATTTTGACAGTAGCGTCACAATTTATTTATGAGAATATTATTTATGTCATTAAAAATCAAGACTCTTTTGTTAAGAATTGTGATATACATAATTTGAATACAAGAAATAAAAATAAA
This sequence comes from Acleris literana, assembly GCA_946894065.1. Taxonomy (NCBI): domain Eukaryota; kingdom Metazoa; phylum Arthropoda; class Insecta; order Lepidoptera; family Tortricidae; genus Acleris; species Acleris literana. The sequence continues at coordinate 24,502,623 of OX335671.1, read as the reverse complement.
ATTGCTATTAAAAAATTTCGTGTCCGTAAGGTATATAAATCATTTGTTGGTCAATGCATTCATTTCTATAATAAATTACCTGACGAAGTTTTAAAGTTATCATTTCCAGCACTTAAAAATTACTTGAAAAAGTCGTTGATGTCGAAAGCTTATTATAGGGTCGAGGACTATCTAACAGATAAAAATGCTTGGCCTAAATTAAACACCTAAATAACTTAGTAATAGCTTAGTCAGGAAAATATCTAAACATTGTAGGTATAATTATTGTCTAGGGGACACGGTTTCTGTAGGAGAATGTATCAAAACTATGTGGTTGTTTTGCACCGTCATGGGTAAGTATATGTATACTATTATTATTACAATTTAAGAGTTCAACTGAACATACTGAGTTTTGACACATTTTCCTGCTCAACTACGCATGATATATATATTTTAATGTTAAATTCATTGTTTTATATAATGCTAGGTTAAGTTCTATAATTGTATAAGTAATTTTTAAAAAAAACGACTGACTGTTGAGTTTCTTGCGGCGTTTCTTCTCAGCAGTGGTCTCTTGCGAAGCGCTGGTAGATTTTTGACGTGTAAAAGTGCCCGTGCGGCCTACTTACTGAATAAACATCTTTTATCTTTTTTTTATCTTTTAACAACACATACCAATGATCACAAAATACAAAACTAATAACGATGACTTTTGAAACCTTTAAGAGATGAACTTTATATTATTAAAGGCCAGTAACGCATCTGCAATTCTTCTTTTGGTGCTGCAGGTGAACAACTTGCTTGTTTTCCTTCTTTTGCATTAAAAAAAGCCATTTTAAATAATTAAAGAATGAATAAACGAGACGTAGAAGTCGACTTTCATCATCCTTCGCATTATATCAGCCAAAAGGCGCCTACTATTGGACATAGGCTTCTGCCAAGGAATGCCGGAATGTTCCTGCATTCAACAAATTCCTGTTACTGATATTCATATCGACTGCTGGAGAAATAATGATCAGATAGTCTAGATGAAGTGACGCTATTAAGAATTCTCGAGAAATTTCCTACTATTGTGTGTTATTCTCAAAAAATCTAGAGAAGTTTTCGGAACACTACATCTTCTGTGCTACGGCAGCTCAACAGGGCCTCTTCAATACTCTTCATGGACCAAAGTCCCTTTATAGTTGAGGTCTTTACTGGTGTTAGGACCTTGTTCATTGATAGTAAGACCTTCTGCAGGGTATGTTTAGATTGCTACTGCCATTGTAGCCACTAAATTGCCACCAAATGACTAGCATAGAGGCGTTATATCTTACTCAAAGTTTTCGATTGCGAATTTGCAAAATTGAGATCAAAAATATTCATGAACCTCTGACACCATTTACGATCAGATGACCTGTGCGCTCGTTTCCCTTTTCCTTTGAAAATGCTTCTTCAATGTTGTTGTTTGGTTACAGGAGGAGGTTCGGGAAAACCTGACAGTTAGTTCAATGAGCTTCGTGCCCACGCTAGAAGACGACGGCAAAGCCATCACCTGCCGAGCTGAGAACCCAAATGTGACGGCGCTTCATCTTGAGACGTCTTGGACCATTAGTGTTGTCTGTAAGTATTCTGCCGTAATACCAAAGAAGGCCCAACGTCCTAAAGGAGGGTCGGCAAATTGCCCTAATGACCAATAAGGACAAGCGATATATCACCGGATAGGTAATTCTAAGTTGTAAAACTATTACTATGGCAGGTAGTTCGGAATCTTTGTGTGAAATAAGTTATCGCCATGCAAAGACGGCGGTATTTCATAGTAATTATGCTAAAGTCGTCTATGTAGGCGTCCCGATGTTCCAGATGTAAAAAAAAAACTCACTGTTATTTGAGGTTTCCTGCTACACGAAATTGTTGTAGAATTAAAAAGGATATCCGATGATATAGTGCTTATTGTTATTGGTTTCTAGGCTAGCGTTCATACATTTTTGCCCATTCTCCTTTAGGACATTTGTCAAAGTGACTTTTGACTTTAGTCGACCGACACAAGATTCTTTTTCGAAATTTGACGTGGGTCTTACGAGGATAGTAGTTGAAGCATTTTATACTCTATGTGTAACCACATAAAATTTAAAATGATTATACTAAAACTGCCTTCAGAACGTTTTTGGACTAGAATATAATAAAAAAAATGCGGAGTAAAATTAATAATACATTGATTGATCAGCCCCCTATATCAACATCCTGACAAGGACAGGTGACAGGTGACATTTCAGTATACATAGCGCAGCTTATATGAAACCCAGTTTATAATATGTCATCAGCGTGTTAACTTTGCAATGTATACCGAGTTGGTACCGACACTCATCATAGAACTCATCATCTCGCAGAATTTCCGGTTCATAGAAAGCTATTTTCTGCTGAACCCGTGTTGATTTCAGACTAATCTGCACACAGAGTTATCTAAATTCTACATGGCTTTTTGTTGGATTAATATTTTTATTCAACTTATTATTGTTAGACATGAATGGTGTAAAAACTATTTTTTTTAATGATTTTTTACCACGAAGCAATTATCATATAAAATATTTAGTATTTTTACATTATACGTTCTGATTTAAAAAGCAGTTCTTTGTTCAGTTGAAAATGTCCATAAAAATACTCATTCGACTTTAGGAAACATATCTATTTTAATCGAAGTTGAAATAGAAATCATGAAACGGAATGAACAAATATTGCCTACAACAAAAGCTACGTAAATAAAAATTCTATTTTTATTCACAAAATGCTGCCTATTATAAAGTCACATTAAAAACGGGTACATTTACGAAAAGATCACAGATTTTGAAAGATAAGCTTTTTACATAACATCGTGCTCGCAGATAGAATTCACGGCTTTGGATAATCTGGTATCAAAAGTTCGGTATTGCTGTTTATTGAAATTATGAATAAATTTCAATAAACAGCAAATCGGGATTTTAATATGCACAATTGTTCTCAAGTTTTGTAAGACAATGAGCTTGCTATTGTGTAAAAATATTAGTTATTCATTTTGAAAGCTTACAAGAACGTCTTTAATCTTACTAATCAATTCTAATATTTTAGTAAGTAACTCTGTCTGTTTGTCAGAGTGTCTGTTACCCTTGCACGGCTAAACCGATTTCGATCATATTTGGTACACACATACCTTTTACACTGGATAGTTAGACAGTTCCCATAAAAAAACTACACGTTAGACGAAGGTCACATAACTAGAAGAGTCATGAGAATTCATGTTGATGGATATAGGGGTAGAGGAAGACCAAAAAAGGTGTAGATGGACTGTGTGAAGAATGATATGTCTATGAAAGGTGATGTGAATACTGAGTTAACAGTAGATAGAGGAGAGTGGAAGAAGAAGACCAGGTTGTGTCGACCCCGCTTAGTGTGGGATAAGGGCAGGAGAATGATGAGTTACACAGTTCCCGAGATAATTGCGAAAAACGATCTCATGGACGGGGAGTCGCGAGCAACAGCATGTATTACAAATCTGTTTAATAGTTTTTTTCCAACGCCTCTGCCTATCGCTGTTGAATTTAGTGCAAAGACAATTAAGTTGTGGTTTTAGGAGACAGGGGTACTTTAAAAGCCAGAAAATAGAGCCATTCCCGAAGGAACACCAGTAAATAACTTCTACTCGGATGCAATCGCGGAAAATCTAGTATTTCATATTCAAAGTATGTAGAAAACGCCCGTGATATTTATTTTAAACGTGTATACTTCAGCCATTCATCGATAATGTACATTATCTTCTGGATCTGGATAAACATCTTAGCCTAATTGTGCAAAATGTGGTTACAGAATTATCAACAAGTTTTTAGAGTTGTTGGTAATTCTGTAGCTCTGCTTACCGCACTCTGGGAATGAAGGCGTGAGTTTATGTATGTATGTATGTGTCTTCTGGATCTACCTATAAATCCAAAAAAATACTCTTCGTGTACAGTCAGATAAATAGGTATCCAATTGCTGTAATAAATGTCATAATTGCTTGTTAGATCCGCCGGTGGTTCGGCTGCGCCTGGGCAGTACGCTAGCGGGCGGAGACATCAAAGAGGGAGACGACGTGTACTTCGAGTGCCACGTCCACGCTAATCCACCAGCGAGGAAACTGTCCTGGCTTCATGATGTAAGTGTTTTCAAAGCATTATTGAATTTTATGATCGGTTTTTTTGTGGCATAAAAAATATAGACCACCTGATGGTAAGTGGGATCTAAGAGCCATAGACTTTTGCATTTTTAAGCTGCAATGCAATTCTAAAATAGCTAATGCGTTGCCAACCCTGAAAAATAAAATGGAATGCCTCTATGCTATTAATTTCATAGGCTCAATTATCCCTACACCTGATACACAACAATAAGAACACTGCTGTTTCGTTTTGAATACTTTGGAGGGCAAAGTTGAGGTAAAAAGATGTAGAGGTGGACATAGGATTACTTACTTCAGCCAAATAAGACAGAAGGACAATGTCGTTCGTTGTATCAGGTGAAAAAGCTGGCAGAGAAAAGGGGAAAGTAGCAATTACTCCACCGAAAAGACCCTAGTTCTTAAGTTAAATGACGAAAGAAGGAATACTTGTCTCATGTACAACTAATAATTATGATTTTTAATAATAATATTTTTCACGTCGCAAAACAACTCAACCAATGTTGTATGTACCTTCACCTAAGTTTTAGGCTTGATTATTTATTTATTTAATTAAACTTTATTACACAATACACAAAGTAGGTACAAATGGCGGACTTAATGCCTTAAGGCATTCTCTACCAGTCAACCAATGGGCTAAACAGAAACAATTTAAGGTTGGTGCTGACAAGGAAATAATAAAAATGAAATTTTAGTTACAAAGAAACTAATAATAAATACGAAAAAAATATGCTTTTAATGACACAATGCAATCAAGATAATCATTATAATCATTATAAATAAAAATAAATAGTACATACATAATTTATGTAACTTTAATACACATAATACATACCCACTATTTGATGGATTATTTCTCCACATTTTGTATACTAAAAATATATTTTTCACTTCTCATGCTCTTAAAATATTACTTTAGTCTCTGCACATCGGGACTAAAGCTTGTTATTAAAAAAATTGCAAAAATATTTAAAAAAGATTTAATTTCGTGAAACACGATTAATAATTACGAACATGAATATATTTTGATTTTGAATTTGAATTTGAATTTGAATTTAATTATATTCAGGGTGAATTCATTTTATTATGCATGGTGCAATTAGCATTAAAATAGTTTTCAAGTTTGAACCTGTTGGCTAAATATGAAAGCATTTAAAGCGGCACTGTACAAAAAAATAATAAAAGAAAAGAAAAAACCGTGGAACAAATTAGTGTGGCGAGAATCCCAATAAATAATTCGTGTGCGGTGTACGCGTTCGAGACATGCAGTGTGCACCGCCTGCAGCCGGCCGGAGAGATAAGCGAGCAGCCTACGTGCAGCGCCCGCGCCGCGGCGCGCCAGTACGAGCCAGACCCTTTCGACGGACACACGTACTACTTTTCCTTAGCCGCATAACGCTCTCGCCTACGCACAGGCAACATCTCCGCGAATTTAAATTGTATCGTTTCATTTTCCTTCTCAAAGTAATATTTATCATAACTTTCCTTATCTGCATTACATCTATAGTAATTTCTTCCGTCTTCGTGTTTCCTTCAGACTCCTGCAACCTTCTACTGATTCATTAATAAGATAGCACAGATTTCGCTATACTGGTGACCCCGACGTGATCGTCATCTTACATTGGTGACCCTCGACAATGGACAATTACGCAACCTGACGACCTTCAAGCACTATGACGCAGTTTCACAGCAAGCCAGACAACCCGCACTGTGCACCACTAGCATTCTGTCATATCTCTATGCCTGGTGTCTACAGTGTGCACACTAATCTCACTCAACAACGCGACTCACTGCGTCCTACTACGAGTACTTCACGAGCAGGTACACGACTCACTGTGTACTCCACTCACTCCTCTTCTCCTGCCACGCTCGCCAACGCGGAGCACTACTGGAGACATCCACTACTGGCACTTGCAAGCGGCAATTCAACGCACAGACTGCACGTCATCACCATCAACCTCCGGTCTCAAAGGGGGGCTGGTGTGGCGACCTAGCGACATCTAACGGCAACTTGTATTAACCAACTCGCTACCTCGCTAGCGCCACCAACGTCAGACAGCGCAACTTAAGTGTTCTACAACGCGCTAACGAAGTTTCTCGAGTCAGATGACATAATTATACAACTTCCAACTTCATTCCAATGGACTTCGGTCCCCAGGCATAACACCCGCCTGGAGAGAGATCTCTCTATTGTCGTCTCTTCCTACATTGGTGACCCCGACGTGATCGTCATCCCACATTAGTAAGAAACTTTCTTATTATTAATAGGTATTGTAGTTTTGTAAAGAACGTCGTCAGTGCCGGATTGAGCAAGCACGGGGTCCGTAGCAGATTCTATAAAGAGACCCCGGTTCGCTTTAGGTTACAGGTTGTGGCGGGCTCTTTTCTGCAATTGGGCGACTTAGATATGCGCCTATTTTGTGTGGGGGTTTGTTTTAGGTTATTCTAATGGAGAATATCGACTGGATTATTCATCCTATCGTCAACTCTGATGGATATGAGTACACGCATACTGATGTAAGTACCAAAACAGGAGAATAGCGGGCTTTACACGTAAAGATCGGACCGCGGGTAACGCCACGCGCCATTCCAATCTTCGCTCCGAACCGTACATTTTTACTATTTTACTATTACAGTTGCATTTACACGTAAGTACGGGTCAGCAAGAAGATTGGAATGGCGCGTGGCGTTTCCCGCGATCCGAACTCTACGTGTACAGGCCGCTTTTTTAGAGGTTAGACGTGGGTGCGCGGGGCCACCCAATGCGCGGGGCCCGTAGCATTTGCTACTCTTGCTACGTAGCTAATCCGGCAGCGAACGTCGTTTTTTTCCCTCGCATTCAAAGTGAAAAGTAGAGTATTTAATACGAGACTAAACAACCATAATGACACTCGAACTATAGCCACTCTCGCTCGCTCGCTCGCTCGCGTGGCTAAATATCTCTTGTCATTATGGCTTGTTTTAGTCCCTTGTTGAACAATCTACTATTGTTGTATTTTGTGTGCGGTAATTAAACTTACTTTCATTTTATTACATTTAATTAATGTCATAATAATAGAACATTGTATAGAAGGCCTTAATCCGTAGAAACAGGTCAGTTGTCGCGTTAATGGCGTAGGTATTAGATATAAGACATTAATTAAACATTAATCTTAGATCAACTTGATTTAGTAGATCTAGATCTTGCATCTAGATATTCCGTTACATTTACCAGCAATATCTAGATTATTGGATAATGAAGAAAATGTAATCTGATACTTAGCAGATTTTATTTTCTTCACTACCCAATAATCTTTCTAAGTTTTCTTTATAATTGGGCCATTCTACTAAACCATTTTAATTTCAAAAACCGGTAAAGTGCTGCGTTTTCTAACTTGAAACTCGAAAAGGGACGTAAATAAGCTTATATTTAGAATTATCCTGATTCATAAAAAGTTATTTGTAATAACTATAACGTGAGTAACGCAGTGGACGTTGATGTCCCCGCAATATCTATGGAAAAAGTGCAATTTACCACTGAGTTACCAAGATTCTTCAACGGTAATTAAGTAATATAAAAATTGTTTTTTTGAAAACCGCTAAACTTAAACATTCTAAGTTTATGTTATTTATCTATACGCGGATTCATAATTTGGTATACTTTTTATCGGACGATAGCAAAAATGTACAATGAAAAGTAGAATGGCCCAATTGTTTGTTCGACCGTACTTTAAAGGGGTGGGTAATAAAATTAGCCGTCACTTGATCCTCTGGTTTTTACGTATTAAAGGTTTATTAATAAAATGAGTTATTACCAAGATTATTTATTAAAATTACATTTTAAGCATTTTTTCTCAAAAATATCTGGAAATGTTGACATTACTATCTACATATTGAGACGCGAAGGACATAGTTTACTGACAGATCTCAAATTAAAAAAAATAAACATTGCGTGTTCGCTACACAAGCCCGCAATGTTGCATACAAATTCCATTACTATCTAGCTTGTAACTTTTTAAAAAGTGAAAAAGCCCATAATATAATGAGGGCACAAGTCTTATACTCGTACATCCAAATTTTATTCGAAACATAACTTTTTTATCTGTGTCTGGAATAGCTAATATTATGTTTTTAAAAAAAAACAAAGCTTGCGATTCTCCTTGTCATAAACAAAAAGGCGGTAAAGAGTGATAGATTTTTCACATGAAGTTTGTTTGTATGCAATAAAAAAAAAGAGTTCAAGCGATGAAGATTTTACTCCAACAAAAAAAAAAACTTGCGTTTTTTGAGAAAAGCACTATATTTGCCTCGGCAGGAACAGCAATTGTGGGCTTCGTATAAAAAATATTCGTGTAAAACAATACTCGGCCCGCAATTGCCTACTTCCATGCCTAGGCAATAATGTACTATTAAGTACCTAATAACTAGCACCCGTATTTATAGTCAAGAAAAGTAATTACTTGAGTATTAGTAATGTCAAAAGTCATATAAAAATCGTTACTTTAGTCATTACTTTTACTCAAGTAATTACTTTTCTTGACTATAAGTACGGGTGTAGGGGAGACTGGGTACGGTTGTAACGGGGTACGGTTGAAACAAAGCGGATATCCGAAAAACTATCAGCTGTAGGATGAGGGGTGTAAGGGAAGAAATGCGTGGCATGTTAGCGCGAACATGTTCCACAGTATTGCATCCACTATCGCTCATTGTAGTTTCTTGCAGGGGAGCCTATTGTATTTTGGTAATCAAAAGTTAGATTCTCAGTTGATATCTTTGTCGAATAACTTTTTTAATTATATCGTTTGAATATTGAGTATTTTTCTCGCAAGCTCGTCCGTTTAAAAATACGAAGCCCGCAATTGCTGTTCCTGCCGAGGCAAATATAGTGCTTTTCTCAAAAATCGCAAGAAAAAAATTGTGTTGGAGTAATCTTCATCGCTTGAACTCATTTTTTGAATTGCATACAAACAGAAACTTCATGTGAAAAAACCATCACTCCTTACCGCCTTTTTTGTTTATGACAAGGAGAATCGCAATTCTTGTTTTAAAAAAAACATAAGCTATTCCAGGCACAAATAAAAAAGTTATGTTTCGAATAAAATTTGGGTGTATAAGACTTGTGCCATCATTTTATTACGGCCCTTTTCACTTTTTAAAAAGTTTCAAGCTAGATAGTAATGGAATTTGTATGCAACATTGCGGGCTTGTGTAGCGAGCACGCAATGTTTTTTTTTTTTAATTTGAGAATTGTCAGTAAACTATGTACTTCGCGTCTCAATACGTAGATAGGAATGTCAACATTTCCGGACATTTTTGAGAAAATGTTGTTTTCTTGATACATCAGGGGCCCTAATATGGCGGCGTTTATCGCAAATTTTGTATAAGGCTTCGGTCACCTTCTGACACGTTGATAAGCAGAGCTCGGAATTTTCGTAGTATTTTTGAGCTGTCATAGGGACTTCTCGTCTATCGACTTCCGATATACATATTTTATCGATACATTATAGAATACAACATATTAAAGAAGTTTAAAAGTAGAGGTAAACAACGGGCGGTCTTATCGCTAAAGAGCGATGTCTTTCAGATAACTTTTGGGTACTTGAAAATATGAAATAGAGATTTGCAGTGAAAAATTATCGATAGCAATTCTTCTTTCAATTTCTATTGTTTTTTTTTTAAAAAACAAAGGTAATCCATTTTAAATTTTATTTAAAACAATAAAATATTATTTCTTTCCTATTTATAATTTCCGAAATCGAAGAGAAGAGATCGCTCATTCGCGATAAGACTGCCTGTTGTTTACTTCTACTCGTAATCATCATCATGTCAGCCCCAAGGCTCTCCACTCAGACCGGTCTTGTGCTTTTCGCATCCACCGCGTTCCCGCGATCTTTACAAGGTCGTCACTCCATCTTGTTGGAGGCCTACCTACAGCTCTTCTCCCGGTCCGCGGACGCCACTCAAGAACCTTCTGACCCCATCGGCCATCAGTCCCGTTAAAAACAATATGGTTTTACCCAGTAGAATAAATAACACTGAACGTGTGTGTCGTCTGCGCTTAACTTTAAGACGTGCTTAAAATATTGTGCTTTATCCTTATCTGACATTATGACATTTTCATTTGAAAGAAAGTGATACGCAGCGCAAACTTGAACTAAAATAGGTTGTTTTTTTCAATAAAGATGTCACACTTATAGTGTTAGTCAACATGAAATTGAAATAACTTTGGTTTGAAATTCCACTCCATTTTTGGAAAAAAAAAGGATTTTTCAGAAATTAAGTTTGAGATATTTTATCTGTAATTTTAATTTAATTTTCGAAGATTTTTTTATTTATTTCTTCATTATTTTAAAATGAGGCAAAAAAAGGGTGCTCACAAATTTCAGCCGGTGGGAGAGGACAGGTAAGGAAATGTATTCATAACAAAACGATTTCATTCCTATAATTACAATTTGTGATCCTTAATGGAGCTCTAATCAGTAACAAAAGCCATAACATCAAAACAAGGAACCACATAACATTCCCGCCATCACAATGCCATCATTTCTGCGTTAATGAATTAACGAGTGGCTATTAACAAAAAACAATTCGTGCGTACATTTATAATCGCAATCAGCGACATCATTTGTTAGCTTCAAATGAATTCAGATGTGACAAGAATAACCATAACAAAGTAGTATTGAAATAACAATGCCGGTTTGAAGTAATAGATGGCGGTGTACGGTCCGATAATCGCTTTGTACTGTCGCCCGTGTTTTAATCAGGGAGGGGGGGGGATGGGGGACGTTTTTTGTTTCGTTTCACCCTTTCAGAGGCAATCAGTCGCGAGTTGTTACAAGGATAGCGACACGCATCACCGCTCACGCTTTTTTCCTGTATTGTTTTCACGTATTTTTGTTGCTGAAAGGCTCTTAAGCCAGGGTTACACGATGCGAGCTACTGGCCTGACAGTGGAGTGAATGCCGTTGTGTATTCACATGATAACTTTGTTATTCCGGTCACTTGAGAGTTATGTTAATGAGAGAAACAGAGTTGGAACGTGGCAAATGAAATCAAAAACTGATGTAGTCATTTGAATGCAAATTGATTAACTCACTTAGGTATATGAGTAACTCATGTTACAAAATCACGGGACGAGAGAAGTTATATTAGTTGACTAACCTAACTAGACAAACTGTAAGGTATTGCTTATCAAATAAAGATATTGAAACATTACGAATACGGAGTTTAGCTTTTTTATTACAAATTACTCTTTTAAAGTTTTATACTTAAGCATTTATATAACACCAAGACAATATTTAGGTATTTTTATTGAATAAACGGGTAACACTTTAATCCATTATTTCCAATTCCAGAGTTTCACTTCGACACTTTCAAGTTAAAGTCAATACATAGAAAATTGCTATCGTTGAAGCATCTTGAAACGAGTATTTCACTCGAAATCAATAAATTAATAATGTCCTTAGTCAAGCGCAGTAACTTACCGATTCGTTCGCCAACTCGCACCGTGTCACCTACTCATTATGTCCTAGTGCAGATAATACTCAAGTTTATTTATAATATAATTGACTAATTAACGTGTATAAAAAACACATAACAAATCTACCCACGCATATAATAACTGTCTACGCGACAGTAAGCGAAGCGTTTGATTTCCAGAAATAAATTAAGTCAACATCCAAATTAAGTTATTTTAGTAAATGTTTTATGTGAAACTGAAAACGGCTTAGGCCTTTGATGTTTATAAATGTCAATTATATTATAATTAAAGGAAATAGTGAGGGTGTTCTTTTGGTTAACCTAAATATAACTTAATTATTTGAGGTTAAATGTCATTAGTTTTAATGACTTAATTTGTTCAAACCGACTTTATCGTTTGATCTTTTATTTTATCCTTGTTATTTTAATATGTAACTAGAGATATATAACAAGAGCATACCCGCGACTTTGTCTGCGTTGAATTAGTTTCTCTCTACTCTCTACATATTTTAACCCCTTAGCGGCAATGATATTTTATATTTAGATAGGTTATGCTCATACTAAACGCATTCGAAAACCGTCGCCAATTACTGAAAGTTGCTACGTTGCAATATTTCTACAGACAAAGACGGCAATTCGTAGCGAAATCTATTGTTAGAAAGAGATAAATAGTTTTTTCAAATTGCGTACCCGAATGACGCGGCGTGCCCGCTCATGGCTACCATATAGCTACCCGTCTTTATCGCACTCATGCGATATCTAATCGTATATCTCATGTTTCACAGGTGACAGTGACGCCACCGGTGCAAATTAAACAAAATAAATAATATGGCGATGTAAAACCAAATATGTAAAAAATATTTACGGTACTCAAGAATGGAATGAGACATCCTTTCTTGCTTTTATAGTTACAGTATAATTTCGGCAGCCTTGAAAAACATAGGACGGCATTTTTTATGATTTATATTTGTTGTATTTTGGTAAATAAAACTATACTGTTTTTGACGCGTGCGTGTCAGCGGCCACGGCGAGACTGAACGATAGTAAGGCAATTACCTTCCTTTTAGAGAAACGCTTTTGCGCGCAGATCACGTATCTTAATATAAAATATCATTGCTTAGCGTATGAATTTTGAAAAATCCATTGTTGCACAAAAAAGGATTTTTCTAGGTTATTCAAGAAATATTCCCTCCTTTCAACTCCCTTGGTCCAGCGGCTTCAGCGTTGATCGAAGAGCCAGTGAGTTTCTTCTTTTACACTATAGACTAGCTTCTGCCCGCGACTTCGGCCCCGTGGAATAGTTACTTAGGGCTAACGCTAACTTTAACCCGCGACTTTGTTAACGTAGAAGGTTGAAACCTTCATTGGTGCTCCGCTGCTATTGGTCTTAGCGTGATGGTATATAGGGTTCCCCTTGTTTACGTATAATAATAATTTGTCCAAATGTATGATTTCGCAGAATACTAATTTCGCGTAATTGTTATTCTACTGATACCTTTGACTTTTAAAAACATTTTAAAAAATATTTTCCGCGTAAGCTGGAGAAAAATTATGCGAAAACAAAATTCGGCGACTCTAGATATTCGGTGTAATAAGTTTAGGCCTATATAGGCCTATATAGCCTATAGCCGTCCTCGATAAATGGGCTATCTAAAACTGAAATAATTTTTCAAATCGGACCAGTAGTTCCGGAGATTAGCGCGTTCAAGCAAACAAACAAACAAACTCTTCAGCTTTATAATATTAAGTATAGATGACCGAAATAAGGATATATGTTATCGTTCTATTATAATAAATAGGGTTAGGATTTTGGTGGCATATCGTGGTTCTAGAATCCATGGAGTCGCTATTTCCTAATTATTATAATACATGAAACTTTGATTTTGACCATCAGTATGGTCATATTTCAAAATAAACTAAATACATTTTTAGTTCGGTTATTCCATACCTACTTTTATTTGCTTGTTTGTAACGCTTTCACAGCGGAGATATCCTCCATACCAAAATTCATTTAAATTGGTCTAGCAATTTAATGAATAAATGAATTTTGAAATATTAAAAAACTGAAGGTCAAAATCAAAGAGACATGTATTAAAATAAATAGTAAAAAGAGCGACTCCATAGATTCTAAAACCACGATTTGTTACCAAAAGTCCTAACTCTAATTACCGAACACAAAACCTTATCGGTTAGTTAAAAGAGTCAAAGACACTCAAACCTCATCAGACGTCTTTTTACAGATAACTCTTATTTATTCAATGGAATAAAGTAAAATTACTTACTTACTTTATGGCAAGGAGAAGGCACGCGAGCACTCATGCCACCTGATGGTAAGTGGGATCTGAGACCCATAGACATTTGAAATCTCAAGACTACAATCTCAAAACCACAATCCTCAGACTTCAAATGCATTGCCAACCCTGAGGACTAAGATGAAATGCCTCTATGCTACTAATTTTACCGGTTGTCTTATCCCCACACCGGAACACAGCAATGCGAACACTGCTGCTGAAAAATGTAAACATAAGATATGTTTACATTTTTTCACTTTATTCCATTGACGTCGACTGTACCACCATATAAGTGATGGTAAGACAGTGCAGGGTCCGTCCAAATCGCTACCGTCGTCTTATCCCTTTCCTTACCGTTTCAACAGTTTGCGTTGTTTGCATAGAGTCATTCCATCTTAGTATTCAGGGTTAGAAACGCATTTTTAACCTTATCAGGTGGCAGGTACTCGTTTCTTCTCTTTGCGATAAAAAATACCGACAAGTTTATGCTTCGACACAATAGTACCCTATCATAATGACAGCATCAAGTCCCGAGAAAGAAATTACGTCAAAATTAATAATTGGCTTTCTGCGACAAGGTTTTATAAAGGCTCGACAATTAGAGTTGACCGTACATTAATTTAGCAGCAACGTATTACATTTTCGTTCACACAATACGTCCAAATTTTGCTCTTTACGAATGATTGCATTTATTTTCTAAAAATGGCTAACGTCACACGAATTAGGGCTGAAAATATTAGGCTCGTTTTACGAGTGATATTTCGTCAGATTCCCTAACATTAAACGAATAATTTTAATTGGCATGTCCTGATGGCCGGTCCCTCGAGTCGTATAACACGACAAAGTCGCATATACCTGTATTCGCCCATATTTACGTGACAATGTACGATATTAAATGCAAATTGTGTGTACAAAGTACAACATGAAATGGTTACAATTTGAGCAGCGGTTTGATACGAGGTTAGAGACAATGTTGTATTTAGGGCCATCGGAACGACGGATATATAGCGGTCGTAAAAGTCCAGTCAATTGTTGGAATTATCGCGGAGTTTTAGCTGAGAATTAGCAATGGCGTCGGTCACTGAACTTAGGAATGGTAATGAAAATGTAATTGAATTCAAAGTAACTTGTGACAGAGAGTTTAGTTTGTAAAAATGGTACAAATTGTGCTATATTGAATTTAAATGTTTGTTTATATCTCTTCAACAAATAGTATCTTGACGTGTTCATATAATATTTAAGTTGTTTAGAGGTTTTTTTACCAAAGAGAAGGTAAATCGTCTCCGGGGACCATGATGGAGTCTGGTAAACTAACTTGTGACAGAAAACTTCGTTTGTAATAATGCTCAAGGTATTGCAATATTGAATAATTTTTCTTGTTTCTGTCTCTTAAACAGGTAGTATCCCGACGGGTTAATGTAATATTAAAGTTGTTTAGAAGTTTTTCTTGTCATAGTGAAGGTCTGGTAAACTTTAGCATTTGACTCACAAAAATACAAGTAGGTAGGTTGAACAGTTTTTATTGAAATTCAACTAATACATTTTACACATAAACGAGTCCAAACTACATCTATTATACCTTTAAAAACCCATTTTAAATTCCCTTACATACCTCGCTAACTCCTCAAAGGTAACTAAATTGAGTAACCGTGTAAAGAGGAAATAGGTTATATCGGCGCTCTACAAAATGTATGAAGAGCTCGGACCACATTACACTAATAGCCACAAGGGGCTGCATTTCCTACCTTCCTGTACACAGCGGTACGTGCACATAATTCTTACGACTTTATACGCTTAAATGGTATGAGAAACGAAGTAACTGCTTCTGCTAGCGTTTTATTTATTCATGTAAGTTTGGTGCATTATGTTAAAAACGGAGGAAGGATAGAGTTTTTACTGTTGAAGACGATATGGTTTTCGAGAATAACACTTGCGTACCACTTATGCTAAGTTACTTATTAAGTGTCTGACTGGTATTTCGTGCATTGCAACCATGCAACGTCATTTTAAATGGTGGAGCGCGCTGTTGGGGAGTTATCAGTTGATAAATTTATCCACATCACAATAAGCAACAAAAACCGTTTCTTATTTATAAAAATCCATTTAAATACTTGTGAATAATATTTTGTTTTAATAACACAATATTCTTAAACAATCGGCTGCCTATTAAAGTTTAAAATACAGCCTTTTAACATAGAACAGACAGACGGACGTTGTAAGCTTATAGAAATAGGGTCCCGCTGGTACCCCTGGGGCACCAAAAAAGGGCCACAACTCAGTTTTAATCATAACGCACCCTAAGATCATCAATTAGTGCGAACAGGTGACATCTCCCACAAAAAGATTATTAATGTTCCGGCGAGTGGATTAGAGCCGTATGAAGGCTTGTTTGGCTTTTTGTTCCAAGGCCTTGGGAGGCTTTTACTAAGCTTATTGTATAATGAATTATCCGCCGTGAGTTTGCGGTGCTACCAAGGTCTCGTCACGGGTAAAGTGAGAAATTAGTTCGTAGTAACTCTGTAAAAAAAAAAGTATATTAGGCAGTCCAGTCTATCTTAGTCCTTAGGTTTGGCAACGCATTTGCGGTCTTTGGATTGCAGTCTTAAGGTTGTAGTCTTGAGAATTCTATGCGTCTTAGATCCCACTTACCTTCCGTTTGACTTCTCTTTGACATAAAAAAGTTAATGTTGCGTCTGTTAATGGCCGATGGGGTCAAAAGGTTCTTGAGTGGCGTCCGCGGACCGGGAGACGAGCTGTAGGTAAAAGATATATTTGATACAAAACTACAAACAGTACAGACTTTAATGAGATTGCAAGGTTGGTTGTTTAATGAAAGCTTTATTCAAACTTTAGTTTACAAGCCAAGCTTTGAATAAAGTATGTATAAAGCCGAAAGCAAGCATAATTTGAAAACACGTTAGCTAAAACATGAATTTTAGAAGCGAATTCAACTTTTAATGCCACAAACGTGCATAAAAACACTTTTCCATTTTACTCTCACATAATTTATTGCGACGGGCGTACTTTCATAATAACCAAAATATCAGGGTACAATCGTACACTAGTCCCATTCTAAATTCTAAAATACTGCTAATTAAGTCTTGTCTTGTCTTGTAAATCTAATTTTAAATGCTTATACATAAGTCCTCGTCTGTCGTTGTTGTGCCCGACAGGGTTCATAAAGCACATAAAATTACTGTATTCCAACCTGTACACATTATGAATTGCAATAAAGTATTGAGTAGTCATATCATAATATGCCACTTTGTCCTAAAGCTTATGATCGCTTACTAATGGTAGAATGTCAGGCGGATTTCTTATTAACTGACTGTATTTTGATAATTAAACAAGAAATTTGTGAAAAATCTAGAAAAGGCTTTTGGTTCTCCTTGCCCGACTATCCTCGCCTACACCTAAGTTCGACCATCGTGACGCTCTCCTTACCCAAAGATGAGGAGGAGCTTACATATATTTTTTTAGGGTAAGGGGCATTTATGACCACGGCTATCCTCTAAACATCACTATGAATATGTACTAAATACATTAAAATATAAAACGTTTTAGTTATTGATTTAATACAATAAATATTGAATAGTTTGTACATAACAATTACAGATGAGAATTTTTTCTTGCTCAATACTTTTCAGTAGTCGGGTTTTATTTAAAATATTTTCGGGTTATAATTTTATGATAACTTAAAAATGTTATGGGGTTATCATATAATTACGGGATAAAGAACTTCCTGAAACACTGACTTTTTTGTTTAGGTTTTATTGTTTTTCATGTAAATAAGGTCAGGGCGGGTAGTTTGTTTTGAAATTTGAAAGATTTCTTAACCTTGCCAATTCCTCCAAGAGATCCTGAGACATGAGGATTTCTCAGCAATTTATTCATCCAAGTGATAAATAAATAAACCATTTAAACTTGAGTCTGCTGAAGAGCAAATAACCGTGTCCCTTAACGTATAGTGACTTCCCTAAATCAATTACTGTTTTATCTAGCGTGCATCCTTGCAAATTGTGTACAGAAACCGCCCGAGAAAGGATTAACGGTAACACTGCGTTGAATTTTAATGTTTACCTACATAAGGACCTACTCATTTCATTTAAACCTTAATTTTTTCTCTCGTTTTCTAGAAGGCGCCATTTTTGTTTTTATTTGACGTCACCTAGCCTATAACCAGCGGACACTCAAGACGCTTCTAATGATACCTCATTTGTCAAATTATGATACGTAATTTAGAAGTTAAGAGGGAACAAATGAACATACAAACAAACATACCAACATCATAACCCTCCTTTTTGCTTCGCCGTAGTCGGGTAAAAGTATGTTTATCATTGTCTGTCTAATACCCATAGTACAAGCCCCGAGCTTTGATTGGGACTGGGTCAATTTTTGTAAGTTTGTCCCGAGATATTTATTGATTTGAATCACTAAATGTGGCGTTCCATGGCTAAAGGGTCCTTATGATACATATTGAGTTAAGCATTGATCCTAAATCTGCGTTAAATAGGCTATCTAATAAAGAAAGAGTCACGACCCCAAGTCCCAAACTTTTTTAAATTTTATTTATCATACTTACACAAGCCGAAATTGCACTTTTGAGAAATCGTTAAAAGAAGTTTGAAACTCATATTAAGTATGTTCCCATTGGAAGTTACATAGATGATGATTGATTATGTATCTCAATGTGTTTTTCTTTGATATTCAGGTATGGTTTTTTTAATGTGACTTCTAGACTTTGAAAAATCAGCCTTTGATTAGAGCAACTTGCTAATAAGAACGAAATTAAGAAAAATAAGATTTTCGGAATATTCTTTAATATGTTGTAATTCGTACCATAGTGTATAGTTGGGGATATTTGAATTTACGTCTTAGGATAGAAATAAAATAACATAGTTATCAAAATCCTTTTTTTTAAATTAAATATGATATTATTATTTTTTCATCTTGCTCTGTAACATTAACAATTTTTGTGTAGTGAGATCTAAATTATATTCGATCAATTTACGCAAGTATCACTTAAGTGTCATTGTTACTCTATAAGTCTTATTTCTATAGTTACAAACGATTTGAGTTACATTAAAATCACAAATTCACGCCCATACATTAGGGAATTACAGATAATTGCTGATAATTACAGTAGTATAGTAATATCACGATAGTAACATTATCTATTATTAATTTTATATTAAAACAGAATACCCACGAAAAAATGTTTGTACAAGTTTACTGAAAATCTTGTTTTATAAAGAGTACCTGTCTCAAAAAATTTTTTGTTGATTAAATAATCAACAAAAAATAGACTAAACTAAACTAACTAAATAGTTTGTTCTGATTTCCTTTTTTTTGCAAAAATAAACACCATTTCGTATTTGGTTCCTGTAGCTACATGTAGGTTTTTTACGTTTTGTAGTTAATCTATCAGACCTACCTATTCATTTGTCATATTTTATAGCTCGTAAGATATTTGACAGTACTTAGCTAAGTTGGGTATTTTTTGTTATTAGGCACGTTTTGTAAGTGGACCAATATAACTTAAGCAAACATTGCAATTAAATTTATCACCAGATATATCATTCTTGAATGTGCTCTGCCATAAGGACCCTTTTCTACTAAACTTTGTACCCAATTTTACTTTAGAAATATTTAACATACACGAGTGAAACCAAGCTACGAATAGACGTCTATCCCTTTATTTTACTATTTCGTATAAAACAAAAAATATATATTTTTAATGATTTTTACAACATCGTCAATATCTCCGTAACTAGAAACTGCCATAAGGACCCTTTTGTGATGGAAAGCCACAAATTACTATTTCACGTCATCTAGTACATATTAGGCCACGTCCATGTTTTACGTTTCTTTTGTTAAGTTAATTTTAATCGTTTCGTTATACGTCTGTTTTTTTTTAAAAAGTATTTGTGCCTTGCTTAAATAAAACCAGTACCGTCGTTTTTTATAATATTTTAATTTTTTTTTAGTCTGGTTGGGCTTCTTTAGAGATATCATCTCTATCAAACCAAACCGATTAATAGTTACAAACTATGACATACATACATACATTAAATCACGCCTGTTTCCCAGAGGGGTAGGCAGAGACCACTTCTTTCCACCTGCTACGATCCGACAAATCTCTTTCGCTTCTTCCACATTCATACATCGAGTCATGCATGTACGTCGGTTTCGGGTACTTAAGAAACTATGAATCGGTTTAAAATCATTCCTATTCTTATTCCTACTAATTAACCACAAAACAACTACGAAAACAAGTCTTATTCCACATTTTAAACGTGATCTATCGCGCAGCGAAATTGTATTTGCGTCAATTCCATTCAGAAAATTCCAGGGAGTTGTATCACGTTAACCCTTTTTGCGCTAAGCTGAGAACTTTTTTAATATCAGACATGGGGAATTTAATTTTAATTTAGGCCATGAAGGGCTCCCAAACACTGTAAATGTGCCCCATCAGTTACGGGGGAACAAACGCGCGGCCGCCTATTATTAACTACCCTCGAATGAGCTGTCAAAATAATAAGACGCGGCATAAATTTCGAGTCTTGGCCCGTCATTTCGCTTTGAATTTATGTATTGTAATCCATGCAATAACTCACGCTGCAACGCTAATGCTGATCATATTTTACTGAATCCCGAATCCCGGGTTTTGATTATACAGGAGGAATTGTGATCAGTTTTCGTAATTCGGTTGATACAGTGTTTTAATGTTAGCTGATTTACAGGGAGGCTCTATTTTAGGCTGTAAAACTATATTGTTTTGACATTTTATCGTATTGTCGGCGTAATGATATGGTCTAAGATCTGAATAGGAGACGATTTGCACCGGGCTGTTTATTCGATGAAAAGTATTTTATATCAAATTTAATACGCTTTATAATATGCGGCGAATGGGTAGGCTGAAAATTTATAGTCCAGTTCTTATATCATTCAAAAAAATATTAAAATGAACTTTTTTTTAAATTGCAAATTTTTGTCCAATAGACAAATTACATACTAATCGAAAGTATGAAATCTATAGAATATGCAAACGTTAGGTTTGGTGCAAATGATTAGTACCGACTTACCTGTTTATACCTGCCTACCCAATAGTTTAACGGGAAAAAATAGTCAACCTAAGATTTGCATATTCTATAGGCTTCATACTTTCGATTGGTATGTAATTTGTCTATTATACAAGCTATTGCAATTTTTTAAAACAAAGTTTTTTGTTTTGTTAATTTTATACTGGACTGAAATTTTTCAGCCTACCTATTCGCCATATATTACTTAGCATATGAAATTTGGTAAAATACTTTTTATCGAATAAACAGCCCGGTGCAAATCGTCTCCTATTCGGATCTCCTACTAATATAGTTCTTATTTACTTAACGTTGTGATTGTATTGTAAGTTTTCTTATAGCTGCGATATTGTCACAAAATAAATGAAAAATAAAAAATAATATATGAAATCAACTAATGTTCTACAAATCATGCATTTCCAACTAAAATCACCAATGATATCATATAGTAAAAAGAGGTAGACATGTTATACGCACTTCGATAGTGGCACCCTAAAACCAAGCCAATTGGTACATCTTTACTTAGTCTTGCGTCGTCAACGGAACCGTGAACTAGTCTGCAGAGCAACATACACTCGTCTCTGTTTCGCTCCCGGAAATTAGCATACCATCCTGCTTTCACTTGTCATTTATTAATTCGTGTATAATTGCAATATTTACTGATTATGTGTGCGTAAGCAGGGTCATTTTTACGCGCGGAATACCGTATTGGTCACATATCTACCTCTTTTTATATTATATCATTGAAAATCACAGTGTTTGTCCTCAATAATTTATTGCATTTTAGCAAAAAACAGATTCTGTATTTGTAAGTAAGGAAAAAATCATCAATCAACATCATCATTATCATTGTAGCTATAAGATGTCATGATGATATAGTCTTCCATAAGGATTTCCAGAAATCACAGGAAAATTCTGTTAATGCCTCCTCTTTCCATTATTATAAAAGAGTTTAACTTACCAACAAATCTCATTCACGTTCTAAATCGAAGACTGTATAGGATTCCTATCTCTATATTTAGAACTCAAAACAGCGGGGAATATTTGTCACTAGAAAAGTTACACATGAGCACTCCGTGACGTCATGACGACGTCGTACACATTTTACTATGGCGTTTTGCAAACTGCGATATCAAACCTTGGTTATGACTACGGAATAATTGCTTTACATACATACATACATAAACTCACGCCTTCGTTCCCAGAGTGGGGTAGGCAGAACTACAGAATTACCAACAACTCTAGAAACTTGTTGATAATTCTGTAACCACATTTTGCACAATCAGGCTAAGATGTTTACCAGCGTATTAGTGACAGGTTGCAAGCCCATCGCCTAACAGTACTACAAGCCTTTATTCCCTTAGTCGACTCTTACGACATCCACGGGAAGACATGGAGTGGCACTATTCTAATCCGGCAACCACACAGGCAAACCTTGGTTATGACTACGGAATAATTGCTTTCTTGACAGAAAATTAAATTCCTTTATTTTATCGAGAGGTGACTTTCATTTGTGTAATATTCCTAAAATATCAGATCAGTGGTGTAAGTTTGCTATTTTGATCAGGTCGAGTTGTATAATATTCCATCATCATTATCATGTCAGCCGAAAGACGTCCACTGCTGGACATAGGCCTCCCCAAAGGCTCTCCACTCAGACCGATCTTGTGCTTTTCGCATCCACCGCAATATATATGAATAATTAATAATATTCCATAATTTATATGAATAATTAAATATCAAGGATCAGTCAGTACAAATAAATAAACACTTAAATACAATGGCATAGCAAAAATCTGAGACTCAGAAGCAAATACGGTTATTCTGCAATAGATAAATATTGGCCCTTATAGCGAGTTGAATTCCGGGCGGCTAGCTTCGTACGTGGAGTTACTACAAACTAAGACTAACCACCTCGTCAACATAGTCATAAGACAGTAGCCGTAGTATATAAAGCTGTCTTAGTCCGAATTCCACCATACGATGTTAACGACTTAACAGACGATTAGAACGTTAACAGCTGTCAAAATGTATGAACTAACAGTCGATTAACATTGATTAAATTTACACGTATGGTGAAATTGGTACGTAACCTGACGAGATGCAGTCAGTGAAAGTGCCGACAATGACTACTGTAGCTCTGTCTGTTCCGTTGTCTGTACCTTGTCATGTTTTAACAGATCATAATATTTAATATTTTATAGAATTAGTACAAACATATAAAAACCAGAGTATAAAATGAAAAAAAGACGCAAATTTAACTTAATTAATAAATTTTATATATATATATATATATATATATATATATATATATATATAAGTATATATCCATCTGTCTATTTGGCATTGTATTAAATTATTTAACTAAGATCTAGCTCATATTTATTTATTTATTCTTAGAACTTTAAATTGGTTATTTAATATTAACGTAATTATGAAACATCTAGTCCCTTTCATTGTTGTACGTTTGGCTATTTATTTTTTCAAACTTTTCCCAATCGCTCAAAGGATAACTGGAAGAGATCCCTTAAAGGGATAAGTTCGCCTTTGTACAAACCTTTTGTGTTTCTGTCTATTTTGTTGTTTGTTATTTTCCCGTTTGTACAATAAAGTATTTACATACATACATACATATTAACCTTTATAAATTATGGCATTCACAATGAGTCAGAAATATCTGTCTCGTTGATTGGGAGGTCATCACTAGGTTTTTATACGTCTGTTAAAACTGTAAGTTACAAAAATGTTCAAGAGAAGTTCATTCAATTTTAACGTTGTGACCGTGAAAGTTAAAAGAAAACAGCCTAGTTTTTGTTTCATTTCCTATTCAGAAATTGTTTACCTTGAAAGTAGAGAAAGAGCTTTCTGAGCTCGTATTTATTCTATGATTTACTTAGACCCTCGTAACCAATCAACCGTGTATTGTTTTCGCGCCGCAACGCAAACTACCCGCTCCCAATAAGTAAACAAACAAAACTTTATTTCTGCGTCAGTGAAAACGCCCCACGAATAAGAACACAACTAGTTAAATAATGATTTGTTTTACGAGCGCCCGCACAAAGGAATACACATATTGGATCCAATAACAAAAAGATGCGAGCGCAGAACATAAGCAAACAGTGTTATCAGGTGGAAAATTCTCTCTTTATTCGTTAATGGCAGCTATTTCCCGGTAGGGGTGAAGAGGGAAAGGTAAGGGGGGATCATCCACGTGATTGTGCGGCGTCGTGCCCGTAATGGACACGCTTGATTCGATCACTTGCTCCTTTCACGCGAGATTGATCCCGCGATCGCGCGATACGCTAGCTATCGAGGTAAAGGATTGCTCTGGAATTGCGAGCCTCATTAAAAAAGGAAGAAATCCCTGAACAATTAGCGCTGGGGTCCCGGTGAACCTTTTTTAACGAACGGCAGAATAAAACATTTACACAAATGAGAAGCAATCTCGCCGAGTCCTTCTGCAGAGGCGTCGGTTACGAGTTTTGTGCTTGCGAAATTGGTTTAAAATAAAGACAAGATAACTTTAAGCTTTTGTAGTTTCAATTGGATTAATACATTGATGAAAAAAAACTTAAAAATGCTCTAATAAAAATGACAAAACTTTGTAACTCTAATGAACCCGCTAATTCCTCCGCCGCGTACAACTCGTTTAACTTAATTGACTGATAAAAGTCAACATAACTACAATTCTTTAATGTTTAGATATTGATCTACGACATGAACTACTCGTGAGTCAAATTTATACAAATCCGAGTAGGTATTTGTGGTTGGAAAACAAATATATCGTTACAAACTTTCACATCAACATCAATTGACTTGTTTACAAGTTGCTAACACCGATAAATATACACTCGAAGGATTTAACAAAACAATAACTGTTTTTCTTCAACATGTTTCACGTAAAAGAAAAAGGAATAGAAACATAATGGCGCTATGGAACAATGAAAATCGTTCGCCTGTCGCTTTGCCTAGGTATTCTCGAACTCGTCAAATTCCCGCACCACTTACGTATGCGGTTTGTTCAAACACAAAGTCACGGCCTTATTGGTTGAAGGGGGTGGTGGGGGAGGTAAATGAATGCATGAGTGCCGGGGGTTTAACGAAGGATACCAAATTTAATTTCTACTAATGAAGTCGCCGAACGCAAACAAAAACCATTTACGCCGAATGACGCTGTTGTTTCGCAAATTGAAAAGGTATTTCGAGTTCGAGAAATTGGAAGAAAAAGGAGAAATTAAAAATTAATTGATTCGAGTGTTTGTCGATGGCGGGCGCTTATTAAAAACGTTGCATTGTATGGAGGCTTTGTTCTTTTTAATCTTGATTCTATAATAATAAACATTATTGAAAAGCTACTTAACCAAAATAAAAAACGGGGTCCGAATCATAATTAAAAAACGTGTTCCAGGAATAGAATAATAATAACTATCGTTGTTTTTTTTACTGTGACAGTTAATTAAACTGTAAAATAAAAAAACAATGTTAAGTTTTTTATTTTGACATTAGTATGGTAGATTAGTAGACAAAAAACATCAACGCATTTTGCAATATACTATTTATGAATACAAAAATGACAATCAAATACAGCATGTATAATGATGGAAGAGTATTCTTTTTACAAATTCTGTTTACTACAAATAGAGGAGTTTTTTTGTAGATATTAATAAAATATCGAAATTGCTTTGAAACAAAAAATGTACCCATAATAGAAATAATCTAGATAGATTCATGCCGTTTCTCTCGTTTATTTCCGTTTAAGTTGAATATTTAATACAGCGCTTTTAGCGTAGGAATAAGATATGAAAATGGCGCCAGCCAGATTCAAGACTCAAGGTCAGACAGTTCACAGCTTCAACAAACAAACAATAAAACATTTCATGACCTTGACATTTAAGTCTACTTCATTAATGGAACAACGTATAAAATTATGTTATTTTTGATGTGAAAAAAGAGAAATGAAATCTCATATGAGATTTATATGGCACATTAAATAATATACCTACAATTTATTTAGCTAAAATATTTATAAGACCTTTTGACTTTAGGTTGTCCTACTGTCTCTTCGTTCGTGTGTCAAGTTGGCGCCGCTGAAAATCAGCGTCGTGGTTTATGCCGTGACATAATGCTGAGTGGTGTCAATTTTACGTCACAGAATCACCCACAGCAACATTATGATACACAATTGTATTTTTTTGTTCTGAATGTCTTTTCTTATTTAATTTTGTTTTCTGTGTTGCCATTCCTTGTTTGATGTTTAATCTTTATTCTTTTTTATTTTTCGTGTGATCCTCGAATAAATGTTTATATAATATAAATAGAAATCTATTTCTAAAGGTTCGTCATACATTTTTATTTGGACACTAACTTCAGAAATAAAACGTGGGTGTTTGTATGTGTCTGCGAGTGTCTTCGTGTTCACAGGTATGTGTGTGTGTAATACAACACGATTGCCTGCTTATGTCTCACGAGAGTACATGACTGTTTATGTCTCTCGAAAGTCTAAATCAGTTGTTGTAACTATAAATTAAATAAAGCTTAACCAAAGAGGGTCAACAAAAAATGTTTTGGCTTTGTCTATTCCATTAAAAGGAAAAGAAAGAAAGATTCTTACAATGTTAAGGTTAACTCTAGCACAGCCTGTCAAAATTATCTACAAACTAGTTTTGGCCGCTACCCTTTTTGCTATTCCCTTTAGAAACTGTATTATTTTCCAAAATCAAACGTTTTTAAAAAATCTCCAGGTTTTAAACTATCTCTGTGCCAAATTTCACATCAATCGGTTTAGGCGTTGAGCCATGCAGAGGAACCAAAAAATAAACGAATAAACAAAATTTCGCATTTATAAGTCATTTCGACGTAGAAGTCGTTTATCGCTTTTCCCTCTAAAACTGACTTATTTTCCAAGATAAAAAGTATTCTATTTCCATTTCCAGGACAACCTATCTCCATACAAAATTACATCAAAATTAAATTAGCGGCCTGACAGCCAGAGTTATTCTCACATTTTTAGGGTTCCGTACCGTGATATAATACCTACTGTGCGGCGCTAGGGAACCCTCAGTGCGCGATTTCAACTCGCACTTGACCGGTTTTTAAGTATAGATAAGTAAGACTGCCTAGCAAAAAACGTGTCATAACAAAACATTTACTTGACGCGCAAACAAACTCAGGGCTCTTCTCATCACATGTCCAAAATCTCTTTTGTTAGAAAGCGAGCAATATTTTTTAAGAATATAACGAGTACCTTTGTCCAGCGAAGTACCCTTCACTACGGCAGATAATGGGGGATCTTTTGTTGTATCTCTAGTAATCGCCCCCCTTTTTAAAGGACATTTAGGTTTTTATTTGACGCGCTCGGAAAAGGTACACGGTAATTTGGTTTTATTGTTCGATGTTATAGCGTTTAATTTGCAATAACGTTGTTTAACTTGTAATGGATAATTTTAAAGTTATTTAATTGACTTTTAATATTATCAGTGAATTATAACTTAATCCTACATACAAATATGTTTAGACTAGCTCTTGCCCGCGACTCCTTTCACGTAAAAGTGATTTATTGGTATTCCCTCGGGAACAGTCCATATTTCCAGGGTGTTTATTCTACTGGATCAAACAATATGTGGCGTTATATATGAAAAGGGACCTTATTGTCGATGGCGCTTACGTCGCACTGCGTCACGCGACGTTGTATTTATATCGGAGCATCTTTAATAATGGCGGAAGCGCCATCGACAATAATGTCCCTTTTCATAGATTTCGCCACATGTAACTTTTGACGCGTTATGATATTGTTTTCAACTAGGCTGTCATTACCGTCAAGTAAATAAGAGCTATTATAACTTTTACAATACGATAACATGCCAAAGATAATATGGTTTTACTGTGTTGATGCCCACTTTAGCTGTGAAAGCGATCACATAAACAAAGTTAATATCACATTTATAATATTATATAAATTGACTTAAAAACATATTGTTTCCGCTTATTCTATACCTACCAGGTCCACATAACTCCGTGTGCTCAGAATTGCAATTTTCAAAATTGACCAAACAAACACATTTTTGCATTGAAATATAACTAAAGATAAGGATGTGCCATATGTATGTAAATTCGACTCCCGTCTACACTACTAGGCAAAATACTTCTTAAAGCCTCTCTTTAATTCACTACCCAGCAAATACTGAGCTGCTGCTTATGAGACTGATCCAGTTAATCATGCCATCTTCTTGATTAGCCTCTTCCTTTCACTATTATTTTCAAGAAATCAACATCATCATCATAATTTAATAAATAAATAAAATATAGCTGAGACATGTCCACTGCCGGACATAGGTCTTCCCCAAAGATATCCACTATAATTATATTTCCCTTCTTCACCAGATCGTCGGTCGTCATTTTTGAAGGCCTAACAACACTCTTCCATGCCTGAACCATGCCTCTCCATTGGCCATCAGTTCTACAAGCTATGTTCCCCTCCCACTGCCAAAACATAGTTCTGGGCATATATAGGTTAATACCACTGTCACTGCTTTTAGTGGTGGAAGGATCATGTACGGGGTCCGTCAGGATCGTTACCATCATTATCCTTTAACCTACTGCTAAACAGCAATGTTCGCACTGTAGTGTTCTGGTGTAGGGATAGAACCACCTGTAAAAGTACATAGTATATAGAGGCGTTCTATAGCCTTGGCCAAAAGTCTTGAGCACCCATGCGTTATTCATATAAAAGTCAAACTTTAAAAGGTGCATTAAGTCTTATATTATAGAAAGTTGTATATCTATCGGAAAAAAATGACATATTTATTGACGTTAAGCGTAATTCCGTGGAAAAAAATACAATTATTCTTTTTGTTATAAAACCCGATTTTTTTCTAGCTTCAGATTTCACACGAAAATAGTTAGGTACTTCAAAATGATAATCTCCTAATAATTTGCAAATGTACAAACACATTTTATATTTTACACCTTTTTGTATTTTTGAAATTAGAAAATAATCTTTATTTATACTTTTGGCCAAGGCTGTATCTTAGACCTCAGGGTTAGCATCACATTTGAAGTCTAAGGATTGTATTCTTGCGAATGTCTATGGGTCTCAGGTCCCCTTACCATGTCGTGTGTGCTCGTTTTCCATGGACTCTTTGCCATTAGAAAAAAGTCATACCAAATTTGTTTGTCTCCAGGACCGGCCGCTAGCCCACAACGCGTCAGCCCGAGTGTTCCACAGCAACCAGTCCCTGGTGCTGCAGAAGGTCACGCGGCACTCCTCAGGACGCTACGCCTGCTCTGCCCTGAACGCGGAAGGCGAGACCGTCTCCAACGAGCTGCACTTCCGTGTCAAATGTAAGTAACTAATACGACTTGGGGGCCTTCAAAAAATGAGCCTACTCTTCTCAAAGGCCAGCAGTACTGAGATTCCTCTGGTGTTGTGGGTTTTTATGGGTCGCAAGGACCACTTACCATCAGGCTCCTTACAATTCGGTATACATTGCAAAGTCAAGACACTGATACATCAATGGGTTTCATATAAGCTGCGTCATGTACACTGAAATGTCACCTAACATTTGTCATTGTCGGGATGGTGAAATAGGGGCTGGTGACTCGTTTCTTGCTTGTCTTCCTCTTTTTTCACATAAGAAAGTAACATTAAATCATTCTCTTGGTAGTCGTAATCGGTATAGCTGAAGACCGTGTCCATACTTTCGACCTTTCCTACACCAAATAATTTAATAGGGTTGTCTGGTTCCAACAAGACCATTGCCAAAAATGTTTTGAAAACCGATCATTAAAATCAATTAAATAATTAATAATAGCCTACCTTCATTCAGAGCTGATATATTTTCAAACGGCCCATCTGATTTTATATGAAACCCACGATCCATCCTAATTAAACCGGCTTGAGAGCGTCGGTGGCCTAGTGGCTTAGGCGGTGGACTCGTGATCGTAAGGTACCGAGTTCGAACCCCCGCGGTCACCATGTACCAATGAGTTTTTCTAACTTAAGTGCATTACCCGATGCTTTTACGGTGAAGGAAAAACATCGTGAGGAAACCTGCACATTCGAACAGCTGAGTATGTAAGAGGGTGATTGCACAAAAGATCCTAAAGGGTCGAAGTGTATCCGAAAGGGCCCATCTGTAAGATAAGATAAGATAACATAATTAAACCGGCTTTCTTTAAAAAACCCCTGGCAAAAAAGAGAGGTGTTAAGTATAAAGTTAATTGTAATATTGACCAAGTTTAAAGTGTGTATATGTGTGATGCATGTCTGTGTATCTGTCTGCTGTGGCATCGTAGCTATAAAACGGATGGAACGATTGGACGCGGTTTTTTAAATAAAACTAGTTTTATTGGCATGGTTTTTAACGTTCATTAAAATCGGTTGGGCCCTTTAATAGATAATATCAGCTCTTAAAGGAGAGATCGACATTATACCAGGGGTAATTATTTTCGTCTGTGATCGGAAAAATAACCATATAATCTTAAATCATTAAGCATTGACCATCGGAAAAATCGGAAAATAAACTGGGTTCCTAGTGAAAAGTCTTCTGAAGATCGAGTGAAAAAGGGTTAAAGACTCTATTTATGTATATACTCGTTTTTATTACGAGTTAAGTCGACTTGTACCCTTTTTCACTAGGACCCCGTAAGACAAAGGTATCCCAGGGTGACGCGAGGCAGACGCGGCGCGGTCGTCGCGCGACGCTCCAGCGCCAATCGGAGCAATTAACTCCACAATAGAGTGCTCACTAATGAGTGCTTACGAGTCTCTTATTAACACATTCAGTGCCTTGGACTACATACAAGAGCTCAGTTTTGTATTCAATTTGGTTAGAGTGGCATTAGAAGTATTAAAAGGCTTTGAATTAATATCATACAAATTTTAATGGTTCTAGACTTGTATTATGGGTACTAGACAATGATACAACATACTTGTTACGACATAAAATCCAATCCACATGATAGCAGTGTCATTTTTGTTACATTGCTATCACTAACACAGCCATGCTGCGCTGCATTGTGAAATCGAGTATTATATCGTATTAACAGTTATATGACATTTGTATCTTGCTTTACAACATTAAAATATTGTACACCACCGGTTGAATGTGACGCTCTGCTATTGCCTTATTTAATAGCATCATATTTATAACTATACTCATATTCTGAAAATAAATATTTTTATTTCTATTTCTAACTCTATGCAATTGTTTATTGCGTCGCTCCTGGGATGCTAACGCGGCGGTCGCGCGACGCTTCTACGCCGATCGGAGCAATCAACTCTACAACGGAGTGCTCACTAATGAGAGCTTACAAACCTCCTGTTAACATGTTCAGTGCTTTGAACTAGGTTTTAGCTTCGTTTTGTATTTAAATCAGTAAAAGTGGCATTTAAATTCAAATGAAGAGGTATTAAAGATTGCTTCATTTTTCGTCGTATTCCAACGAACAAGAATATGTCGACATAATTCTTGTTTCTTCGCTTTCCGTTGACGATATATTCTTGTTTGGACACATTCAGTTTTCCACATAAATGCTTACACATGTATAATAAAATGAATCTGTCAATACTAAATATTTTTATCAGTTAGGTACCTAGGCAGTTATACATTTTTGTACTCGAAATAGTCATTTTCTTTTTCTAATAAATCTTTTATTTTTTTATGCAAGCAAGGTCATAGGCGTTGTATAGTCTAACTTTATAGTGCCACCGTGTCCAAACAAGAATTATGTCGAAAACGGAAAACGACGAATGGACTGCGTGCTCGTGTACCTTCTAATTGTCATTTAAAAAACGTCATCATTTTTATCATCATAATTTTAATCAGCCGAAAAATGTTCACTGCTGAGCATCAGGGGGGTTATGACATGGCTATGCAATTCATTTTACGGCGAGCGTAAAGGACAGAGCTATAGCAGTCATATAGCTCGGTCCTTTTCTCTCAGCGTTAACTGAACTGCATAGCTTTGTGATAATAACCCCCAGATCTTCCCAAAAACCACGATGGTTAGTTTGTTACTAGCAAACACCGGATTGACGGGGGCAAAAATGTACCAATGCTAGTGATTCATTAAATGTCGACTAAGCTTTTCGACATCGATAAAAAGCAATTTTTTATCATCATTATCATAAGTAATGGCCGAGTTTGAATACCTTTTAATTATGTGCAAACCTCTTTTATTTATGCTTATCGCAACTATAAACAACCGGTATCTGACATTGACTCTGGACTCGAGTCACTTTTGAAATTACAATGAATAACAAATTCACTCAGTATAACAATAGGTATTCTTTAGCATTCCGACGAATTAAGAACCTTTTTGTTTTTTGTCGAAAGAAAAAAGATCGTTTATCTTCATGGAAAGCTGATCATTCAGATATAGAAGTTAAAGGTACGACTTACTTTTGCAAGAAATGTAAGATCCATATGTCACGAAAAAAGTTGTCGATAACTTAGTCGACATTTAATGAATCACTAGCACTGGTACATTTTTGCCCGCGTCAATCCGGTGTATGGTTACTAGTATCCATCAGTTTCCCGCAATCTTCAACAGATCATCAATTTATATCAAAAACAACTGCGACTAACAATTAGAAATCTGTAAATAAAGGATTACCGCTACTTGGCAACATTGAAGCTTCTCAATGGAATTTTAAACAATGAATGCCTGTGATTAAGACCAAGTAATTAAGGGGTATCAATGAAATAAAGGTAGAATTATAATTTGTGTATTGTGCTGCTATCCTACCAAAGAGGTCGGTAACGGCAATGTAGGAGTTAAAACATTGTATACTCTATTGGTAACCACATTCAATTTAAAATGCAGTATTAGGTACTACGCAGTTTGCCGCCTTTATTGGTAGGACGACAGTGTGGCGTAATGTGACGGCCGCTACCATGACGTGACGCTGCGTTATGATATGACGTTAAGGCTGAATACTACCGTAGTAATATTTGAATGTAATAAAGGTTAAAGGGGTTTGGGTAAAAGTGTTGTCATTTGTAAAATTCATACATTTTCAAGGTGAGCGGCCATTCGTAAAAGTGGCAAATTATCATAGAATTATTAAAAATAAACGTATTTTATTATGTAATGTAATACTCTTAAGTGCATCGGAGCCGAGATATTTAAATATTCATACTTGGGCGTACATTTGTACTAAAAAATGAACATTTAAATCTTTAAAATCTCCGCTCCGATATTATTTAACGCCATAAATTATATATATCTATATGTATTTAGAGGTCCTCTAAATAACTATATAAGAATCATCCGTGGCCGCTAAAAAAAAAAAGACAATATTCTTCAAACAAATTTACCCAATGCCCTTTAATTATGAAACTTACATTTTAATGTCAACAATTCGTTTTAACGCGCAATTAAGTATTAAAAATATTATTTAATATAGACCTTTAATTAAGCGTCGCCTTTAGTCAACATTTAATTTAAATTAATGTATAAACGGATCAGGAAATTAAGGTTATTTCAGTTCCAGCCACGCAGAAACAATTTTGACAAACAATACACAATCTGTGAATAAAGGATTACCGCAGCATGGCAACATTCAAGCATCTGAATGGATTATGAAACAATAGTCAATTAAGTGTAAATTGAATTCCAGTGATTAAGCCAAATTAAAAAAAAAGATGGTAACACACTTTTGTGCCATGAGCAAAACTGACACACCAAACCGATGTCCCATTAAAGTAGAATACTATAGTACTAGGTAGATAAGGCACTCTTGATTTGTCACATTCCACAACCATGAAGTTTCTGAGTACTGATAATGTTGACAGCAGTAAAACAATGTTGTTTTTACTATTTCATGGCGCTTCAGTTTTCCTCTAACACAAGTCGCACCTACAGAACAATAGTGTCCTAATTCAGAAATTTTAAATTTCGAGTTAGGTCTCTATAATAATATAATTATTTACGACTTGAAGTTTGGCAGCTGAAATTTTGAATTAGGTCACTGTTGTTCTGAAGGTGCGAAGTTTGTGTGGATAAAGCATCCGCCTCCCTCGCACTTACATACTCGACAAAAAGTGACAGATGTATTATCCACGTCCATAAATACGACCGTTAACGCCCGCAGGATTGACTTCTTATCTTCTTATCTAATGAACTGTATCGTTACGTACCGTGCTACCAAGTATCACATTGATAATTCATGGCACATTTCTCCTCTTACCACAACTTTACTTACCGTATGCATGCCATACAAGCATGCTTCTACCATAAAGGCCGAGCCACACCGGTTGCATGACGTGCACGTGCGCGTTCGCTTTCCACTGCGTTGTATAGTGACATGTCGTACTGAGAATTCATACAACAACTCAGTGGAAAGCGAACGCGCACGTGCACGTCCACGTCACGCAAGCGGTGTCGCTGGGCCTTAAACTAGAAAAAAACCTGTCGCGGAGCGGCAGAAACATTTCTGATTCTCACATTTAGTTAAGTTTATAATTTGACGCAATTAAATGATTGCGTCGTGTCACTATTACGGCTTTACCTGAACTGTGTGAGGCAGCTAATTGTTGCGTGAGAAGAAACCAATAAAATAATAACTTCCTTTTCTTAGCCCCGCACAGCGGAGCTATCCTATTAGTGGATTTATCTTTGCACTCAAATTAGTTAGTTCTACTGAAAACGCACCTTTATGCACCACAATAGTGAGTGTAGAAAAGCACATTCAATGTAATAAAATATGTCAACCAAGAACCCAATATGTATTAAGCGACACGCCACGCCACGCTAGTTCGTTTCTACCCTAACTGTCAGTGGCACAGGTGTGCCACGACACAACAAGATGGGTATTTTTAATGGCACATTACTGCCGGAATGTGGTAATAAATTGTTTCGTGGCGAATTGTTTTGTAATGAAGTTACTCGACAGCTCAATGGCTGTTACGGGTTTTTATAGCGTCGCTTCTTGTTCTACTTATTGGCATTTAATTAGTCAACGAGGAAAGTTATTTTACTTTTAACCGACTTCAAAAAAAGGAGGAGGTTCTCAATTCGTCGGGTTTTTTTTTTATGTATGTTCCCCGATTACTCGAAGACCACTGGACCGATTTGAAAATTTTTTTCGTTGTTTGAATGGGTATACTTTCAAATTGGTTCCATTGTCAACACGTCAGGATCTGATGATGGGATCTTGGAGAAATAAAGAGAACTCCTCTAATATTATAGCGATTTTGGTATTTTTCACTGTATCTCGTGCATTTGCGTTTGAAAAGTACTATATGGTGAAGTGGAACTGATGATGAAGACCACAGATGGCCACCGGAACTCCTTAACGGTACCTATTTAAAGGGTGGCGATAAGATTTGTCGATTAAGGTAGTTGAGCGACTATGACGAAGCACATTTAGGTTTAAATATGACTATGACATTCCCGCGGCGTTGTCTGCGGCGAGCTTGAAATGTTCTATAGTTTCTCATTAATATTTAGAAGTGGAGCTACGTAACAGCATAAATAGGATCACTAAAAAGTATAAAATAAAATAAATGTTTAAAAAAACAAAAACCCGCTTTCAAAAATGCATAAAATAACTTCTTTTAAAATGGTAGGTTAGTCCAACTGAAGTCGGCGTCCCACAATATTTTAAACCAAAAGCCGAATGCAGTTGGACTGACCTACCATTTTAAAAGAAGTTATTTTATGCATTTTTGAAGGCGGGTTTTTGTGTTTTATATGAGACATTTTAACGTTCGCTGCACGCTTTAGTACGGTAAAAAGATTAAAAAAACAGTAAGTAGGCCGCACGGGCACTTTTACACGTCAAGAATCTACCAGCGCTTCCCAAGAGCAGACCACTGCTGAGAAGAAACGCCGCAAGAAACTCAGCAGTCAGTTTTTTAAACATATTTCTTATTACAATGGTACTACTTAGGCTAGCATTATATAAAGCTATGAATTCATATTAAATTAAATATAGTATCAAATAACATGCATAGTTCAGCAGGAAAACATGCCAAGAATCTTACGGGAGAGATAGAGAGAAAAAAAACACATACTTATGTGTACATATTTATAAGATGGTGCGAGACGACCACATAAAAGTTTCGATATGTTTTCCTACATCAACGGTGTCCCCTAGACAAGATAAAGATGCCGTGTCGCTTTAACACCTTTGACTGATTAGTGCAGCAGTTTAAACATGACGTTATAGTGACAAAGTACTAGAGTGTGCAGCTACTTATAAGGCGGACCGTACCTTTATAGTTTGTAAAGTAGTTTTATTATATACGAGCAAACTTCTTAAATAACTAGATACAAAGTCACTGGCGATAATTTAAAAAATGTGGCGTACTAAGGAAGTACCTATAACTCATTTTTAGGGTTACATTATTTAAATGAAAACCTTTACGAGTACAATATACATTTAAGGTGACATTATTACTATTCTCTTATAAAATAAAAAATCTGCCAAAAGAAGATCAAAAAGAAACTGAAGATAATAAGCAAAGTATTTGAATCAAAAATCAAAATTTAATAATAAAAACAAAAAAAAGCTTCCATATTCATTATAATATATTTTTTCCCCCATATTCATAAAAGCACAATAAACTTCTTTAAGTTAAAGTAATCTTGTCACTTTCTATCGTAATCAAACGCCATAATGACAAAAAAGTAAGGACAAAAAAAATTGAGCGTACTTTAGTAATTGGTTTTAATAAATACGACGGAATATCTTTATCGTTATCATCTTTACATAGTTTATTACGACGTCAATTTCTATGTCCGTCTGTCTGTATATCCACTAGATCCTCCTAAACCCCGCAATCGATTTTCCACCATAAGTTATATTTTTTTTACGGAAGATTTTTATTTATAATAAATTCTAGTTTATGTACGGGTGGTACAAAAAACTTACAAAAGCCAAAGGAGAAGCCTGTGAAATAATATTACATAATTGAGATGTTAAATGTATGATAAGACTCCCCAGTTTGTTGATCTAAATCCCTTAACGCTTCAAGTATTTATCCCAAAATTGTTCCACAAATCGAACTCAAACAAAGCCAATTAAGGGCTCTCAAAATATGCAAATTTGGCAGTTGGCGGCCAGCGAGTTTGTGTGTCGAACGAGCTTCGTTCACTTCATTACTTAGTTAATATATTGATTTATTTGACGTTAGCGGATATCCGAGATGATAACGTATAATTAGCGTAATTTTCTTTAAAAACTAATTGTAAGTTTGTTGAATTGAAGACTCAATGCCATCCCAAATTCAGAACGGACTTTCACATTTGTAACATCCACACGCACGTTTAGTACCTAATGAATAATGATAAAGACAGATTTTTAAATGCCTAATATTTATGTATAGAGGTACACTTAAATATGACAGCAAGTAGTAAAGATTCAAAAACTAGACATCGCACGTGCAAAAATTTCACATATTGACCAAGCAATAATAGCGCGATGTTTTAAATTGTATGTAGAAACTTTTGTCACAAGTAATCATAATGATTCATACAGATATTCGAGATATGAGCAAAAATCCACCCCTCAGCACACCACCCCACCTTTGAGGACTTTCAGTATAATATGTTCATCTGGATATTGCAAGGTACTGTACCAATTTACTAAACTGTACGAATTATTTCTTCTGATTTTATTATTTTTTTTGAGTTAAAACGACGTCGCAATAAATAATAACACTGTCTTACAGATTTCAAAACTATACAATTCCGCTTTGTATTTTAAATAGTTGACAACAGGGTTCGGGGTCTGCGCGAGAATGAGAAAGTCACAGTATCGTCATGACGTCACCGCCGTAGTTTGTACACTGTATTATGTTGTGTTAGAAAGAAATAGGAACAAACGTTTTTTGGCTTATATCTTCGTTATATTTATAGCTATTCAAAAAATGTTTTTCTCAACTGTTTGTTACTGAATCAGCGTTTATTGAAGATAAAAAAAAGACATGAATATTCCCTATTTCGACCTTATCTGTAACTGGTAAGGGTACAAATGAATACTTCTGCGTTGGAATTTTCAAATGTGCCTTTACGCCTAAAGGCAGGCTTGACCTGGTTTTAATATTAAACGAGATCTTTAAATTCATTGTTACAATCGTTGGAAACTCCTTTTGCATTTAAAATGATTTCTGACTAGCAAAGTTTAATTATCTCGCTTGTTGCTCAGTGCGTCTCTGTCGTTGTAGTCTTGTTAGAGGGGGATGTATTGAGACCGCTGTCTTGGGCGAAATGCAATAGATGGGATTCAGGAAGTATTCGTTGCCCGAGCATAAATTTTCCGTCTTTGAGTCTCAACGTCAAACGTTTAATTAATTATTTAACGCGCTTTTACGAAATTTAAAAGCTGATATTTTATATGATTTATTTTTAAATACACTTATTAACGGTCATGTTTCTATTCACTTACCATTTTGTTATAAAAAGCCAATAAAAAACTAGGTTTTTTGAAAAAAAAATTTTTTTACGTTACCCCGACCTATCTGCTGCAAATGATCTGAACTATAACCCTCCTAAAATAAATGTTTTGAATAACTAATCATTATGTTCATTTTAAATCAATAAAAAGCCTTTGCTCCCCTCTTGCGGCGCATCTCTACTTAACTCAAAAGTCCCAAGACAGCAAGAATGTTTTGTTTTCAATTCGTCCGCACAACGAGTTTCTTTGAGCAGTGCGAAGTAATTTGAATATTTACGCTTTGATCACGCCGGGGTAATGTCGAACAGACGTATTAGCGCCCTACATCTTCTGTGAATGATCTCAACATTCAAACTGGGGTAAATTGATTCCTTACAATAAAGTAAAATAGGGTGCGGCTGATGTTAATCGCTACTAATTTATCACGCGGCTTGTCGCGCGTTATCGAGACGTCGACAGTTCATCAAAGTCCCTACATGAAGGGCCTTGGAGGCGTCTTCTAAAGAAGGTTCTCCATTCAATTCGTTGCTATAGTACAGTTAATTTTGGAGAATGTTGAGTAGGTGTTACTTAGCATTAATTGCGTAGCTCTTTGCAATATCAATTTATGATAAATGTATATTTTTATCGCTTGGTAGGTTATTTTGTAATTCGGTTAATGTAGGATGTTTCCCGTAGCAACCGTATTTCGTTATTCCACACTCTTATAGAAATTATTTACACAGATTATTCTTTCCGCCAACCAATTATTAGTGTGTTATGGTGGTAAAGTCAGCTTATATATTTTTACTACTCCACTCCACTCCAGTTAACTCTATCCTTGACGTCGTCTTCGGTTACCTGATACTTTACCATGCTCTCCAGACTACAGATGGTCTCTGTACTTGGTCATAGTACGTATGACAGCCTACTCTTCTATTGCTATCAGCGGTGTTGCAAACCCTAAGCTTTTTCATTAAGACAAAACATTTTTATAAAATATTTTTAACTATAGGGTGACGGCACCAACGTTGGACACTTTTAGCTGAAAGCACCAATAATGGACACTTAACTCGTAATTCAAAAATCATAAGGTAATAAATTGAATGTCTCAAAATAAAAGAATAACCCTTATTTTCAGTGAATCAAGAATAAGAATCAAGTCTCCAATTTTGGTCCTTGTTCATTACTGGTTCCATCACCCTAATTTTCTATAGTGAAGTAGATTTCACATTCATGTCACCATTCATATTATTCAGTCACTAGCTGTTTCCTGCCACTCCGTCTGTGTAAAAGTCGTTTATCGCTACTCGCGGGTACAAAGTAACCTATCGCACCTTCGGTCGAACAAGGGCACAATATACAATATTAAGACAAAAAGTGCAATAGGTTAGTGTCTTAAAAAAGCTAATAAGTCCGTCATTTACATTATCGAAAAATACTCAACCCATATTTTTTCTTTTGTCAATTAAACAAAAACTTACGAATATAAAGTGCGTTGAAGTTTCGCGTGTGTCACGCCTTGGCACACTTTATACCACGGTGAAAACATTTCTTACTTAAGAAAACTTGGACAAAATAAATAGATGATAACAAAATTCGACTATTCCATGTGATACGCAACTATCACAGACAACATTAATATTACGTTTGATTTCCCGGAACAGAGCAATCACGTCATTTTTGCTTATTCAGAAGTGATTTTCTTCGAAATGGTGGCATTTTTTTTTGTGCGATACTTTTTGTTGCTTTCTCATTTTATTAGGTAGGTACAACCGAAATAGACACATCAAAAACTTTTCTTTAGAAATACCAAGAAGTAGAATAATTCAAAAAACAGGGAAATATAAGTTTTACTTTTATAATGATAACTTAATTCACTTCCTGTTTGTTATATATAATAATAACGACTTTGGATTATTAAGGATTTATTTATAGAGCTACAACATACCCGAGCTAGCAGCCATTTCCAAGAGAGCGTTCCGTTGTACGCCTCATCATATACACAACACAGTTTACACAGTTTAAAGACATTTTTTACAAATTTATTGATCTGTTGCTAAAATCATTTTATAAAAAGTTATAATAAACTACTGCTAAGGCTTAATTAATGCATTTTCGTGTAAAACATGTATTTAAAAATATAATAAGGTACTTGTAAATCTTATCGGCCCTAATACCATCTACAATTCCTTCACAAAAATCGTACAATTCCACCACGTAACGACGCCATGTTTTTCCTCAGATGCGCCATCTTGCCGTAGCGCAAGCGCCGGTGTAGCGGTGGTGGGGGCGGCGCGGGGGGAGGCGGTGGTGATCGTGTGCGAGGTTGACGCGGACCCCCCCGCCGCAGTCTTCAAGTGGAAGTTCAACAACTCAGGAGAGACCATAGATGTGGCGGCCGACCGGTATACGTCCAACGGCAGCGCTAGTAGCCTCAAGTAAGATTTTAACGGAGTATTTTTTGTACGTGTGGTTATTGTCAATTGAGCGTGCTCTATAGGAGTTATTATGAATGTGCCTGTGAAGGTGATTCAAGCTTTCAAGGATCTTGTGAAAACACAATTAAGTTTATTTGAGTATCAATGAACAAGCGGGCTTTTTTTCTACATGTCATAACATAAGATTTTGCAATATAACAAAACAAATAAAAGTCAGATGACGGGGCCCAAAGCGAGATTAGCGAAGTTTTGTAATAATTATAGCAAAAATATTTCAAAGCCTTAGCATTTTTGCTCAGTCTTTGTAATATTTTTTGCTATAATTATTTTTGTTTTATTTGTTTTATATTTTTTTATATTATTAGGTTTGTACAGTCAAATAAGGTTCTAATTTGTGATCGACCTCAGTTTTAAAGTTAATCTGACATACTACAACAACAAGATTGAGTCTCCTATAAGTTACAAAATGACTTGGCATCTCTAATTACGTTGACGACTTCAAGCTTGTATTTTTATAAATGGGTCACAAATTAACGTTCGGGCCCGTAGATTAAAAGCAAAATTAATAACAAACAAAACCTGAAATGCCCTGAACCAAAATACAAAGAGGACCTCTTTCTTACACTTAAACTGTATTTACTTACTTGGGGGCCTTCAAAAAACGAAATAATGACTCGCCTGCGTACCTGCGATTCCTCTGGTGTTGCGGGTGTTTACGGGTCGCGATGGTCACCTACCATCAGGTGACTCACTTGCTTGTCTGCCTCCCTTTTCACATAAAAAAAACTATTATTCAGATACACGCCGGTAGCAGACTTGGACTATGGAACACTGTCGTGCTCCGCGTCCAACGAAGTGGGCTCACAGCTCGCACCGTGCGTCTTCCAGATGGTGGCTGCTGGTAAGTATTTAGCGATGATACAGGTGGAATGACTAGCATAGAGGTATTTCCATTTTAGGCCTCAGGGTTGACAACGCATTGACAGGTTTAAGATTGCAATCTTAAGAGTGTAGTCTTGAAACTGTGGTCTTGTGGTTGTAGTCTTGAGACTGTTGTCTTGAGATTGTAGTCTAGAGATTGTAGTCTTAGAATTGTGTTCTAGAGATTATAGTCTTGAGATTGTAGTCTTGACATTTTTGTCCTGAGATTGCAAATATCTAATATCTTTAATACTTGAGTAGCATAGTTTTATTTTAATTTAAATACGTTTAGTTTTAATTTTTAGTTGCATTAATTGAATTCTGTAAATACGTTACGTTACTGTAAATGTTTTTAGGTCTTAATTCCCACTCGCACACTCCCGTCACGACAGCCAAATCAGGTGGCTATTATGCTCGTTTCCATGCGATAAAAACGCTTACTTTATTTATACAAAGTTAAAACTGGAGTAAGGGCGTTTTCACTAAAAAGTGTACCCAATTATGGAACTTAAACTTTGTCAGTTTTGTGACGAAAATTAGCCATACATTGCGGCCGTCAATGTATAGCTAAGTTTCGTCACAAACCTGACAAAGTTTAAGTTCCTTAATTTCTGTCCTTAATTGGGTACACTTTTTAGTGAAAACGCCCGTAAACCAGGTGGTGGATGTCAAGACCTACGGGAGTGTTGTCTATTAAGT
Organism: Acleris literana; assembly: GCA_946894065.1. Classification (NCBI taxonomy): domain Eukaryota; kingdom Metazoa; phylum Arthropoda; class Insecta; order Lepidoptera; family Tortricidae; genus Acleris; species Acleris literana. The sequence continues at coordinate 24,460,210 of OX335671.1, read as the reverse complement.
TGTATAGTTCTGACTCATAGTTCGACTTTTTTGAGCATGTTTATTCGAAATTTGGTCAACATTTGACCCGTTAGAAAAACGACATAAATTAATACATTAAGGCCTGTTTCACAATCGACAAGTAAAGCATATTTGACGGATAAATTTAGCCCTTTCTATTTCTTACACTTGAAAATAGACAAGGAGAGAGCCAACTTTAAATGGCAGATAAATTTACTCGGCGATTGTGAAACAGCCCTTAATGTATTAATTTATGTCGTTTTTCATCGCGTTAGAAAAACTCTATACTAAGATACAAATGTAGTTATAGTTTTATAAATATTAATTTATGTCTTTTTTCAATAAATACAGAGTGTTTTATAAACCTTAAATGTAACGTCACATTGGTTCGTTGTAAAAAAAATAATTACTCTTCTTACCTGACCTCAAGTCTTAATTACTTAAATGTTATTATATTTTTCTCCTAAGCAGTTGAAGATCTCGATGTTCTATTCAGGCAAACCACATGCGCCACGGAACTGCTCGCTTTGGAACCAGACAGCAGAGTCGGTGGAGGTATCCTGCCTGGCTGGCTTCGACGGTGGCCTGCCACAGACGTTTCTCCTGCAAGTCTACACGGCTGGGGAATCCTTGCCCAGGCAAGTGCTTAACATTCCTTGTAAGCTAGTAATAGCTTGGCATAAGCAGGTGGAATTACGTATTACAATTTTGCAACCACCACATTAACCGATCCCAGCGTTTTTCCGGGGTCTATAACTTGGCCTAATGCATAATTTGTTAGAATTTTAGATTATTCTAAAGCCATTTCCTAATGAATCTTGTTTTCTTTATTGTTATAATACACCATAACCTAACCGCAAGTATTTTTGAAAAACTTAAATAGTGTTCTGACTTAGCTGGAAACCACTTTATGACTAACAATAAAGCCGGATCCCCTCTGCTGCGCACGCTACGCACGGACACGCTATACACGTCGCCCACGTGGGTCCATTGGTCTCGATACGAGTGTCAACATTTTCACAGCAACCAATGCACGCACACGTAAAACGTGTGGGCCACGTGGCTACGTTGGTCAGCTGCGTGTGTCTACATTCCCCACTGCGGGCCACGCACATCCACGCGAACGCGGGGGGTGCGACGCCCTTGAAGCCACCTTTCCACTGCAACACACGGGCAGCGTGGGTTGCGGTGGGGCTTTGCCTGCGACGCGCGGTAACGTGTGCGTGGCAGGCACTTCAGAACAGACCACGAGTGTATCAGTGACGTCATTTCGCGCGCAGCGTGCTCGTGGACTACTGTAGAAGTATCTACCTACATTTTCATACAAAGCGTTTTTGTACCCACGTGTGTAGCTTGACCGTGCGCAGCAGTGGGGCTCCGGCCTAATTCGGGCAAACGATGCGTTATGACAAACGTTATTAGGGATTCCAAGAGACAATCGTGTTTTCGCTTCGTAGTGAAAATTGCCTACGAGCATCCCCGACTAGCAGGTTGATGGCACTGAATATGGCTTTATTTTTGGGTAAAATTTAAAATATCTTCCAGTTATTTGCTAGTGTGACTTCAAAGAGCATTGTCATTATTTCCAAACGCTTTTTTGCCAAGTTTGCATACTTCGTCTTATATTAGTAGCTGCAAACTTTAGTACTTTGTCGCTTTAACTCTTTTGATAGATTACTGCGGCAGTTCAAAAATGTCGTTAAAATGACTAGGAACTAAAGTATGCAGATTTAATTTTCCTGTCAGATACACTTTGACGCGCTGGGATCCAGCGGGAAGGACGGCATTTCTTTTGAAAAAACAAAGACGTAAAGAGCTTTCTTCCTAGGAGTAAATTGAACGTGTGAAAACTTATCCTAGTTTGCTGCGATAATATTTAAAAATGCTTTCTGCAGGCCTATATTATGGTCTTGTTTATCTATATAAATGAACGTGGTTAAATTGTCCGTCACTTTCTGACCAGTTTGTAAGTGCGAGAGTGACGTATGCTTTATTCACCACGGTATAGGTGACCATAATAATAATATTGGTGCATTTAAAATCGATAGGACCATGAAAATAATTTCATACAGCTAATTGGCGGTTGCGGCGTTGGGCGGTGGCGGCGGGTTATTATGCGTGAAATTATTTGAATACTCGTAGTTTTCAAAAAAAAGTAGGAGTTTATCACTGCCCTCTTACGGAAAAAGGCACATCTACTATATGAATTGTATTGCACTTCCAACCTTATTATAACCTATAAGAGTTTAATATGCTTTTATGAATTAATTGCACTTGTGCATTTTCTCCTTAGGAGGGCAGATCATGTCGTTTTTTTTTATAAAAATACCTACCTACATCATTATTTGCTCATATTAAATGAGAAAAGCATTATATGCGTCAGGCAATATTCACTTTCCGAGTGTAGGCAATAATGTACTATTGTGCAATAATTCCTCTTACTTCTATTAGATGACTTCCAGATGAATTTGTTCCTTACAATGATTTTCCGTCTTCGTAAGAGCATGGGTTACCGCAGAAAAAAACATTTTGTTTTATTGTATATTAAACTCATTGGTACAAATCGACCACTGGAGATAGGACTGGTTACCTTCTGATCACAAGTCGAGATGCCAAGCTACCTAGGCTACTGACGTTTTCTTAGGAAGTCAATACTGACACCTTGCACAGTTATAAAGATTCTGAATAGGGAATGAGGCCCTTGCCAAGATCCATTGCGCTAACTAGCGTTTCTATTCGTTTCGCTTAAACCAATAATCGCGTCACTGGTAGATCACGTGACTTTTCGTATCACGTCATCTACCAGTGATCTTGGCAAGGGCCTCTGATACACAAAAAAAAAAATGCCGCTTGTAACAAGATTGTGATTGTTGTGCATAAGCGTCTTGATCCCATACGAGCCTAACAAGACGATAGATACATCAACTAAGCCGTTAGATACATCAACTAAGATGTTAGTTGAATCACTGAAGAAATTGCTGTTTGTTACTATCATTTTTGGTTTATATAACTTATATCTTAACTATTGTATTCATTTTATGTCAACTAAGTGAAAATCTCTCTTTGTTGGCTCTCATTTTTTTGAGTGTAATGTTAACAGCAGTAAAACGATGCTGTTATTACTAGTCCTTAACATGCAATAAACAAGTTTAGCATTATTTTACTATTGTTAAAATCATCAACATTCAGAAACTTCATGTGGCTGTGCATTGTGTCAGAATTGACTTTTTATCTACCTATTATTATAGAGGAAATTCTATGAGAATTAAGTAACATAGATTAAGTTTGTCTTGTAAAAAGCTGGGCATTCACGAACGCTCCAACAAGCCGAATAGAGCAGCGCCGCACCAAAATCGATCCGTGAATCCAAATCGCAATCCGAATGGAACTATCCTGAATGTCGAAATTCAACGTCACACGCCACGCCTCCGCGCCGAGACAAATGGCGTCGTCGTGAATGCGTTCTCTGGCTACCATTTTCTAATCAGTGTGCTCCGTAATGTCGCACCGGCGTAGCGTGGCGCGCCCGTGAATGTGGTCAAAATATTCCACCCCTGTCGCCAAGCCAAAAGGCGCGTCCGTGAATGCCCAGCTTAAAACTTATTTCGCGATCAGTCTGTACAAATTTGTCGTTTAATCTAGGTATAAAACCTTATTCCAGTTTGGTCGAATGCAACTTAACAAGTATAAGACACCCTAACTTGCATTTCCATTTTAAAACAGAAAAACTTAGGCATATAACAAAACCAAATAATCTTATTATAGCTCTCATAAGACCAATGAAATGACACAACATTAAAAGGCCTCTTACCTCCATATTATATTTTATTTCTACTATTTCCGGAGGCTCTCGTGGGACACGGCGTCCCTCCTTTAATGAGGGCCGTTACGGAGGGACGCCGAAGCCGACAATGACGTTTTTATCTACCATTTACTGACAGCTGGAACACGGCAAACAAAAGCCGGTAGCAACCGCGTCAGTCGTTAAGGTGGTTTCACATTGTCTGATCTTAATTTTTTACCCACTATATTTAAAACACAATTTATTAGTATGGAAAACGTTTTCTTTCATTTATGGGTGTTCTAGTACTCTAATCTCAGTTGGTCTCAAAGAGTGTTATAATCCTTTATAGGAACGGGATCAATTCTGACGATTTTCTCGCTGACTGTACATTTTATCAAAAATCTGTGAATGTCGATTGTCATCACTCAAAAAGTTGGGAAAGGTCTCCTAAGATCATTTTCGCGTGGCAGCAAGGGATCTGGCTGCCCTTAATGCCCCATCTCAACTTTCCACCCTGTATATGTATGTATGTTTGTTCCTTTGTGGCGCTTTGGAAACTAAACGCGTGGACCGATTTTGACAATTCTTATGTCAATCGATTTGTCTTAATCTTGTGTGTGACTAAAGATATAACAGTAATCAGATCCATATGGCGGCAACAAGACGCCATATTGTAAAATATAAAAAAACGAAACATAAATTATGACACGTGGGGTATTATTGCATAGATATTTAAAGATTTCATTTAGGATTTATAACGCTTTAACGTTGGTTGGGAGTTTTCCAAAAAAAGTGTACATGAACTTTTTTTTCCAGAATTTGTTTTTTTTTTATTGTTCCTACTCAGAATCGTTGATACTATCGATCCTCATACAAGAAAAAAAGTGTCCCAAATATTCCATTCCAGATCGTCACATTTTTGTATGCCGTCTTATTTATTTATATGGTCGTGACGCACTGGAAGAAAAAACTTACATACGCACCTTCAGAACAATAGTGACCTAATTGAGAAATTTTAAATTTCGAGTTAGGTCTCTATGATAATAAATTTATGACTCGAAGTATGGAAGCACAAATTTTGAATTAGGTCATTATTGTTCTAAAGGTGCGAATTATGTAGTAAAATCTGGGGCACTTTTTTTCTTGTATGAGGATCGATAGTAAACGATTCTTTTTTTGGAAAACGCCCGGTTAGCAACAGTTGGGTTGAAAGCTTGCATTATGTTGGACTTTTTTATCAACATTCTGATACCGACTGACTTTTATGCCTTGTTATTCTACCGTCATTTCCCTATTCAATTACGAAACAGCATAACTGCGTCAAACAAAGCCACCAAATAATGATACAACAGCGTACAAGAATTACCCAATTAGGTTCGTTATGAGCAACGTCTGGTTTGAATGGTAAAGATCCTTGCGTTGTTAGGAGAAACATTATTTTTGATATAACAGAAACCACCTCGGGCAGTACGAAAAAGCCTTCTAACCTTAGGAGGATTCTACTTTTTAGGGTTCCGTACCAAAATGGTAGAAAATAAACCCTTATGGTGAGACTTCGGTGTCTGTCTTTCTGTCTGTCTGTATGTCAGAGCAGTTTTTCTCAGAAACTATAGAAGCTATCAACTTGAGGCATAGTTGTATAACTTGCTTGCCATCGGTATTTAGTAAAAAATGAAATTATTTTTAAATGTTTGAATAGGGCTCTAGAATGGGGGGTGAAAAATAAAAGCAATTTGATTATAGCAAACGAGGTGTCATGTAAGGGCTCAGCCTGCACATTTCAAAACTATTTTTTTTTATAATTTTCTGTGACGTACTTTTTGATTTATAGACAAAAAATTACATAAATAAATGATCGTTCCCCCCCTTATCTCCGAAGTTTATGAACCAAAAAATCGGAAAAATTCCTAATTAATAAAGATTACTTATATTTTTCGTGAAAAATAAAATGAAGTTGTGAAACATAACATTTTTTGAAAATTTATCAAAAAAAAACTATATTAAAATTTAGGCTAGTCAAAATGGACCTTATTACATAGATTATAAGTTTCATAACAAAATGAATATTTTCCTTTGCGTTTTTTTATAATAATAAAGTCTTAGATTCTACAAGTTCTTTTTCTGTGCACGTACTGTATACATTTTTGACTTTATTTGGCAGATAAAAAATGCTATAAGTCCGCCATTCGTTCTTACTGCAAACAAATAAATTAAATAAACTATTAAATAAGATTCTTCCAATGCTTCAAACTAATATTTTCACTATAAGTGAATAGTTTTAATGAAAAAAGAAACTTAAGCCGTAAACAAATAAACACACCAAACACCAAATACACTAGAAGCACATCCTCCCTACTTCCTCCCCCATTTAAATTCTTTTCCCTCTCCCACTTTTTTCCTCTATTTTTAGCAGAATGTTAGTGTAATGAAGCATAGTCAGCTGATTGCCTACTTCTCCTGCATTCCTAGTCCCCTTAAGTCCTCTCGTGTATTCCGTGCTCCAGTATCCCTTTTATTTTAATATAAAGAGCTCCCCTGTTATCACGCATTAAAATTCCTTTGCCCTGTCGCAGGCATACCATAAGCCCAACGTTTTACTGTGAACTCTATTCAACCAACATAAAGTTGAAAACGGTAAACTGTACCTCATTAAAATTTCCAGAGTGTGTTAATTATAAAAACATCGGGCGAAACGCGATACACGGTAAAGGAAAATTTAAAGTCAAGGGAATTTAATTTTATCCCGGAAAAGGAAAGTTCCTAAGTTTGGGAAATTTAAATCAATAACGCTGTGATGAGTCTTGACCTCAATACCGAGTTTACTAACTTCGTAGGACTTCAAAGCGTAATGCTACGCCGTAGCATGATACGTAGTTCGAGCTACTACGAAAATTAAATTAAAACAAAACGTCGAGGTGGTTATTTTAAACAACAAAACGAGTTTTTAAGAACTCTTTTATTGATAATCAGAGATCGTAAAATGCGAGCAAAATACATTGAAATGACGTATGACAACCAGTTAGGGTTGGCGATGGTTCCAAATTTATGATCTAAAATATTAGGTACTAAAATAATACAAATAAATATATTTTTCACTGATGAAATTGAACACAATCCGAAACTCTGGTTACTGGCTTGTATTTTTTTTTATTATATTTATAATTTCAAATCAAATAATTCCCAATTTTAGACTTGGGATAGTAAGTAATAATTTTCGTAAGTACAATGGCGAGATAATGCAAATAATACAATCAGATTGACAATAATGACAAGATAATACTCGTATATCTATCGACAATGTACTTATCAATTTTAATAACTTTTAGTTAAACATTATAGATAGACCATGAACACTGATAGAGGCAATTTATTAATGATACCAAGTGCTTTCATAAGATACATTCCTCCATACATATTTAATTTATTCCATTATATTATTAGTGACAACCCTAGCACTTCTATGAATTTTGCTCGCATTTTACCATCCCTGTTGATAATAATGATAATACTGAATAGGCTGAGCTAAAAATAAAAATTTAGTACAGCCTGTAATCAAGAACAACCTACGCTCGTGTTCACATTGTTGTGTTCCGGTGGGGAAAAGACACCTGGTAAAATTACTGGCATAGAGACATGAAATCTTAAACGTCAGAAAAACTTTTTTTTTGCTCGTGAAATCCGCAATAACAAAAGTATTACGTCACACAGCCTATGACGCGCGGAACACTAAAAAAGTCAACGATGACATTTGTTTTAATGTGATGTTAGATTAGGAGTTACGAGAGAACAGATGAACATACAAAAACATACTAGCTAGCATACATAGACCAAGTCATAACCCTCTTTCTTAGCCATAGTTGCGTAAAAAAGGAACGATGCGATGCTTGTTAACAATATACAACGAACAAAGTTTTCACATTAACGTAATTTGATTACAAACTGTACAAGCAACGGAATCAAAGGTAGATTATATCTAAAGCAATCGTCTTAATTAAGGCAGTACCTATCCAGCTGTTATCAGGCGCTATCAGACGGTATCAGGGGCCTCATTCCCTGATGTCTTCTGAGCCACGCCTTGCCTAGCTGAAAGGAATTGAACATCTATTTAAACGTAACCTATTTTGAGTTCTTTGCTCGTTTATTTTTAAACATTATAATGTATGCCAGGGCCTGGAACAAGTACTCGCGCTCATTAGACAAATATCTGCCCTTAGCGGGATGTGAACCCAGGACCGCTGACTTCGTAGGCAGGGTCATTACTAACCAGGGTCTACTTTGAGTATACATTTATGACGAATTGATGTAGTGATCCTGCTTACAAAGCTAGAGGTCCAGGGTTCAAATCTCGGTAAAGGCAGAATATTTCTGTGATGGAAGAGCGCGAGTATTTTGTTCCGGAAACTTGAATGTTTTCTATGTATTTAATATGTATTTCTCTAAACGGATAATGTATGAAAGTTTACCGTGGTCCAGCACACATACCTCAAGCCTAGAGCTTTGTTTGGGACTTTTTTGTGATATTGTTCCCTGATATTAATTATTCATTTTGTGTTGTTTTTCTGTACTATTTTTGTATTTTATTGTACTGTATTGTTTACTTAATGACACCGCAGCTAACATAGTTATCCTAACAAAAAAACTAGGTCCAAGCACGGTTTTGCTAATTAAGGCACCTCAACAGTTTAATTGTGTTTAAAAATAAAAACGTTAGAAACTTGTCTCGTTTAACCTCACGACGTGAGCGCCATACCGGCGCCGTATTTGAATATTTAGCGCGCAGGCAACGATGGACGAGGAGGTAAACGTTAAAAAATATTATCATTTTATTTAGAAATCTATCAATATTAAAGTTATTTGAAAGTTACTTGTCTCACTGCTTGCGAGAACTCTCTCCACTAGTTTTTCAAAACAAAAGATATAGATCCCGTGTAAATAAAAGAGACAGATATATTAATAGTTGATCGCTGGCTGTTCACACTGCCGGCTAGAACTCTTTCCACTAGTTTGTCAAAACAAAATATATAGATCCCGTGTCAATAAAAGAGACACATAATATTAATAGATGATCGCTGGCTGTTCACACTGCCGGCTAGAACTCTTTCCACTAGTTTGTCAAAACAAAAGATATAGATCCCGTGTCAATAAAAGAGACACATAATATTAATAGTTGATCGCTGGCTGTTCACACTGCCGGCTAGAACTCTCTCCACTAGTTTGTCAAAACAAAAGATATAGATCCCGTGTCAATAAAAGAGACACATATTAATAGTTGATCGCTGGCTGTTCACACTGCCGCCGGCAAGAACTCCCTCCACTAGTTTGTCGAGAGAAAAAATATTGTTACGTACGTGGGGGTAGGTAACTGATAGAAATGCACGAATACACCGATAATCAAAAGTAGACTTTAATTACGCACTCACTTAAACCGTTACAAAACAATTATCGCACAATAAACTTCGAATACTCAGATGATCGCTCGGGTCGCTCTTATTCGCACTGTTCGCTTTCCAAGTAAAGACTGACTCGTCGCAACCGGTGTCCGCCGTTTTATAGTTCCCGAGTCCGATTATTCTAGAACGCCTTCCGGAATGTTCGATGTACTTCGCCCCGCCAAGGTCGATCGAGACTGTTCGTTGCTGGAATGTTCTACGCCTTGCTACCTTGTTGTTTTTACGATCGCAATGACCTTGACTCACGGGTCTGGATGAGTCTGGAATGTTCCGCGTGTTGCTGTCTCATTTCGTGTTATCTCTTTCACACGCTTCTGGAAGGTTCTCAGTATCGCCGTCTCTTTCTAATCGTGTTATCTTTTTCACACACTTCTCGAAGGTTCTCAGTATTGCTGTCTCTTTCTAGTCGTGTTTTCTCTTTCACACACTTCTCGAAGGTTCTCAGTATTGCTGTCTCTTTCTAATCATGCTATCTCTTTCACTCTTAGTGGAAAAATGCCATATACTGAAATGTACTTCAAAGGCCCATAAGGGGTCCTGAAAATGCCTGAAAATGGGTTTTCAGGTTATGGCGTAATCTGATAGAGGGTGGCCTGAAACGGACTGAAAACATGTTTCAGCCGCCTGAAAACAACGGTAAGTTGGTCGAAATTTTGATAATCTGATATGTGATAGAGCTACCTCTGAAACGGACTGAAACGATATTTCAGCCTGCTGAAAACGCTTCTAAAGCACCAAAATTAACGATAAAAGATGAGACGCCTTATGCCATCGGCGTAACACTACCCCCTCCTAAGACATGCTCGTCCCGAGCATTATTAGTTCCGTAATATCTCGCCAGTCGGTCAACGTGGACAACCTTGCAGGGACTTCGCTGGCTCCGCTGTATCCGATACGTAACGTCGTTGATCTTTGTGACTACTTTGTATGGCCCTTCCCAATTCGGTGATAGTTTCGGGGATTTCCCTTTTTTTCGCATGGGGTTATGCAGCCATACTAATGAACCTTCCTCGAACCCCACTTGGTTAGATTTTCGGTCATATCGTGTTTTCATCTTCGCACTGGCTTGAAGTCCGTGTTCACGAACGTGACTGTGAACATCGTCTATACGGTTTCGCAAATCACTGGCATACTCGGTGATCGATTTCGGCGAATCTGGAGGACGTCCGGTTAAAAGGTCTGCAGGTAAGCGAAGTTCTCTTCCGAAGTTCACGTAAGCTGGAGTGACAGCCGTACTTTCGTGAGTTGCCGATCTGTATGACATCAGGAAGAGAGGAATATGTCTATCCCAATCCTTTTGGTGACTTTCAACCACCTTGGCCAAATGTCTTTCCAGCGTCTGGTTGAATCTCTCGACCATTCCGTCCGATTGTGGGTGATATGGCGTTGTCCTGGTCTTATGAATACCCATAATTCGGCAAGTCTCCTGGAACACCTGAGACTCAAAGTTCCTGCCTTGATCACTGTGAATTTCGAGAGGCACCCCAAATCGACAACACACTTCCATCACTAATTTCTCCGCGACTGTGACTGCTTCTTGGTTAGGGATCGCAAATGCTTCAGGCCATTTGGTGAAGTAATCCATTACAACGAGGATGTACTTGTTCCCGGATTCGGATGTTGGAAACGGGCCTGCGACGTCCAAAGCAATCCTTTCCCAAGGTGCTCCAACGTTGTACAACTTGAGCACACCTCTACTGCGTGTTTGCGGCCCCTTAACTGATGAGCAGTTTGTACACTTCCTGCACCAGTCTTCCACATCTTCACGGCAGTGAATCCAGTAGAAGCGTTGCCGAACTTTCATTAAGGTCCTCTTCACTCCAAGGTGCCCACCGGAAATTCCGTCATGGAAGGATCTCAACACATCACTTACCCTTTTTCTTGGAACAACTACCTGTAGGTGAGCATCCTTTCCATTTTCCGTCTCCCATTTTCTGCACAGTACGCCATTATGCATGACCAGACTTTCCCATTGGGCCCAGTAGCTTTTTGCTACAGTACTCATTGGGGCTACTTCACACCATTTCGGTTTGGGAACGCCTGCTTTGATCCAATCGAAAATGGGTTTAATGTCCTGATCTTCTTGCTGCGCTTGTTGCATGACTTCATTACTCCATTCGTCACTTACAGTATCAGTCCGCAACATTCTCACACAATCTTTGCCCTCTTGCCTTACACAATGTTTACAGTCATCCGGACAAGGTCTTCGGGAAAGCGCGTCCGCGTTGCCGTGTGATTTTCCACTGCGATGTTCAATGATAAAGTCATATTCCTGTAGTTGTTCAATCCATCGTGCTACTTGACCCTCAGGATTTTTAAACTCCAATAACCATTTCAAAGCAGCATGGTCAGTTCTGATACGAAATTTGCTCCCAAGCAGATATTTACTGAAATGCTGTAACGTCTTGACAACTGCCAGCAATTCTCTCCGAGTGACGCAGTAATTCCTCTCTGGTTTGGATAGTGACTTACTAAAGTAGGCGATAACCACTTCCTGATCTCCTTTCTTTTGTGACAAAACTCCTCCGACACCAGTATTACTTGCGTCTGTGTCAACAATAAAATCATTCTCAGGGTCTGGGTATCCCAATATCGGAGTTTCACAAAGCCTTTGTTTGAGATCGGCAAAAGCTGCTGCACACTGATCATTCCAGTCAAATCTTCGTTTCTCTTCCGTAAGCTGGTGCAACGGCTTCGCTATATCTGAAAAGTTTTTCACGAAACGTCGATAATATGAGCAAAGTCCCAAAAAGGCACGAACTGCGGTCTTGTCCCTCGGTATAGGCCAATCCTTAACGGCACTTATCTTGTCAGGATCTGTCTGGATACCGTCTGTTGACACCACGTGTCCTAAATAATTCACCTTACGCTTGAAAAGTGAGCATTTTTTCGGGCTGAGTTTCAGGTTCGCATCTCGCAGCTTAGCCAAAACCTGCTCCAATTTTCTAAGGTGATCGTCGAAGTCTCTACCAACAATTATAATGTCATCCAGATATACCAGGCAAGTATCTCCAAGTAGACCAGCAAGTATTTGTTCCATCAATCTCTCAAAGGTTGCTGGTGCATTACACAGTCCAAACGGCATAACATTGAACTGCCACAGTCCCTTTCCGGTCGAGAAGGCGGTTTTCTCCTTATCGTGGTCCTTGATTTCCACTTGCCAGTAGCCACTTTTTAAATCCAACGTGGAAAACCATTTCATTCCATTTAAAGTGTCTAACGTGTCGTCGATTCGTGGCAGTGGATAACAATCCTTTTTGGTTACATCGTTAAGTCGGCGATAGTCAACACAAAATCTCATGGTGCCGTCCTTCTTCTTTACCAAAACTACCGGTGAACACCAAGGACTTGTTGATGGCTCAATAACTCTGTTCTTCTTCATCTCTTCAATCATGTCTTCCACTTCCTTTTCGCGAGCTACTGGAACTCGCCGAGGACGTTGTCGGATAGGCATGGTTCCGCCAGTGTTGATCTCATGTTGTACAACTCCAGTTCTTCCAATATCACCGTCGTGCGCAGAGAAAACATTGCTGTAACGCAGCAGTAAATTACGCGCCTTCAGGAGTTCTTCCTTCGTGAGATTGTTTTGACAACCATCCAATAATCCTGTAATGTCCACTCCTCTACTTGCAGGTTGTCCACTTCCATTCGATCCCTGGCAACTTCGTATCCAAGAAATTTCTTCGCAAGTCCCGATAAGGCTTCCTTTACTAAGGGCATGTTTAGAGTCGCTGAGGTTTAGGACCCTTATAAACGCTGCAGATGACGTTGTCACAACCGTGCGAGCTGTTATCCACGGTTGACTACCATCAATTTTTTCTACTAATACGCAGCGATGAGATCCTCGTCCTGCATAGTGTGGTAATTTTACAGGAACTAGGGCTTGCGATCTTGGTTGAAGAATGGTCCTTCTGGCGCAGTAGACTTGTCCACTTACGCCACCTTCCATAGGCACTTCATCAACTCCGAATTTCAGGACTCCGCCTTTCAAGTCGATTTTGCAGCCATGTTTTCTCATAAAATCCAATCCAATAATGCAATCGTCGATGATGTTAGCAACGATGACTTTGTGCCAGTAGTTCTTTTCCCCAATTTGCACCGCCACTCCTTGCTCCCCCAGGACGGAAATGTACTGGCCGGTAGCCGTTTGCAGCTGAAGATACTTGGGTCGGACTAGATGATCTCTGGTTAAATGTTTCAGTAGCCGAGAACTGATCACAGTCCGAGAAGCTCCGGTGTCTATAGTAAGGTGACATGGTATTCCACCAATTTCTCCTTTGACGACCAGACTGTTCCCATCATTTACCTGTGAGATCATTACCGGGACATTTTGACCACCAGCCAGCACTCGTCCCTTAGTCCTGGCTTCTACTCGTTTCCCTGATGCGGCTCTAATGCATCAGAGCCCGCTGGCCTCTCTGTTGGGCCTGTTGTATCTCGTTGTGTTCTATTTCGTTTTGGGCAACTAGATTGTATGTGCCCGCGTTCTCCACACCAATAACACCTTGGCCCAAATTCACGGCGAGGAGCAGTTGGCTCCCTGGACGAAACCTCTCGCACCCTAAAAGGCCTCGAGTCCTGGCGTACAGCTTCGACCTCCAAGGCGTGGGCAACTGCATCCTTTACGCTCCCATGATGTCCTAGTCGCACAGCAGCTCTGACTTCTAAATCACGGATTCCATCGATGAAGGCCTGTACTAGCATGCTGTCCACAAATGAAGCCGATGCACTTTGATACGCTTTCCTGACCAACTTTTCTATTTCCAGGGCCCACTGTTGTAATGACTCATTACGTCCCTGGGCTCGATCCTTAAGCTGAGCTCTAAAGACGTGCTCGAGATGGCTGTCACCATAACGTGCCTCCAAAGCTTCAAGAAGGCGGTCGTATGTCTTATTCTCTCCCAGAGCTTCCAGCACGGTGAGGGCTTCATCTCGAAGTGCCAAAGTTAGAGCCGTCTTCGCCTGGTCTTTATTCCAGCCATTCGCCTGGGAAACCGACTCAAACTGCAATTTATAGGCCGTCCATGATGAAGTTCCATCAAATGGAGGTACTTTGAATCTTCCAGCTACAGGGTTGGATATTTCAGGTCCACAGGTACCGTTGACCACTTTGATTTCTAGCTTTTTCACTTCGTTTCTTATGGTCTGGAGGCGATTCTCGTGGTCCTCAACTTTTTCCTTGAAGTCATGGAGGTGATTTTCAACCTTTTCATTAACTCCCTGAAGACGGTTCTCGAACTTAATGTCCAAGTCAACCAGTTTTTCTTGAACCTCAGTTATTTCCTTCTTCCATTCTGAAGTGGCCTCTCGTACCTCTAGGAGAATTCTCGACTGTTCCTCTTGAACTCTAGATTGCTCCTTTTGGGCTCTGGATTGTTCCTTTTGGGCTATGGATTGTTCTTGAATAATTCTCGATTGTTCCTTCAACAGGATAAATATCGCGTTGAGGTCAATTTCCGGCTTAGGTGACACTGTTGTAGTAGCCGGTGCAGTAGCGGTGGACGTACCGGCGGCAGCCGCAGAGTCCTCAGCTACAGTTTGGCTTCGGGTTTTGACACCCTCCTGCTCTTGATCTCGCGGAGTTACTGGCATTTTCTATCCCACTTCTGACACCAAATGTTACGTACGTGGGGGTAGGTAACTGATAGAAATGCACGAATACACCGATAATCAAAAGTAGACTTTAATTACGCACTCACTTAAACCGTTACAAAACAATTATCGCACAATAAACTTCGAATACTCAGATGATCGCTCGGGTCGCTCTTATTCGCACTGTTCGCTTTCCAAGTAAAGACTGACTCGTCGCAACCGGTGTCCGCCGTTTTATAGTTCCCGAGTCCGATTATTCTAGAACGCCTTCCGGAATGTTCGATGTACTTCGCCCCGCCAAGGTCGATCGAGACTGTTCGTTGCTGGAATGTTCTACGCCTTGCTACCTTGTTGTTTTTACGATCGCAATGACCTTGACTCACGGGTCTGGATGAGTCTGGAATGTTCCGCGTGTTGCTGTCTCATTTCGTGTTATCTCTTTCACACGCTTCTGGAAGGTTCTCAGTATCGCCGTCTCTTTCTAATCGTGTTATCTTTTTCACACACTTCTCGAAGGTTCTCAGTATTGCTGTCTCTTTCTAGTCGTGTTTTCTCTTTCACACACTTCTCGAAGGTTCTCAGTATTGCTGTCTCTTTCTAATCATGCTATCTCTTTCACTCTTAGTGGAAAAATGCCATATACTGAAATGTACTTCAAAGGCCCATAAGGGGTCCTGAAAATGCCTGAAAATGGGTTTTCAGGTTATGGCGTAATCTGATAGAGGGTGGCCTGAAACGGACTGAAAACATGTTTCAGCCGCCTGAAAACAACGGTAAGTTGGTCGAAATTTTGATAATCTGATATGTGATAGAGCTACCTCTGAAACGGACTGAAACGATATTTAAGCCTGCTGAAAACGCTTCTAAAGCACCAAAATTAACGATAAAAGATGAGACGCCTTATGCCATCGGCGTAACAATATAGATCCCGTGTCAATAAAAGAGACACATATATTAATAGTTGATCGCTGGCTGTTGACACTGCCGGCGAGAACTCTCTCCACTAGTTTGTCAAAACAAAATATATAGATCCCGTGTCAGTAAAAGAGACACATAATATTAATAGTTGATCGCTGGCTGTTCACACTGCCGGCTAGAACTCTCTCCACTAGTTTGTCAAAACAAAAGATATATATCCCGTGTAAATAAAAGAGACATATATTAATAGTTGATTGCTAGCTGTTCACACTGCCGGCTAGAACTCTCTCCACTAGTTTGTCAAAACAAAAGATATAGATCCCGTGTCAATAAAAGAGACACATATATTAATAGTTGATCGCTGGCTGTTCACACTGCCGGCTAGAACTCTCTCCACTAGTTTGTCAAAACAAAAGATATAGATCCCGTGTCAATAAAAGAGACACATATATTAATAGTTGATCGCTGGCTGTTCACACTGCCGGCTAGAACTCTCTCCACTAGTTTGTCAAAACAAAAGATATAGATCCCGTGTCAATAAAAGAGACACATATATTAATAGTTGATCGCTGGCTGTTCACACTGCCGGCTAGAACTCTCTCCACTAGTTTGTCAAAACAAAAGATATAGATCCCGTGTCAATAAAAGAGACACATATATTAATAGTTGATCGCTGGCTGTTCACACTGCCGGCTAGAACTCTCTCCACTAGTTTGTCAAAACAAAAGATATAGATACCGTGTCAATAAAAGAGACATATATTAATAGTTGATCGCTGGCTGTTCACACTGCCGGCTAGAACTCTCTCCACTAGTTTGTCAAAACAAAAGATATAGATACCGTGTCAATAAAAGAGACACATATATTAATAGTTGATCGCTGGCTGTTCACACTGCCGGCTAGAACTCTCTCCACTAGTTTGTCAAAACAAAAGATATAGATACCGTGTCAATAAAAGAGACACATATATTAATAGTTGATCGCTGGCTGTTCACACTGCCGGCTAGAACTCTCTCCACTAGTTTGTCAAAACAAAAGATATAGATCCCGTGTCAATAAAAGAGACACATATATTAATAGTTGATCGCTGGCTGTTCACACTGCCGGCTAGAACTAGTTCCACTAGTTAGTCAAAACAAAAGATATAGATCCCGTGTCAATAAAAGAGACATATATTAATAGTTGATCGCTGGCTGTTCACACTACCGGCTAGAACTAGTTCCACTAGTTTGTCAAAACAAAAGATATAGATCCCGTGTCAATAAAAGAGAAACATAATATTAATAGATGATCGCTGGCTGTTCACACTGCCGGCTAGAACTTTTTTTTTGTTTATTTAAATAAAAAACAAAGTAATTATCTTAACGCTTTTGAACCTATTACGCTATGTTTCTAATGGTGTAGTGAGTATTAGTTTACTCTATTGCTACACGAGCCCGCAGTCACTCTGTATATACTGTATAAATTGGTGCCTTATTTCCCCAAAAATATATTTGAATTCTTTGAAACACCCACATGGTTGTTTCACATTTTACCCACGCTTACTTCAAATTACGTAAATAATTAATCAAGTTTTAGAAAACAAAATTGTTACATCGTTTTATTTTTATTTCTGTCCGTGACTTTGTTTCGAATTTTTACGGCAACTTTTTAATTTCTCGGTATATAAAGTAGCCCATATTTTTTTATTCAGAACATAGACTAAACATGCGCTTCATAAAAATCCTTTTAGCTGTTTATGCTAAATTTAAAGACAAGTATCTGATCGTACACACATCTACCTATGAAAAGGGACCTTATTGTCGATGGCGCTTCCGCCATTATTAAAGATGCTCCGATATAATAACAACGTCGCGTGACGCGGTGCGGTGTAAGCGCCATCGACAATAAGGTCCCTTTTCATAGATAACGCCAAATATAAATTCGAAGGTAATTCTTTTTGTTCGTTACACTTTCTCAGGTAAGCCGATTGTAATGAAATTTAGTATGTAGATAGCTTGATCCCTGAGGAAGGACAAAGGGTATGTTTTATCCCGAAAAATTGGATAGTCCTTGAGGGATAGCGATAAACGACTTCTGTCGCAGGAAACAGCTATTTAGAAAACTATAATGTTAGTGTGACTACCTAATCATTTGTTTAACTATTCCCAAAAAAAATACTTTTCACCGTCCTAAACGAATAAGTAACATGTGGCCCTAGACAAGATGCATTGCGAAAACGTTTTCGCTATCGAAAAATTCGCTAAAATGTATATGATTGACCTAAGCTGCCTGATGGCCATGTTGAGTGCAAATGTCAATTCCATACACTTTGACAGTTTTTGAAAATCATTGACGTTAGCGTTAGTAGAAAAGTGGACTGAGGAAAGTCTTTTTCTACTGGGAAAAATCCATATTTCCTTTGAAATGTTATCGACATAATTATACCCTAACACCATATTTTTATCCAGTGGAATAGAGGCCCAGAAAGAAGTTGATCGATAAATTTGTCCACAAATATTATACAGAAAGAACTAGTTTTTTCTCTCATCCACTCCCATTCTCTTGCGATTATCTCGCTGCGCAGGTGTACGAGGTTTTATCTGTCATTCCCGATTTTATACCGAGGGGTTTCTGACGAGCAATGTTTTCGCATCGGCCGGGAACCAAACATAACAAGATGCCTTCCGTACGAGGGCGGGAAATAACAAGAATAACTAGATGGATTCGCCGTGCCGCCTGTTGTGTGGATGAAACCCTTTAACTCAATTTAAGAGTTTGCTTGAGTTTTTGTGAATCGTAGGGTTATTTAATGACCTAGTGTCACGTAAATAGAATAAAGAAGATCTTTGTAGCCAAACATAAGGCCTCTATTTTACAGGGCAAAACTATTTTGCCTTTGACGTTTTTTTTTGTTTTTTTTTTTAACTCGGCCGCCAATTAAACTATCGTATGGAACGTTAACAATACGATAACACGTCAAAAGCAAACATGTTTTACCGTATGGAATCTCGGCTGGACAATTCAAAATTCCTATTTTGAGTAAGGGACACCTTCTGTCTTAAGACGTTTTGGGTTTAACTCTTTGAAACGTTTTTGGACTTTCAAAATAATTTTCGGATTCGGATTCCCCAAATTCGTTTTTTTTTTACTTAAAAGTAGCTAAGGTTTTTTCATTAATAAATAAATAAATAAATATCAGGGGGACGATCTCACACAAGTTGACCTAGTCCCAAACTAAGCTCTAGGCTTGTATAGTCGAGTTCATTAATATGTATACACTTTAGTAACTTGTCACTTTAATCGCTGTGATAATTCGTATGTGGCAGTTTGAACATGACATTAAATAGACAAGGTACTGAAGTGTATACATATTTATGAACTTGACTTACTATGGGTACTAGACGCTATCAATAATAATTTGGAGAAATAAATAATTACCTATAAATACATTGAAAACATCCAAGACTCAGAAACAAATACTCGCGCTCATCACAAGTATTTGCCCATACCGGGAATTGAAACCTGGACCGCAAGCTGCGTACGCAGGGTGACTAAACCCACTAAGCCAACGCGTCATCAATTAGCCTAGCCCTAGAAGTATCCATTGATTCTATTCCAACCCTAATTAATCATCATTCTATCCAGGGTGAACCTCTCAGCTCCAGAACCCTCCTGGTCCCTGCGAGGTCTAGAGTGGGACGTCAGGTTCCGGTTGGAAGCCGTCGCCGTCAATGGCAAGGGTCGGAGCGTGCCCGCGCGCATCGATGATGTGCTCTTCAGAGATCCAGAGAAGCGAACAGGTCAGTCACTATTCCATAGTACAGGGTGTCGCGGATTAAATGACTTTTGAGTCAAGGGGCGATAGAGTAGGTCGAACTGAACCTGCCTACAGGTTTTTTATGTAAACCAACATTGTTTCCTAGTAATTGAAAAATTGACAACAATTCATATGTGCTAAGGTAGTAAGTTAAAATACGGTTTGTAGATTTTACACTGCTGATTACAGTAATATAGAAGTATTAAAAATAAACATATGTTGTTATGTATTGTAATACTCTTAAGTGCATCGGAGCCGAGATATTTAAATATTTATACTTGGGCGTACTTTTGTACTAAAAACTGAATACTTAAATCTTTAAAATCTCCGCTCCGATATTATTTAAAGCCATAAATTATATATATCTATGTGTAATTAGAGGTCCTCTAAATAACTATGTAAAAATCATCCCTGGCCGCTGAAAAAAAAATGACAATATTCTTCAAACAAATTTACCCAATGCCCTTTATTCATAATACAATGTACTACTATAAACTTGATAATATTCATCTTGAAGTTAATCCATTGTTAAACGAGATTGGCTTGTAAAACTTTTCGCTTGATATAGATCACCGTCGGTGTTCAAAACTCAAATGAAATTAATACCCTAACCGAGACTTTGTTATTGTTTTACCTAAACTTCTTATTATTCAAGGATTCTATCCCGAAACTTCCGATTTCAGCCTTGAAGTTGAGTAATAAAAGGGGCATTAAGCCCTTGACGAACGCCGCTGGCACGTTGCTGAACGGATCTTGAGTTGTTTTTATAACAGCGCGGAGACCTACAGTACCTACCAACTAAGATACATCATAAAAATTGATAAGTTTTTAAAAACGTTATAGACACAAGTGCAGTGATATACACGCATCAGCTCAAAGAGCTGCTAGTGTATTATAATAAATAATAATAATAATAATAAGGCGCCAGTTCTCGAAAATGGTCGTGCTATGCTCTATTGGGATCGATCTGTCATCACGGACAGGACTATTGTTGCCAATAAGCCTGATATCGTGTTGACAGATCGATCTCAACGCCGGGCAGTGCTCGTCGACATCACCATCCCGCATGACGAGAACCTTGTGAAGGCCGAGAAGGACAAACTCAGCAAGTACCTTGACTTGGCTCACGAGGTGACCGCCATGTGGGATGTTGACTCGACTATCATTGTCCCGATAGTTGTTTCGGCAAACGGTCTTATAGCGAAGAGTCTCGACCAACACCTCAAGAGACTCTCGCTAGATAGCTGGATCAAGGGCCAGATACAGAAGGCAGTACTCCCCGACACGGCACGTATTGTGAGGAGGTTCCTCTCTCTGCAGCCCTAACCACCGGTAGCTTGAGCCCTGCCCCGCTGCCGGCGGCACTCGTAGGTTAGGTTTTTTATAATGTCTATTTTTTTGTATTAGTATTGTTATTTTACTTTTATATTTGAATATTTGTTATAAAAAACCTAATGTACAGAAAATTCAATAAATATCTAAAATAATAATAATAATATTGTATAGGTCAATATTAGGTGGCATAAAGTTGTTAATCCTAATGATTGTTTGGGCCTAAATCTTTGCGCCTAAAACGATTTTTACCATTGGAAAGGGATTTTTGATTACAAAAAAAAACTAACCTAACCTTATTAATCTACAAAATAGATGTTTATTAGGCGAAAAGATTTAAGCCCAAACAATCGTTAAGACAAACAATCATCAGGCGATGCGACGAGCTCCCAGCATAGTATAATATTATGATTTATGATATCTAAGAGCTGATCTGATGATGGAGTCGGAAGGTGGCGACAGGATATCCGCTATACGTAACGTATACCGTTTTGAGACTCATTAGTGTGGTCCTGATAAGCAGATAATGACTTTGTAAAAAAAATACAGTCGGCCACAAAAGCTATTGCCATAAATGTTTTTTTTGACAGACACATTAAAGTATGATACTGGTCACATGGATCTTGGTATTCATGGAATCTTGAGATTGGAAATATCCATGCGCCAACCAGTACTAATATGAATGCCTCTAAGTTTACTGTCTGCCTTACCTTAGTTATTGAGTAAGCTAGAAATAGCATTACTTCCAATATGAAGTACAGTCAAGGACTTTAATTGTTATGCCACTATGGAACCCTGTCATAATGACAGCGTCAAACCACATGACAGAAATTACGCTTAAATGAATGATTAACGTTATGCGACAGGGTTCTATAGTGGCATAACAATTAAAGTCCTTGACTGTACGAGTATAAACTAAAGTCCTACTTTGTAGATAAACTACATAGGTTCTATTTCGTCTATTGTAATTTTTGATGTTGTTTTAAGAATTTATTGTTTCTTAAAATAATCATTGAAATAGTCTATAGGGTGTTTCAAAATGTTTCCTTATATTTTTAGCCGTAGAATAATAAATTAAAAACAAAACATGTGTGATATCATTAAAACGTACAAACAATCGCATTTGATTCCTATTTTGAATTCGGCTTTAAAGTCAACGTCTTTCACTCGTCCGAGCATACGATAACTCCGCTTGTCCGTAACAAGTTTTTGTTCTAAATCACTCAACGTAACTCGATTTGGTGGACGCTGGGTCCCGCGGGACGTCCGAGGGGGGGTGGGGGGAGCTAAGTGGCGCCCGGCCCGGGTATTACCGGCCCAGGGAACACATTAGTCCCGCACAGGCCGGGAAATATTACTACAGGTTACGAAGGAAACGAATAGTTGAGTGCGTATTATTGTGCCAGTACATGCGTAGAGCGAGCTCACAGTCCGAATACAGGGTGATGAATATTTAAACCTCTTTTTATACGCGAGCTGATCGCTTATAGCAAATAATCTAGTGGTGGTCGGAACTTGTGCAGGGTCCGTGCACAAGTTTTATATTATTTATATATATACTATATTAATATATATAGCAAAAAGCGGCAAAAAAAACACGTTTGTTGTATGGGAGCCCCACTTCAACATTTATTTTATTCTGTTTTTAGTATTTTTTGTTATAGCGGTATCAGAAATATATCAACTGTGAAAATTTCAACTGCTAGATATCACGGTTCATGAGATACAGCCTGGTGACGGACTGCCAGACAGACAGTGGAGCCTTAGTAATAGGGTCCCGTTTTTAGGGTTCCGTAGTCAAACTAGGAACCCTTATAGTTTCGCCATGTCCGTCCGTCCGCAGCCTAGCTCAGAGACTGTAAGTCCTAGAAAGCTGTAATTTGGTATGAATATACATATTAGTCACGTCAACAAAATGGTAAAATAAAATATTGAAAAAAAAACCTTTTTTTGTAGACCTACCTCCCCTACACGTTACGTGGAGATGTATTTTTTTTCTCGTCTACCCCATAGTATGCGGTGTCGATGGATAGATCTTTCAAAAATATTGCGGGCTTGTACAAACAATTTTTCGATTAAGGGATCCGTTTATGAACAATCTGACAAATATCCTCAATGAGAGCACAAATAACGAATTTTAAAGGAAAGGTGACTAAAGTGTTTATACCTACTAAAATGACCAAATAACAGAGAATTACTTCATACATGTGGTTTTTTGAGATAGTTTTTGTGTATTAACGGCTTCGGAACCCTACACTGAGCATGGTCAGACATGCTCTTGTCCGGTTTTTACCCTTTAGGTACGGAACCCTAAAAAACCGTTCTTAAGCTGCGCATTCACGGACGCGCCGTTTGTCTCGGCGACAGATAGAGTGTTTACGACTGGATGGGCATAATATTTTGACCACATTCACGGGCGTGCCACGCCACCCCTCAATGGTGCGACAAAACACAGCAAACTGATTAGAAAATGGCAGCCAGAGAACGCATTCACGACGACGCCATTTGGCTTGTCGCGGAGGCGTGGCGTGTTCCAACGTTGAATTTCGATATTCTGGATTTGGAAATTTAACGGACCGCGCCAAGTAGGTACTTTTAAACGCTACAGTTTTGAAATTTACGGATCGATTTTGGCGCGGCGCTGCTCCATTGGGCTTGTTGGAGCGGTCGTGCATTCACCGGCTTTAGAATATCCAAGGAATATTCCCTGCAAATTTCAAGTCCCTAGGTTCAGCGGTTTCGAGCGTTGATCGATTAGTCAGCCACTCAGTTTCTTCTTTTGTAGAATATAGATTACATTAAATTAAATGCGTATCTGTTCTATTTTAGTAACTTTCGTATCTATCATTTACGTTTATATTTCTAAACACAATAATATTCCGTATTCCTGCAATAAAACTTTATACTGAACGTTTAATACGATTCAAGTCGGCGTAAATCTCGATTAGCCGGCGCACTGCAGCAAACGCATTGCTTAAATATTTACTCGGGCATACGAGTTGATACAGAAGTTTAGAATTCTTAAGCCGTTTGGTTTTCTTTAACAATATTATTTTTGATTTACAAATCCGGACCTAAAAGAGAAGAACATTCATTGCGTTTGAAGATTTGGTGTGTCCGTCTGTCATAACCTGTGGTTAAATAAGAACTGATTTATTGGCAGTTTTCTATTTAAGATGCAAGAGCATATCGGACCATGCTAGTGTAGTGTTTTGACGTCGTTTCTACAAACACGAACAAAATTTTTATCTAAAGTTATTTGGTGCTGTCTTAGATGATTTTTAGTAGGTTATTAATACTTTAGTCACAAGAACCAATCAAGTATTCCTAGTCATGTCCTATAGCTCCCTTAACCTCGTAAGGCCCACCATACTTCAATCACGAAGTTTTTTGTGAGTGGGACTTTGAATCTACCATCAAGGCAGTAAAGTTCAATTACGTTTGTTCGATAATGTAGTATATGAATGTGATGTAGTTTATGAATTCAGGAAAATAAACCTTATTCTCATTGCGACACAGTTCAAATTAGATTGCCTTGATTATGTGCATTCTATTGGACACTGGGCCTTACGAGGTTAAAATCTGGCATTTATGGCGGTAATTTTTTAAGTTTTATATATAATTACATTGATTAAGCGAATTAGAAAGAAAAGAAAAGAAAAAAAAGGAAAAATGTTTATTCAGAGATCTTACAAAAGGACAAAACAAGTACTAAACAAAAAATACAAAGAACATATGGCTGACCTAATGCCAGATGCCATGAAATGGTCCCAGCTCAGCATGTTCCCAGTAGTAAAACCAGCGCAGTAGTCATTAGGAGATACTCGTATCAACTCTAAATTGACCTCATGTGACTTGTAGCTAATTGCTTTTTCCATGGCCACCATTACAAGTTCACCAACTTAATATTATCTATTTTCAACCAGTATTTGGTCTTACCAAAACCTCTCCTCCATCTATACAAATATCATTCTCCATCTGCCCTCTTAACAGATAATTAAATTGAAATGGCGCATGCAGTAAAAGATTCTCATATAATATCTACGTGCATTCGCAAAGCGAAACTAACTAACAACGCGGAGCAAAATATGTGGTGAAATCTTGCGAGTCAGCGAGTGCAAAGTTGGGTCTCGTTAGGGCTGCTGTGCCACTCCACGAATAACGTTTGAACAACTTACACTTAGTCAATTTGCAGAATTTTCAAGTGTATAGTTTTGATAGTTGTGTGGAAACGTATCCATGTCTGTTTCTTTACGCGCTGTAGACTTAACAGTTTGATTTTGAAATGCGATGTGAACGTAATATCGCCGCCTGACCCTGGCCGGCGAGATTGCTGCACTCGGTGATGATGATGTTCCTTGAGCTAACCTGGAAGTCCTAGGCACGGGTTGGAAGCAATAATCTAGACTCCCAGGGATTGTTGACTTATGAATTGATTGAAACACTGAAGTTATATGACTACGTTTAATCAATAACTTAGCTTAGATGAAAATACAAAAATTGATTTGCGTCCGGCACGCTGTGATTTTGACATGGGTTAGCAGTAGTATGAATGTATGATCTTAACCTAAAAACAATGACAGCTCTAGTTCTATATTACCATAACTAGATTCCCTAGTCTATGCTATTAAGGCGGCTCCATACACTACAATTTCCATGAACACGAGGTAAAGTTGAATGTTTTGTCCAAGGCGTATTTTAACCGTCAACTTTGATGCTTTAGAAGAAAAATTCTTGTTAACTATTGCTTTTGGTTTCGTTTTATTTCTAACTAGCGACCTGTGACACCCGTACAAAAACCATAATTTATTATACATTAAAACCTTCCTCTTGAATCACTCTATCTATTGCTGAAAACTACATTGAAATCCGTTGAGTAGTGTAAAAGATCTAAGCGAACAGACAGCGGAAGCGACTTCATTTGATACTATGTACCTAAAGAAGATAAATCAATATCAAGCAGGGTAGGGGACAATCTCACCTGAGTTGATCTAATCTTAAACTAAGATCTAGGCTTTACGAAGGGCACTAGATAACGATAAACATAATAAAGAAATTAATATACAAAGAATACATAGAAAAATTCAAGACTCTGTATCAAATCAGGTGCAAACGGAACGCAACTGTAATTTTCTCTGTACTATTCTTAAGTATTCAAAGTCTGGTTGTTTTGCCGTGTAATTTGATTTGTTTTATTTAATAATCTGTCCTCCGTAAATTATCGTTGATTTCATTAGGTACTCAGTATCACATATTCGTGCTCATCATACAAATATTTAGCCTAAAAAACCCGCCTTCAAAAAGCAAAAAATAACTTCTTTAAAATGGTAGGTAAATAGGTCAGTCCAACTGAAGTCGGCGTCCAACAATATTTTAACCAAAAGCAGCTTTTTGAAGGCGGGTTTTTGTTTTTTTTAACTTTTTTTTATTTTATACTTTTTAGTGATCATAATTATGCTGTTATTCTCCCACCTCTCAATTAATAAGAAACAATAGAACATTTCAATCCCGTCGCAAGCAACGCCGTGGGAAAGTCATAGTCATATATTTAAACCTAAATATGCTTCGTCATAGTCGCTCAACTATCTTAATCGAAATATCTTGTCGCCACCCTCGAAATATATACCGTTTAGGAGTTCCGGTGGCCATCTGTGGTCTTCATCATCAGTTCCACTTCACCAAATAGTGCTTTCCAAGACCAAATACACGAGTTACAATGAAAATCGCTATAGGTGTGCCTATAAATTTTGAAGAGTTCCGTCGATTCCTCATGGATTCCACCATCAGATCTTCATTTTGAAAAAAATGGGACCAATCTGGAAGCACCAGCTTTCAAATAAAAAAAGAATCTTCAAAATCGGTTCACCCAGTCGAAAGTTCTGAGGTAACAAACATTAAAAAAAAAAACAGACGCATTGAGAACCTCCTCCTTTTTTTGAAGTCGGTTAAAAACACCGGGAATCGAACCTGGAACCCCTAACTTCTTAGGCAGAGTCACCAACTAGTCCAACCCAGTCGTGCAAGAAGTATTCACTCATATTATTTACAATAGACTACGCCCACGTCTCCGTACTAGGCAAAGCAATTTAACCGGTTATTAGACGGTTTTTGTATGAAAATAACCGGTTAAAACCAGCTATAACTGGTTACTTGCATGCTACTCCGTACGCGTAGAATTAGTTTCCGCTTCCCCTATTTCTAGTTAGGGGTCGTTGAGAATATCCTTTCTTAGTGGACCCTTAAGGTAGGTACCCAAGTAATATCCTCTTCAAATTTCACCTAGGTCCAGCGGTTCAAGCTGTGCGTTATTTATTACAGTCAGTCATGGAAGCGTTTCATAAGTATAACATAAAATTACATAAAACCGTTTCAAATCTGTTCTTACCCAAGAGCCCAACTGCTACCTGGCCGATCGCCTGCAACCTCAAGATAATCCCATTTTAATTAAACGCGCCTCGGATTTACCGGCAAGATTAATCAAGAGCCTCTTCAGAATGCCTCTGCCCCGCCCTTGACTCAAATTACATCACAATAACGACTCAACTCCAAGTTGCCGGGAATGCTCTATTATCCGCCAGCTTCAAAGAAATTGTTGGCATTCCCGATCGCTGGGAGTTACAAACGTCGCGGTATGTTGGCTTATAGATTTAGAGAAAATGTGTCTGGAGAGATTCAATAAACTCTATGTAAAATGTAATGCGACAAACGTTTTTTGAGGACTGTACTTTTTTGCATCATTATCATCTTACTGTTATAATTATATAATGCGACTTAATTCGAAAAAAAATATTATATATACCTCGTCCACGACCACTGACGATCAACACGACCCAACACGATCGAAACGTTGAGGTATATACGTACGAGGAGGAGGTGAGTGGAGTGAACGTCGCTTAAGTTTAAATAAAACAATAGGGGTGTGTCCTGTGTAAAAAAGTAATAATTCTAATTAGTCCGTCAGTAAGATTATCAAAAAATATTGAACACGTATTTTTTGCTTTTTCAAATTAATCAAAATTTACAAATATAACGCGCATCAAAGTTCAGGAGTGGGGGCGCGTGACGTCACAACATGGTATAAAGTGTGCCAAACTTCAACGCACATTATCTCCGTAATTTTTTGTTTAATTGACAAAAGAAAAAAGACGTATTCAATATTTTTTGATAATGTAAAATACGGCTTATTAGATTTTTTTAGGACACTAGCCTATTATTATCTTCTTATCTAGATTTAATAGAATGTAAGAGTAAAAATAAAAATAAAATCATTTAAACAAACGCCTGTATCTTGGTTGGTTATGGTTATGGTTAACCTTACTTACTGCTGATATCGCTAGTGCGGCAGTTTTACTGCTGATGACTGTACTATAGAATTCAGTTAATGTTATGCATTATGTAAAATGTAATTTACATATTTATTGGTTTGCCTAATAAATCAGTTCAATCACGGAACTCTACACTCTCCCTACATGCTCTTTTCCGATATTTTCATTATTCAGCTAATGTTAAATATGGTTCTAGTCATCATCATCATCATCATCATGTCAGCCGAAAGACGTCCACTGCTGGACATAGGCCTCCCCCAAGGCTCTCCACTCAGACCGATCTTGTGCTTTTCGCATCCACCGCGTTCCCGCGATCTTTACAAGGTCGTCACTCCATCTTGTTGGAGGCCTACCTACAGCTCGTCTCCCGGTCCGCGGACGCCACACAAGAACCTTCTGACCCCAACGGCCATCAGTCCTGCGAGCAATGTGCCCCGCCCACTGCCACTTAAGTTTGGCTATTCTTCGGGCTATGTCGGTAACCTTAGTTCTACTGTGGATATCATCATTTCTGATTCTATCACGCAGAGAAACCCCGAGCATAGCCCTCTCCATAGCCCTCTGAGTGACTTTGAGCTTCCTTATAAGGCCCATTGTTAGCGCCCACGTCTCAGATCCGTAAGTCATCACTGGCAACACACACTGGTCAAAGACTTTTGGTTCTAGTACGAGTAATAAAACAAAATAATTCAAGCGAGTTCACTGTTTGACATTTGCCAAGCGGGTACATTCAATAAAAACTGGGAGAGAATTACAGCCACAAAATCTAATAACTTCCAGAAACGTCGCGCAATACCCACATAACGTATTTTCTGAGAAACGTTGCGTCACGGTGAAACTATCGATATTGAATAGGGTCCCACAAATTATATCAAGTGTAAAATTACTTATGAAAACGAAATATGTATCGGAATTGGGAGGTGAGGCGCGAAAACTAATGTTGGGTCTTGGACGGTGCGTACACTGCCCACTGGACATCTCAAACACCCCGTATAAACTAAACAGCTATCTAACTAACTAAGGTCTGTTCATAATTGTCTTATAATATAGTAAAAACTTTCTAACCTCAAAATGAACCTTTTTTTGCTAAAACAGCTCTTTTATCGTAAATAAAGTAAACTGAGTAAACATTTTGGACATCACTTGGCTAATGTATTATCTGTGATTGCTTTATTTTGTTTAAAATAGCTGTTTTAGCCAAAAAAGTTCATTTTGAGGTTAGAAAGTTGTTTATTATATAAGACAAGTAAGAATGGACAGACCTTATACTAAACTAACAGAAAATCTAATAACTATCATGGAGGAATTAAATCTTAGTCCTGGGCTTGGCAATGCATGTGCAGTCTGAGGATTATAGTCTCGAGAATACAAACGTCTATATAGGTCTCAGATCCCAATTACCATCGGTGGCCCGTGTGCTAGTTTGTCTTTTATATGCATAAAAGAATATCTTCGAACAAGAGTATATTGAGCGGCTTGTATGTGTGCGTACCACAAACCAACGGTGGGCCGTGACATAACGCTGATAAGACTGATTATTGCTAAAACATTCAGAGGGCTGCGCTACTTACGTGTACCTAACTCAAGCTGCTAAAGGACTCCTTATTTCCCCCTAATTCATAAACGCACAAAACCTATTTATTAGGTAATGTATTCTTTGTCTCTTTCTGTCAAATTCAAATGTCCCAAAGACAGATAAGGACGAATCATATTTTAAGCACACTTAAGAAGTTTTGCCTAAAGCATTTTGCCAAGGGCCGTCTTCTTTGCCCCATAATGCCTGAATAAGATGGAATGTGGCTACTCTAACGTTAGCTATTGAGTTAATGATGGTAATATTACTTTATTATGTTGTTCTGGCAAGATAAAACGGGGCTTTGTTTTTGATATTGGCTTTGAAGTTTTTAGTTTACGAAATAATCTTCGCAAAAATTAACTGAAAGTTCATCTGCCATTACTCTACGGCCATAAAGGGCAAAAGTTTACATGGGGTATCTTTTCAGTGTAAACAAATAAAAACGTTGTTGTTATTTGACTAAACTAAAAACTTCCAAGTGCGAGTCGGACACGAAGGGTTCCGTACCGTTCTTGTTTAGAGGCCCCCTTTAATATTTAATAAAAAAATATTTGTATTATTTGTTGTTAAATGAACAATAGCTGGAATTGAGTACCATAAACATTTGCAATCTTATGACTATAATCCTAATGGCTGATTTACATTGGTCCAGCCAAAGCATGCCAGTAGAAATACATTACGTCGTTACAATAGCTCTCGCCTCAAACGTGAAACCAACTCGTTTATGTACTTCTACTTGCATGCTTTTGCTGGACTAATGTAAATCAGCCATTAGACTTCAAATGAATTGCCAATCTTAACGACCAAGATGCAATACCTCTTTGTTATCCTATCCAGAATATAACAATGCAACCACTCTTAATTTGGTGGTAGCTTAAAATATAAGACGGTGGTAGCAATCCAGACAAGGTCCTACCACCATTACTATAGTTTTCATTGCTCTTCAGTGTGACTTTGTTGAAATCAGCCAACTCACGCAGTGTAACTATACCGGATGAATCCAAATCCCACCACAACACCATTATACAGCAAATAGCAACCATACCCTACCCTTCCATTAATGCGAGCAATTTCCCTACATTACAAAATGTTTACCTTCCCCCCCTCCAAAGTGGTGATTGGCTTCCCTAAAGTGTTAATTTTCTCCAGGATGAAAAGAAAACAAGTCAATTTTAGAACATCACCGATCTCGAACTTTTAGAAATGGTTTGTTTTGTCATTATAATTGGAATTTGGAATGTTTTCTACGAGTTTCTGACGATTTTATCAATAAGGCTTGTTACAGTCATATTGAGTGTAAGGTATTCAAAACGAAATGGAAGAAGGAGAGGGACATTTAAATAAACTAACATTGTGAAACTTTTGAAAAAGGTAAATAAAGGTTGTTGCATATTTGCATATTCATCTTATGATGCTAAAGGTGAAAAACTTAAGTAAATTACCTCTTGCATGTTAGTAGTTGTGTACTAAACAAATATGGAATTTACGACAAATTTAAAATATAGAATGTCGAACACTCCATACAGATGTGTTACAACTACATGCAAGAGGACATTTACTTAAGTTATTCACCTATAATACAAGTGACGGAAACAATATTAAAACTATTAGGGTTTTGTTTCAACAATATCGAACGTGTTCTTGATTTTGAATGGAAATAATCCGAAAACTCCCAGAAAAAAACATTTTTTCAAGCACTTACTCAATATAATAAACGTTCATAGCCATTAATAAGTACCTACTACTTCATTGACATATAAAAAAAAATGCTAATTCTAGTTACGTCTTTGTCATTAACTGTGTAAAAAAAAAACAAGGCATAGTGTTTCTTGCGGTATTCGCTTGGGAACCGCTGGTAAACCCAGACATGTAAATAGTGTGTGGTCTGCTTGCAGAATAACTAGGTATTCATTATTATTTATATCATTTAAAGTATAAGCAAAACTCCAAAGTATCATTAAATATTACTGTTGCATTAAAGTTTTCAACAATTCAGGCTATTGTCGTGGCTTTTAGCTTAGTCTTGGTCGTCTTTGACCAGGAGTACATAACTGGGAATACTCCCTCGGACGTAACTATTGAAGTTCCCCGGCTCGTGTATCCAGTGGTTTCCCTGGGAATTGAACACAAACAGTCTTAGCCAAGACTTGAGCTACTTGCCTTAGCAAAAAGCACTGACAAAAGCTTTAAAAATCAACTTGAATTTCATGTAATGTCGACGTTTTTGCTGTCGCAATTTTTACAGTCTGTAACACGCAATAATTCATTTAGTTCGGCTCTGTTGTTAAAATAGTATTGAAAATAGTATGTTATGTATGTTTAGTTTATCAAATTCGTGAAAAAAACCGGACAAGAGCATGTCTGACCACGCTCAGTGTAGGGTTCCGAAGCCGAAGCCGAAGTTACTACACAAATACCATCTCAAATAACAACAAGTATGAACTAATTCTCTATTTCAAGTTATTTGGTACTGTGTTAGATGATTTTAGTAGGTATAAACAGTTTAGTCGCCCGTATCTCAGGATCCAATCAAGTCTACTCAGTCGTGATAGTTTTTCTTTAAAATGCGTTATATGTGCTTTCATCTATGATGTTTTTCAGATTTTTGGTATTTGTAGTTTTGGCTGTTGGGGACACTTGACTCTAACAAAAATTAGCGCTTTAAAGCTTAATATTTCATAAACGGATCCCTTAATAGAGAATAAAAATTGTTTTCACAAACCCGCAATATTTTTGAAAGACCAATCCATCGACAATCGGCATCGGGGTAAACGAGAAAAAAAATACATACCCACGTTACGTGTGTACAAAAAAAAAACAAGATTTTACTTTACCACTTTGTTGGCATGAATATAGTGACTAATATGTATATTCATGCCAAATTACAGCTTTCTAGTACTTAGGGTCTTAGAGTCTCTGAGCTAGGCTGTGGACGGACGGACGGACATGGCAAAACTATAAGGGTTCCTAGTTTGACTACGGAACCCTAAAAAGGACACCTGTCATGATGTAGTGCCTTCTTTAATGGTAAAATATAATATTTAGACTTCTGAAGCTGCGGTTAGCATCAGCTTTTGAGTTTGCTCCTTTTGCTGCATTTATTTTTAAACGATGTAATTACTGTAATAATTGTGTCCTAGCAATAAAAATATTTTTAATTCATTTCAACTCCCAAACAGCCTCGTTAGCTTCTTTACTTAGGCTTAGTTTTTGCTACCCTGATTTTAATTATATATTTTAGGTTAGAGTATAAAGATCATCAAGCTGTGCTATGAATACCACTAGGATATTTGCGATGTGCGAGGCTACGAAGATGAAGTTAGTTAGTTAGTTCTAGCACAATACTGGTTCTTCTTTCTACTAAAACTTAGTTAAGGTAATAATTTTATAATCGGCCTCTTTTCATGGAACGGAGAGAATAAACGAGGACACAGGTTACCTGATGGTATGATATGGATGATATGAAATCCTATGACCGTAAATGCGTTGCCAAGAAAATAATTTGTGTAAATAGTACATTGTTGCAGAGGATAGAAAGTACGAAATTTTTGGAAGAGTCATATAGAGGGCCGAAACGTAGTTGAGGCCCTCTAGTGTACGAGTCCATAAATTGCACTTTCTACCGAGGCAGACATAGAGCTTTTCACAACTACTGAGAGGAAATAAAATAAAAATTCATATTCAAAACTCAAATTTTATATCATGTTAATGTGACATCACCGCCAATTTTACCGTAGATCACTTTTTTTTAAATCTGGACCCCTATTCTCGTGGCACTCGAGATTAATAAACTAACATGCGAGATGAAAATGTCAACTCCATATAAAATTGTATTTGTTTCGCCATATCTCCCATGTAATTTCATCTCTAGTGGTTCGAGATTAGGGGCCAATTTAGAATTACATTTAAAAAAAAGCAGTGTCATAGTTTTTAGTCTGTGTATCTTTTACCAAAAATACACCTAATATTTTACGACACAAAATTGTGTGTTCTGATTGGTCGATTTCAATTTTTCATTTTAAGGAGCTATGACACAAAAATTGATTGATTGATTTTCATTGGTTCTTAAAGTTGGACAACAATGTTCTCGACCAATCAGCAAACACGCCGGCAAAAACATTCTTGGTCTGTCCTTATAAGTGACGTTTTGTGACCCCAAACAAGACCATCTATGGCCATATTTCAGAGCAGTGTTGTGAAAAGTACCTAGTCGTACAGTCGAGTTCATAAATATGTATACCTACATGTGTGTAATATGTATGTGTACCTTGACACGTTAATCGCTGTGACAATTCATATATTGCATTGTAAACATGACATTAAATAGACAAGGTACTATATTTATGAACTCCACTGGTCCTACCTATTTTATTATTGTTTTAGATTAGAAGCTGCATAGAAAATTGTCCAGGAATTCTTATAGATCTGCTATGCCCGTCTGTCTGCCTCTACATGTAACGGACACAATCCATCTATGGCCATATTTCCGAGCAGTGTTGTGAAAAGGGTTGTTTTTTAAATAGCTATATAAAAGAAATAGGGCAACAAAAGATGATTTCAACTTACTTATTTAATAATTAAATAGTTTATGATTTTAA
This sequence comes from Acleris literana, assembly GCA_946894065.1. Taxonomy (NCBI): domain Eukaryota; kingdom Metazoa; phylum Arthropoda; class Insecta; order Lepidoptera; family Tortricidae; genus Acleris; species Acleris literana. Next base: position 24,425,836 of record OX335671.1, on the reverse strand, counting down.
TGAAGTAAATAAACAAGGTGCCACAAAATGTCGCCAGTAGCAACCTGGCTGGATGCTACCAGCACTAGATTTTTTCAAGAATGTCTACCCTAACTGCCGTATGGACATATAACCTCACACATACCATACTACCTTTTTCTTTTAAAAAACAGCAGATCACCGTCCCTCCCTTACTCGTTTATTATTTCGGGCCTCAACCATAACTTTTGTTAGAATAATTCGAGGTTTAGATTATAAAGGATGTTTTACAGGCTGTGCCGGCGCAGATAGTGGGAGAGACGTCAGACGGAATGGGCGCCTAACAAAGGGGGGATTAGGCTACCGCGCCCGTCATATTTCAACCGCCACACTCACCAGATTATTTTGAAAGGCTGGCTTTTTTAAATTAATCGTTTTAGAAGCTCTTCATCAACTGAGCTCCTAAATTACTGTACGATGCGTCATTAAATAAATAATACTTTACGGCCGAAAATAATTTTCTGTGTCGATTTTAAATCGCGGACCAAATGTTTTTATGTTTGAAGCCATGACTGTCTGTGGCTTAGTTATTCAAAGCGTAGCTTTTATTGCAGTTTTAATAACAAACAGTTAAATCTAGAGTTGTACCCGATCTTTAAAGAGAGCGCTCCGATCTCGGTCAATCGGTCAAAGGAACTAGTTTGGTCTTTTAGTTCCTTAAGGTCCTTTAGCTCAAGAGCAAATTTTGAGATCTGAGCAGGACACGTTTTGAAAAAGGTACCATTGATCTCGTTCACATCGATTGCCGTGCGGTGCGCTCTTTACTCGTTCGCTCTGTTTCGCTCATACGTATAACAATTGCTACTGACCTAAAGGACTGAAGACCAATTAAGATCGTTCACGAAGAACTAGTTCCTTTCGGTCTGTGACGGGAATTCATTCCTTTTAGTTCTGAGTTCCTGACCGACACAAGCCTAGTTAAATCAGACCTTGTGGTAGGTCTATGTCTAGTAGTGGACGTCTTTCGGCTGAAATGACGATGATGAGTTTAACCAGAATGGAAGCTAATGCTAAGTTGACTGTTACTCTGTTCACCGTAATAGTTTTAAATATCGAGCTTTCATAATTTTGAATAAGTTAATCGTTAACCTAATTTAACCTAACAGATTGACTGTACGCGTCATGCACGCATCGCTTGGCACAGATAAGCTACACAACATATTATCAAGACTAATTTCAAGTAATGCAGTATAGTGTTGGTTTATCTGTTGGCCACCTGGGCGCTGTCGGTCGCGACATACCAAGTCGTGTGTATTTGTACTACATACTAATGTTACTTTTAATTTTTATTTCATTGTTTGTTTAAATGTATCGTAATATCTGTGTATGGCCTTCCGTGTTTTCACTGAGCGGTCCCAGCGGAAGACCAGCGTTGGCTTCTCAGCCAGCACATGCTGAGTTCGAATCGTTTCGCAACAATAGCACTACATGTCGTCTCTTGTCCTTTATTTTTGTTACATTTTCTTTTTTTTTTTGTGTGTGTTATTGTTGTCAATAAATGATTTATTTACTTACTTACTTAATTTTGATTGCCCTGAAACACTACTCCTAAAATCAAGGCGGAAAAACTAACAAAGTTAATGGCATCGATTTAGCTATCTGGGATCGAATCTTAGACTGAAACCGTTCTCACCGTTTGCTCTTCCCGCGCCCGAAGGCACAACGCCAACTGAACCGGCAACAGTCATAAACTTTAAATTACGGCTTCCAATTTTTAGACGGCGCGAGTAATCGTCGCGTTAGGCCAAAACCCTTGATCTATGTGTCTGCGCATCCTCGGATCTATATGTGTCGCGCGCCGCTGCGCCGCAGTGATTTACAGCCTCGATCCGTGTCTAACGGTGCGGCGGCGCCGGCTAAATAAAAATGATGAGCGAGCTGCGGGCTCGGCTTGCGCGGGCTGATCTGGGTAACTTCTTTATAACATAGAATTTTAAACCTGATTTCAAGGACTCTAGGCGCCTCTTCTAGGCGTTAAAAACAATGTCGCCATGCTATTACTGTCAAGTAAATAAGAGCTATCAAAACGATGACAGTACGATAACATTCCAAATAATACTTTAAGCCTGACAAGAGAAATAGAAAAAAACCTCGCCATATTGCGGAAATTATATGAACCATCATTTCTATTGCATTTAAGAAACACAGATAAAAAAAGTATTTGTGCCGACCCCATTAGAGGTTTTTTATATTTCTGTTCAGGCTTTACATTATAACACTTTGATACTACCATTTTAGTTTCAAAATTAAAAAGTACGTAATTATGTCCCCACCTGGAACACCTTTCCCAGTATTCAAGATATCTATATAAGTAAATTGCTCATTACAGTAGCAGCAACGAGTGATGGCACTTTTGATAGCTGACAAATAGTGTTGTGAAACATTCAATTTTATCATCGTAAAAAATTCAGTCAAGTGCGAGAAGTATATTTTTAAAAAGTTAATTAAAGAAATAAAGCATAAAAATAAAAGGCCATTAATTGTAGATCAAACTCTCGAAATAAACTGTGTAGCCAGAAGAAGACGACATTGACATAAATTTGAAATATTGTGTCAAAATATACAAATGTGAAACTATTGATAAATGAGTGAATAAATAATCATTAAACCACGTTAACTCAGAGCTAGGACGCGAGTTTGCCAGCGGAGGTGACGTGAAAGTGCAGTGCCTTCATTGTCATACGTTGTACCACTCAGCGCTGCGGTCCTTTGTTATCATCACGCGAAGTGTTTTTTTGAGATATTTTTTTGTTAGTTATGATTAAAACGATGAATGCTAGAGTGCGAGCATATAAAAACAACCTCAAGTAGTTACGAAATGCGTTTCGGTAAATTACAGCGCAGCGCCAGCAGTACATCACTATTCCGGTACCTGCAAAAATGAAGTTTGACATCTGTTCCTTTACACTTGCTGTCAATATTATGGGATACTTCATGAGCGAGCAAACTTCAAAAGTGCCATCACTCGTTGCCGCTACTGTAATGCTAATGATGCTCATGCAATTCTCTATAGATAATAGAGCTTGTTTTTCACTTTTCAGTTGATATTTTATAGCAGTAGTTTTTTTTGGTTATGTGGTTTTTTTCAGTGAGCATCTGTATGCAAACGTTAAATCTAATCCCATCGAATACTGATCATCATGGTTTGTTACACTTAGCTTGTCGTGATACACAAGCTATCTCGCTAATTCGGTAAGCAGTCCCGAGATGCACCGCTAAGCTAACGCGTGTAATCTGCCGTGATCCGATAACGATAAGCGCATTGTCCGCGACTGCGTCACGGCTTCGTTGCACAAAGTGCAGTCATAGCCGAAGGGGTTGCATTTACATAGATAACTTTAATGTCGCTCGCTTTTTGAAGAACACTGTATTTTAATTTATTATTTAAAGTTTTTGTTTAACACAGTACAGTAAAAATGGCGGATTTAATGCCTTAAGGTTATCTCTACCAGTCAAACTATAGGCCAAATAGAACATATTAAAGAGGGTGGTATTGAGATTGAGATTGAGATCTAACAAAAGTATAGTACATAATTAAAGAGATTTTAACAAGGTTTTAATATAATAATGTAAATATAAATCTGGCTACACATACGAATACATGCATATTGTAAAGGGGTTTGGGTAAAAGTGTTGTCATTTGTAAAATTCACATATTTTCAAGGTGAGCGGCCATTCATAAAAGTGGTAAATTATGATAGAATTATTAAAAATAAACATATTTTGTTATGTAATGTAATACTCTAAAGTGCATCGGAGCCGAGATATTTAAATATTCATACATGGGCGTACTTTTGAACTAAAAACTGAATACTTAAATCTTTAAAATCTCCGCTCCGATATTATTTACCGCCATAAATTATATATATCTATGTGTATTCAGAGGTCCTCTAAATAACTATGTAAAAATCATCCTTGGCCGCTGAAAAAAAAATGACAATATTCTTCAAACAAATTTACCCAATGCCCTTTGTTTTTCTGTAATATATTCATACTGAAGAGGAACTCATCCTAATCATGCGTACGATCCGGCAAACCGGCGCCGCGTGAGCCGAAATGGAAGCGAGAGATCTGCTGTCTCTCTCTCCCCACCACCAACGAGTGGCCGCGCGGCCGGCGTTTATCAACAGAGCAAAGCCACAGCTAATCGGAGCTTACGTCACGTTCATGCTATATACGCGCGCGTCCCTTTTTTCCACATTTATTGTAATTAATGTTGCTTAAATAATAAACTGTTTTTAGTATTTTGCGTTTTCTATCAATACATAGACATAGGTAAATATACAAACATAATTATATACATTTTTCTCCTGACTTAAAAAGTTGGACCTGTGTATCTGTGTATCATAAGTGTCAGTCTCTGGCAGCGTAGCTTCCAAATTAATGTATCTATTCGAACGGGATTTTTTCAAGAAAATTAATATGTAGTTTGATTGGAAGGATTCCAAGCGACGTTTGATTTTCATCCAGTAGCTAAATCTGTTCGCAAATCTCGATAATTCCGCGTAGAAATTTTTCTAGTCGCGGTTTTCGCCATTCGTTACCTATTTTAACCCGTCCCATTTATAATTTATAACCTCACGCATTTATTACTATTATTAGTCGCATGATTGCCTATTTCTGCATATTATTTTGCCTTTTACCCGGTCGATGAACCTAAACCTACCGACCTGTTACATTATAATAATCATAGGAAAATATGTGTTAAGGAAAAATTCAAAGCGGGAAATATGCGACTAGGTAAGGTAAATACGATTGGTTAAATCACGAAAGGGGAAAACGCAACTGGAAAAATTGCTACGTGGAATCATAGAGTTTGGCAAACGGATCGATACACTCGTAGTTATTTATCAAGCGAAGCGCTCTATGCCTCTTTTAGCTTAAAAATAATAAAGAAAAACCCGTTGTTCAAAAGAGGAACATTTACATCGACAGGAAATTTTAATAAACTGCAAACATTATCACATTTGAGATGTTCCTCAGTTTAATTATAGAACTGCCTTCTGACGCAGCATCAAACAAAACATAATTAGTTGTTTTACGAAGCAGCAATGCGCGGCGATAACGCAATAAGGGTGTAATTGCAAGCGGCGCCGGGCGGGGTAATTAGTCGCTGAGGAAATCTGATTAATGCGGGCTCTAAAGACATCGAATACTTCCTGCTGGGTCGGTTCGCTCACCCGGCATTCCTTTTGCTTCAAACGATGCAAACATCTTCATAAATGGCTATAAAATGAATGTAACAAATTTTATTTGTACCGTTTGTTTATTAGCGATGGGTATGCTTCAGGTGAGAGTTTCAATTTTACACAGTCAACTTGTACGTGGTTTATTTTATTTATGAAAGAAAATTTGGTGCCTAAATACTTCATGATTGTGCTATGTACCAGAACTAACTTCTTATTGGCCTAATATATATACACATATATATTTATATACATATATACATACATATAATATATATATATGTATACATATATTGGATATACCTAAAGGTTTAACTTACGCTAGCGAGTTATTTAAATGGACAATATGGCTGGCAACATTGTTAGCTGCGACCGCGCAGCTTTACGACGCTTTTAGCAGAACCTGGGGCACTTTGGGCTAGACTTGAAAATGTGGTAGAATATGAGCTCGAGATACGACCTTTTAACGTTTGTGTCTCTTCATTTTAGTCAGTAAATAAAAGTAGAAACGCATCTGTTGATTATTTATTGCTTGATAAAAAACGTGATCCTCTCTGGGCCTTTATTCTTGGCGGTAAAAATCATATTGTCTTTGACCTGTTTGTAACTCGGCCGGCATTTTTAATAAAACCGCATTAATAGCTTTTGCACATTTTAAAAACACTCATACAGGGGCTCTATTGTACAGTCGAGTTCATAAATATGTCTACACTTTAGTACCTTGTCTATTTAACGTCATGTTTAAACTGCCATATGCGAATTGTCACAGCGATTAAAGTGACAAAGTACTAAAGTGTACACATATTTATGTACTCGACTGTACCGGGTAAAAACATATCACCTTTGAGATATTATCGTGTAATTTTTACTCGGCTGCCATTAGCTACTTTCATGTAAATAAGAGCTATTGTACCGTTGACAACTCTATACTTAACATGCCAAAGCAAGGCAATATGGTTTTACCGTAAAGACAAACTTTTAATCAGCTAAAATTAAACAGTTCATAAAGATATTATCAATAATTGCGTTGCAAAGAGCCAAGAACAAAGTGAATGTTATGCACAAACTTTAACCACAAATGATGCATCGTACGCGAACGGGTAAACTTTGTCCCCTAGCATTAGCATGCAGCCATAATATTATGTTATGCATTCCTACGGTCGCCACCTGCGCAGCACTCTGCCACGTATCTCATACGACGTTAGTGATACTAACACATTCTTAGTGATAGTATCCCAAAGTGTCTACTTCAAAAGGGGTTATACACAACCGACGTCGGTTCGAATTTCACCGCACGCTCCACATTCTAAAGGTATAAATTGCGCTGTTGATCTCTGGATATAGCTGCATAGTATTTGAGACGTAATCCTCAAACGGCTTATATACGATTCTGTGTGTGGAGCTTAGAGAGCTGTTAGAGTGTCTTACAGCACACGTTAATTACAGCTTGTGCAACAGGCTTGTATGACTCGTATTTACTTTCCCCCTTACTAATAAACGTTGAGTAACGGTGGTATAGCTATACAATGGTAGGTAGGTAGGTAGGCATTTATTTCAAAATTACATTATTCTATGTCACATAATCATAATGAATTAACAATAAGATCGTCAAAATGTAAAAAAATAAAGTAAAAATAATAATGAAATAAAATAAACAAACGCAGTCAAAATGTAAAAATAAGAATTAAATTAAACAAAATAAAAATGTAGCAAATAAGCTACAGTCACAATGTTTTGTCCTTATCTGTCAAATTCAAATGTCACAATTACAGACAAGGACAAAACATTGTATAGCTATACCACCGTTACTCAACGTTTATTAGTAAGGGGGTAAATGTCTCTTCTCTCAATACTTACTGGAATGCACTCGTTGGTATTTGAAGAGGCAACAATTAACCAGATTTTTGGTAATAATAGTGTCAGGGGAGTAATGCAAGATTTTAGTCTCTTTAGATACTTGTTTTAATAAATAGAAAAGTGTATAGGTAACAGATATATATAAATACTAATCGAATAATTTTATAAATAATATGTGAGCTTAAGTATAGACTGAAGTAAGTTAAGATAAGATAACCTTGTGCAAGGTTCGGACCCACCATACCTACCACCATATATTATCCTCTAACATAACTTACCATTAGAGCAGTAGTGTTCGCATTGTTGTGTTTCGGTGTGAGAATATCTTCATTTTAGTCCTCAGGGTTGGCAACGCATTTGCTGTCTTAGGATTTCAGTCTTAAGATTGTTGTCTTCAAAATGTAAATTTCTATTTGTCGTAGATCCCACTGACCATCAGGATAAACAAATTACTTGTCAACTAGTAAAATATAATTAATAAGTATATCTCGACACGCAAATTATTATGTATGTATGTAAGGTATGTCTATAATCTTTATTGTAAAGGAATAAAAATACAAAACACAGGCAATATAAATAAAATGAAGTAGGCACAGTCACCCAATAAATATGTTGAGCATACTTAGAACCTTGTCATTGTGACTGCCAATGTTATTGTCATACTTTTCATTTGATGTTCAGTTTGAAGTTTATTATGACAGTGCACTAACGTGCTTAACATTTTCGTTGGGGTACTGGGTGGTGATTCTCTCAACAAGCAAAGGTGATCGTTCGCTCGAGTGAAGGTCCAAGCGGCGAGTTTAAGTAGTCCCGACAGAGCGAACAAAACACATTTTAGCGCGTGTATTCAATTTGGCAGCATGACTTCACGAACGTATAAGGCTCCCTAATTGACAATGCACGCGCTAAAATGTGTTTTGTTCGGTCGGACGGGACTACTTAAACTCGTCGCTTTTATTCGCTCGTCCGTTCGACCGGCCGCCGTTTTTTGAGAGAATAACACACCTGTACAAAGGCGAACTTATCTATAGTTTAAGTAAGGTGATTCGGTATCGCCAACAAGAGGTCATTAATTCTTGCCTATATTAGTTTTCAGGGCTTAATAAATATTGGAAATTGTTCCAAATAATATAAAATACCAAATAATAACTCATGCTGACACGTTTAATTGCAACTTACATTCTACAAATAAACTCCTTAATAATTTAGAGATTTTGCGTCAAATATTGTTAACATCGACCGATCCTACTATAATTCGGTCCTTTGAAGTCAATGTCAAAGTAAGCACCTAAGGCTCGAAAATACTATTCAACCAGTCCTGATTCACCATAATCAAGCCCACTGCAGTATCAAAAACACTCGACTCAAAGGCCCAAACGTATCTATTTGTATTCTGGGGACTGCCCGGAATAGTTCGTCCGAAGCGGGGTGACAACTTGGAAACTAATTATCTACCTCAGCCCCCGCACTTCCGGTCCCACCTCTTGCGTCTCTGCCTGCTTTTAACACAACCAGAGGGCCCTGCAAAGATGCACTACGCTAACTAACGTTTCTATTCGATTCGTTTTTAAACCAATCGCGTCACTGGGAGATGACGTGATACGAAAAGTCACGTGGTCTACCAGTGACGCGATTGGTTTAAAAACGAATCGAATAGAAACGATAGTTAGCGTAGTGCATCTTTGCAGGGCCCTCAGTTAAGAGTTTGTTGAGTTCTACGTTTTTCTTAGCTAACTTGACCTTTGAATGCGTTAGGAAGCGCAAGCGCAGAATGCCGTCAATCATATTAAATAGAATAAATAAAAAACATTAGACGACAATCGCACACAAGTGGACCTAGTTCCAAACTAAGCCCTAGGCATGTACAGTCGAGTTCATAAATATGTGTATACTTTAGTACCTTGTCACTTTAATCACTGGGACAATTTATATATGGCAATTTAAACAAGACATTAAATAGACAAGGTACTAAAGTAAACACGTAGTTATACACATAAAAAACATCAAAACTCACGCTAATCACACAAATTTTTGCAAATACCACAAATCGAATCCGGGACCGCTAGCTTCGTAGACAGGGTCACTACCAACTAAACTGAACACCTCACACAAGATCACAACACGTTTACATAATAAACACTCTCAAGATTGAAAACGCATTACCAACTCTGGGGACTATGATGATCTTCACCAGTTACGTCAAAGTAAACGTCTACCCATAGACATCCGTCATTTTTGACGCATCTTAGGGACGTATTAAAAATCAGAGACCCTACTTTGAATATCGAAGAGAATCGAAGTTACGTTAGTTCCGTCTCTGTCACTCATCATTCAAATCAAATTCATTTATTTCGCTAAACATCACGTACATTATTGAAGATGGAAGACAGATACATTGTTTCAGTAATGTTTTACCTTATTATAGTAGGCATGCAAAACACAAAACAAAATTATTATAATAAATACACAATCAAAATTTAACTAACCTTTATAAACCTAATTATCATTTCAATATAACAGAACCATGATAAAATAAAAATATAATAAATTAAAAGATGATAATTTACTCAGCATTAATATATCAATATTCAAACATAATTTGAGTTTTAGTTTTCGTTAGTTTAAATAAGTATTCTTGCAATGAGTAGAAATTATTATTAGATTGCCACTTTAAGAGGGCACTTTTGAATTTCGGTAGAGGTAACTCAGATATAGCAGACCGAAGCTTATATTATAAATTCTTCCCGCCATTCCTACAACATTATTGCAAAAAAGAGCTAAGTTACTCCTCGGGACCATTAACTGATGCTTGCGTTTACGCATCGCCGCAGGATTCATTTGAAAGGCCTTTCTAAAGAAGTGCTGATTTTTTTTGACAAATAAACTAATTTCAGCTATGCAGATGCATGGTAGGGGAAAAATCATCAAGTTTTTGAACATTGGCCAGCAAGATTCTCTACTATTTCTGTTAATGAGAGTACGGATACACTTTTTTTAAGCCTTGAAAGCTCTATCCAAAGCTACTGAATTGCCCCAGATAATAATCCCGTATCGCAGTATAGACGCCAAGTAGCTATGATACTGTGGAAGCTAGTAGGCTAGGCATAGGAATATTTCCCAGCAGCTACGCTAGGCATTGAGGTCCGTATGTAGGGACGCTATTCTTCTAACACGACTTAAAGCGAATACAAATCTACTGACCTTTTTGCATACATTGTCAATATGGTTTTTCCAATGAAGATTTTCGTCAGCTATTATACCTAGAAACTTGGCTGTATCTAATATTTCTATAGTTTTATTATCGTACTGTAGATCTAGTTGAAGTCGACGACTGCTGTACGTTTTGAATTGTATCGCTGTTGTTTTAGTAACATTAATCTTTAATTTGTTTATGTCCATCCAATTCGAGACTAAATAGATCGAGTACAAAGTAGGGCCTCTTATCTCGACTGTAATGTTCGTCTCAAGATGCGTCAAGAATGTGTTCTCTATGGCTTGACTTTTACTTTGACGTATTTTGTGACGGGCAACACAGCCAAGATGAAAATTTCGACAGTTAAGAATTCTTATGGGACCTAAATTTGTTTTGATATCAATTCAACAACACACACACACACACACACACACACACACACACACACACACACACACACACACACACACACACACACACACACACTAACACAACACAACAACACAACAAGTCTCACAAAAATCAAGTATTGAAAACCCGTCTGCAGTTTTTGATAATGTCGTCGATAAATGTTTAAAAAATAACCCCCTCATTACCTTGGCTAAAATATGAGTAGTAGTAAGCAGAGCCTATGTCACCCCCACAAACGAGACGAATCTAACCACACCTCAAAAGATATAAATAATCCATAAAGCCATTTTAGCTGCAGAGCTTTCTAAAGAAATAGACATACATACACTCGAAAAACACATCCCTTCTGACACAGTCGGATAAAAATAAACTCAATGTATTACATGTTATATACGTGTTAAGGCGAAGTGACACGAGCAAATCATCCAACAAAGTGCATACATTTAGAAGCTCTTAAGATCAATCAGCGTATCACGTTCGATGGACGTATTCGGTGCCTGCCTTTCTAATTTACACACAAAATTGGCTTGAATGTGAGTTTATGGCACTCAATTTAATGTCTCTTCGACGTCGACAGCGACACCTAATAAGTAATGACACGAATCCCATGGTAATGGCGGAAATGCATCAACTACTCTAGATGCACTTAGCTTATTGCAACACAAAGTATCTAATGGATATTGGATCTGTTGCTATCGGATCGCGATGCAACCAAAGTATAGAGTTTAGACGTTCAAGATTTTTAATTTGATTATTAATCTTTGCTTACTAATACTGATCTCGTCGACATGTGTCATTAAAAAAAAAAACATTGTAAAGAATATGTTGTTTGGGGTTGTCAATTTTATATTAAATAGTTATGACTGAATGAAAACAAAAAAAATTAATTTTAAGTATTTAAAAAAAAACATAATTATTTTTATTACTTACTAGTTCCTGCCCGCGACTTCGTCTGCGTAGAATTCGTTATTCGACCATCTTATGTTGCGGGGGATTTCGACTATCGTTATACGTTATATAACAATACACCACATGAAAATCTACAGCTTAATTAAATCAAGTTAACCTTGAACACAAAATTGATGAAAAAACAAAGCAATTAGAAATTAAAACCTACAAACAGACAAAAAAAAATGTTTATTTAGTAAAACCAGCATTGAATTAATTAAACGCCGATGTGAAAAACATACGCAATAAATAAAAACAAATTAGTGTGTGAGATCCTCCGGGCATCTTCTCAATTACAAAAGCTTTAACTCCAATTTGGAGTTAAAACGTATTAATAGCAATATTTCCGAATTAATTACGTTCAGCGGAAAAATACAATAACGCTCGCATAAATCAATGATAAACTGCAATGAATAATGATTATTCATTTCGTCCGTAGTATCGGCGCCATCGGCGGGTTGATTTATCGAAGTGCAGCGCGCCGAATAAATTTATCGGCGTGCGTCGACACTTTATCGGCGCGCGGAGAGTGCCGACACTTTATCGGCGAGTGGCGACGCCTTAACGAGTCGATGACAGCCGCGCCGACACCGGTACCCTTCTCTATCAAAGAAGTTTCACGTAGTGTCAATTTCAATGAAAAAGGATGTTGACATTGAATCAGCAAGTAGAATTCAGCTACTTTTTAACCCCTGACAAAAAAAGAAGGATGTTGTGTGTTTAACGTGTGACGTATTTGTGTATAAATGTGTCAGTGAATATTTTTGGGGTAAACATTTAAAATCCAGGGGTGTTAAGCCGGAGCCCTACTGCTGCGCACGCTACGCACGGACACGCTATACACATCGCCCACGTGGGTCCATTGGTCTGGATACGTGTGTCAACATTTTCACAGCAACCAATGCACGCACACGTGAAACGTGTGGGCCACGTAGCTACGTTGGTCAGCTGCGTGTGTCTACCATTCCCCACTGCGGGCCACGCACATCCACGTGCGCGCGGGGGGGGTGCGACGCCCGTGAAGCCACCTTTCCCCTGCAACTCACGGGCAGCGTGGGTCGCGGTGGGGCTTTTGAAGTGCCTGCCACGCGCGTGGCAGGCACTTCGGAACAGACCACGCGTGTATCAGTGACGTCATTTCGAACGCAGCGTGCTCGTGGACTACTGTGGAAGTATCTACCTACATTTTCATACAAAGCGTTTTTGTACCCACGTGTGTAGCTTGACCGTGCGCGGCAGAGTGGCTCCGGCCTTATTCAATTAAAAATGGCGCGGTCGGTCGAACGAGTGAACTGACGTGACATGACTTAGTGAAATGGCAGCATTGCTTCTGTCGATACGATCGAACATATAAGACTGCCTAATTGAGAATGCACGCGCTAAAATGTGTTTTGTGCGCTTTGACGGGACTACTTAAACTCGCCGGTGTGGCGCGTTCACTCGTTCGACCGACCAAGCGCCGTTTCCTCCCCAGTACTTATTGATGTTTTCTTGAATTAGGGCTACTTTTATTTCGTAGTGAGCACAACATAATTGTTAATCTATTACCGTGAACAATTCAACATCTTAAAACATGTTTTATTCAGTAAAGGTACAAGAGTAAACCCAGCAAATAATGGCTTTAAAAGCGCATAAGAAAGATTCGAGACAAAAACGTAACAAAGTACGCCATTTGTTTCAATTTTCTTTGCTACCGTGTGCCTTCTATTTGTCACTGCGCTTAAGTGTTTTAAGTCTACAAAGACTCAATAGTAGGACCCCTTCTCCAAGCAGCAGTGTTCGTATTGTAGTGGTCCGGTGTTGGGATAAGACAACCGGTGAAGTTACTAGCATTCCATCTAAGCCCTCAAGGTTGGCAACGCATTTGCGGTCTTGAGATTATAGTCTTGAGAATTCAAATGTCTATGATTCTTTGATTCCACTTACCATCAACTGTCCTGAGTGCTCTTGTGCCTTCCCCTTAACATAAAAAGAAGGTTGAATTTAAGGAAAGTAACACAGTTAAAACTGACTGTAATTATGTAAACCTCGTTGGTGCGAGAAAGCACCATTAAATTATTGCAGTATTACTGAAATTCCTTGAAAAAGCAAACTGAAATAATATCGAATAAAAATTAATTAAAGTTGACATTTCAAAAGGAATTAAATCATTGCGTTACCATTGAGTGAATGCTCCGTGTTTTTGAATAAAGCAACTGCAGTCGAAATTTTCAATTAAATTTGTAATTTTTGAAGGCTATTAAGTAATTAAAGAGAATTTCAATTTATTTTTCATTAGACCGAGCGTCATCGTAGGATTAGCGTCCACGAGTTCTCGAGCAATTGGACACTAAGTCTAGCGTCTCAAGACCGAGCTGAAGATAATCCTCTTACCACACAATTTACTGATTACACAAAAATCTGGATCAAGAAAATTTAACCCTTGAAAAATCGTTTAAAAACTTATTTCATATTGATAGTTAGGTAGGTACCTATAGTATTATTTACATCGAGAATTTTAAAGATCTAGTAAAGTTGTATTTAATTCTCTTTTATAAATTTATGGCGTCTATATTTCCGAAATGATACCACATGGGGACCTCCAAGCAATGAGCTCACTCCTTTCTCAAAGACCGGCGCGTACACTTTCGATTCCTCTGGTGTTGCGGGTGTTTATGGGTCGCGCATATCACTTACCGTCAGGTGACCCGCTTGGCTCGGCTGCACTGAATAAAATAATTGGTCGCTTGTTGTTACAAGATTGTGATTGTTGTGCATAAGAGTCTTGGTCCCATACGAGCCTAACAAGACGATAGATACACCAACTAAGACGTTAGATACATCACCTGATGTTGGTTAATTCACTAAAGATATAATAACTATTTAATATCTTAACTATTGTAATCATTTTTGTGAAAATCTCTCTTTGTTGACTCTCATTTTTTTGAGTGTGCCTACTTTTTTGTATAAAATTAAAAATTCTGTAATACTTAGGCTACTTGTTGATATTTTTCTAGTATCATGTGAAGCACCATGTAATCGCTGTTTACTTTTCAGTTTTGCAAAATTAAATAAACTATTTATATTAAAAGTAAAAAAAAGTTACCGACACTTGTCTTGATCTCGTTTTGCAGCTCTGCTTTTCAAGAAACTTAAAAAAGAACCACAATCATAATCTTCTTTTTCGTCTTCTTCTTCTTCTTCATCAGCGTATATTCGCCCACCGTTGGGCATACGCCTCTCCAATTTTCCTCCAACCAGAACGGTCGGTCCGTTGGTCCGATGACATCAAGGAGACAGCAGGCCCAGTCTGGACAAGGGAAACAATCATAATAAAAGCTTTTAAATAAAAAACCTTGCCTTAAAGTAACACGATTTTCGCACATACTATAACAATAAAACAATAAAAAAATACATCGAGAATTTAAAGAATTGAATGACGTGGAACAGACCCTCACCTCTGGCTTGCTTTTATTTGCCGGTCAGAGTTGCAAGAGCTATATGCTCGAAGGGCGGATGTGTAGCATAAGTGGCGAGTACCTTATGGTCGTTTAAAGTCCAGAGCACCTCTCCACCCTTAGCCCCTCTGGAACTGTTGCCTCCCTGCTGCTATGTATATGCGGCTATTTCGGGAGGCCCATTCCATTGAGTTGGCGAGTCACCGCCTGCCACCAAGCCAGGCAGTTGCCGAAGTTTCATCAATAGCCTAGTTTACTAATCCATATCAGTTCATTTTTAGAGCCTATTATTAATATTTCCATCCTTCTTTAGTAGTTTAACGCTAACTGGTGGTTATTCGTGGGACTTCTACTTACATACTATAATAAGTTTAAACTCAGGATACTTCTATAGTTTAAATTCAGGGACAATCGCCGGTTAGTGTCCTATCACTTTACTAAATTAAACTTGACTAAAAGGCCTCCGCATGTTGGTTTTAGCTCCATGCATACATTACATACACTCATGCCTTCATTCCCAGAGTGGGGTAGACAGAGCTACACAATTACTAACAATTCTAAAAACTATAAGTCCTCTTTGTCAAAGAGAGTATTTCTCCGTTGTAGTCGATTATCGCCTGCCAGTTTCCAAAGTCACCTTAATAAGGCCACCCACCTGACCTTACCTGGTTAACAGGCAAGTTTGCGGTCCCAATCCGCAGGGCGGTGAAGTTACACTTTAATCACTGCAAGTTGGCAACTTGCGTCGTAAAGATTAAAATTTGATGCTTGCGGCATGTGGCATGAGGCATGCGGCCGCGGCACGTCGCACTCGTAAATAACAAGGAATTAGCGTCAAACCGGCAATTTACATGAAATTAATGTAAATATTAATCATAAGGACGGCATTAATGATTAAAGTTGGCGTAATGTATTCATTCGCGGCCGGAGCAGTTCGCGAGGCGTTCACTTTGTACTCACGTTACAGGTAAACCTGGATCTATATTTTACCTTTTTATGCATAACAATTTCGCTGTTTGGTCCCTTTTTTAGTAAATCAAGCGCAGGAGAAAACAGCAATTTTTGGTCAATTTAGATTTCTAGGTTCTTGGCTCTTCAATAGGTTTTATAATGAACACCCCGGGTTAAATATAATTTTGAACTATACAAAAACGTTACGCTATTTGAAAGGATGTTGACTGAGTTTTGTTATCTTTCATCCATTAATATTGTTCCTATAGTCCAGAAATATCTGAGTTAGGTACTCATAATATAAACTACGAATTGAAGTATTACCAAAACACGGAACTGGATTTCGTCAAAATTTATTTCCTCGATAGCATCAACTATTGAAATCGAGGCGAATTACCTTTTGTTTCTCGAATCATTCTCTTATTAAATTCTGAATTAAAAACCAAACGTACAAAATACAATTATTTCATGGCAACACAAATAATCTGTTTGTTCTACAGAATCCAATAGTCCTATTTATGGGCAGCTTTTGCAAGACATATGTTTGTTGCAATAAAAAACGTTGGGCAGCGATTTGTCGTAAAACATGGCCGGTGCGAACAGGCGCGACATGTCGCAAACACCGACAAACAACGACGGGATTTACGTTTAGAAATACGTCAAAATAAAATTCTACTTGTAACTGAAAAGGCTTGTTTGTTATGACGTCATTGAGGCAAAGGGACACACGGGCCACTAAACTGAATGGATTTTGACTCCTATGCAAATGTTTGATCTCAAGAATATGCTATTTCTAACACTTGAAAGCAACAAGGTACAAAATTGATCATTCATTTATGAAAAGATGACAGGAAATTATTTAGAAAAACTATAAATTTTATCCTACACAAATAAGACTTACCTTGTACCTGCACATAGAAAGAACTGTGTGTAACTTTCAAAAAAAGTAATTTTATAGCCGTTTAAACGTTTTGAACGATTTTAATACCTATCCTAGTTGACTGTAGACTTGTGCGAAATGGATGATAATTTGCGGGGACCGGCGGGGCGGTGAGAGTCGCCGGGAGCACCTGCCCTCGCCCTTGATTAATTATTGAACTTACAAATAGCCCGCATCCCTCCCGGAACCCCTTGCTTCCCCGCACGCGTCTTCGGCAAATTGCTTCGTTGTGTCTCACTCAGAAGGACCTGTTGGCTTAGGCTTAGATATGTCGAAGATAACGTGGCGCGAGCACCGCTCCGTAACCTTTGTTCGACTCGTCACAGTATAAACGACGCTTCCAAATCTGAAGTGATTTTATGTCCTACGCATAAGAAAGTTCAAATTTAGACGCCTTGTTGTAGTTTAAACAAGAAATAGATAAGCTAAAGTCAAACTATTGCAATAATTCCTTCGAATCATTCCTCCGAGAGCAACAAATCTTCAATGTAAATTTGTCACTTCACGCAAACAAGCTTTGGTCTCGGTAGAAATTGGACAGAGACATGTTGTTGTGCTATTACGAGTTGGGAACTGGCAAGTCGGGAACTTGTCACATGTGCACGTAATATGTGCGAGTGCTGCGGTGAAACAGGCGCTGACGCCGCTAATTACTTCCAGAAACTTCGCACTTGACGAAACGGTTCGCGGCGTTCGGCCCGCGCCAGCAAATACTTGCCTACGGCTATTCAAACGGCAGTCGTCTGGAGTTATTATCAAAGTTAGATTGACCGTAAAGTCCTATAGCATGTTAACTAAATTACTCCGGCGTTGACATCGCCGTAAAATTTGAGTGCGATCGGCCCCAGGCTTCCTCTACAAGCTTTAATTAGTCGTTCAGTAATTAGGTCTTGGAGGGTCTTTCAAAGACTTTTTCTCGACTAGATTGCTTTGCGATCGAACTGCATCGGAGTACAAGCGCATAAATGACGCAGGATCCAATTATGCGACTCCTTGTGACGCTGCCCCCCCCCCTTACCCCCCGGGCCATCCTTTCAATTAAGTTATTAACGTTACGATCTCGGTCCGGGAACTCTTTGTACAAAATGCTAATTCCGGTTCCGGTTCCGGTCTGAGCCATACTTTCTATTTGATTTTGCGCGTTTTTTATCAGACGCTGGAAGAATCTTTGGGATAGAAGATAATGGGCGATTCGTTAATAAGCGCTTCCTGCCACTCGAATTAATATTTGCATTTGAAATGTCGAAGGGCGCTGAAATGCTGAGGGTTAATTTTAACTGTGACTCGAGTTGAAATGTGAAACGTTTTGCGGTTACTGAAGTTCATTTTGCTGCCAAATCGTGCTCTCTTTGTTTTGTGCAATTATTTATACAGCGAGTATCAATAATTAATTTAATCCATGTCTCGAAAACAAATCACTGTGCGAATTTTAGTCATTATTGTTCAGGAATCTACATTTTACTACTAAGTAATGTCAAGCGAAGGCAACTCCTATTGGAGCATAGTAAAATCTGTGGTTAGCAGCCTGTGTTTCATGCCTGTACTTAATACTCGGACAAGATATACAAATCTGACTGGTAGGGTTAAACAACTTTCAATTTACGAAACTAATGACAGAGCAATAAAAATATTTTGATTTAACTTCTTTTGGGAAATAACAAAAAGAATTTTGAAGAAATTTATAACATCGATGACCTACGTAGGTTATATTTAATTACACTAATGACTGTCAAAAATGTTTAACTTTCGGTGGGTCGATCTTGGTAAAATGAAAACCCAAAAAGTTTTTTAGTTCTACCTTTTTATAATATTACCGTTTATATTCATATACTAAAAATAACTAATATATTATGGTTAAATTATGGATTATCCTTATCTGTTATTGTGATATTTGCAACAATCAGAAAGTGACAATGCATACATATTGCACGCATATCTCAATGGGGTAGGCAGAGACTACGGAACGCCAGGTGCACCGGTCTAAACATAGAACTTTCGCTCCCTCTACATTCATCAACCTCTTCATTAACGTACGTCTCGATTTTGGGTACTTTTGATTTATGGTTTACGTTTATAGTGCGTGTTCGTTTATGAATAAGGGCATAAATCACAGCATTATCTAAAATGTTATTTATTGTTTCAGCATCAGAAGCGCCACTGGGCATAGGCGGCGTGGCCGGCGTAGTGGGCGCGATCGGCTGCGGCGCCGCCGCCTGCGCTCTGGTAGCCGGCGCATGTGCGTTACGGCGGCGCGGCCGCGCGCGCAAACCCCCGCCCATCACCGCTGCCGCTCGCCCGCTAGCGCCGCTACCGCCGCCCGAGAAGCGGCCGGAACATGATGACGCTGAGCCTGATTTAATACCTAATCACTATTGTAAGTACTTTATTAATAACTAGAGGGCATCATTACTCCCAAACTAAGATCTAGGCTTGTACTATGGGTACTAGTCAACGATAAACGTTATATAGAGAAATACATACTTAAGTACATATAAAACATCCACAACTCAGGAACTAATAATCGCGCTCCCCACACAAATACTTGCCCATACTGGGAATCAAACCCAGGATCGGTGGGTATCTGAATATGATGCTGAATTTCAATATAAGCATCAAGTAAAAATTTTGTCAAACACGTATCTCCGGAAAATAAAATAAACTTCTTAAACTTTCCATCAACCACTTCTCAAATTAATACATGTAAGCAAGTAGTAACAGAAGCTAAACATCGATAAATTTTAATAATCAAAATGATATGTTGTTGTTGATGCCGAATTTTTCTAATTCACACTTCATTCGTTTTTTTTTAAATAATTATTATCGTATACATAAGCAAAAGACAAGCAGAAAAATGTCTAAACATTTTGTAACTCACACGTTCTATTATGGTTCTATGGTTAAAGTTTAGTATCTTTAGTATTAATGTCTCAGTCTCGGTGCTCAAACTGTGTACACTTAAGCCTGAATGGACACTAGAAGAGCTAGGCCATACCGTTACGTAACACCTGTTTCGTGTTACGTTTAGTCTTAAGTGTACGAGCTATTGGTATCTTGAGAGGATCTAACTTTTAAGGCCTGTTTAGATTAAACTAGAAACTTAATCTAAGATTAAACGGCGAGTCTAATCTAAAGATACACAACTCTTGTAAGATCGGATGAAGCCAATAGAGATTGGAGTTTAGTTATTCGGAAAATGGAGGGTAACGTCTGTGGTTCTTAACCTTTTTCTGTCCACGGACCCCTAGCTAGGTAATCAAGCACAAATCCAAGGAACCTTTAATAAAAACAACAGCAATACATTTCAGATCATTTATTTTAGTCCTTATTGCAAATACAAAAAATATATATAAAAAAATGAAAAATACGTTAATGTGAAGGTTGATGCTGCTTTTTTGCAACTAAGTTAAAAAACTCAAAAAGGATTCTACTTATAATCTGTTTCTGTATTTGTTTTTAATATATACAAGGGAAGAGAATGCCTGAGGTATGTGGTTCGGTCTTGGACTCCGCTCGCTGGAGCACGTTCGCCATGCTTAGTAAGCATAGCGATTACGACACTTTTAGTGGCATTTATTTATTATTGTTAAATGATCCATAGGTGAGACTTCGGCCAACCCCCGTACATATACTCGCGGACCCCCGGGGGTCCACGGACCACAGTTTAAGAAACACAATAGACTGTAAATAGGTAAAGTAAAGCCTAGACTAGATAAGCTCCAGTCTGTTCTCTGATCCTCTAATCCTCATCGTAATAAGCCATATTCCCTTTGAAGCCATAATTGCTATTAACAAGTTTATTATTGTAACGGTACATGTTTATTCTTTGTCAATATAATTATGTTGAAATGCAAGTACCCTACTTTGTCTTTAGACCTATTGAAAAATGAAAAAAAAAACTAAAATAAAAGACATCTTTGTCAGAAACGTTCCAAAACCGCCTTTGTTGTGAAGCTATTTTAAGAGTCAAGATATCGTAGCAAAATAAATAGCGAAATCCGTTACGACGCCCTAATGTGACATGATAAGTTTCTCTTTCCCTTTACACTTTCTGCATTCTTGTTTAGCAGGGCACTCGGCTTTACCTTAAACATATAGCGGCCTAGCCGCATAGTTGCGATACAACATGCAACACATTTGTTTATACCTCTGCCTGTTCTTCACACAATTTCCTCGAAACAACCTTTTGCATACTTGATATCGCTGTAGACGGTTTCCCATGAATTATTAAAAACGTGTGTATCTTCGAAATGTTAAAATAGAGATTGCAAGAGATTGGATTGCACTCGATCGCTTGTTTGGCGAGCACCAATCGAGAATGCTGCGAAATCGACCCCCGGCGAAGTTTTTATGCTAGCATTGATGATGTTTCTCTGATGCAACGGCGTCGCATATATTTGCTTCACTCTGGCAGAGACGTTCAATCCTTTGCATGATTGGAAATTCAGTTATTTAAAAAACACTTTCGTAGAAAAATATAGCGTCTTTCTTTTCCAGTTTTCTCACTTCAATTTGACTAAAATTTCTGAAAAGTTTTAGCAGACTCAAACAGTTGTCAAAAAAAGCCAACCACTCTTTGGTTGCATTTCTTTCTTCTTCTTTTTATTAATGACGTTCTGTGGTGATTTCGTCATGATTTTAAAAGGTGTTTTTGAAATTTGCAGTGTCGATATTATCGATACTAATTTAAAAAAAACTAAGTACAACACAAGACCAAAGAATTTTACACTGATTTACCGAGAGACATTCATTATTCGCGAGGAAATTTGATCGGAAGTTGCCCCACAACTTTCAGGAAAGCCAAGCTAAGGTAATTTTATTCTCCGTAGGTATGCAGTCTGAACGTGAATAATTTTTACGGCAGCATTAGAAAGTATTTACGCTTTAAGTTTGTATAATATATGCCAGTATGTAACTTGGTAACTTGCATCAGCGTAATGCAGCGTATCCTGGCGTTCGCCAAACGCGCCGTGTGTGGACCTAACGATTGAAGTTCGCTTATTTCAAGACTGCGCCGAGCGTACGCCGTGTGTACAGGCGGCCCTCTATTATGTTTTCTAATAAATTAAAGTTTTTTTCTATTCTATTAGAGTAATATCGAAACTTAGATTTATGTTGTAAAAAGGAATAGGTACACAATTTACAGGATGTATCACATCGTTTAATAACCGGTCTGATGAAAGAGCCGGAAGGACGGACTCCGTCATAACATCAGCAAAAAAAAAGCAATATGCAGCTACATTACGACTGCCAAAAGTCTGTGTTTTGGTTAAAAACCAAAGCAGGTCGCTAGTTTTAAATAAATTTGTGTACAAAAATTAGGTTGCATTGTATACATATTGTATTATTATCCTAATGTAGTTTGGCTCGGCGGAGTGTGCCAACTACGCCGTGTGTGCCCTGATCAATGAAATTTGGCCCCAAGCGCCGGCTGCAGTTCGAGGCCCGCCCACTCGCATTTATTAAATAACTTCAATTATACAGGACCTCTATTCTACAGGGTGACCATATTGCCAGTGGCATGTTGTCGTATTGTCAACGTTAGGATAGCTCTTATTTACGGCCGAGTGAAAAACAATACTATAAGTCCCATAACAGGTAAAATACGATTTGGATTTTACCGTCTAGAATAGAGGTGCAGCTCTTAGATAACATAGTATTGCATTGTCATCGGGATTATCCATTTACGGGAACTGGTTCGAAATAGTCTTGCAAATTTTGAACCAAACAACTTACACACGAACAATGCAAGGTAATTAAAAGCTTGTAGAAATCACCTAACAGTTGGCCTGTGTGCTGGTTTGCCTCATGTAGCTGTTCATGGCTCGCTTAAATGTCACCTAGGTAGTTCTTAGCGTCTAGAGAAGTCTAATTAACACCTAATGTGTCGCCGCTGCCGCTAACGACAGTTTGATCCGCTTCCACGACAAACTTAGCTCCTTGATTTGTCGTCAGACTCCATCTAACGATTAGTGTTATTGCTACCTAGAATTAGGGCTAAATTCATCACTTTAAATGTTTTTTTCTAGACTTTGTTTGCGTAGAACTTGATATTCCCTCGGGATTAGAGCAATTTTCTAAGAGGGTACCATAAATACGCTTTCGGGCGTTAAACTATCTCTGAAGCTTTCACGATGATTATAGTCGCCTTTACCGGGATAAAGCATCCATCACTCTCACACTTACGAATTGGTCAGAAAGTGACAGATGCTTTATCCACGTTTATCCACACCGCTAAACACGCCCATAATAGGCTCGCTGTTGAGGCGTTCAAAGAGAAGAAGGAACAAACAAAACAATTTTCGCATTTATAAATTCTATGGACCTAGTGAAAAAGGCTACTAAACTCGTACTAAAAAAGGGTATATACATAAACTGAGTATAATATACTGAAACCCTTTTTCTCTTGATCTTCAGAAGACTTAAACTCTTTTTCACTAGGACTCCAGTAAAAGTAAGGATAATTTTAGAAAATAGAGGACGCCCGCGACTTTATACGCGTAAAATTAGTTTCCAGCTAAGTACTCCCTCTATTCCTTCCCGTTGGGTATCGATTTTTGGAAAATCCTTTTTTATATCAGATCTCATAAGGAACCTTTGTGCCAAATTTCGAATTGTGCGTCGATATGCCAGTCACTCAGTCAGTTTCTTATCTACACTTTGAAAGAGGAAAGATTTGATTGTTTGTTTGTTTGCATTGAATATGTTTCGAAACTACTGGACCGATTTGAAAAATTATTTCACCATTAGAATACTACAGTATCCCGGATGAACATAGGCTATGTTTTATTTTTCTGCGCGGTCGGAGTCGCGGGCAACAGCTAGTTTTAATATTTATATAAAATCAGGTCTTGACACGACGAAAACTAACGACTCGGTAATTAAGTTTATACATACGTCGTTATTCATCCGACATTGTTGACGGCAGGGTTGTTTGTCAGGCCAGGTTAAAAATATATGTAGGAAATATTTTGTAATAAAATTTATTAAGCATGCTTAAAGAAAATTTAAATATTAACAATATGCAAATATAATTATTTGATACGGCATGTTTTCAGAACAAAAATGGATTTATTAACATTTCGCGCACCAATATTATTTATGCTTAAATTGAATATTACAGCGTTATGTCAAGAATCTTCATTACTATACAAGCTGAATAACTTCAGAATGCATGTTTCTGGGAAAAATACCAACGAAACAAAAAATCACGCATGTTTTATTTACTTCAAATTGAATGGCATTTACAGATATCATATTTTTTTACAAACATACTATAAAATGAGCTTCTTAATTTTAAATTACGTTTCGGCAAAATTTAGTAACATTATTTATTTTGTAACTATTTACTTTTTTAGACCTAAAATACGTGACAATAACTTTCAGTGCCGTCACCGTTCCTGTCTCTTAATTAACAATACAACTGATTGTTTAATATTTTATAACACAAAGTTAACTTAATAAAATTACTCTCATTCGTGCGCAATTTAATTTCATTTTGAGATTGCTGTCAATTAAAACACATTTTTTTATGAGCTATTTTCAATGTTATCAAAGTGTCAATAAGTATAAATGCGTACCTACGGGTGAAAAATCCTTCTTGGACAGTCGCATAAAAACAACACAATGCAAATGCAACTCAATACCGCTATTAAAACGTTTAGCAACGCTCTCATTCTGAGTAGGAACCATGCCTCCATGCCCCTTTTAGCTGTCGACGCTTAGAACGTCCTACTGAATGAATTTCATGTGCCATAAAACGTAATGATCGCTTGATGGAGCGTATAAAAATGGCGGCGAGGAGCAATTAAAAAGCCGTGTAAATCAGTTTAATGTCCGCCGTACGTGTTTGGACGGCCGTGTTATAATAATACGTACACATTACACGGGGAATTATTGCTGTCATAACTCTCGGGTGCCGGACAAAAGAGCCTACACTAAAACGCACCGTTAAAAATGGTCGGCCATTTTGACGGCTCGCTCAACGGGCTTGCGGTGGTGCTTTGACTATTTGTGGTTTTAAATTCCTAGATTATGTAATAGCTTTTGCAAAGGGTAGCTATCCTAATACTACTAATATTATAAATGCTAAAGTTTGTCTGTTAGTTTGTTACTTCTCGCTGCAACCGCTAGATTTGGATGAAATTTGGAATGGAGATAGCTTATACCCTGGATTTAAAAAAAAAACACATAGGTTACTTTTACCCCGGAAAATTTAAGTTCCCGACTGAATAACAATAATTCAAATCTATACAGACGAAGTCGCGGGTAGAAGCTAGTGCTTAAAATATCCACTATTAGAGAAAATCACTTAAAATAGTATTCAAGATAATTAACATACAAACATTATTTGAACAAGTTGTACGGTCGCGGAACGGTGTCACTAAACTTGCTGCAACACAAAAATAGGGCACTCATCCCAGACTAGCCCAGGAATTGAACCCGAGACCGTAGGCAAGGTCACCAACTAGACTAACCCTGACCTGATCCTGGCTATCACTAAGGCAAGCGGATACAGAATACGGAATCTTAAAAAGAGTAGTCCGTTCGTCTGTCCGTCTGTCTGTCTGTTATGCGGGCCATGTTTCATGAACCGTAATAGGTAGACAGTAAATATAAAATAAAATATTGGTCTAAGATCCGATTAGGAGAAGATTTGGACCGGGCTGTTTATTCGATGAAAAGTATTTTATATCAAATTTAATACGCTAAATAATATGTGGCGAATAGGTAGGCTGAAAAATTTCAGTCCAGTACTTATATCATTAAAAAAATAATTAAAAATGAACTTTCTTTTTAAATTGCAAATGTTTGTTTAATAGACAAACGTTAGGTTTGGTGCAAATTACTAGTACCGACTTACCTGTTTATACCTATCTACCCAATAGTTTGACGAGAAAAAAATAGTCAAACTAACGTTTGCATATTCTATAGGCTTCATACTTTCGATTGGTATGTAATTTATCCATTAAACAAGTTATTGTAATTTTTTAAAACGAAGTTAAATTTTTTTTTTTTTATTAAATATATACCGGACTGAAATTTTTCAGCCTACCTATTCGCCATATATTACTTAGCATATTCAATTTGGTATAAAATACTTTTTATCGGATAAACAAACCGGTCCAAATCGTCTCCTATTCGGATCTCCTACTATATCTCCTTAGAGTGAAATCCATTTTTAGGATTTAGCAGTTTTGCACTCTAAGAAGACGATATTAAAGGGAATACAAGAAATGTGTTTTTTTTGCCGTTTTAATGGTCGTCACTAACAATCGTTGTATCTCTTGAACTACAGGTAGACACTTGAAAATTTCATCACAACGTTTATCACTACAGCTGCTATAATAGATAATAACATAATCGCCGGAATCATATAAAATTCAATTCAATATTCTACCCACGAATATGAACAACTTTCACTATGGGACCAAATCTGAAATCCCGAAAAAATAATCAGCCGTTTCATAGAAAAGTTCAATACTTACTCGACCAAAATGTATGAAGCAGCTGTTTTTTTTTTCTTGATTTCAGCGTTGGTCCAATAGTGAAAGTTGTTCATATTCGTGAGTAGACCACAGAGGTGATCATTGTGATCACGACTTAGATTCCACCCTGTATAATAATCATAATAATTTACTTATTTTATTTTATTACTATCATGCACATTGTACATAACATTAGTATACATTGCTATTAGTTTATTAGATTAAATGTATTAGATTAATTTCGCACGGCCATGGGTCTGCGAACCAGCTCCTACAACGAAAATGATTAGCACTCGAACAATGCGTCAATGGAGTACCAGGCGTCGGATGCTAGTTTGGCTTTGAGTTTGTTAGTAAACGCTGTGTCACTACAGGCGTTTTTGATTTCTTGGGGCAACCCGTAGTATATCCTGGGCCCCACTGTATGCAGGCATTTTTTTGATTTGGCGAGTCGCGTCTGAGGTGGGCGTAGCTCACCGTACCTCCTAGTAGTTGTACCACGTGCGGTACGATGAATTGGAAACTGTTTAAGGTTTCGCCTTACATATTTGGCCACCTCCAGGATGTATAGGGACGGTGAGGTGAGTATGCCTGTGATATAACCTTGGTGTTTTCAAGGCAAGAGTGAATAGGCATTTTCTGGGTAAGCGTGTAACACCTTCGACCTCGTCATCACTTAACATCAGGTGAGACTGAGGTCAAACGCCAACAAATTAAAAAAAAAATATTGTATGGGTTGCCATACACTAAACGTTAGGCCTTTTTTGCTCGATCTTAATAATTACTGTAAGTACGGTGGTCGTATGCGAGTCCGACTCTCACTTAGCCGATTTTTCTTAAGTATATTATAATTGTAACGACAGACTCACGGCTGTGTTCCACCAAGCACTGTCCACTTGCATCCCGCTTTGTGCACGAACAATTCCCAACAATACGCTCTCATCGTGAACTCCATTGTGCCACGAATCTCATAAACCGGAGACTCTTTCGAGGAAATTGCATCGCCCGCTGATAGATTCTGAATGGGCGTTATTAATTGTGTTACGAGAATTTCTCTGATTGAAGAAATAAGTAAGTAGAATGAGTAGGTACAACAACATACTTATAAAATAAAAGGAGAAAGATGATACAGATATACAAAAATAAAAGAAAACAATGAAGGCAACAGGAAAAACAAGGAACACACAATTTATATTTTTGCTTTACTCTGAACCCTAGTAAAACGCAAATGTAAAAGATTAACGTTATGAATGAAGGAAAGTATTCTTGTAAACCTGACTACATATGAGTACATAACAAAAAAATAATTCAAGAGAATTTTTTTATTAAACTATTTTTCGCTACACATGTATACGATACTCATATTAATAAGTTATCACGCCATAATGTCACAATTCGTAATACTTATGTCAATAATAATGTTTTTTGGCTGCGAGTATGGTGTATATTATGTAGATGATCTCGCCTTATATTAGATAAGCCTTGTATTAAATATAGTATAAGAAATACAAGTTAAGATGCGAAAATGTATTCGTGTTACAGAAGGCTTAATAAATAAAAAAAATAAAAAAGTGTTGCAGTTTATGCTAACTATCTTTTGCCTGAGAACTTTTAGAAAGTCTCCACATTAAATATCCAGTATTATATTGGCACACACGTGAGTGGGATAAAGGTTAGAGAAAGCACGGTTTACTCTATCTTAATCATTGCATGAGCATTTGCCTAGTTGCAAAAAAATTACTATAACTAATTGGGTTTCGACGCTAAAAAAGGTAGAGAACCGCTGCTTAAGTTGTAAGCAAGGCCCGAATGAAAAATAATATTGCCAGCATTATCAAACGCCTACGAGTATTATTTAAATACACAATTTAATACAAACTGGATTGCCATTGCATAATCCATAGATCATTCAGCATGCAATTCGTATTGCATTGATTTAGATTCATTTAATCTTGAAAGCCCGCCGCATTCAAATAGGGCTTTGATAGCGTTAGGTATGACATGTTTTATGCTAACTGTGAGTGGATTGAGTCCGGCGCGGACGCGGTGCGGCAGCGTTGCGGGTGCGGCGCGGCGGCGTCGCGGTCGCGGCGTGTTTTCAATTCCGAGTGTCGCCGCTCTGAATATTCAGGATGCCATCAATATTCATGAATACACCGTCGCTGCTTCTGTTTCAAAATATTTTTCAATACCGCGGCCTGCCGCCGGCGCGGTGGCGATTGTTAAGCGGGCACTTCGAAAATAAAGCGGTTTTGGTGTTTTCTCGTAGCATGGAGAACATGAATTTGTCTTCTAATATTTTTAATTAAAAATATCTTGAAATTTATTGTTATTTTTACAGCGACGTAGAACAACTCGTATACCTTGCTACGTTTCTTTACGATTCTGTAAAGTGTTGCATTATTTTGGCTTTCGGTGTGAGCGTTAGACAACCGGTGAAATTAGCGTGTAGAGGTATTTCACCTAAGTACTCAGGGTTGTTCACACATTTCTGTGTTGCGACCGAAGTCTTAAGACCGTGGTTCAAAAGTCAATGGGTCTCAGATCCCACTTACCATCAGGTGACCTGTGTGCTCGTGTGCCTTCTCATTCACGTCTAAAAAAGAAAAATAATATTTTGATTTTAGAAAAACCAATGATATAATTTAAAAATATATATATATTTATTGGACAAGTATTAACCAAATCAAATGAAGTTTAACAACTGAGATGAGATGTCTAATGGTAAAAAACATAACTCTCTCTCTTTTGCAGTCGGGTAGCCACTCTCTCTCTCAGACTTTCCAGCTATCTCAATATACAAATAAGAAATTACGTTAAAAGAGTTTATTTTTATATATTTCCTTCGCGTATGAAAGTAGGTACGAAAATCTGTATTTTTTAATAATACTTGACCTACTTTCATACTCACTTATAATATTTCTTCACATCACATTTTTAATTAAGCTTGTAATTTATTTCTCAAAATCCTATTTTCATATTTCATTCGCATTTATTTTCTTCCCCAAAAATATATCAATAGCTATATTTAAACCGTACGACTCCTAATGAACCCAATTTAAATAAACTTGGGCACATTAGAAAGGGGGAGGGAACCCCCCTTTCCAATTAATTATTTCTTGCCCCGTGACTTTTGCGTCTTTGAAAACGATTAATCAGCTTTTTTCCTCCACGGAGATAAATCTCTGGGATGCCTACCGTGCTAATTTATATGGACAAGCACGTGACATTTTCTACACCGTAAATAGGATAAATTGCTAACCCTATTGCGGAAAAATGTTCAGTGTAAGATTTTGTAGGAATTCGAGAGATTTTACTTTTACATTTTCTTGTTAAGTACATCTGTTTCCTAATAGTTAGCCGATTTTGGGAAATTTCCCAAGCCAAACCTTAGTACTGGGCAGAAAATGAACTCCCTGTGATTTCCGCAAACTTTTTGTTATAATGATTATGTATGAAATTTTTTTTGCAGCACAACGCTCAGCCGAAACTCCTGGACCTAGACTCTAGAATTTGGAGCACATATTTCTAGGGTGCACTAAACTTTTTTTTAATCAACCTCTAACAGGAAGAAAAGGGGGGAGAACGGGACGGATTCTACGGGTACAAAGTCGCGGGCGTTCCTTATTCTTTCATAAAATTAAGGATATCTAGCCAAATGAATCTAAATGCCAAAAATAAATGAAAGATCTAGGTACACCATTCAGTTGTTAATGTTTTAAAAGATCATACAATTTAATTTATAGTTTTTAATCTAGGTAATTACAATTTAACTACGAATTAACCCCAACATCAATTGACATTTGGTTGATTTATTAATTGATAGGTACGATGTAGGTTAACGTATTTCAACTTAACCGATAGGGTGACGGCACCAGTAATGGACACTTCCCTCTTAATTCAAATTGTATACGGACCAAAATTGATTGTTATTAATTTGTTGCAAAACAAATTAATAACCCTTGTCTTCCGTAAAATAAGAATCAAGTGTTCATTATTGGTGCCTTTTCCATTACTGGTTCCATCACCCTAGGTAGAAAATATGCTTGTCGACTCAGAAACATTATCTGTTTTATACAAATTTACGACATATTATGTTTAATAATATATTTTGTAGTGTGGTGATGGCACCAGTGTTCGACACTTTAAGCTGACAAGTACCAATAATGTACCCATGTACCCATGAGGGTACTCGTATAAATTGATTGTTACCAAACAAATGAATAACTCTTATCTTCTGTAAAATAAGAATCAAGTGTGCATCATGGTCCTTCTTAATGACTGGTTTCATCAGTCATCACCCTAGGTAGTGATTTTTAATTAATTGACATTTGTATAAAAGCACCGACGAGGTTTTTTAAGGTTCCGTAACCAAATGGCAAAAAACGGAACCCTTATGGATTCGTCATGTCCGTCTGTCTGTCTGTCCGTCCGTATGTCAAAGCCTTTTTTTTCCGAAACTATAAGAACTATACTGTTAGAACTTGATAAGTAGATGTATTCTGTGAACCGCATTAAGATTTTCACACAAAAATAGAAAAAAAAACAATAAATTTTGGGGGTTCCCCATACTTAGAACTGAAACTCAAAAATGTTTTTTTCATCAAACCCATACATGTGGGGTATCTATGAATAGGTCTTCAAAAATGATATTGGGGTTTCTAATATCAGTTTTTTCTAGTGAATAGTTTGCGCGTGAGATAATTCCAAAGTGGTAAAATGCGTGTCCCCCCCCTGTAACTTCTAAAATAAGATAATGATAAAACTAAAAATAATATATGATGTACATTACCATGCAAACTTCCACCGAGAATTGGTTTGAATGAGATCTAGTAAGTAGTTTTATTTTAATACGTCATAAATCGTAAACCGCAATTTACCTTTCACGGAACCCTTCATGGGCGAGTCTGACTCGCACTTGGCCGCTTTTTTTAAATACTTCCATAAAATCAAACAATAAAAAATACAAAATACCTGCAGAAATATATAATTTACTACTATAGTTTATTTGGAATGCGGTCAAAATTTCCACAGTCGCTTTGTTTAGTTTATCTAAAGTTAGTTCCAGATGATAGCAAGAACGGCATTCAGCGTTTTCCTGATATAAACAAATTTCCATTCCAATTTGCCCGCTCCGCCGGAAATTGGAAAAACTATCGCTCGACGTTTCGTCGGAATTGCCATAATCGCCGCGACCGCCGGTTTAATATGTTATTGTCAACCAATTTCACAAATTTAACACGCCATAAATTCTGTCTGATACGTCCACCTGATTACATGCTTCATTCAGAATATAAATATCGGTTTCAAAGTTGAATGTTTCCTATTAAATTTTTAACGTGAAAATATTTAGTAATGGCAGTTGACTTAAACATTCTGGAAGTCAGAGTCAAAAGAAAGGAAGAGGAAGACTAACCCCTTATTCATAAACGAGCAATAGATAAAGTTTACTTAAAATAATGCTTTGTCCTTCTGTAAGTAAATTAGTAAGTAAACTCTTTATTGCACCAAAAGAAACCGTTTCACAAGAAACGCTTAAATGAGAATAAATTACCCGACACCGACGTGCATGCATGACTCGATGTATGAATGTGGGGGAAGCGAAAGAGATTTGTCAGGATCGTAGCAGGTGGAAAGAAGTGGTCTCTGCCTACCCCTCTGGGAAACAGGCGTGATTTAACGGTACAAAGGCAATGTGACATTTCAATTTGACAGACAGTGACAAAAAATATTTAATTAAAATAGGTTTATCGTACATTTATGAATACGATGGCAAGGCTTACTTGGATACACGTACAGAACAACTTGAGTGTCAAAGGGATCACTGACTAACGAGTTTGCACCAGTTACGATCGCGGCGGTACTTTAACAGTGGTCTTATTTATTCACCACTGCCACTTAAAAGGCAATCGCTAACGGTTTCCACAAATCAGTTTTACCAGCATATTCAATTCTATCAGGCAGCTTTCCATCCAAGATATATAAATTGTATAAAAAGTAATAAAGGAACTGTTATTACCATGGCAACGCTCATTATAAAACTGTTATCACGCTTCGGTTAAGCTATAGTGGTATGTTGATACCGTTACCGAGACGATTATAGGGTTTATAGTACGAGAATAGAAAAAAAAACATAAGTCATATTCTATCTTCCAATACGAGGAACGGCCGACAGACTAAAAGCTCAGTTTCATTAGCCGATAGCCCGCATGCTTTTCGTGATACATTGCATCGCTGCAATATTACCCATATCTCTATCCCACCCTTTTTATACTGGGTATGGTCAATTACACGTCGCTTGAGACCAGAAGGAATATATACCTAGTTAAGTACTTCTTCCAGCTGATACGTGGGTACATAAACAACCGGCCACTGTTAGCTGTTATTCCCTGGCACGTTCCTCCTGTAGCCAAAGCCACGTCCGTCCACGTCGCCGGCCTCTATTCGCCATCGCCACTGCACCGTGCGCTGACACTCCTCAACGACATTATGGACAGCGACAGCACAGTAGACATATTTTTCAACTCTGAGTCTAGATTCCTTGCTCTAGCCAGCCGTCACCTAGAGTCTATTGTCACTTCAAGTTCAGTTTGTTTGTAGTGTTTGTATTTATGTACTTATAACTTAGTTTTAGTCAATATATTGTTTCTCCATGATTTAATTAACATGTGTGGCTTGACTTTTAATGTTAATTATACGATTAATAAATAAATAAATACATTCCGGCTTGATGTCAAAACAACAAACAAACTCGTCAATGGAGTGCTACAAGCATAAAGGCTAAATCCTAATGAAACTGCGCCCTAAGACAGATGTCTATGGGTCTCAGGTAGCCTGTACGTGCGTTTGACTTATTTTCGCCATAAAAAAAAACTACGTCACTCAGTGTCCTAATGCAGTGCTACCCTATTTGCACTGATCGCGATAAAAAAAAAAACAGTGATGGACGACCGGCTCGGTACACAGCACTTAAGCTAGACTAGCACAGTATTCCCTAATGTAAAGGCGGTTTTATAGACGAGTACTACGACATTCCAATTTAACTTGAGAGCTAGAATCGTTTATAAAGCAACAAATCGTATTTGGACCATTAAATATGCTTTAGGTTTTTAGGTGGACGAACATGTTTAATAGGGATTGGCTTCAGTCTTCCTTCGTTCAAAGTGAAGTGGTTTGCTGGAGATTCTTTTTTAGGTAAGGATAAGACAAAACACAACGGGTCACGTTAATAGAGGTATATACTTAAATACTGAAAGAATCATTTAGTACGCGTACTATTTTTATCCCTGAAGGGATGAATGTCCAGAAATCCCTTCAAAGGACATCATCGGGGTTTCATACATTTTTGGTCCAAATTTGTAAGTGCCAAAGAGAAACAATGCTATATTATGTTAGAACTTGTCTATCTCAGCATTTATTGTTACGGCACTAAAGTTGTAGGGCCAATGACCTTGGATTCCGAATTTCTTTGTTGCGGTGAATTAAACTTACAAAAACAAATTAATTGTTCTACCATAACTTGACATTTGAACTTATTTTGATAAGATCCAAACCTATTTTTGACATGAGAATCGTGTATTGCGTGTATTTGGGGTTTTTATAATTAAACAAAATAAAATCATCTACATATCATGTGCATTGTATGGTATTAGTGCATAGTAGTCATGCGATACATTTTCCAGGAATAACACTTAATAACACCCTTAGCTTATGGCTTGGGAATAAATTGTCGTTCCAGACGGTGGTGATTCTTTATCATTGAATTAAACGAATGCTCATATTTTTTTATTTAATTATAAGAAATCCCTAATTAAACTCAACACAAGGTCCTCATAAAACCATGGATATTGGTAATACAGCTTTGGTGCTATAGTAATAAATTTTCAGGTGGACAAGTTATTATAAAATGTAGCATTATTTATTTTGGCCGGCACTTTCATATTTGGACCAAAAATGATGATGTCCTTTCAATTTGTCCCTAGCTCCAGCAGTTTCGGTTGTGCGTTGATCGATCACTCAGTAAGTGTCTTATTTTATTACGAGACTATTACCCTATAACTAGGCAACGATAAGCATTACTTAGATAAATAAATACAGGAAAAAAAGCCGAGACAATTTTTCCAGTATAATATATACCGTAAATAGAGAAAGTGTATGGATTTTTAAATCGCATTTCTCAACAAAATACAAAAAAACCGTAAAAGAGTGCATACGGAGGATACAAGCATTTTAAACTGCCAATTAGACATCTATTTGACAGAGAGATCCGATATGCACTGTGACGTCATGTGTTTTGCTAGAAAGATATAGATACAAATCTTGGTTGGCTTAATTCTTGTTTATTTTTTTAGCTTTTCAAACAATGATTTTTCTCAACTGTTTGTTACATGAGTTTTTATTGAAGCTGTAAAAAAGTAATGAATATTCACTATTGATCCCGGGACCGCTAGCTTCGTAAGCAGGCACTGCCAACTAAGCTAACCATAACGTCACATTTTGACATGGGACACTTTCTGATGTAGGATTGCAAGGGCGTTGCCACCCTTAAAAACTAAAGTGGATTAGAGGATGCCTTGCCATTGCCACCGGCTCTCTTATTCTCCAAATAACGTGAATAGGAAAACAATGGAGGTGCGTCTAGTTTAAGCGTAAGAGGATTCATCCAGCCTCAAGAGTTTTTGGTGGACAAAAGTCCTTAACCGTTTGAATACGTCGAATACAAAATGTGTCACTCACACGTCAAATATGTTTGCTATCAAATCAAATCAAATCAATTTTATTTCAGACAATGTACGTACAGCCCATACTTACACTAACAACAACACTAAACATAACATAAACTAAACTAAAATTGAAGTTATACATTGCAATGAGAATGTCAGTTAATAAAATTAAATCAATAAAATATACAATTCGCTTAAATCAGTGTCATCCAGTATAAATACACTTCGTGTTTAAATGTATCATACGGCAGTGACTTAGATACAAACCATCAAACCTGTCAGCAATCATACCCAGGACGCTGTTGGCGCTGGCCCGGACCCTGCGCGCCAGAGACGTACATCGCTTGCGCATCGTGGCGAAGAAGCAGTCTACCCGCGCATCCGCGAACATCCCTGACGCGCTGCAGGACCGGGGCAGCCCCATCAGCACCCTGAACGCGTTGTTGAACTGAACTCGAAGCTCATTAAATTGCATTCGCGTGAAATCTGCCCACACACTTAAACCACACATACACACACCACACACACACACACATACATTACTTAAAGTCTGTGAGCACTTAGAAAGAGCTTCGGGTATGTATTTATTTCTAACTCGCTCTCAATAAGACCGTATGAGAGCGTGAGAGACAAGAACAAACCCGAAGCACTTTCTTAGATCTATCGCACTGTACATATTATTGATACGAAACAAAGTCTTAATCTTGAACTTGTGACGGCAGTTACAGCCGTCGTCGTGCCACTGACGCCATGATGGCTACAGTAGCCATCATGGCGTCAGTGGCACGACTTTTAGTTGACGTTTGGAGTCTATGGTGTTCAAGAACTTAAGCCTATAATGAAAAAATAAATCCTCTTAACTTTATTTATATCTATTTTATAAACAATGTAATAACCAAAGTTTTCCGTTGCAGGCGACTCGTCGGCGGGCAGTGGAAGGCTAACGGCGGCGTCGCCCGCAAGGACTGCGCCCGCGCCGCTTTCCACTCCGGTAAGTAAAGTAAAGCTAGTCACTAATTTATAATTATCATTGATTCATACAACTATTGATTAAGAGAGAACTGTTCGTAACCCTTCTAGATCGAGTAGGGATAGGTACAGGCAAAAAGTTACTTCAAAAAAAATGCCTGGTTGGAACCCAGCAAACTGTGTGTACTCAAATCGTCCATATACGCAAACATAGAGCCAGTCTTACTCGCTCGTATATAAAAAAGATGATATATGAGGCGTACACGAAAAAAACATGTCTTGTCACTTTAAAAAAAGACATTTTGTTGCCTTCGTCTTAGGATTGCAGTCTTAAGATTGTAGTCTTGAGAATACAAATGTATATAGATCATAGATCCTACTTACCATCAGGTGTTTGCATTCCCCATACCATAAAAATATACTATTAATTATCACTCAGTTACAGAAGATGCAAACCTTAATTGTAACTCATTAATACCTGTACACGAAAATAACCTACGATATGGTTCCTAACCTTCAAATCGCGAGAACTAAAACAATTATTTAGGTGACTGGACCGTGTCATGTTCTTTCGTGCACTCTTCATAATAAAAGTTAGTAAAGGCCACCATATAAAATAGTTTATCTACATCCATATCATAACTTCCCTACAATATGTTCAGAAGCGATAAGCAAATCGCCTATATTAAGAAACCTGTATCTGCGGTTGCATCTTAATGTTTACATTAAAGTATAGTGCATCGTAATGTCTACATTAAAGTGTCGGTACCTAAACATTAAAGTATGGGTAATACTGTACCACTAACTTGAAAATGCAAGCCATATCTGTACATTATAAATAAAGTTTTTTTTTATATATTTTTTATTTAAGCTTT
This sequence comes from Acleris literana, assembly GCA_946894065.1. Classification (NCBI taxonomy): domain Eukaryota; kingdom Metazoa; phylum Arthropoda; class Insecta; order Lepidoptera; family Tortricidae; genus Acleris; species Acleris literana. The sequence goes on along the minus strand of OX335671.1, from coordinate 24,388,843 downwards.
GGTACTACAAACAAGTTAACAGTACCACTAACTTAATAAAAATACAGGCCATATCTGAACATATTATAGAAAACTTATGATATGCATGTAGTGCTCGTGTGATCTTATTATTAAACTCGCCTTCGGCTCGTTTCATAAAACCACACTCGTGCTTTAATGCCTCTTATTATGCACCAGCCACATAAACTACTATTGCGTGTTAGCAAATACCTATCTACCAAATCTAGGGGTACGCTACATCATTCCGAAGAGTTATAATTCCCAACTGATAATAAATCCAAATGCAATATTTTAGTTGAAAACTTTGTTTTTTGGATATCGCTTATAAATCAAACCTAATAGTAGGAGATCCGAATAGGAGACGATTTGCACCGGGCTGTTTATTCGATAAAAAGTATTTTAAACCAAATGTAATATGCTAAGTAATATATGGCGAATAGGTAGACTGAAAATTTTCAGTCCAGTACATACTTAATCAAAAAAATATTAATTAACTTTGTTTAAAAAAAATGCAATAGCTTGTTTAATAGACAAATTACATACCAATCGAAAGTATGACGCCTACAGTCCCGTCAAACTATTGGGTAGGCAGGTATAAACAGGTAAGTCGGTACTAATAATTTGCACCAAACCTAACGTTTGCATATTCTATAGACTTCGTACTTTCGATTAGTATGTAATTTGTCTATGAAACAAGCATTTGCAATTTAAAAAAAATGTTCATTGTTAATAATTTTTTTTTATGATATAAGTACTGGACTGAAATTCAGCCTACCTATTCGCCAGATATTATTTAACGTATTGAATTTGATATGAAATACTTTTCATCGAATAAACAGCCCGGTGCAAATCGTCTCCTATTCGGATCTTAGACCATAAATAACCTAAGTATTGTAATTCAACTATGCATGGGTCCTCGATAAAATTATTGCTGACGGAAAAATTAAAATTTAGACAAATGTATTATTACGACAAAAAGGCATTTTAAAGTGTTCCCACAAATCTAGGCTTAAGCAGTATTCATAAAAGTCAAACCAAGACTAAAACTACACTGATTTCATAATATTCAAAAGATATTATAACCCTGAATCTTTTGATCGGCAAACGCTAGTGGCAATCCATTTTGTGCGTGCGGCCGATCGGCCATCACGCGCGGCACACGCATCAATCCGATCGTATTCTCATCTCTTAAAAGCCTCCTCATGTACTCCCCGTCCCGTTTCCCCTCACCGCTCCCGTCATCTGATATTGGGTATAACTCTTCCGCACATGCCATTAGTTGCGTTCAGTGAAGCCTCTCTAAGCAATGTGACTCCAAACGATGTCAGCTAAGTTCGTATTGTGAATTTGATCAAATTGAGTGCTTTGAAGCAAGGCTTGAGCTACACTGGCTGTTTGCTAGTTGTTATTAAAATCTATTTACTATTATATTAGGTAGCCTATTGTTGTATCCCACTCCTGGGCATTCTACTGGATAAAGCCATATTCCATTGATGTCAGTTAAGTAAATAAGACACCGCCTTCGGTCTAGTGCTAACCTCTCCCTTACCGTTCCATCCAACAAAACTCGTACCAATTTATGCTAAATCCTTCACGGTACACTCTGTCCAATAGAGGTGTGTCCTGGGTAAAAAAGTAATAATAATTCTAATTAGTCCGTCAGTAAGATTATCAAAAAATATTGAACACGTATTTTTTGCTTTTTCAAAACAATCAAAATTGAAAATTATAACGCGCATTAAAGTTCGGGAGTGGGGGCTCGTGACGTCACAACGTGGTATAAAGTGTTCCACGGCGTGACGTCACGCGAAACTTCAACGTACTTTACCTTCGTAATTTTTTGTTTAATTGACAAAAGAAAAAATACGTGTACAATATTTTTTGATAATGTTAAAGATGAACTAATTAGATTTTTTTAGGACACTAGGCTATTGTGGAATGGGCTTCCAATGTGCTTGAGGCAATCTAGATCTGTCGGTTCATTGAAAGAAAGGTTAAAGAAGTGGCTTATTAACAAGATAAGTCCGAGTGTTGATTCATACCTCTGTTGTAGGTTTTAGCTGCTGTTTACGTAGGTATATGGTAGTATATATTAGTATATTCTATTATCTATTTATGTATTTTATTAAAGAAAATATTTCATTTTCTTCCTCTTTCTCTGTTGTATGTACTATTTGTTATTTCCTGTAATTTTGTTAATTTGTCTATCCTTCTACATGGTCCTTGCTTATTCTAATCCAGGGTTAACTGGAAGAGATCCCATATGGGATAAGTTCGCCTATGTACAATATCTATATTGATGCAAACATGTCTTGTAATTGTTTATGTGCAATAAAGAGTTTACATACATACATAAGAATGATCGTAACGTTAACAATACGATAACATGTCACAGGCAATATGGTTTTACGAAGGCTGGGCAAAGGCCTCCTCCCTGTGTGTTCATAATTCTGTGTCTAGGTATTGCAACCATCTCGACCTGAATGTTTGTATTTTTGTTTTCTCTTTCAAAATCGCTAGGTACTAAAAGCATTTTAAAAAAAACCGGTCAAGTGCGAATCGGACTCGCGCACTGAGGGTTCCGTACCGCCGCACAGTAGGTATTTATATTCCAATTTAATTTCTATTTGAATCGAAACTTGACTATTTTTGTATTTGTTGTAAAAAAAACCCGATATCTATTACTGTTCAAAAGATACGTCTTTAAAGATAGGGTGATAGAACTGGTAATGGGCAAGGCACCAATAATGGCCAAATGATTCTTATTTTACTGGAAGATAAGGGTTATTCATTTCTTTTGCTACAATCAATTTACTTTTGCTACAAGTAATTTAAATTAAGAGTGAAGTGTCCAGTACCTGTCACCTAAAAGTGTCCATCATTGGTGCCGTCACCCTAGGACAGACGGATGAACGGACAGTGTAAGCATATTAATGGGTCCCATTGGTCTCCCTTCGGAAACGCCACCCTAAAACTAACATTGAATCTTACACAAGCATCGTGACAATTGTTGTATTGACTTTTTACAACCCTTAATTGATTTACAAATTGAGATAAGCAGAAAAGTTCTAAATTTACTACTCTAACTTACCTGTGTTCACACCTAACGTGTAAAGATCGTGCTTTACAAACGGCTAGTGAATAGAGCGTCGGTCAGTTTTATTACAGCGCTTGCGCTGCCGCGCCGCGCTGGGCAGAGATTTATACCAATGGATCCCACGGTTTATAAACGGTGTATTCTGCCAAGATAAAAAGGTGTAAGTGCATTATCTCCTACAGTATTTAGGATCTTTATTTTCAACAGCAGAGAGTCTGTTTTAACAATAAAATGTATTTGCCGTTTAGAAATAAGTTAACAATCGTATTGTGCGTTAAATCGTAATAAATGAATATGAATCGTGACCAGCGAAACCATAATTAAATTATTTTAATAATTAAATGTTTACAAACACTCACTGCATTTTTTTACTAAAACCTTGAATTTTAAAACCAAAAAATTAAATTAACGTTTAACTTAGACTTCGGCGTACGTAATAACAACAACCTAGAAAAAAAAGGATTAACGATTAATTTACAGTCAAAATTACCAGGTAATATCCGAATCAAATATCTTAATTAAAATGTTAATACCTACATCCACATAACAATTATATTGTAATAATTCACTCAAGAAAAAAAACATTTATAAAGTTTGTTATAAATGTTAAATTTCGTTTCAATAAGCAATATAATTTGTATGAGCAGTTTTATTACAATATGTACACCTCACCTCAGAACTTATTATTATGTAAATTAATTACTACAATGTCACAATTTTATACCTATAGCATTTTCAGCCGACATAAAGTGAATAATAATAATAACAAAAGCTACACGATTTTTTTATCCAACATTCATCTGAGCCGATCCTCGTCAAAATCAATAACCCATCAATCGTAACAAGGTCTCCGTCCATTTGGCGTGAAGCGATAAAATGCGATCGTCGTAAACGTCGTCAACGGCGTCCCGTCGCGGATGCGTTAACGCCGACGTCCACTTTACGACGTACATGGACGTCGCCGCAGGGAAACTGCGGAATAGAAAGTACGTCGGAAACATAACATGTGCTTAATCGCATTTAAAATCGGCTGTCAATAAAATTTTTTTGTATTTCAGATGGATAAATATAAAAATACGGATACCTATCAATTACTCAAAGACGTGAATTAATAGGTACGCTTAGAAAATAACATGCAATATATTTCGTAGTATTCGACCACACCAAAATACACGCAGTTTTATTACAATGTAAACGTTATAGGTACTTAATTAAATCATCGTGTAAATAATACAACAATACTTTAGGTATATTCAAATAGGTATAAACTAACTTCTACTTATAAATATTCCTTTTCAGGGATTTTCTATATAAATTAATTAATCAGTATTCAGCTCTACAAATGTTCAGAGTTTACTTTCCTTATTTCTTTGACATATTTGGCAATAACGGACCAGTCCTCAGGGACAGTTGGTTCGAATTTATGTAGACCCATAATTTTTATAAGTTTTGACTGTGATTGACATTGATTTATAGCTTGGGGACGGTTGAAATTACTGCCACTTGTTGGTAAATGGTCTCAAATGCCGATCGATATAAATTTTAAATCTCATCTTTCTCTTCTTCTTCAGTCTGTAGTAAATCAATGCTCAGTGTAGCCTCTTTTATCGCACTCCTTTCTGTATAGACCAGGGTCCACATCGTTCGCAAATCTATAGTTTTTCTAAAAACATATAATTTGTGAAACATGTCGAAAAATGGGGAGTACCTTAAAAGTTGATTAACCCAAAGACGATATGGTTTTTTTTTTGGTCGCCTGAATCTCGGCCCAGTATGAAGGCTATTGCTTGGCTGTAAATAATTTATTGTTACATGGTTCTATCAGTAAATATATAAATAAAACGCGTTTATTCTAAATAACGTAATTTTCAGAGCTGCTTTCGTTTAGGATGAGTGTAAGGGACAGAGCTATAGCGTTACACGGTTTTGTCTCGTTCTCTCACCGTAAACTGAATTGCTTAGCGATATCATGGTAATCCCCCTGATATCTTATACAGCCTAACTGATTTTTATGAAACCTGATTTATCTGCAGACATAGGAATTTAGGGGGCAAAATTTTAGAACAGGTAGGGAGTTCCTATATCGATAAACTCAATTATCGGTTCTTTTTCCATATACTAGTGATCGCCCCCAGCATTGTATGTATTTTTTTTGTAAGTATTGTACTGAAGACAAAAGTCACATAGCATATTTAAAAAAAAATGTTATGCCCCTATTACCTCCACAGAAATTGAAAAGTCATTTAGCCACCTGAAATAGATGTATCAGCCAAGACGGAGACGTTTAACGCCCGAAAATTTGGAACAAATTCTGATAGTTTATTTTAACAATAGTACTCGTAAGTAAGTAATGAAGAAAAAAATAATGATAAGTAAAGTTTCAAAAATCGTTTTGAAAAATGAAGAAAGGTATTACGTTATTACTTTGTTTAATATTAACACTTTTAATAAAAAAAATGTTTTTACACACAAAACTTCACTAGTATATAAAACAAGCATCGATAATTGAGTTTATCGATATAGGAACTCCCTACCTGTCTTGAAATTTTGCCCCCTGGATTCCTTTGTCTGTTTATCTAACTTTCTTTGAACGAAACCGGTTTGAAATAGCTACGATGGCACAAAGAGATTCACACATACACAGACACACAGATATACAGGAGGTTTGTGAAACAAAATGGCAAGAAAAATCGTTTAGTTTCTCCTCTAAAGTTCAAAATGCAACCAAGTTTATTTTGTAGCTGCGGCGTTGAAATTAATAAGCTAGTACTTAATTTAAGAGTAATGCTTTTGAAGTGGAGGTGCTGAGAGCAATTTATCAAAGGAGCATTACATTTAATATTATTCTGTTTTTCCGTACGGCAAGGAAAGTAACTTTTGAACCTCGAGCTTATTTTTTTTCTTCTAATGATTAAGTAAAGTGAACGGTTAACCATCATGGAACTTAGTCAAAGTGACATAGTCAATCAAACTGTAAGAGACTATTAAAGATTTGATTTATAACGTCATTTTGACATAGTTCTATTGTGGCCTGGGAATAAATTGTTAACTGTACACTAAAACCAGGGAGTTATTTATTACCATGTCGTTTCGTTATTCAATATATCTGTATAATATGTTTCAAAAACATAAAAGTTAATTATTAATTGAGTAAACCATTTTGTATGCTTGTCTACAATAGCTTGCGGCTTTAAAAGAGAGCTTATATTTTGAAGCCTTTGTCTATGTGTATGTGTGTCTGCGTGTCCGTTTGGTAAGAATGAGGTTAAAATAAGGGTTTACTGCCCTTGTACCCAGACATAGGTTAAAGAAGACCTGGAATTTGCAAAAGAACTAACCCATATAAAATTATTTATTTATTTATTTATTTAATAATTGGCACACCAACAAAGTACAAGGCTATACATTTTGTAACTTAATGAATAAGGATCACATCTAACCTGTACCTCAATAACAGGAGTGCAACAACATTCATCATAGAACTAGGTCAAACAGTAGAAATAACAATTTTCACTAAAGAGACTAGAAAAACTAAATTAAATCTTAACTTTTAAAATAAGTTTAAATTTTAATTTGGTAGAAGAAGAAGAAAGAAATTGATCAAAATACAAATTTATCTAGCCTAAAATTAGTAAGTAAGTAAGCAGTACCCAAGTAAAAACTTTTATGAGCACCCTTTACAGGTGTGTTATTCTCTCAAAAAACGGCGGCCGGTCGAACGGACGAGCGAATAAAAGCGGCGAGTTTAAGTAGTCCCGTCCGACCGAACAAAACACATTTTAGCGCGTGCATTGTCAATTAGGGAGCCTTATACGTTCGAGAAGTCATGCTGCCAAATTGAATACACGCGCTAAAATGTGTTTTGTTCGCTCTGTCGGGACTACTTAAACTCGCCGCTTGTACCTTCACTCGAGCGAACGATCACCTTTGCTTGTTGAGAGAATCACGACCCAGTTCCCAGATCGCATTTTAAATTATTCCATTTGAAAATCAACTTCTCATAATTAAATAGATCCCCGCGTTGCATACAAAGGGTGTTGTTTTATTTTAATTTTGAGTAGTCCGAGATAAGCCGCCGCTAGCCGCGACAGCGATATCTTTACGCGCGACGTCGCGGTAAAACGCGCCCCGCGGGACCGCCGCGCTTATCGCCTCAAAGTTATAGCAAATATGAAATATCCAGAGATTGGTTCAGACTCGCCGTATTGGTTATCGATGTCCGCTGGCGGTAGGCGGTGAAGTTATTCTCTGAGTGAGTAAAGCTGCGTTCATGCAGTTTTTAATAATATTTTGTTTATAATTGTGGAGTTAATAGACTCATGAAACGGTTAAGGCGCCGGCAGATGATAAATTTGCCTTGTTGCAGCATGCTGATTTTGTTTATTTTGTTAGAACATGATTTTGTAAATTTACCTCCTACTGATTCTATTTTTAAATTTTGTTTTGTATTTAAGTTTGATTATAATACGTTTAAAAACGTTAATTGTTGTAATACGTTTTGATACGTTTAATCTTGTAAAGCTAAAATATAAATACTTAATTAAAAAAGGAGAACTTTTCTTAACAAAATATCTAAAGCTTTTATCCGTCCAGCCGTATTCTTTCTGTATCACCCAAAGTTTTCGTTTTACGTAACCTAAGTAACAGAAATATTTTCAGGACAGGTCTTGAATTGGGAGAAATACGCGCAGAAAACTTCCACATCAAAATATTAAAACTTGCCCATGCAAAACTGATTGTCATCCCGAGCCGGCCAGCCGCGCACGCACTGCCCCCCTCCCCCTCCCCTCATCCCCACCTCCAGATTAAACTTTATCGTATTTACACGAAAACTTCCATCCTGAATTTACTTTGCAAAGTCCTCATCAAATAAAAACATCGAACTTCAGTTAACCGAGTTGCCGACCGATAAAGTAACGAGCGAGTTGAATTTTAATGCAAACTCGTCAGCGATGTTAAATTCGTTAAGCTTAATGTTAATCGAGTTGCCGTACGGCGTGGGCGGTGATTGCGCCGCGTCATGTCGCGCGAGGCCGCGACATGTCGCCAACGTGTGCAAAATAAGACATCCTGTTGATTTGTGCGCCAATAACGCTGCCCGCAGCTGCCGCGGACATTATCTCTCTCTAAACCACATTTATCCACAATTGCTCGCCCAAACGTCTACAATTTTACAATTTGCTGTAATAAATTACCAATACGTGCTGGAAGAGGCTGTCTGTACTTACTTTAATATTAGAATTGGGTTTAGCTTGGTTATTCTTTAGCACAATCGCTGAGAGGTCACATATCATGGGTTATCGTCTATTTTTGACTTTAAGCTAAGTTTGTATTCCGGTTCTTTACAGTTATAATATTAGGTCTCGTTTTTCTTGCATTTTTCTTATTAAAACGAAGAAAAATTAAGGCAACATAAATGCGTTATATAAAATATCAGATCGTCGGTGATAGTGCAATACCGCGTAACTAACAAATACAATAAGTTCCAAAATACACCTTAGCCAGTAAGTCAGTAAAATGCATTTTGCTACTTATAGAATTTTTTACTTACGCAGTATTGCACTATCCCCGACGAGATAGCCAAATGTAGCTTTATCATTATATCAGCCAGATCATACCCAAAGATATCTGCTACGATCGGTTTAGGCTACCCGCAAAATACAAGTACAAATATAAAACTTATTGTTTTATAGCAAACACAATGTCAAAATATTATTCTATTTACTGAGTATATTCTCATACTAAGTGGATTGCAACGCAAATAACTTCAATACGTAATAGTCGCGTTGCTTGCGTTAAATTCTATTTAAAAGCCGAAAATCTCGTCGATTCACACCGCTAAGGAATACCTACGTTGCAGCGCGATCACGTGGTTTCCATCCATTAAAACATATTAGTTTTGCTTAGCACTATTTGCGTACGTGTAGACACGTAGGGCTAATAAATACCGCTTTTAACGAGGCGTGGTGCGGGCGCTGACAGCTCGTGTAAAGAGCAAGTGTCGGCGACAAGTCGCGTCATCGCGCGTCACGGTTCTCGCGCTGCGATAGGCCCCGCGGCGCGCCCGCGACTGATGACTTGCGTCTTTTGTATAATGAAAAGGTAAATAACCACTAAATATATACAGTAGAAATAGCGAGATCCGAGAACAATGTGGATTGAAAGAAGGTGTAGTGAAAAAGATCGAAATGGGTATGCTAAGATGGAATGGTCATTTAGAAAGGATGGATCAAAGAAGAGTTACGAATGAGGTACGGCGAGCGAGAATGAGTGGAGATGTCGATAGGGGCGTGGGAAACGCACATACAGTGATCAGATTCAAGATGTACTTAATAAAGACTAAATCAAAAGCACCTGAAACCGACGTAAGTGCATGAAGAGGTTGATGAATGTAGAGGGAGCTAAAGTTGTATGTTTACACCGCTGCACCTGGCGTTATTTCTATACAACTCTGCCTACCCCATTGGGAGACAGGCATAATGGTATGTATATATGTGTACTTACACAGTAGGTTCATCTTCGGGGTTTTCACTTGTAACTTTATCTATGTGACTTGAAATAAAAGGTATTGATTATCAACTTTAAATAAATAAGCAAAAATCTCATTTTTGTGTGATACACACATCCACACTACGTTTCCTTTACCTTTTATTTTATAGCATGCTTTCTACATCGAAGCAGGTTCATGTTAAATAATTCATCAATTTTATAGCAACTTTGCGTAGTCAATCTGACACATTTTAATTATATTTTACTTTTAAAATGTCTTTTTGCTTTCAAAATACATTTAATTAACCTAAAAAAATATTCTTCTCTTATGCCAATTTTAAATGATTGAATATAATACAAAGAACGGTTAAACACATCATAAAGACATATTCGGCGCTATTTTTCTTTATTCCCTAATAACTGAATACCTACACAAAAGAAGGGTTAGCAAAATTTACCCTCCAAACAAACTGAATAAACACGTTCGCTAAACAAAGGTCAAAAGCCTTGGTAACTAGTTAGCAGTAAATCCATTCATTGTCTAATTAAGTGCATTAAATCGCAACGCCGTGTCGCACCGGGGCGCGTTTTAATTAAGTCGCACGTTAGTTTTATCTGCGTTCTTTTGTCGCATCACCTGTCAGGCGGTGTCGCAGCGGTTGAATTAGTTTTAATTTTACGTTATCTGTGGAACAATGGCGTCTAATTCTGCGAGATGCGGCGCGATAGGCGACCACGATGGACGCTATCCCGCGTCCAGGGGACCCATTATAATAAATTATAAACGCAATCTTAGTTAAGACTAGTTAATTAGTTCCCACACTGATTGCTTCCGGATAGCTATAATTTGTAGTTAGGCCCACAATGAGCCTGCTGATTACACGGGACGGTTAATAACTAGATTTGAATATTGTGTACGAAGCAGGCAGTACGGTCTAGATCTGCGATATTTGCCTTTCTAATTACGGTTTTCAATGCGGTACATGAAAACTACCCAATACCTTAATCCTAAGTGTATATTCGATATTACCTGGCCTGTTTTTAAATCGGTTTCTCTTTATTGCTACGTTTTATCTTTTTATTCCTAGCATAGAGATATACAAAGCAATAAGATACATAGCCTGTGTAGTGAATAATCAAGACATCATTAATATTTATTCAATTTAGGGCCACTTGCACCAAAAATTTAACACTGGGTTAAGACACTAACTCGAGTTAGTAAACGTCAGATTCATACGAAAACTGTCATTTTAACTCGAGTTAGTGTCTTAACCCAGGGTTAAATTTTCTGTGCAAGTGGCCCTAAGTTGAATAAATATTAATGATGTCTTGATTATTCACTACACAGGCTATATATCTTATTGCTTTGTATATCTCTATGCTAGGAATAAAAAGATAAAACGTAGCAATAAAGAGAAACCGATTTAAAAACAGGCCAGGTAATTTCGAATACCTATACACTTAGGATTAAGGTATTGGGTAGTTTTCATGTAAGTTTTTAAGTAAGTTTGTTTTTATCCGTCTTTCTCATGGTTTTCGATGAGAACAGGAACTTACCGAGAAGATATTGTTTCTTACATATAAAATGGAACTATAGGTATTTTTATGGGACTGTTTGTTTTCTAAATATATAAATTAAAAAAAATCAAGTTAAATACTAACTTAACCGACACTACTAACCTAGTGTACAGTTTGACACACGTAAACAGAGCCCTGAGCGACCTACCTGCGCAGTGAGCAAATTACGCACCAAATTGGTGGGCGCGGCGGGGGGAGCGTAAACCGCTTCTCTTGCTGCCACGCTATTGGTTCCCAGTAATACACTCTTATCTGTGATTGGTTTGTTAGTAGACAACATGCGCAAACATATCCCCTCTACTAGCCGCTCGGAGCTCTTTTTACGTGTGTCGACCTGTAAAACATTTAACTGTCGACTACACAGATATTCGTATAGTCGAATAAATAGCTCTAAGTTAATTATCATCAATATTCACCGACATCTTTTGCAGGCATGCAACGGTCCCGGAGCTTCGTGGACGTGGGGCGCGCGACCTCGCGAGCTGGCCGTCGGTGCGACAAGCGTGACGAGTTCGGCGAGTGCGACCAACGTGCCCGCCGGTGCGACCCTCGGTCGCAGCGCCTCGGCCACCCTGCGCGCGACAACCGACCTTAACGTCGACGCCATCAAGGAGAAACTCCTTGACCATCGAATCCCAGAGTCCTGCGTTTAGTCTTATTAATTAATCTAACTAGGTCAATCCTGCGCCCGCCGCCGCCACGCCTAGTGATGGGCGGCTTGTAAGTTTCCAAAGTGAAAATTTCATGCGATGTTCTAAAAGTTACCAAACTGAAATTATATCTTTAATTTCTGAGAAATTACTACAGTTTTGACATGTAACGTGAGTAATGGATACCTTTCATGAAATTTATATGAAATTTACTTGTAACATACTTTTAGAATCACTTCCATCTAATTATGTAACTTTCAAAAACTGTAATTTTCGCAGTTAAGTATTGCAATTCAGAAATCGCCCTTCACTTGCCACGCCCCATCCATATCAAAAAACATATCGCTTAGCTCGCGTATTATATAACAATCCCATTTTATTGTACATAATCTCCTTTAGAAACGAAAAGCCTCGGAGCTCTTTGTCGAGCGAGGCGCTTGAATTTCGCGAGCTCAGTCAACACACGCTGCAATCAATTTGAGTGGTGAGGTAACAAAAATTCCGTTTATGAGAGTAACAAAACAAGAAATACTCTTAAGTTGAAAGCCCGGGCGCGGCTCGGAGCGGGGCATGGGGACGACACAATTTTAATTTGTCGGTCAACATTAGGCGGCGGCGCGCGCGATGCTGTACATTCCCGCGCCGGGTATCGTTGTAAATGTGGTAGGTAGTATGTCCGTCTTCGGTTTGCCGCCGAGACTTTTCTAATCATTCCTTTAGCCGCTCGGAATATCCAAGTTAAATTCTTGTTCTTCCAGTTCAAATTATACCAATAAATAGAGCTGCGGTCCAAAAGGCCGAACCAAATATATACCTTTGTGTAATATTGTGTATCTTGCGCCGGCTCCTCCGGGACTATCTTACTTGGCAAATTAACCTGTCACGTTCCGAAAATTGGATATTCCGCGCGTGTTTTTCCAAAATCGAAGACTATAAAATATTGAATTACGTTTTATCGAACGAAACTTGTACATAGTACTCGGTAAGTGACTGAATCTTTGCCACTTTTTTACATGTCTACGGATCTTGCGCCTGTCGGCTGCCGGTTAGTGTCATTAGCAGATGTCGGATATTTGGATTCGGATTTACGTGAGCTCTCATTTAATTTAATATGATAAAAATGTCGTAGTAAAAATCGAGATTTATTAATCGCATACACCCTGAATAAAGATTTAAAAAGTCACTTCTTGCTTTAAACAGTTTCTTAAATAAACGAAAATGTTTATTTATTAGTAGGCAGATACATTAAAATGCGATGTCGTCTTATTTTTGACATGGTAATAAAACAGAGTCGCTGTGTATGTACAGTCGAGTTGATAAATATGTGTACACTTTAGTACCTTGTCACTTTAAGCGCTGTGACAATTTATATATGGCAGTTTAAACATGACATTAAATAGATAAGGTATTAAGTAAATTATGTTTTGTTAAGTTTAGATGACTATTTAGGCACTGTTTTTCTTTTGTCTTTTTCTTAGTACTCAACCTAGATTCATTTGTTTGATACTATAATAATTTTACATTGTGGTTTATATTTTGTATTCTTGTTTTTATGAGTGCTTCGGGTGCTCACAGATAAATTTATTTTAGATTAAGCATGTTCTCAAAATGTGAAATGTATAATTTCTTTTGGGAAATAAAGTTCTTTAACCATAAAGTGTACACATATTTATGAACTCGACTGTACGCTTATATCTTTCAAACTACGCAACGGATTTTGATGAGGTTTTCATCAAAAGATAGACAGATTTAAGAGGAAGGTTTTGATGTATAATTAATTCTGGATTACGTACGGGTGTTACAGAAAACTCACATAAACGCAAGAGCGGGTAACTAGTTTGAGATAAAAGCAAACCATCCAAACGATTTAACATTGTTAAATTATCCATAATTGACAACAATTCATATGTGCTAAGGTAGTAAATTAAAATACCGTTTGTAGATTTTACACTGCTGATTACAGTAAAAATATTTTTGTTTTTTTTTATGCAGTAGTTTTTTTATATTTAGGAAAAACAGTAAAAAAAGTTGGATTGTGAATGTTAGGAATACACTTAGTCCATTTATTACCACAGGAATTGAAAAAAATATACAACTGTCATGTCAATTTTTCATCTGTCTGACGGATTAGTTGATTCTAAAACGCTTTCGATTCTCGTAATACTTATTGTTTTGATATACGCTATTTAAAATAAAAGTGACTAACGGATTTGTAAGAGCGGATAGCCGCAATCTGCCCAAAGTCGACGAATTTATGTTGTTACAGTTGTTATGGTTGACAAGTGACATGACGTGACAGTCAGTTCTATTTCTGATTGAAGGTACTTTTTTTATTATATATCATGCTAAGATCACATCAGTATTCCTAACTTTGTATATACGGTCTTTTTAATGACTATTTCTTTATTATTAACGACGAATTTAAGTTAAATAAAGAAAAACCGAGAAACACGGGTAGTCTAATTTTTTACCAGCTATTATAAACGCGAAAAAAAAAATGCTTTTTATTTTGAAATGTTGTCAATTATATACACCGGTTATACAAACCAACATCCACATTGATAGTGAATCGGAATCCTAATATCCGAACTTTGGTCATTAGTTTAATGGACCCATCGTTATCTGTATAAATATCATACATTTTATGTAAATAAAATTTGTACTTGACTTAAGATTTTACAGTCAGCTTGAAACGTCGTGTTCATTGTACAGTTCTAGTACCGACGATTTGACGACTATTTAATGTCCAAAGGATTATATGTAATGTATGGGTTTGATGGTAAATTTGTATGGTGCTTGTAGGCACGCAATGTTTGGTTGTCGCTCGAGCATACAAAAATATGGCCTTTTTTATTGCAACTTGATTAGTTGAGCGTGTGTGTTTTGAATCTTTTTTTTATTGGCAGATTAAGGTAAAATAATAACGGAATTTACAGGCAAGTACCTTGATCTTTGATGACTTTTGTATGTCCTTTCCAGCTCCTTTGAAAATTATATTAAATAAATACTCATTCAGTAATTCAGATGAAAACGCAAAGAGATCGCACAGGGCCTTTATTTTACAGGGTAAATCCATGTTTCCCTTGCCGGGCTATCGTGTTGTTAATTTTGATAGCTCTTACCTTCACAATAATGACGGTCGAGTTAAGAACATTACAGATGTAGTGAAATATCCTTTCACATCGTATTTTCTCGGAAATGTTCGTATTTGTCATGCTACTTCAGTCTGACTCAGTACCCACCAAGACAACGTGGGGGAACGTCGCATCGCGAGAGTGATAATCGATATAGAGTGGTTAACACCAGCGTATTTTTTTGTCAATTTAGTTTAGGTTTGTTTTCAGTTCTTTTTAATAATCACGCCGAAAGCATTAAGACCTAAGGAAACATTTAGATCGGCAAGTCTATGAATTTTTTTTCAACATTTATTTATACAGGGTGTCTGGAAAACCTTTGGAGATATTTGGCGCGGTAATAGTTCGCACGATTCTGATCACAGGGGTATGGTTCATTTTTGTTTCTGTTAATGTAAAAAAAAAAGAAGGTTTAATTATATTAATTTTGTTACTTGATGTATCGCAGCCGATATCTTGACCTTGACATTTTGCAAACGTTCGTAGTAACTAACGTCAAAATTCCAAGTTCAAAGTCAATGACCTGAGACCATACGTTGTTTACATGGTATGTAAACAAACAGTTCGCCCCATGTAAACAAAAATCAAGTTAACGTTATAATAAATGATTACTTTTAATGCAACTTACTGTATTTTCGTTTTGCAATTGAACATTTTAGCGGGTTTTGAAATATTTACCAGATTTCTTGGAACACGCACTGCCGAGACCCGATCATACCGTCCGTTTTATTATTAATGTCGAGATCTAAACATTTACCATTGTTTTCTGCTCTAAAATAGGCCATAAAAGTTGTTTTCTAGTAAAAATTAAATTCATATTTGAAAATCTGAAATTTAATTTAACATGACATTTAATGACAACCATAATTCATAGACTTCTAAAAGTTCGGATGAATATGAAATAGACGATCCGTTTATTGCTGTCCGTATTGGTCTGTATGGTATTGTATTCGTAGCGGTTTAGCTAATAAAGGCCGTCGCATAATTGATTATAATTTATATGATGATATCGCACTTGTCATAGAGAAATAAATAAATGACCGACCTTTCCGGCATTGGAATCGATATACGTACGTAGTACATATTCATTTCATGTTCGAGGCTTAGAGCATTTAATAACCGTTACTGGAGTCGTCTTAGGCTTCTTACAGACGAGCGACATTTTGCCAACGGCAGAGGCTACTGCAGCCGTCGCCACCTGACGGCCAAAATGCCGCTCGTCTGTAAGAAGCCTTACAGAAACTTTCCCCTGTACCGGAGTATAAGATCAAAATTAAATTATTCTACACGATAACAAATAAAATCCTCATAAGTCAATAAAATAACCTGACATTATTCTTACTCATTTTCGTAACATAAGAAGCTTCAAGAAAATGCCCTGCTATAGCAATAGCCGTGTGAGAGTGTAATTTTTAATTGTATTAATGTTGAATTCTGTACTTAGAAAAACAAACGACAAAAAATCACGTTTGTTGTACGGGAGCCCCTTAAATATTTATTTTATTTTAATTAAATTATTTCTTTTTAAAGTGAATATACAACTAAATATTCTGTGAATATTTCAAGTGGCTTCCTGTTGCCGTTATATCGAGCAAAAAACGGCAAAAAAATCACGTTTGTTGTATGGGAGCCTCCCTTAAGTAATTAATTTAATATGTTTGTAGTATTTGTTGTTATAGCGGCAACAGAAATACATCTTCTGTGAAAATTTCACATGTCTAGCTATCACGGTTCATGAGATACAGCCTGCTGACAGAAAGACGGACAGACAGACAGACAGACAGCTGGACAGACAGACAGACAGACAGACAGGCAGGCAGACGGACAGCGGAGTCTTAGTAATAAGATCCCGTTTCTACCCTTTGGGTACGAGACCCTAAAAATGAATTTGATGTGTTGTGTTTATGATATCAGAGACTTCCATTGACAAACGTTACTTTTCTGATAGACCTTAATCAACGTGGTACATAGAATTAGTAGGTACTGACATAGAACCCGGACTATAAGTTGAACTTCGCAACAGGTATACTTCTCTAACCGCCTGTTTCACAACAGTAATAATAGACAAGGAGGGAGCCAACTTTAAATGGCAGATAAATTTACTTGTCGATTGTGAAACAGGCCCTTTGTTTTAGATTACATATTTCTTAAGAGGAAATGAAACAAAAACTAGGCGGTTTTCTCTCCTTCGAATGTCTCTGTCACAACGTCGAATTCAACGTGTACTGTGAGAATGGACCTCTTGTACGTCTTCGGGCTTTACAGACAGACCAGACTAGGGCATCTTCCCGGGACATCCCGGTTCCGTAATTCCCGGGAAATCCCGGGAATTTCACAGTGCCTAAAGAACCGGTACTTAAGATTACATCCCGGTTCTCCCGTTTCTTTCCATGAATACCAAACAAATATCGTCGCGCATGTCACATATACCCAATTCACACCTGAGCGACGAAGCCGGCACAAGCGGCAACATCGCATCAACATCCATCATATTTTGCGGCGTATTTGCAATAATTGATCTCTAGATTTGTAAAAAGGAAGAAAAAATAACTTTCTAGTAAGTATTTGACTTAATCAAGAATTATGTTTTTGTTGAAGAAAACGTGCATGATTTTATTGCATATTTATAAAAAATTAAGTTTCCTAATGTTTTTCAATCGTTTTATATCTCAAATGGCTATTATTGCGGTGATTTGAGGTAAAAAATAAAGAACCGGGAGAACCGGGAGAACCGGGAATCCCGGTACCGTCCCTGCTTGGAACCGGGAAATTGATGTCTTGGAACCGGGCCCGGTACTGCATGCCCTAGACCAGACAGATAAGGATCTATTCAAACCTTGTGACGTCTTACGTGACGTAATAACGAAAGCATACAAGGACATCTCTTTCTAACTAATTATGAATGCCATAAATAAAAAGGTCAAACATACGTCTAACAGTTTTATAGCCTGGTTTCTATGCTAGTACCTACTTATTCTGTTGCACCTTGTCTTCTAATCTGCGGACTGGATACTCACAAAAAAATATGCCTTAAGCACACCTCTTGCACATGCGATTGAAAGAGAAGTTTTCTCGTGATCCTGCCATTTTTGTCCTATTGCACAAAAAGTACACCTACATTTGATCACCAAATACTAATTGTGTTTGTAAAAGTAGGTAGGTTAGGTTTGAAAGTTACCTTCAGATGCCCGAAGGGCAAACCACCCAGAAACAGTACGGGCGGGGCTCCAGCGGAATTGAGTAGGACAAATATAGTAGGACTACAAGAAAACGGCCATTGAAAGTAATAAATAAATAAACAAGTAAATCATTTATTTGAAAAAACCGGCATAAGGACCATGACAATGCTCCGCCAAATTCCACAAACAGTTTGAAAATTGTACGCAGTCCCTTGGCAAAAAAGAGTTTACATGGTGAATTGACTGACGGAACAAAAATATTCTCATGTAGCAACCACCATATCAAGCATCAGATTTTGGTTAAAAATAGCTCACCTGTTTACTTGACAGTATAATGGCGGCAGAGTTAAAACAGCCACAGCAACAGCGTTGGAATAAACTACCCCGAAATTATTTTCCCTCAAAATTTGTATTGCCATGCCATTCGCTATAATTTTTTTCCCAGTCTATCGTTATTCTTCTCCTTTTCCATTCGCGGATTTCCCCATTTGTTAATTTTACTAGAGGCATCGGTAGGTTTAGGTTAATTATGTTCGTTTTGCAGCAGCGCTTACAAATAGGAAATCCGCGTCGACTTTGTGGAATTGATATTTGAAACATGCCAGTCGGAAAAAGCTACAATGTAATAAAATGTGTGTGGTTAAATTATTAATTAGGAAAAATGCGAATGGAAAAAGAAGGAAAAGAATAAACGACCGGGAAGTAAAAAATATGGGGAAATACGCGAATGGAAATACAAATATTGGGGATAAATAATTTTGGGGTAGTCTTTTTTATAGTCGTTTTATCCACATCGATAAACACGACTATACCTATTAAGTCCTTCACGGTAAAACCATATCGACTTTGGCATGTTATCGTTTTGTCAACGTTACTATACTTAGCTCTTTTTTACTTGACAGTAATAGCGGCCGAGTATACAGAGTAGTTGAATAGAGTAAAAATTTGTAGGAGCGAGACGCCGAATGGACTCGTTTGTCAATGTCGATAGAAATTTATGAAAAACTAGCTTATGCTCACTAGTTTGCGACTCCCTCCGCATACAAGTCGTTTATCGCTATTCCCTAAACTAACTATCTATCTGCGGGTACCTACCGAAGAATTTTACGTCGCGTGATCACCAGCCAAAGACCGGCCGCTTATGCGCGTTCGCTGCGTGTTCAGACGTCGAATTAACTTGGTACGTAGTTACTATTATTTAATCTGTGGTACGTAGAACTCACAGATAACCTTACTTTTGTGCGACCTCGTAAAGCCCGACGTCCTAAAATTAGGACATTTGTCAAAGTGACTTTTGTCTTTAGATGACCGACACAAGATCCTTTTTCGAACTAACGGAATTTGACGTGGGCCTTATGAGGCTAAAGGGGCTTGACATCATGCTATTTACAGCATGCAATTTGAAACGTATGAGAAAAAATGCATAAAGGCAACTGATTTATGCAGAAAGACGGATTGTGAACATGTATACATTTCCAATGGTAGAGTCCGTTTGTAACATACACTGACGAAGCTGGCTGGAACAGAAACAATATAAATAAGGATCAAACTAGGAAACAAATTATAAACCTATCTGCTTGCTTATTAGTACTTAGGCTAAGCTTATAGAAGTTATGATGGATTAAAGCAACAGACTAACATACATGCTGAAATACTTAAAAGAAGTTCAAACTACTTCAAACTCAGTGAGACTATACATTAGGTACACTGGATATTCTGCACCCACCTTCCGACTCCATCATCAGATTAACCTCAATAATTATTAATAATTATTGTATTGTAAACAGGTTAATATAAAATACATGAACACTGCCCTCGTCCCTACCCCTCATCAGCATCATCATCATCATCATCACATTATACCACTGACTTAACGTTTGCCTATTACGATTTATGAGAAACATCCGCTGACAGACATATGGACGGACGTAGTAGGTAAATAGGATCTAATCTAACTGAAAAAACATGACCGCATTGTGAATTAGAGTGAAGTTCTAATAATGAAAACCCAGAGTCATATTCCTAACAGGTTTATGATTTCCTAGTACTTAAATTGAACGTAGCAACCCATCCGATACTTTTTATTTTGCATATTGCATATTTTCCTCGCGGGCTGGGTAAAAAACCCTTTCGTATCCCTTACTTGTTTATGATCTCCTGGTACTTGGCTAGTTTTATTACTGACCTAAGTAATCTGTAAAAAAATCAGGTTCCTGGCTGTACTAGGAAAAAGTTACGAGGGTGGGAAAAAGGGCTGAATGAGTTCGTGTAAATATTAGACACTGCAGTAGGTACCGCTCGGTTTTTTTCTTCGAACTTGGCCGGACACACTACCGTGTGTCTTAATCATTCTTGAGGCAAGCTTTTTTTGTTGACTGTACTTTTTCTTTTGCAAAATCGTTATCTGCTTATCAAGATCAAACTAAGGAGTCTCTACCCGTTAGGTCTACGTTAAATATAGCGGAGATCCTGTCGCCGTCGCCACCTTCCAACTCCATCATCAGATCAGCTCTTAGATACACTTAGATGATGGTTTGATTATCTTAGATGCTCTTGGTTTACGTATGTGGTCCAAATTTCAGCCCATTCCATTTAGGGAACTGGTTCAAAATATACTTGCTTGTTTTAACGGACAACTTACATACATACGAACAATGCATGTTAAATAAAAGCTTGAAAAAAAGCAATCTTTCGCATTTTGACCTACGTATTTATAATAATAGTACTTATTAAAAATTTAAGGTTACTATTCATCAGTCTTCTCTTGAACTTTGATTTTTAGCTCCGTTTTCCTTTAATAATTGTTTTCTTTCTTCTGTTTCTTTTTTAAAATGTAAAAGTCATAGTGTTGCTCGCCTTTATTAACCTAAAATCAGACTATTATTAGTATCTACATCTGTATTTATTTATTTATAAAATGCCACAACGTACGTAATATTGGCCACGTTTCGAGTTCATCATCAGATCAGCTCTTAAACGTCAATAAAAATACATTGAGAATATTAGATATCATTTATTAGGGCTTACTCTAGGTATTTTATTCGTGCTTTTATGAATTTCTTCATTTATACACACAAACTTTGTTAAACCGTTCTCAAGTATGATACATGACGCAAGTGATTTTTATCTAATTAAAAAAAAAAAAAAAATTAAAATTGTTTATTTCGTGTAACCCACAATGACACATTATTTTGTTATTAAGAATACTTAATCTAAGGTGTTAGTAATACTTATTAAACTAAACAGCACTAAAACAATATAACACTAGTAGGGCAATGCAGTCCCCCGCAGTGAGACATATATGGACAGTCTACTCTGCCCGCTATCATGCACAGGATGGTGTTGGGGCTGTCGCGCACCCGGCGCACCAGGGACGCGCCGCGCTTCCGCATGGCCGTATAGAAACAGTCTACGCGCGCCTCCGCGAACATCCCTGATGCGCTACAGAAGCGAGGCAGCCCCATCAGCACCCGGAACGCATTATTATACTGGACCCGGAGGGCCCCATAGGCCCGTTTCGTGTACCGCTCCCACAGGCTGCCGGTATAAAGAGAGGCACAATAGGCTCTGAATAGTAATATTTTCGCCCCTCTAGAGCATCCGACAAACCTGCGCGCAATCATGTTTGCTCGGACCGATAAGGCCCTTCGCTCCCTCTCAATGTCCATATTATCTCTGAGATCAGCCGCAACCACATGACCCAAATATTTAAAATGGTCCACTCTCTCCATTGGAGTACCATTAAGGCAGACACGGGGAACCTCAACTGTCTTATTACGACCGTTTTCAAACACCACATATTGGCTCTTCCCAGTATTATAAATTAGGCCATGGCTAGCCGCATAGGCTTCACAAATGTGAAGCAACTTACGCAACCCACAAACCGACGCGCTCAGCAGCACCATGTCGTCCGCGTAACTTATATTATTAATACACGTGCTATCAATATGACATCCTACATGGGTGTTGCTGAGCGCCTCGATCAGTCCGTTCACGTACAGGTTAAAAAGTGTTGGTGAGGTCAGCCCACCCTGCCTGACCCCACACTCCAACCTGTATGCGTCAGAAAGCTCGTGCGCCCACCTAACGCTATTGACCTGGTGTCCATACCAGTACTTGAAAATACGTAGGGTCTCCGGAGGAAGGTTAGTACCCTCTAATTTTTCCCACAGTTTATCGTAGGACACCAGGTCAAAAGCCTTAGATAGGTCTAAGAAACACGCGATCACTGGAGTCTTCCTGTTTACATAATATCTGACAGTATGCTTCAAACACAGTATTGCAGACTCTGTAGATAGTTGCGGTCTGAATCCGAACTGGTTATCATGTAATTTTACATACCTGTTCAACTGTGAATTTAGCATACTGTCAAATAATTTAGCTATGATCGTCGCCAAAGATATAGGTCTGTAGTTATGTTTGTCTGTTAAGTCCCCAGTTCTATTTTTGGCCACAGGGACCACGATAGTGCGCATCAAGTCATCCGGCAGGTACGAATGTCTCACGCATACGGTATAAAACATTGCCAACACTCTAGATATATGCGGACCCGCATGCTGCAGGTGCTCGATGCTGAGACCGTCGTGACCTGGAGATTTACCCCTAGACATAGCCTTAATTACTTTATCCACCTCCTTGGCAGTAAATCTAGGACCGACAGTTTCACTACAGGTCTCACCATCGAACCCCTCCACCTGCGGCGGCCCTAGCGGAGATTTGATAAGGAAGTGGTCTTTAAAGAGGTTGGCAACGCTTTTGGGATCACTCACGCCATTGACTCCAACCGGGCGGCTAATCAAGGGTTTCATTTTGTTTGTAGTCTTCCAAAAGGCACGAAAGTCCTTCCTGGAGTGGTGAGAGGTGATGATGTCCAATTTTATCTGTCTTTGGTGATCTTGACACCATTTTAATCGCGACTTAAAGATCTTTCGACTCTCACACATTTCACGGAATAGGATACCACCTGAGGGTCTACCAAACATCGTCCATTCCTGAAACCATTGTTTAGCCACCCTGTGGGTGTCCCTGACATGTTTGTTCCATCCCATTATTCGCTTCTTGCCCTTTAACTTTTGATTAACTCTTCCGAGAGACGCTGCCCCCCTGATGGCACCGACTATGTCATAATACAACTTATCTAAAACACTTTTATGACTATGCTCATTACAGTATCTGTCCGCACAGGGGAGCAGGTCCCTGGGAAAGTCAATCAATCGTAGTCTTTGATGACATTCCTTACCAAACAAAGAGATCTGCTCCGCAGTTCTTTCCCCCCATATTACTTTCTCGTTCGCTACACAAATTTTACCAGATACCCTAGAACCAATTACATTTATATCACATTCTAAAAATATAGGGAAATGATCAGACCAGGTGACCCAGTTTTTTACATAAACGTTGCGCACAGAGTGCAACGCAGCCTGTGTAACAACAAAATGGTCTAACCACCGCCGGCATAGATGTACTTCACTAAAGAACGTGTAGGTATCCGAATGAATCCCCAGCCTATTTACGTCCACACAACACCACCTCTGTTCATTGCAATAGAAGATTAATTTGTTTTTCACTATTCCCTTGAAAACTACGATTTTTGGGGCATAATAAAAACAACATCAGTACTAAATACCTAAGAACGTTTTTTTTCGATTCGTTAAGATCTTCGTTCGTAATGAAAAAACGAATAAGGAAAATTCTACGACAGGTACACAGTCATTATACGCTTATCGAACCCAAACTAACAAATCCAAACTTGGTGAGCCTGTAATGTAATCGCTATAATGTATGCCTATAATATTTGAGGAGTTCCCTCAATTCCTCATGGATCCCCTCATCAGATTCTGATTTGGTGACAATGGGACCACCTCGGAAGTATATTCTATCAAACTAAAAAATAATTTTTGAAATCGGTCCATAATAGAGGGAGAAATCGGTGAACATACATAAAATATTAATACAGTGGAACAAAGAACCTCCTCCTTTTTTGAAGTCGGTTAAAAAGAAACCTTTACGTACCTAATTTTCAGAATCTTGTACAGCTATTGCTATGACTTCTGATGTATTGACACGATAATACTGGCGTTCTGTTTTTAGTATTTGCTGTTATAGCGGCAGTAAAAATACAAATAAAATCAACAGTCTAGCTATCACGGTTCATGAGACCGGACAGACAGACAGACAGACAGACAGACAGACAGACAGACAGACGGACAGACGGACAGACGGACAGACAGACAGACAAACAGACAGACAGACAGAGAGACAGACGGACGGACGGACGGACGGACGGGCGGACGGACGGATGGACGGACGGACGGACGGACGGGTGGACGGGCGGACGGACGGACTGACAGACAGATGGACAGAGGAATCTTAGTGATAGGGTCCCGTTTTTACCCTTTGGGTAACATACCCTAATAAAAAACCGCCTTCAAAAACGCAAAAGATTACTTTATTTTAAAATTTTAGGTACCTAATAGGTTAGTCCAACTGATGTCGGCTTTTTTGTTGAAAATATTGTGGTCGCCGACAGTCAGTTGGACAAACCTATTAGGTACCTACAATTTTAAAAGAAGGTATTTTTTACGTTTTTGAAGACGGTTTTATGTTTCCAAAAACTTTTATTTTATTTTATACTTTTTAGTGATCATAATACGCTGTTACGTAGTCCCACTTCTTGGTTGATATAAAACTAAGTTATTTCAAGCGCGCCGCAAGCAACGCCGCGGGAAAGTCATAGTCATATTTCAACAAGTAAATATTCTTCGTTGTAGTCACTCGACTATCTTAATCGAGATATCTTATCGCCACCCTTGAAATCAGTACCGTTGAGGAGTTCGGGTGGCCATCCGTGGTCTTCATCATCAGTTCCAGTTCACCAAATGATACTTTCTGAATGCAAATGCTGGACTTGTTACTAAAAATACTAAAATCGCTATATGTTTTCCTACAATATTTGAGGAGATAATTATTATCCTTTTTCCCCGGGACTCTAAACACAATTGGATCATCGCTATATCTCTAAAGAAAAATTAGTCGTACAACCAGGCAGAAATACTTACTATTTTTAAGATCTGGGTTAAAATAGCTCCAGTTTTTTTGCCCCATACATATCTTTCAATATCTTTTACGTTTATTACGATGTCTTTCAGATTTTTCAAAATTATTTCTTCTGACATTTGATAGTTTGACATAAGTTTGATACTTGTCAAAGACATTATAGCACTTGATAGCACTACCGAGTCATCGTTCAAAAAAGGTTAATTAATACCGTTTTACATAATAAATCGCAGCTTGGAGTGAAATTGGCAGCATGACCCAATTTTTACTCAAAACGACCAAAAATAAATAATTTGAATCTATCCTCTGGAAGGTAAGTATGTTCTGTATATTTAAACAGGTTTTTCAGATCGCAATGAAAGATTCTAAAGCCGAATGATATATGGTTGTTGGTATCAGTCAAGCTTTAGAACTTATAGCTGACATTAAGTAAATAAAATATAAATATAAATGTATATCACGAAAACGAATTCTAAATACCAAAATATCTTAAATATCTTCACATTATTGCTTCCAATTAGATCCTTACAAAAGACTGTAGACCGGGAGATACTGACACAAAATTTCCGGTCATTTGTACCAGTACGGCGACCCTTCAAGGGTCTAATTACGTAATGACGAAATGGAAAATGATGGTCATAGCGCTGGTACCGGTGGCCCAAACGCGTGGGCGGCCATTTGGAACCGTCGGAAAAGTATAGCATGGTGATTTTCGTGAACGGCTACTCGACGATGATTAGCTGTGCAAAAATTAGCCTGGTACAAATGGTTGCATTGTTTTTTTTTAATTAACGTGTTTTCGTCGGTATGGCGGGCCACACCGGAGAAGTATGGCATTACGCTACCGCCTACTTCTTTTTTCATCGACTATTGGAAAATACAAGAATTTTAGTGGTACAAATCGTTCGACTTTCGTAATCTATCCGACACGTTCGATTAACGTCCACGCGTTTAGGCCGCCGGTACCAGCACTATGACCATCATTTTCCTTTTCGTCATTACGTAATTAGACCCTTGAAGGGTCGCCATACTTGGTACAAATGACCGGAAATTTAGTGTCAGTATCTCCTGGTCAAAAATGTAAAAGCAAGTAGTTATTTTATTTGGTGTTCCTAATTAATTCAATGATTGTACATACTACGACGTTGATGTCTTCTTCACTGTGGTCTCCTCTTGAAGCGCTGGTAGATATTAACGTGTAGAAGTGCCCGAGGGGGCTACTTCCAGAACATACATAGGTACATTATTTTTGTGTTTTATTAAATAGTTTATTTTTTCCATTTCAAAAATAAGTTTGCGTTTTACGTCTCGCCACCACACTGTTTCCGTATATTGATCTTTCCATACATAATTATTATAAATATTTTTCGTATTAGTTCCCTAAATGTGTAAGTAATAAAATACTGAATTTAAATCTCCTTAGTATCCGCGGCCTTTTTTTAAAGTGTTTTTAGCCAGGATCTGGCATTGTTCTTTGGTAACATGATTCAATTTTGCCCCAAAACATTCTGATTAATAAACTATTACTTCCAACTAAATAACCACCATTAACTGCCGCACTCAGAAGCGTCATTTAAGTTTAATGCTTGTTTAGTGAAGTGTTGTCTTACTGCCGCACTCAGGGACGTCAATTAAGTTTAATGCTAGTTTAGTCATGTGTTGTCTTATTCTATTACTATAGCAAAGAAAGTGACAGATGCAACTTTAATCAAGCATTAAATTTAATTGACGTCTCTGAGTGCGGCAGTTATTCTTATTGCTTAGCAAAGAAAGTGACAGCAGCAATTTGAATCAAGCATTAAATTTAATTGACGCCTCTGAGTAAACAATGGTTGCTACTTAAGAATACTGTAGTGTCACCACAGAGTTTCACCACGTTGATCGCTTCTTAGGGCCGTATTAATAAACTAATCTCGACTGCAATACCCGTCTCAAGATGCGTCAAACATGACAGTATTCTATGGCTTGACAGTTACTTTGACGTATCTTGTGACGAGCATCTTAGCTGAAATGAGTTTATTAATACGGCCCTTAGATTAAGAAGCTAGGCTATGTTTTTCTAGGATACGAATATCTTTCAACCACGTGTATGATGCCAGCTTTAAATGTAATTCTGATAAAACGTAACGTGTAGGGACGAATTTATTTTCACAAAAAACACCTAAAACTCTTTTTATAAAGAGTTTTAATGGCACAAGATTTAAAAAGATACTAATGTCAAATTGTCAAAGCACAATCACAACTTTACTTAATGATTCGTTTTAATTAAGGTTTTTTTTCGTAATAATCCCCGATAGTGGTACAAATCAATAAAGTAAATCCATGATTCATGATCTCTTAAAAGAAGTCGAATGTACCTACGAGTACAAGTGCTATTTTAGCTGTGTGAGTGTGCGAAGAGTGGGACATAAAAATCGGAATCGTAAGTTTCAATTTTAAATTATTTCACATAATAGCCCTTAACAGATACCGTCTTTTCATTTCAGAATAATGTGTCAGTTTTCTAAACACCATGGAGCTTTTAACCATGATTAGAAACATAGTTCAATATAAGGCACAACTTGTTTATTTACATTACGTTGTGACACATGTAATGAATGAATTAGTTAAGGTGGGGCACACTGAGAGCATCGTCAGGAAAGGCGATGATAAATCCGTCTGTAACTCAGTCAAATATTAACTTAAAAAAAAGTTACCAATATAGGGATGATCCAAATCACCCACCCTATCTACTGTTAAAATTTCTCCAAAGGTTTTCCAGACACCCTGTATTTCTTGTTTACCAACACCTGATTTCTATATATTTGATCGTGGTGGTTTTAACATCTCGGTGTGATATACATCAAACTCGTGGTTTGACATTTGACACTGATAACTAAAGTACCTACTCTATTTATTTATTACAAACATGTCACTTAATAATTCAATAATTCATACACACGTCGGCATCATTCGGAAGTAGACGTGAGTTCCGAGTTTTCACGATGTGAAAGGATTATTCACTAGATCTGTACTTACTTGATTATTAATTAAAGCTTACTAAACAAAATCCTTAAGTATATTGCAGTAGTTAAAGTAAACCCAACCAAACTCAATACAAAAATACTAAACGCGTTAACTACAAGATTTCGTCAAGGCAAAAACATACTTGTGTATATGTATGTTCGAGCGAAAATTAAAATTCACAAATTCGGCAAAGTGTTACTAAAACTGCCCTTCAAAGCCAATAAGTAGTATCCCAAATTCAATTACCAAAGCAGTTAAGATTCTATTGTGTTAGTATTAAGGTTGATATTGCTACATGGGTTAGGAGGGCAGAAAATGAAACATATCTTTATAAAAACGCAGCGTATCATGAGAATATCAGTCGATTGTAACACAGAGGTTTTATTATACCGTCGACGGTCTGGCTGTTGTCGCGCGGTTGCTCTGCGTGTGTCGTGCGGCTGCAGCACGTTTGTCGTGCGTGAAACGGTCACGACAAGTCGGACGGTCGGCGCGACCGTCATAGATAAATGATTGTTAGTTAATTTTAATTTATAAGTAAGAGGAGATTTGTTATTGTAATGTTTAAAACAGCTCGAAGAGTTCGCCCTACTGTTGACTTATTTATTTTGGACGAGATTAAAGGTTGTCTTGGAAGTACACCCAGTTTTTCATTGTTTCCACGAATCGATAAATAGGTACAGTCGACGTCATAAATATGTTTACACTTTAGTACAGTCAACAGCATAAATAAGTGATCTTTTATGTACCTTGTCACTTTAACGTCGTGTTTGAAATGTCATACAAAATTGTGAAACGATTGAAAGCGACAAGGTACATAAATGATCACTTATTTATGCCGTTGACTGTACCTTGTCTATTTAACGTCATGTTTTAACTGCCATATGAAATTGTCGTAGCGGATAAAGTGACAAGGTACTAAAGTATAAACATATCTTTGACGTCGACTGTACATTGTTATTTTTAGGCATTTTCCTCCTAACAAGTAAAAAGGTACCAGTGAAGAAGAAGAAATCTTTTTGTTTATCTTTGAACATTTTCCGACGCAAATAATTCTACATTTGGTAAGTA
Source organism: Acleris literana (assembly GCA_946894065.1). Lineage (NCBI taxonomy): Eukaryota > Metazoa > Arthropoda > Insecta > Lepidoptera > Tortricidae > Acleris > Acleris literana. The sequence goes on along the minus strand of OX335671.1, from coordinate 24,359,583 downwards.
TAGTACATTGTTGCAGAGGATAGAAAGTACGCGATTTTTGGACGAGTCATATAGAGGGCCAAAACGTAGTTGAGGCCTTCTAGTGTACGAGTCCATAAATTGCACTTTCTACCGAGGCAGACATAGTGCTTTTCACAACTACTGAAAGGAAATAAAATAAAAATTCATATTCGAAACTCAAATTTTAATTCATGTTAATGTGACATTACCGCCAATTTTACCATAGATAACTTTTTTTTTATCTGGACCCCTATTCTCGTGGCTCTCGAGATTACTAAACTAACATGCGAGATGAAGATGTCAACTCCATATAAAATTGTATTTGTTTCGCCATATCTCCCATGTAATTTCATCTCTAGTAGTTCGAGATTAGGGGCCAAGTTTGAATTACATTTTTAAAAATGCAGTGACATAGTTTATAGCCTGTGTATCTTTTAGCAAAAATACACCTAATATTTTACGACACAAAATGGTGTGTTCTGATTGGTCGATTTCAATTTTTCATTTTAAGGAGCTATGACACAAAAATTGATTGATTGATTTTCATTGGTTCTTAAAGTTGGACAACAATGTTCTCGACCAATCAGCAAACACGCCGACAAAAACATTCTTGGTCTGTCCTTATAAGTGAAGTTTTGTGACCCCAAACAAGACCATCTATGGCCATATTTCAGAGCAGTGTTGTGAAAAGCACCTAGTCGTACAGTCGAGTTCATAAATATGTATACCTACATGTGTGTAATATGTATGTGTACCTTGACACGTTAATCGCTGTGACAATTCATATATTGCACTGTAAACATGACATTAAATAGACAAGGTACTATATTTATGAACTCCACTGGTCCTACCTATTTTATTATTGTTTTAGATTAGAAGCTGCATAGAAAATTGTCCAGGAATTCTTATAGATCTCCTATGCCTGTCTGTCTGCCTGTCTACATGTAACGGACACAATCCTCAAAAAAAAATCACTACTGCTAATGTAAGAGAAGTACCCTGTCTTTTTTAATCTAAGTCTAATATTTGTCCTTATTCGCGGTATTGTACAATGATATTTATACCGCAACTTTACTGAGATTGATATTTCGTAAGAAAAAAATACTGTGACATAGGGTGATTGCACCAGTGTTGGACACTAGCTCACAGGCACCAATAATAAACATTGGTACTTGTCCATTACTGGTTCCATACAATAAAACTCATAAACATAATGTACGTTTCGTAAGCGTCAAAAAAATAACCCTATGTTACAGATAATAAGGTCTATGTATGCATATTATATTGAACGCGATGGCCGTATGTACATAAGTGCAATGCTTTTGACTGTACGAGGGGTGATCCATAAGTTTTGAGAATCAGTAAGAACCATCATAATGATATTCTTTTAATGTGGACTAATTAAACTTAAATTAGAGAAAAAAATTGTACACATTAATCATTTGTTTTCCTGTGATAGCTAAACAAAAACCGGCCAAGTGCGAGTCGGACTCGCGCACGTAGGGTTCCGTACAACTATACATCTAAATAAATGTTTTTCTTTATTCTTTATTATATTGGAGTTGATTGAATGAAAGGTAAAATGCGGTTTACGATTTATAACGTATTAAAAAAAAACTAATTATTAGATCTCGTTCAAACCAATTTTCGGTGGAAGTTTGCATGGTAATGTACATCATATATTATTTTTACATTTATCATTCCCTTATTTTAGAAGTTACGGGGGGGGGGGACACACATTTTTCCACTTTGGAAGCGTCTCTCGCGCAAACTATTCAGTTTAGAAAAAAATTATAATAGAAACCTCAATATCATTTTTGAATACCTATCCATAGATACCCCACACGTATGAGTTTGATGAAAAAAAAATTTTTGAGTTTCAGTTCTAAGTATGGGGAACCCCAAAAATTTATTGTTTTTTTTCTATTTTTGTATGAAAATCTTAATGCGGTTCACCGAATACATCTACTTACCAAGTTTCCACAGTATAGCTCTTATAGTTACGGAATAAAGTGGCTGTGACATACGGACGGACAGACGGACAGACATGACGAATCTATAAGGGTTCCGTTTTTTGCCATTTGGCTACGGAACCCTAAAAATCATCTGTATTAACAATTTTACAAGACGGCAAAAATAAGAATTAGTTTTGTAATAATTTGGAGCTGTGTGGAAAAAGTTCTGGTACACTAATAAAAAATATTGTTATTGAAAATGAAACCTCGATTTATCATTATGATTTAAAGGGTAAATAAGTTATCATTGCAGTTGATTTTTTCATCTCCAGCTCTGTCACCAAAATTTAGGGTGGTTTTTTCGGCCTTTTCCAGGATTACAGGAGACATTCGTTTTTAGCAATTGAGTTTAAATAATCTAAAAGAGTTATTTAACATTATTCTATCCTAATTATGGCAAAATGATAAAAATAAGCTGAAGAAAAAAAATTACGAATTTTCGGCAGGAATTGTGCTTCAGAGCCTTCTAATTGATAAGGGTGCTGCTCGTCGACCAAAGATCAGAACTGATAACCGCTCTCCCCGTTATTTAGCCCTAACTTTCGAGTACTACTTCTCATTCACTAATGTTCAAAAACAACTACATAAAAATCACGAGCTGGTGATGACATAGTGAAAGTACAAAATTTGGCCATTTTGACCTCCAAAAGTAAAATTATTTTTATAATGGTAAAATAAAACAATTGAATGACGTTAATAAGTGTTCGGAAATATAGAAAGTGTGCTCATTCTAATTAAAATATAACGATTTACATATCTCCCATTTTTAATACCGATTATCAAAACTTATGGATCACCCCTCGTATATAGAGACTTGAATTAATGAAATACAAGGAAATACTTGCATCTTGGTTCGTGGTCAAATAGAACGAGTCGACCGAGAAGGAGCGAGACGGCGAACGCAGGCCGCATTAATCTAATAAAGTCAACAACAAACATTAGGGGAAGATGGGGTGGCTCCGTACACTTTTTACTCTAAGCCTTGTAAAAAAAAAACTAACCGCTATTTTTAAATGAGATGAATGTTACTTCATCTTCCACTTATTTGGCTATAATAATTGTGTATTTCAGTTTGGATACAAAGCAACTGGGCTAAAATATAATAGTTTTCCCAAAAAGTGGGAAACGTACGAATGCACCCCATACGTGGGGAGGCTTCGTACATTATTAGTTTTTTCCCAGGATTCATTGGATTTTCAGCTATTTCACCTATTTCAGCCACTTTTTAGGCATATCTAACTGACCTGGTGTTGTGATTATAATTATTCTTGATATACATTTTTTTAACTTTCATGGGGTGCATTCGTACAGTATAAAATTACATACATTTTGACTGTACGAAGGTACCCCAACCAAAACAATCCGAAAAAAAATCTAAATAAAAAATAACTGTTAAACTAATCCCAAAACCATTGTTTACATGTTAATCTCAAGCATCTAATTACAAAATATATAAATATATTTTTACTTATTCGTGTAAATCTTATTAGAGACAGACTCATTCTTAAGAGAACCAAAAATTACTTTCGGGTCGCGAAAACAGATATTAATTATTTCTGGCAAAACCTGCTGCCGCACTCCCATCGCTTTTTGAGGGTAGCCTATGCATATGAGCGGCAGTCACACATACAAATATGTACGCTTCAGCATGTTGGATAGTCGAGATATGACCACTGTACGAATGCTCCCTTTGTACGAAGCCACCCCATCTTCCCCTATATCATGGTGGGTAAAGTGCTTTAACGTATTAAAGTGCACTCTAGAACGTATTTCACAACACACACACACACACACATCTACCAGCAAGTATACGCATATGTTCAGGTGGTTTTGTCGTTTTAAGTAGGTTTATTGAAACATTTATTTGCTTCTTTGTCCGTGTGGACACTAACTATTCCATAGAAATTTGTTTTTAGGGTTAAATGGTTTTTTTTCAGCAATCTTTGTTCCAAATTTCATCAAAATTTTCTTACTCAATCACTTTGCCTAATTGGTTCTCACAATTAAGCGTCATAATTGTTTTGAGGAATAAGTATAATGTCAGATTGTGAAGATAAATATTTTACAATTTATAACCCAGTCACTTATTTCGTAATTTAGTTTTAAACATTATTTGACGTTGATGTTATGTATTAATGTCGAAACATCCTAAACTACTTGTTTTTTTATTAAAAATTAAAGATTAATGCTTTCTTTTAATTAAATTTTAAATTAATGCCAAACATCACACAAATTGGAAATTAAGCATGATTTTAGAAAAACAAGTGATGGTGCGGTGTCAATTTAAAGTGAACACAAGAGGTGAGATGTATATTTTTGGGAATTTCTCTTTTAACTTACTTTACAAACGTTGGAGGCATTTTAATTAGGTCTAAGTAAAAATCTTTATTTTTGTGTATTTATACCATACATTGAATCAGGAGAAATTGCAATCAGTAGCGACCCCTATTGATATTTTGCGACGATGTCAGAGGTGCTCTGCGACGCTGAGCAAGTAGCTGCCGACAGACACGTTGTCCGTTAACGTAGTACTCTAATAGATGGCGCTGCCATCTACGTAGTGTTGTACTTAGTATATTTGTGGCACTGGTCTTAAATAAATCTACTAAATCAACAAGTCTAATACAAAAAACAAACCGTGAAAATCAATAGAAACATATTTTTCTTCCCATAATATTTTGTACTGTATTCCATTTATCATAAACCAATAGCATAATAATATTAAAATATTCATATTCAATGATAAAGCACCTGGGACGGATGACCGATGGGAGCTCGAGTGTCGACACGTAACAAATGCTAACATTAGCCGCATCATTCTTCTTCGTGTTGCTAACCCACGGTTTCCCGATTGTTATTTATTTGCGACACAAGTCGGGTTATGTGACACATTTGGGTAATAAAACTATGGTGTCTATTTCTGGTACAGTATATTACTTTTTACGTCATAGAAAAGGCAAAGGTGTACACCATGATCTGCGTACCTGATGGTAATTGGGATCAAAACCCATTGATATTTGCAATACAAGACTACAATCTAAGGAAGTCACTCAACAGATTGCGCTCTCAGCGGGCCTAGTATTGTTGCGTTTATCGCGTGAGAAAATATGGATAACACATACATCACTCTCGTACTTAAATACAAAAAGGGACGGATGTTTTATCCACATTTCGCCACGAGATATAGACGCAACCATAATCGCGGCCCGCTGGTTGGTAGATGCCGAGAAATCTTGGTAAAGTTGGGATACGCACCCGAGGACCACTACAGTTCCGGCGCTTCACAACAGTCCATGGAGCATCTCCTGCACTGCCCCGCGTGCCCCAACACCTGCACGAGACAGGACCAATATGACGCCACTGGAATGCAGTTCGTGTGGCAGAATATTGGTCAGCTCACATTTAAAACGCCGTCGACACGTCAAAGCCGCAGCGCGTCTAGCACATGTTGTCCGCGACCTATTTGTCGCTCGGGTCTCCCTTTCTAACTAGTCTGTAACGATAGAGACGCACTGAGCAACAAGCGAGAACGGGTAGCACAACTTGTGCTATCCGTGCAGGACGCAGCTATTCGGTCAAAAAAAGATAGCGTATTCATCTCTCTTCTAACAGATAGTTGCGTCCCTGTCAGTTGGCTGATGAAATTGGTCGTCGTGATCCTGCTTAAGAAGAAGAATCCAAGACTAAAATCATAATACATCAATTTATAGTGACCTTGTGCAGAGTTCGTCGGGATTTAGATACTATTACATCTTATTCTTTAACCTAAGATTTGGCAGTGTGTTTGCACTTTAGCGTCTACGAGGGCTGCCTTTTAAGTTCTGTCGTTTGCAAAACTCCCGTGATTATTAAAAAAAAACTAGTATCATCTTAAAATATTTGAATTTAGGATTCAAAAACAAAAGAATGTCTCGAGATCGGCCGATTCGTTTTAGTACAGCGTCGGTTCAAAGTTGACAAGTCGGTTGTGAAAATGGAAATTTCGAAGGAAAATTTACGTGCGATAATATTTTACAACTTTAAAAGGGGTTTAACGCGTCTTCAGTGCTTTGAAGAGCTGACTACGGTTTTTAAAAATGAAGCACCATGCATCCGGACTGTGGAACGTTGGTATTTGGAATTTCAACGTGGTTGCTCTAGTCTTAGTGATAGGCATCGTGAAGGCCGACCAAAAACAGCTGTAACCCAGGAAAACATTGATGCTGTACGGCAACTGATCGTCGAAGATCGCCATGCGACATACCGCGAGATAGAAGCTTCATTAAGCATTTCAGGGACCAGTGTTCAAAATATATTGCATGATCACTTAGGTTTAAAAAAATTGATCTCACGCTGGATACCACATTTACTTAGTGAAGACCAAAAAACGGCTCGCGTTAGATGGTGCCGCAAAACTCTGCGGCAATTCAACCGAGGAGACTCTAAACACGTTTATGACATTATCAGTGGTGACGAATCTTGGATATATGCCTACGATCCGGATTCTAAACAGCAGTGGACTGTTTGGGTGTTTCAAGATGAGCCAAAACCGACCAAAGTAATACGCTCACGGAGCACTTCGAAAAAAATGGTCGCCACGTTTGTAGCGAAAAGTGGCCACGTTGCGACCATCGTGCTCGAAGATCGTAAAACAGTTAATGCTGACTGGTATACCACTGTTTGTTTACCGGAAGTTATCGGCGAGTTCCGAAAAAATAACCCAAGACGTCGTATAGTACTGCACCACGATAATGCTAGCTCGCACACCGCCCGGCAGACAATTGCGTTTTTAAAAGAACAAAACGTCGAAAATTTGGATCACCCGCCATACAGTCCAGACTTAAGCCCTAATGACTTCTCCACTTTTCCAAAAATCAAGCAACGACTTCGTGGTCAACGGCACCGGACGCCTGAAGAAGCGGTTGAGGCATACAAAACGGCCATTTTGGAGACCCCGACTTCGGAATGGAATAAGTGTTTAGAAAACTGGTTCGATCGAATGAAAAAGTGTATTACATATCACGGTGATTACTTTGAAAAACAATAAATACCATTTAACACTTAAATTGTCTTTAGTTTTTTCAAACGACGGAACTTAAAAGGCACCCCTCGTAAATTGCAGTCTTGGGAATACACATGTTTATAGCTTAAGGTGGATGCAGACATAACCAGTTAACACCAGATCAGCTCAAAGTGAGACATTGAAAAGTGAGCTTTGATCTGTGTTAGTACGATACATATTTCCGGGTGCGCCGATCCGGTTCCGAGCAGTTATGTGTGCGACCTTTACCATCAGATGGCATGTATGCTCGTTAGCCTTTTCCATATCATAAAAATAAGGTATCAAGGCAATATGGCTTCAAGGTTTAATCATTCATCATCATCATCATTTCAGCCTATTGCAGTCCACTGCTGGACGTAAGCCTCCCCCAGGGTTCGCCACAAGGCCCGATCTCCCGTTTTCGCCATCCAGTCACCACCAGCCACTTTTTTCAGGTCGTCGGTCCATCTGGCTGGAGGGCGTCCTACGCTACGCTTGCCGAGCCGTGGTCTCCACTCGAGAACCCGTCTACTCCACCGATCATCGGTTCTGCGACAGATGTGACCAGCCCACTGCCACTTCAGTCTGCTACACTTCTGAACTACGTCAGTGACCCTAGTTTTATGCCGGATCATCTCATTCCGGATTTTGTCCCTTAGCGAGATTCCGAGCATACACCTTTCCATAGCTCGCTGGGTGACGTGTAGTCGGTGGGCTAGTTTCACTGTCAGGTTCCACGTCTCGGCTCCGTATGTCATGACCGGCAGGACGCACTGATTGAATACCTTGGTCTTCAGGCATTGCGGCAAGGTTGACTCAAAGACGTGACGCAACTTTCCAAATGCTGCCCAACCAAGCTGCACTCTTCTGGTGATTTCACCCTCAAAGTTGTCTCTACCCAGCTGTAACTTGTGTCCTAGGTAGACGTACTCCTGGACAACTTCGAGGGCTACACCTTCGACGGAGACGGGCTCAGGGACGATGTGCTCATTGAACATGACCTTAGTCTTGTCTAAGTTCATCCCGAGCCCAACGCGTCTCGAGGCAGCATTAAGGCTGGACAGCATTTCCTGCCGGTCTTGTAGCGATTCTGCCATTATCACTATGTCGTCAGCAAAGCGGAGGTGTGTGAGATACTCACCCTTGACATTGATGCCCATCCCATTCCACCGCAGAGTCTTGAAGACATCCTCCAGAGCATTGGTGAAGAGTTTCGGGGAGATAACGTCACCCTGTCTTACACCTCTGAGCAGCTGGATGGGTCTTATTTGATGGTTCTGCACTTGGACGGACATAGTCGCCATTTGGTAGAGACTTCTCAGCACCTCCACGTACCGCCAGTCGACTTGGCATCGCTGCAGAGACTCCAAAACAGCCCAGGTTTCGATGGAGTCGAAGGCCTTCTCGTAGTCCACCATCGCCATACACAGCGGTTGGTTATACTCCTCGGACTTCTGTATAACCTGCCGAACAGTATGGATGTGGTCCACGGTGCTATAGCCTTTACGAAACCCAGCCTGCTCCGGTGGCTGAAAGGCGTCTAATCTTGATGCCAGACGATTCGTGACGACTCTCGAGAACAGCTTATAGACGTGGCTCAGAAGCGTGATCGGCCTGTAGTTTTTAAGTAGCGTTTTGTCTCCTTTCTTGAAAAACAATGCCACTACACCTCTGCTCCACGCCTTCGGGGTAGTCCCGTTGGTAATTACAGTGTTGAAGAGCCTCTTTAACTCCTCCAGAACAGGTTTACCCCCAGCCTTGAGGAGCTCAGAGGCTACTCCATCTTCACCGGGAGCCTTCCCATTACTAAGCTGTTTGAGAGCCGCCTCGATTTCGTCGACACCTACGTCTGGAAGATCGTCAGTGAAGTGGCGGGTAAGTGGGGCTCTAGGATCTCTCGCGTCAGGTGGAGGCTTTGGTGCGTGCGAAGCATACAGGAGTCAGTAGAAGTTTTGAATTTCAGCGAGTATCCCCGGGACTGATGTGACGGTTTCACCATTCGAGGTAGCTAGCTTTGTCAGATGACTCCTCCCCAGTGTCTTGGTGAAGACCTTCGACCCCCGGTTTCGCTCGATCGCCTCGTGTATTAGGCAAGGTTTAAGTAGGTGCAAAATGAAATATAATAATTATGTAGTTTGATCGTTCAAATAGTTTTGATGCTTTGATGTGGCGCTACAATTTTGGTACTAAGAAGCCGCCGCGGCGCGCATAATAGCCCAGTCTATAACGACATCATAGATCGCAAACGCGCAATGTAACTACGATTTTTTTATGTTGTTAGGTCCCTTGAGAGTAGTTAACACCCAAGTTTGCAACCCTGAAAACCCTGTGCTACCCCCATGGTGCTCGAAAAACTGCGAAATTTTGGCACTTGCTACAGTTTTTTCGAAAAAATTACCCTAAGGAAGCTTTTTTCAAGAATCTTTGTTTATACTTTAATAAAGATAACTAAATTTGCTAAAGTTTGAAATTAAGTTATAGTTAAAAAATACTTACTTCGAGAAGTTTTTTCGAAAAAACTGAAACATTTGCCAAAAATTCGCAGTTTTTCGAGCACCATGGGGGTAGCACATGGTTTTCGGGGTTGTAAACTTGTATATTTAAAACTCTCAACGGACCTAACCACATATAAAAAAATCATAGTTACATGCGGTTTTGCGATGTTTGCCTTTTTTTGTGTTGTTATAGACTGGGCTATAAAGCGGTTTCAGCAACTTCAACTTCAAGTGCACACTATTTGAACGTAAGAACTGGAGACTCTGATGGCCATATATTAATGTTGTTGCGAAGGCAAACGAGCACACATTACCTTATAATAAGTGGACTCCGAAGCCCATAGACGCTTGCAATCTCAAGATTACAATCTTACAATGACAATCTCAAGACTGCAAGCGTTGCCAACCTTGAGGACTTATACGGAATGCCTCTATGCTACTCATTTCACCGGTTGTCTTTCCCCCACACCGGAACACAACAATGCGAAGACTGATGTTTGACAGCATTTTATTATGATCAGTACCCGTATAATGTAAGTAATTTTGGAGCTAAAGAACTCAGTCGAAAAATTTAGTCTAGACAAAAGACAAACTTAACTTAGTCCCAACGGTGATGTGGACATTTACTGAAGTAATTTTAAACTTTAATAGACACGGGATCAGCCTGTCTAAACTAGACGTTGGTGAATCTTACGAGGTTAAATCGAGTTAACATTAAAAATGTTTGTGTTATTTTGTGTCAAAACATTTCGTTTTTCTAACGTTTTTCATTGCAGAGTGAAAAGGGCTAGTTTGTTTGCTGCCTGAGGAAACCGTGCTAGACGTGGGAAATTATTCAACATGGACTTTTTATCTATATTTATCATATTGTCAAACTTTGTTGACTTGACAGTAAAGGCGATCGAGTTAAAAACAATAGGCGGTACAATGTAGATTAAGACACTAGTACACTTACCATGAGTGACATTTACCTTACTCGCTAGCGAGTCGAATGCTCTGTCCCTCGCACTCTATAAGAATACTGCAAAGTCTGCGAGGGACATAATATTCACTTGCTTGCGAGTGCGTTAATTGTAACCCATAGTAATGGTACAGCAGTACAATTCTGATAGCTATAACGTCGTGCGTGACTTTTGCACTAGCTACTTGTGTACTCAGTCCTATTCAAGTATATCAAGTACACTATGTCTCAAGCTCTCCTGTTATTTCAGAAATAGTAATCCATCATATTTTTTTTAATTTCATTTTCATCGAACACTATGTTTTCCTTGAACCGTGATGTTTTTAGGATAGGTATCTTAAATATTAAAAACGTGGTGAAGTTAGTTTAGACTAGTGACTACCAAAAAAATTAACTTATGAGGTGACAAATGCATTTCGATGAAATGAAAATTTTGCATTTGAATTCCAGTAAATCTGAGTTATTTTATTTTATAAGACCTTAACTTTCAAAAGGTCGGTATTTGCCATTTTTGGATATGTTAGGCCGGATTATTTAATTTTTCTAATAAAAAGCAAGCTTTAAAAACACGACTGCATTTTTTTATCGTCGTCTATATAATGCAAGGTATGTTGGGGTAAGATTGAGTCGGGTCAAGACCGGATAATTGAAATCGCTAAACTAACAAAGGTTTTTGATTCCTGGGAACACACCTGCCTACGCTATCTTGTTGCGGCCGCGCCCGCAGCTCCAGGAATCATAAACCTTTGTACGTTTAGTAATAATTTGAATTATCCGGTCTTGACAAAATCCGATCTTACCCCAACATACCATATAATTGTTATCTCTCTCTCTCTCTCTCGCTTTTATTACTTTGATTGAAATATTATAGTCAAAACGAATCTAACGACACCTTATTATTGTTAAAATCCAACAAGCCGTTTAGCCTGCAGAGCGTCTCTCAGAAATAGATATACATACATACACTCGAAAAACATGACCCTCCTGAAATTGTGCAAAATGTGGCTAAAAATGGCGGACACCCGAAATTTGGCAAGGTAAAATAAATAATTTTATTGGTAAAACGTGTGAGAATGTATACATTCAGTCTCACATAAGCGCAGTGCCGTTTCAACTTAATTCTGAATCATTATTCTGTTGGCGTTACCACTACAGCCGAAGAGCGCATCGCTTAAGTGATTTACTGACACAGTACTTCAATGTTAGCTCGAGTACCTCTGAAGCGAGTGCCGAGTATTTGCATGTCCCATGTGTACTCGACAAACATTTATTTAATTCTACAATAACATCGACATAGACTAAGTTGAAAGATTAACAACCCTTATTTATAAACGCACTATTAACCTGTTTTAGTTAAAGTATGCCTTGTACCTTTCTGTCAAATGGAAATGTCACAATGACATATTTCAAGCACACTTTATAAATAAGAAGGAAATTTTTGGACTTGACAGAAGCGCGTGGAGCTAACCCCATGTGCTTCTGTTTAGTGCACCAGAGTAAATCTCTTTAACCGAACAATTGTCCTCGCGTGTGATATCCATGGACTTGATTCTCTAATAAGTCCATGGGAGTGTCTATAAATAACTCGACATTGGCGAAATTCACCTTAACAGGAGTGAAAGCCATTAATTAAGAATAAAAAAAAAGGAAATTTCTTATTAATGTTTTGTTACTGTTTTATAAAAGGTCATAAGTTGCTTAACTTACTAAAATATTTATTGGACGCTACAGTCGTTTTTAGGGTTCCGTACCCAAATGGTAAAAACGGGACTCTATTACTAAGATTCCACTGTCCGTCCGTCTGTCGGTGTGTCTGTGTCTCATGAACCGTGTTAGCTAGACCGTTGAAATTTTCACAGATGATGTATTTCTGTTCCCGCTATAACAAAAAAAAAAAAAAAAATATTTAAGGGGGGCCACCATTAAACAAACGTAACTTTTTTTCCGTTTTTTGCTCAATATTAATAACAGCAACCGGTACACGCTTGAATTATTCACAGAATATTTAGTTGTATATTCACTTTAAAAATAGATAATCAAATTAAAATGACGTTTAAGGGGAGTTCCCATACAACAAACGTGATTTTTTATAGATAATGTTACGGAATTGGCCGGTTTTTTAACCCCTGACGCCAAAAAAGGGGTGTAATAAGACTAATAAGACTAATTAGATTAACATGTGTAGTTATTTGTGTGACAATCTGTGGCATCGAAGATCCCAAACGGATAGACTGATTTGAAAGCGGTTGTAAAAGAAAACGATCTTAATGGGGGTGTTTCTTAGCTAGGTTTTATTGTGAACCTAAAAATATCCATACAAAATCTCTCTTAAACTTTGAATATGTTGTAGATATTATGAAAAATTAGGTCTGTACAGAATGACGAAGAGATGTTTTCCCCTTATTGCATTGTAATACGGTCCAAAAATGGATACGTTTTTCTAATTAAGAAAATATTTCTTGGAAAGGAATAATGAAAAAAAACATACAAAAATAGTTTTTTACAATAATTATCTTTTTATACGTATTTAAACTTATCGTTAATTAAAAAACTAGGATTAAATGTTTGTACAAGTTATCTCTGTTGAAAATGAATCTTTCATTTTATAAGGATTTGAAAAAAAATATGATTGGCATTCATACAAAGTTGTCAGCACTAAGTTTTTCAATTTATGAAATATAAGGTCTGTTTTTAACAATAGTTCACTGTACGGTCAAGAGCGTTAATTGGTGACACATTTCAAGCAAAATATGCTTAAAGTCGTCAATGTCATTTGTAAATTTTTAGAAACTCAACCTTATTGTTGTAGAATGTCAGACTGACTTTGGACCTAAGGAGGGTACCAAATTTAATCTCGTGACTGTAGTTTTAAGCTTTGTTGATGATCTAAAGTAAATTGTAATAAAATTGGTCAAGAACTTTGAAATTGCTGGTCAAAATAGAAAAGTCAATTTTTTTAGGCAATTGTACGAGATAAACACAAGCTTCCCTAATTATGTGACCATAACCTGTAACTCTGTAAAACGAATTGTCTTTTACGTGTTATGGTACCTATTGCTTACAACTTACAACTCGACCAATACTGTCACGGTAATAATAGCTATAAAATCGTTGACAACACGTAAACAGGTCAAAAACAATAAGGTTTTACCAATGATATTTTATATATTAGATACGTTATGCTCATACTAAACGCATTCGAAAACCGTCGTCAATTACTGACAGTTGCTACGTTGCCATATTTCTACAGACAAAGACGGCAATTCGTAGCGAACGCTATTGTTAGAAAGAGGTAAATAGTTGTTTCAAATTGCGTAACCGAATGACGCGGCGTGCCCGCTCATGGCTGCCATATAGCTACCCGTCTTTATCGCACTCATGCGATATCTAATTGTGTATCTCATGTTTCACAGGTGACAGTGACGCCATCGGTGCAAATTAAACAAAGTATGGCGATGTAAAACAAAATGCAAAAAATATTTACGGTAATTACGAATGAAATGAGACATCCTTTCTTCCTTTTATAGTTACAGTATAATTTCGGCAGCCTCGAAAAATATAACACGGCATTTTTTATGACTTATATTTGTTGCATTTCGGTAATAAAACTTTATTGTTTTTGACGCGTGCGTGTCAGCGGCCGCGGCGCGACTGAACGATAGTAAGGTAATTTTATTACCTTCCTTTTCGAGGAACGCTTTTGCGCGCAGATGACGTATCTTAATATAAAATATCATTGGGTTTTACAGTATAGACGCTCAGCACGGCTAGCACATGTTGTCCGCGGCTTGTTTGTCGCTCGGATCTCCCTTTCTATCTAGTCTGTAACGTTAGAGACGTACTGAGCGACAAGCGAGAAAATACAACTTGTGCTACCCGTGCAGCACGGTGCCTCGAGTGAGTTGCTGTTCACGCGGCAAACCGTCTCGAACGCGTTAGTGACCATAATATGTTATTTATACTAGAAACGCAAACGCGATCGAGACGTTTTTGTGTATGTAAAAATACACTGTACTCTGATTATTCTAAGAGGATGCGTGTGATAGCCGTATTTCGTAATTTCAATCACTTACTATACTCACAAGCGATGTCTTTAAAAATATGCGAATTATTATTAGAATTCCTGAACAGTGTCGCTAGGTTTGTACCGATGTACCTAGTATTTACCTATATGTAAAGTTAAAGAAATAAGAGTAATAAGTAGAGATGGGCCGACTACGGATTTTGCCGACTGGCCAGTCGGCCGACTGGCCAGTCGGCCGACTAATCGGTTTTCAATTTACCGATTAATCAGCCGACTAGTCGGCAATGTCGTAGGATTTTGCTAAGCTCGGCTGAAATCGGAATCGTTCGTTTCGCTTCGTCCGTCGCGCTTTGTTTTCTACCCCTACCATGTTTCGACCAGTTTTGGTTTACGTTTCTTCTGCACGACAAAAAAAACAATTAGCACCCTAATTATTATAGTATTAAAACGAACTACCTTGTCCTTTTTATAACTACGTCGAAAAGAAAATTTCCTATAGGCAATAAAGTGCAGAATATTCGGCATTTTTCGCCGACTAGTCGCCGACTAATCACCGACTAAAAATGATGCCGAATAGTCGGCTTTCCCGACTAATCGTTGACTAATTGGCCCATCTCTAGTTATAAGTGTTTAAGTATGTGAGCTGTCACAGGCAATATCTTAGAATAATCATAGCATAGATGCTCAGGACAAGAAAACATCTTCAGCAGTCGATTAAAAACACGTCTGTAGTTGATAGTCGGGTTTTAATTTAAACTTAAGAGTCATTGAGTACTGTGGCTCCGCTATACTTAGGCAGCGTAATTGAAAGATCAACTTCACCAGCTCCCGACAGTTCCGCACTTGCAGTAGGTCACGATAATAACTTACCCAACCCTCACTTCAAACTATTAAATAAGGATCTCTGGAAACTCCGTCTCTTACCCTCTTTACTTATAAAGTAATGGTGAGAAAGGGACAGGGCTAGCGTAGGTTTGAGGCTTTGAGTTTAGGAGTAGCCTGGGGAGTGTCGACACAATGCGCTCGGAGTTCTAAAACACTCCTCTCGCCTGAAGCTTATTGTTGCATCGGCGAACTTGTCCACTCTTGTCGGGTCACGAACAGATTGCAGTAAACAAAGGGTTATTAATTATAAGTAATGGATATTAATTAAAGAAGTTGGAGAAAACGGATTTGTTTATGCTCCGGTGGTAGCAAACGCCAGTATTAGCTAGACTGGTGAGTATCTGTAGTTGTGGGTTAGAATTTGTGGTGTCAAGACTGTCAAGCCGATTGTTCAGCTAAAGTTTTACCTCCTTATCTATAAACGCACAATAAACCTATTTTAGTTAGGTACAGCATTCTTTTACTCTTTCAGCCGAATTCAAATTTCACTCTCTCCACACAAAGATAAAGACAAAACTTATTTTAAGCACACTTTAGCAATTGTGCGTTTATGTATAAGAGGGTTAGAATTTATCGTGATGTAATGTTACAAAACATTTACTAATAAAAAACGAATTTATTATTTATTATGGTCTATTATTAAATATGTTTCATTAAAAACTTTGTTATATACCAAATCGGCTTCAGCAAGAATTTGAATGTTAAGCAGTTTGACATAAATACAATACAAATTAGCCATGTTATAAATTTCCAGACGTGACGCCAGTAATAACACGTGGAAAATGTACAACCCGGCAAACTTACGTAGGGTATCAACATGCTAAACGTACAAATTTCTCGACAGTACAATAAATAATTAAAGTATTTAGACATCCAGTTTCAATTAACCTGTAGGATTCCTTACTGTAAGGTGAAAATCATTAGTTTACTGCAAATAGTTTACAATAATAATTCTTTAATTCAATTTTGCCTTAAGTCGCGTGGTGTCTCTTTATTTCTTGGTGAATTAGAAAGAGGCAGAAAGTGTCCTACAGACTTTCGACGCATCTGATGAGACTTAAGTTGAAAAATAAAACAAATGAAATGTGTAAATATTTTATTAAACATAACTGAGCTCATAAATATATTGGATAATACAGCTCGTAAATAAATCTATAGGATTGTTTCTAATAACTTACCTACAAAATTTAATGGTGTTACAACGTCATGACTACATACGTGTAGATCTTCAAATAAGCGTATAATGTATAATAAAGTCATACACAAATAGAAAAAAATTAAAAAAATGCATATTTTTTCGATCCGTCTGACATATTTTCCAGACACTTCACTTGTTACTACAGTTATAGAAAAAGTTACAGTAAAGTCGAATAATCGATCTTTAAAAACGAATCTTTATATTCTGGTGTACTTATCCGAATTGTAGGATAAAAATGCATGTCCACCGAGAGCATTTGCATGCAGCAATTGCAGCAGCAGAGCATTAGTAAGCTTTCGTATGCTTAAAGGATATTTTTTAAAGTTATACAAATTTGAAATAAAATCAGACATATTTAAATGAACGATTACTTCAACCGTAAAAAAGCCAACTAAACCATTATTCTTGAATATTTCCGCAATTTGAGGGCACTATTCCGGCGTAAAGCTTTAAAAAAAGACCCATATATTTTGCCATGTCGGCAATCGTTATAAGATCAGTATCAGAATTATTGTTACCGTGAGACGTATAATATATACCTATACTTCCTCACAGTTCATATACTTAACGTCAACTACAAGCCTTGATGGAGGTGTTGTTATTTATATAGTATCTGGAGTAGTTTATCCGGATGGTGCTAGTACACTTCGACGCTCTCCTGATGATGAATGGTATCCTGGCGGAACATCTCCACGTCAGCCTGGCTGTCCGCGTGGACCACCCTCGCACGTCCTTCCTGCACATAAACCGCACTCTTCATATGCTATTTTGCCTCACCCTCATACAGAAGACACGTATAGGCAGACCGGTGGTCCCTACGACAAATCTTTGGATTTAATCTGTAAGTTTCTTGAGTTGGTAATTGTAATATTTAAGAGTTTAATTTAAAATAATTTAGGTGTTTAAGACGTATAAAAAGTGAAACCATGGCAGTCAAAAATAGATGTTGACAATGACACCTTGCTGTTATTCAGCTTTCCATTGGGAAACAGCAGCTACTAAAGCTAACCTAAACTTTTCACCAAAAATATAACATCACCCCTTGAAAACATTCAAATGCTTGACATGCAAGATTTGGTAATATCATTAAAATATTAACCTTAGGATGCATGAGGATGAAAGGTAGCTCAGCAGCGAGCTCCCCAGCCAGCGCTCCCAAATACAACTTGACTTTAACGCTGTATGACACCACAATGCCGAAAGCATCACGCTGATCTGGGTCCAAGAGCCTGCAACACACGATAGCCGATTTCAGAATCACCAAATTTTACTTAATCAACACAATATAGGTAACGCATAAGTAGAAACTGCGGAAAGTCAGAATGGATAGAATAGGGTCTTCCGGCAACCTTCGGGGAGGGAAGATGGCCGATTGAAAGATGTCCGGCTTTTACTTTTTATTTATTCTGTTTACTGATTTACTCTACTCACTTGACATTGGCTAAATCACCGCGGAATACCGCGTTGGACCGCCATTAATAATAATAATAAAAAAACAGGATGATCTCAGAACAATAAAATTATGCAAGGTCCATTTCACCCAGCCCAAACCCAACGCCTAGCAGAAAGCCAGCTTTAGGAAAGTAATACGAGAACAAAATTGATACGAGAACTTTTGTTGACCCTATTGCATTATTGTTTTTGCGCAGTCATTAACGTTGCAGAATGCAACACGTCTAGACACATAGGAGCCAATTCTTTAGCATAACCTTATGTCCCACTTCAGTGATCTTCTGTACTTCCCTTCTGTCTCTCCACAGTCTCCACTCGTCCTTATGGAAAGCGTGTTCCCGCTTATCTATCGTAAATTAATATATTCGGGTCAACCCGCCATCTCCTTTTAGGTCTACCTCATCTATGATGCGCGTCTCGTAAATGCCAATCGCTCAATTTACAATTAAATTAAGAATTTATTTAAACCGTGTACGTGTTTCAAGCATTTAAGGCATGACATTTAAAGTATTAAGGGTAGTAAAAAGAAATCCTAAAGATACTGACAGCGTAGTGGAGGCGAGCGTAGTGTCGGCACGTTTTATCTGACCGTCCAGCGCAATGCCGCGCTTGTCGCGATTGGCCGTCAGAACTGGCGTGAGATGCAGCACGCGCTGCAAGCTGGAACCAGGCTGCAAGGGACACCCATCCCTGTAAAAGATGAAACAATCAGCATGTACGAGTATACCCCTTATAATTTAAACGATCCTGTATCGTTTCTAAAATACCTCTTCCTAACATAAGGATGCTCTTCTATAGTACAAGGTGTCGTATAACCACGATCTTAGGATAACAATATTGAGATGCTGAGTATTTCGTGATTTATAGTCACGCCCTAGCCCACAATAATAGTGCATTTTTTTAAATTTTCTGTTTTGTATTGCATTAGGGCAATTTGTATAAAATAATTTCAGATACCCAAATATTATCAAGCAACATTGAATCGACAAGAAACATAAAATCTTTACATACATACATAAACTCACGCCTTCGTTCCCAGGGTGGGGTAGGCAGAGCTACAGAATTACCAACAACTCTAAAAACTTGTTGATAATTCTGTAACCACATTTTGCACAATCAGGCTAAGATGTTTACCAGCGTATTAGTGACAGGTTGCAAGCCCATCGCCTAACAGTACTACAAGCCTTTATTCCCTTAGTCGCCTCTTACGACATCCACGGAAAGGCATGGAGTGGCACTATTCTAATCCGGCAACCACACGGGCAACTAAACTAAAAAACTAAAAACAATAAAATCTTTTTTATGATAAAATTTCGGTAATTTTAAAGAATGTTTTCGAGAATATTCTCAATAATTTTTTGAGACGACATCACTTTTGGCAATGTTCTGCAACTTGCACATTACATGCGTAAAGTAGTGCAGCATAGGGAAGTGATCAGAAGAAGAGCAGCATTCTTTTGTTGAGAATGTAAGATGCTCTTAGCAAAGACTGTGTAATAGATTGTTACTCGTCCTTACATAACTATCTAATATATGATCGTATACTGACTGCGTCTCGACGCTGGCGACGATGTTGCGGTACTGTCCACTCTGGAACAGCACCACGTCGACACCTTGCTGAACAGCTGCTTTGATGCGCTTCACCACCTACGATTAATAAAGATATCCTGGTAGCGTAGGTCAATGCTATCTGAATATTATACCTATCCAAAGATTATAATAGTTAAATGTTTTTATTCAATAATCCTGATAGACACGGAATGCAACCAACTCGGATCAGTATTTTCTAATTTTGAATAAAAACCGTAATTATAGACGTCAAACTTGATTCTAGTATCCAAAAATACGTTTAAAAATTCAGGTTTAAGAATATTTAAAATTAGAGAACACTTCTTCATCTTCTTCGTGTCGATGGTTCCTTCTTCCATCAGACTATGCGGGACCAGAAACTTGCGATAGCTAATGCTCTGTCTATCGCGTACCGGAGAAACCGGAGATTCGAATTGGTCCCAATGTTTCTGTGCAGACTTTGTAAAATAAAATAAAGCAAAAACCCAAATCAAAGGTGATTCAAACATACCTTGTTGCTATGGTTGCGCACGCACACGTTCACAGCCACTGTCTCCCCATGCAGATACAGCTGTCGGTCCAGGGTCAACTCCAGCTCCAGCTGTCCCGGTGACAGCACGAAGTCCTTGCGCACCACGGTGCACGGCTGAGGACCTGGCTTGCTAGGCGCATACTGCACCTTCCGGATACCCAGCGCTATTGTGCTCCTAAACACACATCGCAAGCATCTATGGTTATTCTCGAAAATGAAATATTTAAAAGTTGATTTGTACTTTGGATCAAGACTGACTGGAATGATGTCAAGAAAAACTTATATAAGAAACAAAAAATCCTAAACAAGCTTATTTTAAAACCTTGTAGGGATGATTTTCTCTAAAACTTAAGTCTTTGTTACAAAATGGTGAAATCAGATCAATTTGGATTTTCTCTTAGTAAATTTTATTCTACATATTTGACGATGCGTTTGCCTAGTTGGTAGTGACCCTGCCTACCGGTACAGCTGATTATAGAATTCTTCATAATAACTGCAAACAAACTTGTATTTATAATGCTGGAGGTATTGATGACTAAACTTGTTTGCAAATATCATATCACACGGAACAAGTCCCAAACATCACTTGACTTTGAACTTCAAGAAAGCTTATGACCTATAATTAAACTGATCGTGTCAACAACCTTTCCCATTTCTATTCCTAAAATCTAGTGTATAGTTTGTAAATAAAATTACGAGTAGGTACACTACCATTAAATACTTGTTATGTATGAGTAACTATTTCTTAACTTTGGGTTCGATTTTCAAAAACCTTTCTTAGTGTTCAGCGATTTAGGCAAGCTGTGCTCTGTTTGTCAGTCATGGAAGAGTTTTTATAAAAACAATCGAAAATAAAACAAAAGATTAGGGGACTATCTCACACCAATTGTCTAGTCCCTAACTAAGCTCTAGGCTTGTACTATGTTACTAGACAATGAAAAACACATATACTCGTATAGAGAAACAAATAGGTACTTGAATACAAATAAAACATCCAAGACTCAGAAACAAATACTGGCGCTCATCACACAGATATTTGCCCGGATCGGGAAAACCGGGGCCCGCTAGCTAATCCGTTGTTGGCCGAAGTATGTATGTAAAGGAACGAGAGCGCCTACACTGCTACCGGTACACGGTATACGGTAGCAGTGTAAGCGCTCTCGTCGAGTTCGGACGACGACGCCCGAACATACTTCGGCCGACAACGGATTAGGTGGAAACGTACCGGTAGGCAGGGTCACTACCAACTAGGCAAACGCATCGTCAAATATGTATCCTTGGGTAGGGATACTTTTTTATGACATTGCTTAGGGCTTAGTTTGCTTTGTGTCTTATGTCCTTTCCAAAGGAAGGATGTGGGCACGACGGTATAGATAAATGTATACCTGCGGTGAGAGCGATCTATCTCCGAATCCCCGACGAACAACTTGACGTAATAGTGCACCCCGCATGGCTCCCCGTCGTCCTCCAGCGCTGGCTGCAGCGTCACAGACCCTGGCGCTCCAGCTGGTATCGTCAGCCGGAACGCAAAGGCGTTCTCACCCAGCTTTTTCAGAAGACGCTCCTGGTTGATCCAAGCGTATTATAATTAAATTAATTACCTGTAAAAATAAGTCGTCTATCTTGAGCAGGACGTGAACTTTATTTTCCTCATTTTGGTAAAAGCTTAAACCCTTTATTTATAAACGGACTACAAACCTATTTTAGTTAAAATATGCTTTGTCACTTTATATCAAATCAAAAGTCACAAAGTTAGATAACGGCAAATTATAATATATTTTAAGCACACTTTACTATTGCGCATTTATGAATAAGAGGGTGCTTAACTTCAGAATAAAATCATCGGCTGAACAATTATCCCATTAGACTAGTCACTTCAAAGTTTAATTCCAACTCTCTATTCAATTGATTCAAAGACTTTTTTCACAGACTTTACACCAAAAAAATAAATATGGCACCTTGAATGCAAACAAGCACACAGCCCACCTCATGACCTGGGAAGTGGGATTTATGACCAATAGACATCTGCATTCTCAAAACGACAATCTTGAAATTGCAATCTTAACCTTGAGGACTAAGATGGAATGCCTCTATGCCAGAAATTTCCAGTTGTTGCTTGACGGTAGGAAAGGATATTAAGATAGTGGTAGCTTACTACTAAACACTGTTCCAAAGTCAAATTCCAACTATCTATTCAATTGATTCAAAATTATGACATCGTTTTTTACTTTCAACGTGAACTATATTCTACAAAACAGTACCCTCCTTTTTGGGTAGTCGAGTAATAAAATATACTAAGCCAACAACCTTAAAATAACCGAATACATTTACGGCCGCTATAGTAATTAAGGGTGGCCGCAGACGGGCCGGTGCAGATTCAGGCCGGTCCGGCGCCTCGCCGGCCCGTGCGGAATGCAATAACCCGGTGGAACCTGCCACTAATTGTCTTCGCAGCCAACAGAGAAATACCTGTACTCTGCACTTTAAGCAAAGCCTTCGCAAACCTTATTCAAACGCCGCTGGTGCTATAAAATTAAGGTATTTTATAGGTACGCCTTGCAATTAAACTCTTTGTAGTTTCTTTTTAATTTTACTTCTTAGCGTAGGTAAATTATAAAATTAAATGCTCCGGGCTAAAGTATCTACAAACCAGTTGGCGTGTTTAACGTCATTCAAGCATTTGCATATTTAATTAGTGATTGTATTGAATCACTGAAAGGGTGGAACAAAACTCAAGGACAAGAAACCCTCCATGACCACCTTATGAGTAGTTGAGATTGAGTTAAAGAGGTTAAATTTTTCTTGAATGTTTTAGATTTGAAATATAACTGGTCGGGAATAGCTGAGGATTAACAGAGTTTGCCCGACGACAGTAGAAAAAACTTCTTTAAACCTGTGTGCGCGAAATCTCCCAGGAACGCTTCTCAGGTGCAGGATACAGCTGCTCCGAGGCCAGGAACAGCTCCTTGTAGAAATTAAGGCCCATGACCTCATCCTCCTCACGCCCGTAGCGGAACGTGCACACCACCTGACCCCATACTTTGCGCCCGCGCACGTATTCATCGTCCAGGACGACAACGCCATCTATGGGAGAATGATGAAACTGCAAGATGACCGCGGAAATTTTAGTAGTTTTTTCTTGTTTGGGTAGAAGTCGTTTATTGCTCATTTCCGCGTGAATTTTTTGCAAAAAATCTCGTCGATCGATGCTTTGGTGTTGAGTAAAACAATAACTAACCAACAAACACATTTTTACATTTACGAGTATAATAAAATATAAAAAGGAATATCACTAATGATTGTTTACACCCACATATTAAATACTTCTAAAAACTTTTAGTAAGTTAAAAGTCACTTTCCCTCAGTGATAACTGTTTCGCAATTCATTCAGAGTTGTTAAAATGAGTAAGGAACCTATTGCAGCGCTTTCCATGAAAAGCGCCAAAAAAAAAGGCAGCGCGCTCAAAAGTCTGTTGTTTCCCGAAGACAAATGTAATTTTATTGTTTCTAAAAGCTTATCTTCTGATAGTAATGATGGAATTGGAAGGTAGCAAATTGATTTTTACTGTACCTGACGTATACCCAATTTGCTACACTACGATAGACGATCATCATAATGAAATAAAATGGTGTATGACCAATGTTGTTTCAGCTCCGCGTCCCAAATACGAAAACGCACACCTATTATAGTATTAAAATGGTCACGTTGCATCAAATAACGAAAGTGCACACGATGTTTACGGCGTCGTATTACTGCATGTTTTAGTTGCACCGCAAACACTGTACTCCTATTAATCAGTCAGGTGCGACAGTGGGCGGATGATGGATAGTGCAGCGTTGCAGTATCGGTGCATCGGAACAACTCAACAAACGAAGAAACATGCTATTAAAGTGGGATCGGTTACCGTCGGGGAGTTTAGACAGATCGATTAGGGAAGTTAGTTGAGCTTTGTGTAATTTTAAATTGGTTGGTTAGCGTTAACGCGGAAGTTTCTCAAACTTTCATGGCTCGATGCGCACATAAAGGATTGTTTTACAGTGTTTATGCTATTGCGTTAATAAACGACAGGGCAAAAGGGCACTATTTTAAAATTTAACTAGATAACTCCGACTTAAAAAAGAGAGCCGTTATAGTTTTCAAGCCTTCACTTCTGTAAATCTGTGTATCCGTCTGTCAATCATCAAGATACGAAAAGGTATACCGATTTGAATGCAGGTTTTGCATCTAAAAGACTGCATATACTCGTACTTACGGTGATTCTTAGCTGAATTTCATGAAAATCGGTAAAACCAATCAAAACTTCTCATCTCTAAAACGATGTCTCGCAAGGCTCCTGTAAAATTTTTGTACAGATATGGTGGTGAGTAGACCAAGGCAACTAAATCACATGGGTCTATCTAGCTATAAATTTGTTTTACTAAATAGAGGGAGGAAAAATGGCGCCTAAAGGAATCACAGTATACAAAATTGCCACACAGTAACTTTGGGAACCCTTGCATTAACGCATTCAAAGCGATCATCTTCATCACCATCATGGCATTGATTGCTTTAAACATTATAAAGTTTTGGGAGTATAAACTGATGAGAACTACAAATAGTTTACTTAAGGGGCTTCTAAACGGGCCATATTTTCACTGCAATATGCGGCCGGCAACTATTGGTGTCCCTCTCTTACTCGTGTGTTGGAGAAAGACACCAATAGTTGCCGGCCAAATATTGCAGTGAAAATATGGCCCGTTTAGAAGCCCCTTTACATTAATTTTGTTGCAAGACTAACCTTATCTAAGAAGCAATGTCTCTTAATAAACCTTCTTAGCAGAAACTATCTTTTAGTATTTTTTTTTTATGGCAAGGAGCAGGCACGCGAGCGCTCAGGCCACCTAATGGATATTTGAAATCTCAAGACTACAATTTCAAAACTGCAATCCTAAAACTTCAAATGCGTTGCCCACCCTGAGGACTAACATGAAATGCCTCTATGCTAGTAATTTCACCGGTTGTCTTATCCCTACACCGGAACACAGCAATCCGAACACAACTGCTTGGCGGTGGGTTAATGGATAAGATGGTTGTAGCGATCCGGACGAACCCTACACAAGGTCCTACCACCACTATTAAGCAAAGAATAATTAATTGTATATTAAAGGGCCTCTCCATTCCCTTCCGTTTTGTCAATGGCTCTGTCACTTACTATTTAGTAACTTTGTTGAACAAGGACTTACGACAGTATTCTTCACGTTTCAGAGTAAGCCTCATTAAATGATTGACCTAGATTAGCACATTAAAATTCCGTTAGCTTAAACACTTTTTAATTGAAATATTCCTACCTATCGGCTCCACGAACGAGATATGATCCACGAAGTCCCGCTTCGCCATATACAGCGTGAGTTTCCCATTTGGGGCACATTTCTTGAACACTTTGAAGTTATACACCATTTTGATCAGCGTCTTTGCCGTTCTAAACTCGACTATGCGTAACTAGGGTCATTGTGGTGTTATATAGGGGATTATTTGCGAGGCTTCTGAGCCTTTGTAATCCTATTTTACTCATTAACTGGTCACGTGCGGGACCGCTTCCTACGATTTCTATGATTCACCGCGAAAGGTCACTGGTGTTATTTTAAGGGTAAATGTAGCGAGCTATTATGGTGGATATTATGGCCAGTTGATGACATAACATTGAGTACCACGGGCTGTAATAAAAAAGCCTATGATCGCATATTTATCGCCCTCGTCTTTTGAAATCAAATACTTGCAATCTGAGATATTCTTTATTTTACCGCCCCAGGTACAGGTACCAGTTCGTATGAACTATTTTTTGTTGTAGTGCTAACCCACGTCTTATTTTGAGAAAGTATCTGCTATTAGTCCTCAGGGTTGGCAACGCATTTGAAGTCTTAGGGTTGCAGTCTTACGATTGTAGTCTTGAGAATTCAAATGTGTACGGGTTTCAGATCACACTCACCATCAGATGGCCTAAGTGCTCGTGTGCTTCTCTTTGCCAAAAAAACGTATCTTAGGTAACGGAGGAAAGTTTGACGAAAAGGTCAACCCGAACCAGCCTAATATGACCTGGGCATGCACTTGAAATAGATAGCCATTGAAGTCTGTTCAATCGAATTAACATACTTGATACGAGTAGGTATATGACGTTCTACTTCCAGCTAAAATAAGGAGGGTCGAAAAAATCATCAATATAGGAGAGTCATTATGAAAACTATTGCACTGGCGCATAATTAGGATTATCAATATGCCAAAATTCGGAGATCTTCTCAAGAACGTACTGGTAACTTTCTAGGGAATAATTTCCAAAGATTTTGAATGAAAATTAGGAATATTATTGAATTTAGTCGGTAATTTAGTAATTAAGTCAGTTGCATCTTTCAAACATATTCTTAAGAAATATGTCTTATCAACCCAAATATCCGGTACATAAGCAGTCGTACTGACACACACGTACACACACACGCACCTACTCACACCCAAACAGACACACACTCGCATATGTACGTTCACTCACACGTATGGGTAGTTGTATGCAATTTTATGTAGTGTTTTGGTTTTGGTTAATTTTAAATAGTGTAAGTTATTACGGTGCGCCATTCACCTCTCCAGGTTTCACTGAAAACCAGCGTCAATATGCCGTGCCAAAATGCAATTAAAGTAATAATCTAGGATAAGTTGATTTAGTTAAGCAAATTGTATTATTTTTATCTTAAGTGCTTTAAGTGCCAAATAAATTTTATTTCATTTCATTTCATTTCAATTTCGAGTAAATTGAAATGAAATTTTGAACGAAAATTAGGAATATTCTTGAAGAAAATTGAGAACTTTCATCAAATCATGATAATAGTGGTGTCGATGAAAAAATAATTGATAAAATCGACTTTGCATCAAAAAATAATATAACTGGAAAAGACACGCATATTTATAGTCGGAATGAAATCGAAACGCGACACCATAAAGTATCGGCCACGCATAAACGCGGGCAGTAGGTTTTACTGTAAATTGAAAAAGTCGGCGGAGGCGCGACCCGTAACGCGATGATAACCAACCGGGAGCTTGCTACAACGATACCTTGTGAAAGTGGTCATAAAACACGTAGACGGCACAAAAAAAGGCTGATTCTGTAATAGACTGTTAGAAAAAGTTAGCGATTTTCGAAAAATTCACAAAATGTACTGAGGGCCCTGCCAAGACGCCTTGCGCTAACTAGCGTTTCTATTCGACTCGTTTTTAAACCAATCGCAGCTCTGGTAGATGACGTGATACGAAAAGTCACATGATCTATCAGTGACGCAATTGGATTAAAAACGAACCGAATAGAAACGTTAGTTAGCGCAATGCATCTTGGCAGGGCCCTCAGGATTGACGTAAGCTGATGACAGATCGCGTCGACCGCTTATGTCAACTCCTTATATTTCGAGTCGACAGAAAACAGAAACGTTAGCAGCGTTTACTTGGCTAGGCCCACAGAGGTGTTGTTCCTAAAAAATAAACAAAAATACATACAGCGGAACATAGAACCTCCTCCTTTTTTGAAGTCAGTTGAAAATGGCTTAATGTCGAACGTACCTACAGTCGAGTTTTTAAATATGTGTACACTTTTATACCTTGTCTATTTAATGTCATGTTAAAACTGCCATACATAAATTGTCACAGCGTTTAAAATGTACACGTATTTATGAACTCGACTGTACAATATAGGAGAGGCCAGCAATGGACTTGTACAAGGATAACGATGACAATGAGTTATAATATAAGTTAAATCACTATTAGTGTATTAATGTATTGTGTAGTTTGTTTTGCGGTTAAACATGACCCGTTTCAAAATATGTAAGGAACAGATAAAGATCCTCATTGAATTTAAAATTAGGTCAAATAGAACTCTAGTCTTGTAAAGATGTAGTGAAATATCCTTTCACATCATATTTTCTCGGAAATGTTCGTATTTGTCATGCTAGTTCAGTCTGACTCAGTACCCATCAAGACAACGTGGGGGAACGTCGCATCGCGAGAGTAATAATCGATATAGAGATATAGTTAATTAAGATTAAGTTTGTTTTCAGTTCTTTTTAATAGTCATGCCGAAATCATTAAGACCTGGGAAACGTTTAGATCTACAAGCCTGTGAAATTATTTTCAACAATTATTTATATTTATTCTTGTTTACCTACACCTATTCTCTATATAATTTGATGGCGGTGGTTTAACCATCTCAGTATGATATACTTCAAACTCGTGGTTTGACATTTGACACTGATAACTAAAGTATTTACTCTATTTATTTAATACAAACATGTCACTTAATAATTCAATAATTCATACAATCGCCCGCGATTCGGGAGATCGTATTAAAGAGAAATTACAACCAAGGCGAATACGAGAAGTTCTAGTGCCAGTGAAAATATATCAAATGCAAGCCGACTCACCCAATTTCAGCCTGGTTTGCTTCCGAGCCGGTACCGGTCTAGTGTCACTGGTTTCTGGTTTATTGGTATGCTGGAGATCCTTGTACACTAAGTTTGGAGAGGTATCGAAGCTATTGGCAGCGTTCCTTCCAATTTAACACACGACACACAGGGCTTACGCGTCTAGGCGCGAGCAGCCATACAAATCGATCTACCTTCAACTGGCTTTTCAAAAAGTCAACTGTTACGAAATCTACCCTACATGAACTGTCACTAACAGATGCGTTCCGAATTTACAGTACTACGAGTGTAATCAAAATAATACCTAACACTAGATTAAAAATAATTGGTGTACGGATCAAACAGACACGTTGGCATCATTCAGAAGTAGACGTGAGTTCCGAGTTTTCACGATGTGAAAGGATTATTCACTAGATCTGTAACCTCTTTATTAAGCAAAATAATTGTAATGGCTCCCGGTCTATATGCAATAACCACCGATTTCAAATAAATAAAGCCATCCGCCGCCTCGCCGTAAACCCGTCCGGTTTCTTATCATCCCCCCGCACGATTGTAACCGGAACGTTTTCCGGATTTTACAACGGTGTCTGGTGTCAATTATTTTAATGACCGGAACAGAGAACTTCTATTATGTAACGAGTTTGTAAAGATATTGATATTTTACGAACTTTGTCTCTTTTTACGAGGTTTTGCTTTGTTTACTATAGCTGTCGTTGCGATTGAAAATTTATAATGTATTTTTCAGCTCTTGCTGGCATCTGATTGAACCTTAACGTTATAGTACATTGTGTATTAAGGGTGGTAAAGACATAATTACAAACGAGAGACTGTTAGAAGCCCGAAGCCGAAGGCTGAGGACTTTAATGACTCGAGCTTTGTATTTCCTTTACCACCCGTGTAACATACAATGTTTTTCATCACAATTGCGAGGAAATTTAATAAAATCAGACAAAAGATCATATTTTTAACTTACGATTGTCACTAATAAATTTAAGCCGCGTTGGCGATGTCCGGCGGGGTCGCATTATCCATTTCTTCTGATGACGACATGTTTTTTTATTGATATAATAAATTTTAATATGTGCACAAAGACACCCCCTTTTAATTCTTATTTCGGAATCACACAGTTTATAATCAGTATTTATAAATTAGCAGCAGACTACGTCATCATTGTCTATGACTTATCACAGATAATGTCAAACGTGTTCACGAGTCCGATTCTAGTGACAGTCGAGATCAATAGTTTATATATGCGAGATTTTTAGAAAGTTGTATGCAACTGACATTCCCTCTCGAATGAAACTTCATAATTATCGAATGGCACAAGAATTGGGGTCCTGGCGTATTATGATAGTTTGAGTCCACGTATTATATTTAAAAAAAGCTATTACGCACGATAGGGCGTAATGGTAAAAAAAAAGGACCGCGGGTATTAGACCACTATTTAGAGTATTTAGGAGCAAGTGTGATGAAAAAATACATATACTCGTATGGAAGCCCGATGATAGATAATGCAATATTTAGGTATCTAAGAGCTAATCTGATGATGGAGTTGGAGGTGCAACAAAATTCCCGCTGTAGTTAGGTACTTAACGTAGACCCGTAGACGTAAGAGTTTAGGACTTTAGAATCATCATGATCAGTTGGTTTCGAAAACGAGTTGAAGACTGTGAAATGAGTATGCTGCCGTCCTTAGAAAAAAGGGCGTATGTCTCATAGAACCGCGTATGTATAAGTGACCTTATTTCTTAAGATGGAGGGATTAATTTACTTTGACGATCAAATTGCGCATGCGTCCTTTTTATTTAGGAGGGCAGTATGACTGTAAATTGAGATTATTAAGATTAATAATTATTTACAAATTGAATTGTGTATATCTCATACTAAACTTAGGATGATATTATTTATAAAATATGCAAATGTCACAGCATGGGTTCTCTGCCTTTTGGCAGCAATATGATTGGCCGAATGTATCGTTCAGCCGTTTCATTTGCCAACCCGCTTTTATTTCTGTAACTTTAAATATTTCAGGATTTTTACAAAAGCTAACCTACTTAACCTAAGCGATTCTAAACGATGGTACTGAAATAATTCCTGAAATATTTACAGTTACAGAAAAAAAGCAAGTTGGCAAAGAAACGGTTGGGAAACTATACATTCGGCCAAACATATTTCGGCCAAAAGGCAGGATACCCACATTATGATTCACATTTTTATATAACTGCTTAAGATGGATTAGGTAGGTATGTTAGGTTTTTACAACACGAGAAAAGGAAAAACATATTTATAATAACCATATCCCATACCTATTCCCATATTAGATCTTGCTTGCAAATTACTTGCATCAAACAGCGCAGCGGTGGCAGCGGTGCGTGTCTCGTGACGTCACATGCGCAGGCGGCGGTCCGTCTTTGCGTCGTCGGTCATTCACCTAGGCACCTCTCGTTCTATCTCCACTAAATGAGAAGGACGGATATATACGAACTTTCTAAGACAGCCGCTTGAGCGCTATTCAGTCATAACGGTAGCAAAACTGTTAATGAACTTGGATGTTAATTCATTGGCGTACTGATAAAATAATGTAACATAGGAGCGTTAATTTTAGTCCTCAGGGTTGGCAACTCATTTGGAGTCTTGAGATTGAAATCTTAATAATGCAAATGTCTAAGGATCTCATACCATAAGGTAGCTTGTGTGCTCGTTTACCTTCTCCGTGACAAAAAATAACAATGTTAATATATCAGAAGCATGTAGGTACCTACCTCGTAAGACCCATTACCTATTTTGGTAACATTATAAATGCAGCTTTGTCGAATTAACTATAGGGTGCTTTTTATGTTTGGTGTAATCCTCCAGCAAGAGCCTAGGGATTTAGGAAGATAAAAAATATACATTCAACCAATGTGGTGCATAGGCCACTATGGAACTAAGTATGTCAAAGTGACGTTACAATTCAATGCTTAAGATGGCACTATGATTTCAATCATAACGTCATATTCTGACATAGGCAAATCAATAGTGGCCTATAATTAAAATTGATTGACTGTACTGTACCTACCTACGTCGGCATTACGTAAGGTAACGTAAATTAAGAACATCGGGTCCATTCACAGAAAAAACCTAACCTAGCTGAAATTTAGCAATGATATTTTTTTCGAAACTTGTCGTATAATTAAGGCCCAAAAGCATTCTATTGTTTTAATTATAACAGGTTCTATTTAAGTTAAACAATTAAAATGCATAACCATACAATTCTACAGCTTTGAATCACAGCGGGGCCCGGTATCCCGCATGACGTCATCGGCGCGCGCATCACAACAAGACAACAGTCGCCGGCGCGCCGCCTCCGCGATACCTGCGCCTGAGTTTAAAATCACACCATTATTGAATAACTAAACCGCTTTTCTTATGGTTTACGTGCGTGTTTTTTTTTAAAATCATGGTTGACAGTTCCAAATGAGACATAATGTGTAAGCTCCGTGCGTTAATTTAATTCTAATTGATTAAGTTTGGTTTCTCCAAAGTATTTAGGTACCTTGTTTAACTGTACCGTAATAGAAAACTGTTTTATTATAAGTATAGTTCCATTGTTTGATTCCTAATGTTTGTTTAATTGAGTGTTCGTCGCGAGTGAGTGTGAGTGAGAGAGATTGTTATTATTGTGTCTTGTGTCTGAGGAATGCACTGTTATTAGTACAGGTAAGCAAACACCAACGTGAATACTTGCAGTGTGTTAGACTGAGAGACAGGTATTTCATTTAGTTCACCGCCATTAATTTTTCGCTATTCTTTTGAACGGTGAATTATGTACAGTCGACGTCAAAGATATGTTTACACTTTAGTGTCACTTTATCCGCTTTGACAATTTCATATGGCAGTTAAAACATGACGTTAAATAGACAAGATACTACCTAAAGTGTAAACATATTTATGACGTCGACTGTACTATCAGCCCAATGGAACCCTGACCGACCATAGAACTGTGTCGCAGTGACATTATAAAACCATTTGTTTGACACTTCCTACGACTTGAATCATAACGTCACGCTGACACAGTTCTATGCTGCCCTCTTAATCAGCAATCTCAATAAGCAGTATCTTATATTCAATCACCAAAGCAGATTCAATTCTATGTTGTTAATAATAAGGTTGATATTACTACAGGAGGTTTATGTAAGTTACTGCGTATTGGCTTAGGACGGCAGTATGGTGGTCAGGGTTCCAGTCATACTTAAAATATCTAGGTACCTATCTATTAAATAGATACAAAACTCTGATGGCGACTCCCTACTTCCACAGCTGGGGTGTTATTCTCTCAAAAAACGGGGTCGGTCGGACGGACGAGCGAATCGAAGCGGCGAGTTTAAGTAGTCCCGTCCGAGCGAACAAAACACATTTTAGCGCGTGCATTGTCAATTAGGCATCCTTGATTTGATTTTGATTTTGATTTTATACGTTCGAGAAGTCATGCTGCCAAATTGAATACACGCGCTAAACTGTGTTTTGTTCACTCTGACGGGACTACTTAAACTCGCCGCTTGGACAATCACTCGTTCGTCCGTCCGTCCGTCGTTGTTGAGAGAATCACACCCCTGCTATCTCTTAAATAGCCCAACCGATTTTAATGGAGTTTGTCTAAGATTATAGGTATCTACTTACAAGGAAATTGATTCCTAGACCACTTTGCTGCCGTCCAGCGGCAAAACGCTGCAAGTCAAAAACCCTAGTTTAGTAGTTTGCGTCGCGAAGTTGCGGTCGTTTAATTTTTGCTGCATTGAGTTTCATACAAAAGTTCTGTTTGGTTCACACGGCGATGCAAAATGAGTTGGACTTTTATACGCAGCAAAAATTGTATTGTCATTGTAACTGCATGCATAGGTCAATGCCAAATTTCAGGTCAATCTGACAATAAGTACGAGTAGGTTAAAATGTACTTAAAATGTACCGAGATTTTGATAACTATTGTTAGGCTCCAACGACACGGGCGGTTCTGCCGCCGCGGGAATCCGCTTCTGAACCGCACTGGACAAAAAAAACATGCATATTCCCTAATTTCAGTTTTACAGCTTCAATAAAAGCTGATTCATGTAACAAATAGGTGAGAAATAGTACATTTCGATGCTAGTGCGGAAAGTATGTCATTACTTCACGAGTACCGAGATATCTTGAGAGAAGACTCGGGACGAGTGAAGAATGACATTTCCGCACGTGTTTCGAACGACGTTTTTTAATACATTTGCGAAAAAATGTGTATCTGTCCTCTTCCCCCCGGACCTCTGAAGTGAGATAACGACGTGTGAACACACTCTGTCCGAAATAACTTAAATTTTAATACCATACGAGGGGCGGCTGAAAAGTAATCTACCTAACAATGAAACAAAAGACTGTCGTGGCTAATTTTTTTTTATTTTTCTATATAGTCCCCTGCTAGTAAAATGCACTTATTAAATTTTTCAAATATTGAATTTAAACCATTAAAAAAAAAATCTTTCGGTTTGTCGTCAAAAAAGTCAGTAACCGCAGCCTTCATTTCGTCATCGGTCATAAACCTTCGTCCCCTGAGGTCTTTCTTGAGAAGTCTAAACAGAAAATAGTCACAGGGGGCTAAATCTGGACTATAAGGGGGGTGGTCAATGGTTTCGAAGCCATTGTCTTTAATTGCTAGCTTCGTTGTGCGGGCGGTATGCACTGGTGCGTTATCGTGCAAAATCAGAATACCTTTGTTTAGTTTACCTCGCCGTTTTTCTTTTATTGTCTCTCTTAGTTGGTATAGTAAGTTTGAGTAATAATCAGCATTCATTGTAGTTTTCTTCGGTAAATAATCTATGAGCAAAATCCCTTCTGTGTCCCAAAAGATTGTAGCCATAAGTTTACCTGCCGATGGACAGACCTTGAATTTCCGAGGCGGCTTCTCATCCTTAAATTTCCACTGTAACGACTCTTGCTTACTTTCCGGGTCCCATTGTCGAATCCAAGTCTCATCACATGTTACAATTCTAGAAATTATTTCTTCCTCTTTCCCTCGACTCATCTCCAAAAACTCTT
This sequence comes from Acleris literana, assembly GCA_946894065.1. Lineage (NCBI taxonomy): Eukaryota > Metazoa > Arthropoda > Insecta > Lepidoptera > Tortricidae > Acleris > Acleris literana. The sequence goes on along the minus strand of OX335671.1, from coordinate 24,324,954 downwards.
CGCAACATTTGACACGCCTCTCCATGTCAAATGCAGTCAACATTCTGGGGACCCAACGTGCACTAACCTTGGACATGTTCAAATGCTCATGAATTATTTCATTGACTCGCTCTTTACTGACGCCCACATCTCTAGCTATCTCCCACTGCTTCACTCGTCGGTCCTCTAATATAATTTTTTTCACCCTGGCTACATTTTCATCGGTGACGGCCGAAACTGGTCTTCCGCTACGAGGATCATCTTCCAGACTCTCACGACCTAACTTAAACTGCTTTGACCAAAACTTTATGACAAATTCGGAAGAACACAAACTGCCAAACACACGTAACATACGCTGTCTGATCTCCGAAGGCGTATTCCCTTCTTTAGTCAAAAACTTAATCACCGCACGCTGCTCGATTTTATCCATTTTCAGTTTTTCTACCGACATGTTTGAAACAATTGTAGGAGACAAATAAACGTGATGCAATAAACAAATGAATGTAATACATTTTGAAAATAGAATAACAAACGAATATAAATCCATACCAGCCAGCATTATTTTTGTATATATTTCTGACCAAGGAGATTACTTATCAGCCGCCCCTCGTAAAAATACCAGAAGTGCATAAACATTAGAAGTACCTACCTAAGTCATCCGCGCTGTGTCGGGAGCGCCCGCCCGCCCGCCGCACCCTCTGCGCCGCCCCGTGACGTCATCGCCTGCGATCTAAGTTGCGCTAATTACCTCTGGACTCTTGGTACTTTATGAAAACATGCAAACTCTGGTTGGATGCACGGCTTAGTACATTTAAAAAAAATTATAAAGTAAAACGCACTAGTCCGAAATAGGAAAAGTAAAAAGCACTAGTGCGAAAAAACCCAACTTTGCGCACGATATACAGCTACGAAAAGTACCGCTTTTTGAGCAACTGTATTTAAAAACCATTTTTTGAATAGCTATAAAAGTAACCAAGATATACGCTAACAAAGATTTGTTCGTATCTCTTTCTAGCAAAACAGAATTTTACGCGGAGTAAATATGGCCGTACTGCACGATGACGTCACCGGTGCACGTCGGATCTCTCTATCTAATTAGCATTTTAAAATGCTTGTATCATCCGTATTACTTGACCGATTTTAATTATAATTTCACTTTTGGTGATCTCTTTCACGGTATTTTCATATGCATATTCCATATGCTGCATACTGCGCGGTTTTTTTAATGTATTGTCGAGGGGTCAGCGGCGGGAGAACCGCCCGTGTAGTTGGAGCCTTATAGTTTGTTAGATTGCTAGTTACAAGTTAAGATAATATAAGTGGATTTATGCCTAATGTATTGCGGAAGTCTACCTCACCACGGTATCACGATAAACTGTGTACTCGTATAATTTCCATGCCCTCGGCGTATTGAATATTAATCAGGGCCCGGGACCGAAGCCGGGACTGTGCGCTCGGCAGACCAACGCTGCTGAATATGGAAACATGAGTTCATTGGCTTTTGGTGATGGTATTCTTTACTATGGAGAGTAAATACTAGCTTTTGTACAGTCAAGGACTTTAATTGTTATGCCACTATGGAACGCTGTCGCATAACGTTAATCATTCATTTAAGCGTAATTTCTGTCATGTGGTTTGACGCTGTCATTATGACAGGGTTCCATAGTGGCATAACAATTAAAGTCCTTGACTCTATGTAGGTATGTATGTAAACTCTTTATTGCACATAAACAATAACAATATATGTTTGCATCAATATAGATATTGTACATAGGCGAACTTATCCCACATGGGATCTCTTCCAGTTAACCCTGGATTAGAATAAGCAAGGACAATGCAGAAGGATAGACAAATTAACAAAATTACAGGAAATAACAAATAGTACATACAACAGAGAAAGAGGAAGAAAATGAAATATCTTCTTCAATAAAATAAATAAATAGATAATAGAATATACTATGTATACTACCATATACCTACGTAAACAGCAGCTAAAACCTACAACAGAGGTATGAATCAACACTCAGACTGATCTTGTTGATTAAGCCACAAAATAACCTTTTTTGTAAATTGCTATTGCTTGTTAAATAGACCAATAACATACTAATCAAAATCATGAAGCCTATAGAATATGCAAACGTTAGGTTTTGTGCATAAGTATTATTAGTTACGACTTACTTACCTATCCAATAGTTAAGATGGGAAAAAATAGTCAACCTAACTTTTGCATATTCTATAGGCTTCATACTTTTTTTTTATCATATAGGGACTGGAGTGAAATTTTTCAGTCAACCTATTCGCTATATATTACTTAGCATATTAAAGGGGTTTGGGTAAAAGTGTTGTCATTTGTAAAATTCATACATTTTCAAGGTGAGCAGCCATTCGTAAAAGTCGCAAATTATGATAGAATTATTAAAAATAAATATATTTTATTATGTAATGTAATACTCTAAAGTGCATCGGAGCTGAGATATTTAAATATTCATACTTGGGCGTACTTTTGTAATAAAAACTGAACACTTAAATCTTTAAAATCTCCGCTCCGATATTATTTAACGCCATAAATTATATATATCTATATGTATTTAGAGGTCCTCTAAATAACTATGAAAGAATCATCCGTGGCCGCTGAAAAAAAAAGACAATATTCTTCAAACAAATTTACCCAATGCCCTTTGATATAAAATACTTTTCATCCAATAAACAGCCCGGCGAAGGTCGTCTCCTATTCGGATCCCCTACTATAATTAATAAATGGTATTTTGCAGGACATAGAAGTTGCAGCATGCAGTCTGCCGACTCCCCGCCTTCAGGTAAACATAAAAATATAATTTATATCTTTTTTGGAAAGGAGAGACAAACGAATACACATGCCTTTTGATGGTAAATGGGATCTCAGACCCATAGATTTTTTTTTTAATTATTTTTTTATTCATAGATAGTTAAAATACATTTCAAATTTACAAAATTTCGCCAAACTGCGGGACAGTTTGTTGGCGAAGCATGTGCACTCTTATATTAAAAGTTGGTACAGTGTAGTTAATACTAAATCTAAAACGGTACTTTCGAGTAGAACATGTCAAAACTAATAAATATAATATTACGCATCAGCAACCTTAACTATTTTCTGAGTGGTAGGTGTTTATTAACCAGGATCTCAATTTACGTTTAAAAACATTCTTGCTTTGCATTCGTCCTCTGAGAAAAGACTGTTGAAAATCCGTGGTATCATAATTATAGGTTCTCGTTCTCTGTCCATAATAATAACAAGCTCTGGGTCTGCATTGTCATGGCTAATTTACGCGTTATAATATCACGCAGATCCGAAATATCTTCTTAATTGTTGCAGGGGATAGAAAGTACGCGATTTTTGGACGAGTCATAATATAGACGGCCGAAACGTTGTTGTACACTAGTGTACGAGTCCATGAATTGCACTTTCTACCGACATAGTGCTATTCACAACTACTGAGAGGAAATAAAATAAAAATTCATATTAATAACTCAAATTTTAATTCATGTTAACGTGACATCACCGCCAATTTTACCATGGATAACTTTTTTTTTAATCTGGACCCCTATTCTCGTGGCACTCAAAATTAATAAACTAACATGCGAGATGAAGATGTCAACTCCATATAAAATTGTATTTGTTTCGCCATATCGCCCATGTAATTTCATCTCTAGTGGTTTGAGATTAGGGGCCAAGTTTGAATTACATTTTTAAAAAAAGCAGTGACAAAGTTTTTGGTCTGTGTATCTTTTAGCAAAAATACACCTAATATTTTACGACACAAAAAGGTATGTACTGATTCGTCGATTTCAATTTTTCATTTTAAGGAGCTATGACACAAAAATTTATTGATTGATTTTCATTGGTTCTTAAAGTTGGACAACAATGTGCTCGACCAATCAGTAAACACGCCGACAAAAAAAATCTTGGTCTGTCCTTATAATATATTATAAGTGACGTTTTGTGACCCCAAACAAGACCATCTATACCCATATTTCCGAGCAGTGTTATGAAAAAGCATGTTGTGCTGAGCTAGGATCTGCATCCTGACACTGACATGACTGTGTCAGGTGACACTTAAGTACCTATACATGGCATAGCTTATACATGGTGGAAAGTTGACATGGGGCATTAAGGTTAGCTACCAGATCCCTTGCTGCCACCCGAAAATGATCTTAGGAGACCTTTCCCAACTTTTTGAGTGATGACAATCGACATTCACAGATTTTTGATAAAACGTACAGTCAGCAAGAAAATCGTCAGAATTCAGTAAAAAAAAATTTAATGCCAGTCGATCCCATTCCCATAAAGGATTAAAACACTCTTTGAGACCAACTGAGGTTAGAGTACTAGAACACCCATAAATCAAAGAAAATGTTTTCCATATCTTATTTACTTTGCAATCTTGTTAAACTATCATTGTCAGGATGTTGAAATTGGGGGTTGGTAAGATGAAAACGCTACTAACGTTCTTCTATTCTATCGCTCAAAATGTATGGGATGACTGACCACGTGGTGTACCGTAACATAATGTCATCTATCCCATACATTTTGAGCGATAGATTAGATAAACCTTTGCATTTACATCTGCAGCCATCACCATCACGGGCCCTTTTTACACGTCAAAAATCTAACAGTGCTGTAAGATTCTCAACAGTCAGTAATCATAACAATCAGTAAATTTCTTTATACTCGTAAAAGCAATTTTCATGTTTAATCATGGGTACCTATCATTTTAAATAATAGTAATTAGTATAGTGCAAGAGATATTAAAAAAATCTGGTTCAACGTACAAACCTAATGTTTGTAGTGTTTTGGTTTTTATTGTTTACAACATAAATACGAGCACAAAGGGGTACTTCTATGCGTTTTGTCTTTAAATCTCCATTTCACTTTTTTTAAGTGACGTTCCGTTTCTTGCTTATCAATTGTAGAATACCAGTAATCTCGTAAACGCTGCCTTCTGTGGTGGTATTAATGCCACAGACCGCGAAATTGCCTTTTGGATGTAATCAGGCACTTAGGGTGCATTTCCACCAGAGATGCGCATTAATGTGTTTTCATACATTTGGTCGCAGGTGTCGCGAGGTGTCAAATGTATGAAAACACATTAATGCGCATCTCTGGTGGAAACGCACCCTAAAAGTGCTTTTCCACCGGCGGGCGAGGCGAAGCGAGACGAGGTGGCGCAAGAATTTTAATTTGTATTAAAGCCATTCCCACCGAAGGGGGATTTTAAATTCTTCAATACAAATTTCAATTCTCGTCTCGTTTCATCTCGGCTCGCCTCGTCTCGCCTCACCTTGGATATTCGCGTTTTCCAGCTAACCGTTTAGATATTGTTTTTCTAATGCCTGTGCATTTTACTCGTAGGTAATCGCTAATTTACATAATTTTAAAATAAAAAAGTTGGTAATTAGGAAAAACTCTCGCAACTAAGCTCTAAATCCCAAAATAGTCTACGTGATGACCACGTCTGCAATGTTTAAAAATTAGGTATATATTTCAATGGTCGCACTAAATTAACCTACCTCAAAAACCGCTTCAGCCCTACTAACGCTTCAGTGTATTTGAACCTTAAGCTATTGTTACTTAAAGACTTAAATGAAAACAGTCTCAGCTCTACTTACTCTTAAAACTCATTTGGGTTTGTATCTTTAAACCCGTTTTTTTCGAGGTAACTCCTATTATATATAAAATTATACAATAATAATAGGAGTATGATAGGAGTTACCTTTGTTTCGGCGAAATATGGTTGCCAAATGTATCGTTCCCCAACGTGCAACGGTTTCATTTGCCAACCCACTTTGTTCTACACGATGGAACTGAAATATATCCTGAAAAATTTATATAACATTGGGTTGGCAAATGAACCAGTTGGGAAATGATACATAAGTCAAACATATTTTTGCCAAACGGCAGGATCCCTATAATAGATACTCTGGTTTAACATTGTAAATTGGCTAACGTCATCTAGTACTGCTACCACAACATGCTGCCACAAAATAGATAGGTACCTATCTGTTTTGTGATGCTGCCTTCCGTGGTGTTATTAAAACTACAGATCGCGCAATTGCTTTTCAAATATTATCAGGCACTTATTCTGGCTCTATCTGATATTCTACCAATGACCTTTTAATACTACCTATTTAAATTTACATTGACAACGCGCTTAAAGATTAGAATTTACGTAGCTATTAATCCGGGGTTTATAAACGATATGGGTAATTATTTGTGTAATGTTCCCGACTCTTAAACGTTCTTTAAGTATTTAAGTACCCATATAAGTATGTTTATCAGTGCCTGGTACACATAGTTCAAACCTAAAGCTTATTTTGAGACTAGGTCAATTTGTTTGAGATTGTCCTCTGATATTTATTATTATTTTAGGTACATTGCGCGACAAGTAATGTAGAGACACGACTTGGTAATTTAGAAGCGTGATTTTATGTTTCACGTGTTTTAAGTATATACACAGTATAAGTATAACAACATTGAAAAAAAGCCTACTACACACAATAGAGCAAAAACGCTTGTTGTAACTGATCACGAAAATTATCATCAAGTGTTTGAAAAAGAGTAAAGACAAAACAATCACGTTTATCTACTGATTGAACATTACTACAAATAATTAACTAACCAAATTAACAAATAATTAATTAATGACTAACTAAATTATTTACAATATGATATACATTTCAATTAACTGTCAAGACAGTTAAATATGGCCACAAGTTTTTAACTAATTTTGGACCACTAACCATTAATGTTTCGATCGTTAGGGTCATATAGTATCGGTGCAAGGCTGTGAATGTTCATGTTCTTTCGATACACATAATTACTGCTTTTTGTTTTAGTGAATATCGAATATGATTGTCAACCATCTTTTTAAGAAAAATATTTAACCATAGTATAAGACATGAGAGAGCTGCCACTGCGCCTGTATCTGGATGAAAATCTTTAATTTCCCGCTTGTTATATGCGCAGTGACCGACTTATCATGCCATATCCCAATAAGCATAAACACCCGTATACATTTCCGATGCAACGTAAAATGCACTGTCAGAGGGCAAAAAAGATCCACCTTCCTTCGAAATTGTATTGTAAATGAGACCTTATATTTAACGAAATAAGACTTATAATTAATCGGCCGTTATATTGCAGTTATCTCCTTATTACATAAACAGATCGTGTTCCGTTGTGCAATCTGTGCCAAGAATTTAAAAGTGCTTTAAATACGACCCATTTTGTACGGAGTAATACGAGTTGAGCTCTAAATGCTTACAGCACGCCTCTCACGGAAAAACAGGATTTCCAATTACAAATTCTGATAGGTTCCTCTTGCTTCATCTGAAATTAGTTTTGGAGAATTTATAGTTGTTCAGTTTCGGGCTAGGTGGCCTGGATTTTTAGGCAAAACCAACTTTAAAATCTATGACCTTCAAAACCTTTTTAAATCTGTATTTTCCTATTTTTAAGACGTTTTTTGTTTTAAGAGAAGAGCTTCATGAGATTCAATATTAAGATTAAGATTTTCATAAAGTCGTTTTTGATAGATACCTAGAAGGCACTAATGTTAAAAAATTCTCAAAAAATATTTTATGGACCGGTGTTGAATCATTTCGGCCCGTTTATTTTCAAATAGGTACCTACCCTAAGTAATAAATAAAAGAGTCTATCAACTAGCCGTCCTTTTAAGGAAGTTTTAAATTGTTTAAGTTAGTTAGGTCATGTTTAACACCCATCGGCTACGGAACTCTAAAAAAGAATTAAAAAGATGCAAAAAGCCAACGGCACGAAGTGTTCCCAGGCGGTCACCCATCCAAGTACTGACTTCGCCCGACGTTGCTTAACTTCGGTGATCGGACGAGAACCGGTGTTTTCAACGTGGTATGGTCGTTGGCGACAGCCATAGCAAATAAAACGATTTAGTCAATAGTTAAATCGTGACGTCATTTACATGTATGTACCTATAAATACACTTATTAATTATTATTATACAGATACTACGGTGATAGGTTGATCCAAAAAATGTTGGCAAGAATGATAGTTTGTACTTGGGTGTTATTAATAGGGTAATGCAGGCTGATTTCAATTAAGATTAGGTGAACACAACACATCATAATATAGCAAAACATAATGTTCGTACTTGTGTGAGCTCTTCAATAAATTCTAGACTTCTTGATTTTGTATATTTTTAATTAGTTTCCGAAATTAATAGATTACAAATTTGGGTAGGTATATAGCTTTAAATTAGTATTTTAAATGGAAAATGGGTCCTAGCTCGTTGCTCTGTATATCAGAATGAATGTCATTGCCGCTGCCCCCCCCCCGCCCGCGCATCCTCCTCCTCTCATCTTGCGTTTTTTTAGCGGGCAGGCGTTAACATCTTCCCCCCCTCGAAGACTGAGGGGCTTCGAGTTGTGTCTTCTTCCTTAGGCAGCGGACAAAGGTTGACGATCGCCCGTCGTAGAATGCCTCGTGCTGTTCTGACGTCTGCCACTCGTGCGATGCCATCGGGTCCTGGATGCAGACGATGAATGCGACCCATGCGCCACTTGAGGGGAGGTAAATTCGGCTCCTTCAGAACGACCATGTCGCCCTCTGACAGGCGTCCCTTTTCTACACGCCACTTCGACCTTTGCTGCAACTCATTTAAGAACTCATTTCGCCATCGCTCCCAGAAATGTTGACGCATTTGCTCTATCTGTGCGTATCTGTCAAGCCTGTTCGGATTCACGTCGAGCAATGCTGGCGATGGTAAGGAAGTGAACGGTCGTCCGATCAAGAAGTGCGCTGGACACAAAGGATAAAGGTCAGTAGGATCGGATGATAGAGGAGTTAGTGGCCTTGAGTTTAATATTGCCTCAATTTGTGCAAATAAAGTCGATAACTCTTCTAACGTTAAGTTGGTATTTCCTAAAATTCGATTGAGATGGTGCTTGGCAGACTTTACCCCTGCCTCCCAAAGCCCACCAAAGTGGGGGGAATAAGCAGGCGAGAACTTAAATTCGATACCTTCACCGGCGGCATACGACGAGATTGATTCATTGCATGTCTCTAAAAATCTGACAAGATCGTTGTTTGCGCCCACAAAATTCCTACCATTGTCACAGTGAATTACGCTTGGTTTTCCCCTGCGAGAGATAAAACTTTTCAAACACATCAAAAAAACCCTCCGCACTGAGATCAGATGCAACCTCTAGGTGTAATGCCTTTGTCGAAAAACACACGAATAAACATAAATAACTTTTTATAATTTTGCAACCACGGCCCTTACGGTGTTTTGTTGCAAATGGCCCTGCGAAATCGACACCGGAGATATGAAATGGTAAAGTGGGAGATACACGCGATGACGGCAAATTGCCCATTATTGGACTTATAGTTTTAGCTTTTAATATTTTACATATTCTACAGTTATCGACAGTTGATCTTGCTAGTCTTCGGCCAGCGACTGGCCAGAAGGTTTGCCTTAAACTAGTCAACAGCAGTTGAGCGCCTGCATGTAAAAGTTTTATGTGTTCGCGGGCGAACAATAGTTTCGTAAATCGATGTTTTGAATCCAATATGATTGGATGTTTCCTGCTGTAACTTTCCGCAGAGTTTTGAATACGTCCACCAACCTTAAGAATACCTTTATCGAGGAAAGGTAAAAGTGAAAGTAATCGAGATTTTGAAGGTAAGCTATCTTTGTTCTTTAGTTGGTTGACTTCATATTCAAAACACTCCTGTTGATGTTGTTTAATTAGGTAATGCAATGACTGATTAAGTTCCTCGGTAGTCAAATGACCGTCTCTTTTATTTTTTTTATTTTTAAGATTATATGTATATCTAAAGACATAAGCAAAGCTTCGATGCAACATTGTGAATCTTGAGTAGTTTCAAAATTAACAATTTTAGTAGGGCTTGTGAATGTATTTGTAGTGCATGTCGTAGTATTCGATTTAGAAGTTGATGTAGAATTAGTTTTAAGTTTAGATTTAGTACTATAAGTTTTTATTTCAGGTAACTCCTTAGCAGGTTTGATAATTTCCGGCCAACTAGACGGCTCATTTTGTAAAAAGGAGGGGCCGTGCCGAATTAGGTACTTGGTTCGGACTTAAACCACGAGATGATAGGTCAGCCGGATTTTGAACACCGGGTACATGTCTCCAGGATCCCGCAGATGTTAGTTCCTGTATCTCGGTTACGCGGTTCGAAACAAACGTCTGAAGGTTATTGGATTGAGTATTTATCCAACCAAGTACAACAGAAGAGTCCGTCCAATAGTAAATTCGCGTTATATTGAGTCTAAGCGCCTTGAGTACCTTGGCGCTTAAACGTGCTGCTAGTAACGCTCCGCATAATTCTAAGCGTGGTATAGTTTGAGCTCGCACCGGAGCCACCTTCGTTTTAGCACACAGTAAGCTAATTACGATCCTAACTGAGCTACTAGCTGATCGCATATACACGCAAGCCGAGTATGCGACCTGAGAAGCATCGCAGAATACGTGCATTTCTAATATGCTGTTAGGGTCATTATCGAGTACAAATCTCGGAATTTGAAAGTTTGTTAGGGTTTTTAAACCTGACACAAAATTGTGCCACATTTTTTCTAACTCAATAGGGATACGGTCATCCCAATTTAGCTTAGACATCCACAGTTTTTGGAGAATCATTTTGGGTATAATTGTACACAAACCTAGTAATCCAAGTGGATCAACTAATTTGGCTGAATTAGACAAGATAGACCGTTTTGTAGATGGTGTCTGACACGTAATATCGACAGGAAAGTTAAATGTGTCGGACATTGGATCCCATCTAAGCCCTAAGGCACTGGACTGCGAACTCAAATCTAAAGCGCTAGGTATAAGCGAACTTAAATCATCTTGAAATATTGAGCGGTCGTTGGTACGGAATTTACGCAAAGGTAAATGAGCGGAATGAAGGGTGTTGGTTACAGAATTAACAATTTGATGCAGATCCTCTCTAGAATGGCTACCCGTGATTAAATCATCAATATAAAAATCTTGCCTAATGATCCTCGCGATGTCCTTGTCAGCACATTCATGACCTAGCTGGACTAAGCATCGTGTACTTAAGAATGGTGCGAAAGCTGTGCCGTAAGTAACGGTGTTAAGTTTAAAAGTTTTGATAGGCAAATGTTCTTGCTCCCGCCACACAATCATCTGTAAATAACGCTGTTCGGGCTGAATGAGTATCTGTCGGTACATTTTCTCCACGTCAGCTGTAACGACATACCGATGTTGTCTGAATCGTAATAGTATGGAAAACAAGTCATCTTGGACAACAGGACCCACATGCTGTATGTCATTAAATGATACCCCTGTCGAGGTTTTACTTGACGCGTCGAAAACGACCCTTAGCTTAGTCGTTTCGCTACTTTCCTTGATAACAGCATGATGAGGTAAGTAGCATCCACGATCTGGGTTAGTAATTTCACTCATATGTCCTAAGCGCTCGTATTCTTGCATGAATTTAACATAATCTTGTTTAAAATCTGCCCTTTTTTTCATTTTCTTTTCCATTTGCGATAATCGTTTCTCAGCAATGTAATACGAGTCACCTAGGACATCTGATGATTCATGAAGAGGAATCTGAACGCAAAATTTGCCATCTGTATCGCGATACGTCGTATCTTTAAATAATTTCTCACAGTAGTCTTCGCTATTGGAGTAAGGTTTGTATGTGGGGACTTCTTCCAATTCCCAAAATTTGGCAAGTTGGTTTTGTATCATTTTACTAAATTGACAATGTATTTTATTTGATCTACTAAAATATTTCCCCCCGACGGGGCCTGCTACTATCCACCCCAGATGGGTTTCTTGCAATATAGGCTTGTTAGGTCCTAACTTTAATCGAGAGGATCCCATAATGTCCCAAAAGATATCTGCACCTAATAACAGATCGATCTTTGATGGGTGAAAGAAGGTTGGGTCCGCTAACTCGATGTGGCTGGGAATAGATAGATCCTGTAGGCATATTTCCATCTGAGGTAAGTTGTCGGTAATAAGTGGTACGATATAACATTTGACTGGAGTGCTAAAATGCCTATTTACCGATTTAATTTGTAAGTTGCAATGTTCGGCAATGCTTATTGTTGCATTATTAAGACCGGACACATATTTACATTCATTGCGACGTTTAATACAATTTAATTTAGTTTGTGCTGCTTCCGTGATAAACGATGACTGACTACCACTGTCCAACAGTGCTCTCAACCTGATCGTTTTGTCATTGTTTGACACCTCAACCAAAGCCGTAGAAAGAAGAGCTAAGTTTGAAGCGCCAGCAGACATGGTAACTACCGGAGCGGGGAACAAAACGGCAGCGGTACGGGCCGTAGGGTCTGCGGTAGCAGGTAAGTTAGTCGCAGTAGATAGTGATGTAGACGCTTCTTCGCTACCCTGTGAACACGGCTGCTGCCCTTGACGTTGTTGTGTATAATTTTGAGACGTGTTTTGTTTATGTAGTAACGTGTTATGCCTTCTTTTACAGATGCGGCAGCCCGCCAGCCTACATTGATAAGACTGATGGTCATTACGAAGACAATTACTGCATATTCTCCATTGAAAAACCTTAGCATTTCGTTCATCAACGGACATAGACTTGAATTTAATGCACTCATATAACTTATGATCTTGTTTACATGCTTGACAACTGCCACGAGGAGGTGAATCGAGTGAAGATGATATGAGTGATTTCGATTTAACAAAGCTGTTTCGCTTTTCATTTTTACTAGTATTTACCGATTTAGTGGCATTAACTGTTTCTAAAACAGTTGCCCTTTGACGAAGAAAGTCGAAAAAATCTTTTAATGTTGGTTTTTCTAAAGTACATCGAAACTCCTCCCATTTTCTAGCGGTTTCCGAGTCCAACTTCGCAGAGCCTAGGTAAATGATAAGTGTGTCCCACTTGTCGGTGGGTTCTCCTAAAACGTTTAACGCACTTAAATTCTTAGAGATTGTGTCTACCAAGTTGCGTAGGCCCCGGTCGGACTCCCTAGAAAGCGTCTCGATCGAAAATAGACATTTGATATGTTCGTTAGTTAATAGACGCTTATTATCATATCTCTCGCAAAGCAACGACCAAGCGATCGAATAATTATTCGCCGACACTGTGACCGAGTCGATGACTGCCTTAGCGGAACCTTCTAAAGATGTTCGCAAGTAGTGAAATTTACTAATGTCGTCCATATTTTCATTATTATGCATGAGCGACAAGTACATGTCGCGAAACTCGAGCCATTTATTCCAGTTCCCGTCGAAAGGAGGAAGTTTCAACGGTGGTAGTTTAATGTGATTGGAAAATGATGATGAACTACCATAGCATGAGGCCTCTTCCTTTCGTTTTGCTTTACACTCATTAAACGCGTCCAGTAACTCCTGAGCCTGTCCAATGAAATGATAAAATTTATTTTCTGTTTCTTCGCGCTCTTGTACCTGTTTGGACACATCGGGATCTAACTGTTCAATTTTTGCTTGAATCTCATCGAAGCTATAAGACAACTCTTGCAATTTTACTAACCTTAGACTTAACTCGTTATTTATGAGTTTATTCCGTTCAACTGCATCTTCGATTTCTAACAAAGGGGTTAGGTATTTAATGAATGATGTTAAACGAGCCCTAATGTTACCTCTTTGTTGAATTAGTTCCCTTAAGTCAGCCATAATGCGAACGCAAACACTGAGCGAATAAAAACTAGGTCAAGTGTAATAAATAATACAATGAATCCAACCTCGGCACTGATGCACAAACCAGCTGATCGCTGATAACGGTACCGGGCGCTGCGCCGACACTGTGTAGCACTGTGCGCGCGCGGCGCTTCTCGCGGTGTCGGCCGAGTATGCGTTCCTCGCCCGCTTATTCCCGGAGTAGTTCTGGAATAGCCGGCCAATATGCTTAACTATTTATTTTTATAAAGTGAATATAAACGGGAATAGGGGCGACTAGAAATTGCGATTATTTTAATACTTCTTAGTCGATTATCCAACTTAGGTAGGTACACTACGTAACGTGATTACTGGTTCATTAATCTAAATATTATTTACTAATACCACTCGAAAATGACTGTTATAGGATGAAATAGGTACTTAAGATTAAATTGCTTTTAAATTAAGAAAAATCAAAAAGTCTATAGCAGATTACTTACGACGTACGTTATAAAAATGGATGTGGGTAAGTTTACACTACGTACTCGGACGGGTGGTAATCGTGATTGAGTAATCGAATAATTATTTACACAAATTAAGACAATGAACGGGAAAGTAAGGATGGAATAAAATTAGGAACGGGCGTACTTCCCTCGGATCCGTCGATGCACTTCCTTGGGATGAATCTCGCCTTCCAGTTGCACTTCCGATCACGTCGGGGTCACCAAAATGTTCGTACTTGTGTGAGCTCTTCAATAAATTCTAGACTTCTTGATTTTGTATATTTTTAATTAGTTTCCGAAATTAATAGATTACAAATTTGGGTAGGTATATAGCTTTAAATTAGTATTTTAAATGGATTAAAAAAACAAAAAACCGCCTTCAAAAAGCAAAAAATAACTTCTTTAAAATGGTAGGTAAATAGGTCAGTCCAACTGAAGTCTGCTTTTGGTTAAAATATTGTTGGACGCCGACTTCAGTTGGACTGACCTATTTACCTACCATTTTAAAGAAGTTATTTTTTGCTTTTTGAAGGCGGTTTTTTGTTTTTTTAAACATTTATTTTATTTTATACTTTTTAGTGATCCTATTTATGCTGTTACGTAGCTCCACTTCTAAATATTAATAAGAAACTATAGAACATTTCAAGCTCGCCGCAGACAACGCCGCGGGAATGTCATAGTCATATTTAAACCTAAATGTGCTTCGTCATAGTCGCTCAACTTCCTTTATCGAAATATCTTATCGCCACCCTTGAAATAGGTACCGTTAAGGAGTTCCGGTGGCCATCTGTGGTCTTCATCATCAGTTCCACTTCACCATATAGTACTTTACAAAAGCAAATGCATGAGTTACAGTGAAAAATACCAAAATCGCTATAGGTGTGCCTATAATATTTGAGGAGTTCTCTTGATTTCTCCATGATCCCATCATCAGATTCTGACGTGGTGACAATGGGACCAACTAGAAAGTATACCCAGTCGAACAACGAAAAAATTTTTCAAATCGGTCCAGTGGTCTTCGAGTAATCGGGGAACATACATAAAAAAAAAAAAAAAAAAATTATCCCCACGAATTGAGAACCTCCTCCTTTTTTTGAAGTCGGTTAAAAATGGGTCCTAGCTCGTTGCTCTGTATATCAGAATGAATGTCATTGCCGCTGCCCCCCCCGCCCGCGCATCCTCCTCCTCTCATCTTGCGTTTTGTTAGCGGGCAGGCGTTAACACATAATGAATGCAGTACGTAAAAAAAAAACTTCTAAAGTTTATTTGTACTCGAAAAAAAAGACGAATGCAAATAACCAAAATAAAAAGTTTGAAGTTTGAAATAATGCAAAAAGCCAACGGCACGAAGTGTTCCCAGGCGGTCACCCATCCAAGTACTGACTTCGCCCGACGTTGCTTAACTTCGGTGATCGGACGAGAACCGGTGTTTTCAACGTGGTATGGTCGTTGGCGATAGCCTAGGCAAATAAAACGATCTAGTCAAAAGTTATATTGTGACGTCATTTACATGTACACAGTCAAGGTTACAAATAAATATCCACACAAAGTTGCATTAATATGTACACATAGACCTTATAGCCATAGTAATAAGGCCTGTGTACATATTTTTGATACTTATGGGTGTATACTTGGTGACCTTGACTGTTCCTATAAATACACTTATTATTATACAGATACGCTGATACGTATCGATCCAAAAAAATGTTGCCAAGAATGATAGTTTGTACTCCGGTGTTATTAATAGGGTAATGCAGGCTGATTTTAATTAAGAGCAGGTGATCATAATATAGCAAAACATAATTAATGTAATATGTTAAAAAAAACAACTAAAGTTTATTTGTACCTACTCGAAAAAAAAGACGATGCAAATAACCAAAATAAAAAGTTTGAAGTTTGAAATAATGCAAAAAGCCAACGGCACGAAGTGTTCCCAGGCGGTCACCCATCCAAGTACTGACTGCGCCCGACGTTGCTTAACTTCGGTGATCGGACGAGAACCGGTGTTTTCAACGTGGTATGGTCGTTGGCGACAGCCATAGCAAATAAAATGATTTAGTCAATAGTTAAATCGTGACGTCATTTACATGTATGTACCTATAAATACACTTATTAATTATTATTATACAGATACTACGGTGATAGGTTGATCCAAAAAATGTTGGCAAGAATGATAGTATGTACTTGGGTGTCATTAATAGGGTGATGCAGGCTGATCT
The DNA here is from genome assembly GCA_946894065.1 of Acleris literana. Taxonomy (NCBI): domain Eukaryota; kingdom Metazoa; phylum Arthropoda; class Insecta; order Lepidoptera; family Tortricidae; genus Acleris; species Acleris literana. Next base: position 24,308,585 of record OX335671.1, on the reverse strand, counting down.
TAATTAAGATTAGGTGAACACAACACATCATAATATAGCAAAAAAAAAACTTCTAAAGTTTATTTGTACTCGAAAAAAAAGACGAATGCAAATAACCAAAATAAAAAGTTTGAAGTTTGAAATAATGCAAAAAGCCAACGGCACGAAGTGTTCCCAGGCGGTCACCCATCCAAGTACTGACTTCGCCCGACGTTGCTTAACTTCGGTGATCGGACGAGAACCGGTGTTTTCAACGTGGTATGGTCGTTGGCGACAGCCATAGCAAATAAAACGATTTAGTCAATAGTTAAATCGTGACGTCATTTACATGTATGTACCTATAATAGTACATTATTGCCTAGGCATGGAAGTAGGCAATTGCGGGCCGAGTATTGTTTTAAACGGACGAGCTTGCGAGTCCGTTTAAAAATACGAAGCCCGCAATTGCTGTTCCTGCCGAGGCAAATATAGTGCTTTTCTCAAAAATCGCAAGTTTTTTTTTGTGTTGGAGTAAAATCTTCATCGCTTGAACTCATTTTTTAAATTGCATACAAACAAACTTCATGTGAAAAAGCTATCACTCTTTACCGCCTTTTTGTTTATGACAAGGAGAATCACAAGCTTTGTTTTTAAAAAAAACATAAGCTATTCCAAACACAGATAAAAAAGTTATGTTTCGAATAAAATTTGGATGTATAAGACTTGTGCCCTCATTTTATTATGGGCTTTTTCACTTTTAAAAAAGTTACAAGCTAGATAGTAATGGAATTTGTATGCAACATTGCGGGCTTGTGTAGCGAGCACGCAATGTTTTTTTTTTTAATTTGAGATCTGTCAGTAAACTATGTCCTTCACGTCTCAATATGTAGATAGTAATGTCAACATTTCCAGACATTTTTGAGAAAATACACTTATTAATTATTATTATACAGATACTACGGTGATAGGTTGATCCAAAAAATGTTGGCAAGAATGATAGTTTGTACTTGGGTGTTATTAATAGGGTAATGCAGGCTGATTTTTATTAAGATTAGGTGAACACAACACATCATAATATAGCAAAACATAATGAATGCAGTACGTTAAAAAAACTTCTAAAGTTTATTTGTACTCGAAAAAAAAGACGAGTGCAAATAACCAAAATAAAAAGTTTGAAGTTTGAAATAATGCAAAAAGCTAACGGCACGAAGTGTTCCCAGGCGGTCACCCATCCAAGTACTGACTTCGCCCGACGTTGCTTAACTTCGGTGATCGGACGAGAACCGGTGTTTTCAACGTGGTATGGTCGTTGGCGATAGCTATGGCAAATAAAACGATCTAGTCAACAGTTATATTGTGACGTCATTTACATGTACACAGTCAAGGTTAAAAATAAATTTCCGCACAAAGTTGCATTAATATGTACACATAGACCTTATAGCCATAGTAATAAGGCCTGTGTACATATTTTTGATACTTATGGGTGTATACTTGGTGACCTTGACTGTTCTTATAAATACACTTATTATTATACAGATACGCTGATACGTATCGATCCAAAAAAATGTTGGCAAGAATGATAGTTTGTACTTCGGTGTTATTAATAGGGTAATGCAGGCTGATTTTAATAAAGAGCAGGTGATCATAATATAGCAAAGATAATTAATGCAATATGTTACAAAAAAGAACTATTATTTATTTGTACCTACTCGAAAAAAAAAACGATGCAAATAACCAAAATAAAAAGTTTGAAGTTTGAAATAATGCAAAAAGCCAACGGCACGAAGTGTTCCCAGGCGGTCACCCATCCAAGTACTGACTTCGCCCGACGTTGCTTAACTTCGGTGATCGGACGAGAACCGGTGTTTTCAACGTGGTATGGTCGTTGGCGATAGCCTAGGCAAATAAAACGATCTAGTCAAAAGTTATATTGTGACGTCATTTACATGTACACAGTCAAGGTTACAAATAAATATCCACACAAAGTTGCATTAATATGTACACATAGACCTTATAGCCATAGTAATAAGGCCTGTGTACATATTTTTGATACTTATGGGTGTATACTTGGTGACCTTGACTGTTCCTATAAATACGCTTATTATTATTCAGATTATACTACGCTGATACGTATTGATCCAAAAAAATGTTTGCAAGAATGATAGTTTGTACTTCGGTGTTATTAATAGGGTAATGCAGGCTGATTTTAATTAAGAGCAGGTTATCATAATATAGCAAAACATAATGAATGCAATACGTTAAAAAAAAACTACTTACTAAAGTTTATTTGTACTAAGGGTTGAAAAAGAAATACTGCCCGTATTTGAATTATGTACTTGTAATTAAAATACGTAATTGAAATACAAATTCGTATTTGGTATTTGTATTTCAATTACTTGCTTAAAATGTAATTTGTAATTCGTATTACAAATACCTGAAGCTGAGGTATTTCGTAGTTAGTATTTCAAATACTTATGGCTTCAAAATACGTTTAAAGTTCATTTAGCGATCTTATTAATGGGTGCGTTCTCAAGAACTGTAGTAGGTACGACTGTAGGTACGTCGAAATTCTTTTACTCTGCTTTTGAGCCCATGCTGGGCTGGATTACTTTTTATTCTGAATAGTATTTTGTAATTTGTATTTTGTATTTCAACTAAAAATAGCTAAAATACTGTATTTTGTATTTTATATTTCAAATACATTACTTAAAGATATTTTGTAATTCGTATTTTAAATACTTGCGAGATAGTATTTTGTAATTTGTTTCAATTAAAGCAATGCATGTATTTTGCCAATCCCTGTTTGCACTTGAAAACAAGACGAATGCAAAATAACCAAAATAAAAGTTTGAAATAATGCAAAAAGCCAACGGCACGAAGTGTTCCCAGGCGGTCACCCATCCAAGTACTGACTTCGCCCGACGTTGCTTAACTTCGGTGATCGGACGAGAACCGGTGTTTTCAACGTGGTATGGTTGTTGGCGAATGCTGAAGCAAATAAAATGATCTATTTAATAATTCGATTCTAACATCATTTACTGCTGTTTGAAAAGAGGTTAATGGTGCGTTCCTATATTCAAAACCGTTGGTAGAGATGTGCCGTCACGTTAAAATTTGACACATTTTGTACGTAGCAAAATGTCATTCATAACGCTACTGCCCGTAAGAGAAACGATTCGTTTCTTGAATACAGGAACCGGACATTAGTGAATGTTAGTAGATGTTATTAAAAGCAATACAGGATGATTTTATAAGATGGGTAATACGTATAAAAAACAAAGGAACTAACTTTTGTACACAAGAGTACCTAACTAAAAAAAAAAACATTTAAAGTGCCACAGGGTACTAAACTGTAACCACAGAATAAGTAATAGTACAAGTAGGGTGGCGGCACCAATAATGGACACTTTTAGCTGGCAGGCATCAACAATTGACACTTCACTCTTAATTAAAATTTCATACGGTCCTAAATTGATTGTTGCAAAACAAATGAATAACCCTTATCTTCTGTAAAATAAGATTCAAGTGTCCATCATTGGGTTCTTGTCCTGGTTCCACCACCCTACTGTAACTTAGTTTGGTGAAATTACGGCAGTTTAGGTACTTTAAAAAGATAATTATAAACTCCGTGGGTTACATCCCGAACGGGTTTCTAAAGAACGAAGACAGCAAGCAGCAGCAAGAATTTATTGGGCTTCTAATATTTCATACAAATACGACGTAGGTGCGGAACCCTCGGTGCTTGAGTCCGACTCGCACCTGACCGGATTTTTATAAAATAGCTATCTGTCTGCCTTGCTCTATTCGACGTCACACCCACACAGTTTTATTATTGTTGACATTTCGCTGCTAGATAGCCTACGTGTTCAATAATCTTCAGTTCGTAATCCTATTGGAGCTGTACTTATTAGGGAGACTGTTATGGCTTCTTTTAAGAATACACACTTTTATTTATAAGTATAGGGATGACTAGCTATATCTAGTTATACCTCTATATGTACATTATATATCACTACATAGTATAAAACAAAGTCGCTTCCCGCTGTCTGTCTGTCCCTATGTATGCTTAGATCTTTAAAAATACGTATATTTGATTATTTTTTTTGGATATCTAGGAATATTTATTTAGGAAGATAACAGTTTCCTGTCTCTTTCATCTTTGCTATTTTGTTTCCTTTTCTTCCTTTTTCTTATAGGATCACTGTGCGTCTGTCTGTCCGTCTGTCTGTCACAGCCAATTTGCTCCGAAACTACTGGACCGATTGAGTTGAAATTTGGTACCTACACAATATATGTAAATTGATGACCCAATCACAGACGTGCAAAGTAAATAAATAATTTTGTGAAATTAAAAAAAAAAAATGCAAACCGCTTACTGTCTCACATATCAAATGAAAGGGCTCATTATGAGAATCTCAAATATATTTTTGATATTATTGTAAAATTAATAGTTTTGATGTTATTCATGAAAAAGACGAAAATTGACCATTCCCTCCCCTTGATCTCCGAAACTACCGAGCCAAAATTTTTTTTTTTAAATGCAGTACATTGCTTGTAGATTACAGGAACAAAATTAAGAATTCAAAAAAAAAAATGTACGGAGCCCTCTTCACACGAGTTCAACTCGCACTTGGCCGGTTTTTCCTTAGCAAAGCACAACCAAAACTGTGGTACAAGACCACACTCAAAAACAACACTTCTTTTATAGACAACTAGCGTCCCGCTCCCGCCCTCGCTTCGCACCGGTTTAAACAAATAAAAAAATATAAGTACCTTTTAAAAACTGTTTTTTTTTTCGTATAGTTTCTGTGGTTCCGGATATCACGTATTGGATAGATACAAACTCACAAAATTCGTAATTTCTTTATCTACATAATAATGTATAGGTAATTATTATTAGTATACTTAGATGACAATCATACATCCTGTAATTATTATTTTTTTGCATCGCAGGTGTGGTCGAACTGAGGGAGGATATCCCCCTTAAGGCGGGCGCGGGGGGTGCCGGCGCAGGCGCAGGCTGCGGGGGGCCGCGGCTCATCGCCAGCTGTTTTGCGGCTCTCTCGGTTGCCGTCGCCATCGCACTGCTCACTCAGATCTACTATGGGGACTATCAGGTAAAGCTGATATGTTAGGTTGTCTAGATACTTAGGTTTTATTAAAAAAAAATGTTTCCCCAATATAATCATGAAATTTAGCTGAGAACACTTTTTCATCTTAACGTGACTTCGAGCCAAAAAAGCATGCCAAAATTGCAGGAAACCAGGAGACATGTAGACAATTTGGTATTATTTGGCTATATCAAGGCTCTTATAACACGTCTGTCGGTAATTTGGAGTGAATCTACTAGCGCTTCGAACAAGACCATCATTGCAAGAAACTCTAGCAAAAGCTCATTTTTTTAAACGATAAAGTACAATCATACTTAAAAGTAAGTAATATCACTAGGATAATAATAAAGTAAGTAATATTTACTTCAATAAAAAATAGGTTAAAGCATCAACTATACATTTAATATTAAAATAATAATAATCTAATTGATAATGACTAGGAGAACATCACGACCAGGTCTATACGTCAAGAACGATAACTAAACAACTGACTGGAAAACAGGTCCTTGCAAGCGTGAACAGACCGTACCCCACGGACAACACCCGGGGCCCTACTTTAAAAATCGAAGTTCGAAGTCATTTAGTCTCGAATGATAGGGTTGGAGCTAACGTAGCTTCGAACTTCGGTTTTCAAAGTGGAGCTTCCGTTCACGAGTGTGACGCGTAGCTAGGGAATTTGACCCCGGGCCTTTTTTCTAATCCCGGGATTTCGGGATAGTCTCCGGACAATCCCGGGATCCCGGGACAGTCCCGCGATTGTGGATAGGTAATGAAAAGTCAGAGAATAATTGTGTTAAAATCAGCTTTTTACTTATATTTTCATTAACAGGACAATGAAATTTCCAATAAATAATCAGTTAGAAAGTAAAAAATGAAAGTTCAACAAAATTGACTTAAATCTTCTCTTAAATTAAATAAACAACTTCTATTTTTAAACTTCGAAAACAAAAATCAATTTAAATGAAATAAAATGTATTTTCTACGAGATAAATATGAATTATTAAAACATAAATACTGAGGGCTCAGACAAGATGCACTACGCTAACGTTTCTATTCGATTCGTTTTTAAACCAATCGCGTCACTGTAAGATGACGTGATACGAAAAGTCACGTGGTCTACCAGTGACGCGATTGGTTTAAAAACGAATCGAATAGAAACGTTAGTAGCGTAGTGCATCTTGTCTGAGCCCTTTGCTTACCTGAGGTGACGAGCGACTTTTTGCGCAAACAATGTGCAAACGCGAACTAATTAATTCAGCTGGCAAAACAAGACAAACTGTCAAGCTAAATGAGCGCGTTTCGTTTCGTGGAAAAAATTGTATCATTTTTTAACCTTTGTTCTTAATCCCGAAAATCCCGGGATATGTAAAATTTAATCCCGAAAATTTCGGGACTGTAATTCACCCTACAGACTCGGGATCCCGGGATCCCTTCGTGTATCTCAACCATCACCTTTGCAGGTGGTGCCGCATGGTTCAGTGTCTGCTGGCGCGGAGGATTGCTCGGCTGCCGGCACCGATGCGTTAAAGGCTGGTGGAGGCGCCATGGATGCTGCCGTAGCTGCTGCCCTGTGCCTGGCACTCTTGGCGCCGCACCGGACTTCGCTTGATGCGTAAATATAATTACTATTTCATTGAAAATGGACTTGGCACATAAGCTAAAGAAATCCCATCAACCAATTTGTGGGTTTACCTTTTTTAAAGTAAAAGAGCATAACAGGCTACCTACATGATTTTGTGTAGGATTTGAGTCCTATAGACATTTTGATTTCTCAAATATATTAACTCAAACTCAAATTTATTTACATACTGCAACAAATCAAACGTACCTAATCAAAAAAAATACAGAAAAAACTAAAAGGCAAAAGAATAGAACAATATAAGAAGCACATTTATATTTCAATCCTTGCCACAAAAAGGGTCTGTTCATTTTCTAAAACGGTTTTTTTACTTTAAACTTATTTTCATTTCGTTATTTATTATTTATCGTATGGCGATTACACACTGGTTAATACATAACAATTAGAATCAAAATTTACAATTCTGCAGATATAAACTAGCGTCCTTTGTCAGATGTTTAAAGTCCTCAGCTGGTCCATTGTACCTGGTGATGGGGCACTCAAATACCATGTGGTGTACGGTTTGTTTCGGGTACGGTTTATATTTCTTCTTGTTTACCTACACCTAATTTCTATTAGGAGGATCCGAATAGGAGACGATTTGGACCGGACTGTTTATTTTAAAAAGTATTATATACCAAATTTAATATCCTAAGTAATATAATTATGGCGAATAGGTAGGCTGAAAAATTGCAGTCCAGTATATATTTAATAAAAAAAATAAAAATTAACTTCGTTTTAAAAAATTACACTAGCTTGTTTAATGGACAAATTACATACCAATCGAAAGTATGAAGCCTATAGAATATGCAAACGTTAGTTTGACTATTTTTTTCCCGTCAAGCTATTGGGTAGGCAGGTATAAACAGGAAAGTCGGTACTAGTAATTTGCACCAAACCTAACGTTTGCATATTCTATAGACTTCATACTTTCGATTAGTATGTAATTTTTCTATTAAACAAATATTGGCAATTTTAAAAAAAGTTCATTTTTTATTATATTTTTAATGATATATGTACTAGACTGAATTTTTTCAGCGTACCTATTCGCCACATATTATGTAGCGTATTAAATTTAATATAAAATACTTTTCATCGAATAAACAGCCCGGTCCAAATCTTCTCCTATACGGATCTTAGACCATATACATTTGATCGTGGTGGCTTTAACAGCTCGGTGTGATATACTTCAAACTCGTGGTTTGACATTTGATACTGATAACTAAAGTACTCTATTTATTTAATACAAACATGTCACTTAATAATTCAATAATTCATAGACACGTCGGCATCATACGGAAGTAGACGTGAGTTCCGAGTTTTCACGATGTTAGCCTTTTATTTACTTGGAGACTGAGTCTGTGTTGAATGTTGGTATCTTCTGTAAGTAGATATAATTATAATTATGAATTGATAAGAAGCTTGATAGATAAGATAACGACGACGAATATAAACCGCATCCACAGCTGCATTACTTACTCTAGGTAATTACTTATTTCACGTCGCTTGAACTTGAGATAAGCGCCATCTATCAAAAAACGTTAGTATCGCTACGTGCTCGTGCACGCGTCGCGACTTTTGTACGCCATCTACCGGACCAAGGTGACACTCAGACGCGGGTTTTCTGACGTCGCATTATCTATGTCGCGGCACTCTTTTCCACAGTAAACGCGCCAACTAATCCTTATCATTCTAGAAATAACTGTCTGCGTACTTCAAGGTAAACTATTTAATTGATATGTTTTTCCGTGTAAATTATTAGTTGCGTTTTTTCCTTTGCCACTGAGTTTTTATTAGGTTCGTTATAAATATGACCAAGGTTAATGACGTTTATAAAAAAAAAAAATTGCGCACTTCACGTAGCTACCTAGTTACTTATTATATCAAACGAAATTGAGGAAAGTTCGCGACATAATCATGAGTTTGAAGGGAGAAACATGTCACAAATAAATAATTTAAATAGGTAGATAGATAAACACCCCGAGATGGTGACCCCTTCTTTCAGAGCTGGTATCTCTTAAACGGCCCATCCAATTTCGATAAAACCTAGCCAAGAACCACCAATAGAAAACGTGCTTTCAAATAAAATAAAATCGCATCCAAATCGGTTCACCCGTTTAAGAGCTACGGTGCCACAGACAGACACACATAGCGGTCAAACTATACCACCCCTCTTTTTGCGTCGGGGGTTAAAAACAGAGGCCCTTTTTAACAATTTGTCATAAAATGTGTGTTTTAAGGAGTAGGTCAATTGGCAATCCATTTTGCAAGACTCGTTCGGCTAGGAACCTTGAATTTACTAGGTATCCTGAGAATCATGTCATGAGTTCCGATCTATCTATTAATGAAGTTATTTTCTCTTCAACAACTAAATTTCAATCACCTGTGATAATGAAGCTGGTAAACATCTTAGCCTAATTGTGCAAATTGTGGTTATATAATTATCAACAAGTTTTTAGAGATGTTTGTAATTCTGTAGCTCTGCCTACCCCACCCTGGGAACGAAGGCGTGAGATTATGTATGTATGTGATAATGAAGATGCGATTGTAATATGGAACTTACCTTCCCAATTATACTAACCGTGGTAAAATCCCGTAATATTATCAACTTTAGTAGGTTAGGTACCGATCATGAATTGTTACTATAAGTTGAATAATGGTCTGTTGTTTGATCGGTATTTAAACTAACTAATGGTCAGAAAACGTATCTAATGGTTAAAATCTCAAGGAATTGTGTCAAATTTTCCATTGCTTTTTAGAATTTTAAAAATTAGTTAGTTTAACTACTGATCAAACAACAGGGCCTTAGTGTCATGAGTAGAAGTAACTATAATATTTTTCATACCTTATTGGGTCTGTGACAGATGTCATTAAACATATTAAGTGATGCTACTAATTAAAATCGCATTTATTTTTTCGATTATCGATAAAGTTTATAAAGGAAATATAATCGATATAGATCATACACTCACGCCTTCATTCCCAAAGTGGGGTAGGCAGAGCTACAGAATTACCAGCAACTCTAAAAACTTGTTGATAAATTCTCTAACCACATTTTGCACAATATGCAAATGCTAAGATGTTTACCAGTGTATGGCACCTGTCCCACTTTCGACGATGAGCGCGTAACGAGTAGGGCTAGCGATCAACTATTAATATATGCGTCTCTTTTATTGACAAGGAATTTACACACAAACAAGTTTAGTGGAAAGAGTTCTCGCCGGCAGTGTCAACAGCCAGCGACCAACTATAATATATTATATGTTTCTCTTTTATTGACACGCGATCTATATATTCTGTTCGTTTCTTGAGCGAAAAAATAGTCGATAGCTAATCGCTTACTCGTCGGCAATGGGACTAGTGCCTATTAGTTACAACTTACAAGTTACATTGCAAGCCCATCGCCTAACAGTACTACAAGCAATCAACGGACAAAAAAAAAAAAAACAATATTGACTATGGCACCGTAATACCTACTACACGTTCTGAAAACTCCATTCTTCTAAAAACATCAACACTTTTCGTGTGACAATTACTTAGTGTCGTACGTAACCAAAATAATTATGTATTTTACATCTGTTTTTATATTCTACGCCTTTGTTCTGTAGTTATACGTAATAACAAGACAATGACTTTAGTAATAAATTTCCATTACATTCTTACGGTTTTAAATCGCTTGGACGTGTCGTTTCTACACGTCGGAAAAGATAATACAGTTGTTCAAAGACAGAACAATTACATTCAATTTTACAGGGCACCATGACGTACGTCATAAGCGTTTTTTTTTTAATTTAATTACTAGTTTTTATCAGAGGCTTCACTCGCGTAGTTATACCGTTTATAAAATAAATTAGCGCAGTCACTTTATTTATACAATCTACAAATGAAAAACTCTAGCACTTTTTCGTTCTACAGCGAACGAAACGGATTAAAAAACGGGGCAAGATCATTGTCTAACCATGCTCAGTGTAGAGTTCTGTACCCTTACCATGAGTTAGGATTACCGTATTCGCTAGCGAGTTGAATGCTCTGTCCTTCGCACTCTGTATGAATAAGGCAAGGTCTGCGACGGACAGAGCATTCGACTCGCTAGCGAGTACGGAAATTGAACCTCATGGTAAGGGTAAGGGTACTGACGCTGTTACTACAAACACAATAAATGTTTAAAAAAACAAAAAACCGCCTTCAAAAAGCAAAAAATAACTTCTTTAAAATGGTAGGTAAATAGGTCAGTCCAACTGAAGTCTGCTTTTGGTTAAAATATTGTTGGACGCCGACTTCAGTTGGACTGACCTATTTACCTACCATTTTAAAGAAGTTATTTTTTGCTTTTTGAAGGCGGTTTTTTGTTTTTTTATACATTTATTTTATTTTATACTTTTTAGTGATCCTATTTATGCTGTTACGTAGCTCCACTTCTAAATATTAATAAGAAACTATAAAACATTTCAAGCTCGCCGCAGACAACGCCGCGGGAATGTCATAGTCATATTTAAACCTAAATGTGCTTCGTCATAGTCGCTCAACTTCCTTTATCGAAATATCTTATCGCCACCCTTGAAATAGGTACCGTTAAGGAGTTCCGGTGGCCATCTGTGGTCTTCATCATCAGTTCCACTTCACCATATAGTACTTTTCAAAAGCAAATGCATGAGTTACAGTGAAAAATACCAAAATCGCTATAGGTGTGCCTATAATATTTGAGGAGTTCTCTTGATTTCTCCATGATCCCATCATCAGATCCTGACGTGGTGACAATGGGACCAACTAGAAAGTATACCCAGTCGAACAACGAAAAAATTTTTCAAATCGGTCCAGTGGTCTTCGAGTAACCGGGGAACATACATAAAAAAAAAAAAAAAAAAAAAAAAAAAAAAAAAAAAATATCCCGACGAATTGAGAACCTCCTCCTTTTTTTGAAGTCGGTTAAAAAACTATTTCAATTAGATAGATCAAAACCTCCCATATAATGGTGACCCCATCTTTCAGAGTTGATTATATCCTAAACAATCCAACCTTGCTAAAAACCATCGCTAGAAAACCTGGTTTCAAATAAAAAAAACCGGTTTTAAATCGGTTCACCCGTTTAAAAGCTACACACATAATGGTCAAGCAATAACACCCCTCTTTTTGTGTTGGGGGTTGAAAAAGAAAGCCAATTTAATCGGAATAATGGTTCTTACCTATAGGTTTCATAAAAACCGGTTGGACCGTTCGAGAGACATCTGAGACGCTAGACAAGATGCATTCGGCGTTCGTTACCGTCATCAAAAATGTATAGGATTGATGTAAGCTGTCAGACGATCGTGTCGAGCGCCTACGACAATTCCATACATTTTGTCAGCTTTCGAAAATCGTTTACGTTAGCGTTAAGTAACTCTCTCACAGTTCTCAAAGAAGAAATCGCCGTCAGGGCTTGGAACCGGTTCCAAAAATACCGGTACTTTACCGGTATTTAAAGGTATTTTTCATTTAGTTTCGAGAGAACCGGTAAATATAAATACCGTTAATCCAAAGAACAGGTAAATACGAATACTGGTATTTGTACCTTAAAATACCGGTTCCTAATAAAGGTTCCAGCTACGTTGCCGTTTTGTGCAACAAGGTCAAGTCTCGTCGGCGGCTCGATGCTCGCGCCGCTGCTTTGGTTGTCGACTTGTCACCATGTACCTACACCGAACGCGGCGTTGTTGCCGGGCGGCGCCTTTGGCTTGCAGCTTTTGAACAATTTCAAATTTCAATCGTGTCATTAGTCCTACGAGCTTGGCAGCGCCGCGTCAAAATGAATCTAAATCCGAAGGTCCGGGTGTACCAAAGCACTAAAAAAGACTAACCAAAAGTGCAAAGTGGTGGTGGTGTTGGTGGTGGTGGTGGTGGTAATGGTGATAATGGTGATGGTGATGATGGTGATGATGGTGATGGTGATGATGGTGGTGGTGGTGATGATGGTGATGATGGTGATGATGGTGATGATGATGGTGATGATGGTGATGATGGTGGTGATGGTGGTGATGGAGGTGTTGGTGGTGATGGTGGTGATGGCGGTGATGGTGGTGACGGTGGTGGTGGTGATGGTGGTGGTGGTGGTGGTGGTGGTGGTGGTGGTGGTGATGATGATGGTGATGGTGATGATGGTGATGGTGATGATGGTGGTGGTGGTGATGATGGTGATGATGGTGATGATGATGGTGATGATGGTGATGATGGTGATGGAGGTGTCGGTGGTGATGGTGGTGATGGTGGTGATGGTGGTGATGGTGGTGATGGTGGTGATTGTGGTGATGGTGATGATGGTGATGATTGTGACGATGGTGACGATGGCGATGATGGTGATGATGATGATGATCACCTCCTTCATCATTACCATCATCATCACCACCATCATCACCATCATCACCATCACCACCATCACCACCATTATCACCATGATGGTGGTGATGATGATGGTAATGATGCAGGAGGTGATCATCATCATCATCACCATGATCGCCATCGTCACCATCGTCACAATCATCACCACCATCATCACCATCATCACCATCACCACCATCACCACCATCACACCATCACCACCATCACCACCAAATGTCAAAATTTTAATCGAAATAATATTATGTTAGCGTGCCTCAAGCCGTCGACTATCGACAAGTAACCTAAATCTAACTGACCGACCATCAGGCCATTTGCCGCTTGAAACATAGGTACCATGCCTATACTATTCTGTCTTTTTTATCCCTTCCTCGCACTTATACCCACTATTACTGAATACCGGTATTTGTACCGGTATTCGAGCCTTATTGGTACCGGTATAGTACCGGTAAAATACCTGTATTTCTTACAAAATACCGGTACAACGAGTACCGGTACCAAGCGTGGTACCGGTACCCACGGTACCGGTACCTAGACTGGTACAGGTTCCCCATCAAGGTCACAGTACCGGTTCTCAAAAATACCGGTATTTCAAGCCCTGATCGCCGTATGTCCATCGGGGCTCTTTTAGATATTTATTATCAGTGATCGGAATAGGTAGAGTATATAATACCTAAAGTTCGCAAAAGGACATAATATAGAGTGCTTACAACCGGGTGAAATATTAATTTATTTTTATTGAATTCCTGATTTCCGGTATTTTTAATGCTAAATATACGTAATACTTACTCACTCACGGTATGGTATATTTTATGTTAGTTTGTTATAAAAGGGGCCTGTAACTCATTCCTTATAATATCTAATTATGTAATAGTTGGAGAATATTTACCTAAACTTTTTAGAACAGAGTCATAAACTGGAGACTCCCTTGCGACTACATTTACTAGTACCTACCAGAAAAATACCGGAAATCCGGAATTCAATAAAAATAAATTAATATTTCACCCGGTTGTAACCACTCTATACTATGTCCTTTTGCGAACTTTAGGTAAATATACTCTACCTATTCCGATCACTGGTTATTATCAGAGGTCGGAATAGGTAGTGCTTATTAACCTAAACTTGACTCATGTTCATTCATGCGTGAGTGAGATGGGAATACGTTATTTTATGAAGATGCAACAAGTTTAGGTTAATAAGCACTACCTATTCCGACCTCTGGTTATTATTCATAAAGGAGATTGACCATATTTGTATGGGAGTTGGACCAAGTGCTGCCCAGAATGAACGCATAGTGCATTATGTTCCTTACGCTAACACGAGACGGTACACTAAATCGCTTCAAGATCTACCCCAGGAGTCACGAAAAAAAAGACTTTTTGTAGAGAAGTAAATCATCAATCATCAATATACATTACTTACTAATGGTCGTCATCTTCGTTGATAATAATTCTATCGAAGAGTGGAGCAGGGCGTCTAACAATGAGTTGGTGCCTAGCCCACCCTAAAAACCAAACTAGGCACATAATATGCACTCATCAGCCAGTTGTTCCTAGCATGAAGATTGCTTTATATTGATGACTGCATCAACGACAACATCTATAGTCGTCAACAAAACGAACACGGCAATACAAAACCTTTTTTTTTTCTCTCGAACCAATTTTGAAAATACGTGTTTTTTATAATATATAGTAACGTAAGAAACTCGTTAGAGGTATTTTCACGTCTGGACAGTGTTTGGTCCGAACCTTGTTAATCTCCTTTCATCATGATCATTAGCCCATGTCAGTCCACTGTCGAATACATAGGCCTCTCACATTGCACACTTTCGGCTTTCTAGCAACTCTGTTTTTTTTTATGGCAAGGAGAAGGCACGCGAGCACTCAGGCCACCTGATGGTAAGTGAGATCTGAGACCCGTAGACATTTGAAACCTCAAGACTACAATCTCAAAACTGCAATGCTAAGACTTCATCTTGATCTTCTTCTTCATCATGTGTTGCCAACCCTGAGGACTAAGATGGATGCCTCTATGCTAGTAATTTCACCGGTTGTCTTATCCCCACACAGGAACACGGCAATGCGAACACTACTGCTTGGCGGTGGGTTAATGGATAAGATGGTGGTAGCTATCCGGACGGACCCTGCACTAGGTCCTACCACCACTACATATTGTATATCGCCGCTTAAACGATTCGTCTTCTATCCATTTGCTGACTGGCAGTATCCACTCTGGCGGACCTATTTTTTCATGTTTATCAATGTGGGCAAAGATAGAACGTCTGTCACTTTCTGCACGGTATGTAAGTGCAAGAGTGACGGATGCTTTATCCATCCCGATAACGTCCACCATAATACGGGGCTACTCGTAGGACTCGTCTACCCCAACAGTCTGAGAGCAAATATGATCAGCCTTCTTCAACTTGCAAACTCTTTGAGCTATTTGATTATTTTACGTCTATATTAACATTTCATGATCAGATCACATAAATATTAAAGAAAGGGCCACGTCAGGAGTCCCTAAACCGAATGCACGTGTATGAAGAGACTTATGACTGAAGAGGGAGCGAGGGAAGTTTGTCTGAATCGTAACTAGCAAGTGGAAGGAACTGGTCTTTGCCTACTCCTACGGGAAAGAGGGGGGATTGTATGTATGTATGTACATTTAGGTACACAAGGTAATTACTGATTAAAAATGTCTAAATACTAACTTGTATTAAGAGAACAGTTGTCATTGATCGTTGATTTATGCGTTGAATAAACGTAAAAACATGAGTTCTCGTAAACACTAATGGCGCATGGCGTGACGTCACCAGCACGTGCATCATGCGATAATCTACACCGAGCAATTAGTATAAGTGTTTGTCTGTGACGTTTATTTTTAACTGTGTCCGAGTTTATTTTATAACGGAACTGGCGACCCGCCCTCGCTTCGGATTATGTGAGTTTCTGTACATAAACCATAATGTATTGTACATAAAAACCTTCCGTGTAAAATTATCTAACTGAACAATAATAGTTTATATTAAGATACGTCATCTGCGCGCAAAAGCGTTCCTCGAAAAGAAAGGTAATTGCCTTACTATCGTTCAGTCGCGCCGCGGCCGCTGACACGCACGCGTCAAAAATAGTAAAGTTTTATTACCGCACTGCAACAAATATAAGTCATAAAAAATGCCGTCTTATGTATTTCGAGGCTGCCAAAATTATACTGTAACTATAGAAGGAAGAAAGTAAGTGCTGTAAATATTTTTTACATTATGTTTTACATCGCCATACTTTGTTTAATTTGCACCGGTGACGTCACTGTCACCTGTGAAACATGATATACACAATTAGATATCGCATGAGTGCGATAAAGACGGGTAGCTATATGGCAGCCATGAGCGGGCACGCCGGGTCATTCGGGTAGGTACGCAATTTGAAACAACTATTTATCTCTTTCTAACAATAGCGTTCGCTACGAATTGCCGTCTTTGTCTGTAGGAATATGGCAACGTAGCAACTGTCAGTAATTGGTCGGTTTTCGAATGCGTTTAGTATGAGCATAACGTATCTAAATAAAAAATATCATTGTAACTGAAGGTGAAAACCGCATTAAAATCCGTTGCTTAGTTTGAAAGATATATACATAGGTACAGAAGGACAGACGGCGGGAAGGGATTTTGATTTATAGGTACTTCTAGTGACCCGCCCCGCTTCGCTTCGGTTTATGCCAGTTTTCTGTAACACCCGTACAAAATCCAAAACGTATTACACACAGAAACCTTTCCCTTGAATCACTCTATCTATTTAAAAAAAACCGAAATCAAAATCCGTTGCGTAGTTTTAAAGATCTAAGCATACATAGGGACAGACAGCGGGAAGCGACTTTGTTTACACTATGTAGTGATGATGTAAAGACTAGTGATCCGCCCGCAATGCACTCGTTTATCGTAATTCTCTGAGGAGCCATCCATCCATTTTTTCTGAGATATTTCTTCCCATGTTTTAATCTAAGTAACACCTACAGCGATTTTTAAACTTTTTAAGCTTTGAAACACTTATTATTTTACGGATTGATTAAGCAAAACTCGGTTTTGTATTAGTTCCTGAATGGAACGTTTCAAAAAGTTACCTTACATTACTTCTTACGGAGTATGTATATTATGCCGAATCTTTTAAAGCAGTTTCCTTTTTGCCACTACATTATTTCGCATAAATACTTATTGCAAAGTTTTCCGAATAACGTAACGCTTCTGAATTTGAATAAGAAGAAAGTAATGCTAAGATTTCGTTTTGAAATGTTCGGCCCCGCTTTTTTTCAACTGAATATTCGATTACAATACGATTGCAATTAATGGTAAGTAAGAGAGCCTCCATTATTATTATTAACATAGGCACGGTTATTTTGAAAAAAATAATGTTTGAGAAAAAAAAAACCGCCTTCAAAAAGCAAATTCCAACTGAATTCTGCTTTTGGTTAAAAATGTTGTAAGACGCCGACTTCAGTTGGACTGACCTATCGTCGATGAAACTGCAATATGTTACGTGGTTACGTGGGTAACCAACAATGGCTAATGCCGCGTAACTAACAAATGTGTCAAATTTGAGTTTTCGCGGCTGTAGGTAGAGCACTGTGATAGTGTAATCAGAAAGCTCCAAAGTCACGTCATGTCAATACCGCGAGAGAGCATGTCGTTTTTACAATTCCGCGAATGTGCATACAAGTATAGAGATGACGTATTATTCAATTGTGTAATACCGCGTAAGTGCTTTATCTAAATACATACTGGTAAATTTGGATGCTTAATATAATAAACAGCTAAATTATGGGGTTAACAAAGTTATTTAGCGTTTGGGTAAGTCTAACCTCAATAAACACAAAGATATTCAATTTTAATGCTCTCCTGTAAAATTTCCTACAAGTCAGTTACGCGGCATTAGCAATTGTTGGTTACGCGGTATTGCAGTTTCATCGACGCTATCTAGCTATCGTATTGTCAACGTAATGATAGCTCTTATTTACTTGTGTTAGCTACCATTCGTAATGGTTTAAAATTGTTTTTAAAATGTGATTAAAGTTATAATTATATTTGCAGTGAGAGGGTAACACCGATATGCCATTTAAAAAAAGTAAAAGTAAAAAAAAGTGATAATTATAACTAGTAAATTTTTGTTTTAATTAGTGCCAAATATATTTGTAAACAATAAAGAAAAAAATACTTCCAGAACCCATTTAATACATCTTTGATTCAAGAAACCCGAGGAAGTCATCTTAAGCTTAAGTTTTAAGTGTTCTACCATAATTAGCTTTAGGTACAGACTGTTAGCTATAAGTAAAAATGTATCATTTCAAAATAATAAAAAAACAAGTAAAAATGTGTCTTCCCGTGAATGTCGTAAGAGACGACTAAGGGAATAAAGGCTTGTAGTACTGTTAGGCGATGGGCTTGCAACCTGTCACTAATACGCTGGAAAACATCTTAGCCTAATGAAGAATGTCAGTAGGTACGCCAAATCGCTTGAAACTTTGTAGCAGTAAAGTTTATGAATAAACAAACATACTACTTTTTATTTTATTCAAAAAGACTCGGTAGTTTTGATTCTATGAACGTTTAAAATTTGGGTCAATAATATTATAGCGCGCGGGGGCCATCTTGCTGGGGTGACGTCATCGCTTAACAGCGGTACGCGCCCTTATATGAAAAACTAAGTTTACAGGGCTATAACTTTTTAACCGTTATAAGTAGCCAGTTGAATTTTTCACAGAACACGTGTTATTATAAAATCTATCGTTTAAAATTGTACAATGAACAATAAATCAAACCCCATACAAGAAACCTGTTTTTTTTTTTAACATTTTTATACGGATTGTGTTTTTATAATGGCTTCTTATTTTGATGCTATTTTGAGCTTAAATTGTATTCTAATTTTTGTAGTTTACGACTAAATAGCAATGTCAAGTAAAACTGCTACAAATATGTGACAAAACTGATTTTATCAACATGATATTTTAAGCGGTCACCCATCCTGTTTTAGACTACGCGTGTAGTTGCTTAACTTTGGGAGGCGAAGTACGGCAAGTAGTAAACAGTAGTTCTGATACTTCGTGTATTCATTTCATCGATTTCAAATTTCGTACCTACAACACTCTCGCTTTGCTAGGTCTAGGCATTATTGCCACTATCCCAAAATTTAAAGTGCTTGATTATTATTCCACTTTTATTTAACCAACTTATTCGACAAACATTACAAATAGAAAAGCCGGTCAGTGACAGACAGTTAGTTATGTAATACAAAATAATAGATAAACATAGCTGCCATAGTAACGTCAAAACGAATTCGTAAAAATATTACGACTTATAAAGTTAAGCAAGTACAAGCGTAGTCTATAACAGGATGGGTGACCGCGTAAAACATCGTGTTGATAAAATCAGTTTTGTCACATATTTGTAGCAATTTTACTTGAGATTGCTATTTAGTCGGAAACTATGAAAATTAGACTACAATTTAAGCTTAAAATAGCATTAAAATAGAAGCCATTATAAAAATACAATCCGTATAAAAATGCTAAAATAAATGATTTATTTTCATGTTTCTTGTATGGGGACCCCTCTTGGGATTTGATTTATTGTTCATTGTACAATTTTAAACGATAGATTTTATAATAACACGTGTTCTGTGAAAAATTCAACTGGCTACTTATAACGGTTAAAAAGTTATAGCCCTGTAAACTTACTTTTTCATATAAGGGCGCGTACCGCTGTTAAGCGATGACGTCATCATCCGTGAGCGCTAGCCGCCGGGTTTCGAGCGCCGCATACGAAGTTTAAAATGTAATATCTCGAAAACTATTTGACGTATCGAAATATTTTTTTACAGCTATTTTTAGTTTTTAATGAATAATACGGTAAGCCAAAAATCTAAACTGGCTGACATTCTCTTTATTTTCTTTTCTTTCTTTTTTTTCTTTCTTTCCTTGACTGTAATGGCGGATGAGTTAAAACAATAAGATAAGACACGTGTTGAGAAAAACGTAGAATTAACCTCTGCCACATCAAATATGAGGCGTTATCTATAAAAAGGGACCCTATTGTCGATGGCGCTTCCGCCATTATTAACGATGCTCCGATATAAATACAACGTCGCGTGACGCAGTGCGGCGTAAGCGCCATCGACAATAAGGTCCCTTTTCATAGATAACACCACATATACTGACAGACTGATAGAAGCCAGTGAGTGTGTGAAATAGACAGACAATCGAGTATTAATAATTGTCTGGTTATGTACTGTATTTGCTTTTTAACCCCCCACGCAAAAAGAGGGGATGTCATAAGTTTGACGTGTGTATTTGTGTATCTGTGTATCTGTCTGTGGCATCATAGCTCCTAAACGGATAAACTGATTTGGATGCGGTTTTTTATATTTGAAAGCAGGCTATCTAGCAGTAGTTGTTAGCTAGGTTTCTATTATACCTACTTACTATGCTTAGTTATAGGTAGCTTCTGCTCATAGAATTAATAGCTATTCGGCCATCCGATGTTGTGTGAAATTTCGATTATCCTTATTCCCTCGGGAACCTTTAAATTGACCTCTCCTTCCTTTAAATAAGCTTTGGTGAGATTTTGCCGAACCTCCCCCCTGAGCTCACCTACCTACCAACCTATTTAATAAACACCCCTTAAAAACAAATAAAGGGCATTGGGTAAATTTGTTTGAAGAATATTGTCATATTTTTTTCAGCGGCCACGGATGATTCTTACATAGTTATTTAGAGGACCTCTAAATACACATAGATATGTATAATTTATGGCGTTAAATAATATCGGAGCGGAGATTTTAAAGATTTAAGTATTCAGTTTTTAGTACAAAAGTACGCCCAAGTATGAATAATTAAATATCTCGGCTCCGATGCACTTAAGAGTATTATATTATATTAAAATATGTGTATTTTTAATAATTCTATCATAATTTACCACTTTTACGATTGGCCGCTCACCTTGAAAATGTATGAATTTTACAAATGACAACACTTTTACCCAAACCCCTTTGAAAAGTAATCATACAAAGTTTTACCGCAAACTAAACCGCATGTGATCATGTTAACATAAGTGCAGTTTAAGTGCACACTGAACTTGCGAGCAGGACAGCGAGTGTTTACCTTCCATCTCGTTCTTTCTCGTGCACCTAAACAAGTCATCGGCTCAACGATGATAAGTATTGAAGATATTAGAATTTATAATTAAATCATTTGATATACACAGCCGATAACCTTTATTTCCTAGTACGATTATAAACGCAGTAAGTGCAAGAATTAATGCAATCAAATTTGAAACTTAATGATCCACATTAAAGATGAAATCGTATAGATTAATGTTGTTGTCAAATATGTGAAATACCGCCTTACAAAAATCAAGCAAGGTCGGATTTAGGCCTAATTCAAACTTTGGTTTCCAATTTCAAAAGATCCTATGGACGTATGGATGATAGATACTCATACTATATTTGGTCTATGAGCAGTTTTATTTAAAATATTATTTTAAGTGTCTAATGATTAATTCATACCACAATATTGGATTCGAAGATATATTGAAAATAATATTAAGCTAATATTTTATTAGTTTTTGATATACAATTTACCATTAAAATTCAAAAATGGTCTGGTCGTCCAACAGGAGAAGGGTTGCCAGACGGTATCCAAAAGGAGGACATGTCCTCCTTTTTCATATTTTGTCCTCCCGTCCTCCTTTACCTACCGTATGTCCTCCTTTTTATATCTTCCTGATTAATACTCAGTGGAGTAGTTAAAGAGAGAAATAGACTAAGCGTGGAGTCACTTAATCTTTATTTGTTCTTTTAAAAAGATGACGTGTGAGATTTGTCATAATTATTTGTTGGAAAACCCAGACCTTGCAAAAATTGGCAGCTCAGCTAAATATGACGATTAAAATAAAGTAAATTATGTAAAAAAAAAATCTTTTATGAATGTCCTCCTTTTTTACAGTAAATCCTCCTTTTTTAACCGACTTCAAAAAAGGAGGAGGTTCTCAATTCGTCGGGTTTTTTTTTAGGGTTCCGTAGCCAAATGGCAAAAAACGGAACCCTTATAGATTCGTCATGTCTGTCCGTCTGTCCGTCCGTATGTCACAGCCACTTTATTCCGTAACTATAAGAGCTATACTGTGGAAACTTGGTAAGTAGATGTATTCGGTGAACCGCATTAAGATTTTCATACAAAAATAGAAAAAAAACAATAAATTTTTGGGGTTCCCCATACTTAGAACTGAAACTCAAAAATTTTTTTTTCATCAAACTCATACGTGTGGGGTATCTATGGATAGGTATTCAAAAATGATATTGAGGTTTCTATTATAATTTTTTTCTAAACTGAATAGTTTGCGCGAGAGACGCTTCCAAAGTGGAAAAATGTGTGTCCCCCCCCCCGTAACTTCTAAAATAAGGGAATGATAAATGTAAAAATAATATATGATGTACATTACCATGCAAACTTCCACCGAAAATTGGTTTGAACGAGATCTAATAATTAGTTTTTTTTTAATACGTTATAAATCGTAAACCGCATTTTACCTTTCATTCAATCAACTCAAATATAATAAAGAATTAAGAAAAACATTTATTTAGATGTATAGTTGTAAGGAACCCTACGTGCGCGAGTCCGACTCGCACTTGGCCGGTTTTTTATGTATGTTCCCGGAGTAGTCGAAGACCACTGGACCGATTTGAAAAATTTTTTCGTTGTTTGAATGGGTATACGTTCTAGTTGGTCCCATTGTCAACACGTCAGGATCTGATGATGGGATCTTGGAGAAATCAAGAGAACTCCTCAAATATTATACGCATACCTATAGCGATTTTGGTATTTTTCACTGCAACTCGTGCATTTGCTTTTGAAAAGTACTATATGGTGAAGTGGAACTGATGATGAAGACCACCGATGGCCACCGGAACTCCTTAACGGTACCTATTTCAAGGGTGGCGATAAGATATTTCGATTAAGGTAGTTGAGCGGCTATGACGAAGCACATTTAGGTTTAAATATGACTATGACATTCCCGCGGCGTTGTCTGCGGCGAGGTTGAAATGTTCTATAGTTTCTCATTTATATTTAGAAGTGGAGCTATGTAACAGCATAAATAGGATCGCTAAAAAGTATAAAATAAAATAAATGTTTAAAAAAACAAAAACCCGCCTTCAAAAATGCAAAAAATAACTTCTTTTAAAATGGTAGGTCAGTCCAACTGAAGTCGGCGTCTCACAATATTTTAAACCAAAAGCCGAATGCAGTTGGACTGACCTACCATTTTAAAAGAAGTTATTTTTTGCATTTTTGAAGGCGGGTTTTTGTTTTTTTAATCATTTATTTTATAGACCTATCAGTACTCCTTTACCAAATTATTACCTGGCTACTCTAAACAGGAGGGTATACAGTTATAGTTATAGTTGGTTCAAAATAAGCTGGCGTGTGTCCACTTGCACGTTAACAATAGGGATAATACACTAAAGCATCATAAAACAATTGTATTTTGAAGTGAGGCGTTTCGGCGTTATCTTGTTCTGTACTACGCCACAACAACCACCATTCGCACCTTCAGAACAATAGTGACCTAATTCAAAATGTCTGCTTTCAAACTTCAAGTCATAAATGTATTATTATAGAGACCCAATTCGAAATTAAAAATTTCTGAATTACGTCATTAATGTCATTATTGTTTTGAAGGTGCGAATCTTAATACTTTTCAATGGTTACGGATACATTTATTTGAGATTGTTTGTTATCCAAGTTGCAGGAATAAAATGAAATATTATGCTATATTATTTATCAATAAAATCATAAATTATACTGATATAGATAGAGATATTACTTAAAGATTAACATTTTATTAAGAATCAGAAGCGTGTGATGATTGCTCCCACAGACGAAACATTTCGATTATACTGAACTGAACACCTCGAAGTTAAATGACTGACTAATATTTTTTGCAAATATTATCGGGCTAAGATAAGAAAAGGGAAAGTATCAAGATCGTTTGAAATACCGCCAGTTGCAAGTGTTTACAAAAAAATTACCCGGATGCACATAATCCTGTTGTTGTTGCTAATGACGTTCTCAAGTGACAAACTTTGACAATTTTGATAACATGTCAAAAGCAATATGGTTTAACAATTAGAATAGTGGTGCTTCTGTTTAGTCCACCAGAGGTGCACCAGAGTAAATCTCTTTAACCGAACAATTGTCCTCGCGTGTGATATCCATGGACTTGTTTCTCTAATAAGTCCATGGCGATTGTCTAAAACTCGATACTGGCGAAATACACCTTGTTAAACACAAGGAGTGAAAGCCATTAATTAAGGAAAAATAAATAAATATAATAGTGCCCCTAATTAAAGACGGAAAGGTTTTTTTAATAGATATCTCTACACGATTTTAGATCGAGATAAGTAAAGTTGTTCTCATCGGAAATCAATGATATCAATTTATGTTTATAATTTAAATCAGATTGTAACCAGATTAAAAAACTTGATTGAACTTAACTTATTTATAATTTGTTAACGTCAAACTTTAAAAATAGCTACAGGCTGTCCCACATGGAACATCTAAGTTCTCTTATAAACCAGTAATATTTCAGTAGTTTAAAACACCAATAAACTTATTGCAACAGCGTTGCTATTTTGGAATAATGATGTTCTCAACAAATGCGAGGATTTCAAAAATGTTGTACATAGTTAAGAACTCGATTAAAAAGAGCTTTTTCGTTCCATTTAGCGACACGAAAATTAACCATAATTATCATTGAAAATAAAACTGGAAATGAAAATGGTTATTCCGTAAAGAACATATTATTTTAGAGAAACAGCGGTTTTGGGCTCTGAGCTAGGAGGTTCTACTTTTCTTTACGCAGTATAAGAAAGTTAACGTGTTGTCTCAATTAAGTCCTTAACTACGCACAAAATCTTTATCTTCTCTTTATTATTATAATTTAATTATAAAACAAAATCGCTTTTTGCGTCTCACTGTCTTTATGTCTATATGTATATGATTCGCTTAACTTAAAACTCGGATATGTCCTTGAAATTAGGTATACGAATTTAAAACTTAATTTGTTTGAAAAAAGACGCAAATTTCGTTGTCCTTTGGCATGGACTTATCCGAGTGAAGTGAAGTTAAGCGACTCATATCCGCTAACTCTTCCTAAACCAATACGTACAATAATGTTGTTGAAATTCGCCCAAATCGCTAAATAATATTCATTTATAGTCAATCGCGTCAATGTTTAGTAAAAACATTAACGCCATTGACTACAAGTGCCACAATGTGAAGTGTTAGTTACCGTATTCCTTATAAAACATATTCTGGGCGAATACATGGGTACTTTTGATTATTGTTGACTTAATTAGGAGTACGAAGACTACTAATCTTTTTGTGAAATTTAATAGCTTCCAGAAGTCGAATAAAAACAATTTTATTTTATATCAAGGAAATGGTACACGAGCATACCTGGTGCACGTTTTATAAAGCTACAAGTAACAATTTTACAGCTCTAAACTGGCAACACTGCTCAAACGGCTGGTCTTCATTGGTCGAGGTTGTGTCAAATGGAAACTTGTAACCTGTACATTGTAATTTGTAGCATTATAAAACAGGCCCCTGGTGAAAAGATTGGTAAGTGGGATCAGAGACCTAAAGACATTTCAATTCTCAAGACTACAATCTTAAGACTCCAAATGCGTTGCCAATCCCGAGGACTAAAATAGAGTACGTCTATGCTAGTGATTTCACCGCTTATCTTCTATCCCTACACCGGAACACAATAATGCGAACATTGTTGCTTAGCGGTAGGTTAAAAGATAAGATGGTGGTGATAGCGATTCGGACGGTTTAGCACGACTCCCTACCACCACTATTACAATTTTATCAGTAACTAGCTCTTGCCCGCGAGTGCCTCCGCGCAGAAAAATAAAACAGCCTTTGTTACTCAGGGATAATGTAGAATTGTAATGGTGAAAGAATTTTTCAAATCGGTCCAGTAGTTTCGGAGCCTATTCAATGCAAACAAACAAACAATCAATCAAATATTTCCTCTTTATAATATTAGTGTACTAAATAGTTAAAACATAGCTCATGGATATCGATAAAATATAACAAATTAATTGTATACAATGGCATTGAAAATAATTAGCCGAAATGTGTACATCGCAATTAGTTAATTAGTGTTATTACACTATTTGGCAAATTAATTTGTTTACTGGACTAACTATTATCGCGTGCAACAAAACGGGGTTTCCTGTTGACGCCACTTACCTAATTCTGTATTGAATTTACTAGCTAGTTTTTAGCAGACTCAAAAAAACGATTTTCAGAAGCTATAGTGGCATCATTAATATTTTTCTAGCTATAGAACCCTTATTATTATTATTAGGGTTCCGTGCCCAACTTTAAAGAGCCGTGTCTTTTGAACCGTAATAAATAGCAGGTGGTTTTTTTGTCAGAATATTTATTATTACTGTGGATTCCCTAACAGATAAAAAAAATTGGTCAAACCCAAAAAAACCGTCTTCAAAAACAACATATATACATACATACCTTTAAATCACGCCTGTTTCCTAGAGGGGTAGGCAGAGACCAATTCTTTCCACCTGCTACGATCCTGACAAATCTCTTTTGCTTCTTCCACATTCATCGAGTCATGCATGCACGTTGGTTTCGGGTACTTTTAAATTATCTATTCAGTGCAATTCAGTGTTATCTTACGTTTATACGCAAGGCCACAGATAGCGAATGTTTATAAACATCTGACTGATAAATAATAACTGCCTGAACAGAGCATTTCGCATGTAAATTATAAGATATCAAACATCATTAGTACAACATTATTATGAAAGTCATAAAATTTATTATTGAAACTGATATTTAAATTTCTCAGTAAAATATATAATATCAATGTCTAATTCATCAAGATTATGTATGGCCATTCAATGAAATACTAATTTATGATACAGTTTTAAATGTAATTCATGCATAATGCATAAATCGTAAAGCCTAGGTACTAGTTATAAATCAAGACAATGTTTATCATTTACTATTAATTCACATGAATCATTAAATTATGCATGCGAAATGAACGATCGGCTATTTGCTTAATAGTTTATGTTTCAATCAAGACACTCGTCCAATGCTATCGTCTAAAAACTAAAAAATAAGGTCAAAGTTGTGTTAAATATCACCGTTGTAATGAGTTTGATAATTCTATTCATATGATACATTTTATTACTGGCTGTATTCATGACATATGTCTATAATCTCAATGACTTATAGTATAGTACCGAGATCAGAGCCCTGGGGTATACCACTATGAAAATTTGATTTATCTTTAGATCTTAAGCCGTCATTAAGTAGGCCCCAAAATGACGATATACGTGATCTAATATTTGAAATAATGCAAAATATATTTGCCTGCGTCTAATGCTAGCTCTGATCTGAATAACGTTGAGAGGTTGATTTCAAGTTAAGAGTTTCATTTTTGATACATACAAAGAAAACCGTATATTTTATGTGTCATAGCTAATATTGGTCCAAGCGATTTTCATAAATATTGTAAAATTGTAAAGAAAACACATTAAAATCGGTTCACCAACCATTCTAGGTCAAAAGGTCACAAAGAGAATTATGCTCCATGTGGAATCTTCGTTAGGAATGTTTATTTTATTTTATTTTCTTTATTGGGGAAAAAACGGACACAGACATTAGAAACAGAATATAGAAGTTGAATATAAAATTAAATAAGTGTAGCCTATATCCTGGGGCAATTCCCACTAAGACTTATACAACAATAATTAAAGTAGTGGCAGTGCCGTAGGAACGAAACATACAACAGGGCAACAAACAGCATGCTTTAATATAAAATAGATTTAGACAAGCCATGCTAATAAATAAACTATCAAAAACGTATAAATTACAAAGTGTGTTCTTTCCGTGAGTATATACATTATCACAATCTCATTTACTTTATTAAGAGTTTAATTCTATCTTTGAATTTGGCGCGCGTGTTACTAAATATGTCAACCGAGACCAGGCTTTTTGTTTTGAACTATAGTGTAAACTTTCCACTTATGCACTTTCATGACGTTTGGTTATTTATCATATTTCTACTTATAAAAGATGAGATTAAACGAACGTTGTTTAATAACAATGTTATTAGATTTTATATTTTGAATTGGGTAAGATAGTATACAATTTTAGCAATGCCAGAAAAAAATATGATCGAATTACGATAGATGTAGATATCAATCTAGTCATTCATTTTCCTTGAAGTAGCTAATGTTTTGAAATGACACCACTATGAAATCACTAGTGATCTCATGGTTTTACCTCTAGAGCAGTATGGCAGAGGGACTGTCCCTGTCCTCATTGACAAATTGGTTTAGATAATTGCTGTGCACTAAGATAAAGTTCCTCTTTCAATATGTGTAACACATACAGGTCAATATTTATATTTCATTTCTTATTGTGCCTGTATTTAATTACTTACTTAATCAACGCTATGACTCATCCTGCGTAACACAATAATAACCTAACATAACTTGCCCCAGTTGTGATATCACGCTACTTCACAAACATAACAGTTATTTATGTAAAGGTCCTATTTACTCGTAAGGAGTATTCTTGGTTAGTTATAAAAACACACAAGGAAAGTTTATATTTATTAGAAACGTTTGCATTCACTTTAAATAAGAATACCGGTAAATCAATAAAAATAACCTAGTTGTAAAAAATCTCGAATATTATTGATTAATTTTCGATCTCGTTGTATCGGTGGATATGTGTGTATACAGGTAGCTTAGTTTAAGGCATTTTTGAAACATATTCAGTCGGAGGCAATTATTGATTATTTCACTGTTCAGAATGACATTTTGTAATCTTTCTGCTCAAGCCTTATTCTTATGATATTGATACCTTATATTTTTATTAATGGTTTGCTCACATGTCCCCAGTATCAAAGATATTATTGCAATATGCTTATCTACGCTAGCCACATTCGAGCACACAGTCGGAGTTGAACGTAGTCTAATGATGATGATGATGATTGTTTATGACTAAGCTGCTGTTACTGTCAGGTAATGACAGCTAACTTAACGTTAGCAATACGATACCAATAGGACTAAAGACAACGTAGAACAGAAGGCTTTTGTACTATTCTCTTTCCAGTGTCGAATGTACATGGTAAGACAAACCATAAAAATACTATACTAGTCGCACGCGGGCAGTAAAAAGTGTGAGCCCAGCGGAGCATATTGCGCGTCTCTCGCACATGTGTGGACTCTTACGGCACTCGTTAGTGATGAAACACGTACTTATCGATAAGATTTGGACAAATGTTGACAAAATAAAAATGAAACAGATTTTTCTCCTCTTTTATGTGTACGTATGTAAAAACAAATAAAATAAAAACTTAAATATGTACACACATGTAACAATTTTAAAAACTTACAAAACTATACATACTATACATAAATATTTAATATAATTGTATTAATTAACTAATAACAAAATCAACCCGTACCCGGTAACCCGTCCTCTATTATTAAATTTCATAACTGTTATGAAGCGCATGCGTCTTTACTATGCGAGTTTTATCGATAGCACGTGGTCGACGTGAACTATGCGTGAACAACACTTCGTACAACATGATTTATGGTCGCACGTGTAGCGAGATGTTGCGACTAGTATAGCAAAGTTGTACTCCATTTTAGTGCTCAGAGTTGGAAACAAAATTGTAATCATAATATTGCAAACGTAACATTAGACTCAAGGATTACCATCACGATACTTATGCGTTTGTTTTCCTTTTCCGTTCCTTGAAATAAGAAAAAAAAAACCGGGCAAGTGCCAGTCAGGTTGCGCACCGCCTTTTTGACGGATAGATTCTTATTTTATCTTTCTTTCTCAATTAGCTTATCAATCGGAACTATAACTGACTAGGGTGGAGGACCCAGTAATGAACAAGGACCCAATGATGGGCATTTGATTCTTATTTAACAGGCGATAAGGGTTATTCATTTGTTTGGAACAATCAATTTAAAACCGTATGATATTTGAATTAAGAGTAAAGTGTCCATTAATGGTGCCTGTCAGCTAAAAGTGTCCAATATTGGTGCCTTCACCCTAAGAAAGCAAGATAAATATGAAATTTTCCGAATAAAATGGCGGTGTAATGTAGTTTATTCACTACATCTGGGCCAAGATTATAAGCGGTATATATAACCCATACCGTTTTTGAACTGTTACCGTATTGTTAACGTTTTGATAGCTCTTATTTACTTGACAGTAATGGTGGCCAAGTTAAAAACGGTAACATAAAAGGTCAAAGACGATATATATATGGTTTTCACTGCCTAGAATAGTGGCTCTGTACAGTCACAAACTTAAATTTGGGACCCACCTTAGGTCCAAAGTCATTCTGACATTCTACAACAATAAGGTTGAGTCTCCTATAACTTACAAATGATTTGGCATCTCTAATGACATTGACAACTTCAAGCCTATTTTTCTTGAAATGGGTCACAAATTAACGATCGCGATAGTACCTCTGCTCGTCTTTCACAAACAATCATCTAGCGGAAATCTATTAGTGGGTATGAAACTACACACCACATTTCTAGATTTCACTTGTTAAAAGCGTTTCTAGCTGGATTCAAACCAGAATATACCAGCATCTATAACAAAATCTATCTTACTCTAGCAAGTGATATTTATCTGCAACCAAAAGAGATAGAACTATAAATAAATGCAACGCACGAAACATGCACGAGGATAAGAAGTGCTAATTATTATATTGTTCCAGCGCTACACGTGTCAATATTATTTAGGTAAACTGTTAAACGTAATGGCGTCGTAAATGTTGCATTACTTACTGATATAAATAATATTTTATTACTTGCTTGAACTGCAATGAAGCCATGCCGCGTGTGAGCCGTGAATCATTTTTACTCGTAAAATTAATATGATATTTTCGCTTCTTCCACGTTTAAAGGCCTTTAGAATGCTTATCTACTGAGAATCTTGATTCTTTCGTTTAATCATTTTTAAAATTTGTAAGACAGCGTCTAAATAATGAATTCACAGCTATAAAGCTGCTTTTCCACCGGAGGAGAGGCGATGCGAGACGAGGCGAGAATTTTAATTCGCATTAAAAATTATTTACACCAAAGAACGAAGATGCGCGAGGACGTTGTTTTTTTTTAATACAAATTATTACCCTCGTCTCACATCGTCTTGCCGCCTCGCTGGTAGAAAAGCACCTTAGTATATTTTTATGTATTTAATTAATTACAGTTCAACCATTTTTCTTAATAGCGATCTGCAATCTTCGTTTTTCTATGACACACGAGTCACAAATATACTGTCAGTTGCGAGTGCAAGCGCGATAGCGATAGCCAGCCGAAAGCTATTAAGAGGCTGGGAATACTGTATACGATTACATAGCTTTGATCTAGTGCAGTCAACGGCATAAATAAGTGATCATTTATGTACCTTGTCGCTTTCAATCGTTTCACAATTTTGTATGACATTTCAAACACGACGTTAAAGTGACAAGGTACATAAATGATCACTTATTTATGCTGTTGACTGTATTTATTCGTATTAAAATCTGACAAGGAAGAGAGTAAGTAATAACTCTAATTTGACGCAAAACAACAGAACAGCGCCTCTATTCTAGGCGGTAAAAACGATATCGTAGTTTGCCTATTATGGTATTGTTATGACGTCAGCCGCCATTACTGTCAAGAAAATGAGAGCTATCAAAACGTTGACAATTCGATAATAGATCAAATACGATATTGTTTTTACCGTCTTGAATAGAGCCGCTGAAATTCTACACGGTAAAACCTTATAATATAAATTTTGACGTGTTATCGTATTGTCGACATTTTGATAGCTCTTATTTACTTGACAGTAATGGCGGAGATCTAAAAACAATAATATAACACGTCAAAGACAATATAGTTTTACCCAGAAGTATAGAGCGACCCCACGATAGGTTTTCCTAGAGCACAAATCTAACAGAAAACCTGTTTTTTTATTTGCGACTTCTTAAAAAATAAGAGTCATAGATAATGTAAGTTCGGACATCAAGTACTAATACATTTTTTTTAAATAATCGCCGTTTTTATTCGTGACACTAATGATAATAAACAAATTCTTGCCGCGGTTTGAATTATTTGGCAAGTTGCCAAGGAACTCGCATAATAATTTAAACCAATTACTTTTCATCGTCGTCCAAATGAAAACAAGTTTTCTGCTAAACGTAAACCTTCTCCAAGGATTACTATATTTTTTTAAATAGTGGGTCCGGTTAGGTCTAGAAAGACCATGACTGGAAAGATGAGCTCTTGGGCCACTAAAGCTTTTGAAAATTGGTTTAAAGTGCAAATAAATTCACCACTCACGTCTTTCGTTGGCAATGGTGACGCCACCTCGACCAGTATTGGCCCAGCGTCGCTATCTTCTTCTAGTAGGGACCCTGGAGGGTAAGGCTCCAGCAGACTGACCGCCAAACCACCGTTAGCAATTATAGACGTGGAAAGAGTTACCATGACAACGCTAAGCAATTCAGTTTACGGTGAAGGAAAGAGACAGAGCCATGTCATGATAACTCCCCTGCGCCTCTATTCAACACGGTAAAAACAATATCGCATTTGATCTGTTATCGAATTGGCAACGTTTTGATAGCTCTTATTTTCTTCACAGTAATGGCGGCTGACGTCATAGCAATACCATAACAGGCAAACTACGATATCGTTTTTACCGCCTAGAATAGAGGCGCTGTATACTCACATAATAAAGGTTCCCATTTTTATTTTCATCTTCGTTATTGTGTTGTTTTTTATCTTAATTCGCATTCTCATTCCTATTTCCATTAACAATGGAGAACATTAAGTACATACAAATTATTCTTCCACAGAAGTGGCTCTATGATCTTCTGGGAGTATCGGGCAGCGCGAGCCCAGGGTCCAGAGCTGGTGGAGTGGGGAGGACCTGGAGGCAAGAGGAATACTTCTGATACGCCGAGGCTGATAGCTGCCTTGGCGGAGCTGCATGCTGATCGTGGAATCTTACCGTGGAGTAGTGTCCTGCAGCCTGCTATTAAACTGGCCAGGTAACTAAATATGATTTATCAATAATTTACCTATAACATCAAATGAAATTATATAAAGTGGCCTTATGATTAACATTACTTACCCGAATTATCCGCTTATCAAGATCAAACTAATGAGTAATGAGTAACACGGTGGGTCTACGTTAAGTACCTATAGCGGAGATCCTGCGCCACCTTCCAACTCCATCATTAGATCAGCTCTTACATACATACCATAATAATGCATTGTCATGGAGTTTACATTTACGGGAACTTCGATTTGAAGCGGATAACTTACCTACATACTTACGAACATACATACAATCACACCTCTTCCCCGTAGGCAGAGACCACTTCCTTCCACTTGCTACGATCCAGACAAACTTCCCTCGCTTCCTCCACACTCATCTTCATCTTCATACACGTGCGTCGGCTTAGGGTACTCCTGACCTGCTGGCCTATTGCCTAACCCACTTTTAGGGTTACGACCAAAAAATTTGACCAAAGCAAGCGCAGTGAACCATACAAACAACGGAGTCAAAAAAAAATCCGTCGTGCGACGAAAAGTATCCCTACAAATGGCTAGGTATGGTAGTATGGCTAATTTTCGTGTCACAAATGAGAAGTTTCATGGAAAATTTAATTGAGTGAGTGAGCGTGCCCAAGTTTTTGGTCCTTACCCATTACTGCAATTAATTATTCGAGGACAACGAGACTTTTATCTTACTTCTTACTGGCTAGTATAACAGACCATAATACTGGAAGTCAAAGTTTGAACAAGCCCCACCTTTGATCAATCATCTAATGAATGAAGAGGAAATTCTTTATCGGACGGTCTCCACATATCTTTTCTACTTTTATTATTGCCTTCTATAAAAACATTACTACAATAAGGAAAACATTACAGGAAGGAAAACAAAAATGTCTAATAATTGTTAGGCGAAATATCGAATATCTTGTCAATCATTATCATTAAGACGGCAATCCTAAGACCGCAAATGCTTTGCCAACCCTGAGGACTAAGATGGAATGCCTCTATGCTAGTAATTTCACGGTGTGTCTTATACCAACACCGTAACACAACAACGCGAACACTTTTTATACATAAAACTTCCGTGAGATATTATTTACGTGAGTAACCCGTGATCTCTTTAATTATGTGAACGCTGGTGGTAAGATGGTCGTAGCAATACGGACGGATCTTGCACAAGGTCCTACCATCAATAAAAAAACAGTGATAAACGACTTCTACGGGGACAAAGTCACGGGCAAAAATCAAAATATATATCTTAAAAGTTGATTGGGAAGCCTATTTCCTTGAAACCGTTTTAAAAAGACCATAAAATTGTTAAAATAATTATGGTGTATCCAAATATGTGAGAGAAGTATTCATTAATGTACCCCACTGTAATAAACTAAAACAAATAAAATTCCTAGCCGCTAACAATTTTAAATAACAAACATGAATCCGGTCCTCTATTAATATACTGTGAGAAACGTTTGTTTATGCGCAAGAGTGGATTTGATAATTGCTTCTACACGCATTAAGTGCCAAGAAATTGATGCCTCCTCCATTTTGTATGAAAATCTAGAAGGCTGGCATTGATTTAGCTAACACTTTTGGTGCCGCTGACACACTTGCACTGTAAAGAATGTATATACATTCAAATTGGCGGTTGTGAAATTGTAAAGAATGCTAATTGCGAACGACGCGCCGAGCGGATTCCATCGGCGTCCCAATATCCTAATTGATTTGTTTTTGTTAACTTTTACGAGTTGCTCTTGGATTTCACATGCTTTGTGATGAGAATCTAACAAAAACTATTAAGAAATTCGTTATTGTTGTTTTGAGGACGTGGTTAATCTGGTTGGTTAGCGATGCTTACAAAAATCCTGGGTTTGAATTCCAGTAGGGGTTTATATTTATGCGATCCGTACATAAAACGGAATTTATTGTACATACGAACCTTTCTCTTGAATCACTCTTTTTTTTAAATACAAAATGGGTTTGCTCTTGGCTAATTCTTGCCCCCGGAGGTCGAAGATTTTGACGACGATGAAGCGAATTCACCCAGAAAATGCCTATGCACGCCTAGCTTTAAATTGGTTCCATTATATGCACTCGGAAATACAGATGCCGGAAGCGCATTCCACTCTTCTGCACTACGCATTATAAATGATGATGCAATCTACTCTATCTATAAGTGAACCGGATTAAAATCCCTTGCGTAGTTTTAAATACCTAAGCATACTCGTACATACAGAGGGACAGACAGAAGCAACTTAATTTTATACTATGTAAAGATTAGGGATGTTAAGGAGGCGGCTTTACCGGAGCCGGAGCAGGACCCGGAGTTTTCTTTTTTGTTAACGGAGTCGGATCCGGAGCCGGAGGCGAAGTTGAAGCCGTATCCGAAGCCGGATCCGGAGGTTTACCGGAGGCGGAGCCGGAGCCGAGTACCTTTTATTTAAATTAATTCCTGGACAAGTAAAAACTTGTAGGCGTGCGTCGCGCTGCCGCGGCAAATGCAATACCTTCAGCTCCGGTATAACTTCGGTAAAAAATTAACGGAGGCGGAGGCGGAGGTGGAGGCGGAGGCGGCGGCGGAGGCGGAGGCGGAGGCGGAAGTGTGAAATAAAAATAGCGAAGGCGGAGGCGGATCCGAAGGTGTAAAACCAAACGGAAGGTCCGTCTTAACGGATGCGGAGGCGAAGCTCCGTAACATCCCTAGTAAAGGCGTGTAAAGAAGTCTAGCAATTCTTTACTTGCTTAGTCGTGGACGTTTTCTATAAATATAAGGTTTTTTTTCTAAGAGACGGCATACGGGTTACGTGATGGGAAGTAATCACCAGCGCCCATAAACACCAGCAAATTCATGAAGAGTTTTCGTTGCCGGCCGATTAGGGAAATGAAGATATCATTAATAACTGGTTAGAAATACCGCCGAAGGGAGTTCGTCCCACAGGGGGTAGGGGCTTATTATGTATAAATGTATGTTTTTCTATGTAATGTATTATTATGTGTATTGTTGTTTTATACCTACCCATAGTAGACTATAACTTAATTTGGCACTAAGGCAATTTGTGTAAGAGTTTTCCCTAAAATGAATAAATTAATTTTAAGTTTTTAAACAAAATAAAATATTTATCAATAATTTTAATAATGGTAGGAACTTGTCTAGAGAATGCCGCCACCCCATAGTGGGCTGGATGGCTCGAAAAGAGGACATTCGCACTTTTTTCAGAAACTCATTTTTTGAAAAATGCTATCCGATAGAGAATTATATAAGGAACAATAAATGTGGTATACATTTTTTCGAAATAAGGCATATTGACAACAAAAAAAAATAAAGTCAGATTTTTTTGTATGGGACCCAAAAATAGGTATCTTGTTTCTCAGAAACTATCAGAGGTATCGTCTTCTACCTTTCAAGACTTTGTTTTTCTACTTTTATAGAGTAGGAAACGATAAGCAGATTTTTTATACAGGTGCTGGTTTTTTTTTAGTCTAGTAAAAAGTTCACACATTTTCGATTATTTCGTTTATGTCTTTTTTGGGATCCCACATTATTTTTCCATAGTTTAATTCTATAATAATAATGATAAAAAGTGACACATGCTACGTTTTACTGACAATTTTTTTTGGGAAAGAGTTGATTTTGGTTCAAATTTGTTTTTAGTTATTTACAAGTACAACTCTATCATTTTATGGAAGATGAAGTAATAAGTATTCTTTTATCTTGAAACAATTATTATTCGCAAAAACAAAATAAATCATAAAACGTTAATTATATTTAACAATATGGTTAAATAAGACTCATTTAAACCAACGATTTAACTAATAGGCCACCACTTAATTATTGCATATAATATTTATCTCATATATCGTTTCTCAGTTAGTACGGAATTGACTATACTAATAATAATGGAAAGCCTAGTTAACAATATTGATTTGTTTAATGTGTTGAATAATATTGGATCTTTATCGGACAATACAAAATTATATGGATACTTGAAGGTGAAATTAAATTTATCTGAAGAACAAGAACAGTTATATGTGAAGTTTTCTCAAAGGTACTGCTCAAATATCCAAAGAAGATGGAGAGAGTCTAATCGCATACGTGGCGATTTTTTGAAGAATAACAGTGAATAAGCAGGGCCATATGTTGGCCAAAAGATAATTTGTCGGTGGCCGAAAACTTTCAAGAGGTTGATGACGCTGAAAATGTTCGACCAAATGATAACATTGTGGAATCTTCATTTGATCCCGCAACACCTTCAACTTCACGGAAACCTTTTGAAGACCTTTCGACGAGACAGAAGAGAAGACGATTAGAGCGGATAAGCAAATCCTTATCGCCCGAAGAAGTGAGTGCAGCTAACTGTAAACAATTAAAGAAGGGTGGCCACGCAAGTTTAAACAAGATTATTGATTATTTGCTGCATCACCCAGAAGACATAAAAAATGTAGATGATTACATACACAAAAAAATGAATAAGTTACTATCACCAGAGAAAGCTTTAGCCTTAATGACTTCATTGAAACTTACTAAGTGGCAGTATATTAATTTACGTGATGTAGCGAGTGACCAAGGAGTAAATTTATATCCATCATATTTTGCCGTTCAGAAAGAAAAACAAATGTGCTACCCTTCGAATGAAAATGTTTTTATAACTGAAGATGGTGCC
Source organism: Acleris literana (assembly GCA_946894065.1). Lineage (NCBI taxonomy): Eukaryota > Metazoa > Arthropoda > Insecta > Lepidoptera > Tortricidae > Acleris > Acleris literana. Next base: position 24,270,703 of record OX335671.1, on the reverse strand, counting down.
AGAATAAAATTACAAGCTTTATTAGATTTAACTGCCAAAAGGCTTTTGAAGGCGATTGGAGGTGAATACGAGAACAAAGTTTTGAAGCTGCAGAGTAAATGGGGTTTTGATGGAGCTTCTGCACAAAGCAACTACAAAATGAAAACGCAAAGTGAATTTGATGTGTCAAGCGTTTTTATGGCTAGTTTAGTACCACTTAAGTTAACATGTGATGGTGAAACTGTATGGGAGAATGATAGACCGTCATCAACTGGGTTTTGTCGTCCAGTTATGTTTCAGTTTACGAAGGAAACAAAAAGCATGGTTGAAAAATATAAATCCGAAACACAGGCGGAAATAGATGCCCTGGTGTATACTGAAATTACTGAATCTTCTACGAAAGTAGAACACGAGCTACACTTGACAATGATTGATGGGAAAATTTCTTCATATCTGTCAGAAACTTCAACAGCTTCATGTGATATTTGCCGTGCTAAACCAACGGAAATGAATAAAATTCAAGATTTAAGTAAAAAAATTAACAGAGAGGATAATATGTTACAATATGAGTTGTCGTCATTACATGCCTGGATTAGGTGTATGGAATACTTACTTCATATAGGTAATTTAACTTTTTTATTCCAAATGTATTTATTGCTTTACACACTTTACTTTGAGTCATTTGCTAATAACATTCTATTTTAGCTTACAGATTGCAGTTCAAGAAATGGAGCGCAGGAAAAAAGAACAAGATTTTGAAGGAACAAGCAAAGAAACGGATTCAAGACGAATTTAAATCTGAACTGGGATTACTAATTGATGTCGTTAAGCAAGGAGCTGGAACAACAAACGATGGTAACACTGCCAGACTGAAATTACAGCCCGTATTACGGGAATTTATGTCAATGTGATTCAACGATTTCATGTAATTTTGCAAGTGATTGCTTCTGGAGAACATGTAAATGTAACAAAATTTTCTGACTATTGTCGTGAAACTGCAGTCTTGTGTACAAGTGAAGAGTTATACGGCTGGTATTATATGCCATCAAGCGTACACAAGCTTTTAATACATGGGGCTGACATAATTAAGCATTTCGGCATGTTACCAATTGGATCATTATCAGAAGAAGCATCAGAAGCGAGGAACAAAGATTTTCGCAATTTTAGAGAACACCATGCTAGAAAATGTAGCAGAACCATGACGAATGAAGATATTTTGCACAACTTTCTCATATCTTCCGATCCACAAATAACTCTACTAAGGCCACGACTAACTAAGAAAGCTAAAAATCTCTCACCCGAAGCTTTAGAATTACTAATTATAGAAAAAAATACGAGCGACGACGATGAATGTAATCTTTTTGAAATGTTAGAAAATACCAATGAATAATTTTTTCCGCTATAGTAATTTTGTGTATTTAGGTATATGTCATTTTTTAAGAAATATTTTGTATCAATTTTTGTTGTTTATTGTTTACTTTAAGTGACATGTGTCTATTGTTAAACATTAGATTATTTGCTTTTTAGTTGTATCAACAATGTAAAAAATATACTTAGGATTTTTTTCATAACTTAATAAACGTTTTATCCATTATGTGTTATTATCATTTTTACTTTTAACTATCGAAATATAATGTAAAATCCCTAAAAAGATATAAACGAAAAAATCGAAAATGTGTGGACTTTTTACTGGACTAAAAAAAAAACCAGCACCTGTATAAAAAATCTGCTTATCGTTTCCTACTCTATAAAAGTAGAAAAACAAAGTCTTGGGAGGTAGAAGACGGGACCTCTAATAGTTTCTGAGAAACAAGATACCTATTTATGGGTCCCATATAAAAAAAACAGTCTTTATTTTTTTCTGCTGTCAATATGCCTTATTTCGAAAAAATGTATACCACATATATTGTTCCTTACATAATTCTCTATCGGATAGCATTTAAAAAAAAATGATTTTCTGAAAAAAGTGCGAATGTCCTCTTTTCGAGCCATCCAGCCCACCGTGGTCTCAAATGGGTATCTATTATTTTTAACCGACTTCAAAAAAAGGAGGAGGAGGAGGAGGAGTTACTCGAAGACCACTGGACCGATTTGAAAAAATTTTTCGTTGTTCGAATGGCTATACTTTCTAGTTGGTCCCATTTTCACCACGTCAGGATCTGATGATGGGATCATGGAGAAATCAAGAGAACTCCTCAAATATTATAGGCACACCTATAGCGATTTTGGTATTTTTCACTGTAACTCATGCATTTGCTTTTGAAAAGTACTATATGGTGAAGTGGAACTGATGATGAAGACCACAGAATGGCCACCGGAACTCCTTAACGGTACCTATTTCAAGGGTGGCGATAAGATATTTCGATAAAGGTAGTTGAGCGACTATGACGAAGCACATTTAGGTTTAAATATGACTATGACATTCCCGCGGCGTTGTCTGCGGCGAGCTTGAAATGTTCTATAGTTTCTCATTAATATTTAGAAGTGGAGCTACGTAACAGCATAAATAGGATCACTAAAAACTATAAAATAAAATAAATGTTTAAAAAAACAAAAACCTGCCTTCAAAAATGCAAAAAATAACTTCTTTCAAAATGGTAGGTCAGTTCAACTGAAGTCGGCGTCCCACAATATTTTAAACCAAAAGCCGAATGCAGTTGGACTGTCCTACTTACCATTTTAAAAGAAGTTATTTTTTGCATTTTTGAAGGCGGGTTTTTGTTTTTTTAAACATTTTATCGATATACCTTTCATTACGCCGAATTTTTATTACATCGAAAGGCATTTCTCGCCGCATGACTTAATTTTTTTTGGTCGTTTCAAATCTAACCTAACTTAACCTAACTTACGTAATTCCTGAAAACATTATAATTTCAGCGGAAAATGGCGTTCGATGAAATCAAATTCGATGAAATAATACAATTGATGAATTTAAATTCGATAAAATGATAGGTTTCCATCTTACATGGCAGTTCGCATCGTCGACACATTTCATCTTAGTTCTCAGAAAAGATCTTCAGATTGCAATCTGGAGATAACAAAATGTCCATGAGCCTCCAGAGCCCACTTACCATCAGGCAGCTTGTGTGCTTGTTACCTTCTTCGTTCCCAAAGCCTCCACAAACTCCATTTTAATAAAGTCGGTTAATTTTAAAGGTATTTACTTTCATCGCAGGTACTTATAGAAAGTTTATCCCTTTTTTTTTATATCGAAGACTAAAAAGTCCCTTAAAAAGATACAATATTGTTTACTGGTTGACGTAATAGTATCTGAAGTGAACATCCTTCGTCCCAGTTCCTGTTTGTCTGTCCGGTATCTCATCACCCTCAGGCAAACACAAATAACGCGCGGTTAATTAATTATAATGATCTCTCCCGCAGCGAGGCTTACTGTCATATTGAATGTATACACATTAATTAAGATATGGAGTTACATAAACCCATTGATTACATGAATCATATGTTTTAACCCTTTTGACCTTGATTGACCTCGAAATACTGTCAAACAAAATTGAAAAAAAATAATTGAAAACGACAAACTGGTTTTAACCTCCGACTAAAAACTGGGGAGTTATAGTAGGGGATTCGAATAGGAGACGACCTTCACTGGGCTGTATATTCGATAAAAAGTTTATATGTAAGTATATCAAATTTAATAATAAGCGAAATGGCAAATGGAATGGTATGGCGAATAAGTTGACTGAAAAAATTCAGTCCAGTCCTTATATGATTAAAAAAATACTGAACATGAGTTTTTTTTTAAATTGCTATTGCTTGTTAAATAGACCAATTACATACTAATCGAAAGCATGAAGCCTATAGAATATGCAAACGTTAGGTTGACTATTTTTTCCCATCGTAACTATTGGGTAGGTAGGTAAGTCGGTACTAATAATTTGCAATAAACCTAAAGTTTGCATTATTCTACAGGCTTCATGCTTTCGATTAGTATGTAATTGATCTATTTAACAAGCAATAGCAATTAAAAAAAAAGTTCATTTTCAGTTTTTTTTTATAATTTTTCAGTCGACCTATTCGCCATATAATACTTAGCATATTAAATTTGATATAAAATATTTTTTATCGAATAAACAGCCCGGTGAAGGTCGTCTCCTATTCGGATCTCAGACCATTATATAAGTTTGAGTATTTGTGTGTTGTCTGTATTAATGTAGTTACCAAACGGATAAACCAGTTTTGTTTTAAAGCTAGTTTTATCGAAGTGGTTCTTAGCTAAGTTTAATGAAAATCGACCTATTAAGAGATTTCGGTTTTGAAAGAAGGTCGCCATTATAGCGGGGTTTTTTTATGTATTCAATAGTTATTTGCGTAAATGTACCTACGCTCTATACGGCACGGGTAGCACAAATTGTATTTTCTCGCCTGTTGCTCAGTGCGTCTCTATCGTTACGGACTAGATAGAAAGGGAGAGGCTAGCACAAGTTGCCCGCGACTTGTTTGTCGCTCGGACAAACAAGTCGCGGGCAACTTGTGCTAGCCGCGCTGTTGTTTATACGCAACCAGCTTTTGCCCGCGTCTCGGTCCAGGTAAAAGTCGTTTATCGCTGTGTTCCCTCGGGAACTATCCAAATTTCCGGGTAAAAACTATCATATGTCCTATTCCAGGATCTAACCTATATGTCTGCCAAGTTTCATCCGGATCCGTTCAGTAGTTGAAGCGTGATTGAGTAACAAACATCCAAACTTTATCTGTTATAATATTAATAAGATAAGATAAGAAAATAAGATGATGAAGACAACTTAAACTCGCTGGTTTATAATTTGTTCGTCGAATTGAAAAGTGAGTTGCTAAAGAGAATCACGTGGCGGAACTAAATTGAAACAGATAGCTAGTTCGCCAGCATTCCTTTCTAACCAGTCCGTAAAGTAAATAAGGTAGTAAGCGGTTTACAAATGCAAGCTATTTAATCCATTGATAGCTTAAGACGAAGGGATGAAAGTGATTGATTGCACCCCGAGATATTTAGGCTGCGCGAGCGTAAGCGAGTGCGCTTATAGTTCCAGTGTACAATTGATACTTTCACCCTAGTTAAATATAGTCAAGAACAATGAAAACGGGTCACTTTGTATAGAATTTCCATAGAAAGTGATCCGTTTCCATTGCTCTTGAGTGTACTATCCTTTTCATTTTGACTGAAGGAAAAGTAGAAAAAAAAGTTGTATGCAATTGTTACGAACTTTGTCTTTAGGTATTGTCTTAAAAAATAAGAGTGTTTTTTCACAATTCCAAACCTAGTTTTAAAAAAAAACAGAGTATTTTCGTAATGGCTGTAAGATTCTTCCATGGTTTAGAAAACACTCAAAAATGGCTGAGTATTTGACCAATTCTTTTTTCATAATCACTTTGCGCTCTAGGGATGGAAATGTCGTTTTCAGCCCGCGAATGGAAATCTTTATTTTCGAACAGGAGAGATCAAAAGACCATTTCTACTTTTCGATGCCTAAAATTAAAATTAAAATTTAAGATCCATTTTAAGATATCATAGATATGTGGAGATAATTTAACAGCAGTCCTACATTAATTCTCAACCAAATCTCACGATATATATTTATTTCTTTAACATCAACATAATATTTACAGAATTCAATAATAATACAATTAAAAATTTAAACTAAACGTATTTAAACGTATTTAAAATTAACTAAGCTACTCAAATATTAAAGATATAAATAATAATCACTACTTTCGTAATTATTAATTAATGACGAATATTTGCGGCGCTTGAGGGTTTGGTCCTGATCAGCTGCTGCACCGGCCCGATTACGGGTTGACTGGACGTGGGAAAGGGCAAATGTGTCAACACACGACGCGTGCCACCACGTGACACACCAGTGCCCTACCCACTTTCCACGGCCAATGCCAATGTAGCTCCATCTGGTCGCTTGCCGTCGTCTCTATGCAAACCTGCTGGTTCCAGGACAGCTGGTACAGAGACAGTGGCAAGCGAACGACGGATCAGATCATTAATTGTGCCGTGACGGTACAAACGGCAGGCACTTCTGAAGCATGAAAGGCCATGTCGTCCCAGCTCACTCACTTCCTCCCCGCACGCGCAAGTATGAGGTTCACAGAGTCTAGCCCCAAGCCAAAAGGGCTGTGCGCAAGCTGCTTGGGTCCAAGACTGCGCCTATATTGCGGGAAGGAAGAGCGTGGAGCCAGTGACCTGATTCGCCTGCTGAGACAGCGAGGAGACGGGCGCGATTTGAATCGTCCGGACTATTTTGCATGAGAGATGCATGAATTGATATATTGTACGATATATTGTAAATTTACCTACTATTTTTTGTATAAAAAACACGAATTTGCAGCTCTAATTTCCACTTATTTACCAGTCTCGGCGTCACTTTGCGAATAACGAATACTGCTATAGCCTTTTTTACCCAGTTCCACAAAATTTTGGACAAAACATTATTCAGGTATTTAGACCAGAATCTGAAAATTGTGTGCCTTTCTAAGATTATCCAGTTTTATTGAAAATGATGATTAAATTTACGTTCAGGTTAGGGGACGTTTTATTAGGCATCGAAAAGTAGAATGGCTCCAAAAATACTTTCACTCTCGCGTCGGTAATGAAGCTGCAGGTCAGTTGTAAATTGTTTTAAAAAATGTGGCCAAGCCCATATGCGTTTCTGTTACAAAACTGGGCCATACTTTTTGCCCCCGATCATAATGATGCCGACTTAATCGATTACAAATGCAAATAATAATATGCTTGGTGCAAAATATAAAACGACAAATACTTTACGAAACATTGACCTTTAAGTCTCACTTTATCAAAACATAGTTAATATGCATGAATATTTATTGCCTAGCTGGATCGTTTATAAATATTTGCAAATAGGTATTTAATGTTGTTCAAGGAACTTGTCTGAGGTTTTTTTTTAATTGCATGTACAATTTAGAAATAGTTTCAAATAAGCAATTTACCGTAATTGCTAACGTTGTTTTTGCAAAGTTATTTATATTTTCGTATACTTATTTTTTTTTTGAAAATATTAATTTCCAAGTCCATAATTTGACACTAATACCGCTGGTAGAGAGACTCCGAGCATTGCACGCTTCATAGTCCGCTGAGCGACTTTAAACAGGTGGACTAGCCGCACTGTTAGTGTCCACGTCTCGACACCGTGTAGGTCATCACGGGTAGAACGCACTGATTGAAAACTTTCGTTTTCAAACATGGAGTAACCGTCCGTCATAACCATTGGGGTAGATGTGTTCTTGAGTGGAGATCGCGACTCAGCATACGTAGTGTAGGCCGCCCTCCGGCGTGATGGAGTGATGATTTGCAAAACGCTGCTGGCAAATGTTGGTTGACAATGCCGAGGACAGGGTGACATTAGGGGAAGGCCTATGTCCAGCATTGTACGGATATTATGATGATGATGACAGCTGTTAGTACAGACGACTACAAATAGATGTATCCACTTTTAGACCTTATTACAATGCAAGAGGGTGAATAAGTGGATACATCTGTTTGTAGTCGACTATACAAATCAAATAACATAGTTTATCAGTAAAATATGCACATGCATGATTGATTAATTAATTGAATTATTTCTACAAAGACTAAGTTAACAGAAGCGTAGGGCTGAGGAGAGTGTCGTGATAAGGGAGAGACCATGGAGAGACCTATACTATACCCAAAAGTGGGTGGATACAGGCCTAAATCATTCGCAAGAATCGCAATCATTTTCATTTTGACAGTCCGAAGGCGAAATGAAATTTTGTAGAGATAAAGTTGAATAAGGCCCCAGGGCCTCTATTCTACTGAGTAAAAACCATATTGCATTTGAAGTGTTACCGTATTGCCAACGATTTGATAGCTCTTTTTTACTTGACAGTAATAGCGGCCGAGTTAAAAATAACCATGTCAAAGATAATATTGGTTTTACCAACTTGAATAGAAGCCCTGATTGGATGGATGGATTAATGAAGTTTTAATTAGAAATGTAGAGCCAAATATGCCAAATAAAGCCGTATTCCGGTAAGAATTGTAACTAATGACAAATGATGATGGATGTGGTTACAGTTGCTTGGTTGTTCACAGAAAGGGGTTTGTGGTATCAAAGGCACTGGCGTTGGCGACGGCGGGCGCGGGCGCGGACGTGCTCTGGCCCGCCGGATCAATCCGCAAAGACCTTAAATACGCCCAATATCTTGAGGCGCTGCAGAGGAACTCTAGTAAAGGTACGAATACCTACACATTGAGACTGAGTAGGTATTATTCGATTGACTCATATATCAAGAAATTCCTTTGGTAAACTGCCTCCTTTTATTAATTTTCAATTTTGCATGAGAATTAAATAGATTAAAATCACAGATATTTTCGTTCTCTGGTTTTAGAGCTGTTATCTCATTAACGATTTCACCGATTTTATTCACAGCTGCCTAAGAACGACTCCTATTTAGCTAGCTTTGATTTAACAAAACTAAGTAAGAACCGGTTAAAGGTAAGTGTCCACATGTCGGTATCGTACGAATCAGACGCATCGTATCAAACGGATGAGTTTTTTCACAATGCGTCCACTGTATGCGACTACCAGCAATCGGATTGCCGATGCCAGTTCATTCGGATTTTGGCCGTGAGCGCACGTGCGGAGTGAGATAATGGAGCTAAGCGAAAAAGAAGTAATAAGTAATTGCTTTGTTTTTCAAAAATGTTCGAAATTTGAATGTAATAATAAAATCGATTTTGATGTTATCGGGGCGCGTCCACAGATCGGCATTCCGTATGACGTCATCGGCACGCATCGCAAAAGTTGCCTCTCGAAGCATCGGCATCGGCAATGCCGATGAGCAGATTCGTGCGATCCGTGCCGTGCGGATCAGTGGACGCACTTGTGTGACTTTCCATACAAAGACTACTACGATCCGTTTGATGCGATGCGTCCGAGCGTACGATACCGACATGTGGACGCTTACCTGGCTTTAGAACAGGATGATACGATGCAGCATGATGTTTATGCGGCAAGTCTAACCTTACCTAAATAAGCCTTGTAACAGTTGTAACCCACGTTTGGCCCACATGAACAGTTTGTAAAATAATACGTCTACTAAACGTTCTTTTGGTCAAAAGAATGAATACCGTAGTAACTTGTATTTTGTCTAAATACTATAACCTACAGGTACAACGGGCATATTCACTAGAGAGTACATTTTTCGTAACAACAAAATTATGCCCTTAATTTTTAAAAGGGTGCATCTAAAACAGTACTCTTGTTATATAAGACCTTATTCCTATCACGAGAAGATTGATTTCCTAATATTTTAGTTGCTCGGTATCCGCATCGCGTGTTTACCTGCTTGTAGCGGGGTTTCTAAGAATCAATCGAAACAATTTTCCTTAAGCTAAGACAGTTCCTGTTATTCATAATCAGAGATACAATAAAATAAATTAACTGTTGCACTAGTGAGTAAAAACCCACCAGACTTAGTGTGAACTGTTTTTATGACAGTAAATGTAATTTATTTACCAAATATCGATAAATCAATTGGGAGAGGCATATTTACAGCAGTGAGGGTCCTAATGTAGAAAACAGTATTTACAATAATTGATACGGTTATTTACTTAATTAATCTACACAATATTTAGATGTTTACTAAATTCTGTAATTTCGGCCAAAAAGGATGTTCATGTTCATCGACACAACGGGATCCCTTCGACTCCCATAATTTAATTGTTTCGATTTTCGAAAGTCAGAAATTGGTATCCATAATTATTTTTGGTCATAATAATAAATATTCATAATAGTTGTTAGGTATAACGCGAAATAAATATAATTATTAAGTACAATAACGTTACATAGGTATCAAATAAGACAAAAGCCATAAAACTGATCAGCATAATATCCAAAGGCATACATATTTTTATATTTACTAAAAAAAAAATCGTATCATTTTGTTCTCCAATGTTTTATAGGACTAATTTTAAAATTCAGAAATAATATGTCATACATAAACAAAACACCGGCTTACAAAAACATTGGTTAGGTTAGAACTGCGACTCCTTTCAAAAAGGACCAGCTGACAGAAAAGTAGGTTAGGTTAGGTTAGAACTGTGACCCCTTACAAACACGACCGACTGTCAGAAAAATAGGTTAGGTTAGGTTAGAATTGCGACTCTTTACAAAAAGTACCAGCTGACAGAAAAGTAGTTTAGGTTAAATCAGAACTGCGACCCCTTACAAAATATAATTTATGCATAATAATAGTTATCCTTGTATCATTATTCAACATAATATTATATTCTATAGATATTTAATGTTATGACCAATCACGATACGATAGGCAAAATGGTGATGTACTTACTAAAATTTTCTGATTTATAATTTTCATTCCTGTAAGCGTTATTTAAAAAAACAAACTCTGTTCGTGCAGAATTATCGGAGTCCTGGTCTAAAGGTGGGCCGACGGTGGTACGGCAGTCGGCGCAAGCTGCGTCAGTGGGCCGCTGGACGCTGTACGCGGGCGGCGCCGGCGCAGCCGTGGCGGCACGCGCGCTTCACGTCGCATTGTCGCCCGCGCCTGAAGATGCCGATGACGCTGAGCGCCGGTAGGTTATTTTTAAGACGTTAGGTACAATTAAATAATTATTAAAAGGGGACTTCCATACTATAGTTATATAGGAAAAAAGGGCCTATGTCTCATAGAATCACGAATGTATTAGTGACTTTATTTCTTAGGACAGGGGGTTAAATTTGATTTGACTATCCAATTGCGCATGCATACTTTTTATTTAGAAGGGCAGAGTTGTTGTCCGCGGCTCTGTCCGTTCAGAAATCGTTTATCGCTATTCACGGTAAAACCCTACCGTGTCCTTATGTCCTTCCGTAACTGTTCAAGCTGTGTTCATGCCAAATTTCGTTAAGGTCGGTTCAGCGGTATAGCCGTGAAAGCGTAACAAACAGACGAAAGTTTTTTTTTTACATTTATCATATTAGTATGGATGTTACACAAATAATAAGAATGTATTTACCGAGCTCTTTAATCTGGTGAATAGGTATTCATAATATTGTTTTTATGAGTATCTTAAAATTACTGTCTATCTATCGTTACTGCCTGCCTAGTATATTAAATGTCGACACGCTAAGAAGAAAAATTACTTCTAGGTCAAAATTGTGACTGTCCCATAATTTTGCTACTGGCTGATGGGATATCTCTTTGATAAAATTAAAATTTCACAAAACTATACATTTATAACATTTGTCTACATTTGTAACGCTGCCTTACGTGTTCGTTACAGGTGAATTTAATAGCATGGAGGCATTCCACCTTAGTCCTCAGGTTAGCAAAGCATTTTCAGTCTTAAGTTTGAAATCTTAAGAATGAAATTGTCTGTGAGTCTCAGATCCCACTCACCATCTTGGCGACATTAGTCATATTTTTTTCCAATTTCACTCCATTCGCCAGTACAAAATAAATTACCAATAAAATTACTTATATTAATCGGTTATCTTTACTGATGCAGGGTGGTGGCTGCCTTACTAGAAGAAGCCCATGCGGGAGGATGGCCACCAAGTGGAGTGGCCACTGGGATGGCCATCGTGGACCCCACAGACACATACCTTGCTCTCGTGACGTGAGTACACTCTTCGTTGAATGATAATATGATGTGTTGAGTGGGTTCTCTGCCTTTTGGCAAAAATAATGTTTAGCAAAATGTATCGTTTTCCAACCATTTGCCAACCCGCTGTTTTTCCGCAACTGTAAATATTTTAGGATTTTTTAAAACTCACCTAACTTAGCCTAACCTAGCCTATAGAGTTCTACACGATGGCACTGAATTAAATCCTGAAATATGTAGTTACAGAAAAAAAAGCGGGTAGGCAAATGAAACGGTTCACTGAAAAATAAAATTGGTGGCTTCTAACAAGATAGTGATTATTTATTGTGCGTAAGCGTCTTGATTCCATACGATCCTGAGAAGACGTGAGATACACATCAACTAAGATGTTATTTGAATCACTAAAGAACTTGCTGTACACCTAAAGTCTGTTCATACTTAGTTGTCTTATATAGTAAACAACTTTCTAACCTCAAAATGAACCAATTTTGGCTAAAACAGCTCTTTTATCGTAAACAAAGTAAACTGAATAAACAATATGGACATAACTTGGCTAATGTATTGTCTGTGATTGCTTTATTTGGTTTAATAGCTGTTTTAGCCAAAAAAAGGTTCATTTTGAGGTTAGAAAGTTGCTTACTACATAAGACAAGTAAGAATGAACAGACCTTAATATCATAATTATTGTGTTCATTTTTTATCAACTAAAACAAAAACTCTCTTGGTTGGCTAAAATTTTTTTCAGTTATGGGAAACGATAAATTTTGCCAAAGTATTTTCAGCCAGAAGGCAGGATATCGTGTTAAGTGTTACAATGGCTTTTTGAAGAGGGAGGGGATATAGGGATTTTTTTTTCTTTGGGCTGATGCCCGAATTTGAGATGTCAAGGTTATGATGGGGATGCTAACGTAATATATCTGGAAGTGTACTGTTTATAGTAGTGTACAATCTCGAGTACCGATTAACTGGTCGTTGTTGTGGCGATCTTGGGAGAGGCCTATGTCCTGCAGTGGACGACTTTTGGCTAAAATGATAATGATGATGAATGTGAAGCAGCCAAAACAGCACAATTGTGTGTTATTTTTAGGTTATTACCTTTTATCTTACCTAATATGACGATCGCGATGCTGATAATAATAATCCATTTTACGATAATGTTGTATGACACTTCTTATTTGCTATGCAGAGGGTTGTCGCTGCCATTTGGCTCGATGCCGCCTTGGGGTATGAAGTCGGTAGAATTCGCAGGAAATGTGGCTGTGCCACCGAGCAATGCAAGCGCGGTTGACGCGCGGGACCAACCAGGCGTTCTTTTGGACATGTCACCTGCGATACTATTAGATGGAGAAGTCTGCGGTTAGTATTGTGAATATTTTCTTGTCAAAATCCCCTACGGGCATTGTCCTTACTCTCTAAAGAAAGCCATATTTTATACTTTATCCCTATCTATATCAAAACTTTCCTAAAATTTGTTCAGAAACTATAAGCAAATGGTAAGAAACCTGTATCTGTGGTTGTATTTTAACGTTAACATTAAAGTATTGCATGACCTTAAAGCATCGGTAATCGGTGTGGTTGTATCTTAATGTTCACACTAAAGAATCGGTGACCGATACTTTAATGTAAACATTATGATACAGGGCAAACACAGATACAAGTTTCTCATACATATATTCTAGAAAATTTATGAGATGAATGTAGATAAAAGTTATGTATGCGACTAAACATAATTACGCATTATGCACCAGTCACATAAACTACTATTATAACATTCTCATCTTTATGTAGCGATCATTTTTTCCAACTTGTCTGAGAAGCTTATACCTAATGAACACCCATACGGATAAGTAAACGGAAACTTTCTCCTCCGGCCTTTCAGCACTGGCTGGGGTAGTATTCGCGGGTGTCTAAACTCTAGTTGGTAATAGGGGCATTGGTGTTTTTAGCCGGTGCGAGCCCGGCAGTACCTGGCCCCTCCATTCCCAGGTCTCCGGAAGGGATTTTCACCTCTGCCCCTTTTTCTTAAAGTAATTCAAGCAAAAAGCGAATAAAAGCAAGGACTTTTGTCCTTGGCCCGTCAGGCGATTACCAAAAAAAAAATGAACACCCATGGCCACCCACACTGTAATTGATAGTTAAATTTTGTTGGCAGTTGCTAATTAGCTTCGATTTACAATTCCGTTTACTATAAAGTACTGATAACAAGTCAATTCAGACACCTGTCATTCCAGTAAATAATATAACCTAAAACCCAATAATATGTTATTTTTCTTCATCAGTGTCTTCCACTCCTGTTAACGTATGCTTCGCCAATGTCAATTTATTTATAGATACTCCCACAGACTTAATACAGAAATAAGTCCATGGATATCACACGCGAGGACAATAAAATTGTTCGGTTACAGATTATTTTACTTAACAGAAGCATTTTACTCCACGTGCTTCTGTCGAATCCCCAAGAATAGGTTATAAATTGTACATGGTTATTGGTTGTTATGGTGGTTATTATTATAGTTATAGGTTGTAATTGTATTGTTGTTGTTGCTACTATAAGTTATAATTATATTTAGGGCTTTTGGTGGCATATCGTGGTTCTAGAATCCATGGAGTCGCTATTTCCTATTTATTATAATATATACCAACTTTATTTTGACCTGCAGTATTTTAATATTTCAAAATTCATTTATTTATTTAATCGCTAAACCAATATTTAAATGTATTTTGGTATGGAGGATATCTCTTCTGTGAAAGCGTTACAAACAAGCAAATATTAGTAGGTATGTATGGAATAACCGAACTTAAAATGTATTTAGTTCATTTTGAAATATAACCATACTGAAAGTCAAAATCAAAGTGTCATGTATTATAATAATTAGGAAATAGCGACTCTATGGATTCTAGAACCACGATATGCCACCAATAGTCCTAACCCTAGTTATAATGTCTATTTCATGTTTTATTTATCAAGATTACAATTTATAAAACCGTTCAATGTTAGATTGTCAATTTTAATGTTTAGGTACGCGATACGTGCTAGGCGCCGAATCGTCCGGCGCACTGGCGCAGTCGGCGGCGGCGTTAGCTGCAGGCGCCGAATTAGTTGCGAACGTCGCCGACAACGGCGTCGAGCGCGCACGCGTCGGCGTGTTAGCTGGCGGTGCTCTGGTACTCGAAGGCGTGTTACCACCAGCGCTGGCGTATTTCGGCGCAGCGCCCAAGCTTAACGCTACCCCTCCGTTTCCCGCGGTCAACGTTGTTCAACAAAAAGGAGATGGATTAGTTTCGCACGCCGACAGCCGCGGTGGAGGGATTGCTTCACGATTCTAATGGAATTGTATAGTTTATTATACATTCTTTTAAGTGTTTTTTTAACTCCCCACGGAAGAAGAGGGGTATAAATTTAACCGCTATGTGTGTGTGTGTTTGTCTGTGTGTGTGTGTCTGTCTGTGTGTGTGTCTGTCGCACCGTACCGAATGGATGATACAAAATTCACAACTTTATATGAAGACTAATGTTTATGTTCATAGATTAATAATAATAAATGTTATTTATTTTTGTAACATACTTCGCGTCCCACTTAATTTACTCAGTAACAAAATTTACATCAATTTATTTAGAGTAGGTACGAATGTATTTTGAGAGTCTTCCATTACAATGAAAACACCTTATTTATTTGTTTACGCAATCTTGTTCAATAAAATCGTTACTTAATGATCTGTCTTTGATGTTGACATTTAAAATATCTTGACAAAATAGTATTGCTTAAGTGGAACAGTTTAATTAAGAAGGACCTTAATTATTTTCCATACCGTGTAACTAACAAATTAAAAACGTTGCAAAAATTACCTTACTAACATACATGTTAAGTCGATTTTGCACCTTATCTCATTTGTTCGTTACGCGATATTGGACTGTCACCGACTTATTATTGTAAATTATAAATGCCCGTTTGCACTGCATTTTTATTCACGAACCGACGAAGGTAATGGTCAAGAAAGGCATGTGAAACGCGATACAGACGCGATATCGACTTGTGATTCACGCAATTGTTGCACGTTTACCAAAACGTAAACGCCTGCGACATCGTACTCATAGAATCAGTTCCATATCAAGGTACGTATATAAGTTTTTTTATGGGATAGAGAAGACAAACGCACAGGCCACCTGATGGTACCTAAGTGGAGCTGAGACTCATATTAATTTGTATTTTCATGGCTACAATCTTAAGATTGCAATCCTAAGACTGAAAATGCGTTGCGAGCCTGAGTACTAAGAAGTTTGGCGGTTAAAGCAGTGCGTTGTCTTTAAGTCATTCAGTCAGTCAGTCAATCAGACATTCAAGAGTTTTATTATGTTGGTATATATTGCAAGTCTGTAAGCACACTACACGCGCGCAATTTAATTTGTACGAGAGTGTTTTTAGAGTTCCGTACCTCAAAAGGAAAAAAGGAACCCTTATAGGATCACTCGTGCGTCTGTCTGTCTGTCCGTGTGTCACAGCCGATTAGCTCCAAAAATACTGGACCGATCGAGTTGAAATTCAGTACACATATGTAAGTCAATGACGCAAAGACGGACGCGTAACATAAATAAATGAATTTTGGACAAGGGCGCCACTTTTGGGGGTTAATTAGGAAATTAAAAAAAAAGTTTTTCAAACCTTATTGTGTGATATGTCGAATGAAAAGGCCTGTTGTGAGCATCTCAAACATTTTTTTTATAATTTTAAAATAAACATTTTTTAAGTTATTTAAGAAAATAGGCGAAAATTGACCATTCCCCGCCCTTATCTCCGAAACTGCTGGGCCTAAAATTTTGGAAAAAATATATGAAAAATGGTTCTTCACCTATACATTACAGGAAAACCTATAAGATGTTTGAGTGTTCAAAGTAACATAGGAAAATTACGAATGTACGGTCACGGACGTTAATTTGCTACCCATTTCAAAGAAAATCTGCTTGAAGATGTCATTGTCATTAGAGATGCCAAGTCATTTGTAATTGATAGGAAAGTCAACTTTATTGCTGTAGAATGTCAGATTGACTTTGGACCTAAGGTGGGTCATAAATTAAATTCTTTGACTGTATGTGCGCGCCTCGGCCGGGCTGACAGAGCGCAGGCCCGCAGTGTTCGTCGTGCTGCGGCCGCATCTGCTCATGAATAGGGACTTCGGACGAGCCCGAAACATGTCGAGCGTTTTTCGAAAATTTTTACGTGAGTAACCCGGTGTGATCTCCTTATAATACTTTAGTTTATTAGAAAAAACAATAACTCGGCATAGTCTTAAACAGTTCACTGACTGCAAAACTGCGTTTGAAGAGCCTCTGTGCTACTAGGTAAACCCATATTAATCCTTTGACGTCACGTACGCATCGTAATGACTGTGGAGTAAATAAGACTTGAATATCAAAACATTGACAATACGATAACACGTCGAAAACAATAAGGTTTTACAGAGTCGAATAGAGCCTCTGCGCATCTTTCTTGTAAGATTGCGTCGTAGAATAAAAAACACAACTGACTATAGGGAATATGCATGGATTTTTTAAAAAATTCTCAACAAAATATGAAAATACCGTAATAGAGATCACCAAAAGTGAAATTAAAATAAAAATCGGTCAAGAAATACGGATGATACAAGCATTATAAACTGCTAATTAGACAGAAAGATGCGAAGTGCACCGGTGACGTCATCGTGCAGTTCGGCCATATAAACTCCACTCCATGAACCTTTGTTGGCTTATATTATCGACATGAATATTCCCTATTGCAACTAGAAAATGTTCGTTCCGTGAAAAGTACTATGAATTGCTGCCGAAAAGTTTAAACAGCTGGAGTGCCGTCAAATGTTTTTTTTGTTTTCAAGATATTGCTGGACGTCACAGTGGGTGTGTACTTGTGAAGTCAACGTCATAGGTAGCTGTCTTTTGTGCCTTGTCGCCTTTCATCTTTCGCGGATAAAACCATAATCATATATCTACACGTGGTACCAAGTATTCCTATCTACTCGGCATCGTTACTCCGTGTTAAAAAAAAAACAGAGTGGGAAAGCGAGCATACATAGGCCATCTGATGGTGAGTGGGATCTATGAACCATAGATATTTGCATTCTCAAGACAACAGTCTTAGGACTGCAATCCTAAGACCGCGTTGCCAACCCTGATGACTGAGATAAAATGCCTCTATGCTAATAATTTCACCGGTTGTATTATCCCCTCACCGGAATACAACAAACCGTGTGTTATTAACCGAATGATGCTGTTAGACTTGAGCACATTGCTAGAATGCTCGCCGAAGAACCATTCAGAAAGAACGCTTTTCGGTGAGCATTTTGGAGAATGTTTGAGTAAATTCTCAAGTCTATCTGTACCTTAAGGGTATCCAAGAAATAAGAGCGCGCGAAAAACGATCGACTAGGCCCGGCTTGACTCGGCTAGCCGAGCCGAACGATATCTTAATTATATAGACATAAGGGCTTTTCTGACCGGTTTAACGGCAAGCCAACGAACTATAGCAGGTGTATGAGTAGCCCGCTTAAGGCTCCAGCCCCACATAATATACAATTCACCTGTAATTATTAATTAGACATGAGCCTAATAAGACGACGCGATGGCCTATTTGGCAGTGACCCTGACTACAAAGTTTTGTGAGAATTATAATTAAATGAATGTAATAATACGTACTTAATGTTTACCCACTATATTAAATTATTATTTTCGAAAATTAGGTACCTACTTGTACAGTCAAGGGATCAATATGTATCTATACACCACAGTGTCAAAGATATGGACACAGATCTTATTACTATGGCAATATATTATATTATATTTGCAGCTTCGTGCGGTATTTTTTTACCCGAGATAGGAACAAATCTTTTTGGCTTTTATATTATTTATTCTTATTTTTGGTTATTTTATAGCTATTCAAATAATGATTTTTCTCATGAGTTAGTTAGGTACCTACAAGAATCAGCTTTTTTTTAAGCTGTAAAAAAGGCATTAATATTCCCTATTATTTAAGTGCAATAAAGAGTTTACATGCGTATTTGAGGTTATATTTTGTACTACGATGACAGCTGTCAAATCTTGCCTTTTAGAATGGCGCGACTATAGTGACTGCTTGTTAATGACTTTGACTGTACGTGCGTGACTGTATCCGATTTCTTTCCTCTCGACTGTAATGAAATAAATTGACAGCTAAATTGAACGCTTAAGGTACACTGGCGTCGCTCCGATTGTGGGACGAACTTTCGCACAATGAGTTTTTATTTGCAATTGCACTTATGCACTTTTATCGACATGTTGCGGTAAGTGAACATTATTATGGATATTATGTGCGGCCAGCCGAAACCCAAGTATGAAGTTTCTTCAGAGGTACTATCGCGTTCGTTAATTTGTGACCCATTTCAAGAAAAATATGCTTGAAGTCGTCAATGTCATTAGAGATGTCAAATCATTTGTAACTTATAGGAGACTCAACCTTATTGTTGTAGAATGTCAGAATGACTTTGGACCTAAGGTGGGTCCCAAACTTAAGTTCGTTCCCAAACTTAACTCGCAATTAAAAAAAGTACGTACATGAAGGGAGTATACTAGACTTAAACCATTTTTCACTTGATCTTCAGAAAAGACTCATACCCTTTTTGTCGACTGTTGATCATTTGGGTTTTTTATGGCAAGTGACACGAGCACTCCGGCCACCTGATGGTAAGTAGGAACTGAGACCCATATACATTAAAATATCTCAAGAATACAATCTCAAGACTGCAATCTTAAAACTTCAAATGCCTTACTAACCCTGAGGTCTATGATGAAATGCCTCTATGCTAGTAATTTCACCCCTACACCGCACCAGATTGTCTTATCCCCACACCAGAACAACAATGCAAGCACTGGTGGGGAGCTAATGAACCGATGGTGGTAGCGATCCGGACGGACCCTGATCTAGGGTTTTACCGCTAATAAAAGATCCCCTCATGGTTGCTCGAATCGAATCGTCATTCATTCTGTATCGTCCGAATTTTAGATAATCCTCGGACCTTTTACAGTTGAATGTGAAAACTTGTTAGTGTTATAATACAACCCTAACCTAAAATAGCTGCAGGTTTTTGGGAAAACTTAAAAAAGAATCCCACTCAGCTGAAAACCAGTTTAGGACAAATGATAATTCGGACAAACGATGCGTTAGTACAAACTTATTAGGGAAACGAGCGAAACCAGCGTTGCCTAAGGCCTGCTGTCCACGACGCGTAGCTGCATAGACGCTGCAAATATACACGCCGTGCAGCTTTTATGCAGCCCGGCGTACTGACTTTGTCCACGAAGCGTAGCGTAAGCGTATGGTAGCCTACAAAATTTGCAGCCACTTGGCGGGAGTTCGGGAGTTTCACCAAAACACAACGTGTTGTTCCTTGCGATGTAGGTAGCCCGGCGTATGATATGCAGTACGGCCGGCGGCATGAAGCTTTCATGCAGCGTCGCTGACGCGACTTTGGCGGTCTGTCGACAGAGTTGTGCGGTTTTGTATGTACTCGTAGGCTGCAAGTATGCGTACAATAACGAATACGCGTCTATGCAGCTACGCTTCCGTGGACAGTAGGCCTAACGCACTCGCAATCGTAATCGGCTTCAAAGTGGAACAATTGTATTCATTTTGTATGCAGACTCGCCTTCGGACTGTCAAAATGAAAACTATTGCGATTGCGAGTGCCTTAAATAACCCCTCCTCCGATCCTTGGACATGAAATAATTGAAAGCTTTCAATGTAATTTTGAAGTGATAACTTCTTATGGGAGGGTAAACCGCTTCGTTACGTAACGCGTTACGGCGCCAGCATAGAGGTAGGAAAGCATAGAGGGAGTATAAAAACAGCTGATAGAATAGTACTCTTCGCACCTGTTACAAATACCCTTCATTAAAAAGAGACGTCTATATATGACCACTTTCAACAGTGTACCACTTTTTAGGTTCGTTAGTGTGTGTCACTCTGCATTAGTGTGCGTAAGTTTGCAGTCAGTTAAACAATTCCAATATTAAATAGTTCAACTTAGGTTAGTTTAAGTTATCGCTTCTGTCGACGACGACTGACGTCTACGTCGACGTTTTTTTTCTTATTATTTTTATCGACGAATATTTTACAAGTTACAAAACTATATTATCTTTGACAATGGTTACGTTTTTTAAAGTCATTAGGTATAATAACGTGTAAGGATTGGACTCATGTGAACAAGAATTTACATTTAATACCGGATCTGAGGAAGTTCGTTGGACCGAATTCATAATTAACATGTTCACGTTCCTTGTGCGTGCCTCATATTAGAGGTAAACACGTTACGTGAACTCACTATAGTCGGTGTCAATTAAAATGGGCAAAGATGTAAACAAATTAGTACTGTTTGACACATAACCACCTTAAATTTTCATAGGGCATGTTTTCCTAAAAAAAACAAGTATATTTAATATAGCCCATGTAATTTGTGCAGTTTGCCTAGCACTGAATGAGATTCTGATATTTTTTTCAGTTTTGTATATAATTAAGTGGTTATGACACTTCCAAGTTTTTGCAAATAAAAAATCCTATGGATCATTGTTAAATACTTAAAAATGTTTAAACTTTTTGTCAAGTCATTCAGTGCAATGAAAGGCCCCCTTTTATTGTACAATTTCCACGGGCTATTAATTTTAAAACAAATATGAACGTTATAAATAATGTAAAAAAACCAGACGTGATATTCTAAAGTACGTGATTATGAAGTAAATTGGTTCGTTTGATTTTGTTTACATTTTTTCCGCACACAAACTCAAAACTTTCAGGAAACTTTAATAAAGTTTAAACTAGAAAAGGTTTTGTGCCACATTCGCACCTTCAGAACAATAGTGACCACATTGAGAAATTTTAAATTTCGAGTTAGGTCTCTATGATAATAAATTTATGACTCGAAGTTTGAAAGCACAAATTTTGAATTAGGTCACTATTGTTCTAAAGGTGCGATATGTATGTGCACTAACGTATTCGTTGTACTTCCCTCGAAATGTATCAAATATGGGAAACACACAGTGAACGCGTTAAGTAGTTAAGATTTAGTTTAAATACAGTTTTAGATTACATGATATATTAAAGATATTCTAGTTGACAAGACAAGTCAAATATTACTATATAAATACTTATTCGGCATTTTCCTGGGCATCGCAAGCTTCAGCTTCAGGTAGATTTTAAATTGGCGACAAGTGGAAAACTTTAATTTTTCTCAACTAGCAACCCTCAAATTAAATATCAGATGTTGGCTAAAGGCTCCCATAGTCTAATAGATTACTCTCATGCAGTCCCCATACTATAAGGCCACCTATAATAAGGTAATTTTCTTAATAGTATCTGTTCTAATACGATTCAACCATAGAACAATATCGACCAACGACTCTATGTCTGTAGTGTTCTTAAAAATTGTATCACGTTGCCAAATTCATTCCTGAAAGCACTTTTTGCTCAAAAAATTGACCATCAACAGAACCGATATCTCATTCCATTACACAAAAAAGTCGGCTAATAAGAGTAGGCCAGTTATTGTTGCCGGCACGTTAACAGCGTTCTAATTTTTTTTAATTTTTTTCCGTCACAATACCGCCCGTTCATCCAATTTCTACTGATCATCGCACGATATGTGGTGAGGAGGTACCATTAGCTTATGAGGACACATAAAGGTGTTCACACATAGATCGTTGAACTGACACATAATACAATGTTTTTTACGCACCGAAGACGATGGTCACGTTCCTTATTCGGCGTAATTACCAACGTTAGTTTTAATGTCACGGTAATGACGTGAAGGAGTAGGTGGAACGATACGCATTAACATTCACTGCCAACAATTAGTATTTGTACGTAATTTGAACCACTAAACGTGTCAAGGGCACTGAATATTTGACAATATTTAAATTCGTTCAGTACCAATCGACTCCAAATCGAGCCCATTTTGTATGTAATATTAAAAACTTAAATCGAAGCCCATTAGCAATGTCCGTTGGTCTCTGTTCTTGTGTAGATAATTCTAAATTTTATGTATTGAAAACATGTGGCGTCACGCGATAACCCAATTTTAGAATATTTTTCTATATTTTTCAAGCGACATGATGTTATTTGGGATGTAGGTCTACCGGAATCACATGACAAATTAAAAAATAAAAAGAAATCGATTGCCATATGGCAATGTTGCTAATTCAAATTTCACCGCTTGTCAGGGTTTGTTATTGTTTGTTGTTTTTACTCAAATATAGCGTTAGTTATCAGCTTATCAGGGAATGTCCTAAAAGCCCTTCAATTTCAAGCGAAAAATATCGTTTACCATATGAACCGTAAAAACAAACACATTATTTGATTTAGTTTCGTCTTTGTAATAGACTAGTAAATTAAGTCAAATAATATTTATAGTTAAAGTTCCGTTGTACATTTGCAGGAACGTTACTATCACTCCATTTGGCTTTTATTTCTGTCACGTAAAAGTTTATTTAGAACCCTTAATAATTAATTAGGTGCCATTTAATTCCTGGATTATCGATTTCCACCATATAGCAAATCATAGCTTGCGGCACGGTCTTCTTGTTTTTCAGACTAATAGAAAAAAAATTTTTTTTCATAATACCTATCTCCTCTGATTACAAGATTGATTTACGATAAAGTTGCATATGTACTTAGTCGCTTAGCTAACAATTCCGCGTAAGTCAACGACTGAACGCGAATTAAGAATAAATTTATAATACGAAGTTCATAATTACATAAGTAAGTACATCCAACTTTGACCGGTATTGTTAGCTAAACGACGGTGCATCATCAAGTTTTTGAAGTCATTTTAACCGAAATCCTAATAAACATACATAATAATACGATTGTTTCAATTTATCCTTGACTAGCTAACTAGAAAATTGAATAATTCCCAAAAAATAAAGACTTCTACTCGGACTGAGTCCACCACATCATACTATTATAGAACTGGTCGAATATCAAGTAGGTATCAAGACCTTTAAATCCTACTACCTCGGAGTTACAAGCCCCAAATTTTAATTTCCGTTGTCATTAATTTTTATTAGACGTGTATGTGTATACACGTAGTACGTGTATACTAATATTATAAAGAGGTAAAGTTTGTGAGTTTGTAATCTCTGGATCTACCGAACCGATTTTGAAAATTCTTTGACCAATAGAAAGCCACGTTATTTGTGAGTCATGGGCTATACAGGATGTAACAGGAGGAATGGATCAAACGAAGCAGGTCGATAGAGGACGTAAAGACCTATCGATTTTACCCCCATGTATTTTCAGCGATTTTCTACTCTTTCAAAGTTATTTTATATATAGTTATTAAGACCTGCTTCGTTTGATCAACTCCTCCTGTTACACCCTGTATATTAAACAAACAAAAGTTGATTACCAAACGAAGTGGGCACGGGAACTGATAGTGTATTCTAAAGTGACACCAAGCATACTAAATATAAAACAAGGAAAGCGTAAACATTCTTGTGAATCATTTTATGAACTGCAAAAGCAACGTCATCGATGTCATCATCACGTGCTTTCTGATTAAATGGATGCGCAAGAGTGTGAAATAAAGACTCGGTCGCTAAGATTATATATGCAAAACACTATCGCCGAAATATTTCAGTACAATTCTCACTAATATTATTCGCAAGCGACCCGCCCTCGCTACGATTTCTGTAACCATATAATCCGCCTTCCTCTTGAATCACTATCTCTGGATAAGAACCGGAATTAAAATCCGTTGCGTAGTTTGAAAGATCGAAGCGTACATATGTACAGTCAACAGCATAAATAAGTGATCATTTATGTACCTTGTCACTTTAACGTCGTATTTGAAATGTCATACAAAATTGTGGAACGATTGAAAGCGACAAGGTACATAAATGATCACTTATTTATGCTGTTGACTGTACAGTGGGACATTGCTTTATAGTATAAGGAAATAGCGACTTCATGGATTCTAGAACCATGATACTTAACAATTATTAAAATTATTATCTGTGATCATATCAAATCGAACCCCTGTCCCGCTTCGAGTGAAGACTACTAAGAATCGCTTAACTGTCGCGTATCATGCGCGTGCGATGATAGTACGACTTGTTGTTGTTGCAGCTCTCCCCCCCTTCGCCCCTCCTCTGCGTGTTTACGTGTCTCTATTTCTAAGAACCGACTAGACAATGCAATTACAGTGCTTTTTGCGACGATGGAGTTGGAACAATATTCCTTTGTTTTCAAAATACGTTGATTACATTATAAAAAGGTGTTAACAACTTCGAACTCTCGTGTAAAATGCAATTAATTTAAAACCACAACAGGTAAGTCGTTCATTTTGAATTCTAGGTAAGTACTTAAATAAAAATAAGTAGTATAATTATTTTATGACATAAAGAAGGCAGGCGAACATACAGGGCCTCTATTCTAAGCGGTCAAAACTATATCGTCTTTGACCTGTCAGTTACGGTGTTGTTTTTAACTTGGCCGCCATTACTGTCAAGTAAATGAGAGCTATCAAAATGTTGACAATACCTACTATAACAGGTCAAAGACGAAAGTTTGCTCTCAGGACAGCAATCTTAAGACTGCAAATGCATGGCCAACGCTGAGGACTAAGATGAAATACCCTACACAGTAACACAACAATGCGAACTGTTGCTTGACGGCAGGTTAGAGCGTAAGGCACTAGTCCCACCGCCAGCGAGTAAGCGATGAACTATCGGCGATTTTCTTGCTCAAGAAACGAACAAAAGATAATCGCTCCAGTGTAAATAAAAGAGAGAGATATAAATTTATAGTTCATCGCTGAGCGAGTGAGCCAGCGATGAACTATAAACTTAAACCTCTCTCTTTTATTTACACGGGAATAAAGTAGAAATGGCGAATAGACCTATTTAAAACATGGTACTTATAGGTACATACTTGAACATTCCGAGAAGTTTGGAAATATTCTCAAGAAAATACTGATAAAATTCTCGGAAATACATTATATTAGCGGGCCGCACTCGCTTCGCTTCGGTTTTTGTGAGTTTTCTGCAACTCCCGTACACAAACCAGGATGAAAACCTTCCTCTTGAATCATTCTATCCATTGCTGAAAACTGCATTAACTGCAACTGAAAATCCGTTGCATACTTTAAAAGATCTAAGCGACCAGACAGCGGGAGAAACTCCATTTTATACTACTTATGTAAAGAAAAAATAAATCGAATATTCTCTTTTTACACAAGAATTAAAAAGATTTTTGGAAGTTATTGAGAAATTCTCACGAAGCTTTCGCAATTTGAAAACGTCGGCCCTATCCTACTTGGAAATCCATTGCATCTTAATATAATAAAAGATTACAACGCTGACACAAACCGTGTGTGTATCGTTATTGATTTGGGTCATTTTACAATGTATTACTCCATCTTACTTCAATATCTTAATAATAATGACGACAGCATTAAATATTTGGAACCATGCGGGTTGTGTTAAGTCGTAGTAAAACCAAAACAACAATGAATTAAAACCAAATTGACGCAGCACACTCACATTATGGTTTAGGGGTTAAATTGAATGACAATCATTGTGATATATTTGGGTAATTATCTCAACCACATTTTTTGAGCGGCGGACGTGATAATTGGGGTGTAAAGTACATGTATTGGAAAACTATTAATTTTATAAATAATCTTACTCAAAGTACCATATTGAGCCAAAGTTAAAATTATTATTAACTTATTATATTTATCGTAAAAAAATATTTTAAAACCAAAATCAATTTTGGTGTCGTGTCCTGTACTTCCCGCATATACTGATATGTCGTGGTACAAACTTATTAAGCCTCAACTAGACTTATATTTTAGTTATCTGTATTCCTTATTAGTTGAGGTATTTTAAAATGTATCAATTATTGCATTTGCAAGTAAAAGGAAACTGGGAGCAGTGTAAATAAAACTGTCCAAGCGAAATAGTTAATTTTGGTGGTGAATATTGAAATTGATTTTATGATCGAACGAAACGTGATTAAACAAACAAATATAGCGTCAGATGTTCGTTCAGTTTCACTCCAGCAATAGACGGTGAAAGATTTGTTACCATCTTTCTGCGTCTTCCCGGTAAGCACATAAGTATCTAATTTTGGTGGTATGAAATACACTTTATTAATCGTGATAACTTAGATAAGTCATTATTTCGCAAAAAGTTTTGTTGTGTGATAGTTTTTTCAAGTATATTTATGGTGTATTTTTAACTGTAACGAGTTAAGTTTTTGTTAAACTAAAACATTTGTTTTTAATTTTGAAAAAATGTTAAATTTTATAATTTTGGTGGTACAATTTTGGTGGCTTTTGCGAAACACCAAAATTATCAAAATTTCTGGTCTCCACCAAAATTATTTAAACAACAAATAATCATTATTTATTATATTAGAAACTTACGTTTTGGATTTTCAAAAATAACAAGGAAGATTCCCTAACGATTATATTTTAATTAGCCCGATATGTTATTATTGATCGTGAGTTTTTCTAAGAAAAGTAATTTTGGTGGATAATAACAATTTTGGTGGTACATAATTAGTAAAATCGTTATATCTTAAAAAACACTTGGTATAATAAAGGGCCATTTTAACACTGTTTTTATAATGACTAATGACGTCACTTAAACGTTTAATTGTAAACACTACTAAGAAAATAAAAAACACCACCAAAATTAGGATAATTTGACGCTTGTTGAAATTCACCCATTTGTACGTTTAAACACACTATCCCCAGTCTAGAACCAGTTAGCTATATTTATATGACGTTGATTGTACAATTGGTTGGCAGGTTGCAGATAATGTTATTGTTAAACTAGCAAATTACACTACATTGTATTTACGCCCTATCGTGCGTAATAGCTCTTTTTTTAAATATAATACGTGGACTCAAACTATCATAAGACGTCAGGACCCCAATTCTTGTGCCATACGATATGAAGTTTCATTCGAGATGAAATGTCAGTAGTATACAATTTTCTAAAAATCTCGCATTTAAACTATTGATCTCGACTGTCACTAAATCGAACTCCTGAACATGAATGAATGAATGAATGATATTTATTTTCCAAAGTAAGTCACAGTATACATTGCATGTTATGTCAAAAGTACAAGAAATTACATTGGAATCGTCAAAAATATACACATATTTATAATCAAAAATAGAAATAAGAAGTCAGGATAATAAAAATACAAAACTAAGGAGTTATCACCGTTAAGGATCGTCTTAAAAATAGCATGCAACCAAATTAGCATTTTTTTTTAACACGTTTGATATCATCTGTGGTAAGTCATAGACAATGATGTAGTCTAGTCCGCCACTAATTTATAAATACTGATTATAACTGTGTGATTCCAAAATAATAATTAAAATTGTGTCTTTGTGCACATATTAAAATTTATATATCAATAAAAAACATGTCGTCATCAGAACAAATGGATAATGCGACTCCGCCGGACATCGCCAACGCGACTCAAATTATTAGTGAGAATCGTAAGTTAAAAATATGATCTTTTGTCTGATTTTATTTCATTTCCTCGCAATTGTGATGAAAAACATTGTATGTTACACGGGTGGTAAAGAAAATACAAAGCTCGAGTCATTAAAGCCCTCAGCCTTCGGCTCTTCGGCGACTCTCGTTTGTAAGTCTTTACCACCCTTAGCACACAATATACTAAACAATAATTTTGCGTAAAATTATAAAATACCATAGGTTTAAACGAAGCGCATCGGGATATCAAACAAACAACACTTAAGTACTCAAAGTAACTTATCATAACATCAAAATGTACTTAAGACTTTTCATTTATTACTACAATCAAAATTGTAATTTGTTCCGGACGCAACAATTCTGTGAAAGCAGTGTTATAACGAAGAAGCATATTTTTAGGAAAACAAATATGTTTGGAAAAAATTAGGGCACTGTTTAGTTGGAGTGTAATTGGTAACATGATCCAATGTTTACCTTATAACTGCTGATGTGGTGGTGCCAGTTAAAAATATAGTTTCACATTACCTTGTCAATCTCTTTTTTTCCAACCTATACATTTTTAGACTATTCAACTTATAACACTTGCGTCTTGTGCCCAATTCTAGTAGGTATTCAAACTGCGGATAGATGGTGGAAAGTAATCTATTTGAGTTGAGATTTGTTGTTTTCTAGATGTGGATATTTTAACCCAAATTACCAAATGTATCCGCGGTTTATATTAAGAACCTACATAGATACTTTTCGGATAATAATATATCGCTCTTACCAATAAACTTATTGTCGCATATGGAAGTTTTGTTTGTTAACATAAATATCATAAAATCATAATACTGGAAGAGATCCCATATAAGATAACTTCGCCTATGTACATTATCTATGTCAATACAAATAACAATATGTCTTGTAAATGTTTACGTGCAATAATAAGTTTACACATACATACATAATATTATTTGTCTTCGGGTCCAGCGACACCCCTGGGACAGCACTGTGACGCCCCGGGGCGTCGCGATACACAGTTTGGAAACCTCTCATTTCAATACCGTTAGATATTATTTATACTATAAGCTAGTTTAAAATTAACTTCAAATACTTTGAACTGAAACTACTGACATATAAACAAATGGACATTTTAAGACGCGTGGAACAAAGGGTAGCAATAAAAGTTGCAAAACATTCCAACTTTCTTGGAAATCTTGTCAAGAAAGTTCTAAGAACATTCACAATAATATTTAACTAAACTATTACTATACTATTATTATTATAGATATTTATTTAATTTTCTGTACATTAGGTTTTTATTATTATTTTCCTCAAAATTTTAAGTCTCATTTTATATAAACTGGTGGTTAATGTCATCTATATATTTTTTTTCACATTAAGTATGTTCCCTTTCCAAACGGAAAATAATTTTTGAATTATTGAGAGCTTCTATAGGAATGTTTCACATTTTTTTAAATTTCATCAGTTTAATGCTATTCAATATATTCAACATCCGCATTACCACGTAAAGTTACACGAACACATAAAATCACTGGCAGGTGCGTTTTAAGAACTCGCTCGATATACTCGTATTTTGGCGTACGCGCAGTGAAAGGGTAGCCTTGTTTCATTCAATTTATAACCTATAGTTATCATGGAATGCGTCAAAAGACGGGAAAAAACGAATGAATATGGAGTAAGTATTATCAGAACGACTAAAAGTCCGTCGGCAGATATGGCCTGTCAGTTAATCGTATTATCTATTCTAAGAGTTAAAAACCATTTATTGTTTTTGAAGTATTATGGTACTGTTTTCGCTCGGTCGCCATTACTGTCAAGTATCAAAAAGTTGACAATACGATAACAGGTCAAAGACAATATGAAACGTTATCTATGAAAAGGGACCTTATTGTCGATGGCGCTTCCGCTATTATTAAAGATGCTCCGATATAAATACAACGTCACGTGACGCAGTGCAGCGTAAGCGCCATCGACAATAAGGTTCCTTTACATAGATAATGCCGCATATAGTTTTTACCGCCTGTAATAGAGGCCCTGAAAGAATATAAACTTTTAGTTTCTGTTAGGATCGTTACAAATGGATGGACTGTAAGGCCGGCCTGACACATCAAAACAGTATCAACTCAAAATCCTTGCTAGTTTTGTTTCATGTTCATAGAACTTGTATTAAAGTTGATTTTTATATACAGTTGTATTTTAAGTTACTACTGTTTTGATCTAGCAGTGCGATGTGGGAATGCATTAAGACTGTTCATCGAATCGTTGTTAAAGGTAATTATAAACATCATGTCCGCCTAAGATATACATCAAAATTCTAGGTAGTAGTTAGTATAAATAATTGCAGACTAAATACGAGCTACTTGGTATATAATGTTTATATGACGGAACCTAAAACGCCAGTTCCAGTGAGTGAAAGGGATAAATCTATAGAATTCACATACCTCTATCTCTTTCACTGCGTAGATTTCCGTAGATGATTATAGTTCATAATGCGGTTCCTGTAATATAGTGTTATTGATTATTTGACACCGGAAACCATTCGGTGCGAAGGACGCGCAGCCCACATACACAAATTTATCGATTTATTTCAGGTGATAAGGCTGAATTTAATGACCAATCAACAAATAATCCCTTGGTCCAGATATATATGAAAACTGCGCAGTTGATATACATATTTTTTCGACGCAGTTGGGGAGTCTAGTTAACGTTACCTACAAAAATAGCGAGTTAGTTGCAGTAAGCTAAGTAAAATATATATCGAGCATGAGTACGTATTTTTTTCCTGCGTGTTGGATGTCTTCTACGTATTAAAGTATGTATTTATTTATAAAAGTAAGTACTGTTGCGTGTTACCTATAACACAATTGGTATGTGTTTTTCATCTTCATCTTAATTGTCACGTCATGTGAGCTACTCGCCAAAATTTAAATTTAAGATAATAAAGTAGTTCAAACCATAAATATGTTAAAAAAAAATTGGTCATTTAGAATATGGAATCGACTGAGATATTTAACACAAAGAACTACAGACATCATTCAAAAAGCTAGCCGCTACTGTGGTAGACGTGTTTGAGAATTGTCTATCATTGAACTATAGTAACGTGACGGTTGCGTAATTACAAGCATTATAACATGAGTGTGTTTTATGAAACGAGCCGCAAGGCGAGTTTCATAATAGATCACACGAGTGTGGTAATGCCAATTAGGCAGAGTCGTGTACATTACTACATCTACACACATATTATAAGTAGGTACTCTACGATGGATTCAGAAGCCGAAAGGCAAACGACAAGCATTACCTTACCTGTGGTAGAAGGTGACAGCGATGACAGCTGTAACGTAATTTTGAAATTAATTTAATTTAAATTTCGAATATTGTAAGGTAATGAGATCCAAATTTGGAACATCTTCCAAAATTAACAGCTGTCATCGCTGTACACCTACAGGTACCTAATGCTGTTCATTGCCTACGGGTTTTGAACGCATAATAGAGGACTTATGATATGTGTGTAGATAAACTAGTTTTCTGTAACACCCGTACATAAAAAATATACATAAAAACCTTCCTCTTGAGTCTATTTATTGATGAAAACCGCATTAATATCCGTTGCGTAGTTTGAAAGATCTAAGTATATATACAGAAGGACAGGCGGCGTAGGAGCGACTGTACATAACTCAGCCATTGGAATAAAGATCTACTGCAAAGGAAATAAAATTAATTTTCCTTTGTTTTTATGACTGACAATCGAATTAGATATTTTTTTTATTTACTCTAAAATTTACTCTATGATGTTCACAATAGACTCATATTTCATTGTCAAATTTCGTTGTATCGTTGGCCCGAAGAGGCTATAGTCAAGAGCAATGAAAATGGGTCACTTTGTATAGAATTTCCATAAAAAGTGACCCATTTTAATTGCTCTCGAGTGTATGTAAAGAAGACTGGGAATGCTGCCACCGTTATGATGCTACTTATTGTGTCTATCTGTTTCCTTTTCAGAAATTATAAACGGCTGTCATTAGACCATACTATTATTCCACCCATCTGCAAGAGCGAGAGCATTTTTTAGTAGAGCCATTGAACTTTCAATCCATTACTTGTAAGCTCGCATCATAAATAGCTATACACACTAGTACCTTGTCGCTTTAACGGCATGTTTAAACTCCAACATGATTCCGCTTTAGGCGTTGAAGCGGCAAAGTACCTAAGTTTACAGCTGCGTATGTTGCAGACTGAATTTTATGATTTGTTTTGTTCTCTACAGACGCAATGCTCCGTTATCTAAACAAAAACAAGAATAACTGATTTAGATCATCATTACGTATTACGGGTTATTATAACATAGCTATGCAGGTCAGTTTACGCTGGGAGAATAGGACAGAGCTATACAACTGCTATAGCTCTGCCCTTTACCCTCGCCGTAAAATGAACTGCATAGCCATGTCATTATAACCCCCCAGGGCTTCTCTTGCCTTTGAAATGCTATCGTATTGTTTTTATAATTCGGTCGCCATTACTGTTGAGTAAATAAGAGCTATTGACGTTGACAATGCGAAAACATCAAAGGCAATATGGTTTTACCGAGTAGAATAAGCCCAGTAACAGAATGATGAGATGTCACTCCTGACACTGACAACTGTTAAAAAAACCTTAAACCCAAGAATAGACACTTGACAGAAGCGCGTGTAGCTAACCCCACGTGCTTCTGTTTAGTCCAGTAAAGAAAATACTCTTTTACCGAACAATTGTCTTCGCGAGTGATATCCATGGACTAATTTCTCTAATAAGTCCATGGGAGTGTCTATAAATAACTCGATATTAGCGAAATATACCTTAAGAGGAGTGAGAGCCATTAATTAAAATTAGAATTAGAAACCCAAGAATAGGTTACAAACTATACTGCGATGTTTGGTCATCTTTATCTTTCTTTCACGATTAATCCTTTCAACTGGCACAACCTTGGTTACCCGTGCTAACATATCCCGCATGTCTATAAAAAAGTATATGCATCTTTAATACTCGTAATCAATTGATACTAGTTAAATACTCTTAAATCTATTATCATCTGAATATATCAGCCGAAAAACGTCCGCTGTTCGACAAAAGCGTTTCCCAAGAAACTTCACGACGATCGGTTTTGTGATACTTTCATCTATCAGTTTTCTGCGATGTTCACCAATGAGCCTTTAGGTATATCCTCAAAAGTCCCAACGTCCTAAATTTATAACATTTGTCAAAGTGACTTTTGACTTTAGTTGACCGACACAAGATTCTTTTTCGAACTAACGAAATCTGACGTGGACCTTACGAGGAATTATATATATTTCCAATGCTAATGATATCACGGTTTTGATGCATATTTAAGCAAGTTTTATTAGATATACCGCTGTTAGATAAAGTTGCCTCAGTTCGTGTTATTGCAAAACACCTAAAGACAAAACGGTTCCACGGGTTTTGAAATGCAAGGTATTGCTGGAATGGTCTTCATAAAAGAACAAGAAGTGTTATATTCTATTTTTAACCTTCGATACTAAAATTTTAATGCTGTTCATGTCCTTACTAAAGCTCAGGGTCTTAAGGCTTATTAATATTAATTTTGTGCTGATAGACATCAAGCTAGCAGTAAGATTTTTCACAAAATTTCAAATTTAAACTCCTAATCCTGATCCTTTAAAGATCAATATCCGTATTCTACAGATCCATTTGAGTTTTCAAATCTTGCCTATTGTTAGACTCAAGGACAAACATTCATATTGGCACTAACATCAGACTAAAGATGAGGAATCGAGCCCAAAAAAGAAACGTAAGTACGTGCTCTTAAATAAAACGGCTTCTTTCCTCTCGCTCTGACACGCTCTTATGTTAGTCTAACGGACCTTACCCGAAACTAAAAAACTTTCAAAGAGTTATTGCATTGACCTTTTATATTTTGAATACGACCTCTCTTGAGTTTTTTGAAATCACCGAGACCACAGCCAGATGGAATCAAAGTACTTCTTTAGATTTTTCAAGTAGTTGATTATCTTTGGGTAGTTCAATTAAAGGTCAAACCGATAGAAGAGGAATCTAGTTGCTTCAAAGTTCAAACATTTTCTCTAGTAGCTTCTGAAAGACTATACCAGTCACCAGACTTGACCGCGGAGCTTGACTTGACGGGCAATGATACACAATCTCGTAGCTTGTTACGATCGCGGCATCAGCGCGGCCGATTGCAATCGCGATCAGTGCGAACTAGCTCTGCGCGGACGAGGACGTGCACCCAAACCGCTTCGTGACGCGTCGGATACTCGGAATAGACAGTGCGAAAACAAGTGTAAACTTTTGAAGTGTTTGTTTTATAGTGAAAACAAAACGGAATACAGGCGAACGAAGACATTTAATTACTAACTGGGTAAGCTTTCAATCTGCTTTTTAACTATATGTAACTAACGTCATTGAATAATTTAGATGATAATAATAAAAACATATGTTGACGTTATAATGCGGTTGTTATTTAAAAACGTGACTATTATATTAAAGCTTTCAACACAGATATGAATCTAAAAATTATAGGCAATGATGTGTAAAAATAGTAAAACGAGTGCTTTCGCTTCTGGATCGCGAAGGTTGCTGTGTAAACGATTGAGAACTAGTTAGTCTTAATGACAGATAGACAAAGACAACGGTAGTAAATCAATAAACGAATCAATGTTCAATTGATCTCAATCTACGCCGTTCCGCCAATCACAGATAATGGATATGTTTTTGAACAAATTCAAAGAACATAAATCACAATGAGTTTATAATTGAGCTCAGTCTAGGTCTTTGTCTTATTATTCGCTTTATAATTATGCTAACGAAGAGGCACAGCACTGGCACGCATAATATTAACTTGACCCGACAGGCCGTAAAAAAAATATGTGAGTGCGTATCCCGATTTCCGGCGTTACTTACTTCAACGCATCAAGCAAGGTCGTTGATATCTAACGCGATATAATGCCTACGAGCTCGGAGGCCAAGCTATGATTGCCATACAACATCAGGGACAACAGAAGCGACGATGTTTTCCTAGAAAATAGTTACACTGCATACCTACTTAAAAAGTGATGTTCTTGCCAATGACGCGCCTCAGTTGCAGTGAAAATGCAAAATGTCCGTCTGTTATTACGAACGCGTTATAATCAAAAAGTCCACGTGACCTTGACCACTCCGACTAACCATGACATTGACCTCCGATCTCGCAGCAATAGTTTGGAATAAGAGATCGATAACACTGGTTTCGGCCACCAACATAAAATGGTCTGTGTTTTTCTTCATTTGATGTTAGTCGAGAGGTTAAAATAGACTAGTTCTCAGAGAATAACAACATCGGACGTCATTACGATACACTATCGCTATCAGATCGCTGCACTTGTGTACTTGTATTTGTTTACGTGCGATCTACAGCGCGGGTGCGAATTACATATGCACACACACACACACCGCTGCGTGCACGCATACGCATTCGCCTACGTTGTTGATAACACTTTATTTACATTGAAGTGCTTTGGACACTGCCAACAACTATGTATTATTTGTAGCAACTTATTTTGGGAACATCAAAGTATTTTTCCGCTTTCTCCCGCCGATTTAAACAATCAACGTAATAAATGTCAACTAGGAACCGGAATTAGAATTTGCCGCGCTCATTTTATTCGAAAAATAGCTTTAGCAAAATTTTGTATCTGAGACTACATTAGATCTGATATTCAATTCCCTACCACTTTGAATCTCAATTATCGCTTAATACGTTGTTACATATTCACTTTTTAAGCTCTCTCGAAAATTAGTTCATTACAACATGGGGCGTTTTAATTAGGGTGTCATTAAATTTCTTCGAGTCCGGCAACACATCGGTGAAGCCTCTGGCGATGCAAAGTTTATAGGCGGCGGTGACCACTTCCCATCAGATGGGCCTTCGGCCTGTTTGTCGAACGATGGCAAAAAAAAACATGTTACGAAGCTAACAGTACTTTCTACTGTCGAAGAAAAACTTTAATTTTGTAGTTGTAGGGTATGCAGAGTCCATCAGCAGTATTCGAATTGTTGTATTCCTGTGTTGGGATAAGACATCCGGTAAAAAAATCTTAGTCCACACAACAACAACAAAATCAACAACAACATCATATAAATACATATTTGCTGGCAACATATTTGCAGTCTTTAAATTGTAGTCTTGAGATTGCACGAAAAACCAAATGTTTATGGGTTTCAGATCCCAGTTACCATCAGGTGACCATAAAAAAATAATTCATCTCATTCTCTTTATTTTATTCTTGGTATAGTAGTCGTGATCTGGGTTAGAGGCACGTTTCTTTGATTGATTATTTCCTGGTACACTCAAGGAGAGGTACCATTAAGTCTGTGTTAATGTGATCACTCTAGCGCATAGATGAAGTGTTTCATCATCATCATCATGTCAGCTGGAAGACGTCCACTGCTGGACATGCCCAAGGATCTAAACGGTGGCCGTTGAGACGGTAACATTATAGGGTGATCCGTGTCCCGTTAAGCGAACCGCTGGTAGACTGACGTTCTTTATGAAGAGCCCTTAGTGCACGTTGCTAATGCGAAAAATGTCTCGAACGCATTTGCTTTTCTCATACGAATAACATGGACGCAAACGCATTGAAGACGGTTTGCCGCGTGATCAGCAGGGATCGCAAATTGCGAGCAAAATTCATTGAATTGCTAGGGTTGTCACTTATAATATATTAAAAGTTTATACTTATGAAAGCACTTGTTATCATTATGGCAATAAATTTATCTATAATGTTAAACTAAAACTTATTAAAATTGATAAGTACATTGTCTATAGATTTACGAGTATTATATTGTCATGATTGTTAATCTGATTGTATTGTTTGCATTGTCTCGCCATCGTACTTGCAAGAATTATTACTTACTATCCCAAGTCTAAAATTGGGAAATATTTCAGTTGAAATTGTAAATATAGTAAAAAAAATACCAGCCAGTTAAATATAATAAATATACCAACTGAGTTTCGGATTGTGTTCAGTTTCATCAGTAAGAAAAATTATTATTTTAGTACCTAATATCTTAGTTCATAAATTTAGAACCATCGCGAACCCTAACTGGTTGTCATACGTCATTTCAATGGATTTTGCTCGAATTTTACGATCCCTGGTGATCAGCTACTTACACTTAAAGCTTTGATCCTTACCACGAGTAACAATTAAATATCGTACTCGCTAGCGAATCCAATGTTCTGTCCCTCGCACTCTACAACCATACTGTGAGGGAGTAATAGGGAATGCAAATAATCGGTTACAACCGGTTTTAACCGGTTATTTTCATACAAAAACTGCGAATAACCGGTTAAATGGCATTCCCTAGGGAGTAAGCATTCGATTCTCTAGCGCGTACAGTTGTAAGTCATGGTAAGCAGGTTACCGGTCGACGCGAAAACTTTAAATCGCTGTGTTTCTTCCCTTCATACATACATACATACATAATCTCACGCCTTCGTTCCCAGGGTGGGGTAGGCAGAGCTACAGAATTACAAACATCTCTAAAAACTTGTTGATAATTCTATAACCACAATTTGCACAATTAGGCTAAGATGTTTACCAGCGTATTAGTGACAGGTTGCAAGCCCATCGCCTAACAGTACTACAAGCCTTTATTCCCTTAGTCGTCTCTTACGACATCCACGGGAAGACATGGAGGGGCACTATTCTAACTCGGCAACCACACGATTTCTTCCCTTCATTCATTTGAGAAAATGGCCGTCCATTGTAACAGCGAAGTTTCATGTAATTTGAATATTCTCCTGATTTCTGCCCAATGTTCTCTATTAAGGACATTTTTGTATGGATGATTCGGTTTACTGAGCAACACGTACAGTCAAAATCATAAATAAGTGATCATTTATGTACCTTGTCACTTTAACGTCGTGTCTGAAATGTCATACAAAATTGTGAAACGATTAAAAGCGAGAAGGTACATAAATGATCACTTAATTATGCTGTTGACTGTACTTAATCTATTTGTTTGTATTAAAGCACATTGGGCAGGACGAGGAGATAAAAATAAAACACGAAAATACGTCTATGTTTTTCACTGGAGATTTGATGAGAGCGTCATAATGCTAATGGCGATACTTAAGACATTCTGCGAGCGAATTCTGATGTTATCTTCGACCCATGATCTAGAAAATTCGTCCCAGAATGTAAGATGGACCGTTTAAAACGGGCGAAACTTTAAATATCTACCTACAGTCTTTTTTTCTAAGAAATCAAAACAAAGGAATCGGTTTTTATATGTGATTACCGTTCGATCTTATCATATCATCTACATATACAGTACTATATATTTTATCTTAATATTTGTACGAGTATTAGTACCTAAGTGATAATAGTAGCGCAGTTTGTTAAACTTTTTTTTATGGCGTAATAAGGCAAACAAGCAAACATGCCACCTGATGGTAAGTGGACTCTGAATATCAAGATTACAATCTTACGATGGCAATCTCAAGACTTCAAATGCCCTGCCAATCCTAAGGGGTGTTCCCTTGTTCCACAGACAGAAATTTCATAGAATTTCGTTTCGCAGAAAATGTTTCATATAAAATGTATGATTTAAATATTTAAGTATTCTGCGTGTTGATTAGGTATTCTATGAAGCAAAAATTTTATAAACGGAAATTCTATACAACCATTGTCTATAAAACAATGTACAACCATCCTGAGGACTTAAACGGTGATATTTATGCCAGTCGTTTCACTATACACCTGGCCTTGAAATTAACTTCTCATGACTTTGATAGGTACCTACTTCAAGTTTATTTTTTTAGTTAGCGAGAGGCTTCGCCCAGGTGGAATCTATTTATAAGTATATTATAAGGTTACCTATTATTTCATCGAAAGTACCTATCGAAACGCCTTTCGACGAACGTATCATTACGCAGAATTTTCATTTCATCGAAAAGCATTTCTCGCTGCATGAGTATTTTTTTTGGCCGTCACATATCTAACCTAACCTAACCTAAGTAATTAACGATCATCAAAATCATGGTTTCGATAGAAAATAGCGTTCGATACAATCGATGAAATCAAATTGGATAAAATAACATATTATGCGCATTAAAGAGATAACATCGGGTTAGGTTTAGGGCCCTTTCCCACGACAATACCCCGTTTCAGTTTTTTGCAGGATCCCGTTTAGTAGTGTACGTGTTTTAATAGTAGCATTCACACGAGCAACCTGTTTACAGTATCCGGAAAACAGGATGCTCGTGTGAATGCTACTATTAAACTATTAAAATACGTACACACTACTAAACGGGATCCTGCAAAAAACTGTACCTGCAAAAAACGGGATGTTTCCGTGGGAAAGGGCCCTTGGGGCGCGTACACATAGGGATCCGTTATACAGGTCCGTTAATTGATGGCGTATGTAGTTGTATGAGCGAGTTCACACCCAAAACAGTATCCTGGATTCAGTAAAAAAGAAGATTACAAGGTGAAGAGATCCGTTAAAAAGGATCCTGTAAAAACGGACGTTCTATGTGTACGCACCCTTACTCATGTAAAGAATGTCGGATGATGCTTGACACATTTCCGGCTCGTCCAAATGTTCATGTTCATGATTGGGGGCCCCAATCATGAACATATCTACAGGGTGTTTGGTAAATAGTGGATAACCCGAATAGGGCTGATAGAGCAGCTCATAAGCTATCGATTTAACCCCCATGTATGTTCAGCAATTGTTAATAGTTTCCGAGATATTGGTCATTTTAATCGGATTTTTTGTCATTTTTCCTTATGTCCGTGTTACAAAAACCCCTAAGTTCATGTATTAATTAAATATTTTTTTCGTTGTTTCTTGCATAGTAAGAATCACTATGAACTAAGGAAGTTTTTAAAGCTACATGCCCAGTTTTTTTTCATGACAACTTTTTGAGTAAACGCACAAAGTTTGTTTTTCCATACTACGTGAAAAACAAACGCGGGGATTTCTTAGTATGGAAAAAGTAACTTAGTTTACTCAAAAAGTTGTCATGAAAAAAACTTGGCATGTAGCTTTAAAAACTTCCTTAGTTCATAGTGATTCTAACTATGCAAGAAAAAAGTGAAAAAAATATGAATTAATACATGAAATTAAGGGTTTTTCGTATCATGGACATAAGGAAAAATTACAAAAAATCCGATTAAAAGTCCAAATATCTCGAAAACCGTGCGACTTTTACTAGACCTATTTTAGCTTTTTCATAACGTCCTAAGTGCCCTCTATCGGTAGTTCAAGGATTATCCACTCATTACCTAACACTCTGTATATACGCATTTAGAGATTCAAATATTCCGGAAACACCGACACGGAAATAATATTTCTATTCCTGAAACTGAATGGAACGCAAACGGAATTCCCCAATGGAATTCCTTTGACGTCTAACGGCCCCGTCTGCGAAAACTGGAGTGTTATTCGCTTATACAACTAAACTTTCAATTCGATGATGAAATATTAACCGATAAACGTACCTATGTTTCTCCATGTGCACGTAAGGTACTGCTGGGTACTTACAACTTTGGCCAAACTGCTTCTTTGACCAAAAGTAAGACCGTATTATGATCACCTTTACCTTTATCGCCTTCGATAAAGCATCGGTCCGTCACTCTCGCACTTACGTAATGGTCAGAAAGTGGCAGATGTTTTATCCACGTTTGTCCACATCGATAATATTTAGGCCCGCAAAATAAGAACATACGCACAGTTTTTTTAACAATTTAGACTTCGGTTATAAGACGCTCTACTCTATCAAACAATTTTTCTGACTAAAAAGTATCACTATATTATTTTTAGAGACTCTAATAGCTATCTTTTGACCTAAAGTTACCCGTTTATTTATTGTCGTTTATTAATTTAATCGTTAAAACATAGCAAGCAAACAGACGGATAAACTAGCTTTCGAATTTTTACCATAGGTAGACTCTTCGTCCGTCTGTATTCCAGACTATTATCTATCTCTGTGCCAAATTACATCCAGATCTGTTAGGCCATTCTGGTGTGATTGAGTACGTAATAAACATCCAAACTTTCGCATTTACAATATTAGTAAGATTTAATAAGTGGGAAGTACCGATAGTCAAAAACGTTTATCAATCGCTATTTGAATATGCCAAATGCTTTAAAAACATATTGTTAAACACGCCCATAGGCAATGTTAGTTTTTTTATTAATTTACATAATTTACTATTCACGCATTTAACTATTGTCTATCTTTTATAGCAACAAAGGTTAAATTTTATGATAGAATAGAGACGTCAAACAACACTAGATCGTCATACTTAATCCAAAAAACAGTTAACTTTCAACTCTATAGATATTGGCAAGGAAATGTAAATCGATCCGTCGCCGTTCGGATTTAGCTGTCTGAAGCTGCGGCCACACATGCGGGATTCGGCGATTATTCGATTTCGAGTCTCTTTCTTTCTTTATGTTGGAGTAAGATGCCATATCGAATTTTGGCCGTAGTTCATAGGTGTGGCCGCAGCGTTAGTACAGCTGCCACTCGTCTCTTCATTTA
Organism: Acleris literana; assembly: GCA_946894065.1. Taxonomy (NCBI): domain Eukaryota; kingdom Metazoa; phylum Arthropoda; class Insecta; order Lepidoptera; family Tortricidae; genus Acleris; species Acleris literana. Next base: position 24,229,039 of record OX335671.1, on the reverse strand, counting down.
CATTTTGTTTTAAGCCGCGACACAATAGGAGTCGGGTAAACAACATACAGAATATAAATACGCCGCCGCCGGGACGAGCTCAAACTATAAAAGTTAAAATAAAACTGCTTGTTTTAAAAGGAAAGATGTTAGGGCTTCACACACAAAAGGTGCTTACGGAACCCGTTACTAACCGCCGTCCGTTTTTCCATCGTTTATCTTTATAGGTAAAACCAGGAGGGACAAATATATACATACATACATTAAATCATGCCTGTTTCCCAGAGGGGTAGGCAAAGACCACTTTTTTCCACCTGCTACGATCCTGAAAAATCTCAGGCGGATAATTGTCACATAAATTAGCCCTGTCCCAAGCTAAGCTCAAGGTTTGTACTATGGGTAGGTACAGTCGACGTCATAATATGTTTCACTTTAGTACCTTGTCTATTTAACGTCATGTTTAAACTGTCATATGAAATTTTCATAGCGGATAAAGTGACAAAGTACTAAGGTGTAAACATATCTTTGACGTCGACTGTACTAGGAAACGATAAACTTAATTATATAGAAAATACATAGAAAACATCCAAGACTCCGGAACAAATAACATTGTTTAGGGTTCCGTATCCAAAAGGTGCGGGACCCTATTACTAGGGATCTGCTGTCCGTTTGTCTGTCTGTCAGCGGGCTGTATGTCATGCATGAACCTTGATAGCTAGACACTTGAAATTTTAACAGATTTCACTACTGTAGCCGGTCGTATAACAACAAAAACTAAAAAATTAAAAGGGGAAATACCCCATACAAAAATCGTGTTTTTGCTCTATTGTCGCTTTTTCAATCTAATTCGAAAGAATATAGCTTTATAAGAATCTAATTTAAATTTATTTTATGCGGACTGCATACATTTACAAAATTTCCTATATTACTTTGAATACTGAAACTTGTTATAGGTTTTCTTGTAATGTAGGTGAACAATTATTTTCCGTATTTTTTTCAAAATATTGGGGTCAGTAGTTTCAGAGATAAGGGAGGGGGATTTTTGCGTATTTTCTTAAATAACTTCAAAACTGTTTATGTTAAAGTTATAAAACATATATTTGAGATGCTCACAACAAGCCCTTTCATTTGATTCGTCACACAATAAGGTTTGCGAAACTTTTTTTTTTTTTCCTTATGTATCCCCCAAAAGTTCCCCCCTTGTTCAAAATTCATTTATTTACGTTACGCATCCATATTTGAGTCACCGACTTACATATTTGTACCAAATTTCAACTCGATTGGTCCAGTAGTTTTGGAGCAAATCTGCTGTGACAGATGGACAGATAGACAGACAGACTAACAGACAGGCATATGGTGTGGAGTCGGAACCCTTTCCACGCGAGTCGAACTCGCACTTGGCCGGTTGTTTTACTACGAGCTACGTCGACTGAAACACGTTTTCATTGCATTAAAGCCGAAGAATTACGAGTGCACTAAATTATTAACCGTTATTTAACAACGTCAGTAACGCGATTATTTGCATATTATCAACATAATTTGAAGTGGTTAATGATTACGAGTATTTATCGCGGTTTGTTGTAAACACAAACTGCCCGGGCCGATAACAGGACGCCCGGTGCCAGATTTCACTGAAAACATCAAAAAATCACGGGACATTCTTGAAATAATTGAAGAAATTCTGCACTAGGCTTGAGGCAAGTTGCATAAACGATCAGTATTATTAGCCCGCGATAAATAACTTTAACAAAAGCAAGCTTTCAAAACCCGACTGTTGCTAACCAACTTTAAATCGTTATAAATCCTAAATGATCATTCAAAATGAATAATGATGAAAGAAACCTAAAGATGATTTTTAAATCCCCATTCAATGATACCCCACTTGTCATACTTGGTCGACTTTTTTTTTAATTTGCACAATATGGCGTCTGTTTGCCGCCACATTGAATTTTGATTACTGTCATATCTTCAGTGAGACTCACCAGATTAAGACAAATCGATTGACATAAAAATCATCAAAATCGGACAACGGTTTTAGTTTTTATAGTGACACAAAGGAACAAATATACATATACAGACTGTGAAACACATTACCCTCCTCATTTGGCAGTCGGGTAAAAAGCAGGTAAAGTGCAAGTTGGACTCGCGCACCGAGGGTTCCGTATTTAAGATAATCTAACTAGAGGATAGTTATTGGCTATTTGCTAAGAGATGACGTAACGTACCTAACTAAAGATGCTAAGAAAGTTTCGATTTTATGATAAGAAAGTAGGTAAATTAGATTCGTGACAATACTCATTTTATTATGAACTTTATTTTTTACACCATAAGGTCTATTTTAACTAAATTAAATACATATTTTTAATTTTTTTTTGCTATTTTTTCCGAAACTGTATAGTTTGACAACTTCGTTTTATTTTTCACGTAAAATATTATAAATAATTATCTTTAAGTCAGGATTTTGTCGTCGTCACGTGACGTCAAACGTGTTATCCTATCAGGATGGTACCTAAGTGGGACAGATCCCGTATATATTTGCAATCTCAAGACTGCAATCTTAAGATTGATATTATAGGTGCACTAGGTTCTACCGCTAAAACCTGATTGACAGACAAATCTAATTTCATTAAAAAAACTGAACAAAATATGTTATTACGTGATGAAAAATATTCGAGCCAGACACTAAATTTGACCGATAACGGTGATAACAACGTTCATGAATTCCACGTCAATGTCGACGATACCACTATGAATTGCTATGAAATCAATATGTTGACCGGCGTGCTGGTTCGATTTGCAGTAGTTAGAACTCCGATGAATTTGCTAATAGGCAAGTAGGTATAGTTATATTTTTATTTATTGGCTCTTATCATAATTCTGAGTTTTGCAAAGTTTTCCTGCTCAACTTGTTTAATATAATTTTAATTTAAGTATTATCATTGTCATAAGTAATGTACCTATGTTAAAAAAATACGAGTACTAAGTGTTCCTTGCGGCGGTTTTTCTCAGTTTTCTCAGCAGAGTGGTCTGGGTGGTGATTCTCTCAACAAGCAAAGGTGATCGTTCGCTCGAGTGAAGGTCCAAGCGGCGAGTTTAAGTAGTCCCGACAGAGCGACCAAAACACATTTTACGCGTGTATTCAATTTGGCAGCATGACTTCACCAACGTATAGGTTATATAGGTTGTGGCGGGCTCTTTTCCGCAACTCGACGACTTAAGTGTGCGCCTATTTTGCGTGAGGGGGTTGGTGACATTACTCCTGCCAACCCAGTTCCACCAGGAAGCCCAGCAGACCCTTGATGTTGCCGACGACTTCTGGTAGTGACTTCGGTTCCAGTCCGAGGTGTCGTGCCCTGTATGTTGCCACCTCTGGGCACTCCATGATGACGTGGGCAGCAGTTTCTTCTGCCGCCGTGCAGGCTCTGCACAGGGGGCTGTCTGTAACACCTAAAGTGTGTAAGTGTTTGTTAAAATAGGGCATTCACCAACGTATAAGGCTCCCTAATTGACAATGCACGCGCTAAAATGTGTTTTGTTCGGTCGGACGGGTCTACTTAAACTCGCCGCTTTTATTCGCTCGTCCGTCCGACCGGCCACCGACTTTTGACATAATAACACACCTGCTCTTGGGACACGCTGCAAGTTCCCGTGCGGCTTACTTACTGAAAAAATACCGGCCAATTGCGATTCGGAATCGCGCACGAAAGGTTTCGTACCATTATCTATAAAAGAACACGTTTGTTGTATGGGAGCACCCTTCTTTATTTTTTTAAAGTGAATTATCAACTAAATATTCTGTGAATATTTCAAGTGTCTACCTATAGAATCAGGGCGGTAATTTAGGCGGTAAAAACCATATCGTCATTGTCCTCTTATAGTATTGTCAATATTTTAATAGCTCATATTTACTTGACAGCAATGGCGGCAGAGTTAAAAAGAATACCCTAACAAAGACGATATGCTTTTTACCGCCTAGAATAAAGGCTCAGCCACACCGCTTGCGTGACGTGCACGTTCGCGTGCGCGTTCGCTTTCCACTGCGTTGTATAGTGACATATAGTAATGAGAATTCATACTATAACCGCAGTGGAAAGCGAATGCGCACGTGAACGTGCACGTCACGCATCCGGTGTGGCTCGGCCTTAAAGGCCCGGTCCACGTGCGCTGCCACAAATCCCTGGGGTGTTATTCTCTTAAAAAAGGCACTCGGTCGGTCGAACAAGAGAACGAGTGAACGGGCCACACCGGCGAGTTAAGGTAGTCCCGTCAGAGGGGTCCATATTGGCTCATCTAATTATTTTTACTCATAACGTAAGTCATAATTATAGCAACTCCTAACGTATTTTTTTCAGCAACTGTTACTTATTCAGGATTTTTATAAATCAAACCTAACCTAACCTAGTCTTATCTACGCATTGAATATTTCAGAACTTCTGAAAAGTTTACGGTTCCACCGGTATAAAAATTACATTTTCGGAGTTCCAATAATCGGATTTGCAATTTTAGTTGACCTTTGGCGCACCCCCGTCAGAGCTCACAAAACACATTTTAGCGCGTCCTTTCTCAATTTGGAAGCAGAGGGCTCAGACAAGATGCACTACGCTAACTAACGTTTCTATTCGATTCGTTTTTAAACCAATCGCGTCACTGGAAGATGACGTGATACGAAGAGTCACGTGGTCTACCAGTGACGCGATTGGTTTAAAAATGAATCGAATAGAAACGTTAGCGTAGTGCATCTTGTCTGAGCCCTCAGAGGTTCTGTCGATAAGATCGAACGTATAAGGCTGCCTAATTGAGAATGCACGCGCTGTAATGTGTTTTCTGCGCTGTGACGGGACTACTTAAACTCCCCGGTTTGCCGTGTTCACTCGTTCACTTGTTCGACCGACAGAACGCCGTTTTTAAGAGAATAACACCCCTGATGCGCTACATGTTTGTTCTGTGTCTGCCAAAATATTGTTTTCACTCGTTGGTTGTTTGAGTTACTTATCAATGTTTATTTGTTCCCGCGTTTAAAGTCACCGCTAAACTACTAGTGCAGTAAATAGTTGTAGTTTATTGTCGGCAAACGGCACAAATATTCAACGAGGTTGCATCTCAAACGTCACTAGGTTATTTTTACACTTTTTCAGGGTAATATGCGTTTATTAATATGCAAGTCGAATTAATTTTGCTACGTCTTTACTGCATAACTAATATACCATTTTAAGGTTATCTGTCTGTCTGTCCAACGCTTAGGAACAAATACTCGAGCTCATTATACAAAAAAGAGTTTGAAGGTACATAAATCAACCTTAAAATTTATATTTTTATCTCAAAATTGACTTGCAATATTGGACCTAAACGTTTGTTATTTTGTAGCAACTCGCCTCCCTTCTTTAAGACCTAATATAATCATAAACGGGCCAAAATAAATTCATGAAACCTAGTAAAGAGCCATCCCGATTTAAGGGGCTACCATGGGCAGATGACCTTCGATCTGAAGCATTAAACTTTCAGTTGTTGTAAAAACCTATTTGCATTAACACTGCTGTTCTATACTAGCTGCCATCTCAGTTGTTCTTTTACAAGTCACTGATATCGAGATTCATGCTATCAAAGTTTGATATTTTTACTCCAAAAAAGGAGACTTTTGGCCTTTATTTCCATATTTTTTACTTTAGAAAAAAACCTTCGATGATTTATTAGATATATTAATGAAGAATATTTAGAAGTTGTCTCCATACCAATTGACGCAAAGATGAAAAATTTATATCCAATTTTGTGTTTTTATGGTCAAGTTTTTAAAAAATTATAAAAAAATAACTATGAGTTATTTTGAAATTCTGTTCGACAAAATCAAAGATGAATATATGGATAATTAAAATATATTTTTTCATAAATTTACATTCAGTTTTAACTGAGTTATAAGAACTTAAACTTTATTAAAAACGTCCGATATGCGCATGGTAGCCCCTTAAGTAGCTTTCTTAAAAAAACGGTTAAGTGCGAGTCGGACTTGCGCACCGAGGGTTCCGTATATATAGATGGAAAACGCAAAAGAAAATAGTCATTATGTCATGAACTTTATTTTCGATGCAACAAGGTCCATTTTGACTAGTCTAAATTTTAATACAGGATGTTTAAAGTTTTTTGATACTTTTTCCAATACTGTAAACTTTAACGACTTTATTTTATATTTCGCGAAAAATATAAAAAATATCTTTAAATCAGGATATTTTCTGATTTTTTTGGTCCATGAACATCGGAGATATGGGGGCGGTCATATTTGTACATTTTTGGCAATAAATCAACAAGAACTTTACGAAAAATTATAAAAAAAATAGTTTTGAAATTTGAAAATTGAGTCCTTTTATATGACACCCCTTTTGCTGTAATCAAATCAATTTCATTTTTCAACCCCCCCTATTCTAGACCCCATTTCAAATATTTAGAAAAAATATTTCATATTGTTTTTACTAAAACCAAATGCGGGCAAGGAAGTTATACAACTATGTCAAATTTCAAGTTGATAGAGCTTATATAGTTGCAGAGAAAAACTGCTGTGACATACAGACAGACAGACAGACACCGAAGTCACACCATAATGGTTCGTTTTTTACCATTTTGGTACGGTCGTCGTTCTGGTCAGAGGTTAAAAATGAAGGAAGCTATGTGTGAAACTTAAATTTCGCCAATAATGTAAACGATTCAGTGAATTCTTTTAAAACGAGATGGTTGTGATGTAATCTTATTGAAAGTAGTCACACAAGAAGCAGTCATAACAAGTGAGTCTACACACTGGATGCGTTCTGCGGCGTTCTGTATTTTGCTGTTCATTCAAGCATCTTATTTTTCTATCTTTTTACCCAACTGCAGGAAGGCCCAAAAGGAGGGTTATGTGTTTGACGTGTATGTATGTCCGACTCTATGTTCCCTCGTAACCACTGAACCAATTTTGATGAAATTTGGTATAAAGACAACTTGAACCTAAAGGAAGGACATAGGGTACATTTCATTAAAAAAAAATAGTTCTCGAGGGGATGGCGATAAACGACTTCGCGGACGGAGTCGCGGGCAACAGCTAGTTAGTATTATAAATTTGAAAGTTTATATGGATGTTTTAAAGTTCATATTTCTATGAAGCCTACAGACAAGAAAAAATTTCGCACTCTGTCCTTATCCTGGATTACCAATACTATTTTTTTTTGGGAAAATTAAATGCTCCATTAACATGGACAGATTTAAAACAAGATGGGGAAAATGTCAAATTTTAACTCGACGTAACCTAAACTATCCGCGGCTTAAACATTGGACAACGCAACATAATTAGCGGACTAACTTAGTATATGAAGTATACAGTCTTCAGATTGATTTAAGAATGTAAGTATAAGGGTCACAGATCCCCCTTACCAAGTATCGTATCGTGTGGCCTAATAGCCTTCCCATGCCATAAAAAAACGTTAGCCTACCGGAACTGTAATTAGACGTTTGCAAAAAAAGGCGTACTGACAGATGGCACTACATTATTTCCAAGCCGCCACATTAAACTGTAGCGATAAAATAAAAAAATGTTGCCAACATACTCCAAACAAAGGTCTCATTTTTCCACACCGTTTTTTGCCTAGCAATTATTAAATATTTTTTTACAAACTGAGCATTGTTTGACGAATACTTGCGAACTGATTTTAATCTGATGAAAGCAACTAATTAGAATAGTTGAAAGTCAAAAGTCTTTGACCAGGGTGTGTTGCCAGTGACGACTTAGGAGACAGAGACGAGATCCTTAAGAATGTGCTGGATATGGGTGCCACAATGGAAGTTCTTCTAGGAGATTGCATCAGAAAATCTGCTCCTCTCTCGCTTATTTTGTTGATACTCATTTCGTAGAAAGAACTTCACGTTTTTATTATTTCATCGGTAAACGTTTTGTTCACCAAACAATACACTAGGATACCACAACTCACAAATAAATCAATACAGAAAATAATAATCTGTTTTAGACCTTAATACAAGTGACTTAGTCAATTTATTGGCACATGCAATAGGATTAGTTGCTAGGATCTTACATTCTTTGCATTCTCGTAATCATGTTTTTCTTAGGCGTTAAAGTACTCGTACAGAAATAAACTAACTATTCCTATCATTAGTTCACGTGGTATTATTTGTTTCTCGACCACATGTCAATTCTGCCCTGCACGGCTAGCACATGTTGTCCGCGACTTGTTTGTCGCTCGGATCTCCCTTTCTATCTAGTCAGTAACGATAGAGACGCACTGAGTGACAAGCGAGAAAATACAACTTGTGCTATCCGTGCTGCTAAGGTAAAAGGTAGTTTCCCACCCTAACCCACTGTAGCAATTGCAACCTTATTAACCAGTAGTGAGGTCGCAATTGTTACAGTAGTTATGAGTGAAAAACTACCTTTTATACCTTAGCAGGCGAGAACCATAAATCTTCTTGGCAAGGTGGCGGACGTCATGTTAACTTAATAATTAACTTTACAAGTTTAATAACTATAAAATAGACAAAAGGCCCGGATGTAATAGCGACCTCTCTTTCAGAGTTGATATCTCACGATTAAACTGATTTTCAACAAACTCCTGATTATACTAATCTTTTTTTTAAATGGCCGCGTTTAAGTCGGTCCTTACGTTTGGCAGCTACGGTGCCATGGAAAGAGATACAGTTATACATCAGATACGCACGTTCAACACATAATAGGTACCTCTCTTTTTTGTCGGAGCTTAGGTAAATAGCGACTCGCCCTCGCTTATCTTCAGTTTATGTGAGTTTTCTGTAACATCCATTCATAAACCAGAATTTATTATACATTAAAACCGTTCTCTTGAATTACTCTATCTACAGCTGAAAACTGCATTAAAATCCGTTGAGTAGTTTAAAAGATGTAAGCGAACAGACAGCCGGAGCGACTTCATTTTATACTATGTAAATAAGATAAAGATGATGAACAATCTCGTATTCGGTAGGTATATAACGCGTATTTTCCTAATTTAACCGATCACAATTAAAGAAAACTTAAGTCTTAATTATTATAGTTTAGTTTAGTTTATTTATCAATCAATGTAATATTACAATATAAGTTGCATTGCATGTCAAAAAATACGAAATTACATTGAGATCGTCAAAACATAAATACTAATAATCAAAGAATACAAAAATAATTAATTAAAACAACAACAATTAAACATCAAATAAATTGTCACTCGTCCGATGTCAATATACAAGGATTAATAACTGTCAACACAATAATAAATCAATTTACAATTTTAGCTCCATATATTCATCCACAGAGTATAATGGATTATCCAGTAAAAGGTTTTTAAGCTGGTGTTTAAATGCTTCGTCGGAATGTACATTTTATATATAATAAATAATAAATGAATAATATGACTTGTTTTTTTTTTTTCTTGTCCAACGATTTTAATGATTCTTTTATTAATACATGATTAGGGTATATCTCAGGTTAAAATTTAATTTTGTCAAGATCTACATATGATCCATGGAAAGTTAACGAAACTTATTAATTCTGGAGTCGGTTAATTGTTTTTAAACATTTAATGACACAAATGAACTGAAGTACCTAAGTTAAAACTAGATTTATGTTTTACACAAGTGGCTCTAAGTGTCAGTTTGACAGTTAAATTGATATCAATTATGCGTCACTCGTGCCTTGAAATAAAGTCGGCAATGGCTCATAAAAAACTTTAGTTTTATATCCGCAAGTGAACGTTCATTAATTGGACTATTAGTTTTATAGGTAGGTTATTTTTTCATTCAAATAAATGGTAGCCTGTATTAGTAAGTATTTGAGTGCCAATAATCGAAATGCATGTACCTAGCTACACTCTTTTTCACCTAAGACGAGTCCCGTGAAAGCTGTATGTCGTAATTTCAATCATTTACTATAGTCACATGCGAGGTTTTTAAAAATGGGCGATTAATTTATTTAAGCTCCTGAACGCCGTCGCTAGGTGTGCACTGTATTTTTATGTAAAGTTAAAGAAACAAATGTAATGCGTGTTTAAATGAGCTGCCACAGGACTCATCTTATGGTCTAAGATCCGAATAGGAGAAGATTAGGACCGGGCTGTTTATTCTATGAAAAGTATTTGAAATCAAATTTAATACGCTAAATAATATGTGGCGAATAGGTAGGCTGAAAAATTTCAGTCCAGTACTTATATCATTAATTTTTTTATATAAAATGAACTTTTTTTAAATTGCAAATGTTTGTTTAATATACAAATTACATACTAATCGAAAGTATGAAGTCTATAGAATATGCAAACGTTAGGTTTGGTGCAAATGATTAGTACCGACTTACCTGTTTATACCTGCCTACCCAATAGCTTGACGAGAAAAAAATAGTCAAACTAACGTTTGCATATTCTATAGGCTTAATACTTTCGATTGGTATGTAATTTGTCCATTAAACAAGCTCGTGTAATATTTTAAAACTAAGTTTTTTTTTTTTATTAATTATATACTGGACTGAAATTTTCCAGCCTACCTATTCGCCATATATTACTTAGCATATTCAATTTGGTATAAAATACTTTTTATCGAATAAACAGCCCGGTCCAAATCGTCTCCTATTCGGATCTCCTACTATTAGGTGAAAAAGAGGGTAGAGTTATAATTCCTTTTATCAGATTATGTTAGAGAATAAAAAAAGAAAAAAATATCAGGGGACAGTGTCACACCAATTGACCTAGTCGCAAACTAAGCTCTAGGCTTAGACTATGGGCACTAAACAACGATATAAATACTTATTTAGATATCATTATACAACCTTCCAAACAAAAATCTCAGTGCACATACTGCCTTTTTTTGCTTTTGAAGATTGTATACTCATATATAGGCACTACGCAGTAGGTGTGTCACAAGTGTCACAACCAATTTGTTTATGAGATAAAACAAAAAGTAGGCATGTTCGCGTTTTGTTTTTTCCTGCTGTGCCTAAACTTTATGTTTCTGTTATTTAAATTTACACAGATAAAGAACTAATAATAGAACGCTGCTGTTTGATGTTTGGCGGGCTTACCGTCAAACAGTTTGTTTTTAGATATTTTATTAAGTGTAGTTAATTTTTGGCTTTACTTATTTATAGTTGCTTGTAATTAACATTGACAAACCAAACATGCTAATTAACATTTTATTCAAATAACAGAAACAAATTTAATTAAGTACACTAAGCTACAATAACATTACATTAAGCTTTAGGTGCCGAACTCTGAAAGGTCTGGTGTGATCTATAATGGATGGTCTGTACCTTTACCATGAGTTACAATTACCGTACTGGCTCGAGTCGAATGCTAATCTCCCTCACAGTATGGTTATAAAGTGCGAGGGACAGAGGGCCCTGCAAAGATGCACTACGCTAACTAACGTTTCTATTCGATTCGTTTTTAAACCAATCGCGTCACTGGTAGACCACGTGACTTTTCGCATCACGTCATCTCCCAGTGACGCGATTGGTTTAAAAACGAATCGAATAGAAACGTTAGTTAGCGTAGTGCATCTTTGCAGGGCCCTCTGAGCATTCGACTCGCTAGCGAGTACCTACGGTAATTGTAACTCATGGTAAGCGTTAACGTACTCGCTAGCGAGTCGAAGCTACGTACCACTACCATGAGTTACAATTACCTTACTCGCCAGCGAGTCGAATGCTCTGTCCTTCGCACTCTATAAGAATACTTACGAGGTCTGCGAGGGACAGAGCTTCCACTCGCTAGCGAGAACGTTAATTGAAACTCATGGTAAGGGTACTACTGTCCCTCGCAGACCTCGCAAGTATTCTTATATAGAGTGCGAGGGACAGCGAGTAGGTACGGTAATTGTATCTCATGGTAGGGGTGTGAGCGCCCACGTCTCAATTCTTAAAGGTCTCTACCCAATACACCTTGCCATACCATGACCGTACTATGAACGTAGCAGGCCCGGAAGGTAATTAGTATTAAAACGTTTGTCGGTGACGGAACGGTCACTTAAGCATAGTCTCATACTTTTCAATACAAAGAATATTATTTGTCTGACACGTTCCTATACGGTCTACGGTATGATACGGTGTAGTGGGTACAGACCTAGTCATCACGACGCGTTTAGCATACCTAGTACCTAACTAGTTACACTGGCTACAAGGTTGGCGGTCCCATGAATATTTGGCATAAATATTTGCCCATACGGGTTCGATTACCAGTATGGGCAAATATTTATGTGATGAGCCCAATTATTTTTTGTGTATGTATGCATTTCTATATATACGTATATTTATCGTTGTCTACTGCAGTCGATCTCAAAGATATGTTTACACTTTATTACCTTGTCACTTTATCCGCTATGACAATTTCATATGGCAGTTAAAACATGACGTTAAATAGACAAGGTACTAAAGTGTAAACATATTTGTGACGTCGACTGTACCCATAGTGCAAGCGTAAAGCTTAGTTAGGTACTAGGTCAATTTGTGTGAAATTGTGCTCTGAGATTTACCTATTTATTTCTTTTAGTTATAACTAGGTACAGCACGATTCGTACACCATTATTAAACACTGTTATGTTAAATTCAATCAAATAAGAATTTTCATACATATTTAACCGCAGTCGATAAATTTCACTAAGATATTATAATAAACTATAGGACGCCTGCGACTTCGTACGCGTAGAATTAGTTTCTCGCTCCTCCCCCTTCTCGTTGGGGGTCGATTTTCGGAATCCTTTCTTAGTGCACCCCTAGGGTACCCAAGGAATACTTGCTCTACGTTTCGCATTGCTAGATCAAAACAGTATCAACTCACAATCCTTCCTAGTTTTGTTTCAAGTTCATAGAAATTGTATTAAAGTTGATTTTTAAATACAGTTGTATTTTGAGTTACTACTGTTTTGATCTAGCAGTGCGATTTCAAGTCTCTGGGTCCAGCGCAAAAAGTAAGGATATAATGTCCAGCGGCTTTGGCGGTTGATCAGTCAGTTTCTCCTTACATAAGACATAAGGGGTAGGTATTTCTTATAGTTTTATCGAAACAGCTTTCATAGAACGTATCATTACGCAGAATTTTCATTTTTTTTGTGAGTCACCAGTCTCACCTAACCTGACCTACGTAATTAAGATATCCTGAACAAAACATGTTGTAGCGTTTGATGAAATAAAATTCGATATTATACAATCTATGAAGTGAGATTCGATAAAATGATGAGTAAGGAGAAGTTGTAGTTATTTTTGTTGATTTTAATGGTACTGTACCGTCCCCAAGGGGTAGGCCTTATAAAATATAAAAAATATTTTTAAATTTAATTTGTTTGACAGGCCGGAAGACAAAAGAGGTTTGTCGATCGAAAAAGTGGAACCTACGTTGTGATTATTTTTTAATGTTTTAGTAATTCCTGGTTCCTAAGGTGAGAATGAGGGATAACAGATTCTTCTGATTAAAGAGATATTCAAGAATAAGGGAATTCAAATAATTGTACTAGTTGAGATAAAGAAGCGATTAGGGAACTTCAGTTAATTGATAGTCGACAAGTCAAGATTATGATTTCTGGTAAAAGCAGAGCCCCTCCCCGCTCTTACTCATGTGCTCGACTCCAGACTGGTCACACTCTGCCAGCCTGCCTCAAACTTGTCTGGGGAGCGTTTCCATTACGTCGCCAAGTCAGTCTAGGTAGGTTCTCGTAACCAAAAGAGCAGAGGACCCAACAAATTATAGTCACTCCAAGAGGCAGGATTTATCTTATCTCCTAATAATTTAGGTGGAGAGACTATTGACCTAAACTACCCCTCTTGTATCCTCGGATATTTAGGACGACGGAATGTGTGTGTTTTCTGCAATCCAGTGTGACAGGTACCAAAGCAAACCCAGAATATTGGAGGTCTCCTCCCCTTCGAATCCGTCAAGGCACTCGATACCACACGCTCAGCTTTCGCTTCGCTTAGTCGAATCCCCACGAACCGACATGATAGCCGGGAGTAGAAAGCAGTTGCCGAGCTAAACTCGCAGGCATCCTTGCCGACATGAGACCATAAAAACCAAGCCAGCAAGTCACCTCAACTAACTAACGTCTTTCGACCAGAGGTGAGATCGACTCTTGACGCAACTCAAATCTGACCCCCGGTTCCCCAAGATAAATTTAGAAGCTATTAACTTTGAACCTTTAACACACCGAAGCAGTCTGTGGAGTCTGTATGGATACTGAGCGTACCCTGTACAGTGTCTCTGCTTGCTATCTTAGTCCAAGATGTTTAGTGACGGTAAGATGACATCGACGTCTGTGACCCGCTGATAACTTTCACCAAGACACTAAACCCTCTTCGACTCGAATAGAAAAGGTTGGGAAAATATCCGTTGCTTAAAAAAGAAAAGATAGAAATAAATTGTAATTTAGATTGCCAGGACACAAGTAAAACTGTAATCCCCGATATAAGAGCCGAAAGAAATAAAATAATCTTAACCAAACAACATGGGAAAATTTAGAAAAGGTTCACCAAATCAACTGAAGATTAGACATGGAATCCTAAAATTGTACACAAAATCCAAACGAATTAGATCAGTCTTGAAATATTAATAATCCTTTGAATCCCCTTGATTAAAAACATTTATAAAAGAATATCAAATGAACAATAAAATTATTTACCTTTTAATAATTATAAGATTCGTAATAGAATTAAAATCCCGTGAAATAATTCAAAGAAATTTATCACTAGATTGGTTTTCCGACGACCAACGTATATCACTATTGTGCTCAATATGATTTGCTTCTAAGAAATTATTTAAAAAAAAATGTTCTGCTTTTTAAATAAATTGTTCTTTCAAAAAAATAAAATTTCGAAACTCAAAAATATTTTGAAAATAATCGTAAATAAAAAAGATCAAAATCAAAGAAAAATATTCAAATAAACATGTTCTAACAAGGACAGCTTTGCTACGAATGATCTTATAACCTTGTTGTCAAAATTGCAATGACACCTTCTATAATTCAAAATATTTTGAATGTGACGACATCAAATGTCATTCGTAACCAACTGCACTATTACCTTGAGTGCAACGATGCACCTATCGAATAACCACTAAAAGACAACACTTAGCTTCGGATCCCGACGAGGTGTCAAGGGCGCGCAGTCGCAAACCGAACCCTCACGACAGCTACTCCAGAGAGTTTGGAAGCCCTCGTAGTAGGCGACGGAGCTCACAGGATCATGCACCCGCGTGAAATGCATTAAAATAAATAAAGGATAAGTTTACAACTAAGATTTCCCTGAACTACGAAAGTTTTCCCTGCTCTGTTATTATACTCTGAAACACAACAAACATTCAACTATAAATTTATCACCATTCGGAACCCCTTCTAAACAATGACTATCACCCTTCCATTCGTCTTTCAGCTCCTCAACCAGAACACTCATCCTCAAGCTTCCCTATTCTAAATGATAAGACATGTACGAATAATTAAAATACCTATGAGAAATCACTAGTTCGATTTTCTTGTTCTCAAACCATTAACCAAATTACTCATGAACATGATTTCTTATAGATAAGTGTTTCCATCAACGGTAGGACTACAATATTTACCTTTTTTAAGCAGACTTTGTCTACATGAAAAACTTACGAGAACCTTCTAACGTCTCCTTGCAATATTCCTATAGATCACATGTTTATAACGTACACTACTTTGTATACCACTCTTCTTTTAACTATTTTAAGGAAAATTATTGTGCTATAATCATTATTATTATAAAGGAAAACGCAATAAAAATATTAACAGATTCATTTTTCAAAGCCCATCGGTAACCCACGTCAACCATGCCCTTAGCAACCCCACACTGTCCCGCCCGTTTTCTAACCAGTCAAATACCAAAGACAATTTAATTCTTGCTTGAAGGTTTGACTCGAGATGAGGTCAGTACAATACCTAGGTACCTAAGTTGTCAGTTATGAATATTTTTATTTGGTGTTTAATTTTGAGTTATTAACATATTACTGCTAAAACATGTGCAGCTTGTTAAAGTATTTTAGTAACTAAATAATTAACCAGTTTAATAAAAAACGAGCTTTCAAAACCCGTCTACTTACGTATTTAGTATTGTCGTCGATATATATATTTTATATTCCCATGGTTCGATAAGCTATAATTGTAGGCAATTGAATGGATAAAAATGCAAACGGTCCTAATAATGTGACTACCAGTGTATATTTTTAAAAACCTTGCAAACTGGTTATCTTAAACTATCCACAAATAATGATTTGACATTCACAGGAGTAAATACCAATTGAAATAAAATTTATAATTGCGGTTTAACAGGTATGGGTCGTAAGTCTATTATTCAAGTTTAAAGTATTTCTTAAAGCATTTCCTGGTTATTTTTCAAACGATAATAGGCTGCATCGCGTTTTTTTGCTAATTAATATTCGCATTCGTTTCTGTGGTGTACTAGTCGAGTGACCTTTATCAGAATTAAAATAACTGTGTAACCCATTATTTTATCGAATTTTGCTTCACCGGTTGTATATCGAATTTTATTTCATCAAATGCTATTTTCTGTTGAAACCATGTTTTTTCAGAATCATAAGTCAGGTTAGGTTACACTGTAAGACTTGAAAAAAAAAACTCGTTACACTGTAAGACTTGAAAAAAAAAACTCGTGCGGCGTGAAATGCCTTTCGATGAAAATTCTGCGTAATGATACGTTCGTTGAAACGTATTTCGATTAAATAATAGGTACCCCTCCTAGGTACATTAAAACAATGCTTATTATTAAATCACTACAAGTTGGCATCATTCCTATATTACTGACAGCATTGCCAAGTTAGATAAGAATGCTTAATAATTGGGCCAAGTAAGGCTTGCATTTTGGTCAAGAGTAGCGTTGACCAGGCTCTCAATAAAGTTCATTGAATATACAATGGTCTCCGGTCCGGGCTAGGCGCAGTTTAGGGTACTAGGGTTCCGTTTATAACTTGGTTAACTGGTAGGGAGGGACACACTTTACTATAAGTGATCACTTTATGGCTCTGCTACACAATCGGGATGATCGTTGATAGTCTGATCGACTTTAATCGGTACGATCATCGTGCAAGCATCCACACGATCGCACGTAGTAGTTTGTCGAACGGCAAGCCCACTAGTTGGACGTGGATTGTGTTGCTGCTTTATTATTTAATAAATGGAGGAAAAGAAGATGGTGGTGCTTTAAGGTGAAGACACATCTATCAGCACCGATTCGCATTTTGTCTATAGAAAATGGCCGTTTTGTATGAAGATGCGTACGCATCAATTCTCCTTTCGCATGCGTACGCATCTTCATACAAAACAGCTATTTTCTATAGACAAAATGTGAATCGGTGATGACAAATGTGTCTTCACCCTTACCATTAACTGTAATTACACGAAGTATGTAGATACAATAATTTATTTTTTTATCCACCGGGGACTGAATGATCGGCGATCGTGTGGGCAGTGTGCCCGAAAAACCGACAAGACACAGGTCGCAGGCGATCATAGACGATGATCGGCGAGTAAGCGAGTATCCCTCTACACGATCGTGCTTGCCCGTAATCGTCAGTAATCGTTGATAGTGTAGCGGAGCCATTTAAGCTCAATACTTGTAAGGCCGCACACATACAAGCCAAGTTTAAAGATGATCTACCTACTGGAATGCATACAACCGTGACTTGATTCAACATACACTTTCCAGGGGGTTTGTTACCGTCCTTCCAGTTTTATAGTAATATATGAGTCTTCTATTCTGCGAGACGCATAACAAGGTGCGCAGTAGCTGAAATGAAAGTGCGTCAAAGGCATGTTTGCACAGCCGGTGACCATCGTAAGGCTGGGTCCAAACCTTCCGATTTTAAATGTTTTATTTGACTGCCAGCTAAGGGATATAATTTGACTTGGTAGCGAAGCGAGAGTTGAGTTTGTAAGCGATGCGAAGGAGCAAGGAGTGAGAATTGTGGCGGGAGCCAATCTGTGCCCTTCTGTGCGAGTCGAATGCTCTGTCCCTTATGGTATTCTTATAGAGTGCGAGGGATAGAGCATTCGTATCGCAAGCGAGTACGGTAATAGTATCTTATCTCAAGGGTACATACCGTCGTTTGTTAAACCGAGTTTTTTCTTTTAGTTTTATTTATTCAATTGACTAACATAACTACTAATGCCTACCATCCAAATGACTGGATATTTTAAATATTAACGAATTGTCAGATTTGTCGTGACAGACAAGTACCTAAGGACATCAAAAAAATATGGATAGGCATAGTCGAAAGCACAAGGGCCCAACATCTTACTTGTTACTTATTATTTGAATTATTTATAAATCAACTTTCCCCGAATGCAACTTATCTATGCCCACTTATCAAACCACAAATGCATAAACTTAAACTTAGTTTATGATAGTAGGATATCCAACGTAACCTTTTGTAATATTTTATTATTTTTGTGCAATAAAGATAAAATATAAATAAAGATACTAAAGATTATTAAGTATAATTATTTCAATGACATAAATAATCTTTGTTTTTAATAATTTTGCTATTAAAGAGTTTTCTGGCTATCGGAATACCTTTTGCACGAGTTTTGTATTTTTCTCCATTAAAGATTAATTAAACAAATAAAAATAGGCACTAAAGAACATTAAATATCTTTAAAACATATACTTAATCTGCATTTTCAATTCTTTTGCTATACATGTAAGTACGTTTTCTGTTTGTGTCGTCATTAGCTCATCCGGGTCAAACCGGTATGTTTGTGTCGACCCTTACGTTTCGCTCGGTGCCAAGGTTCCTTGATATGTAGTCCATTTTGTATGGAAAACAGGGAAGCCGGCACTTTGAATGTCAAGTGCGTATGTATGTTTAGACAGCTGTTTACTCTTTTGGATCAATCACCCGTTAACCTTTAATTGACATTCACATGAATACAGTGTTTTTAATTTACGAAATGGCGGTCCGCTCCTTGAAAACACCTGGCTCGGTGGCATCCACGTACTTAAAATTAAGTTGTATAGTTTGGTATGGAGATAACTCGAATGGGGACTAAATAAAATTCCGAATAATTCTTTTCCGAATTTGAATTTTTCCGATTTTTTGATGTTATGCTGGAGCTATTTTAGATTAAATGCATTAATTGAATTACTATAGTTAGGTTAGGTTTTGCTTGATATATAAAGCGATATCAAGAAGTAATTTAAATGTATAACTATTACCATTTTTGAGTAGAGTCAAGGACTTTAATTGTTATGCCACTATGGAACCCTGTCATAATGACAGCGTCAAACCACATGACAGAAATTACGCTTAAATGAATGATTAACGTTATACGACAGGGTTCCATAGTGGCATAACAATTAAAAGTCCTTGACTGTACCAAGACAAACGGACATGGCGAAACTTTAAGGTTCCTAGCTGGACCCCGGACACCTAAAAAAAAAACTCGCGAGTCCGACTCAAACTTGACTTGATTTTTTTGCTCGTGAGTATAGTTGCTTCGTTTAGTTTAGCAATATTCGAAACAATCAATGCGCAAATTCGTAAATATGTGCTTCGTTTCAACCTCTGACGCAAACAGTTCTATTGTCAACTTATAACCTTCAAACGAAAATGTTTTTCGCTACCGGTAATTATGCTCCGTTTGAGAGTAATTGGGTATTGTAACACACAGTCGCAATTCGCGTACCACTGTAGAACCCAGTTGTAATCATATCACGTACCTATTCACCATATCGCTCAAGCTTAACTTATTTATTTGCGACTAAACACAATTGTCATTTGTCATTTAGGTATTATTGTTCGCCAGTGGAATTTAAAATATTTTCATAATGATTCATTAACTTGACTATGACTCATTTTCATTAACTTTATCTTCTTTTCTTATTAACATTTTGATATTAATGCTCTGAACCAAGGTTCAAAGTAAAATATTGTTCACTTTTTTTTTTTATTATGATGTTTTTAATTTACAGAGGCCGTCACGTAGAGGTGCCTGCGCCGCGTCACCGTGCGCCGGTGCCGTATGAGGTAAATAATCTCTAGTCCACTATTTCCTAAACTATTATCAATCCGCGATTAGAGGGATCGTATCATAATAATACATATATAAAGTTCAAAATACATAATGGGTCACACATAATAATTATGACGGTGTTTTTTTCTGAAACCGTAAACTTTTCCGATTTTTTTAAAAGGCGATTGTATAGGAGCTATTAGGTTAGGTTACGTTAAAAATCATGAAATGTTTACGGTTTCAGAAAAACTACTATTATTGCATACAAGGTGTCCCTAAAACCAACCCTAAAACTAAGAGGGCTGATAGAGCAGCTAAAAAGCTATCGATTTAACCCCTATGTATGTTCAGCGATTGTTACTAGTTTCGGAGATATTGATCATTTTAATCAGATTTTTTGTAATTTTCCCTTATGTCCATGTCACGAAAAATCATTAATTTCATGATTTATTTCATAAATTCGAATCGGTAAAGTTTTTAAACTTTTTTGCCCGTTTTTTTTTCAAGTAATTACATAAAGTTGTTTTTTCCATACAAAGTGAAAAGCAAACACTGGGACACCTAGTATGGAGAAACAAACTTTATGTGATTACTTAAAACCAAAAATTCTACAAAAAATCTGATTAAAATGATCAATAAAAATCATAATTTCCCAACCAGCACTTTGTCCTTAAATTATAGTTTAGTTTTCTTTGTTTTTTGTTTATTGAATTGTGCCAAATGGTCGATGCTGTATACTGGATAAGTAGGTATATTTATTTTAAATATTATATTTCTGTAAGGTATTTGCATGTAGTTTTTGTATTTATTCTGTCACTATCTATAAGTATTTGTTTGGTAGTATATATTTATTCGTTTAGCGTACCGTCCGTCTGTCACAAACGGAGCTGGCTGAAAATCAGCGCTGCAGGTGTTTAACACCTCAGCATTATGCTGAGCTAGTGTCCGATTCACTGCCGCGAAGACACACTCACTACTCTTTTTATTGCTGTTTTCTGTTTTTACTTTTGTTTTCTGTGTGTCTTATGTGTGTAGTGAATAAATGTATTTTTCTTTCTTTCTTTTCTTTCAATATCTCCGAAACTAGTAACAATCGCTGAACATACATAGGGGTTAAATCGATAGCTTTTTAGCTGCTCTATTTCAGTTTCGCCGTTGGTTTTAGGGACACCCTGTATTATGAATTATTATGAATTTTGACTAATTATGTATTTTGAACTTTATACCTATTATGATACGTACTAGCAACTAGAATACGATTCGAAAGTACGTACCGTTAGCACAACGGCACTTATAATTTATAAATATTATCATAAATCATAAGTCAATCTATACACATACATACATAATATCACGCCTTCGTTCCCAGAGTGGGGTAGGCAGAGCTACAGAATTACAAACATCTCTAAAAACTTGTTGATAATTCTATAACCACAATTTGCACAATTAGGCTAAGATGTTTACCAGTGTATTAGTGACAGGTTGCAAGCCCATCGCCTAACAGTACTACAAGCCTTTATTCCCTTAGTCGTCTCTTACGACATCCACGGGAAGACATGGAGTGGCACTATTCTAACTCGGCAACCACACGAGGCGAAGTCAATCTATGATCTTCATATTTTATTTAAGATCAGACAGTGTTAAAGATAATAGATTTAAGAACTATGCTATACCATAAACAGTCACTACATTATGTGAATTCTATTCTTTGTAAATGTTGTGTCATTGGCTTTATAAAAATTATTGATAGGTATTTGACAAGCCTGTCATTATTTTTCACTTAATTTATTAATTTATTTTGTTTATGATGATAATACTTACAGTAATAGTATTTATATTTTATTTAAGTAGGTAATATAATTTGATGTTTTTTTCCAAGTTTTAGAACTTCATCGTACCTACATAAGTATTTACATTTATCTGCACACTCTACCATTGAAAAAATGTCATTTCATGTATTAATCCATAAACAAAATATGCGCTTAATCCTATTCTAATCGCGGTTTGATAATGTGGGTACAAGTGGGAGGCCGGGTGCCTATAATATTTGAGGAGTTCTCTTGATTTCTCCATGATCCCATCATCAGATCCTGACGTAGTGACAATGGGACCAACTAGAAAGTATACCCATTCGAACAAAGAAAAAATTTTTCAAATCGGTCCAGTGGTCTTCGAGTAATCGGGGAACATACATAAAAATAAAAAAATAAAAAAATATATCCCGACGAATTGAGAACCTCCTCCTTTTTTTGAAGTCGGTTAATAAAAATGCCGCGCAATGTATTATGTAAACCGCCACCACGTGGCTTTTAGATACATTACTTGGTTTTAAAAGTGGCATTTTAATTTTTTCAATCTGTATATTTCACAATTTTTCAGCAAGTAAAAATGCCCTGAAACCAATGTATCTGTTTTCCATTGACCATTGCTTACATACCTATATACAAAAAAATCACAAGTGATCTTTTAAATCATTACAACGCAGACTTTGCAACCACACAAACCATCGCTTCCTCTAATTAATATCTGCAAACAGTATAAACCAAAGTCGTTATTTCTGCCCTTATTACCCTTACCTACAAGTTTAGTCCTTTTAAACTTTACAATAGATTTAGAGAGTAATTATCTTCCGGAAGGTAAAGTGTATTGGTTTTACTCAGGTAAAATCAGGGCGGGACGATAGTTTCCTATACCATTTTTTTTTGCAGTGCTCGATGGCTGTTATGTGCGGTGGTATTGGTGGCGATAGCGGGCGCGCGCGCAGAGCCCGCCCGCACCCCTGGCCCCCGCCTTAGCGAGCTAGCCGACGACTTGGAAGTGGTGGTCACAAGCGCCTTAATCGGGGAAGATGAACAGACCACAGCTGGAGTCGGCGCAGCGTTGCGAGAACTAGTAGCTTTAGTAGTAAAAGAAAGAGGAGTACGCGCGCGTGCCGTCCCGCCCCCGCTGCCTGCGTGCCGTGCGCCCGCGTCCCCTGAATGTCACGATGCTGTATTAAGAGCTATTAATGCTGGAGCACTCCACGTCGCGCTACTACCCATGCCCGCTGCCACTGCTCTCACAGGCTACGAGCTGCGTGATGCTGGCTTAGATCTACTCGGCGATGCTATTCCGCCGTTCCGTCGTATCTGCCGCGTCGCCAATGGAGGCTCTACTACCGTGCACTCTCTGCTAGACCTAGCAGACCCAGCGAAGGCAGCGCTTTACAATTTAAGCCCAGCGGAACTCGCAGAATCGCTCTCAAAATATGGTGAATCACTGAATTGGTCAGTATTTGCGCAGTTTTAGATGTAGATAAAAACGAATGATAAGGAAATAATTGTGGGGATAGTAATGCCTATTCCAATTTGATAAAATGTTCTGTAAATATTCTGGCAAATCGTTACGGAAGGGTTCCAAATCTTCTTATGTATACACAGATGACTTTGTTTTTGATTTTAATTTGATAATTTGACTTTTACAGGTCAACTTATCCTAATGAAACCGTTTCGCCAGAGGCATGCGCTGAAGCAACTTGTGCCACGCTACTTACGAGTACAGCAAGCGAAGCTAGGGAGCTAGCGCACGAAGCAGTCACACATGGGCTGAGGGCGCGTGCCGTGCCTCTTAGTGCGCGCCTACCAGACGCTGCTAAGCTGCCCCACGCGCACATCGTTTGTGACGCACTAGTGGCGTCAGCTGGCGAACCACTAGGCCCACCACCTTGTGCCGGCTCCGAACCATGTACTTTTGAACCACATCGCCTTTTAAAACTAGTAAACGCTCGTGCTCTCGCACGCGCCCCTAGCGTCATCCGAGCGCTCACACGACTCCGAATCGATGCTACACAGCTCACAGCGCTAGCCAAAGCTACCCGAGAAACAAACCCGCTAGTGGCAGCGAATGCCTTTTATACCGCTCATCCACTCACCGGAGGTGCAGGAGAAGTGCGCGTTAGCGTTTTACTGCCTGGTGATACGCGACGAGAAGGGTTAGGCGCGCGCGCGCTTGCCGCTGCCGCGGCGTTAGCTGAAGAAGACGAGGCACCGGCCACGCTGACGGCTGTTCGCAAAGCACGGTTCAAAGTAGAAGTCTACGACGATGGATGCTCGGCTCCGCGAGCGTACAAGTACTTGCTGGACTCGTTGGGAACGGGTGAATACAACGCTTTATCGGGTGTGGCGGGACCGGCGTGCGGTGCAGCCTTTGCAGATGTGGCGCGCCAGAGTCCAGCGCATACGTTGCCGGTGTTGGGGTATACCCCGCAAGGGCCGCCACCAGATGCTCGCTACGTCTTGCTTGCGGCAGGAGATGCTCGCGAGGCCGCAGCCGCGCTGGGTGCTCTACTGGCCCGCCTGGGCTGGCGTCGGGTTGCCGCGCTCACCGAGCCCGGCACGCGCGCTCTGCTCGACGCGGCGCGCCTGCGCGCTGACGTCGTCGTGCACAGCGAGCTCGCCGACGACAAGCCTGACCCCGATTACGAAGTCATCTCTCAGGTTAGCCTTAGAAATTAACATAGGTACGCTAATTGGCAGCATTTATGAAACAAAGTGTAGAACTGTAGATAATCATAGCTACATTGTTGCATAATAGGTTTGTTTACCTTTTCAGGCTGTGTATTCATGGTTTTATAGAACGAAAGACAGACATTCATTTACCACGCAGAAGGCACAAATAGACCTAAATAAAAGAAAACAATCAATGTGACAGGAACAGCACGGAGCGTGTGTCCTCACGGTAGTGAATCGGACACTGTATCAACGGAAAGCTAACGATACAACTCTCGGTATATCAAAATTTGGCCATTTTCTGTCCATCTCATGACTTTTGTAATAAAATAACCTAAAAATACATGGAGCTTGAACGATAGTCACTCTTAATTATTGTGTTAACGTTTGGACGACGCGTTAGCCTAGTTGGTAGTGAGTAGTGACCCGACCTATACAGCTAGCGGTTCCGTAAGGCTAATCAGTAGAAGATAAATTAATGTTTTGTGTAATGAACCCGGCTATTTATATTTCAGTCACGGATGCGTTATATATATTCAAGTAACAATTTATCTTTATATCTATATATATATATAAAAGGCAAACCTGACTCACTGACTTATATATCCACGCACAGCCGAAACTACTGTAGTGGTACCTAGAAACTTGAAATTTGGTACAGGGATTTCTTTCATGATGTAAGTGAGCACTGAGAAAATCGACACCCAATGGGAAGAAATAGGGGGAGTAGCGGGAAACTAATTATACGCGTACGAAGTCGCGGGCGTCCTCTAGTTATATTATATTACAATTGGGTATTGCTTGTTTACCGGAAACTATATTTTTTTTGTGAAATAAAAAAGGATTTTGTGGTGCCGAAGTCAAATAACGGCAAACATACTATATATACTATACATATATAAATAAGTACATACTTAAATACATATAAAACGTCCAAGGTATAGGAACAAAATTACTTGCGCTCATTAGACAAATCGAACCCGGGACCGCTGGCTAAATCTTAATAGGTTAAAAACTTAAGTAAAGCTACTCTTGCATGTAGTTGTAACACATCTGTATAGACCGTTCGACATTCTATATTTGAAATTTGACGTAAATTCCATATAATTTTTGTACACAAATACATGGAAGAGGAGCTTTACTTAAGTTTTTTACGTATAGTCCGTCAGACGGACTGAAATACCAACATCCAAATATCCTCACAATTTTTCACATTTATTATTAATAGGAGTAGGAAAGTAGGTGACTAAAACCTGTTAAGTACCAAATCTATGTAGATACTCAAGCATCGAGAAATAATTTAAACCTTACCTTTTAACTTTTCAGTGGGCGACACGCGTGGCGAAAGCGAACGCTCATATAGTGCTAGCGTGGCTGGAAGACACACGAGCGTTGCGAGCAGCTCTGTGCGCCGGACGCGCCGCGGGCCTGACGCCGCGCGCTGGCACCGTGTGGTTACTACCACCGCTGCCCGTTGGGGCTTTAGAACCCTCACCTGAAGAGAAGCTGACTTGCTCGCGGGCCGAGCTCGCAGAAGTAGCCGCTGGGCATATCAGCGTAGCGCCATCCTGGTACGAAGCCTGGCGCGCCTCGTCCGCGCCGCCTGGGTGGCTGGCGCGCTGGAGGCGCCAGTGTCGGCGCCAGCAAGCCGCTGGTCCGTGTGATACACCGCCGGCGTCCGCTGCTCTGCTCTACGATGCGCTGCGTCTTTGGGCAGCAGCTGTTGCGAGGTTACTAGCCGAGCGGCCTGCTGCGCTAGATGATTTGCATGACCCGAGACTTGTTCAGTAAGTTTATTTATTTAATGTTCAACATAATCAGTAGTAAGTTTTTACTAAGATGAAAGTTATAGCTCAGCTGCTCTTCTTTATCGTAAACGATTGAACGATAGGGGGGATGATGATGTTAACAATCGTTTTAGCTACATTATAAAGTCTTTAAAGGGTCTCTAGTAGTTTAAAAAAAACACAAGGCCTCTGAGAAAACAAGAAATAAACTTAACCAACATCTATATACAACAAAAATTTATGCCATGCAAAGTAATGCAATGTACTTACTGGTTCTTTACAGAGCGCTGATTGATGACGCAGTAGCTACCAACTATACGGGGCTGACAGGAAGCTTCGAGTGGTCTAAAGGCGCACGGACGGCGCCGATGCTGATACTGCAGTGGGATAACGGCACGCGACGTACGGCGGGCACTTGGGCTCATGGCACTTTGGGTCTGGTACCCGGCGCGCTTCAATGGCAGACGCCAGATGGTACTGTGCCCGTCGACGGCGCTGAGCCCTGCGCTCTGCAGCCACTAGCTGATGCACTACGAGCCGACTGCCGCGTAGCTCTAGGCGTGTTACTAGCGCTGCTGCTAGCGGCGTTGGCAGCTGCGCTAGGCGGCGCTGGTTGGCTTGTGAAACGCCGCCTTGAATGCCGCTACCGCGCTCGTCTTGCCGCGCTAGGACTCTCCACGCTAGGCCCTAAATTAGACGCGCTGGATCGCTGGGAATTACCGCGGGAACGTGTAGTGATCAACCGAAAACTAGGTGTTGGTGCGTTTGGGATGGTCTACGGTGGGCATGCGTTGCTAGGCGAACGTCGTGCATGGACCGCTGTGGCCGTGAAAACGCTCAAACCTGGCGCTGGCACGGCAGAAAAACTAGACTTTCTGGCTGAAGCAGAAGCCATGAAGAGACTTGAGCACCCTAATGTAGTAAAACTGCTTGGTGTTGTGACGCACTCTGAGCCAGTGTGCACTGTAATGGAGTTTATGCTGTACGGTGATTTGAAAGGGTATTTGCTAGCGCGCCGACATTTAGTGGACGGGGGAGAAACGGAGAGTTGGGATGGTGAGATGGAAGGTGAAGCTGACGAGGTGTCGCCTAGGAGGTTGACAGGGATGGCGTTAGATGCAGCACGTGCACTTTCCTATCTGGCGCAGCTGCGGTTTGTGCACCGTGATGTGGCAGCTCGGAACTGTTTAGTGTCAGCGCGGCGTGGTGTGAAGTTGGCAGACTTTGGCATGGCGAGACCTGTCTGTGAGAGTGATTACTACCGCTTCAGCCGTAAAGGCTTGCTGCCTGTTCGGTGGATGGCACCGGAATCACTGGCGCGCGGTGTGTTCTCACCCGCGTCGGACGTATGGGCACTGGGCGTGCTTCTCTATGAGATCGTCACGTTTGGTGCGCTGCCCTATCAGGGGCTTGGAAATGCGCAAGTTCTAGCGCGCGTGACGCGTGGTCGCGCTCTGCGCCCCCCACCGCACCTCAACCCCTCCTTGTAAGTAGACCATTTATTAAAAGCTAGAAAGTAACTACATGCAAAGCTGTCAGTTTTTTATTTAAAGAGCAAAGTTTTAAAAGGCATGTTATTTTGACCCCTTTTTACAGAGACTAGCTCTGCTTAAACTTATGCCTATACTTAGGTAACTAAAACCAAAAAACGGATAAAAATCCGTTTATATAATGGAACACAAAAAGCGAAAGTTGTCCCCACTTTTGTATTCTGGGTCACACTTATATACTCAAGGCGTACTCGGTCGTCTTTAAAAGACGACATCACGAACAAGAACATTGTTAGACAACATATTGAACGAGAAAATTGTTAGATACAAGTCTTTCCTGATATAATTCAAAGAACTTCATCCTCTGTAGGGAGGGGCTGATGAAATCCTGCTGGCAGCAAGAGCCTCGGGCGAGGCCCAGCGCGGCCGCCGTGGCAGCGTTCCTCGCTGACGCACCACGACTGCTCACGCCATGTCTGGTGGCTATTGACGCACTGCCACTCGATGACGAGCCTGCTCCGCGACCCCGTATACCCAATGAGGTAAGAGTCTACAAATTCAGATCATTTATTTAATTAACCACAGCATTGCTCTTCTGCATATCATTTATACAAAGATAATCAAGCAAGTACAATGTTCCTACTTCCTAGCGTATTAGCGTGGGCTAATAGCCGTACTTGCTACGATTCAAATCAATCTGACTTGTGAAATTTAGTAATGGGCAATAACATTTTATTTCGAATCACGCTACTATTGTAGATATGCGTAAAAACTAGTTAGTTATGTAAGTAAAGCACAAGCGCTTCCCAAAAAGACACCACGACTAAATGAGGCAAAATTAGTATTAAAGTTCTACAAGACGATAAACCTTCATATGCCGTATCGTACTACCAACTCATGATGACTAGATGATTGATATCTATCCTTTTTGATAGCAGGAGATGCAAACCCGTTGGGTATCCTGGGCGGCTCCACCATCCGCAGCCACAGATACCACCTACCTCAGCGCAGACGCGGAACCCGACACACCAGAGTCGCCGGACCCTCCGGACACGCCAGACGCACGCGCCGAAACGCAGCGGTTCCTGCCATAATGATAATGTTAGGCCGCATTTACACCTGCAAGAGAACTTCTGAATTTCCGACAGTGGCTAGTGGTAGATCACATTTGCAAGTTTCTTGCAACTCACTGTCAGAAATTGCTTGCGAAAGTTTTCTTGCAAGTGGAAATGAGGCCAAGGCTTTTTATTAGAGTTAAGAGAAAGAGGGCATGCAAAAATATTCTAACTGTATTTCTGCATTTCCCTAAAATCACTCAGCGTAGCTACCCCATTGGTGGCTTTCTCGCTTATCACTGTATTCCATCAGAGCTCTAATGGAAAGCTTGTCAATTTTTTTAACGCTACTCAACTGGTCAAGTTAGGCTGGTGATTAATAAACCTTACAGAGTACTAACCTAGCTTGACCTCCGTGTGTTAAAGCAAAGAGTAATTCGTATCAGAAATTAAAATAAAAGAAGATGGTAACAGGTCTTGCTATACTGGAGTTATTAAGTAGATTGGCTACTCCCAAAGTAGTTAAAAGTTTTGTTAACCCGAACTCATAATAACCAAGTCAAGAGTAAGTGGGGTTGGCGTATATTTTAAAAACCCTTCGTAAAATTGATACGAGTTGCCAGCGAGCTCATGGGACAAGTTTAACTTGTCTCAACGGTAGCGTTAGGAAAAAAACAGCTTATTAAACAACTGAATAAAACAGTAAGGCATTGTAAACAGTAAGAGCAATGCAGACAAACCTTATTCATAAACGCACTATAAACCTATTTTAGTTAAATAATTTGTCACTTTCTGTCAGATGCAAATGTCGCAATGACAGAATTGGAGCATATTTTAAGTATATCTTAGCTATTGTGCATTTATGAATAGCAGGCAACAGTTTACGGCTGGTCTGTCATGAAATGGAATGAAATGAAATAAATAAATTTATTCATAAACAATATTTTTAAATAAATATGTCAGCGGGCTGGCTGCGTCTATATCGCGTGTCAGATGTGGATAAAGCATCCATCACTCTCGTATTTATTTGACTGAATTTGCGTCATTTATTTAATGCATTGCCTTACTGTTCTCCAACTTATTACTGCGCACACTCACACATTCCACGATCTCTAGTCAATAATACGTAATTAATGTTAAATAGTTTTATAAGGATTGTAAATATAAGAAATATATTACCTATTTATTTACACAAATGGTTTCATTTATCCATTCTAATATTTATAAATGAGAAAGTAAGCCTGTTTGTCTGTTAGTTACGCTTTCTCAGTAGTAAAAAAATCTACTTTGCTCCTACATGTGTATTTTTTTTCGTTTGTCACATATAAGTCAGCGTTCATGACAAATTTGCGAATAAGAATCGATCCGGTCACGAAGTGAATAAAAGCAATAGAATGATTTACAATACGGGTACCTACCTATTATTTTATCGAAACACGGTTCAACGAACGTATCATTACCAGTGATCGGAATAGGTAGAGTATATTTACCTAAAGTTCGCAAAAGGACATAATATAGAGTGGTTACAACAGGGTGAATTTTTCTTTTTGAATTCCTGATTTCCCGTATTTTTCTGGTAGTAGTAAATGTAGTCGCAGGGAAGTCTCCAGTTTATGACTCTGTTCTACGAAGTTTAGATAAATATACTCCACCTATTACATAATTAGATATAAGGAATGAGTTATAGGCCCTTTTTATCACAAACATAAAATATCTCATACCGTGAGTAAATATTACGCATTAAAAATACCGGAAATCCGGAATTCAATAAAAATAAATTAATATTTCACCCGGTTTTAACCACTTTATATCATGTCCTTTTGCGAACTTTAGGTAAATATACTCTACCTATTCCGATCACTGATCATTACGCAGAATTATTATTTCATCGAAAGACATTTATCGCCGCAAGAGTTTTTTTTTTGGCAGTCACATATCTAACCTTACCTAGGTACTTAATTATTATAAAACTGCCAACCTCTGTCGAGCTGAACGTTCAGTTTTTCATATAAATTAAAATATAATATAAATATGAGTAGGTATTTAAATTATAAGGTTAATAAAGTTGTCTTTTTTAAGATAAAGGTTCTTTTTGCCAAAATCCTTAATAGTGTTCATATTCAATTCATTTATTTTTATTCGAGTGACGACCTTCCCGTGCTTAGGTACCTCACTTGTGCTTACTACCTTACCTCTTTAGCCTTTTTTAGCAGTCATAGGTCGGAACAGATAATTCTAAAATCAAATAATGTATAGGTAAAAAACTTAAGTAAAGTACGTACCACATCTGTATAGACCGTTCGACATTCCAAATTTGAAATTTGACGTAAATTCCATATAAGTTCTGTACACAACTACATGCAAGAGGAGCTTTACTTAAGTTTTTTACCTATACTATGTTATGGAATTTTAATACTTACTTACTTACTGGACACTTATTCATTCCAAATTCAAAATCTTTCGACTTTACTGGACACTTTCGTTGCTGTCCAGGAACTTCAACCGATAGGCTCCTAGTTAGTGGTGATATGACAAGATTACATAAGATTTACAAAATAAATTTATTTAAATAAATAGAAATCGATTGTTTTAATGCTGGTCATTGCCAACGGGTTCTAAACGCATTATAGACGACTTATGATACGTGAGAAGATGAAGCTCTTAGCTGTATGGTAGATCTAAATTTATAATATAATTATTTGACTGTAAATTAATAACAATAGCATCAAACCATAATGAGGCAACAATTTGATAAGCATGAGGAAATATTGTAACTCCGGTGTTCAGTGCGGGCCTCGGGGCGCAGGCGAGATGTTAAGTGCCATGAGTCCCGTAACTGTGCTATTTTTAATGAGTGTGTTCAGTGATTTGAGTCCAACACGAGCTACAAACGTATTCGGACCCTGCGCAGAACTCAAAGAAAAGTGGGGGATAAATAATAGTAAGTTAAGTTATTTATTTATTTATTGTTATACCTAGGAAAACTGCCTTATCTACCCTTTGCAAACACTCCTCATTTAGAAAAATACTACAATCTATCGGTTTAACATTAGGCAAAGCGAACCTAACACATTTACTTTTCTTAGTATTTAGTAGCAAATTGTTGCTAGTACACCAATTAAGTACTTTTTCTCAAAAATGCTATGTAATCTTGTCATAACATCATCAAATAGGAGCCAGTATTTTACAACTTTTTGTTTTAATCATTCTACTTGTTCTATTTTTGAGAAAAGCACTATACGTACATGCTTCGACCATTAAGAGCCATCCTGGACTCGTATGTATAAAAGGGCTCGCCTGGCGGCTCGGCCTTCTAACTCCTACTCGTCCAGGATGGCTCACTTACTGGTCTTTGCAGTAATGTACTATAACTAGTGTTGCGTTTATTATACTGTATATAGTCTACGGACTTTCTATCTACCTTGAAAATTAGTGAAGTATCATTAGCAAAAAGTACAATATCACAAAGTTTATCTACTTACTATTGGTGGCTTACCACCAAAAATAAAAAAGACCTAAAAATAGAGTCTTGAGGCACACCTAATTTCACTGTAGCTCCAATAGATTGCGTACCTATTGTTTACAACAACTGTTTGAGTTCTATCGCTTAGATAAGAAGACATAAGACTTAAATCATTATTGGACAATCCATAATATTCTAATATTAAAATAAGGGTCGTAGTGTCGACCTCTGGTAGTAATGTCGTAAATTGGTGCGCAATGCCAGTAAAACTGAGGTGTTTGTTAGTAACTGAGTGAAACAACCAGTGCCGGATCAACCAGTGGCCTAAGCATTTTCGTGTGTGGTGCCCCTTGTGACCCTAGCTATTACATACCCGATGGCCTTCCTTAAGATTTCGTAGTAAAACCATATTTTTGTTTGCCGTTCTTCAACCCAAGGAAAAAAATCTACACTACACATGATTATCATATTGATCGATATTCACCCACAGGTTAACTCCATGAGATCCCTAAGGGATAAGTTCGCCTCTGTCATCTTTGTGTTTTATTACGTTTTGTACAATTTAGTCCTTACGTACAAACATACATAAGTGTGCGGTGTGTACAGATATTCAGTTCGACCACACAGTACGCCAAGACTTCCTAACCTTTAACACAAGGACTAGAATGTTTTAATCAAAGATATTAATTTTAAACTTCTCTTTATAAAATATAATTTGCGACTTTTGAGGGACGCAAATTGTCGAATAACAACATTATACTTATGTTTCCGTAGAACATCAGATTCTAAATATAATCGTAATATATGCATCGAGCCTTTCCTGCCTCATTATAGAACGCCTTGAATTTTTCAGTATTTTTAACCGACTTCAAAATAGGAGGAGGTTCCATGTTCCACTGTATTTTTTTATGTAGGTTCACCGATTTTTCTGACAATTTTGGAGCGATTATGAAAAATCTTTTGTTGTTTGATAGCGCATACTTCCTAGGTGGTCCCACTGTCACCAAATCTGAATTTAATGAGGGGATCCATGGAGAATTGAGGGAATTTCTCAAATATTATAGGCATACATATAGCGGTTTTGGTATTTTCAGTAACAAGTCCAGAATTTGCATTCAGTAAAGTTGAGCGACTATGACGACAACTATCTTAATCTAATCTAGAGAACGCCAGGAGGAGTTCCGGTGGCCATCTGGGGTTTTCACCATCAGTTCAAATTCATCAAATGAATTTCTGAATGCAAATGCTGTACTTGTTACTAAAAATACTTAAATCGCTACATGTATGCCTATAATAGTTTAGGAGTTCCCTCCATTCCTCACGGATCCCCTCATCAGATTTAGAGTGACCAGATCGAAAGTATACTCTATCAAATCAAAAAATAATTATTAAAATCGGTCTACCATTGACAGAGAAATCGGTCAACATACATAAAAAAATGCATACAGTGGAACATAGAAACTCCACCGTTTTTGAAGTTCGGTTAAAAACAAAAAACTGTGTGCTTTGTTTTATAAAACGTTTATTTTCATGTTTGAAAATGATCTCTCTGCTGAATTCGTCATCATTAAACTTAGAAATATCCGTAACACGAATGTTTGACGGTAGAAGTAAGGGGGTAATCAGGTATATAAACTATCAATTATACTGTATCATTCATAGATAATTCGCAGAAATTGGTATCTTTAAATTGGTCGCGAAGCAATCGATGTCGATTCAACATTATATGATTTTCGCGGGAAAACCAAAATTGAATATCTCGTTCTGAAACCGAAAGCGTTTCATTTAGAAGTCCATAAAGCGATTGCAAATTTTATGAAGCTTGCCAAACACTGTAATTTTTCTTATAAGCTACATTGAGATTCGAGATTCTCAAGTATTTTTCAAGCAATAAAATTTCATTTTCTGATTTTTGATCTGAGATTTTGGTGGCCCCTGACTCGCGATGCCCTAAGCAGCTGCTTTACTTTGTTTAATGGCTAATCCGGCACTGGAAACAACCGACTTGAAGCAGAGCTCGTTTATTACTGGCGCGGCGCGTAGGCGCGTCGCCATAGTACACGTCATTCCTCCACCGTTAATTTTCAGACCTGATGACAGAAATGACAAAAACCATAACAAAAACAAGTACCAACTTATTATACCTTATAACCTTATAATCTTAATATATTCTTAACTCTAGGCCTTAAGATAGGTTTAATAGTAAACGGCAGCAGCGGCGGTGTCGGATCCTCCGCGCTGCCGGCGGCGGAAAGCGAGCCCCCCGCGTCGTCCTCCGACAGCCCCGTGTCGTGCTCGTCCCGCGGCACGGCCCGCGACTCATCGCGCGGCACGTCACAATGTCCGTCCCGCGGCCCTTCGCGCGACATGTCACGAGGCTCGCTGCCCGCCGCGGCCGGCAGTGGCGGTTGTGGTGGCGGTGGCGGCGGCGGTGGTGACGGCAGCGGCCACGAGCCCTCGTCATCACCCTCACCCTCCTCGCTTACATTGATTTCATCCAAACCGGCCCCCGTATACTTCAACATCTGATCAACATGCCGTCGACATTCTATATTATATTTGTCTACAAATATCTTGAACATTCGACTTCCAAGTTTACTACGTATTATACCTAATGTCCATTTCTCCTTATTAGCAGCAAACCATCGTAGCCATACTCTGTCCCCAATGTTGAAATTTCCGCTACGATCTCGAATATTGTAATCAGTGCCGCCATGAACCCTATTTACAGTAGATCTAACCTTGATCGTAGGTCGCGACCCATCATAAGACTAGCGGGAGTTTGACCTGTAGAACAGTGAGAGCTATTACGGTATTCAAATAGAAACCCTAGTAATTTATCATTTACATCATTTTGTGACTTAATTTCTTGTAATATACATTTTAACATTTTTTTGCATGTTTTAACAGAGTTTTCGGCTTGCCCATTACTCGCCGGGTGATACACAGGAGATGTGACATAACGGATGCCGTTCATCCCACAGAACTCAACGAACTCAGCCGAATTGATTTTAACATCCATTGTCTGATACAATCAAATGTGGTAAACCGAACCTAGAAAATAATTCCTTCAATTTACCAATCAATGCTTTAGTTGTGGTACCGTTATTCATATATAAACACTCTAGCCATTTACTATAAGCGTCGATAACAACCAAATACACCTTTTGATGAATAGACATATAGTCGACATGTATCCGATGCCAGGCGGCGGGCGGCCTAGGCCAGGGCGCGGGCGCAGCGCGCGGGGGCGCGGGCTGCACCGCCACACAGGCGGCGCATGACCCGATCCATCGTTCGATGTCGGCGTCGATCTTATGCCACCACATCTTACTACGTGCAATACTCTTAGTCTTCACTATGCCTAAATGCCCTGAATGTAAGTCTTGTAATAACTGATTACGATATACCGTCGGAACGACTACCCGGTGACCGCGAAAAATACTGATATTATAATATTAGAATATTCTCTGAATTAGGAATCGGCGCCCGTGAAAAATAATCGGCTACAAGATTATTCGAGCTGCTTATGTACTGCACCTCATAGTTGTATGCGGACAAAATAATAGCATAGCGCTGAAGGCGCGACGCTGTCATTACAGATATGCCATTCTTTTTGCCAAAAATAGATAATAAAGGCCTGTGATCGGTTTTTAGAATGAACGGTTCCTGTCTCCCGTATAGATATTGATGGAATCTTTTTACCTCAAATATGATGGCGGTGGCTTCCTTCTGTATCTGACTGTAGTTCCGCTCGCTAGCGTTTAGCGTACCAAAAGTACAACGGCTTAATATAAATACAATTAACCGTACTGTAAATACACAGTCGTCCTTTATTAACGCATTCAGGTAAAATTACGACAAAGTGACAACCCTAATGTCGAATTTCACCAACCAATTAACAGACGATTAGGCCCACTTGCACGTTAATGTTAACCCTAGGTTAACCCCGGGTTAACAGGTTAATTTGTTAAAATTGACAGGTCTTATATGAATCTGACATTCTTTAATAATTTAACCTGGGGTTAACCTAGGGTTAAATTTACGTGCAAGCGGGCCTTAGAGTGTTATCACCTGTCAAAATGTATGAACTAAAAGTCGATTAACATTGATTAACATTTAACATCGTTTGGTGAAATTGGCAGTAAGTAAGCCTTTTTTGAGGCTGGGCAATATTTTGCATACAAAACATTGCCCACGATGATAACTCTGGGTTTAATAAGTATTTTTAGTTCAAACTACAGTACTCGTACTTAGGTCTACTGTAGATTG
Source organism: Acleris literana (assembly GCA_946894065.1). Taxonomy (NCBI): domain Eukaryota; kingdom Metazoa; phylum Arthropoda; class Insecta; order Lepidoptera; family Tortricidae; genus Acleris; species Acleris literana. The sequence goes on along the minus strand of OX335671.1, from coordinate 24,192,508 downwards.
AACTAAAAATACTTATTAAAGCCAGAGTTATCATCGTGGGCAATGTTTTGTATGCAAATAACAGTTCTTATGTTATAACAAGTAATAAGATTCACCTACCTGAGGCTTCCCCATTCTGTAAAAATTACATCGACACTTCACCTAGAATTGGCCCGCCAAATCACGTAGGTACCTTACTAGTTGAGTAATTCTATGTTTTTTGACAAACAAATTAATAAAGTTTTAAAACTGGTGTGACATGATAAGTTTGGGTATGGTGTTTAAAGTTCACTAGTCTCCCCCCCCCTCCCCTGACCGCTTCATCCCCCCCCCCCTCTGGCCGCTTCCCCCCCCCCCACCGCCGTGAAATATGTCCCCGTTAACGGTTTTTTAACATTCTTGGGACAACTATAATAGATACGAAAAAAGTGTCAAGCACAAAAATGTTTCTATTAAATTCTAAAAAGAAAAGGTTATAAATCATTTTACTAACCAAAAAATATGAAAAGTGATGTTAGACAAAAGGTTAAACATTCCAAACGATATTACTCGTAGGCAACCCGAAAATAGCCAAACAGTTGTTTATCAACCAACGGGAAACCTTTAAATTTCCCTCCGACACCAATTATGGTAAAATTAATTGAATTAACAATTAATTTAGTTATTCCGGAAACCGTTACAGTTACTCACCACTCGTTTCCTCCTATGTATAATGGATAAAACCTGCGTTAGGTACCTTATACAAGCATTTATATCCATTATTTACTTCACTTATATTTTCCTACAATATTTGAGTAGTTTCCTCAATTCCTCACTGATCCCCTCATCAGATTCAGATTTGGTGACAATGGAACCACCTCGGAAGTATATTCTATCAAAATAAAAGAATTTTTAAAATCGGTCCACAATTGATGTAGTAATCGGTGAACAAATATAAAAAAAAATACATACAGTGGAACCAGTCGGTTAAAAAATATAGTAGTGCTAAAAATGTACAGTGCGATATCTGTTATAAGGTCCTTCGCTAATTCTTTCTCATTCGCACTCATATGCTGTTATGGGAGTTTAACCGACTTTATACGAACCCGAATGACTTTTTAGGGGCTGGGTCAATCAACTTTTTTACCCACACATTTCTGTCTGTTGCCCACCGTTTTAATAAATAAAATAAAATCTGGGGCCTTATTGTAAGTGAAATTATTTTTAAATTGTAGTAGGTAATATCATTAACTTCTTTCATAAATCAAATTATAATGTATTGTTTAAAAATGTATGTAATAAAAATGTGGTAACAGTTGACAATTCACTATTTAACACACAAATTCGCGGACAGTAACTCAGTAGACACGTAATTACCCAATTTTCACACATTTTAGAAATTAAGATATGGGTAGGTATTTGACAAAGATAGATTGATAAACTAGTAAAATGACTACATCATTAAAAACGAAAATAAGCAGTGATATTATATTTAAAAACAAACATGTTTGTTGAAATCCGGTAAAATAAAAGTGTGGGTAAAAAGTTGATTGACCCGGCTATCGCTCTGTATGTAATATTACTCGTATTATATACTTATTGTATGCGTTACTGGTAAGGGAGTATTATTCGTTTTTCTTGTAAATCTTTGATGGACCAGGCTAACCAGGATAACTATATGTTAAGGGTATCTGACACTTGAAACTTTGTTTGTATGCAGCTGAGAAATCAAAATTTATGCGCGTTTTGAGCGCAAATGGAAACCCATACAAAATACAACTGCGCGGGGGCGGCGCGGCGCGCGCGGCTCACGAGCTGTTACACGTACTGTTGCGCCATTTGTTACGGTACACGAACAGCAGCGTAGAACACATCAAGACCGAAGAAGGATTCTACGAACTTGCCAAAGGTCGAAACAAGTAGGTACAGATCTAGTGAATAATCCTTTCACATCGTGAAAACTCGGAACTCTCGTCTACTTCCGAATGATGCCGACGTGTCTATGAATTATTAAGTGACATATGTTTGTATTAAATAAATAGAGTACTTTAGTTATCAGTATCAAATGTTAAACCACACGTTTGAAGTATATCACACCGAGATGTTAAAACCACCACGATCAAATATACATAGGTATAGAAATTAGGTGTAGGTAAACAAGAAGAAATATAAATAAATGTTGAAAATAATTTCACAGGCTTGTCGATCTACACGTTTCGATCTAAATGCTTTCGGGATGACTATTAAAAAGAACTGAAAACAAACTTAATCTTAATTATTAAAAAAATACACTGGTATTAACCACTCTATATCAATTATCACTCTCGCGATACGACGTTCCCTCACGTTGTCTTGATGGGTACTGAGTCAGACTGAAGTAGCATGACAAATGCGAACATTTCCGAGAAAATACGATGTGAAAGGATATTTCACTACATCGTACCTATCTTGTTGTTTTAGTCAAATTCTCATTCTTACAACACTACTCAAGAAGGAGGCTAATGCATGTATGGTCACGGAAAGAAAAGGTTCGTCACTTTTGGACCTTAAAACAATGATATTTTATATTTAGATACGTTATGCTCATACAGAACGCTATTGTTAGAAAGAGATAAATAGTTGTTTCCAATTGCGTACCCGAATGACGTAGCGTGCCCGCTCATGGTTGCGTGATGGCCGCCACAAAATATGGCGATGTAAACAGAAAATGTAAAAAATATTTACGGTAATTACGAATGAAATGAGACATCCTTTCTTCCTTTTATAGTTACAGTATAATTTCGGCAGCCTCTAAAAATACAAGACGGCATTTTTTATGACTTATATTTGTTGCATTTCGGTAATAAAACTTTACTGTTTTTGACGCCTGCGTGTCAGCGGCCACGGTGCGACTGAACGATAGTAAGGCAATTACCTTCCTTTTCGAGGAACGCTTTTGCGCGCAGATGACGTATCTTAATATATTTTTTTTTTTGCCTTAAAAGCATAGATATAGAGTCGAAAAGTGACGAACCCTTTCTTACCGTGACTATACAGTGTGTCCTCCATACAAATTAACATACATTTTAAGTATCGATAGTTTTAAGTAGGTACTGTTAACAATTTTATACTAAAAATATAATAATTAAACTTTTTAGGGTTTCGTAGCCAAAATGGCAAAAACGGAACCCTTATAGTTTCGTCATGTCTGTCCGTCCGTCCGCATGGTCTAAGATCCGAATAGGAGACGATTCGCACCGGGCTGTTTATTCGATGAAAAGTATTTTATATCCAATTTAATACGCTAAATAGTATGTGGCGAATAGGTAGGCTGAAAAAAATCAGTCCAGTACTTATAACATTAAAAAAATGATTAAAAATGAACTTGCTTGTTTAATAGACAAATTACATACTAATCGAAAGTATGAAGTCTATAGAATATGCAAACGTCAGGTTTGGTGCAAATTGTTAGTACCGACTTACCTGTTTATACCTGCCTACCCAATAGTTTGACGGGAAAAAAATAGTCAACTTAACGTTTGCATATTTCATACTTTCGATGGGTATGTAATTGGTCTATTAAACAAGCTATTGCAATTTTTAAAACAAGGTTAATTATTAAAATTTTAATTAATTATGTACTGGACTGAAATTTTTCAGCCTACCTATTCGCCATACCATATTATAGGCATATTAAGGAGAATCGGCAAAAATGTATGAACGCTGGCCTAGAATCCAATAACAATAAGCACTATATCATCGGATATCCTTTTTAATTCTACAACGATTTTGTGTAGCGGGAAACCTCAAATAACTGTGAGTTTTTTTTTTTATCTGGAACATCGGGACGCCTACGTAGACGACTTTAGCATAATTACTATGAAATACCGCCGTCTTTGCATTGCGATAACTTATTTCACACAAAGATTTCGAACTACCTGCCATAGTAATAGTTTTACAACTTAGAATTACCTATCCGGTGACATATCGCTTGTCCTTAGTGGTCATATAGGTCAATTTGTCCACCCTCCTTTGGTATAAAATACTTTTTATCGAATAAACAGCCCGCAGCAAATCGTCTCCTATTCGGATCTCGTACTAGTATGTCACCGGCATTTTACTCAAAAACTGCACGGTCGTGGCCCTAGGCATACTTTTTCGAATCAAATCGGAGAAATACTGGAAAAGGGCCGGATCTTAAGTAGGTACCTACCCAAAACCGACGTGCATGCATGACTCGATGTATGAATGTGGAAGAAGCGAAAGAGATTTGTCAGGATCGTAGCAGATGGAAAGAAGTGGTCTCTGCCTACCCCTCTGGGAAACAGGCGTGATTTAATGTATGTATGTATGTACTGCAAGATGTATATTGATGAAATTTGAAGTATAGGTGTCTTGTATGAGCCGCTACTTAGTTAGGAACTTAGGACACTCCATAGGTACAAAAAGAAACATGAACGTGGCACATATTTAGATTTAAAGAAAACATTAAGGTTTCTAGGCAAATTTTTATGATTAAGTGAATATTTTCGGAAATAATCTCTTCGAAAGTTGCATAAAATTGTGTCCGCCCCCTATACCTTGTAAACCGTAATATGTCCAAAAATTATGAATAAGATTACAAAGCGCTTTTAACGAAAATTATTTTTAACATGATCGGATACACAGTATAGAGAATTATTGCCGGAAGCCTTCTCGACACTTCTTCTTCTTTTTCTACCTAAGTATTACGTGTGCGTCATACTACTCATACTAGTCGCTACTTTTTTTTCAGTATAGCTACGGTGAGTGCAGCGCTGGCGTGGCGAGAACAGAGTGCGGAAGCGGGACAAGTAGATCTTGGTACCTCTGCTCTGTCACTGATCGGCGCTGGGGTGGCGCCTGTCGCGCGCCGCCTGTTCCTCCACGCGTCCGCCAAGGAACCTCCTCACTGTCGCAACCCGATCGATTGGACAGTGATAACAAAACAATCCTGTGGCTACCTCTCACCGCCTGAAACACATCCTCTGCCCAGGTATAAAACTGACTCCTAATCCACCGCAATACGGGCGAACGTAATACGCACCCAGCAGGCCCTACTTTGAAAATCGAAGTTCGAAGTAACGTTAGCTCCATCCCTGTCACTTCTTATTCAAGACAAAATCGATAGGAAGGAGTGGAGCTAACGTGACTTCGAACATCAATTTTCCAAATCGCCTGTATCACGGTGGACAACCGTGGATAAAGCATCCATAAAAGCTTAGTGTAATTGATTGCCCACATGCTTGTAGGTAGCAATCCATTGACACGTTGTTTTAACATTTTTGAGCCGGGAGCTATTGCAGCGATGCAATTAATCAAGAAAAGCATGCGGGCTATCGACTGATGAAACTGAGTCTTCACTCTCGCGCTCACATACTGGTCAGAAAGTGACAGATGCTTTATCCATGTTTATCCACATCGATAAATAGGTACGACAGCACACTGCGTCAGACAAATGTGAACGTAGCCATATTAAATGTATGAAACCGATACTGTTCTGACGCGTCACGACACAAAACATCAGACAAATGTGAAAACGGTTTTATGGGTCAATTTGGTCTGAATAATCATTTTAATAACTTGATTACAGTGGTTGGCCTAACTGCACTTGTTCTCCGCCTGACCTCTGCGTGCCAGTACTTGTAGTTCGGCGTGAGGGGGTCAACGAAGCTGCTCTCGTCCAGCTCCTCGTTTCACTGTGCTCACGCGTCGCTGCGGTACCGTCCAGGCCCGCGCTACAACTCGTGTCGTCTAACCAAACATCGCTCCGAGACAAGCTTAATGACAACGATAGCTCCTTTCTTTACATCGACTATTACTATGACAACTTATTTGGCGAGACACACGCACCATCTCTGCCATGCATCAAAAGCGACTGCCCTGCCACACTCGAAAATGCCGTTTCTTTCTTCGTGGCCAACAGAACCTTACTTTACAATTTTGCGCCACGTGTCCAGAGCCTCTTGTATAATTTCAAGCCTTCGCAAAGATTACTTCAAGATATATCACGTAACGCAATAGCTATGAAGTGGGAGGATGCGGCGTGCAAAGTCGCCACAGATAATCTGAACGACATCAGACCCTGGCTCGAGCCTGAATCTAACATAGAGAATGTTACAATAATTTTTTACTCATGCGTTAAACACTTGAAAGCCTTGGAAATCGCGAAGACTTACTGGGAAAATAGTAGTAGTATTGGAAATGTATCGTTTAGGGTATCTTGTTCTTCTCTTGACCAAAGCACGATAGACAATGTGGCGAATGATATTGATTCGACTTCGCGGTTGCCGGCGGTGTGGAGGCGGTTGGGTGGGTTTGTGGTGATGGCGGAGGAGGGTGCAGACAAGGTGCCGAAGCAGACGCAGGAACTGCAAGTGCCAGTGATACTGGTGCAAGCTCGCGGGAAGGTGCCGGCTGGGGTGCGGGCGGTGATGCCGGCCGCCGCGCCGCTTGTCTACGCGCTGCGCTGGCTGCTGCTTACCTGCAAATGGAATCGGGTGGCAATACTACGTGAAGAGGGCCGAAATGACTTGTAAGAATCATTGTTTTCATAACCTTACTAATAGTTATGCCCCATAAATTGAATCATACGTGTCAGTAAAATTGAGTCGAGCTTATCAAAAATTTATAAAACCCTGGAATATAGAATGGGCCGTGGAAATAACTACAATTCATATAAAGATGCTTGAATTTATTTCAAAATGCTTTGTTAGACAGTCGTTGAAACCAATTTCATATTATGTTCCTTTTTAAATTGCGGCATTATCACCAAGGATTGGAAAAACGCCCGTCATTTTGAAAACATAACCCTGTTCCGTACAGGAGAGACTTCCTTCTGATGTTAATTAAAAATATTATTAGGTATTTTACATTTATTATAACATTATTTACATGTATTCAGCAACAATATTATTAATGAATAAAACCATAATAGTTATTATATTTTTTATATTTATATTTAAACTCTTTCGCCAATCAAAAAGAATATCTTTTTTTTTAGTTTTCGCCTGTTATTCAATAACGAAGTGAATTTAGGACCTATTTATGAGTCGAAAAAGTTTGTTCACAGTTTACGGAGGACATTGGAGAAATCGTTGACATTGGTTTACTGTTTGTATGTGTGTTTGTGTTTTCTAATTAACATTTCGGTGTCATTCATTAATAAAATTGTCGCTAAGTACCTACATATAAATTATTGTATAATAAATCTTTAAAATACCTAATAATATTTTTAATTAATGTCAAGGAAGTCTCTGCTATACGGAACAGGGTTATGTTTTCAAAATGACGGTCGTTTTTTCTATCCTTGATTATCACTTCTTGGTAGAATATCATTTAAAATTCCACATCGCCGGTAGAGGCGTATTTGCTGTAGGTACCTGACGGTTTCTTCAATCGCTGTCTCGATTGTTACAATAAAAATATCGGGCAAGAGCATGTCGGACCATGCTCAGTGTAGGTAGGGTTCCAAAGCCATTAGGTACAACAAACACAACAGTTTTTCATTTTTCGAAAAACCACAAATATGAATGAATTTTCAATGTAAAGTTACTTCGTGCTTGTTGTCTTAAATGATTTTTAGTAAGTAAAAACACTTTAATAAATCAGGAACCAATCAAGTCTACTTAGTCATTATAGTTTTCCTTTTAAGTTCGTGAATGGATCATGGATCCGGTGGTCAGCACGCAGCGTGGTGATGGTGGTGGTTTACAGTGGTGGGTAAAACCCCTTCTTCACGGTCGGAACAACCACCCAACTCAACCAAGGTCGAGTGGTCCTTGATCGAGTTGAACCAAAAAAATTCTCTCGTATACGTCATTTGCACCGTACAAACAAATTGAAGTTGAGATGACAACCTACAAATCAAATCAAATCAAAATATTTATTCAGTAAATTGGCCACATACGGGCTCTTTTACACGTCGGTAATATACAGTGAATATACTAGCGCTTCGGACAAGACCATCATTGCGGAGAAGAAGCGCCGCCTACTACGTAAAACTTTGGCTACACTTACAGGATGGCAAAAAAAAACAATTATCTCAAACCCCTAAAAAATGATGCTGTTTGGAATGAAATTGGCAACCTTCCAACTTTTACTCGAAATATGTGGGGGTTGCAATAAGTTAGCTTAAAACAGCTTTTTTTTTTTCAGCTGGGAGCTGGTGTCAGTGGAAAATAGAGAGGTCCCCGAAAAAATCCACGATCAGACTTTTAACGCAGCTCAGGCAAATGAAGCACTGACAAAGTTGGAAGCCAAGGACGCCCGCGTGATCGTGGTGGACGCTAGACCGGCCGCCACTGAGAGCGTATTGCTTGCTGCGGTACGTCGAAATCTCACGCGAGTCAATGGCTATGCGTGGATTGTATTGGGCTCAGCAGGCGATGATGACTGGCTCCCTACGGAAGACTTTACATACGTGACAGTTTCGAGTTGGTGGCGTGGAGGCAAAGAACTGACGCGCGTGGCTGGTTCAAAACAATTACGCAACCAACTAGATACTAATCCTAACATAACCTTCAGCCCACAGACAGCGTCGTTCATAGACGCGTTATTTCTCTTGATGACGGGAATCTCCAAATATCTGGAAGCTAACCCAAACTATTTATACGATCTACACGCTCCTGACTTCGCTAGGTACGATTTAAATTTTAGTAAGTTACTTTAAAGTACCCGGAAGACCAAGCCTAGCTTGGGTTTATAAATATTTTTTCCGAAGATAATAAACCCCTATACTTATTGCAAATTTCATCAAAATCGTTAAAGCTGTTTTCGAGAACGTGATTACAAATTACATATACAAATATTTCTCGTCTGTGTGTCTGTTTTTGTCTGTGTAACTGTCTGTCTGTGTGTCTGTGTGGTGTCCCCTTGTTTCACCGACACTCATTTCATAGAATGTAGCACTTCGTAGAATTTTCATTTCATAGAAAGTTATTTTCTGCTGGACCCGTGTTGATTTCAGGTTATCTTAAATATGATTCACGTAGGTTAGGTTAGACTTGTAACGATCAGAAGATAACGTGAAATCAACAGGGGTTCAGCAGAAAATAGCTTTATATGAAACGAAAATTCCGTAAAGTGATACCTACGTTCTATGAAATAAGTGTCGGCATAATTGATGTTGCACGGTTGCGTCAATGTATGAAAAATTAAGAAGCACGGCACGATATAGTAGATTGTTCAACAAGGGACTAAAACAAGCCATAATGACAAGAGATATTTAGCCACGCGAGTGAGCAAGCGAGCGAGAGTGGCTATAGTTCGAGTGTCATTATGGTTGTTTAGTCTCGCGTTAAACACTCTACTTTTCACTTTGAATGCGAGGAAAAAAAACGATGTTCAGTGCCGGATAAGCCACGTAGCAAGAGTAGCAAATGCTACGGGCCCCGCGCATTGGGTGGCCCCGCGCACCCACATCTAACCTCTAAAAAAGCGGCCTGTACACGTAGAGTTCGGACCGCGGGAAACGCCACGCGCCATTCCAATCTTCTTGCCGAACCGTACGTGTAAATGCAACTGTAATAGAAAATAGTAAAAATGTACGGTTCGGAGCGAAGATTGGAATGGCGCGGTCTGATCTTTACGTGTAAAGACCGCTATTCTCCTGTTTTGGTACTTACATCAGTATGCGTGTACGAGTACTCATATCCATCAGGGTTGACGATAGGATGAATAATCCAGTCGATATTCTCCAGCAGAATAACCTAAACCAAACCCCCACACAAAATAGGCGCATATCTAAGTCGCCCAGTTGCAGAAAAGAGCCCGCCACAACCTGTAACCTAAAGCGAACCGGGGTCTCTTTATAGAATTTGCTACGGACCCCGTGCTTGCTCAATCCGGCACTGACGACGTTCTATACAAAACTACAGTATTGATTACAAGAAAGTTTCTTACTAATTCGTTCCGCGGTTTTTTCTTTTCTTTTGTTATTTTTTTGTACAGTGCCGCTTTAAATGCTTGCATATTTAGCCAACAGGTTCAAACTTGAAAACTATTTTAATACTAATTGCACCATGCTTAATAAAATGAATTCATCCTTAATATAATTAAATAGATTCATATTCGTAATTATTATTCGTGTTTCACGAAATTAAATAGTTTTTTTAAATATTGTTGCACAGTTGTCATTTTGGGGTTATTTCCATAGCCTAAAAATGGTCCATACACAATCACTGAAAATGGCAGTAATGGCAATAATCCTCCATTCACAAACACTGTGATTGGCTGTTTAGGGGTTTCCAAAGTAAATTAAAACAAAATTACTTTAATCCCTAGAGATTAATAAGGAGCTTTAGTCCCGATGGGCAGAGAGTAAAGTAATATTTTAAGAGCATGAGAAGTGAAAAAATAATTATAACTTACTTGCGTAACTTGCTCTTACAATTATTACTTACATAATCAGGTTGATCAAATGTATTTCGTATATTTAGGCACTTTCCATTTAATTTTCTGCATTAATTTTAGGTCAATGTTTGCACTGTTGGAGAACACTTCAGTAGACGGTGTCGCCCAAACGTACGGGAGGGACGCTCAGCAGCTCGTGTTCGTGCATCGATGGACTTCAGGCGGCGGCCGCTTGGTGGGCATGTACTCGGAGCACGACCGCGTACACGAGTCTACCTTGTGCGAGGACGTAGAAGACGCCCCAACTTGCCACACCAAGCCTTTCGGCCGTGATAGTTTCTCTCCGCAATGTCACGACGTTGCCATAGCTGTTGTATTGTGCATTATGGCGTTGACTCCTCCGGCGTTGTGTGGAGCAGTAGCGGCGCGTCGCGCGCGCCTGCGCCGTCGCGACCGCGCCCTGGAAGAGCGGCTACTGGCGCGCAGTGGCCACTCCGTCGCGGCAGCGGCCGCTGCCACCGCCGCGTTGGCTGCTCACGCCGTACCACGTTCCTCGCTGGAAATTCTGGACGAACTGGGCTTTGGCCACTATGGCAGCGTGCGGCTGGCTATACTACGGGCTCCGGGCAGCGCCCCGCTCGCTGTCGCCGCGAAGTCGCCGCGCGAGGACGCCCCTGCTGAGGCCGAAGAGGAGCTCCTACGCGAGGCAGCACTCTTGGCAACCCTAAAACACGAGCACATCGTGCGGTTTGCGGGTGTATGTTTCGAAGGCGCGCCGCTGGTACTAATGGAGAATGCTTTCCACGGGGACCTGCGCCGCTACTTGCGCGCCCATCGACCGCTAGCCGAACGCGCGCGCGTCGGCCTGGTGGAACCCGAGGCGGAGCGTGTGGGGGCTCCGGAGCTAACACGGCTAGCGCGCGAGGCCGCGGCTGCGCTAAGTTACCTTAAAGATTGCCGCCTGGTACACCGCGACGTGCGAGCGGCGAATTGCCTCGTCGACGTACGTCGTACCCTGAAGCTAGCGGACTTTGGTATGGCGCGTCGTCTCGACGAAGCGGGTGAACAGGTTGGTTAAGCATTTATCTAAAGTTTTGTTTTATGACGCAGATAAAACAAAACTTCTTAAAACTTCTATCTGAAGACGGCAATCTTAAGACTGCGAATGCGTTACCAACCCTGAGAACTAAGAAATAATGCCTCTGCTAGTATTTCACCAGTTTTATTAGGTATTAGGTTAGGTAGACAAGGTCCTACAACAACTAAAGAAAGAAGTAGGAAGTTTAATTCCATCGTCATGTCAAATGACTTAATTCAGAAAAAAGTTGACAGTAAACCCTGACTGCTGAAGCGCTTCAACTCTTCTTGAGTTGCTAGTGTTTATGGGCGGTGGTGACTTCCCATCAGGTAACCCGCATGCTCGTAGGTTTCCTTCTGTTATAAAAAAGAACCATTCCTCAGGGTGCGGAGTACTTGTCGCGGCGGCGTGGTATGTTCCCGGTGCTGTGGATGGCGCCGGAGTCGCTGACGCGCGGCGTGTTCTCCGCGGCGTCGGACGTGTGGGGGCTGGGCGTGCTGTTGCTGGAGCTGGCCATGCTCGGCGCGCGACCGTACGGACCGTGGCCGGCGCCGCGGGTGCTCCGCCACGTGCTCGCTGGCGGCACTCCACCGCTGCCTCGTGACGCCGCGCCCTCCACGTAAGCCACTTCTATATATCCCGGTGCTGTGAATGGCGCGAAGTCCCTGACGCTCGGCGTGTTTTCCGCGGCGTCGGACATGTGGGGACCAGGCGTGCTGTTGCTGAAGCTGGCCATGCTCGGCGCGCGCCCGTACAGAGCGTGACCAGCGCCGCGCGTGGGCCGTCATGCGACGCCGCGCCCTCCACGAAGTAATCAATCAATCAATGAATCGATTGTTTCAGCAGTTTACACAAGTGGCCTAGTGGTTCAATAGAATGTTTAGGATTGTGGAGCTAAACATTTTCAATACTAAATGCGATAACGTTTTAATCTAATCTGATTATTACGATTTTTTTACAAGTTGTAGACATTTTATAAAACTAGGTCTATACGATTTCCTTTCCTAAAAAATGTTAAGGTTTTCATAACAACTGACTACAACAAATTAAAAAAGAAAACGGGCAAGAGCAGTTCGGACCATGCTCAGTGTAGGGTTCCGAAGCCGTTACTACAAACAAATTAGACGTCGCGACAAACTTAACTTTGCCGTTGAAAAACTGTTATTGCACTTGACTCTAACAAAAATTAAAGCTTAATATTTTATAAACATGTAATTTAATCGAAAAATTGTTTTCACAAACCCGCAATCTTTTTGAAAGACCTATCCAACGACATCCCACACTATGGGGTACACGAGAAAAATAATACATACCCACGTAACATGTAGGGGAGGTACACAAAAAAGTTTTTTTCGAGTTTAAGTTTTTTCATGTTTTTTTTACCACTTTGTTGGCGTGACTAATATGTATATTCATGCCAAATTACAGCTTTCTAGTACTAAGAGTCTCTGAGCTAGGCTGCGGACGGACGAACGGACATGGCGAAACTATAAGGGTTCCTAGTTTGACTACGGAACCCTAAAAATCGAGGAAATCGGACGCTACGCGATTTAAGCGGCGCCTAACAATACTCCTAAGGATATTCTACAGGCCTTTATTAAAAATCCAAGTTTTTGACCTTAGGGTGCCGCCGCAAGCCTTCGATGTCCATAAAACATCGGAAATTGTTTAACTATAATCCAATCAGTAACCAGTGGGGACAAAAAAGAGGCTTTGCCCTACAAAATGTGGTGTAGAAAATGTTTTAATTTGTACTGCTTAAGTATATGAAAAATGTAAGTTTTCGACCTCGAGGAGTCACAGCGTTAGCCGCCATCTTGAATTGAAGGGGCCAAAATTGGTTATTTTTAACATAATGCTTCAACAGTTGTCATTAGGACAAAATGTCTATGAAAATTTCAAGAGCTATTGTTGCATTAAAATTTGTTGGAATGTCAAACATATTAGGCATTTTTGTCCGCACAAGCCGATTTAATTGTAAAGTAAATCAATGCTTTGACTGCGTTTCAGGCGCGGTCTGCTCGCCGCCTGCTGGTGTAGAGCTCCGGAGGAGCGGCCTTCAGCAGCGAGCCTAGTGGACTACCTGGCGAGACATCCGCGCGTCGTGCAGCCGGCGCTTGCGCACGCTGATAATCACGACGGGCCCGAGGGACTGGAACCGACTGCTCCGGAAGAAAAACTAAACTTTGATGAGTGGAACTAATAAGTAGCTAGTTTTGTTGTAGAATAAATGCTTTATATACGAAACACTATCTTTTTATAAACTCCCTTTACGTTGTCTCACGAAAGCGGGTGGGCCATGCTTGTGTGCGTGTAGGTAGATGCACTTGCACGTCATCTCTGAGTGCGTAAGCTGTGCTTAGTTTTGACAGTGTCAAATAAGTTAGATCAGAGATTTTCATGAAACCTAGCTAAGAACTGACCCGAATATACGAGTGTTTAAATTGGTCCATACGTTTGGGAGTTACGATGCCACAGTCAGACACACAGATACACGGATTAACACGTTAAACTTAAGCGGCTGCTACACGGTGAGCAACCAAGCTCTCCACCAAGGTGACCTTGGTTGGGGCTCGGTTGCTAACGCCGTCGCGTTTCCGTCTACACGGTTGCCAACAGAAGTGTGTCTTCTGTTCGCGGAGAGAAAACACACATCGTACGACTGCACAGTGCACACAATATGGCTCCTTGCTTTTCAAAATTTCATAAGGTTGGCATACTGCTCCCGATAGTAAAAAGGGCGCATCTAACACTTTTGTCAAAAATTAGTTAATTATACTGCCGTGATCAGCAGAAAAAGACCCACCTCCTGATATTTTTAGTTTTTTCCTAGGTAGGCTAGATTAGAAGTTACCATAAGCAAACAGGGCATAACTTCAGTCACTTTGTTACATAAACTTAATTAAAAGGACGCATTTCAGAAACATGTAGGTGGTCTTCGTAAAAAAGACGTAACTACGTATAATGCGCCCTTTTGTTTTGTCAAATTTTCAACACTTTAATAAAAGAAAAGACGTAAGGTATAATCCATCACCGTATACTTCAATAAAAGGACGCATCTAAGTACTTGTGCCTTTTCAACTTAGTTTTGTCTTAGACGCATCTAACATAAATACTTAATGAAAAGGGCGCTATTGACCACTTGCGTCTTTTTAACTTAGCCAAAGCTCGATCACGTTATATTGACGCGGACGCGTCTACACGTAAAATTAAGTACAAAAGACGCAAATGACCACTTGCGCCTTTTCCAATAGTGTATTTTGCTAATTCACTAAGATGTTCGTGGTATTTGTGTCTGATTTTGATGAAGGCATATTTTATTTTTGCGATAGTACAACTAAGTTGGTGTCATTATTTTTTGGGGTGTTTGTTACCGGAAAAATTATAAAAAAATCTTTGTTAGTTTAAAGTTTTTAGTTTTCCAGAAAACGTATGTCAAGTATACTGGACAAGTGGACATTGCCAACTTTGCGGAGAATAGAAAGTCGGCTTAAATGTCAAGCATTATAGACATTACCAAAGATATTGTAAATATTTTTTAGTCCAAATATCAGACAAAACTGTATTAATTTTTCCGAAATAAAACATTAATAAAAATCCGCTTGCAGGTTTAATTTAATAAAAATTGAAACATGGTAGTATTTTGTACTTTAGTGTTTGCTGATGAATTTGTCCACATGGAACTGGTTTATTGAGTTTTCCCTTTTGAGTTAGGACTACTAATAAACATGTCAAAGACCAAGTTAATTTCCAACTGCATCAAACAGAGCATTGAAGCTTCCCCCAAGCTCTTAAACACAAGTTTAGTTGCAGACGTTTACGATGACGACAGAGTTGGCAGGATAAACAGCAATTGTTTGGAAAAGATTGATCAGTCACCGCTTTGTGAGGAGCAGCATGGGAAGAAAAGGTCTTTACCTAATAATGGGGCAGAACAGGCTGATAATAAATACAAATAAATAAACGGCGTTAAGAGGAACAGATTCCCAGAGGAATGCTATACTATTTCTCCTTTATCTGAATTCTGATGGGGCATTGAGTTGTAGAATCTATTCTTTTTTTTACTTCAGCACTTTTTTAACCGACTTCAAAAAAAGGAGGAGGTTCTCAATTCGTCTGTATTTTTTCATTTTTTTATTTTTAATGTTTGTTAGGTACCTCAGAACTTTCGACTGGGTGCACCGATTTTGAAGATTCTTTTTTTATTTGAAAGCTGGTGCTTCCAGATTGGTCCCATTTTTTTCAAAATGAAGATCTGATGGTGGAATCCATGAGGAATCCACGGAACTCTTCAAAATTTATAGGCACACCTATAGCGATTTTGGTATTTTTCATTGTAACTCGTGTTTGGTCTTGGAAAGCACTATTTGGTGAAGTGGAACTGATGATGAAGACCACAGATGGCCACCGGAACTCCTAAACGGTATATATTTCGAGGGTGGCGACAAGATATTTCGATTAAGATAGTTGAGCGACTATGACGAAGCATATTTAGGTTTAAATATATGACTATGACTTTCCCACGGCGCTGCTTGCGGCGAGATTGAAATGTTCTACTGTTTATTGAGAAATGGGAGAATAACCGCATAATTATGATCACTAAAAAGTATAAAATAAAAAAAAAGTCAAAAAAAACAAAAACCCGCCTTCAAAAAGCAAAAAATAACTTCTTTAAAATGGTAGGTAAATAGGTCAGTCCAACTGAAGTCGGCGTCCAACAACATTTTAACCAAAAGCAGACTTCAGTTGGACTGACCTATTTACCTACCATTTTAAAGAAGTTATTTTTTGCTTTTTGAAGGCGGGTTTTTGTTTTTTTATTCAAAGAGCTGAAAATAAATTAGTAATCTTGAAGATATAGAAACTGTGGTTTTAACAAGGAAATAATCACATTGACACCCGAGATGCATTGTTTGAATAAAGTACTGCACTAATATTTGTGGTTTATAAATATTTCTAGGTTCTCATTCCAATCTTTCTGGGACTATATCGGTTTGCATCGAATAGTTCGATTAACCTTATTTTGACGGTCAAGGTAGGATAAAAAAAAACAAAACAAAGTAATGCGGAAGCGATAAAGATAGTATAGCTTGGAGCAGGGTGACCTGAGAAACGCCCTAACGCGGTAAAAGCACTCACTTCCTTGTCTAAATACGCTTCAGTTTATTATAAGCAGTAAAACCTAGGCGAACAATCCTTATTTTTTTACATAAATACTTTATTATAAGACTTAGCAGGAAGCATAAGTTTTTTTTTTGTACGAATTAATTGGCAATGAGAAGTATACTGATAAAGATAAAAAAAAAGATAAAAGATAAAAGATGTTTATTCAGTAAGTAGGCCGCACGGGCACTTTTACACGTCAAAAATCTACCAGCGCTTCGCAAGAGACCACTGCTGAGAAGAAACGCCGCGAGAAACTCAACAGTCAGTCGTTTTTTTTTTAAATTACTTATACAATTATAGAACTTAACCTAGCATTATATAAAACAATGAATTTAACATTAAAATATATATATCATGCGTAGTTGAGCAGGAAAATGTGTCAAAACTCAGTATGTTCAGATGAACTCTTAAATAGTAATAATAATTATTATATATATATATATATATATATATATATATATATATATATATACATATACTTACCCATGACGGTGCAAAACAACCACATAGTTTTGATACATTCTCCTACAGAAACCGTGTCCCCTAGACAATAATTATACCTACAATGTTTAGATATTTTCCTGACTAAGCTATTACTAAGTTATTTAGGTGTTTAATTTAGGCCAAGCATTTTTATCTGTTAGATAGTCCTCGACCCTATAATAAGCTTTCGACATCAACGACTTTTTCAAGTAATTTTTAAGTGCTGGAAATGATAACTTTAAAACTTCGTCAGGTAATTTATTATAGAAATGAATGCATTGACCAACAAATGATTTATATACCTTACGGACACGAAATTTTTTAATAGCAATTTTATTTTTATTTCTTGTATTCAAATTATGTATATCACAATTCTTAACAAAAGAGTCTTGATTTTTAATGACATAAATAATATTCTCATAAATAAATTGTGACGCTACTGTCAAAATACTAATTTCTTTAAATAGTAATCTTAAGGAATCACGGGAGTTTAGGTTATATATGGAACGAATGGCTCTTTTTTGTAAC
Source organism: Acleris literana (assembly GCA_946894065.1). Taxonomy (NCBI): domain Eukaryota; kingdom Metazoa; phylum Arthropoda; class Insecta; order Lepidoptera; family Tortricidae; genus Acleris; species Acleris literana. The sequence continues at coordinate 24,174,945 of OX335671.1, read as the reverse complement.
ACGAATATAGTCTGTATGTCAGCAGCTTTTCCCCAAACCAGAATACCGTACGACATAACACTATGAAAATAACTATAATAAACTAAGCGAGCTGTCTTAACATTGGTAAGTTGCCTGATTTTCCTAACAGCATAAGCTGCCGAACTTAATTTACCTGCTAGTACTGCTATATGGGGACTCCATTGCAAGTTTTTGTCTATAGTTATCCCTAAGAAAAGCGCCTTGTCCACCATCTCCAAACACTCATCATTTAGAAATATACTAGATTCTACCGGTCTAACATTAGGCAAAACGAACCTAACACATTTAGTTTTCTTAGCGTTAAGTAGCAAATTGTTAATAGTAAACCAATTAAGTACTTTAACCAGCGTGGCGTTTATCCTACTGTAATCGACGGATTTTCGGTCCACCTTGAAAATTAATGAAGTATCATCAGCACTGCACTGGACGTAGAAACGCAAATTAGAACACAGTGACATTAGCTATGGGAAGTACGGGAAGTTATTTTTTTGTACGTATTAATTGGCAATGGGAAGTATGCTGGATATTATTATTTTTTAATGTATTATTAAAATAATACTTTTAAAATTTTAAATTAAAATGTATGTAAATAAGTCATTATGTTTTCATATTTAATAGAAAAATATACAAAAAAAACATATACCGAGGATAAGTGAGAAACGTCCTGTCCTCATTTATATTCTGACGGCAATTGACGAAAAATTACCGTCCGCACTGGTTTTTTTGTATTATATTAATATGAGATTCCATAATCTAATAATTTAGTTTTACGTGTAGATTTTTGTCTTTACAACGTCCAGTATACTGCACAGAGTCAAATTAAGGGTTATTAACTTTTTCGTACGGTTTTTTATTATTGTTTTTCCTGATTGTACCTTAGAACATTGTTAATGTGCAAACTATTATTCCACATGTAGTTGAACTACCTACATGTCAAAGTAGTAGAAAAACAGAAGATATTCCTTTTTTATTTGAGTAAAAGTAGTTGTTTAAAATATCAATTAGGTACTATATTGAAAAGACGCTTGTGTCCAAATGTGCCCTTTCATCTTAGGAGAAAAGCAGGAAATATCTATCAAGCACTTATACTTAGGCCACACTGAAAGTTTTGCACTCCTGGCCACTCATAAACATTTGAATTTAGAATTATATCATTTTCAAAAATATAGCTCATTGTCTATGGAATTAAATAAAAGTTGTCGGGAAACTGATCGTAATTTGTTTTTTTCTGACGTTTTAAAGTGACGAATTGGCACTAAAAATGGAATTGACGCGAAAAGACTTTAGGGCAATGATTTTTTACGATTTTAAATGTTCTCTTTCTCCGCAAGAATGTAGTGTTCGCCTTCAAAATGCTTTTGGGCTTGAAGCACCACATTTGAGCACTGTGAGACGGTGGTACGCAGAATTTAATAGAGGCCGGAGTTCACTTAATGACGATTCTCGTGAAGGTCGGCCGTCCACCGCGGTCACTGGAGAAAATGTGGCTGCTGTCCGGCGACTAATAGAAGAAAACCGGCGAGTCACCTATGACGAAATTCGTGGACAATTAGGGATTGGTATGAGCCAAATTCAAAAAATTTTACAACAATATTTAAAAGTCAGGAAGCTTTGTTGTCGATGGATTCCCCATGAACTGACATCAACTCAGAAACAGGCCCGTGTTGATTGGTGCCAAGAAATGCTGCAGAAGTATAACGACGGGCGTTCAAATGCCGTATATGATATAGTAACAGGAGACGAGACATGGATATATTGCTACGATCCGGAAAAAAAACAACAGTCATGTGAATGGGTCTTTGAAGGTGACCGCAGGCCAACAAAAGTTCACCAAGCAAAAAGCGTAGGCAAGCAGATGATTGCTTGTTTTTTTTTCAAAAACAGGTCTTATTTCTAGTGTGCCATTAGGTAATCAAAGAACAGTTAATGCCGAGTGGTACACAACCATTTGTCTGCCTAATGTCTTTCAAAAGGTTCGCGAGAGACGACCAAGAAGCCGTATCCTCTTGCACCATGACAATGCGTCTCCTCACACCGCGAAGAAGACAAAGGCATTTTTGGATTCGGAAAAGGTGGAGATTGTGACTCATCCTGCTTATAGTCCAGACCTAGCACCTTGCGATTTTTACCTTTTCCCCAAAATCAAGGATTTGATGAGAGGTTTTATATTTAAGACCCCCGAAGAAGCAGTGACGACGTTCAACCAACACGTTGAAAACATGGACTTAAATGATTGGGCCTCGTGCTTCGAAAAATGGTTTGAGCGTATGAATAAATGCATTAAATGTAATGGCGAATATTTTGAGAAGCAATAAATGTATAATTATAGTTATAAATTGTTTTATTTCCAAGTTACGCAAAACTTTCAGTGTGGCCCTCGTATTAAAAAGAAGTTTGTGATTGTACTCAGTTGAAAAGGCGCAATTGGTTACTTGCGTCTTTTAAACGGAGTATCGAGTATTTTCCAGATTATTTTTTGCTAAGATGAAAAGGAAATACTTAAATAAAAAAATAAATAATTACAAATAAAAAAATATTTTAATACCATATTGACAATATGGTACATATATATATTACTTCGTTTACGGAAAGTGTTTATGTCTATTTGTTTAGAGACAGCATACATTTTTTTAATTTTAAACTAAATCATTTAATTTCTCGATTTCGACTTCATGTTAGATGCGCCCTTTTTACTATCGGGGGCAGAATAGCTTTAGCAGTTTTGTGCGGAAGTGAGGACAGAAAAGAAAAAAACAAAAAACCGCCTTCAAAAAGCAAAAAATAACTTCTTTAAAATGGTAGGTAAATAGGTCAGTCCAACTGAAGTCTGCTTTTGGTTAAAATATTATTGGACGCCGACTTCAGTTGGACTGACCTATTTACCTACCATTTTAAAGAAGTTATTTTTTGCTTTTTGAAGGCGGTTTTTTGTTTTTTTAAACATTTATTTTATTTTATACTTTTTAGTGATCCTATTTATGCTGTTACGCAGCTCCACTTCTAAATATTAATAAGAAACTATAGAACATTACAAGCTCGCCGCAGACAACGCCGCGGGAATGTCATAGTCATATTTAAACCTAAATGTGCTTCGTCATGGTCGCTCATCTTCCTTTATCGAAATATCTTATCGCCACCCTTGAAATAGGTACCGTTAAGGAGTTCCGGTGGCCATCTGTGGTCTTCATCATCAGTTCCACTTCACCATATAGTACTTTTCAAAAGCAAATGCATGAGTTACAGTGAAAAATACCAAAATCGCTATTTATTTATTTATTTTTATTTATTTATTATTACAAATATGTTTATACGGCATTACAGTGGATACTAGCGCACCGAATAAATTAACAAACTACAACAATCATCAACAACAATAACAACAATAACAATACAATACGATCAAAAAAGTATTAAACATTAGGTACTAATACTGGATGGCCTCACATCCATCGCCTCGCAAAATCGCAAACATTCGCTACGCACAATGGTCCAAGTAGATGCGAACAGGTCGCACTCCGGTGCTGATGCCAGCAGCGCGTTGAGCAGCGCGAGTGCGCGCGGCAGCGGGGAATGTCTGCGCGCCTGCGTGCGCGCCGCCGGCACGGCCAGCAGCGCTCGCGCCCGCGGCCGCAGCCCTATGCGCGGCACTTCTGGGACAAACAATCGAGCGACCCGCCCCACAAGCTCGGGGCAATCCAGCTCGCCCCGCAATATGCGACAGGCCGTGACGAGTAAATTAATATTTCGCCTGACCTCCAATGAGTTAAACCCTAGAGCGCCGAGCAAAAATTTTTGACGGATATAGGAACGGGAAATATCCAAACCGTTTCCTATATAAATGTCTGAGGAACGCCTTTTGGATTTTTTCCAGCAAGAGAGAGTAGGTAACTTCGTAAGGGTTCCATAATACCGACGACGCTTCAAGTTTACTTCGCACGAGAGCATTAAAAACTAGCGTTACAGCTCCAAGGTTGTGAAAATCTTTTAGGTGTCGCAATATAAAACCAAGTTTCCGAAAACAATTACTGGCGAGTGTCTGGATATGCTCATGAAAATTCAGTCGCGTGTCAAAGACAACACCGAGATCTTTAATAGAGGACACACGGTGGATCGACTCATCTCCGAGCATGTATTGAGCATGAAGAGGGGCACTTGCACGGCTAAAAGTACAGACACTGCATTTTGCTGAGTTGAAAAGGAGTTTGTTAAGCTCACTCCATCGGACAACAGATGTGATGTCTTCCTGTAAAAACTCGCAATCCATGAGGCTTTTTACTCTGTATACCAGCTTAAGGTCGTCCGCATACAGTAGACACTTGGCGTGCTTAACAACCGACTCCAAATCGTTAACCATTATTCCGAACAAGAGAGGACCTAGGATAGATCCCTGACTGACGCCGGAACGGGTATGATAAAACGGCGACACGAAGCATCCATGCCGCACAAACTGCTGTCGATCGCGTAGGTAACTAGCAAAGAATGTAAGCAGCTTCGGAGAGAAACCAATATCATCTAGCTTGCTTAGTAGTACGTCATTATCCACGCGATCGAAGGCTTTTTTGAAGTCGAAGTAAATGACATCGACTTGGACGCCTCTGTCGAGATGTTCTGAGATATCGTCCACCAGGGTGAGAAGATTCGTGTCCACGGAACGCTTCGCCCGAAAACCGTGTTGCGAGTCGCACAAAGAAGGTTTTATCTGGGTAGATATGTTCCGATGGAGTAGACCCTCAAACAATTTGGCTAACGCCGAAAGGATAGCTATGGGCCTATAATTTTCAACATGGGCTGTCTCGCTAGTCTTTGGGATAGGTCTTACTCGCGTAATCTTCCACTGGAAAGGATAAGTGCCAGTGGAAAGCGCTAAGTTGAACATGTGGAGTATAGGGAATTTCAGACAGTCCATGCATCCTTTAATGATAAATGCAGGGAGATTGTCGGGACCAACCGCACTACAGGCTTTGAGCGACTTTATGCCTGCCTCTAGTTCCTGCAAAGTTATACACGCCACATTCACATAGTTGGCAGAACGTCCCTGACCATGCTGTGCACTTGCATCAAGTCTAGGAGCATGTGGTAAAAATACACCAGAAAAGAAGTTCGCGAAAGCTGATGCCACCTCTGCACCAGAGACCTGTTTGTTGTCGACTATAACTTCGTTCACAAAACCCCCCCTTGATTTAAGGCTACCAATATGCTGCCAGAAAGAGCGCGGATTGATCTTTAGCCTATCTTGGATTCGGTCGAGGAAAGAGTTGTAAGCTATAGTGATTCGTTTTTTAATGGCTATAGGTGTGCCTATAATATTTGAGGAGTTCTCTTGATTTCTCCATGATCCCATCATCAGATCCTGACGTGGTGACAATGGGACCAACTAGAAAGTATACCCATTCGAACAACGAAAAATTTTTTCAAATCGGTCCAGTGGTCTTCGAGTAATCGGGGAACATACATAAAAAAAAAAAAAAAAACCCGACGAATTGAGAACCTCCTCCTTTTTTTGAAGTCGGTTAAAAATAAAAGAATATGGATGAAATGCTTGGTAAATCTTTTTACAAATCTATCATGTCGATACGATCACTACCTACCTTACCTACCCATAGAGTGACAAGATTTGTGCATTTGAATTGTCAAATTGGCAAAGAAAGCCTAAATCGAGCATACCATGTTTTTTGGGAAACAAAACAACAATTTTCAATTCGTATCTCCAGTATAATTTCCACGATACACCGCTTCAAACAGAACTTTATGTACATTACAAATAAGGGCATATGAATTTATAACAATAAATTTGGTTAAATTAAAGTATAACGTCTATTCACAGAGGGCCACGCGCGTAGCTAGCGGGGCGGCTCGTAGCGGGGAGGGGGTGGCGCGGCGGGCGCCAGCAGGTGCGCCAGGTGCGGCGGCGGCGGCGCGGGCGGCGCGCCGGCCGGCGCGTAGAACTGCAGCGGCGGCAGGTGCGCCTGCTGCGGCGGGACCACCCCGTACGGCTTCATCGGCTCGCGCATGAGGTGGTGGTACAGGTTCAGCGCGTCGACTAACTCAGCGCTCAGTTGCGTGAGGCGAGCGTGACGCTTGTCAGCCCGCTGCAGCGCCGCGTCTACGGCGCCGCACTGGCGCAGCGCCCGTGCTTCTCGCCTCGCCAGCGCCACCTCGTCCTCCCCCCCCGCCTCGGGGCTCGCCTCGTGCAGCGCCGCCAGCGCCCTGTCTAGAGCCGCCTCGTCGATGCCTTCGGAATCCGACCCCGAATCGAACTCGTCGACCGCGCCCGCGCCCTCGGATCCCGCAGTTTCGGCGAACTGAACGCTTTTCCCGGAACGCAATTCGCTCTCTGAAACAGGATTGATTAGCCACTCGATATATCTAGAAACCAAAGTATCCGAAGTGACAATAAAGCGCTCAAGTTCACTTTGTCCATGTTCCCATTTTGTCCACATTCTCATCTCGGCCACATTCCCAACTCGTCCACATACCTATCTCAAATTGTCCACTTCCTATCTCGTCCATATTCCCAACTCGTCCTATCATTCCCAACTCGTCCTCAGTCCTCATTCCTAACTCGTTTGCAGCCTAAATTTGGACTGTACGATTGTTCGATATCAATTGGATGACTCGGTTGTTGACTAGTTGTTGGGAATGTGAACGAAATGGAATTGTGGACGAAAATGTGGACGAGATGGGAATATGGACAGAGTGAACCTAAACGCAATGAATATTGTGGAACGGCCCTTACACAAATTGACTTGAATTAATTGCTAGTTCTAACTTAGCTTTAGGCCTTTACAATACTAAATGACGATTTAAATACTAATATAGAAAAATACTTAGGTACATATTTAATGAAAATACAGTTTTGTCAATACCGGAAGAGATACTCGTACAGTCTTGTCGGTAATTTGTACATATAATACATTTAAAAAAAAAGCCTTTTAATGATTCATACATCCGTCGCTTCTCTACGTTCGTATATTCGCAATAATCTCAAAAACTACTGAACGGATTTTCATGCGGTATTCACCATCAGTTAGATATTTTTTCACGGATAGTTTTTATGTGTAATTGATTTATGTACGGATGTTACGGAAAACTCTCAAACCCAAACGAAGCGGCTCGCTAGTATGTTACAAAATCATTTCGCATGCAGATTGAATTATATTGCAGTTTACATAGCTATTTGAATCTAATATCACATTATAACTCAAAATACATTGTTTTGTCATGGCACCGAATCAATGTATATATCTTTGTGGTTTGTTTATACTAACTGGTTGGTGCGGCTGTGGGCGCTGACAGGTCAGCTGTCACGAAGTTGGCTGGGAACAGTCCCTCGCCGCGCTCATTGGTCCCCTTCCACCAATTGGGGTCGCTGGCGTCGGTCACCATCACTGTAATACCATAAACGTCCTGTATAGCTTTAAATTAGTTTTTAATATTAGAATTAGTTACACTCCTTTATCTTGTTTCTTAGGTACTAAATTTGTATTTTTTTTGACATGAAGTAAACAAATGAGCACGCAGACCACCCGATGGTATATAGACTGAAGCCCATAACAATTCGCAATCTCAAGATTACAATCTTACAATAACAAGACTGGACTGACTGACTGGATAAACATTTAAAACTATACAATAACACAAGTGTACAATGATATGCACGCATTAGCTTTGAGCTCCTAGTGTTAAAAATAAATAAATGTTTGACATCTTCCTTTTTCTAAATCACCTTCCTCCCTAAAGACGCAAATGACATTTTCACAATGTTAATGAGATAAGGAACTGCTAGTTTTCACACACAGTTTATAGATAAAAGTGCTTTTGTATGTAAATAGTACATTTTGATGCAAGTGCGGAAAGTATGTCATGTCAAGGGTCCTGAGGTGCAAGCGAGGAACAAGACTCGAGTCGGGACGAGTGAAAACGACAGTTCCGCAAGTGTATCAAACGACGTTTATTAATACATACGCGAAAAAATGTCAATGAAACAAAAATAAAACAGTTATTTTTGAGCAACCGTATTAAAAATAAAAAGTTACAAACCTATCTCGCCGGCTAGGAATGTAAGCTCGTTGTCTTCAGCGGCTTCAAAATCATAAAGAGCGCGAACTTTGCGGCCCGCTGGCGCCGCATTAGCAGCAGTAGAGCTCGGCGCCGGCGCCTCGTCGACACGCGGGTACAGTGTGCTGCCCGTGTTGGCCGTATTGCTCTCGCGGAGGGAGAGAGCTATAGCGCGCGCTAGCTCGTCCTGCTCGCGCTGCGCGGCGGCGGCGGCGGCGGCAGGCGCGGGGGTCGCGGCGGCCGAAGGCGCCGGCGTCACCTCGAAGTCGAACCCCTTGGAACGCATCTCTTGGTACAACGAGGGCACGAGATCGAGTTGTGCATCGCCGCGGAATTCGTTCTCGGCCCATTTGCGCAGGAGCGAGCGCAAACGCCGCGATACCTGCGCCTGCGAGCGAGCCATTAGACGACGCAGCTCTTGGAGAAAGTCGCGCGAGGCAACCTAATAAAAAAAATAGTTATTTTCTTTCATATTTATATTTTTACCAGATGACGCGAAGCGTAAAGAAAGGATTACGAGCTTTATAGTCTATGTATGTATGTAAGTAATCAAAAACCTGATGTTCTACTGCAGGTCCTTAACTATTGACCAATAGATTTTAAAAGACATAGATTATGTGTAGTTTAACAAATTGCAACTAAATGACTGATCCTATAAGGTTGTCGATTTTTCATATCAAAGTACGGAACCCTAATAAATGGAGTGTCATGTGGTTCGTCAAAAACGTGTAAGTGTCATAGGCTATATAAAAATAATAAGGGTGCTTTATACTAGTTGCCAGTCGGGCTTAAGTTTATAAATTCTCGTCGCGCTTGGTTGCGAGCGTATTAAGTGTCGAGTGACGCGCATCGACGCAACCCTAGCACTCAAAGGCAATAGGTAATAGAAACGGGAGCTCTTTGTTTCCCATAATTTTATTAGTCATAATGTAATTATTGACATAATTTTTGATAGTCATAATTTTTTATATCGCTGAAACTGTAAACTTCTCAGAAATTCTGAAATATCTAACGTGTAGGCAAGGCTAGGTTAGGTTAGGTTTGATTTATAAAAATCGAGAAAACGTAACAGTTTCTTTAAAAAAACACGTTATGACTTGCGATGATGATGACCTAAAGCACATTATGCTGCTATTAACTGGATGCTGAGATAAATAAGTTAAAGGACCAGCTTGAAGTTACTTCTTTAAAGTATTTAACTGCTCAGAAGGAAGTCAAGGAGCATATCCTGGCTTTCACTCAATTGGTGGAAGAAAGTAGATTGAATGAAGAGCGCTTTAACTCTTTAATGAACAGTGGTTATGGTAATTGTGATAGATTAGGAACTTCACCAACTGCTGTGATTCAGCCAGATATGGCTTTTGATACTTCTAAGGAGTCCCCTAGACAAATTATAAGTAGGTATAAAACTATTGTTTATTCCGACCAGCTTGGATCTGGACTAGGTTTATTGTTAATTTTTTTTTTTTTTTTTTTTTAATTTATTGATTAATATAAAGATAGTACATAGTAGGTACAATGCCCATCTAAGCAAAACCATGAAGAGGTTTGTGTGCCGATGGGGAGTTCTTATCTACTGATCTAATTTATAGATAAATAAAGTAAGTATTTTATATAGGTAGACATACAAAATTACAGAATATAAGATAAATTTGTACATTTTAAAAAGTGCCATTTCAAGATTTTTCTTATTAAATAACAAATTAAAACAAAATGTTACTAATTACTGTAACCATAATGCAACTCTTATGCAATTAAGTGATTTACTTTTAAAAGGAAGTTTTGACAGGACCACCACTTTAGTAATTTTGGTAGGAAATAGTCTTAGTGTGGACAAGTCTGGCGTAGATAAATTAATATCAACACTAAATACTATTGAAGGTAGGGGCATAGGTAAAATTATACTATGTGCGCTACCATACTCACAAAGCATGCCATTTAGTCATAATAATAGAATAGCACACTTTAATTCTTTAATATATAATGCTATAAGCTGTAATAATAAATATCATTTCTTTGATTTAAACAAATTTATAAAGCGACTTGATCTAACATCAGGAAAAATTCATTTGCCCAGGAAATATATTTTGACCTTGGTTGACCTATTAGCTTTTAATATAGAACCAAATACATACAGTAGTACCCAGCCCCAACAAGCCATTATTGGCAATAATGCCTTGCCTCATGATTTAAACTAAATTATAGGACAGCGGAAACACCCTTGAATATAAATTTAATTCACCAAAATATTCAAGGTTTTTCCAGCAAAGAACTAGAAATAGGGTTGTTCTTAGATAATGAAAATGTACAAATTATGTGCATTACTGAACATTGGCTTAGACAAGAGCAATTAATTTTTGATTTTTTAAATTTTAAATTAGTTAGTTATTTTGCCAGAAAAAGTGCCATTCATGGTGGCTCTTTTATAATTGTAAAAAGTACTCTTAAATCCAAAGAAAGAAAGGATATTGTAAAGCTATCGATAGAAAGGATTGTAGAAATTTCTTGCGCAGAACTAGAAAGTTATATAATAATATGTGTTTACAGACCACCGTTGGCTGACTTTTGCACATTTGAATCTACTATGGAACATGTGTTAAAATTAGCATGTAATACCCAGAAGCATGTTATAGTTTGTGGAGATTTTAATATTAACTTACTCGAAACGTCAAATAATACCACTAGGTTACTTAGTTTATTTAAATCTTTTAATTTAGGTAATCTGTTCTTCGAACCCACACGGATACGTGTTAGTAGTGCAACCTGCTTAGATAATATTTTTTGTAGTTGCGAATGTTTGGATAAAGAAATATTTAATTGTTTTAATTCTGACCATAGTGGTCAGAAGGCATCTTTCATCTATGATTTTTATCAAAAACCTGATACAATAACATACCGACCTATAACTAGTAATCGTTTGGAATTATTCAAAAATAAAGTTCAGAGTAATCTTACAGTGTTACCGTTTTTACAGAATGAGTGTAATAGTATTTATAAAGACTTCTTCGGCGTAATTCTACATCAATTTAACAACAATTTTAAAATGAAAACTATTTCTAGGTCGAAAACAAAATTTAGTGAATGGGCTACTACAGGCATTCATAAAAGTAGAAATAGGCTTTATGACCTATATAGAGAGAGGGAGGAAAATAAGAATGCTGACTTTCTAAATTATGTTAGGAATTATTCAAGGACCTTTAAACAAGTTTGTTTAACTGCCAAGGCAAATTTTCTTAGTCTCAAACTTAAATCATCTGACAACAAGGTAAAAACTGTATGGAATATTATAAGTAGAGAAACGGGAAAATCAAAAACTCGTGATAATCAAGTCACTCTGAACACAGGTGACCAACAAATCACGTCAAATAAAGACGTTGCCTTAGCATTCGATGATTATTTTTCTAACATAGCCATTAATACTACGAAATGTCTTAAATCATCCGCGGTTGAAGCTCAATCATTACTTAGCACTAATGTTAGTAAATGTAATATAAACTTTGATTTCAGCCCTGTAAATTCAGATTCAATAGTCAAGATATTTAAATCACTTAGTTTAAAAAAGACTGAAGATTTGTGGGGCACATCAGTTAAGGTACTCTTTCATATCATAGATGTAATTGCACCCCATCTAGCATTAATCTACAATAATTGCATATCAGAGGGGGTCTTTCCAGATCTCATGAAATATAGTAAAGTAATACCTCTTTTTAAATCGGGCGAGATGAGTGATATAACGAACTTCCGTCCCATTTCCATACTACCAGTTTTAAGTAAAGTCTTTGAGAAAGTAATGCTAAAGGATATGTTAGGTCACTTTAACAGAAATAAACTACTTAACAATAACCAGTTTGGCTTTACCAGAGGTCGATCAACAATTGATGCGGCATCTGTACTCATTAAACATATATATAACAGTTGGGGGAAATCTTGCGATGCAGTAGGAATATTTTGTGATCTTTCTAAAGCTTTTGATTGCGTGGATCATACGACCCTTATTTTAAAATTAGAACATTATGGATTGTCCAACAAAGCTTTAAGCCTTATGTCTTCTTATCTAAGTGATAGAACTCAAACAGTTGTTGTAAACAAAACGCAATCTGTTGGAGCTACATTGAAAATAGGTGTGCCTCAAGGCTCTATTTTAGGTCCTTTTTTATTTTTGGTTTACATAAATGACTTGCCACCAACAGTAGATAAACTTTGTGATATTGTACTTTTTGCTGATGATACTTCACTAATTTTCAAGGTAGATAGAAAATCCGTAGACTATAGTAGGATTAACACCACACTAGTTAAAGTACTTAATTGGTTTACTAGCAACAATTTGCTACTAAATGCTAAGAAAACGAAATGTGTTAGGTTCGCTTTGCCTAATGTTAAACCGGTACATTGTAGTATTTTTCTAAATGACGAGTGTTTGCAAATGGTAGATAAGGCAATTTTCTTAGGCATAACATTAGATAAATATTTGCAATGGAGTCCCCATATAGCTGTACTGGCAGGTAAACTAAGTTCGGCAGCTTACGCCGTTAGGAAAATTAGACAACTAACCAATGTTGAGACAGCTCGCTTAGTCTATTATAGTTATTTCCATAGTGTCATGTCGTACGGTATTCTGGTTTGGGGTAAGGCAGCTGACATACAAACTATATTTGTGTTACAAAAAAGGGCCATTCGTTCTATTTACAACTTAAACTCCCGTGACTCTTTAAGAGAACTTTTTAAAGAAATTAATATCTTGACTGTAGCGTCTCAATTTATTTATGAGAATATTATTTACGTTATTAGAAATTTAGATTCTTTCACCAAAAATTCTGATATACATAATTTAAATACCAGAAATAAAAATAAAATCGCTATCCGAAAATTCCGCGTCCGTAAAGTATATAAATCATTTGTTGGTCAATGCATTCATTTCTATAATAAATTACCTGACGAAGTTTTAAAGTTACCCTTTCCAGCACTTAAAAGTTACTTGAAAAGGTCGTTAATGTCTAAAGCGTATTATAGGATCGAGGACTATCTAACAGACAAAAATGCATGGCCTAAATCCGAAACTTAGTCAATAATAATTTATTCAAATGCAAAATCTTTATCTTGTCTAGGGGACACCGTTGATGTAGGAAAACATATCGAAACTTTTATGTGGTCGTCTCGCACCATCTTATATACACATAAGTATGTGTTTTTTTTTTTTCTCTATCTCTCCCGTAAGATTCTTAATTGGCATGTTTTCCTGCTGAACTACGCATGTTATTTAATACTATATTTAATTTAATATTTATAGCTTTATATAATGCTAGACTAAGTAGTACCATTGTAATAAGAAATATGTTTAAAAAATGACTGACTGCTGAGTTTCTTGCGGCGTTTCTTCTCGGCAGTGGTCTTCTCTTGGGAATTTGACTCTCTTGGATTTGTCTGAGACCCTCACTGAAGTCAGCAAAGGTGATATAGGTAAAATAATTATTTGTGCTTGTCTGTTTTCCCACAAATTAACACATAAATGTAATAGGAACATTGATTACTTTAACTCTATATTATATAAAATGACAATATATAATTCGAAAATATCGTATTTTGATACAAATAAATTTGTAAACAAGTTCGATTTGACGCGTAACTATAGTTATTTACCAAGTAGGTACTTAGATGAGTGTGCTAAGTTGTTAGCATATAATATTTTAGACCCCGTTATGACTAGCATAGCGAGCGATTGTAGGTCGGAGCCTGCGCTGAGTTTTATTAGCGCTGGCCCCGCACCGGAGCTGCCGGTTGATTTAAACTGACAGCTTCGACAACGGCCGCGGCTGCCGCCGTCCGCGGCGCCAGTCGCGGCGGCCCCGTGCCTGCCCTCAGGCCGACGAACATTACAAATAAGTTAGGTAATAATGTAATAAATGTAATTCATCAGAATATACAGGGATTTTCTAGTAAGGAACTAGAAATTGGTTTGTTTATAGATAGTGCTAATATACACGTTTTATGTGTTACTGAGCATTGGCTAAAAGGGCATGAGTGTATGTTTAATTTTAATAATCATGACATTGTTAGCATGTTTGCTAGGCAATCTTGCAGTCGGGGCGGATCCCTGATTATGGTTAAACGCAACATTAAATGTAAGGAGCGCAAAGATATTGTTGCGAAATCAATTGAACGTCATATTGAACTTGCGTGTGTTGAATTGGAACAATTTATTATTATTTGCGTGTACAGACCCCCTGCGGCGGATTACCGGCTTTTTGAGAACATTTTAGAAGATGTTCTTAGTTGTGTTTTTAGCACTAAAAAGTGTATTATTGTGTGTGGTGACTTTAATGTTAATCTGCTGGAGGAATCACCCACGTCTATTAACTTACTGAGTGCTTTTAAATCCTTTAATTTAGTAAATTTGTTTTATGAGCCTACTAGAATTACGGCAACTAGTGCTACGTGTATTGATAATATATTTAGTAATTTTGACCCTACTCGGAAATCCATAATCAACATCCTAAGTTCGGATCACTGCGGCCAGCAAGCTTCGTTTAAGGGGAAAACTGATAATGCGCCCCACGAGTTTATATTTAGATCAATTTCTAAAAATCGATTAGAATCATTTAATACTAAGGTCACTAAACAACTGAATTATATGACGTGCACTAGGGAAGATCCGGACAGTTTATGTGCTTCGTTATTTAAGTGTATTATTAAAGAATTCGATGCCTGCTTTAGTCTGAAAAATGTTAAAGCCAAGCAAGGTACGAAATTTAGTGATTGGGCTACACCAGAGATTCATGAAAAGAGGTACAAATTGTATGAGTTATATGCTACTAGAGCTGTCGATCATAGGCCTGAGTTTCTAGAGTACGTCAAAAATTATTCTAAAGAGTTCAAGCAGCATTGTGCTGCCGCGAAGTCTAAGTATTTTTCGAATAAAATTGGTAACTCTGACAACAAGATTAAAACCGTCTGGAATGTTATTAACACCGAAACTGGTAGAACTAGAATTAGAGACCCGCACTACAGCCTGCAAGTTGAAGATACTCTAGTAAGCTCGGACCTTGATGTAGCTAAACAATTTGAGCGGTTTTTTACGAACATACCCTTGGAGACCACTAAATCATTACTATCATCTCCTGATAAGGCTGAAATATTATTAAAATCCAATGTTAAGGAATGCACAAATTTGTTTAAATTCTATCATGTCACCTCTAAAGTTGTGATTAAAACGTTTAGGTCCCTTAATATCAAAAAGACTGAAGATCTTTGGGGCCTCTCTGTTTCAGTACTACACTCCATTATAGAGTCAATTGCGCCTTACCTAGCTACTATGTTTAACAAGTGTGTCGATGTTGGAGTATTTCCTGATCTGATGAAACATAGTAAGATCATTCCCTTGTTTAAGTCAGGAGCAAAATCAGACCCCACAAATTTTAGACCTATTTCGATACTACCAGCATTAAGTAAAGTTTTTGAGAAATTAATTCTTAATCAAATATCCTCACACTTTAATCAATACAAGCTACTTCATAGCAGTCAATACGGATTTACCAAGGGACGGTCTACAACTGATGCCGGTTCTACTTTGGTGAAACATATCTTTGATGCCTGGGAAAGATCACTGGATGTAATTGGAGTTTTTTGTGATCTCTCCAAAGCTTTTGATTGTGTTGATCACGTTACGTTAGTGCGGAAGTTAAGCTACTATGGCATCAAAAACATTGCACTAGATCTTATTACATCTTACCTTGCTCACAGAACTCAGCGGGTAGACATTAACAAAACACAATCTTCTGGGTCATCTGTTGCTATGGGAGTGCCTCAAGGCTCTATTCTGGGTCCGTTCTTGTTTTTAATCTATATTAACGATCTCCCATATGTAGTGCGAGATAAACATGAAATAGTCTTGTTTGCTGACGATACTTCACTTATATTTAAAGCGGATAGGAAACAGGATAATTTTAATGACATTAATGATGCATTATCCACAATTGTTGACTGGTTTACGGCCAACAACTTACTTTTAAATGCCAAAAAAACCAAGTGCATTAAATTTTCATTGTCCAATGTGAAGCGAGTGAATGCGGCTAGAATAAGACTGAAGGATGAGACACTGGAATTCGAGGATAGAACAGTATTTCTAGGTGTCACTCTGGACTCAAAACTGCAATGGAGTGCGCATATATCCACACTTGCAGGTAAACTAAGTTCAGCGGCTTATGCGGTAAAGCGAATCCGACATCTTACTGACGTCGAGACGGCGAGACTTGTGTACTATAGTTTTTTTCATAGTGTTATGAGTTATGGAATTTTACTGTGGGGAAGAGCGGCTGACATCCAGACCATCTTTGTATTACAGAAGCGGGCTGTACGTGCTATATATCAATTGGGGTCTCGTGTTTCGCTTAGGGATAAATTTAAAGAAATCAATATTCTTACAGTCGCGTCGCAGTATATCTTTGAGAATATTATGTATGTACGCAAACACATACACGAGTTTAGGCATAACCGCGACGTTCATAATTTAAATACTAGAAATAGGGATAAGCTCGCTCTTCCAGGTCACCGTCTCCGTAAGGTAAGCACTTCGTTTGCAGGGAACTGTATACGTTTCTACAATAAGATACCATCTGATATCGTCGATATGCCGTTCAATAAATTTAAGTCTCACATCAAGCGCTGCTTGTTGGGTAGGGCATACTATACTATAAATGACTTCATTGGTGACCAAGATGTATTTAAGTAGTGTCTAGGCTATTACTTATTTAAGGTAATTTTTTTATTTCTGATATTTCTATCTTGATAAAAATGCCTTTAAGCAAACTGTGTATTCAAACACGAAATTGTATGTTTACTTTTGTACTTTATCTTTATTAGTTCTTGTGTGTACAAGACGCTTTTAAATGAGAGCACACTGTGATGTTTCTCGCCGGACAGCTATATCACACAATATTACTTTTATGTTGTCCGGCAGCATGAGCACGTCATGCTCGCTCAAAGGTCTTTGCTTACGGCGGCGTCGTTGATCGGGTCGCCACCTTCCCGAACACATGGTTGAGGGAGGCGATGGCTGAGATATGCGTCATACTCGTGAACGGGTGCTGTTTGTGGGGTCCGGTCTGTTCACGTCTGCAAGGACTTTTTGCTCAGTTAATGATTCCAGTTATGGCTTTTGACGTAGAGACCTCGTCGTGTTGTTCTCCTAGTCATTATTTTTAGTTTCATGTATTTGACATGTAATCTTGATAATTTTTACATTTATTTGTAATGTTTTTAATTTTGAATTTGTATTTTTTTTATATGTGATAGTTCTAATAATTTATATTTGTTGCTTTATTACCTTGTAATGTAACTTACTTTTAAGTATTATTGTATTTTATGTTTGAAAAAATGACCTTCTGCTGGAGTTTCTTGCGGCGCTTCTTCTCCGCAATGATGGTCTTGTCCGAAGCGCTAGTAGATTCACTGTATATTACCGACGTGTAAAAGAGCCCGTATGTGGCCAATTTACTGAATAAATATTTTGATTTTGATTTTGATTTTGATTTTGAAGCGCTGGTAGATTCTTGACGTGTAAAAGTGCCCGTGCGGCCTACTTACTGAATAAATTTCTTTTATCTTTATCTTTTATGACAAAAAATAATTATGTCACTCAATATAGACCCAACAGAAACTCCTAAAGAGCCTGAGAGGAACTACTCTCCTATGTATACTCGTGTAAGTGACTGGATCCCCACGAATCACCGACACTTTGGTATATTTGATCTAACGTATCATTTCATCGAAAGCTAGTTTCTGCTGAAAACATTCTGTTTTAGGTTATCTTAAGCAAAGGTTACGTTTGACTGGTGACCAAGATAATTATAACCGCATTCATTCACTCATTCTTTTTGCATTTTTGAGAATTAAATATTCTATGAAATGTGTGTCGGTGATTATGAGTAAACCCTAAGTGTCCCAACCTCAAGCAGGAAAGGCCGGCCGCAATTAGCGACGCATGCGTCGAGCAGCGTCGCCGCCTGGAGTTGCACGTGGGGGTCGGAGTGCGCCAGGCGGCGCGTTACGGCGCGCAAGCACTCGCGCGCAGAAGTCGCGTTCGCGCTTGCGCGGTCGCAGATCTCGAGGATGAGAGCCCAATCTTCGCTGCCGTTGTTCTCACCCGTCGCTTTTTCTGAAACATCACAATCCATACAATCTATACGTATACGTCTAAGTTGTATTTTGTGAGCTCTGCTCTGGGGCAAAAAAACCTTTTTATCAGACCTCTCGCTCGCACTGAGGAGCCTTAGGTATAGTGATGTGCAGCGCAAAATATTTCGTCAATAAGATCAAAAATATTTTTGATTCAGATAATATATGTAAATAAAAATAAAGTTAAAACTTTATTTATTTAGGCATTAATAAATAATACTTTTTTTATAGTCGTAGTGTACTCTAGGTAGTAACACTATTAGTACTAAAAGAAAACGCAGAACACTAATAACAGTTTATTATTTAAGCAACACTAATTACAACAAACTTGGAAATAAGGCACGCGCGCGTATATAGCATGAACGTGACGTAGTCCTGCTTCTAAAAGCTGTTGCTTATCTCTGTCTTCATAAAAGCCGACTCGCGGCCAGCCGGCGCGGCCGCGCGTCGGTGGTGGGGAGAGAGAGAGACAACAGATCTCTCGCTTCCATTGCGACTCACGCGGCGCTGCGGCGTTTGCCGGAGCATACACATGATTTATATGCGAGTTCCTCTTCAGTACGTACGCACGTGCACGTTGTCTCTGCGTGAGTAGCTGTCGTCGTCGCTAAGCGTCGCCGTAGTATGCGTGTCTATACGCATTACAACTACAAGTACGGCCTATTCGATTTTGTGAGATAAAACCACTGTACAGTCGAGTTCAGAGTCATGTTCAAACTGCCATATACGAATTATCACAGCGATTTAAGTGACAAGGTACTAAAGTGTAAACATATCTTTGACGTCGACTGTACAAATATTGCCGGCAGGCATAAATAGTTTAATTTTGCTCCATTGACTTTGAACTGTCAGTCAGCCTGAAAGACTTTGGACTGCAGGTGATCTATTAGTCAATGGTGCCCTTAACAGCTCTCGCACTGTATTGTATGTATGTAGATTTATAATAGCCTTTATCTCTAGATAGTATAAAACAAAGTACATTATTCGCAGCTTCTTAATAGCTTTCGGCTGGCTATCGCTATCACGCTTGCACTCGCAACTGACAGTATATTTGTCACTCGTGTGTCATAGAAAAACGAAGATTGCCGATCGCTAGTAGGAAAATGGTTGCACGCTTCCCATCATCTGTGCCTCTGCATGTACGCTTAGATCTCTTTCAAACTACGCAACGGATTTGAATGCGGCTGTCATCAATAGATAGGGTAATTCAAGAGGAATGTTTTTATGTATAATTAATTCTGGATTATGTACAGGTGTTGCAGAAAACTCACATAAAACGAAACGGAGCGAATCGCTACTTATCGATATAACTTTTAAATGCTGAGCCGAACGTGACAAAGGATATCGTTGCAATCCTTAATGAGGGCTTGTTAATTTATAAATATACGCACACAGGTAATCAGACCGCCATTTTGCATGCTTCACTCATGATTAGACGAGGTTACGTCCGTATTTTTCAAGTCCGTGTTTTAACAAGTGTACGTAGTGTAAACAGATTGCACAAACAACATTGCCAAATAAAATAAAACAAACTAACTATAAATAGTTTAACTGATACGAGGAGCAACGTGGTTAATTGAAATTGAAGCCAGTTTTTTTTTTTGTTAAGGATAATATTGCTCACAGGTACAAATGGACTAGCTGAGTAAATACCCAAAAGTAAGAAGGCATCTACTGGGTTTTTTTTATCTAGCTTTCGCCCACGACTCCTTCTGTCTAGAAGTTGGCAATATTCCCGCGGGAACTATCAAATTTTCTGAAGTAAAAACCCCCTCCGAAGTAAAGACCCTGTGCTCGTATCCCAATGAGGTAGGCAGAGATTATGGGGCGCCAGATGCACCGGTCTAAGCATACAACTTCCGCTTCCTCTACATTAAAGGCCCAGCCACACCGCTTGCGTGACGTGCACGTGCGCGTTCGCTTTCCACTGCGTTGTATAGTGACATGTGGTAATGAGAATTCATACTATACAACGCAGTGGACAGCGAACGCGCACGTGCACGTGCACGTCACGCAAGCGGTGTGGCTGGGCCTTAAACCTCTTCATAAACGTACGTGTGTTTCGGGTGCTTAGGTATGCTCTATGTAGGGAATGCAAATAACCGGTTTTAATCGATTTTAACCGGTTATTTTCATACAAAAACGGTTAATAACCGGTTAATTTGCATTCCCTAGCTCTATGTTCGTCTCGGGGCTATTATACACTTTTTAACCGACTTCAAAATAAAAAGGAGGATCTCAACTTGACCTGTATGTATGTATTTGTTTGTCCGCGATTATCTCGCGTTTGGCTGAACCGATTTTGATGCGGTTTTCTGAAAAGTATTTGTTACACTGAGGAGCAGGTTTTGGTATTTTAAACAACTTAAAAAAGGAGGTTCTCAGTTTGAACTTTCTCACCATTGTAATAACATAAGGCACACATACATGGAAATATCAGAAACCGGATAACTTTTTTGATGCACATGTTTAAGGAAATGTATATTAAATATAGTTATTTTAGTTATCGTTCCACAAGCCTACTTTGAAAATCGAAGCCGGTTCGAAGTTACGTTAACTGCATCCCTTTCTCTTGGTTTAGTCTCGAATGACGAGTGACAGGGATGGAGCTAACTTCGAACTTCGATTTTCGAAGTAAAGAGCCTCTGATAGGTATAGAGACCTCGTCGTGTTGTTCTCCTAGTCATTAGGTATTTTTAATTTAATCCTATTGACATTTCATTTGTAATTTTGTGCTAACCTTTAAGTATTATATTATAATAAACTTTATTTTATGATTGGGAAAATGAGTTTTTTACGGCTTTTCTCCGCAAAGATGGTCTTTTCCGAAGCGCTAGTAGATTCACTCCATATTACCGACGTGTAAAAGAGCCCTCTGTAGCCACTTAACTGATTTAACATTTTTAAATTTGAATATGTATAGAATCCAAAGCAAATAATAGTAATGCAAGATTCAGTAAAATTCAAGAGAAACTACTCATCATTATTATAAAACAACCACGATATGAAAGCTGTTGTTGTTGTTTAGCAATTCGTGTCAATGCCCGTTGATATTTATATATCTGGTCATTTGTATATTCAATATAATTATTATAAGGGTTGTACCTAATCTGTTCGTCTCGCTTAAATATAGGTAGGTACCTTGAGACATTTCCTTCTAATATTAACATTTTCTCACGTAAATTGTTTATTTTTGATGTTAGACATGTCCATGACAGATCGATTCACCTGACAACTATCACAGATAACGTATAGATCGAGCTTAGACTCTATTCACTCTTCTTTCAGTCGTATTGGCCACAGAATTTGAACATATAGCATAGAAACCGGACTATAAGACGTACTTTGCGTCAGCTATCTTTCTCTACTTTTTAGATTAAGTACGTATTAGGTACATGAGAAAAAATGAAACAAAAAGTAGGCTGTTTTTTCTTCTTTAACTGTCATTATCACAAGGTTTTACACAGGGACTTCTTTGTTCCCATAGGACGGATTTGTCTTTCCTTGTCTATAGGTCCAAATATATAGGTGCTTATATAGGTAAATCACGCCTTACTTGTGACGATGTACCAAATAACGAAAGAACAGCTGTAGATTCATCTCTTCCAACTCACTATGAAAACCATAAGTAAAAAGAAGTGAACCATAATGTATTTTTCTCAAACATGCTCGGAAATAACGGTTTTCCGATTGAAATACATGGACGGAAAATGCCTCTTTTTACTCCTAGGAGTAAAAAAAACATATGAAAACACTTTCCGTCCATGGCCATATTGTTTTTTCAAAAGTGTTCTCTATTGCGTATAAAATCGAAAGGACCATGAAAAAAATCGCGTACACCCAACTTGTGGGGGCGCAGTGAGGGGCGGCGGCGCGGCGGGGCTCTGCGGCGGCGGGCGGCGGCTCGTTGTGCGTGAAACTATCTTAACTAATACTCGTATGACGCAAACAGACATCCTCTCCGAATTTGTTAAAGGTTTTTAAAAAAAAATATAGTCATGTATTTGTATAATTTCCAAGCATTGTTTGAGAAAAGCATTATGTATGCCTCGGCGGAAACGAGGATTTCCTGACTCGTATTTTAGCAGGCCTCGCTGTTGCTCGGCCCGCTAACCACCTCGTCAGGAAATCCCTTACTTTCCGCGCCTAGGCAACAATGTACTATTAGTACGGTTTCTATGCCTTTAGTCTTTATTCTGTGGTAAAAACCATATTGTGTACGGGAGAGCGGGGCTAAAAGTTACCGAGGTGAGTTCTACCGATTGAAATAACTCCAGGAGGCAAACAGATAAGATATTTTCAGCCTAAGACAAGACAATATGATTGAAGACGGAACTTATTATCAAGGCTGATTAGTTACAAGTTCTTTGATAAGCTGTTAATTACTAAATGGTTAATAATTGTCGTAGAACTTTACTTATCATAACATACAAATGTTTACCTGATGATTTGTATGATATTGTCGATTATTACTTAAATAAACAGACTTGATTTAATCATTTATGGTTTTTTATTTCGCAAATAATGGTTTTAACAGATATGGTAGCTAATTACACCGGCTTGTTAACAACAAGTTGTTATTTTCCAACTATAGGCATTAAAAAAAAAAAAAAAAACTCACAAGGAATGACCCACATCACTGTCTTAATATCAAATTTACATATGTAATTTGATTTAGATCGCATCGTACGAATACTAAAATCGAGTATTCTTAACAAATAGCGGTTAAGTAAAAGTCGGAACTTTTAGCGCCCGCTCTCTCCTACCTATTGTTTTCAACTTGGCCGCTCTTAACGGTAAGTAAATAAGAGTTATCACAACGTTTACAATACGGTAACATGCCAGGAGCAATATGATATTACCGGGATAGAAGCTTTAGGTCTACATCTCAATAGGACTAGGTAGCAATTATACTACATCTCGATCTGAGCTTTGTGACTAAATCTCAAACAGTCAAAATCGCTAAATGACCACATTGTTTTTTAAGTATATGTCAGTCTTAGTAATGTCGATGAAGCCCCGCATGGCGGGGCTCCTATTCCTGATCCATTTGCCCTGCGGGCATTTGAAGTTACCTAGAAACGAACACGAAGTGGTGGTGATCTGCTCGTATTGCAGTCTAGGCTTAAAGCGATGTAGTCAAATCGAGATGTAGTCGCAATTCGCCAAGCGTTATAGTAATATTTGCAAACTAGATCTAGCGGGATGTGGACCTAACGCTTCTATCCTATATTACCAAGTAGAAAAGAGCCCGAAATCGAAATTCGTTCGCTTTTGGGCAAGAAGTTTGTACAGTGTCTAGTTTTTTAACCCCCAACACAAACAGTGGGGGGTTATAAGTATAGCGTGTGTATCTTTATGTCTGTGTATTTTTGTATTTGCGTCTGTCAGTGACATCGTTGCTCCCAAACGGATGAACTATTTTAACATATTTTTTAAAGGACACCTTTTTTAATCGGTATGGTTTTTAGCTAGGTTTCATTAAAATCCACCAGGACCTCAGGAACTAACTGCTCTTATTTAATAAACCTGACAGTACCTTGTTACTTTAATCGCTGTGACAATTCATATATGGCAGTTTAAACATGACATTAAATAGACAAGGTACTAAAGTGTACACCTATTTATGAACTCGACTGTAACAACTCGATTTAGGTACATTGCGTAGCTTGCTATGAATTCAATTATTTAGCAACTCTTTAACGTTGCAATGTAGGTGAGTATACTCAATTGTCACCTGCCACTGTTAAGTCAGTAGAAAGTGGCCTTGTTCTTTTAACTACGTTTATTCTTTTGCTTTTTGTACAATGATGCAGATGGCGGTTCGCGGACGTTTTTTTTTTTGGTTCAATGAGATGGCAATGAAATGCTCACAGACCACCTGATGGTACATAGGATATGTGACGCAAAAACATTTGTTATTATTATTAAAGGGCGGCTGACAGATGCAATATGGTGACATAGGTAACAAAAGCACAATATGGTTAAGACTTTTACTATAGACATAATTCTAGATTATAATTTAATAAGAAATTCGAGTGATGGTGTGTGGTTAACTTGTAATGTTGGGGTCTACCTGTAAACAGACGGTGTCCGATTTAAGAAAGTACTGAAAACATTTTTGAAAGCATTCAGAATGTCTTCTTTAGAAAAAAAACATAACCGTCAACACCAAAAGCTTGACCCAAAATTGAATTTTTTGACAGAAAGTGAGATTTACTTGTTTAAAAACAAATATCTAATTATAATAGCAACTGTTTAGTATTTTTTAAGGATTTATAAGAATAAAAGATTGATAGGCAAAATTGTGGTTGTGCTATGAAACAAGTGACTAATTTATACTAGGTATGATTAGGGATGCCATCTCTAAAATTTGGCAACCAGGACAAGAGGCGTAAAACCCCGGATTTTTGAGCCCAGAATCCGGACGGTTCGTCGATTGCCCAGAACGCGGCGCGCGAGTCGCGCAGCAACACGGCGCGGGGGCCCAAAACTTAAAATTTTAAAACCCGGCCTACAAATGAATGAAACCCCGCCTGGACGCTCCCCGGACGCCCTCTAAAGTAGGACAAATCCGGGGAAACCCGGACGGATGGCAACCCTAGGTATGATTCATATTTCAGCTGTGATGATAATATCATCTATTATAAAATTGTTCTTGCAAGGTCATTACCCATGCATATACACAACAAACAAGCAAAATAGATAAGTACAGAAATCTGAGAACTGTTCATTTTTCCAGTAATAAAAAATACCATTTATTTTCCTCCAGGCTATAAGATTCGAAACTATACCCGTACCCGATTTTAACCGCTATGATGGGACAAACACTTGCATTTCATAATATTTGTAGGGATAAATTGACATGTTAAATATTTAAATGTGTTAGCTAATTTAACATATTAGATATTCTCAAAACTTGACAGACATCTAAATGGAAAATCATCAAGTTGAAATTATAGGTCTAATCAGAAATCATCAACTCATAATATCTATAAGAAAAAATTTAACCGTAAAGAATTTTAATAACGCTAACTAGTTTGATAGAAAATATAGTTTTAGATCAACTCGACCTTTGTGAAGTCATAGAAAAGTTATAGGTAGGTTGGTAAGAAAGAGTTAGAAAAAACAACAGCGCCGTTCAGATTGAAATTAGTAACATGATATAATTTTGGCCATCATCTCATGCAAAATGTAGTAGTTGCCATTTGAGAATATTTAATTTTTCCTTGTCACAACATCAAATTCTTTTGCCAAACTATTCCTATACTGTCCATTATTATGTCTAATACTATTTGAAAATTTATGATAAATAAACAAGTTAAGTAACATAGCCATCTTTTCTGATTTTACAGTCTCTTAATCTAGTTTTAAATTAGTTAGCTGACATCAGCATCCTAAGATCGGAGACACCTCTTCTCTTGGACATAGGTCTCCAATTCCTTCTACTTTACTTGGTCCCTTTGTTGTCTTTCGAAAACCCTTTGGCTAAAAATGACCAATTGATAATTCCTAGCTATAAACTTTATTAAATATCGAAACAGACAGCACTACCTATAGTGGGACATTTTGCATTTTGAGCTGTAAAACTGGATCGCCAGAATAAAAGGTCGACTATAAATAATGCTTAAGCCTTGACAATATACACATCATCAACCAACAACAAACATTGTTATATTCTTTATTTTTATTTTTATATTAGTTTGACCCTATTTCCATAAGTTAAATTAAATGAAATTATCATTAACCGACAAGTCTGCAGTCTAAGAGCATACGGATTTAAGAATATTCCTAATGATTCATAGACATTTTCTCCTCTTCATAGGCTTTGTGAAAGCTACAAAAAGACAATGAAAAACATGAGTAATGTTGTGCAAGTAGTGTTGCTTGATAAATAGCATTGCTGCGTCACAAAAAGAAATCAGATTATGGATGATTAAGCTAACACGTACCGACATCTTGGTCGAAAGCGGAGTTTCCAAAAATCCCCATCACTGCACCTTGTAATCTTACTGCGAAGCGAAGTTACATCAATTCTTTACTAGCACGCACTCCACGAAACATGAAAATGCAAACAAACCGACTGTAGGGTTAATGGATTGATAACAGATTAGGGTTGAGGACGAAAACAACAACACAATTCACAGGACACAATCGAAACATAGTATTAGTAACATACAAGTATAATTTTGACAACCGACGTCACATCTCACTCATTTCAAGCAAGCCCGTCATTGGCCGTCATTCGCCATTGTATTATTTTTCCGATGGAGAAAGACAAAGGTCAAAGCCATTGTGCCATTGTATTTTTTTTCTACTAAAATGTATTAGCTCGGTAAAAAAAGCTTAGAATAAATAAGAGCACTATTCGGAGTACACAAAATTAATATTGGTAATTATTAGGAATGATCCATTTTTTTACCTAAGAACTGCAGGTGGTTGACACTTAAGAATATTGCAGGTATTGCAGTTTGCAGTATAGCTTGTCAAAAAGGAGTTTGACATGGTAATAGGTGAAATAACAATATTCTCCATTTTTTAATCGTGATACCTATTTTTCCTTGAACAGTATTTTTCTATAATAAACCAACCTTAATAATTCTATTTAGCCATCTATGAACATCTAATGGAACTAATTCAAAAGTTCAAACGGTCCACGGGCCATTTAGTAGTGCAGAACGGTCCCTATAGATGGCGCGCAAAATAGATTCGTGCACGCAAAGTGCACAGCACACACAAGGGCTTTTGCATCAAGCATACAAAAAATATGCAAAAAATGTATTTGTTATTTCTGTATAGTCCAGGAGCCGATAGCTTAAAGTCCTACATTACATTTGGTGATTTTAAAATTGGTAAGTCTCCGGGTTGCGCCTCGGCTTGCAACCTCGCAACCTGGCACTTTCTTCGCAAGGAACAAAATATCTCATATTATTTACTACCAATACTATAAATGAATAAAGTTTGTGTGTGTGTGTGTGTGTGTGTGTGTGTTAGTTTCTTACTTCTTCACGCTGCAACGACTGGACGGATTTGGATGAAATTTCGAATGGAGATAGTTTATGCCCCGAATAGACACAGTCATAATCGAAACCTACGCAGACGATGTCGCGGGCAAAAGCTTTTTACAAATAAAGAATATAACTTTCAGCAATTCTAGAAAAACTAAGGGGTAAAAGAAGGTTCTACACCCTTCTAAAATTCTACACTTTTGCGTGAGAGTTCCGTCATTTTTGAAGTTAGAAACTTGAAAATTGGTAGGTACCTATAGGCTACTACTTATTTACAAATAAACAGTATAGCTTTCAGCGATTTTCGAAAAAGTACCCCCTAAGGGATAAAAGGGGGTTGTAGAATTTTGTATGAGACTTCATTTTTTGTACTTAGAAACGTGAAAATTGGTATTTACCTAGGCGATTTTGAAAAAAATATTCCTAAGGGGTTGAATGGGGGTAGAATTGTGAATCGAATGTAAATAAACTAATAACTATGAGCTATAATAATAGCTGTAATGTATTGGGGTACAGTTGGTTAGGTTAGGTTAGGTTAGGTTAGGTTATCCGGACGACACGGCTCAGCACACCCTCGAGGTGTGCAGCCGGTGGAGTGCGGAGCGCCGCACTATGGCACTGGCCATAGGGCGATAGGACCTCTCCCTGCACAGCGTTGTGTCTGCAATGCTGTGCAGCGACGGGTCCTGGAGGCCTCGGAGCGTGAGCGCGAGGAGTCTCCTCACGCGCATACGCTCCGGCGTAGACGGCGGGGGGTGAGGCGGCGGCGTTTTGCCGCTCGCCTCAACCCTTAGTGGCTGCGGGTGGGGGATGGGAGTCCCTCGCCCGCCGTAGGCTAGCCACTGGGCGGGGGAGCGCCAAAGTTCAACTAAAATTGCAACTCCTATTATCGGAACTCCGAAAATGAATTTTTTATACCGCTGGAACCGTAAACTTTTCAGAAGTTCTGAAATATTCAATGTGTAGATAAGACTAGGTTAGGTTAGGTTTGATTTATAAAAATCCTGAAAATGTAACAGTTGCTGAAATAAATACGTTAGGAGTTGCGATAATTAGGACTTATGAGTCGTTATGAGTAAAAATAATTAGGTGAGCCAATATGGACCCACTGGGCGGTCTGGGAGAGGGGCCACGCGTACTCGGCCTCTCTCTCCCTCGGCGCGGGAAGCCCCGGCAAATGGCTGGGGCGGCCGGTAGACGTCGTGGAGAAAGCTTTGGCGGGTTCCACGGCGTCTTGCCAATCCGGCAGGGGGGTACGCCAGGGTGGTTTTTAGTGGGTTGCGCTCGGTTGCCCCCTCTCATTCGGAGAGGGGGTGACGGGGTGAGTCCCACATGTCCCCTCGCCATGGGAGTGGCATGCATAAAGCATTTTCCACCCTGTCAAAAAACAAAAAATGTTAGGTTAGGTAAGTTTTTTTGACCACCCTGCTGCTATGTCTCGGGGCACTCCGAACTAGGTATTAAACATATAAAAATCTCGATGCAATGTTGATATCTTAAACGGCTCACTATATACCTAGTCTGTGCCAATTGAAATTGGCAAAGATGTAAACACGACCAAACGAACCAATTCATCATTACCTATTACTCGATAATCACGTGGTTTTAAAGATAAAGTGAGGCCTTAGCAATGATTTCAATAAAAATTTGAGGTTATGTGACAAACAGTGCTAATTTGTTTACATCTTTGGCAATTTCAATCGACACAGACTATAAAACTTAGCAAAGAAGCATCCCGTTAATAATAAATATACCTACACATTTTAATGTTATAAGATAACGGCGGTATCTTGTATCCGTCTGTGCCAAGTTTAACCCGTTAAACTAGCTGTCATTAGAATTAAAAAAAAAAGACTTTAATTTTTAACTTAATGATATTAAAATATGTATTTGTTAAATATTTTTAAAATATTGATCTGTGGCCCGTTTCACGAACATACAAGTTTCAAATTACAAGCTAAATTCTCTTTCTAGCAAAATGACTTAGAAAGAGACTTCCTCTTGTAATTTGTAACCTGAAGCTTCGTGAAACGGGACTCTGGGGTGTTGTTATCAGTTAGAGCGTACAATACAAAACACATCTTAGCGCGTTTTGAGAGAATTACACCCCTGTTCAATAATTAAGTTTACATTTGGAAATGGAACCCTTAAAGTACGTTTGGTTAACCAAACTTAAAAAAAAAAATGTTTATTACTGATGCAACGAATACTAATTTTACGAATGCGAATATCAAACCTACTATTCGGCGAATACGAATACGAATATCTCGCCATGGTAATAAAAGACAAATTTATTTGATGAATTTCTATTCTTCTAATAATTAAAAGGGGTTTGGGTAAAAGTGTTGTCATTTGTAAAAGTCATACATTTTCAAGGTGAGCGGCCATTCGTAAAAGTGGTAAATTATGATAGAATTATTAAAAATAAACATATCGTCGCTGGAAAGGCAAAACTACTAAAGCGCCATTTTGGTCAAAATGAGTTATATATACAGTACGACTGCTTTTTTTTCCTGCGTCGTTTGGTCTGGGTCTCGTAGCGATCGGAGCATGTTTTTGGCGCTTTAGTAGTGAAAATTGGGTCAAAATTTCAATAATTTCTTAGGATTTTTTACTAACATCCGACTCATTTAGATATATTTTTGAATAGTTGGCGGTTAAGTATTGTGCTTGCTGTATCTAGCCGTTTCAAGCTTTATTAGTAATTTTAGATAACATAACTGAGGATACTCGGTGGTGATTATGTAAATTTCGCTTGTAGTACATACTAAATGAAATGTATTTTAGTCAATAACGTTTACGCAATAACCGTCAGTTGTAGTAATTTAGTATTTTTTCTCTTTTGAAATCATGTGAAGTCATGTTTGTTAGTAAATAATCTTATAGCAGGAATCGACGATTGTGGCGCTTTAGTATTTTTACCTTACTCAATAAACAAAGTAAAAAGGATATTAGTATATTTCAATGCGGGACTTCTATCTGTTACATCTGTTAAGAAACTTTGAACTACATACTTAAAGAATATTACGAGATATTAGTAATTATTAAGTTATAAAATAAATTAGAAAAGTATAGGTAAGGCGTTATGCGATTCATAAATTTGTAACAAATTCGACCTTTAGTCTATTTCTCAAATTGTTTTCGGGTGACATCAAGCGTATTAGACGCGCAAGCAATGTCAAAACAATATCTTTTGACATTATGCGCGCCAGTTTATAATTATTATTTATGCTAGTTACCTCAGAACTCCGTCATTTATTAACCGATCTGGAAAATTCGTTTTTGGTTTGATAGGGCATACTTCTGGAGTAGGCTCACTGTCATCAGGTTAGAATCTGATGATGGGGTCCTGGAGAAATTGAGGGAAATCTTCAAATATTTTAGGTACACCTATAGCGATTTGGGTATTTTGTATGTATAAA
The DNA here is from genome assembly GCA_946894065.1 of Acleris literana. Lineage (NCBI taxonomy): Eukaryota > Metazoa > Arthropoda > Insecta > Lepidoptera > Tortricidae > Acleris > Acleris literana. The sequence goes on along the minus strand of OX335671.1, from coordinate 24,144,266 downwards.
TAGCATATGGTAACTCGTACATTTGCTCTTGAAAAGCACCATTTGGTGAAGTAGAACTCATGATAATTAATGAAGATCACAGATTCACCAGAACTACCTACTTACTCAATAATTTAATAATTTCATGGGTTGGGATTTAATTAATATTATTTAATGCCAATTTATTTAATATTAATACTATTTATTTATTTATGGAAACGCATACCTATTTATTTGATAAAAAAGAATGATGTCCCGTCAAAAACATAAATGTGAAAATGGGAGCCAAGTTCAATATTTTAAGAATATGCGATGCATGGTTATCGCCTTCACCGACATAAGAATTGAGATTTAAATGGGTGCCAAGTTCCGTAGATAATCCTGATATTTATTTATTAAGAACGTACAACATTCTAAAATTAATTAAATAGGTAGTTACACAATTTCTTATTTTTTCTCATACGATAATGTATGCTTGATCTGGCCGTTGGTCCAGACATCTAGCGAGAGTCTCCTGAGGTGTTGGTCGAGCCTCTTCGCTATATGACCGTTTGCCGAAACAACTATCGGGACAATGATCATCGACTCAATATCCCACATGGCGGTCACCTCGTGAGACAAGTCAAGGTACTTGCTTGTCCTTATCGGCCTTCACGAGGTTCTCGTCATGCGGGATGGTGACGTCGACGAGCACTGCCCGTCGTTGAGATCGATCTGTCAATACGATATCAGGCTTATTGGCGACAATAGTCCTGTCCGTGATGACAGATCGATCCCAATAGAGCGTAGCACGACCATTTTCGAGAACTGGCGCCGGTGTGTACTTATAGTACGGCACTTCAGACTCAACAAGACCATATTGAAGAGCAAGTTGCTGATGGATGATCCTGGCCACGAGGTGATACTCGTATCTGTGCAAGTACTCGCCGTTGGCCAAATGCGAACAACCGGAAATTATATGACTGAGGGACTCGCCGGGCAACGGCATGCTCGACAAATGTCGACCGTGCCATCCCTCAGAATATATTTCCGGTAATTATTCGTCATTATGACCATGCCAGCAATTGCACAGACAAAACCTTTGGTTTCCCCAAAGAGGTCACCAAATCGCAGCCAGTTCACGGACGCTAAAAAGTCTACCTCGGGTCTTGTTAGGGCCCCGTAGAAGCGTCCGTGTAGCTCGTTGCTCTTCCACACGTTCTTGCGGTCTTCAGTGCTCAACACCGTTGGTCTGTGCCAGTTCTCGTTTGCCAAGGAGAGAGGCGTGAGGCTCTTGTCTAATGCAACCACATCTCGATGCATCCCACACTCATTGCTAAGGAAATAATCCCTGAGATTGCACACCTCGCGGTTGTGGAGATTCTTAGCATTTAAAATGCCTCGACCACCACATTTTCTCGGGATGTACAATCTCATAACAGATGAGCGTGGGTGCAACATGCGATTTGATTTAAGCAGTAGACGGACCCTCCTACCCAGGGCGTTCAGCTCAGTCTGAGTCCACCTTAGTATGCCAAAGAAATATGTGAGCAGCGGTATCACCCAGCCATTGAAGGCGCGCACCTTATTGCCACCCGACAAAAGACTGCTAAGAACTTTTGTCAAGCGGCAGAAGAAGCGCTCTTTCACTGACTGCTTGACATTGCCGTCCACAATACCCAAAGACTGTGACATACCAAGATATTTGTAGGTTTCAATTTCGGAGAGAGATCTGAGAGTCATCGTCTCAGAAAGCTGCAAATTCGACCGCACACTTATCTACACCGAATTCCATCTTGATCGCATTACTGAACTCTTGTGTGATTTTCAATAATGCGATAAGATCTTGGCGCTTCGATACAAACAGTGAGAAATTACTTCAGCTTCTCTACGAAGTCAATAGCCAAGCCCAGAATCCGTCAGCAAAGATCTGAGAGGATTCAAGGCTAGGCAAAACCACAAAGGACTACTGTCACAGAAAGCTGCAAATTCGACCGCACACTTATCTACACCGAATTCCATCTTGATCGCATTACTGAACTCTTGTGTGATTTTTAATAATGCGATAAGATCTTGGCGCTTCGATGCAAACAGTGAGAAATGACTTCAGCTTCTCTACGAAGTCAATCCAAGCCCAGAATCCGTCAGGAAAGATCTGAGAGGATTCAAGGCTAGGCAAAACCACAAAGGACTACTGTCACCCTGGAAGATGCCTCTTTCAATCCTTAGGCGAATCAAAGGGGACTTCTCGACCACTTGGTTGACGAAGGACTGTGACCCACTGCCTCATACACACACCTAAAAAGGACCTCAAAGTTGCATCAACTTTATACAACTCTAAGATCCTTTCGAGCCATGAGTGAGGCACCGAGTCGTAAGCCTTCTTGTAGTCAATTCAAGCAGCCAAAAGGGCCGCCTTGCTATGCCTGACTAGCTGACAAATCGTCATGTCTATGAGGAGGAGCTCCTTAGTACCTACCCCGGGACCCAACCTTACATCCGTTTTGAGCAGAGGCCAAAACATTATTTGCAATAAAATTTACATTTAATTTTGTGCTCAAAATGGATGTAAGGAGCTTGTAGATGGTAGGCAAGCATGTAATGGGTCGGTAGGTAGTTCTTTGGATCCGCGGTACTACGGGACTTGTGGAGCAGAAAGGTGACACCAGTTGTTAATAGATAAAGGTGGCAAGGAACCTATCTCAAGGGAATTTCAAAGTAATTCATGTTTTATTTATTTCTTGGTCTATTAATTTCAACTGACATTCATGCGTAAGTAATATTGTTAAGGCTGAAACAAGAAAAAAGTCCTATAAAAGGTAAATCATCAGGATGGTTAATTGATCATTCTGCCCTTTAAGTAACATACATTTGAAATTTAACTTATCTTAAATGCTAAATTCCTATTTGCTTTATGGCTTTGCAAAGTATTTTTGACAATAAGTCATTTCCGCTTATGATTAACATATTTTTTATACATGTAATTATTTTTTTCTCGAGAGTAAGTAAAAGGAGACAAGTCCTTAGTATTTATTGACTCCTTACCTAAAACTTTAATGTGGAGGTTAGTAATTTTATCTTACCAGCATTTTTTTAGGATTGAGAGCATTAATGCTAAAGCGACACGTAACTCCGTAAATACTGAACACACGTACAATACGATAAATGAATCGTGCAGATAAAAAAAAAACATGATATGTCACCCTTTACAGCCTCCATTTTCATTCAAAAGAAAAAAAGTTATGACATTGTAAAGACAAAAAAAACATTAAAAATGCTTTTTCTCGAAATGACCCTTTTGGATGTTAGTAGTTTTGCCTTTCCAGCGACGATATTTTGTTATGTAATGTAATACTCTAAAGTGCATCGGGGCCGAGATATTTAAATATTCATACTTGGGCGTACTTTTGTACTAAAAACGGAATACTTAAATCTTTAAAATCTCCGCTCCGATATTATTTAACGCCATAAATTATATATATCTATGTGTATTTAGAGGTCCTCTAAATAACTATGTAAAAATCATCTGTGGCCGCTGAAAAAAAAAATGACAATATTCTTCAAACAAATTTACCCAATGCGCTTTACAATAGGGAAAATTTTATTTCAGAAACATAACATTTGTAGATTTTCTGGTTTTAGGCGATTTCTTTTATCAGTCTGGATCTGGTCTTTCCGAGGCGACTGTACATGGCTTCAGTGAAAAATATTTTTGGGCGAGATTTTTCAGACTTGGAAAATGGACATCTTCTCGCCAAAATGCCAGTGGATCAGCAGTCGGCGATAAAGGGAGCTTTAAATATTCGTATTAGTATTCGCCGAATTCGTTGCATCACTAATGTTTATGAATTAAGGTTAGTCTAGTTTGCAGAAGCACGGGTAAGTACGGTAGGTACCTATTCGCCGTCTTGAGTTGGTGACAATAGCAAAGATGAATGTAATTAATTATTGAACCTGCCTTTGTCAATGACTGGTAACGCAGCTCGTTAAGGTTTTGAGTATCAGGTCAGTATGACCCCCATTTAAGGCCCAGCCGTGACGTGAAATGTGCGTGCGCTTTCCACTGCGTTGTATAGTGACATGTCGTATGAGAATTCATACTATATAGGTAGTCCATTCGCTTAGATAGTGTCGCTACACTCGCACGTAGGTACTTGTGGTTATTGGAATAAAATACGAATATAATTTGCAAGTTAATTTGGCAGTTCACATCGAATTATATTTGTATTTTATTACAATAACCACAAGTACGTGCGGGTGTAGCGACACCATCTAAGCGAATGGACTATACACCGCAGGGGAAAGCGCACGCGCACGTCACGTCTACGCGCACGCATCCTATGTGGCTGGGCCATTAATGCAACTTAAGGCCCAGCCACATCGCTTGCGTGACGTGCACGTGCACATTCGCGTTCCGTTTCCACTGCGTTTTATAGTATGAATTCTCATTACGAGATGTCACTATACAACGCAGTGGAAAGCGAACGCGCACTTGCACGTGCACGTTACGCAAGCGGTGTGGCTAGGTCTTAATAATCGTTCGCAATGTGTGAGTGCTAACTGCTCATAGTTTGGACATGGTCTACTGCCATGCCCGCGGTCTGACCTTTAGAACTTTTATTAAGTATATAAAAATGGCGGATACAAGACCTTATACAATGTATAAATGTATTGTATTCTAAAGTTACAGTTTAGCTATTGTTCTGTGATAACATTTACATTTTCCTCAATCGTGTATTATGACAATCTATTTTATACAATCGTGTAAAAATAAAACATTAATTTCTATCTGAACGTTCATTTGTTAAGCTACTGCGGTGTGAAGTCACCTTAGTAACATTTTGAATGTTACAATATGTGAGCATGTTTAGTTAGTTTCTGTTTCAATTACGCATTAATGTCTGCTGTTTGTGTTTTTGTTCTGGTGTTAAAAAAACTCTTTATATTGTTGTACATTAAATAACGCGTAGATTCCATAAAGACCACCGCTTGCGCATTGTAGTAACGCGTAGCTTTCGCACCGCACGAATAAAATGCCCCAAAGATGTCGTTATTTGTGCGCTTACATCATTATTCTAACAGGTAAGTTCTCGATTATAATTGATAATTATAACTTATCCAGTCCATGGCGTTTTTTCAGCACTAAGACTGTCCTCCCTTTGAACGTGGGCTAAAAAGAGTAATGTATATAAATATATAAATAAATATCAGGAGACAATGTCACACCAATTGACCTAGTCCCAAACTAAGATCTAGGCTTGTAGGTACTAGACGATATAAATACTTATATAGAGAAATACATACTTAAATACATAGAAAACATCCATGACACAGAAACAAATATTCGCGCTCATAACACAAATATCTGCTCTTACCGAGATTTTAAACCCAGGACCGCTAATTTCGTAGACAGGGTGACTACCAAGAAGGCTAGTGCGTCGTCGTATGATGATGAAATATTTATTTTAGGATTAGGCGAGGCTTTAAAGTTGCCGGAGTACCAGTACGTTCCGGATGAATCAGGATGGCTACGCCTGCACGTCCTCCCGGCGACGTGGGCAAACGCGCGGGTGCGTTGCAACGCAGCAGGTACATTTAAGACTGAAGGATTAAACTTAATTGTAGGGCATGACAAAATTGATTGAGGGTCTTTGTAGCAAGAAACCTATAGATTTCATGTATTTATTCAATATACGTCCTCTTTCTTCTTCTTCCTTTTCTTATCTTTGAATAATTCAGAAAAATAAGTAAAGTTATTGATTTCCGAACTTGATTGGTTTAGAGACTAAAACCAATGTAAAAGTGTCTGTAATGGGCTTCTCAACAATCGGACCGACAGACCGAGAGGGACGCAGTTATCTCTAAGAATGAGATATTTCAAACTCCCCATCGGCAAATAAACCTTCCCTAGGTTTTGCACAGATGTGTTTTATTTTTGTAAGGCCCGATTTATACCAAGCAAACGAACAAGAATTCTATGGCATTATCTCTTATGTTTTCTTTGTAAAAAATAAAGACAAAACATGTTCTAGAGCATTGGCTCGTTTGGTCTAAACCCACCCTAAGAGGACTGCCAAGCGCCGCTAAAATCGCGAAGCTGTCAAAAAAAATCCATACAAATTTAGCTCCGGTCGATAACGTTTCTCACCCCCTAAATCAAGTCCGATTTCCACGATTTTTGAATTTCTTGTAGGTATTATAAAGAACTAGGTGTGTACGTTTCTGTTTTTTGGTTTTTAAATTAATTTAATTTTTCATGATATCTACAACATACTGTAGCATTACCGCTACAAATCGCGTTGGTTCGCGTTAGTTATCGCTAAATTATTTCGCCTTTTCCATTTCTCAGCCTTTTTGGTACTATGGGCTTGTTCATTGACCGGTTAGAGATAGACTTTTCTACTGCCAGTTTTGAATTTTGAATTCGTTTTTGTTAAATCCGATCCCTGTAATAATACTGACATTCAATCTCGTACTCTCGCCTTGAGACTTTGGAGAATTTTATCGAATCTTTTCTTATTCGATGGAATCTTTTCTACATAAAAAGTAAATAAGGCTTATTCAAGTGCCGCGTCGGGTAGTGGTCAACTACGCCAACGCCGTTGTTCCAACGCCGTGGAATCGATTATAGACAGATCGATGGAATGCTGTTGTCCTCTTTGTGTGTCCGGATAGTAGTAGTAGTAGTTGGCTTTTGATGCCGTTCTGCGTTCACTGCTCCCCTTCTTTAGGAAGCCATCTCCCATGTTGTCTGTTCTACTTTGTGAGTAAAGGTGTTCTTTTCAGCACCCCCGCTTACCCCATATCACTCATCTCTTCACTACTCAGCGGAAGATCTGGACGGGTGACTTAGCAGTTCACCGTGTGATTCGCCAACGGGTTCGCTGGGCGATGGCTCGTCGACTGCGGTAGTGCCCGCAGATTTTACACGCAGCGTCGGTTGCGGCAATCGCAGCTCCACAGATGCGACTACGTACGGCGGCGAATCGGCGACAACGGAATTAAACAGGATAGTCCTTTATATCGCAAACTTTTAATTTCCAAAATTCAAAGTTCGGAGTCCGCGAACTCCACCCCAACCGATGTAGGTTACCTTTGGTTATTATTTCGGCCATAATTTAAACAGATACAGTACCTTTTTTACCCAGTAACACCTAAAATTATACCTGTATTTCTTCTCACTCCGAACTTGTCAGTCGTACTCATGAAGCGCTTCTTGAATTATTTCTGATAGGATTTAACGTAGTTCAGTTTTACCTTAGTCAAATTTTATACAAGTTTGGCCTGACCGTGTCCTGAGGTGGATGTCTACTTTTATAATGTGCTGTACTTTAATTTAAATAGCTTTAAATTGTGTAATGTAATTTGTTTTAATTTAATCTTTATTTGAAGACTAATTATATAACCTCGTTAAAAATTCGTTCGGTTTTATTTTCCTTTTACAGGTCTAAATTAACGTGCTGGTGGTTTTATCGCAACCACCCCGTGTAGTGTTCCGTACCCTTTTTTTATGGAGCGCTACAATACCTATTAAAAAATCGTAAAAATCTGACTAGATTTAAGGGGAGAAAAACGTCACATTTTGTATGGAAATTTTTAGCTTTACAATCCTCTTATTGCTGGACATAGGCCTCCCCCAAGGCTCTCCACTCAGACCGATCTTGTGCTTTTCGCATCCACCGCGTTCCCGCGATCTTTACAAGGTCGTCACTCCATCTTGTTGGAGGCCTACCTACAGCTCGTCTCCCGGTCCGCGGATGCCTCTCAAGAACCTTCTGACCCCATCGGCCATCAGTCCTGCGAGCAATGTGCCCCGCCCACTGCCACTTAAGTTTGGCTATTCTTCGGGCTATGTCGGTAACCTTAGTTCTACTGCGGATATCATCATTTTTGATTCTATCACGCAGAGAAACCCCGAGCATAGCCCTCTCCATAGCCCTCTGAGTGACTTTGAGCTTCCTTATAAGGCCCATTGTTAGCGCCCACGTCTCAGATCCGTAAGTCATCACTGGCAACACACACTGGTCAAAGACTTTTGACTTCAGACACTGCGGTAATTTGGACGAAAAGGTGCTAGATGAATCCTCTTATAGTTGCTCAAAAAGTGATACTTTTTGTAGCTGAGTATCGTGCGGAAAGTTGGATTTTTCGAACTAATGCTTCTTACTTTCCGATTTTTTTTAATTTACTGTTGTTAGGTACAAGCCATTCATCCGACATAAAAGTTTGGTTGTTCAACCACTTCTTAAGTCAAACTATAATCTTGCCCAGAAAAAACTTTAATAAACTTTATTATCGTTCAAATTGCTCTGTGAATTTTTATCAGACTAAGAATTAGGCAAAATTGTTTCTTTCAATTAGGTACTGTTTCATATTAGAATCTTACTAATTCTTTCGCAAATGTATTAAAAAACATCGTTTGATACACGTGCGGAACTGTCATTTTCACTCGTCTTCTCGTCTTCTGAGTCTTCTCCCTAGCTTGCTCCTCGGGACTCTTGAAAATGTCATAGGTACTTTCCGCACTTGCATCAAAATGTACAATTTCTTAATTTTTTGTAATCTAACAGTTCTAAATCGGCCGGCCGGACTGTTAGTCAGTGATGCCCATAGTAATTAGTTAAACTATGTTCTCGAGGTTGCGGTTGATTAACAATATTTTTTCGATTAGGTGATATCTTGGCGTCACCTACAACGGAGAGCATGAGTACAATGATGAAGGACATAATGGCTAAGAAAGGAACTCACACGGGCGTGTTTGTTGATATACATACGACCCTCTCTGAAAGAGCTTTTATTGCCATTGATGGTAAGTGTAAATTAAATAGAAAGGATGTCTCATTTACGCAAGATTTGAAAAAAAAACAAACACGGTTCGACAGATGACTTTAACTAGGTTATTAAAAATGACGAGAGAACAACACGTTTTCATTGGTGAACACAATTTCAAAAATAATAAAAGTTTGGCAGCAAAGTCCAAAAATTTCGTACAAAATATGGTAGGCGCCGGTGACAAGAATTACAAATTTCGAAATGCTCTCTTTAGCGTCTACTAACTTTCTAAAGATTTGTGAAAAAGACGAAAACTGCACGCATTACGAAGAGAGTTTTTCGAATTTTTGACGGCATTGGACTGTACTTCCTTTAAGTTAAATCAATATTTCAACCATATTTTCAAGCGCTAGTTTATCCTATTCACAAAAGTGTTGACAAACGTATTATTTCTAATTATAGGTAGGCCATTTAGATTCTAACTACCCTTTCTAAAATTCTCGAAAAACTTCTAAACAGAGGGCTCTGCCAAGATGCATTACGCTAACTAGCGTTTCTATTCGATTCGTTTTTAAACCAATCGCGTTACTGGTAGATGACGTGATACGAAAAGTCACGTGATCGATCAGTGACGCGATTGGTTTAAAAAGTGATTTTTTAACGAGTCACCATTAACGGAACTCAAAGTGACGATGTTTTCATTGAATACAGCGTCCCACAGGGGTCAATTCTCAGGCCTACTCTATTCTTAATTTATATCAATTAATTGTGCGATATAAATCTCCCTAATTGCAAAATGTTTACTTATGCAGATGACACAGCAGTCGGGATAGATGGTTCCGATTGGATGGAAGTCAAGTTAATTGCTGAGAGCAATATGAACATAATTAGTAGTTAGCTAACTAATAACCTTTTGACGCTCAATTTGACTAAAGCTCACTTTATCCCTTTTTCAATAAAAAATAATACCCAACCCCGTCCAATTAAAAATGTCGTCCACTCAAACTGTAACGCTACTAACAGCCGCTGTGTGCCAATTTCCCTCGTCCAACATATTAAATATCTTGGGGTTATCATCGATAGAAAGCTTATGCCTGGTATCCCCAAATTGATATGCTTACTTCAAGAGTTAGGCGCCTTAATACACATCTTTAAAGCCCTCAGACAATCTCCTGATGCCGAAACTGTTAACACAGTTTACTCTGCACTCTGCGCGTCAGTGTAACCTATTGCGTTCCTGCCTGGGGCTGCGCCGCAAAATCTTCATTCTTAAAGATTGAGAGAGAACAGAGAGCTGTGCTAAAAGTCGTGTACAAAAAGATCAAATTCCCAATAAAGGAACTATACATTACTGCTATTTTGTGCTCCATTTTTACTAAACTAAACTGTAATTTGTCGAATAGTGTTTTTTTATTGCCAACACTTTTCTACACAAATGGCAGCGAATCTTACGACAATTTTAACTACCCGCTATAGACAATATAAACCCCGCTACACCTCATTCCTTTATTTTATTAAACCACTCAGATACAGCTGCACTATGCAGTAAGAGTAGCCCTCCAAGGCTAAGGTTGCGGGAAACCGATGGATGCAAAGCGCAGGACCGGTCCTTGTGGCAAACCTTGGGAAAGCCTATGACCAGAAGTGCACGTCTTTCGCCTGAAGTGATGATGATGATAAAACATTATTATTTCATACGAATGAGGTGTAGTGAGGTCTACAGGGTGACAGGTAACTCGACCTATTTCTTGAGCCACACGATACTGAGCGCAAGTGCCGCTGCTAAAGGCGCTATAAGGCTCAAGTGATCCAAATACTCAGAGCTCAAGGGTGTATGAGTTTGTTCTGGTAGGGAAATTAGCGTTCCTTGGTGCGTAGAGGCAAAAACTTGGGACAACGATTGAGGGATAGGGGCTGTGATGGCCGGTCCGGTTCGTATCTGGTTCAACAATGTTTGTTGGAAATAGCGTGGCAATGCTGCCAGTACCTACCTATTGGAATCTTTGAGCCACGGCGAATAGATTTGTAGATTTATTGACATAGAACGTTGCTGATTTATGAACACTGTTGACAAAATGGTCGTGGTGGCCCGATTCCTTGCCTCTACGCACCAAGGAACACTAATCTCTACCGCTACCAGAACAAACTTACACCTCACACACCGAGTGAGTGTCTGACTATTTGGAGTGCTTAAGTCTTGCGGCGCCTTCAACAGCGGCACTTGCACTCCGTACCGTGTGGCTGAGGTGCGTGGAAGCAAAAGTGCTGAAGCACGTGCATCCCACTGGAGATTACTACCGCTAGCGCACGGAACCAGGGTTAAGCCGCCTGGCCGCTTACCATCCGAGCAATTAAAACCCCGTGACACAAACACACAAGACACATTAGTTTGTACCAAAGCCCAATGAATGTACAGGGCGATAGCTCTTAGAAGGGTGCTTCGGGTTTGTATTTGACTCTCACTCTCTCTCGTACGCCCTTATTATGAGCGAGTGAGAGAGAAGTAAAAACCCGAAGCATCTTCTAAGTGCTCACTGACTGAAATGTTTTAAGGTCAATAAACCAAACCAAGCGCTTTCTGTATTAAATTCGCGTCGCGCCTTCAGGGGCCTGTTTTATAAAGCTACAAATTACAATTTACAGGTTACAATTGACACAAACTCGACCAATGACGACCAGCCATTTGAGCAGTGTTGCCAGTTTAGACCTGTAAAATTGTAACTTGTAGTTTTATAAAACGTGCCCCTGCTCGTTTAATCAGCTTAAGTTTTAAAACCGGCACTAAAGTGGACAACTTTTGCACCATTTTGGAAAGCTTATAAGTTGATGAAGTTCTTGATGTGATTAAGAAACTTTTAGTTCTGAGATTTTAGGAATTTTTGCGAAGTGTTTTTGTTTGAAGTATTTGCTTATTCATCAGCTATTAGAAAAATACATTTTTAGTTCCCAGAGTGAAGTATTTTTTCAGAATTTACAGTTTTAAATCAAAAGACGGAAAATTTTAAAAATATATAAAAAGTTAAATACTTAACTCGAAAACCAGTGACATAAGACCCCCAGTTAACGGTACAAAATAATTGCAAATTAGCTCTAGTGTACCCCTTTTAAGGTCGAGTTACCAGTCAGCCTGTATGTTTTATGCCATAAAAGTAAAATTTAATACTTACAGTCAATAACGCTTTTCATCATAATAATAATTAGTGTGTAGTCATAATGATGAAAGTCATAATATTAGAAAGTATAATTTGCAATTACCATCTTCTCGAGTCATATTAGTCGAAAGTCATAAAAATTTAATTCATTACTTTATAACGTACCTAATCATACCGTTAAGGGTAACAATATTACTTGTCATAGCAATGATAAGGACTAAAATTGTTTTTTTTTTTCAGGAACGCCCCTCTCAGATATTTGTCTCAAATGGGCTGAAGGGGAGCCCACCAACTCGAACGGTAATGAGGAATGTCTACAGATGACGGCAGCGGGCGAGCTGGCTGACGTGAGCTGTACCAGCGTGCTTCCCTTCTTCTGTTTAAAACCCATGGGTTCGACTGCGCCGCAAACGGTGGTATGCGACACCGATGCAAAAGGTAAGTATCTATTTATTCAAAGGTTTGGGTAAAAGTGTTAAAAATAAAAAGGTACAAGATAAAAGACATTTTATTCAGTAAGTAGGTCGCACGGGCGCTTATAAACATCAGAAATCCACCAGCGCTTCCCAAGTGGAGACCACTGCTGTGAAGAAATGCCGCAAGAAACTCAGCAGTCACTCATTTTCTAAACATATTTCATATACAATGATACTACTTATAGGTCTAACTCATAACTGAGTCTGTTCAGACTAATCTTTGGTTGCAAATCCCATGTGTGTTTTACTTGAAGTGACCTGTTCAATTGACAACAATTCATATCTGCTAAAGTAGTAAAATAAAATACCGTTTGTAGATTTTATACTGCTGATTACAGTAAAAATATTTTTGGATTTTTTTATGCAGTAGTTTTTTTTATATTTGGGAAAAACAGTAATAAAGTTGGATTGTGAATGTTAGGAATACACTTAAAGTTCCCTTAGTCCATTTATTACCATAGGAATTGAAAAAAATATACAACTTTCATGTCCATTTTTCATCTGTCTGACGGATTACTTGATTCTAACGACTCTCGTAATACTATTGTTTTGATATACGCTATTAAAAATGAAAGTGACTAACGGATTTGTAAAAGCTGCCGCAATCTGCCCAAACTCGACGAATTCATGTTGTTACAGTTGTTATGGTTGACAAGTGATATGACATGACAGTCAGTTCTGTTTCTGTTGAAAGTTACCTTTTTAATTTTATATCATGCTAAGATCACGACATCAGTATTCCTAACTTTGTATATACGGTCTTTTTAATGATTATTTCTTTAATAAATTATTAACGACGAATTTAAGTTAAATAAAGAAAAACCGAGAAACACGGGTAGTCTAATTTTGAACCATAATAAACGCGAAAAAACCAAAATGCTTTTTTTTTGAAATGTTGTCAATTGACATGACAGCACGGTTGACGTCCGACTGAAGTTATTACGTCGTTTGATGTACCGTAAACACCAATCAAAGTTTAGTCTGAACAGACTCAGTTATGCGTTAGACCTATAGTATAGCGTTATATACATACATACATACATAAACTCACGCCTTCGTCTCCAGAGTGGGGTAGGCAGAGCTACAGAATTACCAACAGCTCTAAAAACTTGTTGATAATTCTGTAACCACATTTTGCACAAAAGCGTTATATAAAGCTACAAATATCCAATTAACAATAATATCAGATAGAAAACCATGTCAAAAATATTACTAGAGAGATAGAGGGAGAAAAAGGAAAAGAAAAAACACAAGACGACACATAAAAGTTTCGATATGTTTTCCCACATCAACGGTGCCCCTACACATTTTGGTAACTAACGCAGAAAAAGGGTTATAAGTTCGACATACAGTTCACAGATACAGATATACACATAAATCAAACGGTTTTCGTGTCCTCAGGGTACCAGTACGAGTCGCGCACGGGCAGCTGCTACAAATTCCACAAAGAGGCCCTCGCCTGGTTCCCCGCGTACATGGTATGCAGCGCAGAGTACGCGCACCTCGCCGTCATCAACAGTGACGAAGAGGCCCAAATCCTGAAGGAACTCTACGAAATGTACCCTAACGAAACGATAACAGGGGCACATTATACTACCTATGCTCATATCGGTTTTTGGGATTGGAGTGAAAAAACTGAGTGGCTGACCATTTTCGGTGAGATTATATTTTGAACATAATTTATTTGTCGCAGGCACGGACCTCTAATCATGAGTGAAGCATGCAAAATGGCTGCCTGTGCGCGTGCACACGCACACACGTAAACGTAAAAATAATGAACGAAAGTGCCGATCTTGCATGCTTCACAACTTTTTAGTGCAACGTTACGTCCGATTTTTTTTAGGTCCGTGGTGGATTCCGTCATGTCCTTTATTTCCTAAGGGCTTGCTCGTAATCGAGGTTTCAATAGGAAACGCGGCACGAGATTCAGCACGAGGTTGGCAATGTGTCCTTTTAAATTACTACTTATCAGCTCCGGCAAAGAGTGATTCCACATGTCGAGTCTCCGTTTTAATGACTTTCCTTGAATGCAGGTCTTCCAATATCTCTTTGGTACCATCCGGGCCCTTTCCGGGACTTTACTCGCTAGTTCACAAGTTTTAAAATGACCCAATTGACATCTCTGCCCAAGCAACGCCGTCCCGTGTATTTTCTGTCAATGTTGGGTAAATTCTAAGCAGTAGCATAAGAATAAACAATAACTACACGTAGAAGCGAATCTCCTTTACCAAGATCCCAAATGTCGCGTTTTATATACCTACTTCCCCCTTCACCCCGCTACGCCCCTCTGTCTTCCGCGTCCAAAGTTAGGGCTGTCACTTGCGAAATATTTTAAACTGTTTATGGATGTGTTATACAAGTTTAGTCACGAAATGTTATTTATGTTTTTCTTCAACGTGGAAACATTGTTGCAAAATGAGTTTTTTACATTTACGTTAAATTAGGTAATTTACTTTTCTGATTATATTAAGATTATCTCCAGAAAATTACATGGCTTATGCGGCTATTAATCATCTATAAAACACGGAAACGAGTCTATAAACAACCTTTAAAATAATAATTAAGTTCAATAAGTTTTATAGTCTGAGATCCAGAGTTACTTTTTACGTTCCTTTCCGGTTCAAAAAGCTTTATTACAAAATACTATTCTTATCTATTAATTAATTTTTTGTCACTTTTACAGCCAAATAGACTGCAGTAATGTTTTCCCATGGCTAATTAATATATATTATAGCTTCGTGTGTGAACTCTGTCAACTAGTACGGAAAATATATCGTAAGATGCATTGCTATAATAATTCGACGAATTAACATCAAACTCGATTTTCATGGGCCCAGTCACGCCACTACGCATCAACCTAGCCATAAAATCTCTTAAAAACACAAATAGCACAGGCATTGATGAAGTTACGACCAATTTAATTAAACGCAGTGCTGAAATTTTGTCACACCACATGTCTTTCATCATGAATTTGATGTTTGAAAGAGGAGTTTTTCCCGATAAACTGAAAATAGCAGTAGTCAAGCCATTATTTAAGAAAAAGGACAGAGAAAACATGGAAAACTATAGACCAATAGCCCTGTTGTCAGTATTCTCAAAAATCGCTGAGAAAATTATAAATGACCAGATTTATTCATTTATAGAAAAGGAGAATATTCTTATAAAAGAACAATACGGTTTTCGCAAAAATAAATCAACCAGCATAGCAATTTATGACCTAGTAAAAAAAGTTGTATTGAGTGTAGATGAAAGAACCCCAATTTGTGCATTATTTATGGACATGTCGAAAGCTTTCGACTATGTCGATCATAACAGGCTGTTAATAAAACTAGAACGCTGCGGCATTAGAGGAAACACGCTGGATTTGTTGACCTCCTACTTAAAAAATAGAATGCAATGTACGGAAATAAGGGGAGTTTGCACTAAAACAAAACATGAAACTGCATACTACTCAGATTTAAGACCCTTGTTGAGTGGAGTCCCACAAGGGAGTATTTTGGGCCCACTTTTATTCTTAATTTATATTAATGACATGCCAAAATATATAGAACACCCAATGGTTTTATTTGCAGATGACAGTACAGTGTTAATACAATCTAATGACCTTGACAAATATGAAAATTATATAAATAACACGCTTGCAACTATTATTGACTAGCTAGACCTGAATAAATTAAAAATTAACATCGAAAAGAGAAAGCTTATGCAATTCCATCAATCGAAATCTAGCTCATTAGACATTGATATTAAATATAACGGAAATCGGATTGAACAAACAAGAGTAATTAGATTTTTGGGTGTTGAAATCGACGAACATTTAAATTGGAAACCATATACCGATTCTTTATGCACCAGAGTCAATAATTTTGTATTTGCCCTAAAGAAGGTATCTATGTTATCTGATCAAAAAACTGCTTTACTAGCATATTATGGGTACGTGGAGTCTATTTTACGTTACGGCTTTATATTCTGGGGTAATTCTAACACTCAATGTGTTTTCAGAGCTCAGAAGAAGTGCATTCGTGCTATTTGCAACATTAAACGGACAGACACATGTAAACCCCATTTTAAAGCCCTAGGTATTTTAACATTAACTAGTCTTTATATTTACGAGGTTGCCGTGTTTGTAAAATCAAATCCAAATTTATTTCCCCATAAAACAAATTCGAATGGAAGAGCCATTCGCCACTAATTTAAAATAAATATTGTGCCTGGTAAAACCGCATTTCTGCGTAGAAGTATATTAGGCGTCGCGACTAAAGTTTTTAATTTCTTACCAGATAGCCTTAAAGACTTAGAACTCAACATTTTCAAAAAGAAGCTAAAATGCAAACTAGTCGAAAGAGTCTATTATACAATGGAGGACTTCTTTAATGACAAAGTCTAACTTAGTAGGATTTAGTTTTAGTTTTTTTTTTCTTACATAATTGCGATTAGAAATAAGTATGACATTGTATTCTTAATTATTCACAATTTTATATTACTTGTATTTGTGGTAGTATTTGAAGTGTTTGTCGTTTGTAGTTTAATTACTATTATTTTGACCTATTTTTGTACGCCGTAAGGCAGATCACAGAGGTCCTTTCTTATTGCATTTATAACACCTGTAATAATCTGTGTTTCACAAAATAAATGATTACTTACTTACTTAAAATTATTTTTGCATATTAATATATATTCCGTGTGTGACACCCCTGAGTGACTAGACACCTCAGGTGTCGCCAGGCGGTAGGTATCTAACGCGCCGAGCGCGCGTCGGGAGCCGGGAGTTTCACTTCTACGTGTACCTAGTTATTGTTTATTCTTATGGCAGTAGTGCCATTACTATCAACCCGTACTGACTTCACTCAAATTATGCATAATTTGACGTAATAACGTAAAGCTGTTCGCCAATATACAGCGCAATGCTGCAATGTGTCCTTAACTAAATAGCCTAGCCACCTCGTGGCGCTAGTATCGCCACACTGCTTCATATTCAAATCAAGTTCTACTAAAATTCTCCGATAGCTACGAGAACCAACCATATAACTAATCCACTTTGACCAAAATGGCACTTTAGTAGTTTTTCCTTTCCAGCGACTATATATAAAATTCAAAATACATAATGGGTCATAATACATAATGGTCATAATTATATATTAACTGGTTTTATTTCTGAAACCGTAACCTTTTCAGGATTGTTATGAAACAAACCTAACCTAACCTAATGAGTTCTAAACAAAAGCCTTTTAAAAAAACCTGTAAAGTTTACGGTTTCAGAAATAAAACCAGTAAATATTATAACGATTATGTAAGTATATTCAATACGTATTTTGATCTTTTTATTTTTATGATAATACGATCGCCCTATATACTATTGTTTTAGGTGAGACGATGACGGATGCTGGATTTAATAAATGGGCACCAAACGAGCCCAACAACCCTGGCCGGGAGATTTGCGGCTCTATCACGCGGGACGGAGAGCTGAACGACGGCTACTGCATAACGCAGCTTCCCTACATCTGCGAGACCAGGCCTACTACAAAAGGTCTCCGAACAAGATAGATAAAAACCTTCGATGTAGTGGTGACTTCTTTCAGAGCAGAACTTAGCTAAGAACCACTGCTAGAAAATGTGCTTTCAAAGAATAACAACCGCATCTATATTGGTTCACCCGTTTAAAAGCTACGGTGCCACAGCGGTCAAACTTAAATAACAGCCTTCTTTTTGCGTCTGGGGTTAAAAATGAGTTCAATTGATATAACAAAGTATTTAGATTCTTAGTACCAATTTCACCAAACGATGTTAAATTAAATCAATGTTAATCGAATGTTAGTTCATACATTTTGACAGCCGTTAACGCTCTAATCGTCTGTTAAGTGGTTAACATCGTTTGGTGAAATTGGTAATTAGTCTTAGTACAATTTCACCCAACGATCTTAACCACTTAACAGACGATTAGAGCGTTAACAGCTGTCAAAATGTTACTAATAGTTGATTAACATTGATTAAATTGAACATCGTTTAGTGAAATTAGTACTTAGTATCAATCGAAATATTTAACGTCAAATTGATGACAGTTGTTGGCAAATAAATCGTCTTTCATTGCATTAATTTTCTTTCATAACTGTTAATTTCGGTAATAGAAAATATATTTTTTATGTATTAAACTTAATCATAACTTCATAAGTTAGATTAATAAGTTGCTTCACGTATTTATTTAATGTACCTACCTATAATAGAAACTGATAATATTTTTACTAATTAAAAACAATACAAAAACTACACTATCTTTGATTTTTAAAACGTTGTTCTAAGACCAGAAACAAAATATCTTGTTCTAGTATGTCTGTCTGTCCGTCAAGACTTTAATCATAAAAAATCTGGAGCTTACATGGTTAAATTTAAAATAAGTAAAATATTTAATGCGCTGCACATTACAAAGCATCACTACTAAAATTTGATACTATGTATTTGGGCAGCGAAAAATAACTATTACTAGAAAAAATACTTTAACCTTCCGTGAGAGGTATCTTGAAA
Source organism: Acleris literana (assembly GCA_946894065.1). Lineage (NCBI taxonomy): Eukaryota > Metazoa > Arthropoda > Insecta > Lepidoptera > Tortricidae > Acleris > Acleris literana. Next base: position 24,125,389 of record OX335671.1, on the reverse strand, counting down.
GCTGTCAAGTTATGTAGGATTTTTTTATAGGATTTTTTAAATTCTTGACATTTAAAATATTTGTGTGATTAAAGTAAAACGGAAAGGAAAAGGACAACTCCCCCTTTTATTTCAGAAGAATGATTTATTACTATGAAAATAAATGTTTAGGTAGGACCATGTGCGGTGTTCACCAAGTGTAAGTGTACCTATATCACCTACTAATGACCACGATCCTCAGTCATGAGGGAACGACCAGAGAGAGAGAGAGAGATTTGCAGTGTCTGTCCGGGTGGCTTCCACCACCTTGTCCCTTAACCCACCGCCAAGCAACAGTGTTCACGTTGTTGTGTTACGGTGTGGGTATAAGACCTTATACCTTATCTTAGTCCTGGTGGTAACGCATTTACGGTCTTAGGATTGTAGTCTTGAGAATTCAAATGGTCTCAAATCCTAGTAACCGTCAGGTGATCTGAGTGCTTGTGTGCCTTTTCCTTGTCATAACAAACGTAATTTTTTAACCGAGTTCAAAAAAGAGGAGGTTCTATGTTCCACTGTATGTATATTATTTATGTATGTTCACCGATTTCTCCGTCAATTATGAACCGAATTTAAAAAATATTTTTAGGTTTAATAGAGTATACTTCCGAGGTGGGTCTCATTGTCACCAAATCTAAATCTGATGAGGAAATCCGTGAGGAATTAAGGAAACTTTTAGCAACAAATCCAGCATTTACATTCAGAAAAATATCATTTGATGGAGTGGAACTGATGATAAAGACCACAGATGCCCAACCGGAACTCCTCAACGGTATTATTCAAGGGTGTGGAGATAAGATATCTAGTTGGTATTGGTATTAAGCTAGTTGAGCGACTATAATGAAGAATATTTAATTGCTTAAATATTACTATGACTTTCCCGCGGCGTTGCTTGCGTCAAGCTTGAAATGTCTTGAAGTTTCATATCAACTAAGAAGTGGGACTACATAACAGCTTATTATGATTACTAAAAAGTATAAAATAAAATAAATATATTAAAAAACAAAAAACCGCTTTCAAAAACGCAAATAACAACTTCTTTTAGAATGGAAGGCATAACTGAAGTTGGCGACTCACATTATTTTTGACCTAGTAAAGCCCACGTAAAATATCGTTAGCTCGAAAAAGAATCTTATGTCCGTCAACTAAAGTCACAAGTCACTTTGAAAAATGTCGTAAAATTAGGACGTTGGGGCTTACGAGAAACAAAAGCCGACTTCAGTTGCATTGAACTATGCCTACCATTTTAAAAGAAATATTTTTTTGCGTTTTTGACGATGGTTTTTTGTTTTTTTAGGACATTTTATTTGTAAAAGGGTTAAACTTGTCACACAATGTATAAAGCATGGAAAATAGATACAATTAAATTATTCCAGAATAAATTGCATAGGCACATAATTTCTCATTTACAAATAGAGAAGGAATGATAAATTGGATTACCTACTATCACTACATATTATAAAACAAACTCGCTTGCCGCTGTCTGTCTGTACTTATGTATGCTTAGATCTTCAAAAGTACGCAACGGATTTTGATGCAGGTTTTTTTAATAGATAGAGTGATTCAAGGGGAAAGTTTATATGTATAATACATGCATAGTATACTAGAGAAACATTGATAATTTTAGAGGTTTCTAAAGTGATGTCGAAAATAAACACATTTTTTTGCGCTTACATTGCAAACGCTGACTAAACCTTATGAGATATATCAAAATAATGTACTGAAGAATTGTAGTTCTTCAAAAAACCTAAAGAAAAGTCCGCGATGGCATATGTCTATCTGCTAAGGTTTAAAATTTTATTAAAAAATATTAGGTTATTTGCGAAGCTATTTTCTCCAATTCAGTATTTATTCTTATCCATAGAAATACGTTAGTTACCTTGGGAATTTAATGTAGATTAAAATTGTCCTTTGCACTATATTATTTAAATAAATACTTTAGAAGATATGGCAGATTTAAAATTACGCGCAACCTCAACCGGTATTATCGAAACGCTTGGCCAAGCAGCCGCGTTTCGCCCTTTAGTAGGTACAGTGGCCTTCATAAGTGCATGGACACCTTAACGTCTATAATGATGTGAACACGTGAGCCCGCTTTCGTAAGAAACAACCGAGATGGCGTTGTTAACTGAGGCAGTTCGATTATTGTTTGCTACAACTATTTGACGTTTTAGTATTAGAATCGATAATTTCGCCAGTTAACCCTGAAGGGCCGCTGGCGGAGTTAGTTGATATCCTGCTTTAATCACAGGGTCAGACCATGGGTCGGGAGGTCGATTCTGTCTATTATATTTTTTTAATTTATGAATGTATTCTTTTTATAATCATTATCGTTTTCAAAAAATGATACTTTTGTTATTCAAAATAAAAAATCTTTATTTCTTATAAGGCTAATATTTAATTCTTAAAAACTTTACTTACTTCTCTTATTAGGTAATAAAGAAATACAAGCTTTTCAAATTATTAAATTAGGGAAATAGGTAGGTAGTTAGATTGAGTTTAGGTTTTGATTCAAAGTTAGTTTTATGTTGTTTTTCATATTTTTGAATACAAAGTATATTATCTACATCTACATCTTCACTATCACTAATATTATAAAGAGGAAAGATTTGATTTTTTGTTTGTTTGTTTGAATTGAATAGGCTCCGAAACTACTGGACCGATTTGGAAAATTCTTTCACCATTAGAATCCTACATTATCCCTGATGAACATAGGCTATAGAATATTTTCAAAAAAGTTAGGGATCCGTATGAAAACTTCGATAATGTGACCAAAGGTGTGAAAAAAAATACCAAAAAACGCGTACGCTGCGGAAACTGACAATAGAGCAAAGTGATGTACTACAGTTTTATAGAAGACATCAATGTCTACAAAAAAGTCCGCGATACCATATGTCTAACTATTAAAGTAATGTCACGATAATTACTTTTTCATGTTAAAATATGCAATAGTAACGCCGGTACTAACTAGGCCCCATTATTCGTACCTTGGTATTAATCCTTATTCAAATAAATCACTTCGTTTTCAAGGCTATATCAGTACCTGTAAATTACTTTTTCAATTATTCAAATCGGACATCCCATTCAAAAGTTATCAAAAGTGTAAGTAATAATTATCAAAATTGAAATTAAAAAAACAGGTCTCTAAGTTACTTAATTGGTTTTATTTACAACAGAGAATAGATAGACACGTAAAATTTGGCTAATGGTTCCTGTATATTGTGTAAATGAGTGTAACATGAAGCCCTCAGCAGAGCATCAAAGAGTGTATGTACATACATACATAGGTACCTACATTAAATCACGCCTGTTTCACAGATGGGTAGGCAGAGGCCACTTCTTTCTTTTCACTTTCAAGAGTGTATGTGATCACCAGTGATCGGAATTAGGTGAGCCAAAATACGTACTCTTCGCAAGAGCACATAATATAGAGTAGTAACAACCGGGTAGAATTTTTTTTTTCTTGAAAACCGTGTATTCAATATTTATCCGGGTATTAGTTGTAATGTTAAACATACATGTTTTTACTTACAGTACGGGATACTTTACGTTAGTTTGTAGTAAATGGGCTAGACATAAGGTTTTTATGGAAGGAAGGGAAAAGTGTGAGGTATAATTATTGTCTTTATTATTTTCACATGGCACAGTGGTACGCAGGTGATTTCACCCAAGCACGGAACATATCGAAAGATATAATATTTACACTTTGAAGATAAAAAACAAGTAGAAATAGTTACAACTTTTAAATTAACATAAAACATCCCGTACTGTAAGTAAAAACATGAATGTTTAACATTACGACTAATAAATACAATGATATTTTATATTAAGATACGTCATCTGCGCGCAAAAGTACCTTACTTTTTATCTATTTATCTCTTTCTAACAATAGCGCTTGCTATGGATTGCCGTCTTTGTCTGTAGAAATATGGTTGCCTAGCAACTATCAGTAATGGGTCACGGGTTTTGAATGCGTTTAGTGTGAGCATAACGTATCAATAATAAAATATCATTGGATAAATACCGAATACCCGGTATTCAAGAAAAAAACTATTTTTCTACCCGGTTGTAACCACTATATATTGTGTCCTCTAGCGCTGAGTACGTATTTTAGCTCACCTAATTCCGATCACTGGTGATCACGGAATATAAAAAAACAGTGGAAGTGCCATGAGCTTCGCTTAGTATCAGACCTGTTTATTTCCTTTTTAGAAATATTGAAAAAAGTGATCGCGGCAAAAGTATGGTAGGTTGCGCGGAACTCCGCATAACCATGCCACACGTTACACGCCCACTTGACACTTCTACTGTTTTTTCTGTTCTGTGTATGTGATGGTGAGAAATCTATTACTTAATTATCTAAACATTTAATTAAACTTAACCGAAACCATGCATCTCTTCTCTAAATAGTATAAATTAACCTGTCTGCCTGTTTCTCCGCTAACTCCTTCTAAAACACGCAACGGATTATGATACGGTTTTCACTGTCATTTAGAGAATTTATTCTAGATGGTTTACATGTACATTTCATTCAAATCAAGTTTTAATATAATTGAGAAAACTCAATGTTTTCCTACCAAGTCGTCAAAAATCGTTTTTCGGGCCCTTACATAGCTAATGCTGGCCTTAACCTAAAACCTTAAGAGAAGTGTCAAAATAATGTACTGAAGAATTGCAGTTCTTTAAAAAACCTAGAGAAAAGTCCGCGATGGCATAATGTCTATCTCCTAAGATTCACTCACAGTAACCATTTTTATGTTTATGATTTTATTTTAAAATTAGGGTATTAGCGAATTTATTCGGTCCGATTCCATATTTAAAAACCTTATCCAGATAAATACTTGGTTAACTTGGGCATTTAATGTAGATTAATATTGTCCCGTACAATATATTATTTAAATTAATACTTTAGAACATATGGTAGATTCAAAATTACGCGTAACATAGATTAGAAATCAAAACAAATATGACAGTTTCGTTGTCTATACGTATGAAAACCGGCTCTTTGCAGAGTTGTTGCTCAAAATAGGAAATGGACAAATGACCTAACATAATAGGAGCATTAACGGTCAAAATGAAAACCTTTGCGTTTTAGTAAAAGAATTAGTTGACAAAAATGGCTTAATTATATCGAAGATCAATGCACCGACACACACATACTACTCTGTAGACACTGTGCTCGACCTGGAAGAGGCTGTCCATTTCCCAACGGAATTTCTCAATTCCTTGCAACCTTCTGGATCGCCCCACATAAATTGGTTTTGAAAGTAGGGTGTCCTATTATTTTACTACGGAACCTTAATCCACCCAAATAACATCTTTAAAAACGTTCATAATAGAGTGCACAATACTGACGTCCAGATGTGCGGCTGGAAAAGTCTTTTTAATTCCCCGGATTCCATAAATATTCCTTTCCAGTTAAACGACTGCAATGTCCCGTACAATTATCGTTTTCAATGACAAATTACAAGTCACAACAATACATTCAAAGTTGCGGGCTTAGACTTGATCGTTGAGAGTTTTCCCATTGACTTATGTAGCCCTTTCGCGCGTCACTTCCAGGCAAAGTTCGTTTGTATTGTGCAATGAAAAGTCCGCTGTAAACATTGATATAGAGAGATTCTATGATAACTGGCAGTCACGATTTCTAAAAAAGTCATTAAATAAAACCTCTATACATATGCACCTATCTATAATTTGAAAAGTATGTTATTCCAGATGAACTGGGATTATTTTAACTTATATTAACCGAAGCGAAGCGAGGGCGGGTCGCTAGTATTCTATAAAGTTAGAATGATAAATTGGATTACCTACTATATTCTTTAAAGTAAGGAGTCAAGCGAAGGTTGTAGGGTGATGGCACCAATGCTGGACACTTTTAGCTGACAGGCACCAGTAATGGACACTTCACTTTTAATTCAAATATCATACGTTCCAAAATTCATTGTTGCAATACAAATGCATAACCCTTATCTTCTGTAAAATAAGAATCAAGGTCTATTATTGGTGCCTTGCCCATTACTAGTTCCATCAGCCTAACAGAATAATAAAGTTAATTTATAACAAAAAAAAAACAGGTTTCCGTACTAAAATAGTAAAAATTTAAGGAACCCTTACACGAGACTTCAGTGTCTGTCTGTATGTCCCAGAAGTTTTTTTCTAAAACTATAGAATCTATCCACTTGAACTTTGGCACAGTTTGCCCACATCTGTTTGTATAAAAAACAATATGAAATTATTTTTCTAAATATTTGAAAAGGAGTTTGGAATGGGGTTTGAAAAATGACAGTGATTTGATAATAGCAAACGGTGTACTGGAGCCATTAGCGGCCTGCGCACGTAATGTTCGGACCGCGGGAAACTCCACGCGCCATTTCAATCTTTGTTCCGAACCGTACGTGTAAATGCAACTGTAATAGTAAAATAGTAAAACATGTACGGTTCGGCATGAAGATTGGAATGGTGCATGGTGTTGCCCGCGGTCCGAACTTTACGTGTAAAGGCCGCTATAGCCTCCCTCAACCTTGTGTTTGGAAAGGTGTGCGAACTGGCGACCCGATCAACGATGCCGTCGTAAACAGACTTGAATCAGTTTAAAATTCTTTTTACCCAATTGCTGAAGGAGAAGGGTAATGTTTTTCACCTGTATGTATGTATGTATGGTTCTTTGATCCCTTGTAAAACGACAAGCGACGTGTCGCCAGATTTGGGCTAGCGTCACGGGTGTCACTGGGCACTTAATTTTTTTAAATGTGAAACTGGCGGAATAAAAATTGTTTACATGCTAACTAACATTACATTGACGACATTATAAAAACAGCGGTTGGGTTTTCAACTTGCTTTATGTGAGACTTGTTAACTTGGTTCAATACATTCGGCTGTATGAATGGTTTTTTTATGGAGGTATGTTTAATGATTTCTCCTATTGTGGACCGATTTTGAAAATTCATTTTTGTTTGATATATTGTACCTACTCCCGAAGTGGTCCCATTGTTTCCAAATCAGTATCCGATAAGATAATCCATGAGAAATTAAGGGAACTCCTCAAACATTATAAGCATACACACTGATAGTAATTTTGGTATTCTCAGTATCAACTAGCAAATGCATTCAGAAAGCATAATTTGGTGAAGTGGCACTGATGATGAGGACCGTAGATGGCCAGTGGAACTCCTCAATGGTACCTATTTCAAGGGTGGCGATATGATATCTCGATTAAAACAGTTGAGCAACTATGACGAAGCACATTTAGTACACTGTGTACACTATGATACACTTATACACTTATACACACATATATACGCACATATATTCATTAAGAAGTGGGACTACAGAACAGCATATTTTGAACACTAAAAAGTATAAAATTTGAATTTAATGTTGTATAAAACGATGAGGCTTCTTCAAAAACGCAAAAATAACTTCTTAAATGGTAATAGGTCAGTCAAACTGAAGTCGGCGCGCGGCGTTCCTCAATATTTTTACCCAAAATCCGATTTCAGTTGGAGTGATATATTACCATTTGAAAATATATATTTTTTTGCGTTTTGAAGGTGGCATTCGATGTCACTAAAATAATTATATTTGGTTTTGTGATACCGAGGGTCTCTCTGCATTAGTCTTTATTACGTTACTTATACTTGGTACAGATAAGACGTAGGTGCGGAATAATTTATTTTCTTTAACTATTATATTTTCTTTAATCTCGTGTTCGCTACGAACTAGGTAGGTAAATACCAGGGTTTGGCTGAAAACCAACGGTGTGCCTCCGGCTGCAGCACATGCTGAGCTGAGTTCTTTTTGACCTCACACTACAGCGCAACGTCTCCAAATTCGCTACTTTTAGGTATACATATAAATGTTTTTATGTTCTATCCTTTTACTTTTTAGTTTTATCGATTAAAATATTCCATAATTATATTTGTTGTGTTGCAGTGTGTTTTTGTCAAATAAATGTTGTGAGTTTGAGTTCAAATCCTCGGTGCTCAAGTCAGACTAGCTTGACTGTTTTTTTACCCAACTGCTAAAGGAGGAGGGATATGTGTTTATCAGCCTCTATATATATAGCGCTCTAGAAACTAAACGCGTGGGCAGATTTTTATGATTCTTAAATATGACAGTAATGAAAATTCAATATGGCGGCAACGTGACTCCATACTATAAAAAACAAAAAAAAACAAAGTCAATGAACTATGATAAGGGGGGTATAATTGATTAATTATTTAAAAATCATTTTTAGAGTTCTTTCATTATGTTTCATTTTGAATGATCATTTAGGATCTATAACGGTTTAAATTTGGTTAGCAATAGTCGGGTTTTTTAAAGCTCGCTTTTTGATAGCTCTTATAGGTATTTAAAATATGTATATTTTAACAAATTACCACTCCATTTAGTGCCACTCCATGTCTTCCCGTGGATGTCGTAAGAGACGACTAAGGGAATAAAGGCTTGTAGTACTGTTAGGCGATGGGCTTGCAACCTGTCACTAATACGCTGGTAAACATCTTAGCCTTATTGTGCAAATTGTGGTTATAGAATTATCAACAATGTTTGTAATTCTGTAGCTCTGCCTACCCCACTCTGGGAACGAAGGCGTGAGATTATGTATGTATGTATATTTTAACAAAACGCTTGGTAAAAGTCATGCCTTCTGGCAAAATATTAACTACAAATTTGATTAGAGGTAAGCAACGGACAACCAGCACTACCACCTTAGTCCCAGAGGGCTAATAGCTACTCTTTCTAGCTAAAGTTATTATTCTTGATATTAATAATAAATTCTAATTCTCATGAGTCATCGTTATTATAATACATTTTAAACAATCGTGTATTCGAATTGGTACAATGTCAAACAAAATTATCAAACACTATTCTTTATTTTATCTTAACTAACATAATACATGTCGTCCCTTGATAATAGAAAGACAGACATATAGACCGATAGGTACATCAACGCTGAGCCAAAATTGATGAAGTTGGAAACAAGGACATTTGTAGTATTAATAAGCAAAAAATTAAAAATCTACCTCTAAATGGATGAAATGGGGGCGAAAGTTTGTATGGGATTACTAATTAAAATGTATTTAGGGTAATTATGAACAAAAAATACATGTACTTTACAAACAGCTATAATATAAGTTAAATTAATTGTGACAGCGCAATATATTAAAAATTTTGAACTTAATTAATGGCGTTTACTCCTTTACCAATGTCAAGTTTTAGACAAACATCATAAACTTATTAAAGAAGCAAGTCCATGGATATCATACGTGAGGACCAACGATGGGCATTATTCGAATAATTATTTATTCGAATAATTAATTCGAATAAAAAATAATTCGTAATATTTTTATTTGCGAATAATTTATTCATCGAATGATTTATTTGCGAATGATTTATTCGCGAATAATTTATCCACGAATGAATCATTCGACTACTTTAACGAATAATTTATTAATTTATTAGAGAACAATGTAGCAGGTATAAAATTAGTACATAATAATTATTCGTGGCAATTCATTCAACGAATAAATCATCCGCGAATAAATTATTCGCAAATGAATTATTCGACGAATAAATTATTCGTTATTATATTTCATTCGTTATTCGCGAATAATTTGGTTATTCTTATTCGTTAATCGTCATTCGAATCAATATTGCCCATCTCTGGTGAGGGCAATAGTTTGGTTATAGAGTATTTATTCTAGCGGACTCACCAGAAGCACATGGGGTTAGCAACAACTCAATATTACTCAACTCCATACAAAAAAAAATTATAGCTTTGTACTGTTAGTATTTGCTGAAATGTAACACTGACAGACGAACAGACAAAAGGAATCCGCACCTGAAGGATGTAACTTAAAAAAAACCGGCCAAGTGCGAGTCGGACTCGCGCACGTAGGGTTCCGTACAACTATACATCTAAATAAATGTTTTTCTTTATTCTTTATTATATTTGAGTTGATTGAATGAAAGGTAAAATGCGGTTTACGATTTATAACGTATTAAAAAAAAACTAATTATTAGATCTCGTTCAAACCAATTTTCGGTGGAAGTTTGCATGGTAATGTACATCATATATTATTTTTACATTTATCATTCCCGTATTTTAGAAGTTACGGGGGGGGGGACACACATTTTTCCACTTTGGAAGCGTCTCTCGCGCAAACTATTCAGTTTAGAAAAAAATTATTATAGAAACCTCAATATCATTTTTGAATACCTATCCATAGATACCCCACACGTATGAGTTTGATGAAAAAAAAATTTTTGAGTTTCAGTTCTAAGTATGGGGAACCCCAAAAATTTATTGTTTTTTTTCTATTTTTGTATGAAAATCTTAATGCGGTTCACCGAATACATCTACTTACCAAGTTTCCACAGTATAGCTCTTATAGTTACGGAATAAAGTGGCTGTGACATACGGACGGACAGACGGACAGACATGACGAATCTATAAGGGTTCCGTTTTTTGCCATTTGGCTACGGAACCCTAAAAAATGGGCATCCCAATTACGTATAAATAACGCGCTAGTTCAGTAACAGGCACAGTTATCTTGCAGAGCTCGCGGATTGAAGTTCATAATCGCGCGGTAGCTTTCACGCCTACAAAATGATACTTAGATGTCTAGTTTTGTTCAATTGCATTATTCTGCTTATAGGTAAGTAAATCTTCGTTTTTAGGGTTCCGTGTCCAATTTTACTTTCGTTAGCATTAAAGAGAACGCCTCTGAATTTACGATAATTCTTAATTATTTTTTAAACTAGGTTAATCGATCGATTTTAATAGAACATTGTTCAACAAGGGCCTAAAGTAAGTCATTATGACACGAGATAAGCGAGGGTGGATGATGGTCAAGTGTCATTATGGCTTTTTAGTCTCGAGTTAAAAACTACTTTTCCAGATTGCTTGAAAAATGCCAGATTATTTATCAAGGATCACGAGATATTTCGTTCGAGTGTCTTTGTGGCATTTTAGTCAAGAGTCAAAATGAATACGAGAAAATATTTTTTAAATTATAAATAAGTAATAACACAGACTATAAACACGTTAAATGTCAACCAAAATAATGGCAACATGCATCTGGCTGTTTGTGGTGTTCCAAGACTTTTACTTATAAGGAAGTTAAAAAGTAAAGTAACAAACATACACACGAAATTCACCACCCATAATTTTATTATTATCCTTTAACCCAGCGCAGCGGTCGGCAACCTTTAGGCAGGCAAGGGCCACAAGGTGGTAAAATAAACTAAATGCGTGCCGCACATGTGCTATTAACCCAAGAAGCCCAATATACCTATTATTATACAATTATTTAACACAAATTCAAGGGCCGCGTGTTGCCGACCGCTGCTTTAACCTACCGGCTAGTAGCATTGCTGTGTTCCGGTGTGGGTATGTTATGTATGAGACATCTTGTGAAATTACTAGCATAGACACATTCGATCCTAGTCCTCAAGGTTCAGGGTGGTCTTGGGTTTGCAGTCTCAAGATTCAAGTCAAATATCGAATGGGTCTCAGATCCCACTTACCATTGCCTGTGTGTTTTGCCTTCTCTATCCCAAAAAAAATACAAACTTTCGCATTTGTAATAATTATGAGTATGATTCCGCTCAGTATTTTTAAATCAGGATTAGGCGAGGGTGTCATCTTACCGGACTACGAGTTCGTCGAAGGCGTCGGTCGGTTGCGCCTGCACCCCGTGCCCGCAACCTGGCAGGAAGCGCGCCTGCGCTGCAGCTTAGAAGGTATCTTAAAGGATAACTATTAAGGCTCAGTTTTCATTAGTCGACAGTCCACATGCTTGTAGCAATCCATTGACGGGTTGTTTTAACATTTTAGAGCCGAGAGCTATTGCGGCTACGCAATATATCACGAAAAACATAAAACTGAACCTTAGATGGATAAAAAACCCCGATATAATGGTGACCCCTTTTTGAGAGCTGATATCTCTTAAAATACCTAACCGATTTTCATAAAACTTTACTAAAAACCACCGCGAGAAAAACTGCTTTCAAATGAAAAAAAACCGCATCCAAATCGGTTCATCCGTATAAGAGCTACGGTGCCACAGACAGACACACACACACCCACACATAGCTGTCAAACTTATATAACACCCCTCTTTTTTCGTCTGGGGTTAAAAACTGATTTAAGTCACATTCGGATAATTATAGGATTACAAAGTTCCCATTTTTAATTTTCATACACAGTTAAAACCGGTCAAGTGCGAGACGAACTCGTGCACCGAGAGTTCCGTACCGCCGCACAGTAGGTAGTAGGTATTGATATAATGTATTCCGATTAGAATCCGATTTCGAATCGAACCAGCGCAAGCCCAACTCACACTTGACGATTTTTTAGTATTTGTTGTTTCTCTTCAGGGATTTTACTATAATTACACCAAATTGTTGCTTTTACGTTTTATAGTTTAAAACCCTCCTCCCTTTACGGGACCCCCGTTATATATATCACTTTTTTATTTCTTAGACAATCCGCCTTAATAACACACATTCTGAAAAAAAAACAATTTGCTATCAATTACACTTAAAAAGGTACAGCTCTTTAAAGTTAGGACGGACAGTCGGACAGCGTAGGCATGTCTATAGCAGGGGGTCCCATTAAGCTCCCTTCGGCTACGATAACCTAAAACCCCCCATTAAATAACAACCCCTTCTCTCAGAACTGATATCTCATAAAACCTAACTGATTATTATGGAACCTAGAAAACCATAAGAACCATCTCGATTGTGTAACGATTAGGTGACATAATATTCACATTATCTAATAATCAAAATATGTCATAAATTTAATATAAAACAACGAAAATCACAACGCTGAAACAATATCATTAGGTTCTGGTGCTTCGCCGTGCGCTACCGCGGCACGCTCGCACCACTCGCTCAGCTCGCTCAGCTCGCGCGCTGTTATGGTCACAATTCTAACCCAACCTAACCTAATGGGGCGGTAGTGACCGAAAATGAGGGGACTGGGGAAACATTGTCAGCATTTATCTAGATCCGGTTTGAATTATTTGTTATGTTGTAATGTGTTATAAAAAAGTATGTTATGTATGTTATCGAAAATAAAATTAGTCCAAATGAATTATAACATATGATTTTATATAATAAATTTTATAATAATTAAACGTTATACTAAATAAAATTATAGTTTTCGTTGTTATAACTAACGTTTGTTTTATACTTTATTTTTATAATGAAATTTATGAGACGCACCTGGGGGGCTATTGCCTAACGCACTCGCAATCTCAATCGTTTTCATTTTAAAAGTCGAGTCTGCATACAAAATGAAAAGAATTATTCCGCTTTGAAACCGATTGCGATCACGAGTGCGTTAGACAATAGCGAAGCTGGTCATGACTCTGTCAATTTCACCTATCATTTGTCATTTCGTCGGTGATACTGGAATACCAAGTAACGGACAAATTAAATAAGGTGCAAAATACACCTTAGCAAGTAAGCCAGTAAGTTGACTTTTGCAACCGAGGATTTCCAACCTTAAGACTCGCAGAATGGTCCCACGCAGAACTGTCATGGCGTTGTAGTGTAGTTGAACAGTATATTCAAGGATATTAATGTTATTATATATTGACAATATCTTTCTATTAGGTGATGTCTTGGCGACAATTTCATCAGCCGCTGGCTTTGATCATATGAAGAAAACAATGCAAACCCTAGGAAACATACCAAGCGTGTTTGTTGACCTGCACATCACCTTCCCTCACGGAATTTTCATAAGCACTGATGGTAAGGACTTATTTCATTCTTTATTCAGGTGTTTAATGGTTTGCATTACAACGAACGTAGGTACTAATATTAATTTTGCATAGTTTCGATCTGTTTAATAAACAAATTGACCACTGGGGACCTAATATGGCTGCGTTTATCGCGTGACAAAATGTGGATATAAAACATCCGTCACTTTTTGACACGTATACGGGGTGGCCGGAACATAGACGTCCAAAAAAAAATTTTCGTCCCTCGTGTCGTGGGGTATCCGAATCACCCCCATGTAGGTTCCGCGATTTTTAGTATTTTCGGAGATCATTTTAATCAGAATTTTTGTAATTTTTCCTTATATCCATGTTATAAAAAACCCTTAAGTTCATGTATTATTTTAATATTTTTTCAGTGGTTTCTTACATTGATAAAATAATTATGAACTTAGGATATTTTTAAAACTACATGCTAGTTTTTTTTTCATGACAACTTTTTGTGTAATCACACAAAGTTGGTTTGTCCATACTAGGTGAAAAACAAACATGGGGTACAATTAGTACGGAGAAAGTAACTTTGTGTGATTACACAAAAAGTCGTCATGAAAAAAAAACTGGCATGTAGTTTTAAAAACATCCTAAGTTAATAATTGTTCTATCAATGTAAGAAACCACTGAAAAAATATTAAAATAAGGAAAAATTACAAAAATTCCCATTAAAATGATCAATATCTTCGAAAATACTAAAAATCGCGGAAAATGGGGGAGATTCAGATGGCCCACGAAACGAGGGCCCTAAATTTTACTTTTGGACGTCAATGTTCCGGCAACCCTGTATAAGTACGAGAGTGACGGATGTTTTATCCACATTTTATCACACTATAAACGCAACCATACTAGGCCCGCAGGAACTTTTTTAAAAGGTGTTCTGAAAAAAATAGGTTTGTAGAGGTTCGCCTCAAAAGCAAACAATTTAAAAAAATACGTTCATTTACTGAGAAAAATAATAAACAAATTTTTGCTATTGGCTAAAGAGCTTAAACGGCACATTGTCTTTTTTACGTTACAGGTAGTGCTAGCAAAAAGCGGTTACAAACAAAATGACGTCATTCCGACCACTAACTTCAAAGCGCGTACCAAACACTAATAATTTTCAATATTTTTTTCTCAGTTGACGTTGTAGGTAGGGGGAAGCGGGGCAGTTTGATGCACGGGGCACAATAATACAACAGCACTATTTCGTTAAAAACAAATGGTAGTAATATCGAAATATCACTAAAACATGACTCTATACATAAGCGGGCTTGACAGCTGTAAACGCATCGCTGGGTGGTTGTTCTTTAGCATTTCACAAGTAAAAAAGTGTTTTTAGTGTAACTTACTAAAAATATTCTCCTTATGCAATAGTTAATTGTTGCAGTGTTTATCTGTTTATTGGATATTTGAAATTCCCAATTTTAAGTAATTTTATTTCGTTGTCAGGATTGCATGTTTAACTTTTCTAAAGTACACTGGTTTTATTAATATTCAAATATTTTTCGAATATAACCGTTGGGGCACTTCGATACATAAAGATACGGGGCACATTGGTACTATCAATGTTTGAGGAAGTAATTTTTGACTGTGTTGTTTAAGTGTCTAAATGTGTTTTAGGGTTTGTTTACCCTAATTTCTCATGCATGTTAAAGATCATTTCAATAAATACAAAAAAACAATTGAAATCGGCCATACTGTCTATAAGTAAAATATATTGAAAAAAAAAAGATATTTAAAATCTTTTTGAAACACAATAGGTTATCTATAACCTCCTTAAAAGAAACGAAACAACATTTAGTTGAACGTAGGCATTTTTAAAACTTTTTTACTTAATTAAACATGTGTATCAAGGTGCCCCATGGGTGGGGCACATTTAATCAAATTGACAACATTTCAAAAAAAACATTTTGGTTTTTTCACTTTTATTATAGCTGGTTAAAAATTAGACTACCCGTGTTTCTCGGTTTTACTTTATACAACTTAAATTCATCGTTAATAATTTATAAAAGAAATAGTCATTAAAAAGACCGTGTATACAAAGTTAGGAATACTGATGTCGTGATCTTAGCATGATATAAAATTAAAAATGTAACATTCACTCTTAACGGTAACAATCATTCAAAATTAAAAAGGTAACACTGACTGTCATGTCATGTCACTTGTCAACCATAACAACTGTAACAACATGAATTCGTCGACTTTGGGCAGATTGCGTCTATCCGCTTTTACAAATCCGTTAGTCACTTTCATTTTTAATAGCGTATATCAAAACAATAGTATTACGAGAATCGAAAGCGTGTCGTTAGAATCAAGTAATCCGTCAGACAGATGAAAAATGGTCATGACAGTTGTATATTTTTTTCAATTCCTATGGTAACAAATGGACTAAGGGCACTATAAGTGTATTCCTAACATTCACAATCCAACTTTTTTACTGTTTTTCCCAAATATAAAAAAAAACTACTGCATAAAAAAATCCAAAAATATTTTTACTGTAATCAGCAGTATAAAATCTACAAACGGTATTTTATTTTACTACTTTAGCAGATATGAATTTTTGTCAATTCCATTTTTCACAGATTTTTCTTTATTTTTATTACGATTTAATTTTCAAGATTAATTTAAATGTCATATCAATTCCAATTAGTTTAACTATGATATAAGCAAAAGTGGTATAATTTTAATAATTTTTACTGCCCAAAATATAAGGTTAAATATTTCCGTACCAATCTTCATAGTTAAGGTCTTAAAGTAATTAAGTCCAGCGTCAACATAAACCCCGTAGGAGCACAGTAATGTTAGCAGAACATAAGCAATTTTATTATTTAGGTGGCTGAATATTCCGGCGTTTCAACCGCCGTCATTGTTGTCTTCAATATTATTGACGAAAATAATGATAGCTACCAACAACTTTTGAAGTCAAAATCAACGGACCGGGGGGTAGAATCCATTCTATTTAAAAGAACAAGAAATTTATAAAGTTTATCTTGAATAATATGCGAAGACAAAAATGACGCCGGTTAAAACGCTGAATAATCACCCAGCAGGCCTTTCGCCTAACTCATTCGCAATCGCGATCGGCTTCAAAACAAAACAATTAGTTTCATTTTGTATGCAGACAAGCCTTCGATTTTCAAAAATGAAAACGATTTTGATTGCGAGTGTGCTACGCGAAAGGCCTGCTGGTAGGATTACAAAATAACGAGTAAGAAAATCTTAAAGTATTTCGATATTGAAAACAATCATCAAGAAAAAGTGCCTTTGAGACAAAACTGTAAAAGCAACAGCAACAGAGCGGTGCGGAGCTGTGCCAATATTAACCAATAGAAGGCGCATGCGGCCACGTGGAGCTCGCCTTGCGCACGTTAGTTTAGATTCTATTGGTTAATATTGGCATAGCTCCGCATCGCTCCGCTCGTCTCCGCCTCAGTGGAGCCGCAGCCTTACTCGTAATGCCTTTACCATGTCATAAAAAAACCTTCAACGTTCTCCGAAAACAATCCCAGCTTTTTTCAGGGACGCTTCCTGCAGAAATCGACATAGAATGGGCTCAAGGGGAGCCTGACAACAAGGATAACGACGAAGAATGTTTGGTTTTGACCAACGAAGGCAAGTTGGCTGACAAAAGCTGCGACAGCGTGCATCCCTACTTCTGCTTAAAGGCTAACGAGACGGGAGTACTTAAATGCGTTACCAAAGAGAAAGGCTAGTAAATAATTATTGATATTAATATAAATATTAAAGAGACGATTTCACACAAGTTAACCTAGTCCCGATACCGATACCGATAAAAAAATGTTTGTTTACTTTACTCGTCAAAATCTACAAGCGGTTCACAGACAAACACTGCTGAGAAGAAACGCCGCACGAAATTTAATACAATAGTCAGTGTTATACCGACAGACAGACAGGCATTCTAGTACGAAACCCTAAAAATCAGAATATGTATTTATTTATTTATTTGACCAATGAAATAATTATATGAGGACATATTTTTACAGCAATCATAATCCGGTCGTCCGCCACTTCGCAACTTTTTGACACCAGCCACAAAGGGTTATTTATGAATTGACATATAAAAGCAGCATTAAATTAGTTCAGCTACAATGATTTGAGACGATTTATCTTAGATCAGTTCTTTTTATCGTAGGCAAAATGAGTCTTTGTAGTAATGTAACTCTTCACATCCACAGGATACGAGGCGGAGAAAAGCACGGGAAGCTGTTACAAGTTTCATCGCGAGTCTCAAAACTGGCGACGAGCGTCTATGACCTGCGCCTCGGAGCGGGCGAACCTAGTTGTCATCAACAGCGACGCTGAGGCTCTACTCATTCAGGAACTCTTCTTTAAACAGCCCCAAGCATTGGTATTCCATGAGGGGGTGAAGCATACTGAACAGGCTCATATCGGTGTCTGGGATTGGAATGAAAGTAATGAGTGGGTCACCATTTTTGGTGAGATTATAATTTTTGTCAGCATGTAGGTTACAAGACAACACCAGGGGATAAAACATCCGTTACTTTTTGACACGTATACAAGTACGAAAGTGACGGATGCTTATGTCACGCGATAAACGCAACCATACTAGGCCCGTATTATGGTTGCCTTTATCGATGGATAAATCCTCCGTCACTCTCGCACTTGCTGGTCGAATCAGAAAGTGACATGTGTTTTATCCCCGTTTACCCACATTGATATACACGGCCATAAAAGGCCCTCAGTAGACCTAGCCAAAATGCAAACTTTTCTGTTTTCCAATTCGAAATGTATAGAGTTGTCATAGAGGAAGACCAATCCAACAAACACGTTACACTATCGCATTTATAATACACACATCAAAAATATCTAGGAATAAAACGTATTCCTATATTATTTCGATATTTAAAAATATCGCAGTATCGCAAACGCAGTACAGTGAACCAATTTCAACAAAATGAATCATAGGCCAATATGCAACTATATCGATGTAAAAGGTGAAAATCGTAAAGTCTGTAATCGTCTTTAGATAGAGGATGAAAATAGTAATGAGAATAATGTTACCTCTAATTAGTTTATTAAAAAGGTTGATCATAATATTCATCATCATCATCGTATTATTATGCTGGGTGCGACAGAGACGAAAACCTCTCTTATCAGTCAAATCTATCAAACCTCACTACATGTTCATATAGTGATGTCAAATACATTTCTAAAAAATAAAATGAATCAGTCAGTGTCATTGTATTTTCACCGAAAGTGATAAATGACTTCTGAGAATAAAACTTAAAACGTCACTTAACATAGTTTCAAAGCCTATGTATCAAATTGGTCGATTGCGAAGTATCATAACGTATTGATGCCTAGACATTTTTGATGTGTACGTAAGTTATCATTGCTTTAAAAAAATATTTTGTTCTAGGTGACAGTTTGGTTGACGCAGGGTACAACAGTTGGGTTCATAAACCGGATCACCAACCCGAAAAAGAGAAGTGCGGGTCCATATCCAGCGATGCTCTGCTGAATGACGTCTCCTGCCTTTTAGAACTTGCCTTCATCTGCGAGTCTTTCGCCAAAAAAATATAATTTTATATTTAAATACATTATCCGTGCCAAAAGCACGCCTAACATTATAAGGCAAAATGTTAAGTTACCTATAGCTGATTTACATTGGTTCAGTAAAAGCATACCAATAGAAGAACATTGCGTCGTTTTAAATAAAATAGCTCCCGCCTCAAATGTGAAAACCAACTCGTCAATGTAAATCGAAATCAATCTGCTGATTCATATTTCTGATTTGTTCCTGATTCGTCATAATCCAAATTGGTCATCTTCCAAATTGGTCATCTTCCAAACTCGTCAGTTTCCTAACTGGTCATATTCCAGATTCGTCATCTTCCAAACTCGTCATTGTACAGTCAAATTAAATCGCGAACACGTGCTTACAGGAATAATAAGTATTACTTAGGACTTCAGGACAGATTGTACTTAGTAGTTATACTTTGTACTGACAATAATTTACTTAAGGCGGAGTCCAAAAGAATTGGCAAATAATAGAAACAAATTTGTATGACTTGACACGTAACCTTACATTTTTTGTCAAATTTGTTGTATTATAACTTATAACAAAAAAAAACGGTATATATATTGAAACAGAACAGATATTTTAACCCAAATGGGCTAGCAATTAAATATGTACGCTGCTGCCTCGAACAAAATAAAACCACAAAAAATATTATGTAACTAAATTTATTTCATGTTAAAATATTTTTAAGATTTAGACTAAACTCAGTATTTAAGGCAACACACACTTTTTCGCATTAAAATAACCAAGTCTTCTCACAGTAGAAAAAAAAATCATTAAAAAAATTATACTTCACATAGCCTACTAAGACACTCCACAACAGTTATTTTTTTATTTACGAAATCCTGTACTATTTCTCTTTCTTTTGTAAATTTATTTAAATCTGTAGTTCGTCGACGCTGCGTTTGGTTGGAATGTAAAACATTTTTTTTTATTCTTATATCTTGGTGTAGTGCTTCTTCTCTCATTTTTTTTACAAATAAATACAGCGAACCTTTTTTTGTTAATCTGTGGTTAATTATGTTGTTCCAGCCTTCTACGGCATTATTTGTGCGGAAATGATCTTCATCAACACAAAATAAATTGCTAGTGATCTTTTGCATCCAAAAATTTACAAAGTAATTATGAAATAGCCTTATTTCATTTGAATCCGAGGCAGAGTGCGATATTTCTAAGCAGGCCTCCGGTGCGTATTGTTCAGGTAACAACGCTAGTTTTGCACATAGTTTTGTATAAAGCATGCAAATGCTCCACAGTCCTTAGATTTTTTCTACAAGGCTTTTTGGTAATGGAAGTAACATCTTGTTACTATTGCGTCCGGAAATACTGATAACAAACCGTTTATACCCGCTATCTCAAAGTCGCATTTAAACTTGGTGATATTTAAAACAAAGCTTTCTTTTTAACCGACTTCAAAAAAAAGGAGGAGGTTCTCAATTCGTCGGGTTTTTTTTTTTTTTTATATATGTTCCCCGATTACTCGAAGACCACTGGACCG
The DNA here is from genome assembly GCA_946894065.1 of Acleris literana. Taxonomy (NCBI): domain Eukaryota; kingdom Metazoa; phylum Arthropoda; class Insecta; order Lepidoptera; family Tortricidae; genus Acleris; species Acleris literana. The sequence goes on along the minus strand of OX335671.1, from coordinate 24,104,541 downwards.
ATTTGAAAAATTTTTTCGTTGTTCGAATGGGTATACTTTCTAGTTGGTCCCATTATCACCACGTCAGGATCTGATGATGGGATCATGGAGAAATCAAGACAACTCCTCAAATATTATAGGCACACCTATAGCGATTTTGGTATTTTTCAATGTAACTCGTGCATTTGCTTTTGAAAAGTAATATATGGTGAAGTGGAACTGATGATGAAGACCACAGATGGCCACCGGAACTCCTTAACGGTACCTATTTCAAGGGTGGCGATAAGATATTTCGATAAAGGAAGTTGAGCGACTATGACGAAGCACATTTAGGTTTAAATATGACTATGAAATTCCCGCGGCGTTGTCTGCGGCGAGCTTGAAATGTTCTATAGTTTCTTATTAATATTTAGAAGTGGAGCTACGTAACAGCATAAATAGGATCACTAAAAAGTATAAAATAAAATAAATGTTTAAAAAAACAAAAACCCGCCTTCAAAAAGCAAAAAATAACTTCTTTAAAATTGTAGGTAAATAGGTCAGTCCAACTGAAGTCGGCGTCCAACAATATTTTAACCAAAAGCAGACTTCAGTTGGACTGACCTATTTACCTACCATTTTAAAGAAGTTATTTTTTGCTTTTTGAAGGCGGGTTTTTGTTTTTTTAAACATTTATTTTATAGAAGGAAAAATACACGCCGATAAACCTCTTCACTTTTGCTTGGTAAAAGTGCATAAACAAGTGGTACAAAATATGATTTTTTATGTCCAAATTTGCATGAAGACTATATACTTGGTGAAAAGGGGTTGGGGCAACCTTAAAAGTCCCATCAAGTGGGCGATGAAAATATTAAAATTTTTTCGTCATGTCCGTCACTACAAATTAAAAAATCTTTGGATAGCTTTTCTGGAATCAAAACATCGCTTACTTTATCATATGTGTATTTTTGGACATTAAGTGATCTGTTTCTGGCATTGTATAAAGTACTTTTTTTGGTTTTCCACGTCGGTAGCTCCGACAAAGAAGATTCACCATTCAGTTCTATAAAATCTTGTTCAATTTTTTCAAATATTTTTGGTATAGGTCCCAAATCATTGGTGACGGCCATTTTCATATTATCAAAGCATTTGTCAGCCTCTAACTTCATAAACTCCGAAATACATACATGGTTAGGCTGCCTTATGACGACATTATTATCATTTAAAGTAATGGAAGTTGAACACTCGCTTCTTTTTGTACATCTCCAGGTAACAGAACCATTTTTTTTTTGTTGTGAAAACTGTATTTGTATCCAGAATGCAACAGTAACTTTTTTCCTCTTTCACTTGCGATAAAATGCATTTCTTCGTCCGTACCATTATTACAAGCCATCTTCTTATTTCATTAAAATTATATGGCTCGATATAAATAATAAAGTGACAATGACATTAACTTCATGATAGACAAGTAACACTCATCTATTAATCATCTAAAGAGGTTCTTATCATAACATTTACCACAGAGGATTTCTATAATAAATTTCTGCAGGCAAATGTACATGGTATGACGAGTTTGGAAGATGACGAATCAGGAATATGACCAGTTAGGAATATGACCAGTTAGGAAACTGACGAGTTTGGAAGATGACCAATTTGGAATATGACGAATCAGGAACAAATCTTTCTAATAACAGAGCGTGGATTTAGTTCGCTGTTTGAGCCGTCTCTGTCTGTACCGTTATATATTATGTATAGAAGACAATAGAAGTACTGCAGCATAGCAAGTACATTGACGAGTTGGTTTCCACGTTTGAGACTACCGCTATTGTAACGGCGCAATGTAGTTCTACTGGCATACTTTTGCTGGAAATCAACCATTCTCTTGGTATGAGCATAAGGTATTTTATTGCCCTCAAATAGATTTTGTTATTCTGATTATTGTATAAAATGTTAAGACGTAGACATTTTGAATACATGCATTATAATAAGCGTTTTTTATACGTTTTATTACACAGTCGCGGTATAATTATTTCTTTCATTTATTTTCTTTCATCCCTATTATTTTTTACATTACTTAGTACAAATTACATCGCTTTGATTGTGTAGGTACCTTCATTTTATTGTATACGGGATCATTGGAGAATTGCGTAGTACAGGAGTTTCTTGCGGTACTTCTTGAGAGCAGTGGTCTCTTCTTGGGAAACGCTAGTAGATTTTTGACGTGTAAAAGTGCCCGTGCGGCCTACTTACTGAATAAACATCCTTTATCTTCCGCACCAACCACGTTGCCGATAGGAAATAATGATATTAGCTACAAATTATAATCTCAGAAAATATTGAATTTGTTCCGTACTGACTAAAATAGTTGCATAAAGAAATTAAGACAAAGTGAACATTAAAAAATCGGCCAAGTGCGAGTTGAACTCGCGTGAAGAGGGTTCCGTACGTAACGTATACGTAATTATTTTTGATGATTTTTTGATAGAATTCTTATAGGTTTTCCTGTAATCTACAAGCAATTATATTTTGTATTTTTTTCCAAATTTTAGGCTGAGCCTAGTAGTAGTTTCGGAGAACAGGGCGGGGGAATGAACAATTTTGATCTTCTTTCATGAATAAAATCAAAACTATTTATTTTACAATAATAACAAAAATGTATTTAGATCCTCATAACGAGCCCTTTCATTTGATATATGACACAATAAGGTTCGCAAAACTATTTTTTTAATTTCCTTGTTTGTCCCCCGAAAGAGGCCCTCATTTAAAAAAAATAATTATTTACTTTGCACATCTGTCTTTGGGTCATCAATTTACATAATGTGTACCAAATTTCAACTCAATCGTTCCAGTAGTTTCGGAGCAAATTGGCGAGTGATCCTATAAGGATTCCGTTTTTTCATTTTTTGTACGGTGCCCAAAAAACAACCCTAAGGCCCTTGACAGGGTGGTTAACGATACCGTATATCAACGATTTTCGGATCATAATGTATCGAATTGTCATAAATGCTCGACGCAACCAGCAGCCTACGTCAACGTTATACATTTTCGATATCGATGGCCTTTGCAGAAACACTTAAGAGCGACTACGAAAAGCTATATAAAATGTATAAAATATTGCCTATGACTCAAAGAGTACAATATTTGATAGCTGTAGATAACTACTGTAATAATAAGTACAAGGTACTTAAGCAGAGCAGATATGTAACAAAGAATATTAGAATGAGGAAATATGCGCAACATTTTGTCAAAAACTACTATGGTAGAAGAGCAGATAAATTTTTGGTCCCAAAAATATATAATAAAATAGAATGGTTAAGGGAGGATAAGAAGTATAGCTTAGTGGAAGCTAAGAATAAGTTAAAGAAAGCATTTTTAGATAACTTGCCTTGATTTCAGCTGTTGTGAGTTGTTATTATTAGATTTGTCGTTGTAGCTCAGTTCGATCTTACGGAAAGCATGGAATGATTGCAACTTAAGTATGGGTCTATTCTATTCTATCCTGTTCTAAAGCATTTTGTCTAGGGCCACTGGGTCTCTATTCAACATTTTGTTTCACCATTTTACGTATCGTAATGATATTGTTAGTGTAACGACAGCTGTTAGTCAGTTGACTGTGAGTTACTACTTATAACGTTAATAAAAATTATGACCACGATACTGTTTCGTGAGCTAAACAGAGTTCAGAATAAGCCTCAGGTGACCGCATACAATTAAATAATTTATTTATTTATTTATTTTGGAACAAACAGTCATACAAATAATATATTGAATTACAAATAGATTGTACTAAATAGACCTAATAGTTCCCAAAATTAAACATTATTTATTTTCATATAATATAACGCGAATATAAATGCATAAATGCATAAATTATTTATTTATTTATTCCTTGATAAAACAGAGTTTTACATGTCAAAACACAATAATTCTATACAAATTTCTAAAATCTTAAATTAAATGTATCTATACAAAGTAGGTAAATATATGTAATTGAGTATATGGAGTCAATTGTTTGGGCAGCGAACCAGTAACTAGTCGGTTTAGCCGTTGAGAAAGTCGTCAATAGTCTAATACGCGTCAGATACTAGTTTAGCCTTTAATTTATTAACTAATCGGAAGGAGTCCGACCGGTTCATCTTTCGCTTGTCCTCGTGCTGTCGTGCTGTCTCTCTTGTCGCGGCACCCGAGCGCGCTGGACGAGCAACGCGTCGCATTGATCGAGTCCAAAACTTATTCCTATAAGTTTTCTGCATCATTTTCTGTAACTCACTATTGTAAAAGTACAATAAAACGGCCAGTTAGGTAGTATACCAAGACTGCATTTGCAAGTTTGATACTTATGTATAAATAACTCAACAAAACAGAAAAACACAGGCGTCTTGGTAGAGCGCGGGTTGATGTTGCTGTTGTGTCTACGTCGAATCGAAGAATATAAAAAGTGAATACGAATATATTTCGCCAATATGTTCGAAAGATTTAAAATTTTGTGTATAGCTGTTCTGCTTATAGGTAAGTAAATTTTAGAATCTTATTCCTGTTTTTAACCGACTTCAAAAAAAGAGTAGGTTTCTCAATTTGACCGTATATTTTTCATAGTAGTCCTAGGGCTTACGGCGATATTTGCATCAGAAGCTGCATTCTATGCAAAAAGACAGCCGCTTTACCCAGTGATACTAGGGACCAATATGATTGATTTCATCCGAGGAAACACAAATTTTATCCACTGAAATTCAAGGTGGCGGACATTTTCCAAAATGGCGGCTGTAAATTTTCATATACTTTAAAAAAATATAGACAATAAACAGCTGCACCGATTTTATTGATTGAGGTATCGATCAATTTGTATTGACACCTCTTATCAACAAAAAAATTTAAAGATGGCGGCCAATTTAAGAATTTAAAGATGGCGGCCAAATATTAAGCAAGTTCTAAAATTTTCTAATATTTTTTTTCGTTCTCTTGTAAATCCTAAAACATTCCTAAGAGACGGTCACATATATAATCAGTCAATACAAATACAAAGACAATCAGTCGAATAGTTTTTTAACCGACTTCAAAAAACACTACGTACGTACGTATACGTTCCACTGTATGTTTTTTTTTAAAGAATTTTCTCCAATTTCTCCGTCAATTATTGTGGACCAACTTCAAAATTATTCATTTTAATTTGACAGGGTATACTTCCGAGGTGGTCCCATTGTCACCAAATCTGAATTTGATGAGGGGGATCAGTGAGGAATTGAAGGAACTCCTCAAATATTGTAGGCAACTATATATTGATTTAAGTATTTTTAGTAACAGCATTTGCATTCAGAAAGTATTATTTGGTGAAGTGGAACTGATGATGAAGACCACAGATGGCCACCGGGACTCCCCAATGGTACCGATTTTTTCAAGGGTGGCGATAAGATATCTCGATTAAGATAGTTGAGCGACTACAACGAAGAACATTTAATTGATTAAAAATGACTGAATGAATTTCAACAATCGTCAAATTATCCTTATTTTGGTGGTACTTTTTATTTTGTTAGTAGGGTTTACAATTATACATTTAAGAGACGTAATTAGTCATAATTAAAATAGTGTTAAAATTGCCCTTCATTATACCAAGTGGTTTTTTAGATATAACAATTTTACTAATTACATATGTACCACCAAAATTGCTATTAAACAATAATCAACATCAATAATAAACAACATATCGGGCTAATTAAAATATAATCGTTAGGGAATCTTCCTTGTTATTTTTTAAAACCAAAAACGTAAAATATTTCTTAATATATATTAAATAGCGATTATTTGTTGTTTAAATCATTTTCAGATATACAGAGTAAAAGAGAGCAGGAGGGTCGGAAGCCTGAAGAGGAAGATTAGCCGTACTTTTTCGAATCAAATCAGAGAAATACTGGCAAAGGGCCGGATCTTAAGTACCCGAAACCGATGTGCATGCATGACTCGATGTATGAATGTGGAAGAAGCGAAAGAGATTTTTCAGGATCGTAGCAGGTGGAAAGAAGTGGTCTCTGCCTACCCCTCTGGGAAAAAGGCGTGATGTATGTATGTATGTAAATCATTTTGGTGGAATCCATCAATTTTGATAATTTAGGTGTCTTCGCTAAAGCCACCAAAATTGTACCACCAAAGTTATAAATTGAACAATTTTTTTTAAATAAAAGCGAATCTTTTAGTTTAACACAAATTTAACTTAATACAGTTAAAAAGAAACAATAAACATACTTGAAATAACTATCACACAATAAAACTTTTTGCGAAATAATAACTTAAGTTATCACACTTAAAAGAATGTATTCCATACCACCAAAATTAGATACTTGTATGCTTAGCGGAAAGACGGAGCAAGATGGTACAAATCTTTCACCATCTATTGCTGCAGTGGAACTGAACGAACAACTGACGCCATATTTGTTTATTTAATTTAATCACGTTTCGTTCGATCATAAAATCAATTTCAACATTTACCACCACTATTTCGCTAGGACAGTTTTATTTACAGTGCTCCCAGTTTCCTTTTATTTGCAAATGCAATAATTGTAATATTTTTAAATACCTTAACTAATAGGGAATACAGATAACTAAAATATAAATAAATCTAGTTGAGGCTTAATAATTTATATACCATTATACCACGGTATATCAGTATATGCGACAAATACAGGACACGACACCAAAATTGATTTCGGATTGAAAATATTTTTTTACGATAAATTTGATAAGTTCATTTTAATTTTAACTTTGGCTCAACATGGTATTTTGATAAAATTATCTAGAAAATAAATAGTTTTCCCATATATGTACTTTACACCGCAATTATCACGTCCGCCACGCAAAAATGTGGTTAGGATAATTACCCGACTATGATTTTCCCGCAGCGGTGCTTGCGGCGAGCTTGAAATGTCTTAAAGTTTTATTCAAATAAGAAGTGGAACTATATAAGCTTATTATGATCACTAAAAAGTATAAAATGAAATAAATGTTTTAAAAAAAAACCGCCTTCAAAAACGCAAAAAATAACTTCTATTAAAATGATAGTTAATAGGTTAGCCCAACTGAAGTCAGCGACTCACAATACATATATGTATAATTTTCTTAACTTTGTGCTTTGTTATGATGAGTGTGCGGAATATGGAAAATAAGTTTCTTCACGATTATTACTGTCAGCGTTTTAACGCAGTGGTCAGATTGTGTGATGGTACAGTCGAGGGCATAAATATGTGTAAACTTTAGTACCTTGTAACTTTAATCGCTGTGACAATTGGTATATCGCAGTCTAAACATTGTACACATATTTATGAACTCGACTGTACGGTCGGCCTTTTAACTAGAGTCAGAGCAGTATAGATGGTAATGGAAAATAGCGGCAAATTTAAAAAAAAATAGGATCGGCAACCAATTTTTTAGCAAAACGAAAACCTATCACAATCACGTTTTGTACGGTAACCTTGTGAATGAATGAAAAAAATATATAAAAAAAACGTTTATTCTTTAGCACAATAAATATTACAATAACTGTGGTTGATGCCTCTTTTTAAGTAATCAAGTTACCTGTGCTAAGAGGCACCGCTCTTCGTGAGTTAAAAACATATCTGTCTTACGCTTAATAGTTGATATTACTTATAAATTTTATACATTAAACTAAGAAAAGAAACAATGACATAGAATTTAAGAAATTTAGTTTACATTTTCAAGACATAATAAAAACAAAAACAATGGGTCCTAAGAAAAACGTAAGTAAATGAATCTGCCTGTATATACGTGTGTGTGTGTGTGTGTATATGTGTGTGTGTGTGTGTGCGTGCGTGTGTGTGTGTGTGTGTGTGTGTGTGTGTGTGTGTATGTGTGCGAGCATATGTGCATGTGTATGTAAATGTGTGTGTAGGTATATGTCCGTGTGTGATGAATGGAATAAAAGAAAGGTTTTCGATGGGTTGCCAATCCCTTTTTAAAAAAAATTGATGTTATTTTTCATTGCCGACTTATACTGGCCAGACTCTAGCTGCAACTTTAGAGGGATGACACACGAGCGTTGCCGGTGCGTTGCGTCGTCGCAACGCTGTGATTCAATATAGAGCGACGTTAGTGTTTTTGACAATGTGGCGTGTCGTTCTATTTTATATGTAGATCAACGCAGCGGCGACGACGCAACGCACAGGAAACGCTCGTATGGCATCCCTCTTAGTGCTTAGTCTCTTTAACGTCATGACTGTCTTATTATGACATAGTTTTATAGTTCATTTTACGGCGAGCGTAGAGGTTAGAGCTACAGCAGTTATATAGAAATATAAATAGAAATAGAAACATTTATTCGACGAACACAGAGAAAAAAAAACTGAACAGAGAAAAACATCATTAAAAAAAAAAGGATGGCAACACAAAAATAAAAACAAAAACAATATAGAAGGAAAGAAAAAATACAATCATTAATAATGTTGCCATGGGTGATTCTGTGACGTCGAAATTGACGCCACTCAGCACTATGTCACGGCATGAACCGTGACGCTGGTTTTCAGTAGCGCCAACGTGACACACGAACGAAGAGACAGTGTTTAATTAAACAATATAATAAATAGTAGTTAGTTTTAGAGTTTAGATTAGCAAGTAAGATAATAAGAAATAAATTAAATACATTTACATAGCTCTGTCCTTTTCTCTCAGTTCTAATTGAACTGCATAGCTATGTAAATAATAATATCCCCCTGCATTAATCTGCCACAAGCATTAAAGCAATTTAGTACCCTTACCTTACTAAAGTGTGCAATAGTAAATTATTGCCTAGGCATGGAAGTAGGCAATTGCGGGGCGAGCACTGGTTTAAACGGACAAGCTTGCGAGTCCGTTTAAAAATACGAAGCCCGCAATTGCTGTTCGTGCCGAGGCAAATATACTTAGTGCTTTTCTCAAAAATCACAAGAAAAAAAATCGCTTGAACTCATTTTTTATATTGCATACAAACAGAAACTTCATGTGAAAAAACCAGCAATCTTTACCGCCTTTTTGTTTATGACAAGGAGAAACGCAAGTTTTGTTTTTAAAAAAAAAACATAAGCTATTCCAGACACAGATGTATAAGACTTGTGCCCTCATTTTATTATGCCCTTTTTTACTTTTAAAAAAGTTACAAGCTAGATAGTAATGGAATTTGTATGTTTCTTTTTAATTTGAGAGCTGTCAGTAAACTATGTACTTCGCGTCTCAATATGTAGATAGTAATGTCAACATTGCCGGACATTTTTGAGAAAAATTTAATTAGTGATGCAGAGTTTAATATTAAGTGTATTAGCAGTCATGTTAATAATTATAATTTATATATTGTATGTATGTTAGTCTGTGGGCTTTGTTGCCTAAAATAAAGTTATTATATTTATTCTATTCTATTTTTTTTTAGGAATATGGGAATCATGTTTCGCTAAATCTTTAAAAGACTACGAGTACTTTGAGGACATAGATGGATGGCTGCGCCTGCACACCGACCCGGCGAACTGGCGGGACGCGATAGTGCGCTGCCGGATGGAAGGTAATTAGTTTGATTCAGTTTAAAACCTTTAAATATATGTTTTTTATATATATGTACGTTTATAATAAAAAGTTACATGGCAGGGCGGGATAATATTTTTATTGGTAGCAGAACCACGATGATGACATTGATGAGCAAGGATTAATTATATAGTTAGTAAAAACACAATACTCATCATCATATCAGTTGAAAAATGTCAACTGCTGGACAGAAGCCTACCCCAGACAGCTTACAAGTTCGCGACAATGATCAGTCCCCTGCCACTCGTAACTAGCAGTTTCCGACAGCGTTATATTAACCGTTTAATATGACATAATAATTATACATTTCAATTCTTTTAGAATATCGGTAAAAAATGAAAATAATCTCATCAAGGTAGCATAACAATAGTCACAGTTATGTAATTCCGGTATTTTTTACCACAGGTAGCACACTGGCATCGCCTACTACTGGCATTTTAACTCAGGCAATGAAAACAAAAATGGCCGCGAAAAAACTAGAAGAAGGCTGGGTGTTAACGGGCATGCACTCCAAATTTATCAGCGGAAACTTCATGAGTCTAGAAGGTGAGCTAAATCTTGACACTATTCGTTAGATTGAGGTGAAATTCTGAACTGAAATCTTTTAAGTCCTTTCGATTTGTTTCAGGAATACTACTGTCCGACCTCGCCCTGCCATGGGCCAAAGGAGAGCCCAATAGTTTGAACAACGACGCCCAATGCATCGCGCTGTCAGGCGAAGGCGAGTTGGCTGACGTGAGCTGCACCAGCGTCCATCCATTCTTCTGCTATAATCACAGTCCAGAAATGATGGTATCCTGTAGTCAAACAAATGACAGTCAAGTGAACAAGTGCGGTACCTCTAACAATGGTAGGAATGGACACATATTTCATTGTCTTGTAGTGTATTGGAAGATACCCCGGATTTTTGGTACCCAGATTTCTAATTGAGGCGTGCCAAAGTTCCTTTCCAGTTCAGTTTTTATTTATAAATGTTTTTTTTATTAAGTGGTAATAAAAAGGTGTTTATATGAACAGGGTAGGTACATGTGGGAGCCGCGGACAGGTAGCTGCTACCAGTTCCATCGTGTAGCTCGCTCCTGGCGCCGCACCGCCATGGTCCGCACCAACGAATCCGCAACCCTCATCATCATCATCATCATCAGCCCGTTGCAGTCCACTGCTGGACATAGGCCTCTCCCAAGGAACGCCACAAAGCCCGGTCTAATGCTTTAAGCATCCAGTCACTGCCGGCCCTGTTATTTATTTATTTATTTATTTATTTATTTTCACACACACTTACAACTATTTTTACAGGACTGTGCCTAAGACAATAGCGTAACTACCTCTAACTTATCTATGCTGCTGTTATGCAAGTCATCTCGCCATCTGGCCAGAGGGCGTCCCACGCTACGTTTGCCAAGACGCGGTCTCCACTCCAGAACACGCTTACTCCAGCGGTTATCCGTTCTGCGACATACGTGACCAGCCCATTTCCACTTCAACTTACTAACTTTCAGAGCTATGTCGGTCACCTTGGTTCTCTGACGGATCACTTCGTTCCGAATTTTGTCCTTCAGAGAGACTCCGAGCATAGCTCTTTCCATAGCACGTTGAGCTACTTTAAGTTTATGGAACAGCCCCACAGTCAGTGTCCACGTCTCGGCGCCGTACGTCATTACAGGTAGGACGCACTGGTCAAAGACTTTCGTCTTCAGGCTCTGAGGTATATCCGACGAAAATATGTGGTACAACTTCCTAAACGCTGCCCAGCCCAATTGAATCCTCCTATCGGCTTCCTTTTCGAAGTTGTATTTACCCAACTGCATTAGTTGCCCGAGTTAAACATATTCCTTGACAACTTTGAGAGGCGTCCCATCGATGATTACTGGTCCCGGAACGACGAGGTCATTGAACATGACCTTCGTCTTGTCCAGATTCATCCGGAGACCAATTCGTCTGGAGGCTTCATTTAGGCTGTACCGCATTTCTTGAGCTTCTTGCAGCGATTCCGCAATCACTACGATATCATCGGCAAACCTTAAGTGCGAGATGTATTCGCCGTTAATATTGATGCCCCGCCCGTTCCGGGTAAGAGTCTTAAAAACGTCTTCCAATGCATTCGTAAACAGTTTCGGGGATATGACATCCCCTGTCTTACGCCTCGATGCAATGGAATCGGTTTTGTTTGACTGTCCTGTACTTGGACGGACATAGTGGCAGCGTCATACAGAGTTCTCAGCACTTCGATGTATCGGAAATCAACTTGGCACCGCGGCGTAAGGAGCTCAGAACAGACCAGGTCTCGATGGAGTCAAAGGCCTTCTCATAGTCCACAAAAACAAGACACAGAGGTTGATTATACTCTTGGGTCTTCTGTATAATCTGCCTCACAGTGTGTATGTGGTCTATGGTGCCAAATCCTCCGCGAAACCCGGCCTGCTCTGGTGGTTGGAAGTCGTCCAGCCGTCGCGTCAGCCTATTTGTGATGACCCTCGCGAACAGCTTGTAGACGTGGCTCAGGAGCGATATAGGGCGGTAGTTCTTGAGAAGGGTTTTGTCCCCCTTCTTGAAAATAAAACTACCATGCTCCTGCTCCACGCCCTTGGAGTTCTCCCTTCGTGGAGAGCGGAGTTGAATATAGACTGCAGCTGTCCCAAAATAGGAGTTCCTCCTGCCTTCAACAGCTCAGTTGTAACTCCGTCCTCACCCGGGGCTTTTCCATTTTTTAGTTGTTTGAGGGCCAACTCAATTTCGTCAATGCTGACGTCGGGAAGTTCGTCGGTATAGTGTCGGACTAAAGCAGCTCGTGGATCGCAAGGGACGGGTTCAGGTAATGGAGATTGCGAGGCATACAACTGGCTATAGAAGTCTTCACCTTCCGAGGGGATCTCTGGCTTAGAGGAGACGACACGACCGTCGGCGGTAGTCAGCTTAGACATATGGCTTCTCCCGAGACTCTTCACAAATACTTTGGATCCTCGGTTTTGTTCTATTGCCTCCTTAATGAGGCGTGTATTGGAACTACGAAGATCCCGCCGTACCACTTTTCGAATATGTCTCGTGAGTGCTCGCTGACCTGCCGCTGTAGCCTGTGTATTTTCGCGTCTCTCTCTCATGAGTTCCAAAGTCTCGTCTGAAAATTTGGACTTCCTGCCCGCATGCCTATTCCGACAGAACCTGTTACCCACATCCCTCACGACTTCCATTACTCTGCTTAAGTTCTCGTCAACATCGCGCTCGGTTTTTTCCAGCACATCGAATCGGTTTTGAAGTTCCAGTTGGAATCTTTCGGAGCCAGTAATGGCTTGGAACAGGGTAGGTCGGAGCGTGGAATTTATCAGATGGGTGCGTTCTAGCTTGAAGTTTATATTCAGAGTACCTCGTAGAAGTCGATGATCACTTCCAGTGTTGAACCTATTGATCACAGAGACATCTCTGAATATACGCCTCTTATCCGTCATGATAAAGTCAATCTCATTTTTGGTCACGTTATCGGGGCTCCTCCAAGTCCACTTCCTCTGTGGCTTCTTCTTAAAGAACGAATTCATCAAGAATAGCCCCTGTCGTTCTAGGAAGTTGACCAGCATCTGCCCCCGGTGATTTCTGTTGCCCACACCGTGTCGCCCCATAATCGATTCGGTGTCCGTGCGTACTCCCACTTTGGCATTGAAGTCACCCATGACAACATTGAAGTGGGCCCTTGAGGTATTGTGTAGGGCTTTGTCTATGTCTTCGTACACAGCTTCCACCTCATCATCCGAGTGCGTGGTGGTCGGCGCATATACCTGTACGACCTTAAGAGAATATCTCTCGGTCAGTTTCAGTACAGGGTACGCTACCCTTGACGACACACTGGATACTTCCACAATGTTGCCAGTGAGGGCCTTGTTGACGAGAAAGCTGACACCGCCCTGGGAAAGGCTGTCACCTTCTCGGAAGTAGAGTAGATGGCCTGATTCCAAGGTAACTGTATCCTCCCCCTCATTTCGGACTTCAGATAACCCCAGAACATGCCATCGTATTTTTTCTAGCTCTACCTCCAATTCTGCCAGATGTTCGTTAAGCCTCAGAGTTCGTCCATTATACGTAGCCAAGTTCAATGTGTGGTGGTAGCCGTCCGTATCCCGGGGATTCTTAGCACCCCGTGCCTCACCGATGCTGTGACCGCTACCGTAGCCACGCCTGGTGAGGCGGCCGGGACCTGGGGGCCATTGATATGGTGTGTTTGTCATTTTGATTTTCATTGGGAGGTAAAGCCCTAATCGCCACGCCGGGCAGGCGGGTTGGCGATCGCAGTGAATAAAAAACATACCAGAGAACGCTGCTGCCCATTCTCTGGTGTATTAAAGCTAAGGTTGTTCTACTTCAGACATTAGTCGCCTTGTACGACACCCAAAAGTGTAGTGGGTTGGTGATACTCTACTCTGCCGGACACCACGCAGCACTCGGACACCACGCGGCACATCCACCACGCGGAATACGCGGGAAACGCAAACCTCGCCGTCATCAATAGCGACGTAGAGTCCCAAGTCCTCAAGGAACTGTGCTATGTCAAAAATCCCCCTGAGGACTACACTATTATTAAAAAATTCAACAGTCTTATTAAAAAACCGCAGTTGTAGTAGACACACACATATCCCCAGATATCGATTTCGGAAGCAATCCGTCGAATAACTAAAAAGTTCATGATAGCGGCAACTTTTTTTATTCTGTTAACGGATTTGCCGTCGGAGATCAGATCACATAGATCCCTAGATATCGATTTCGGAAGCAATCCGTCGAATAACTAAAAAGTTCATGTTGGCAGGTATTTTTTTCTAAATCTGTCAATGAATTCGTTGTCGGAGACCACACATATCCCCAGATATCGATTTTGGAAGCATTCAGTTGAATAACTAAAGAAAGAAGAAATATAAAAAAATGCAAAGGAAACAATTGGTCTCGACACTCGTGTCTACAGCACTGCCATTGGCATGTCCGCTTAGTGGTCTCGTAGAGACGTGCGTCTGTGTGAGTGCGTCGTTTCAAACATTTCGCTATATTTATACTGTGACAATACGATAACAGCTCAAACACGATATTGTTTTTTTGTTGAATAGAGGCCCTGATGTGCCGCATAATAAAATTGCGGAAAACGTACCGACTGCCTTATAACAAGATAAAACGTTTTGGCGCCTTTTAAAAAAAATGCTTACTGCACAAGTACATCCTTGTGATAGTTACCTATCTTAAGTTCGAAAAACTTTTGTCCGCTGTTTGGTTTGTCCAAAAATCCTTTTTCTCTGAAACCGTTAAACTTTCCTTGGTATACAGCTGACCTAACCTAACCTACAGACAGGTTCTGTAGGTACATCTTTTTAAACATTTTGAAAAGTTAATGGGCTCACAGAAAAAATATATTCGGACAAATGAAAAATTTGGATAAACGAAACAGCGGACAAAAGTTTTTCGGAACATCGAAAGGATCGGTTTTATTTGTGGTACTACTGTATCAGGTTTCAAGTAAATACATATAGGTATTTCTTTTCTATTTTATTCATTCATCTTCAGGGTACCAGCTGGAGCCGAGCACGGGCAGCTGCTACAAGTTCCACCGCCAGGCACTCCAGTGGCGCCGCGCAGCCATGATCTGCGCCGCGGAGCATGCGCACCTCGCTGTCATCAACAGCGACATAGAATCCCAAGTCCTCAAGAATATCTTCGCCCAAAACCCCAAGGAAACCATTAAGGGGGCGTTATGGAAAGATTATGCTCATCTTGGTTTCCTGGATTGGAATGAGCAAAATAATTGGGTGACAATTTTCGGTGAGATTTTATTGTTACATTATTTAAAATAAGGCACTTGTGGTGTAACTTTCTTATTCAAGAGTGGCTAGTTTTTGTAGATCTATAAGCCTAACATTTTAACATCTTTTCAATTTTCATTAAGTGTCCTAAATTTTGTGATTCACGGCAAATTTCTGTTTATTTTCATTTCCATATACCCAATATTTAAAGAGATACGACACTTCAAAGCCTTAATTCATACAGATTCGTTCTAGTACCATACATACATACAAATCTTCACGCCTGTCTCCCAATGGGGTAGTTATAGACTATACAACGTCAGATACACCGGTCTAAACATGCAACTTTCGCTCCCTCTACATTCATAAACCTCTTCATGGACGTACGTCGGTTTCGGGTGCTTTGGATGAATTTGGCCCTTAATCAGTACAACAGGAGTCTGATCACTGTATATGCGTTTACAGAGTCCCCTGCCGACATCTCTACTCACTGTCGCTCTTTCGTTACTCTTCTTTCATCCGTCCTGTCTAAACGATCATACCCGCTCGGTATGAAAAGCTATTTGGTTTAAAAAACCATAATGTTCATCTCCGGGCAATGAACAATAGCGGCCTTTACACGGCACAGTTTGGACCGCGGGAAACGCCACGCGCCATTCCACGCGCCAGTCCGAACTGTAGATTTTTTACTATTTTACTATTACAGTTGCATTTACACGTACGGTTCGGAGCGAAGATTGGAATGACGCGTGGCGTTTCCCGCAGTCCGAACTTTACGTGTGCAGGCCGCTAATCTCTGTTATTTGATTCGTCGCTCGGTTAAAACGTTGAATATTGACAACGGAACAAAGAAGTACACACACACACACACATTTGTAATGTGAGTAAGTATACGAATTACTTTGAATTTTGTGTTTATTTTTAAGGTGAGACCTTGGCGGAGGCTGGGTACAACAAGTGGGCAGCGGGCGAGCCCAATTACCCTGGCATCGAGAACTGCGGAACCATGACGCGCGAGGGTCTGCTCAACGACGGGAGATGCGCGGAGATCTTGCATCCCTTCATCTGCGAGTCTTCTCTCAAATAGGGACCTCCTATGGCCCACCAGATAACGAAATGTGCCAATGAAATATGAACATATTGTGACTGTAATTAAGTCAAATTTCTTAATTAATTGTCAGTCTTAAAATCAAGGGAAATTCTACTTTATCTCCTTTGCAAAAGCTGTTTAATGTCATAGTCGTATTATTTTTACGCTGAGCCTTACGAGTTTAATGTGCTTTTCAGTAGTTATGAAGCTTAAAAAGTATAATCATAATGATAATAAGAGTTTAAAAGTGAAAATGTCTTTTTATGAGACAAGTATTTCAATATGTGTTTTCTTCTGTTCTAATATAACCCTTCTTTAAATGTATTATCTTTATCTTTTTATGATTGCTTACTATTTAATTAAGTGTCAGGTTAGTGAATAAAATGTTTTTTTATCGTTCCTTATTAATTTTTAAAACAAAGTTGCCATTCATCCTGGGGTAATTCTAAAAAAAGTGGCACCGTAACCTGTCAATGAGTTTTTGAATACAAAGTATGTTAAATGTTTGTTTTACAGAAAAAGTAAAAACATTCATAGATAAGCACAGACCTTTTACATCGAGGCCAAGCCATTTTATTTATGTATTCTCCTTAATTTTGTTAAAAAAAAATGGTAGGTACTATTTTTTACTATAACCTGTCTTGTCCAAATGAGACATGTTTCCGTTTTTTAGGTCTTTGAACTATTTGTGTATATTTTATTATATATATTTTACAATATATTGCAAGAAGAATATTATGACATTCAATTAGTTATGATATGGTTTCAAAAATATATGCTTATATATCAATATTAACACACGACAGTTTGTCCGGTGATGTTTTTACTTTAACCTGTGTGTCCGTGATAGTGTATCTCACTCACATACGGAAAATAATAGGCACACCATAATCCTCGATAAACATTCGGCCAGTATGTGGCTCACCACTATACGAAACGGTTGGATACGATCTGTCATACTTTTGTGGAGATTAGTGATCAAATGCAGTAATCTGGAGTTTGTAACGGGTATGTTAACTTTATCTTGTCTCAATTATTTAATGTTAACGGTATGGGACGTAATTAACTAATCATTTGAACGTGGTATTCTGATGTATATACTTATATTACTAAGAGTGGAACGTTCAAATTATCACCGGTTTAAGAGTAAATGTCTTGTAAATCTACTTTTAACTTTAACCTGTGCAACTTTAACCTGTAACTAGCATAGATTAGGTTAGGCACAGGTTAATGTAACTCTTGGCGGGTTAAAGAGACATATGTGCACTAATGTGCAGGTTAGTGTGACTATTGGCAAGCTAAAGTGAATAACTATTTTAAATAATTTTATTTTAATAACTTGCATATAATTTCCCAGAAAAACTTTACAGATGCTTTATCAAGCAGTACCCATTAACAGTGATCTACCAAAGTAAATGTAGGGAATTGCTTTTTTAAAGTAATTTGTATTTTAATATAACTCTCTTTAACCTGAAAACTTCTCTCTTCTAACCTGTCTAATGAAACTTTCACCTGCATCTCAATATTTCAACAAGCCATAATTCTTATATTTTCATGTATATTCCGTTCCCTTTTATAATTATGTAACAATTGGAACACCAGGAAGCTTATTTTAAGCAAAGAAGGTAAAAAAACACAACTTTTTTTTTTGGAGAAACTTTAACCTGTCCGTGCCACTTTTATTAGAATGACCCCCTGACCGAAAATATCGCCCTTGGACAAAATGCTACCCTTATGGGACAAGTCTTATCCATAAACCTCCCGCCCAGCAGCAGTGTTTGCATTGTTGTGTTCCGATGCGGGGATAAGACAACCGGTAAAATAACTAGCAAAGATGCAATCCATCAATCCATAGTCTTAGGGTTGGTAACGCATTTTTCGGTCTTAGGGTTGCAGTTTTAAGATAGTCTTGAGAATGTAAATGTCTATGGATCAGAGATCCGTTTACCATCAGGTGGCCTGTGCGCTTCCTA
Organism: Acleris literana; assembly: GCA_946894065.1. Classification (NCBI taxonomy): domain Eukaryota; kingdom Metazoa; phylum Arthropoda; class Insecta; order Lepidoptera; family Tortricidae; genus Acleris; species Acleris literana. The sequence continues at coordinate 24,086,200 of OX335671.1, read as the reverse complement.
TCTGCATGGTATCAAGACGTGACCTTCCAACGTGGAGTCCCATATCAAGCTCTAAGCTTCTACTGGGGTTCTACTCATAGACAACGATAATTACTGATGAAGTTTTTAATTCCCCCCAGTCAAACTAACGTTGCATGGTTGCCTGAATTTGTGAAAAATTGCATTGCGTTGAAGTGAAAAGGAGGAGCGTTGAGGATTGAACATACTGTAGATACTTGTAGTATAAACCAATACATAATTAAATAAATAAATTAAAAAAACATGCAAGACGAGAAGATCAAAATTAAATAATTTATTGTAAACAACACTGTTTACAATAAATTATTTAACCCCTATATGGTCACCCTACTAGACAGAAATTGTAGGCACTGTAGCGCTCCATAAAAATAAAAGGTACGGAACACTACACGGAATGGTTGCGATAAAACCATCAGCACGTAAATTTGGACCTGTATAAGTAAAATAAAACCGAACGAAATTCAACAAGGTTATATAATAAGGGGAACACACAATGATTAAATTAAAACAAACTACTTACAATGTAACAATAAAAACTAGATTACTAGGCTGACACGGTACTTAGCTTAGGTAACAAAACAATTTGATATGAAACGGTCTGCGGATTGTCACATTAATAAAGTCTTTCTAATTTAAAACACATTGCCCAATAAAGGGTAAAAGACCACCTTAGAACACGGTCAGGCCAAAACTTGTATTCAATTTATAGGTAAATCTGATTCGAACTAAAATAACATGAATCTGTTAAAATGCAAGAAGCGCTTCATGATTAAAACTGGTATGTTCGGAGTATTATGAAACAGGGATAACAAATTGTGGTTTTGATCGGTAAAAAAAGGTCTAGAAATCTAATAACATTTATAGCCAAAATTATTCCGAATAAATAACCTTTGGTAGGTTAGGGGTGAGTTCGCGGACTCTATTTAGAATTTAATAAAATAAATAAAAATCAACGAAATGGTGACTATCCTGTGAACTTCCGTCGTCGCTTGCCGCCGTGTGAAGATGTAGTCGTAACGCTGCGTTCGTCACAACTGTCGCAGCGGAAAAAACCTGCGGGCACTGCCGCGCACGACGACCCGTTGCCAGCGAACTCGATGGCGAACCACACGCTGAATGTCCGAACCAGTCGTCCAAATCTTCAGTCGGGGCGATGAGTCGCGAGATATGGGGTAAGCGGAGGTGCTGCAAAGGACACCTTTACTCACAAAATTGCACGAAAAGGACGGAAGAGAGGCTTCCTAAAGATTGGGAGGAAGTGAAAGCTGGACGGCAACAAAAACCAACTCACCCGCTATCCGGACACACAGAAGACAACAGCACTAACACGATCGGCCCACTATTGAGACCACGGCGTAATAGATAAGGTCTTCACGTAACATTACAACCGGACGCGGCACTCGAAGCTGGCTTCAGTTAAAGTGAAACTTGGGTTGAGTAGAGACTATCCAATTTTTCTGGTGTATCAAGGCAAGAGTACGAGATCGAATGACAGTCCCATAACAAGGAACGGATCTAACAAAAACGAATTCAAAATTCAAAACTGTCAGTAGAAATTACAAACTCTAACCGGTCAATGAACAAGTCCGCAATACCAAAAAGGCTGAGAAACGAAAAAGGCGAAATAAATAACGCGAACCAACGCGATTTGTAGCGGTAATGCTACAATTATCCCCTCACTAGGAAAAAAAACAAAAAATTGACAACCCTAAAATAATATTGAAGTGACATCCCTAAAATTTCCAAAAGTGACAGCCGCAAAATAATATCGAAGTGACATCCCTAAAATTTCCAAAAGTGACAACCCTAAAATAATATCGAAGTGACAACCCTAAAATTTCCAAATGTGACAACCCTAAAATAATATCGAAATGACAACCCTAAAATTCCTAAAAGTAACAACCCTAAACATCGAACACGAAACACCAAAAACACACTTTAAAATATGAAGGTCAAACACGAACAGCATTTGTCAAAGTCGACCTTGATAAAGTTAACCTAAAACGAAAAACAAAACTACTGACGCGACGAAAATCACCCCTGAACACCAAAGATCGCTCTCTTAGTATAGTTAAACCGAAACGATCTTGATACTAGACTGACTAAACTAGGACTAATTCTGACTAACTGCAGTCACCTACCCTAAATCATCTAGCCTAACACATTAAAACTATTTTATTAATAATACAGCCTGCAGGAAAAAAGCACCTCTATAACTAACTTACACATAGTACAGTCAGCCAAAAAAAACGGCAGAAAATGTGTTTAACAGACCATTATTACAACCCTACGCAAAGACAAGAAATAACCTACCATAAATACCATCTAGAAACCCTAACAAATATCCGCGACGAAAATTGAATCACACTATCCTAACACTAAAAACTAAGGATTATACAAATCAACCACCACAAAATACACAAAGAAGCCTATCAGAACTATCAATCAAAAAATAAAGGCAAAACGAATAGTCATACCGGGTACACCAAATGACCGAAAAAATATTACGATCGGGATAAGTACTCTAACCGAAAATTCCAAGACACTAGCTCTTAAACTAAGGCATACCAGTGCACGAAGTTTACTGACCAACTAAACCGCTATGATACCCAAAATCACTGATTAAACAGTTACCGAAAACTATCTAACCGTTGACCCAGTAATATAGTCCAACAAAACAATTCCGTCTTGGAAATTAGCGCGAGAAAAACCACAAGTATCAAGACCTGTTATTACACTATAGTCGATACGATGGCAAACAAATGCCGAACGTGAACAAAGTGATAGGTGATTAACAAACTTCGAACTTTGAATAACAATATGTATAGTCAGACCGAAAAAAGTGAAGACGGAAAGGAAAATTCCGACTCCGACTGGATTCCGCGGAGGGGAATCAGGGGAAAATTAGGGAAAGATGAACGATCATCGTACGTAAATTATTATAAAAATAAATGTGGAATAGAACACCGAAACAGAAAAACCAAAAGGGGGAAGACGTTGAACACAATGGAACCTTTAGAATTTTGGGAATTTGAGAGAAGAGGGAGAAAAAGGAGGAGGAAAGAGGAAAATAAAATAAAATAAACGAAAATGACAAAAACAATTACTTAAGGATATCCTTGACGTGATAGTTACCACTGTGAGGTGAATTCACATCCTTAAGTACCAACACCTGAGGGGAAATAATACGTTCGACAGTACACTTAATAAAACGCGGTGCGAATTTTCCTCCGAGGAATTCGTCCTGACCGGCCCGGGCAAAATTTCGTCTCCAGACAACATCGCCGACGTTATATCGAACCGTAACTCTGTTGCGATTGTACCTAACAGCGTTACGTTGAAAGGCCAGAGACATTGCGTCCGAAACCTTGGCATAGACCTCCTGAAGTGTTTCTAGCGATGTAGCGCGTTCGTTCCGACTGTGTTCCACACCTGGGTCCACAGTCTGAACATTATAACGCTCATGCGAGGATAGTACTTCACGGCCATACATGAGGAAGTTGGGCGTATAAGAAGTAGCAAGATTCATACACGAGTTTAAGTATAGCGCAACCTTAGGTAGTAGCTTCGCCCAGTTACGATCGTCATCGACCAACAGGATACTCAGAGTAGTAATTACACTTTGGTTGTATCTCTCTACCACATTAGCCTGGGGTGAATAATACGGGGTAAAGATTGGACCAGGAATTCGATAACCAGACAGAAAACGCGAAAATTCCGTGCTGCGGAAAACAGTTGCGTTATCGCAAAGGATATTTTGGGGTGTACCATACCGAAGAAAAACTTCCGACTCCAGAGCTTTCGATACATTCAGAGCACTGACGGTTTTGAGGGGAACTAGCCAAACAAACTTTGTGAAAACATCGACCATAGTTAGAATATAACGGAAACCATAATATGCAGGGGGTAAGGGACCAATAAGATCGATAGAGAGCAAGTCCAGTGGTGCGTTAACTGACCTAGGATATAACCTGAGACCATGTGGTGTGCCATTAGCAATTTTATACGCCTTACAAACTTGACAATCAGAAAGTACAGTCGCAACCGTACGATACATCGACGGCCAATAATAAACCTCCCTGAGTTTACTATAGGTTTTCATCACCCCTGGATGTACATTAGGGAAGTTGTTATGAATCTCGAGGATAGCTTCCCTAGTCTTCTCTGCTGGAAGAACAATACGCCAAGCGTTATCTCTTAACGGAACGTCTAATGCCATTTTCCGAAGAAGCATACCATCACGTATACAATACGCGGGAAAGATCTGGGGGGACGTTTGAACACCATTATAGATACGTTCATACCAAGGATCAGTGGTCGGATTACAACCACGGCTAAAAGAAATAACGCCAACCTGCGCTCTGGAAAGTGCGTCGGGAACAACATTAAGAACACCACGTCTATGAACAATTTTGAAATTGAATTGGGAAATGATTGTCGCCCATCGAGCTAACCTCCCACTTGGATTATCTAACGTCATTAACCACTTTAAGGCGATATGATCTGTGACAATGGTAAAATCGACCCCGTCAAGATAACCACGAAAGTGTTTAATAGAATCGAGCACAGCGAGAAGTTCTCGCTCAGTGGTGCTATAGTTCCTTTCTGCCTTGGAAAACAGACGTGAATAATATGCTATAGGATGCTCTACACCATCGATCTCCTGGACAAGCACAGACCCTAAAGCCGTCGAACTTGCGTCACACTGAAGAACAAAAGGACGCGTGAAATCAGGACATGACATGACAGGTGACTTCATCAGAGCCGACTTCAGCTGAAGAAATGCCGAGTTGGCGGCATCATTCCACTCGATAGGATCTTTACCCTTCCTTTTACCAATGAGGGCAGTCAATGGAGCGATGATAGCTGAAAAATTATCCACAAATCGACGGTAATAAGACGCCATTCCGATAAAGCCTCGGAGAGTTTTTGCTGTTGTCGGTACAGGAAATTCGTTAATAGCATCGAGTTTCTTCGGATCGGTTTGCAGACCGCGCTCGTTTACGATGTAACCCAGATATTTTAGTTCAGGTTTACAGAACTCGCATTTTTTCAAGCTGACTGTCAAACCGGCATCTTTAAGACGATCGCGGACCTTAATAATGAGACGTAGGTGACTCTCAAAATCCTTGGAAACGAGGATCAGATCATCGACATACCCGAAGACAAAGTCATCAGAATCTGACGTATATTCGAAATTAACGATTAGATCGGTAAGACGTAGCATCTCAGAAGCAGCGTTGGTAAGTCCGAACGGCATCCGAGTAAATTCAAAAAGTCCGCGTTGAGGAACAATAAATGCTGTCTTCTGACAACTAGCGTTATCGGCTAAGGGTATCTGCCAAAAGGCACTCCGGAAGTCGAGAGTTGTGATAAATCTCGCTCCGCGAAGGTTGTCAAGGATATCCTGTATACGAGGTAAAGGATACGAATCGCGAATGGTAACGCTATTAAGTTTGCGACTATCAACGCAGAACCGAACGGAGCCATCTTTCTTGGTAACCATAACGACTGGGCTCGCCCATGGTGACTTGGAAGGACGAATAACACCCATCTCTAGCATCTTGTCAATCTCCTCATTAAGTATCTTCAGCTTCACGGGTGATAGCGGATAATATCTCTGCCTTATTGGTGAGCCTTCAGTTACGATTTTATGGGACAACCATGAGGTACAACCTAGACCTTTTTGATCTGACGAGATATCGCTGAACTGTTCGATGACCGACTGCAACCTAGTTTCCTGATCAGGTGACAATGTCCAACGAGGATGAACGTAACGTGTCTCATTAGAAGCAACCTCGGGTATAACGTTATTCTGAACCGAAGGTACAAAAAGATTGTCAGAATATTTGCCATGAAAAGCGTCCGTAATTAAAGCAGTAAGGCCGTATTGGTTCCAAAATCGAATACCTAAAATCAATTGAGTAGGCAAATTCCTACTAACTAAACAAGGATGTTGAACCCAGCCGCCTCTAAAAAAAATAGGCAGGTCAACACCACCAAGTATCTCAATAGGAGAACTATCTGCAGAAATAACTGTCGGGCGTAAGTCGGTACTAAAAGGGATTTCCAACTTATTTAACAAAAAAACATCTACCAAAGAAACTTGAGCACCGCTATCTAAAAGGGCCTTTATACGGGACTTTGCCAAAGTAATCTCTAAGAATAATCGACTGTCTGGCGAATTAGTAACAATAACTGGTGACACATTGGGTGTGCGTGCGTCACCATTTACGCGTTTTTTGGAGGATTACAATTCGCACAATCGCGTGTGATGACACCTGGACGCTTGCAACTAAAACATAAAGGACCAGGCACAACAGGACAAGCGCGATATTGATGACCTGACGTGTTGCACTTCAAACATAATGGGGGTGAACTTTGGGCGATATCGACATTGGTAGAGGAACAGACTGCACAAACCCTATGCTGGGGCTGGAAAGCCTCGAAATTAGCTGTAATATGTAATAGCGCGTCAAGATCAGTCAACAAATTCGTTGCTAAGCAAGGGTGATAGCGTGAATGTAAGCCGTACTTCACGATGGTGAACAAATCCGCTTCGGGAACCGGAACACGTAGTTTGGAGTTCAGGTCGCGGGCAGAGATTATAAAATCCCTCGCCGTCTGGGTTGGTTTCTGACGCAATTGACGCAATTCACGTTCGATTTTGAAGTCATAATCAATGACATCAAAAGTGCGAAGGAACGCGCCCTTGACCTGATGATACGTCAAGCCGGGACACCTTATTGATCTAAAATATTTAAGTGCACTGTCCGAAAGAAGTTCATGAAACCGACGAACAACGTAGTCTAGCGGAACGTCTCGAGCCTCTTGTTCCTCTTCAACGCGTTGGAAAAACTCCCTAACGCAGGCTTCACCATCAAACTTAATGTTCCACTTGAGGAGGGACTCCTGTTTGGAACAACGTCGACTCATCGGACATGTCAAAGGCGTGGGCTCAATGGCATCCTGTGAATCATAAAACTCATCAGGATTCTTAACAGGAAGAGCTGGTGGGGTCAAACGCTGCGGCGTCACCATAGCTGGATCAGTCAACTCCATTCTAAAGATTACACGGAAGGAGAAAAACAACAAACACAAAACGATCAAAAGATTAGAATTCTAACACGATTGGAAGCCCCTGTGAACAAACAAAATAAGGTATGGTAGAAGAAAATCAAAGCGACTTACCTTGTTTGTGCCCTACGTCTTACAAGCTAACATCAGAAAGGGAAGGGAATAAAAACACCAAGTATCTTTATTAGCAACCAATAAAACACAGTTTTTAAAATGGGATGGTTTAACACTATTTAAAAAAAAAAAAAAACAATATAAATTACAGATCAGAACAAGAAACAGACTCCCAGGGATTAAGTTCGAATCCTCGGTGAAAAGATGCAAGGCGCAGCCAAAGCCTCACAACAGCAAAAAGGTCGACGGGTGTGTAGATCTAAAACACAACATAACGGATTAGGAGTTAAGGAAAAAATTATTGGACAGAATGACCAATTCTTCCACTGACGACACAAAAAAAAAAATTTACGTTATCACCAAAACAAGAAAATATAGAAAAAATCACTTACCTTCGGGCGCCATTTTGTAGCGCTCCATAAAAATAAAAGGTACGGAACACTACACGGAATGGTTGCGATAAAACCATCAGCACGTAAATTTGGACCTGTATAAGTAAAATAAAACCGAACGAAATTCAACAAGGTTATATAATAAGGGGAACACACAATGATTAAATTAAAACAAACTACTTACAATGTAACAATAAAAACTAGATTACTAGGCTGACACGGTACTTAGCTTAGGTAACAAAACAATTTGATATGAAACGGTCTGCGGATTGTCACATTAATAAAGTCTTTCTAATTTAAAACACATTGCCCAATAAAGGGTAAAAGACCACCTTAGAACACGGTCAGGCCAAAACTTGTATTCAATTTATAGGTAAATCTGATTCGAACTAAAATAACATGAATCTGTTAAAATGCAAGAAGCGCTTCATGATTAAAACTGGTATGTTCGGAGTATTATGAAACAGGGATAACAAATTGTGGTTTTGATCGGTAAAAAAAGGTCTAGAAATCTAATAACATTTATAGCCAAAATTATTCCGAATAAATAACCTTTGGTAGGTTAGGGGTGAGTTCGCGGACTCTATTTAGAATTTAATAAAATAAATAAAAATCAACGAAATGGTGACTATCCTGTGAACTTCCGTCGTCGCTTGCCGCCGTGTGAAGATGTAGTCGTAACGCTGCGTTCGTCACAACTGTCGCAGCGGAAAAAACCTGCGGGCACTGCCGCGCACGACGACCCGTTGCCAGCGAACTCGATGGCGAACCACACGCTGAATGTCCGAACCAGTCGTCCAAATCTTCAGTCGGGGCGATGAGTCGCGAGATATGGGGTAAGCGGAGGTGCTGCAAAGGACACCTTTACTCACAAAATTGCACGAAAAGGACGGAAGAGAGGCTTCCTAAAGATTGGGAGGCAGTGAAAGCTGGACGGCAACAAAAACCAACTCACCCGCTATCCGGACACACAGAAGACAACAGCACTAACACGATCGGCCCACTATTGAGACCACGGCGTAATAGATAAGGTCTTCACGTAACATTACAACCGGACGCGGCACTCGAAGCTGGCTTCAGTTAAAGTGAAACTTGGGTTGAGTAGAGACTATCCAATTTTTCTGGTGTATCAAGGCAAGAGTACGAGATCGAATGACAGTCCCATAACAAGGAACGGATCTAACAAAAACGAATTCAAAATTCAAAACTGTCAGTAGAAATTACAAACTCTAACCGGTCAATGAACAAGTCCGCAATACCAAAAAGGCTGAGAAACGAAAAAGGCGAAATAAATAACGCGAACCAACGCGATTTGTAGCGGTAATGCTACAGCACCTAATAGGTTAGTCCAACTGAATTTGGCGACCACAACATTTTCAACAAAAAGCCGACATCAGTTGGACTAACCTATTAGGTGCCTACAATTTTAAAGAAGTTATTTTTTGCTTTTTTGAAGGCGGTTTTTTGTTTTTTAAAACATTTATTTTATTTTATACTTTTTTAGTGATCATAATACGCTGTTACGTAGTCGCACTTCTTAGTTGAAATGAAACTTTAACTTATATCAAGCGCGCCGCAAGCAACGCCGCGGGAAAGTCATAGTCGTATTTCAACAAGTAAATATTATTCGTTGTAGGTAGTCGCTCAACTATCTTAATCGAGATATCTTATCGCCACCCTTGAAATCGGTACCATTGAGAAGTTCCGGTGGCCATCTGTGGTCTTCATCATCAGTTCCACTACACCGAATGATACTTTCTGAATGCAAATGCTGGATTTGTTACTAAAAATACTAAAATCGCTATATGTTTGCCTACAATATTTGAGGAGTTCCCTCAATTCCTCACTGATCCTCTCATCAAATACAGATTTGGTGACAATGGGACTCGAAAGTATACTCTACCAAACGAAAAAAAATTTTTTTGAAATCGGTCGACAATTGACGGAGTAATCGGTGAACATACATAAAAAAAAATACATACAGTGGAACGTATAACCTCCTCCTTTTTTGAAGTCGGTTAAATAGTCTGAATAGGATCCATAACGGGTATGATTCCAAAAATAGAGTTACCATGATTTACTTAATCGGTGATTTAATTAAGTGGAAAATTAACAAAAAAGAAATAGCTTGTTTCTTGTACCTAACTAATATTGCTTGGAAATGGCCATCAATTAACGAGTCTGAAAAACTGGTTTCTGATCACATCACGTCACTCTTCAATGTCACCCTGTTAAGGCTGATAAACACATAACCCTCCTCCTTCGGCAGTCTGGTAAAAACATTTGTCAATGGATACTACCTGGACTTTCCGAAACGGAAAAAGAGACGTGTGTGTATTCTAACAAATAGTTACACTAGATGTCAAGAGTAGGATTAGTCTAGGGTTAAACCAGGGTTTCTAAAATGGCTCTTATAAGATCCGACCACCAACGGCCATACCCTATAATTACAGCAACGGTGTCCTAACGTGGGCTCAGTGTGAGCGTACGTTTGCAGCCAAAATTGGCTACGCAAGCCACCGGTGGGCACACCAGAGAGCTGCGCCATCTGGCTCTGCGACATTTGGGCTTTTGTGAAGCTTCGCCGCTGCCGAAAACGGCATGATGTCATCATCATCATTACTCTTATAACACAATGATTTGAAAAACATTATGTTATAAACAAAATGAACGATATGTATGTTTTGAAGGCCGGTGGCTAATACAATTGCAAAAACCCTGAACATAACATTATTTGTTTAGGGGAGTCCCCATACAAGAAACTTTCATTATGTTTTGGTTCTATCGTGAAAAAGATTATTCATAAAAACATCGGTATGATTATATTGCAAACCCTAACATGTCAAAGTCAATATACCTTAACCCAATAGGATACTACAGTGGATAAAGGGACACAGCAACTCACGCGGCAATGACGCAGCCAATGAACTGGCGAGGAAAGGCCCGGAGATGGCTGCAGTGGGTCCCGAGCCCATCCTGCCTCTCCCGTTCAGATGTCTGCGCAACAAACTGCGACATAGAACCAAGGTAGAACACCAGCAGTACTGGAGAAACCTAAACACCTGCAGGCAGTCTAAAGAAGCCCTCCCGACGATCAATCCCGGATTGTCACGGAGGCTGCGACGGTTGGAAAGGACCAAACTGCGACTCATAACTGGGGCTATTACTGGACATGCCCTATTTAACAAACACTTACACACTTTAGGTGTTACAGACAGCCCCCTGTGCAGAGCCTGCATGGTGGCAGAAGAAACTGCTGCCCACGTCATCATGGAGTGCCCAGAAGTGGCAACATACAGGGTACGACACCTCGGACTGGAACCGAGGTCACTAGCAGAAGTCGTCGGCAACATCAAGGGTCTGCTAGGCTTCCTGGTGGAACTGGGTTGGCAGGAGTAATGTCACCAACCCCTCACGCAAAATAGGCGCACACTTAAGTCGTCGAGTTGCGGAAAAGAGCCCGCCACAACCTATAACCAATAAGATAGAGGCTCAGTATTATTGGAGATGGTTGAATGTAAGTGGCCGCAACGGAACCCTACACTGAGCATGGTCCGACATGGGGCTGGCAAAACCGTATTTTTGAAATTACGAGAGATTGAAAATTAAAGACGAGTGGTCCACACCATTCGTTTTCAATTCTACCGCTCGTATTTCAAAAAACGGTTTCGAAGATTTTGCTCACTTCCGAGTGAAACTTTCGACCGGTCGAAAGTCAAAAATCGGCCCCATGGTCTTATTCATGTCACCCACTAGGAGCTTCTTACCCAGGGGTTGTTATATTCTTAAAAAGGGCGTTCGGTCGGTCGAACGAGTGAACACGTGAACGCGGCGCAGTTTATATAAACCGGCGAGTTTAAGTCGTCCCGTCAGAGCGTACAAAACACATTTTAGCGCGTGCATTCTCAATTAGGCAGGGCTTCTGTCGGAAGATTGAGTAATAATAATAATAATTGAATAATTGCCTAATTGAGAATGCACGCGCTAAAATGTGTTTTGTACGCTCTGAAGGGACTACTTTAACTCACCGGTTCATAATGAACTACGCCGCGGTCACTAGTTCACGGCGGAACGAACGCCGTTTTTAATATAATAACACCCCAGGGCTGGCTCTTTGATAACAATATATTCTATACAGTCGTGTTTTATATAACAATACCTACATATAATTTAACAATCGTGTATTCAAATGAATATATATGAAACAAACTATATTGTAGGATATTGTTTTATTACATACATGAACGCTCACAATGTTAAATTACTGTAACGTAAATCGACCCCAACAGAAAAAAATTGGTCGAGTAACTTGGTCGCTTCTAACAAGTTTGTCATTGTTGCGCAAAAGCGTCTTAATTCCATACGAGCCTAACAAGAGGTTAGATAAATCATCTAAGATGTTACTTTAATCACTAAAGAACGTGCTGTTGATATTATCAGCTTTGGTTGATATACATGTTATAAAAAAAGTCAACTAAATAAAAGAAAATCTGTCTTGGTTCGCTCTCATTTTTTCGAGTCTAGCGGGGAACTAACTCTTCACGTACGAAGTACTTTAATTGTATATAAAGAACACGCAAGTTCCATAACAGACCAGTCCTCTTGAAGAGCTCGCGGATTGAAGTTCACTCATAAAGTACACTGAATGTATAGCTCACTGCGCGCGGAAGTTCACATTGAACGAACAAAATGCCTCAAAAACGTCTAGTTTTGCACACTTGCATTATTCTGCTTACAGGTTAGTAAATGGTTTTTTAGAGCTTCGTACCCATAGGGTGCTAAATGAGACCCTGTTGTCCGTCCATAGGTTCTAACTGAAAAGAGTAATCTTTTGAACCGTAACCGATAGCCATTTGTTTTAAAAGTCTGACGGTATATAATTTACTAGCGTCCCGACTTCGTTTCGCTTCAGTTTTATTTTTCTCAAAAATTTCCGGAAATGTTGACATTCCTATCTACATATTGACACGCGAAGTACATAGTTTACTGACAGGCCTCAAATTTAAAAAAAAAAATTGCGTGCTCGCTACACAAGCCCGCAATGTTGCATACAAATTCCATTACTATCTAGCTTGTAACTTTTTAAAAAGTGAAAAGGGCCATAATAAAATGAGGGCACAAGTCTTATACATTCAAATCTCGAAACATAACTTTTTTATTTCTGCCTGGAATAGCTTATGTTTTTTTCAAAACAAGAATTGTGTTTCTCCTTGTCATAAACAAAAAGGCGGTAAGGAGTGATGGTTTTTTTCACATGAAGTTTCTGTTTGTATGCAATTAAAAAATACTCGCAAGCTCGTCCGTTTAATCCAATACTCGGCCCGCAATTGCCTACTTCCATGCCTAGGCAATAATATACTATTTCTGTAACACCTGTACATAAACCAGATTGTATTACAGACAAAAACCTTCCTCTTGAATCACTGTATATATTGATGAAAGCCGCTTTAAAATCCGCTACCTAATTTAAAAGACCTAAGCCTACATTAATTATGGTCAGTTTCAATTAGGGAATGCAAATTAACCGGTTATTAACCGTTTTTGTATGAAAATAACCGGTTAAAATCGGTTAAAACCGGTTATTTGCATTCCCTAGTTTCAATTAAACTGGGCAAAGTTGTAAACAGTAAGTTGTAAGTTGTATTATGCCTGCAGATTTGTGGCATATACTATGAAAAGGGACCTTATTGTCGATGGCGCTTACGCCGCACTGCGTCACGCGACGTTGTCTTTATATCGGAGCATCTTTAATAATGGCGAAAGCGCCATCGGCAATAAGTTCCCTTTTCATAGATAACGCCACATTTGAAGCAAAACTAGTACCTACTCGTAAATATCGTAACAAAATACCTCTTATATGTTCTTCCTAGGATTCGTTGCGGGGAGTCTTTTGCCGGATTTCGAGAAAATAGATAAGTTCGGCTGGGTGCGCGTGCACACGTTACCGGCGACCTGGGCGGACGCGCGCCTGCGCTGCAACATGGAAGGTATCGCAAAGAAGGGGGTGTGTAATGATGTGCATGACAATATGCACTAATTTTCATTTTACATAAAACGAATTGCGTCAGGTCAACCGATCAAATAACAGTTATAATTAGTTTTAACGCAATGCATAATTTTTTAAAATTTTTTTTTCGGTTAATTTCTCTAACTACTTCTAAAAGAAGAATTTCTGTCAATGTCATTTTATTATATATATTTTTATATTTATATATTTATTTTTGTATTTATGTTTAATTATCTGTTTATTTATGTAAGTCATATGTATCTTGTATTTATATTTATTTGTGCATTTTTGCTTAATTATTTGTTTTTTTGGTAAGCGTTTATTTGTTACTTTTTTCTTAGTTTTTTGTATTCATGTTTAATTGCTAAAAGAGTTTCTTGTTATTGCTCGCGTGAAGTCTGCACCACCTACTGTGTAAAATGTTTTAATTTGACACCATGTCCCTACTAAGGTTGTCTGGAAGAGATCGCTAATTAGCGATAAGACCGCTTGTTGTTGACCCGGTTTTTTTTTTAATGTGCTGTTTTCTGTTTTGTTTTTTTATTTGGTGTACAATAAAGTGTTTTGTATTGTATTGTATTGTAATTTCCTGAAACATAATGGTTAAAAGATTCATCATCATCATCATGTCAGCCGAAAGACGTCCACTGCTGGACATAGGCCTCCCCCAAGGCTCTCCACTCAGACCGGTCTTGTGCTTTTCGCATCCACGGCGTTCCCGCGATCTTTACTAGGTCGTCACTCCATCTTGTTGGAGGCCTACCTACAGCTCGTCTCCCGGTCCGCGGACGCCACTCAAGAACCTTCTGACCCCATCGGCCATCAGTCCAGCTCCTGGTTAAAAGATTAAATAATCAAAAATTCTAACGTCTTTTATTACTACTAATTTGGTTTTAACCTAAAGCGGCAATTACCTACACTACTTTTTTAACCTAATGCGGTCGCTGAACTTGTTTTAAACTACTTCAGCCAACAAACATCGTCTTGACATTAGTCTGTTCGCCTACTGCGGTCTTCTAACAGAGAATATTCATCCATTAATTTTTTTCACAGCTTCAATAAAAGCTGATCCATGAAACAAATAGTTGAGAAAAATCATTTTTTGAATAGCAAAAAAAAACAAGATACCAACAAAAATTGTTTCTATCTTTTTCTAGCAAAACAGAATTTAACATGTAGTTTATATGGCCGACCTGTTACATCGCTGTCTAATTAGCAGTTTAAAATGCTTGTTCCACCCGTAGTTCTTGGCCGATTTTAATTGAAATTGTACTTTTGGTTATCTCTTTAAATATTTTTAATTTAATTCCAAGAAGTACAAATTTTTAGACTTCCGTTCCCAAAGGGTAAAAACGGAACCCTATTACTAAGACTCCACTGTCCGTCTACCTGTCTGTCCATCTGTCTGTCACCAGGCTGTATCTCATGAACCGTGATAGCTATAGCCAGTTGAAATTTTCACAGATGATGTATCTCTGTTGCCTATATAACAACAACTAAAAAAAGAATAAAATAAATATTTAAGGGCTCCCATACAACAAACGTGATTTTGTTGTCGTTTTTTGCTCGATATTAATAACGGCAACAGATTGACGCTTGAAATATTCACAGGGTGAATATCCTTAGTTGTATATTCACTTTAAAAATAAATAATTAAATTAAAATTAAATATTTAAGAATACCGCAAACGTGAGTTTTTATAGATAATGGTACAGAACCCTTCGTGCGCGAGTCCGATTCGTACGTGGCCGGTTTTTTTTCATGATTGTAACTGGCCATGTCCAGTACATGGCAGACTATCTTTTTAAAGTATTTTTTGTCTTTCTTCCCCTAGTACCTAATTGTGATTGGCTGGTAATACCTGGAGGTATCTTGGTATCCGATGTCATAGTTAATTGATAAAATCTTTTGGACAGGTGCCGTCCTCGCGTCACCAACGACGAGTGACATGATTGAAGTGATAAAGACTACAATGGTCAAGCACAAAATGTCCCTGAGTCAAGTGTTCGTTGATATCCGCGCCTCCAATCCCAAAGGATTCTTTACAAGTATTGATGGTAAGACTAAATCCTACTAATATTATAAATGCGAAAGTTTGTGTGTGTGTGTGTGTGTGTGTGTGTGTGTTTGTGTGAGTTTGTTACTCCTTTACGCTGCAACAGCTGATGAAATTTGGAATGCAGGTAGGTTATACCCTGGGTTAACACATAGGCTACCTACTCTTCACCCCGGAAAATTTAAAAGTTCCTGAGGTAACTACGTACGATAATTGAAATCTACGCGGGCGACGACAGGCGCAAAAGCTAGTTTATCTTAAAATAATAACACATATTGGGTGTCCCAAAACTTAACGTAATTATGGTATGCGAGAGCCGCTTTTACACCGGGCCAGAATAGATTTTATTTTCGTATAATGTTCCTTATTTAAGGAGTTTGAGGTAGACTTTTGGCGCCCTAGGGTAAAAATTGTTATAATTTGATAAGAACTAGTAACTTTCGTACCAAAATGTTAAAAAAGGAACCCTTATGGTAGTTATGGTAAGACTTCGGTGTCTGCAGTCTGTCTGTGTGTCACAGCAGTTCTCAGCAACTGCTGAAAATATCAAATTGAAATTTGGCATAGGTGTGTAACTTGCTTGCTCACATCTATTTACATTAATAAAAAAATTAGTAAAGTATGTTGATGTAGATAAAATTGTTGAACAAGTTGCATGAGATCGTGTCGGAAAGAAATTGTATCCCTCTGAAAACATCTGGCATTTTTCAGGAAAGCCCCTGATAGATCTCCCCATTCAGTGGGCTACTGATGAGCCTAACAATTTATGTAACGAAGAGGACTGCATAGTAATGACCGTCTCTGGCAAGATGGCTGACGAAAACTGCAACTATGTCCACCCCTACATCTGCGTGATTATTGAAGCGGAGAAGCAATGCCTTACTCCAGACAAAGGTATCATTTTTCGTTAACTTTAAGTACTAAAATTGATATAGTTTCGCTCTGATTTTGCGGAAAAAAACTTTGCTGGTTGGTAATTTTTAACGTTTTGTGTAATTTTTTTTGTATCTAACTTCAAAAATAAGCAAAACCCCGTACAAATTTCTACCCCCTTTTACTCATATAGGGGAAGCTTTTCCGAAATCGCCGTAAGTTATATTTTTTATTTGTAACTTAAACAAAGGTTTCCACATTTCTAACTTGAAAAATGACAGAACTCTCTCATTCCTTTAGGGTAGATTTGTTTAAATCTCCCAAAGCCTTATTTTTTACTTGATACTGTAGTGCAAAAAATACCAAATTCCCATGCAAAATCCTACCGTCCATTTTACCCCCTATAAAGTTATTCCAAAGTTGCTGCAAGTAATACTTTTTTATTTATTAGCAACAGCCATAATGAAAAACCTATCCTATGGGTGACGCTGGCAGTGGGGCAGCGCTTAAGCTAACAATAGTTACGGTTGCAGGCTAAGAGAGGAACCTCCTCACAATACGTGCAGTGTCGAGGAGTACTGCTTGGAGAAAGCATTACTACTCGACAGGGCTCTGGTCTTTGATCCAGCCGTTTAGCGAGAGACTTTTAAAGTAATTCATCGAGACCTGATAAAATCGAGACTGTTCGCCGAAAACCTATCAGGACGATAATCGTCGAGTCAGTATCCCACACGGTGAACAAATCATGAGGAAACTCACAAGCACTGCCCGGCGTAAGGATCGATCTGTCAACGTAATAAATAATAAATAAATATCAAGGGACGATCTCACACCAACTGACCTAGTCCCAAACTAAGCTCTAGGCTTGTAATATGGGTACTAGACAACGATATAAATACTTATATAGAGAAATATATACTTAAATACATAGAAAACATCCATGACTCAGGAACAAATATTCGCGCTCATCACACAAATATCTGCCCTTACCGGGATTTGAACCCAGGACCGCTAGCTTCGTAGGCAGGGTCACTACCAACTAGGCCAGCGCGTCGTCAAGACGTCAATATAAGGCTTATTGGCGAGAAAGTATAATTAATATCATTATTATTAATAGAAAATATATTTGCAAACTGTACACCTGTAAGAGTGCACCGTTGACAAACACGCGTAATGACTATAACACCTCTCATTTCCGTCAAGGGTTGGAATAAGTTGTATTACTTCATCTTATTTTTTTACTACAGTGAGTACTTATTTAGTTAAACAGTATAGTCTGCAACTTGACACATAAGTAAAAATTAGTAAGTATTTCATTTTATACGTTAACTAGCTTTTGCCCGCGACTTCGTCCGCGTAGAACTCGTTTATCGCAGTTAAGTAAATTAATAGGTTTAAGTAATTCTATAGTTTGACGTCCTCCCTGGCAAGAATGATCTTTCAAACACATGTAATATTGAGCTCGAAATTTACCGGGACATCAACTTTAACCATTAACTCTTACGGGAGGGCACTCTCGATACCTCGAAAGAGTTCAGGAACTCTAAGGGTAGGACGTGACTTGCTCTGTGTCTATGACATTGTCTACCAAGAGATACTCCACAACATCGCCTTCTACATGAGACATATTTTTATATTTATCCGCCCGACAATTTCGTTTGTGGGTGCTAATATCGCCCTCTCGCACAAACATTCTCTATTCTTTATATTGTTTTTTAGATCGGGGTACACGTTATTTTTTAGACCGTCTGTGTTTTATACAATATTACAGAATTCGCGGTTTAATGTATTCAAATCGTTACTATCTCTCGCCATACGATCTTCGCCAATTTTTTGTAGAGCTGCCACATATATTGCCCCGACTGTGTATCATGGTGTACTCGTAGTTCCTGGCATATTTTTAGTGAGGTATATTATTTATATTTATATACTCATATCGTAGATGCCGAAATGCATTTATTTTATCCGCTGGTGCGCCCCTAGTTATCACCGGTAGATGAAAATCTGTCTAAATTCGCCGTCTCAAAGCACCATCCCTCCCATGATAGTTTGGTTACTCTAAAAATATCCATCATAGTTCAATATTACATATATTATATTATGAGTCTTAATACGAATTATAATGTAGGTATCTATCATTATAAATGGTGGAACTCCCAAACATCATCCGTGGCCGCTGAAAAAAAAAGACAATATTCTTCAAACAAATTTACCCAATGCCCATTAATCAAATTCGGTTCCGCGGTTAATCCGTGAAAGCGTAACAAACAGACAGACGACATATATAATTGTATTGCCATTTTGAATGTCTACCTATACTTTCACATCATTTTCGAAATCTGCGTCCTCAAAATCTAAGAAAATGACATTTATGTCCACTTTTTAAAAAAGATCATGGCCTCCATCTTGAATTCTAACTTTGACATAATTTTCATAATCTGCGTCCACAAAATGTAAGAAAATGATACCAATGACGACTTTTTCAATAAACATCATGACGGCCATTTTGAATTCCAAATTTGATATCATTTTCGAAATCTGCGTCAACGCAACCTAAGAAAATGACACCCATGATGACTTTTTCAAAAAACACCAAACATTGTCGTTATTCCCTCGGGAACTTTTAATTTTTCCGGGATGGGATTTTTCTATGTGTTAATCCAGGGTGCTACCTCCATTTTAAATTTCATCCTAATCCATCTAGCCGTTGCAGCGTTAAGGAGTAACTAACTAAAACCCCCTTTTACCCCCTTAGGGGTAGGTTTTTCTAAATCGCTGAAAGCAGTATATTTTATTTATAAACAGTAGCCTAAATATCAATTTCCTAATGTAGCCATTTCGATATCTCCCATACAAATTTCTACTCCCCATTTATCGCCTTAAGGGGGAGTTTTACCGAAATCACTGAAAGATTTTTTAATGTTAAACAGTATTAAACAGTAGCTTAAACACCAATTACCACGTTTCCAACTAAAAACATTAACATAAATGACCAAATTGTCATACAAACTACCATCCCAAATCTCACCCCCTTAGGGGTGATTTTCGAGATACAAATTTAATTTAATTCAGTTCCGCGGTTTATCCTTGAATGCATAACAAACAGACAGACGACAGACATAATTACTTTCCGTTTATAATATTAGTATGGATTTTCTTTCTACATCAATATTATGTATACCTATCGATAGTTTTTCTAACCCTTGAGTATTGTTTGAAATGACATTTTAGAATTAAATAACCGGCCAATTCGCCGAAAAATTAAATGCCTGTCCGTAATTATTTTCAAGTGATCATAATAACCGCCCTAATATTAAATAACAGCCGTAGAATTAATACGCCGTGAATAGTGAATAGTATTGAAAATAGCGGAAAAAATGTTAATATCTGGATATGTCAACTCTGACAACTTCAATCTGACACCGCTCCTTTTGATATAGACTAACAAAACTGAATGAAGGTACAAAGCCTGTCTCATGTTGTCACACTGGATGGCAAAAGCCATAGGAGAAATAAATTATTCAATTGCGCAATTTTGTCAAATAATTACTAATCTTATTCTATATTAGTAATTATTTGCGTCCCCAAAAACTAAGAAAATGTTACCCGTGACAACTTTTTCAAAAAACATCATTGCCGCCACCTTGAATTCTAAATTTGACATCATTTTCATAATCTGCGTCCCCAAAATGTAAGAAAATTATACCAATGACGACTTTTTCAATAAACATCATGGCGGCCATTTTGAATCCCAAATTTGATATCATTTTCGAAATCCACAACCAGCAACCTAAGAAAACGACACCCATGATGACTTTTTAAAAAACACCAATGATATTGTCGTTATTCCCTCGGGAACCTTTAAATTTTCCGGGATAGGATTTTCCTATGTGTTAATCCAGGGTATAAGCTATCTCCATTCTAAATTTCATCCAAATCCATCCAGCGCCATTGCAGCGTGAAGGAGGAACAAACTAAAACTCCCTTTTACCCCCCTTAGGGGTAGTTTTTTCTAAATCGCTGAAAGAAGTATTTTTTATTAATAAACAGTAGCCTAAATACCAATTTCCAAATTGCTTACTTTAAAAATAACTAATCTCCTATACAAATTTCTACCCCCTATTTTAACCCTTTAGGGGATGAATTTCCAAAAATCCTTTCTTAGTGTACCCTTAGGGTACCCAAGGAATATTCCCTTCAAATTTCAAGTCCCTAGGTCCAGCGGTTTAGGCTGTGCGTTGATCAATCAGTCAGTCAGTTTTACCCCTTTCCATCCCTTCGGGGATGAAATTATCAAAAACGCTGAAACCCGTATAAATTAATTTTCAATTTTCAACCTAAACACAAAATTTGAATAGTCTAACTTAAAACTGACGGACTTTCATACAAATGTTCATCCCCTTAGGGGTGGAATTTCCAAAAATCCTTCCTCAGTGGATCTTTACACTATATAAGGTATCTATGTGCAAAATGTCAAGTCTCTAGGTCCTAAGGTTTGGGCTGTGCGTTGATATATCAACAATCCGTTTTACCCCTTTTCATCCCTTCGGGGTTGAAATTACCATAAACGCTGAGACACGTATAAGTTATAATTCAATCGCCAAACTAAACGCAAAATTTGAAGCGTCTAACTTTAAAACTGACGGACTTTCATACAAATGTTTTTCCCTTATTTTACCCCCTTAGGGGTCGAATTTCCAAAAATCCTTCCTTAGTGGATCTCTACACTATATAAGGTATCTATGTGCAAAATTTCAAGTCTCTAGGTCCAGCGGTCTGGGCTGTGCGTTGATATATCAACAATCAGCTTAGCATTTTATATAATAGAAGATGTGGACTTGCGTCATTCTGGTCCTGAGGTTATTGAGAGATTTGCTTAAAATATTTCATCATTCTTAATTGAAGTTTACTGTTAAAGATAGTTATAACGTCGTGTATTATTATTAATTTATCGTTTTGTTTTGCTTCTGTGTCCTTGTGTTATTTATATGGATCATTTTCATTTGGCTAAAAATGTTCAGTTGAAAATGACACTTTGTTATAATCTGTTACCTATGTCTGAGGTATCATGCTAGAACATGTTTTTAAAAGTTGATTTTGATCACTTTACTTTTGACGTAGACTGAATATAATTCTTAATTTTTTCACCTATAGTCGAATTGCCACCGCGTCCGCAGGGTACCAGGTGGACGAGCGCACAGATAGCTGCTACAAGTTCCACGCCGATGCTGTTCCTTGGCGCCGAGCCGCCATGGTCTGCGCCAAAGAGCATGGGCACCTTGCTGTCCTCAACAGCCAAAAAGAAGCCGACGTCCTAAAGGAGATCTTCACCAAAAACCCCATAACAAGTTTGCATGGGGCAGCCTATGGCGGAGCTTATGCTCATGTCGGTTTCTTAGATCCTGATGAAAGAGGGGATTATTTTACGATTTTTGGTGAGAGAATATTCATTGCATTGATTATTGAAATCAAGATATAAGGTAGTTCGTCGTTTGTCGTTCTCGTTTTTACCAACAGAAGACCGGCGAATAATCGAGGATCAGTGTATGCATAATTATTTGGTACGACATTTCTTGACACTGGACTAGGAGTATACATAGAAGTATTTACAAAAACCTCAGCAGTTTTTTAGGGTTCCCTAGTCACACTTATAGTTTCGCCATGTCCGTCCGTCCGTCTGTCCGTCCGTCCACAGCTTAGTTCGGAGACTCTTTGTTCTAGAAAGCTGTCATTTGGCATGAATATACAATACCTTTTATGTAATGCTTAATTACGAGTATAATAAAGATTTTCCAGAACTGTGGAGAGTTGGTTTTCTGGTCAACATTATCTATGTTGAGAAACAGCATTGAAGTTTACATTCAGGAAATTTAACTTGAAGCTATCTAAACCAATATTTTTTTGTACAGCCATTCGTTGTCGTCTGTATGAAACGTTTTATTTGTATTTTTTTGAAAAACGTTAAAACATGAAAATGAAAATATTAGTCCGACTCGCACTATACCTGTTTTTTTTTAAATTTAGGTGAGTCTTTAGCATACGCCGGGTACGAGAAGTGGGAGCCAGCAGCAGCCAACAGCACTACTAAGAGGGAAGGGCTGCGCTGCGGGAGTATGAAACGCTCCGGAGAGATCAACGACGTTTCATGCATCCAGGATAATTGTCCTTTCATCTGCGAGGCACCCTTTGATGTAGCCTAAATAGTATACATGGTGACTTCAAATTGGATTACAGTAGACTAGATTGATAAAAATCCCCACATAATGGTGATACCTTCTTTCAGGCTGTTACTTGATGATATCAATCTAGTTTAAACAAAATGGTAGGGTAACCATATTTAGCCAAAAAATATTAAGTATGAGTTAAAATTTCAAAAAAAAAATTACTTTTAATTAAATGAGCAGCATGGCACTTAGGATGGGGGTTTTGTTTGATTTGGAGTCACCCGAAATTAGTATAGTTTACGTGATGGTTGCGTGATGCTAATTACGCAGAGTCGCGTACAATACTTTATCTACACACATATTAAGTATAAGTACTTTAAGATGGTTTGAGAAGCCGAAAGGCAAATTACCAGCATTAGTAGCTGTGGTAGTAGGTGACAGCGATGACAGCTGTAACGTAATTTTGAAATTACCTAAGTTATCGAATATTGTAAGGTAATGAGATCCGAATTTGGAACATCTTCCAAAATTAACAGCTGTCATCGCTGTCACCTACTACCACAGGTAATGCTGGTCATTGCCTACGGGTTTTGAACGCATATATATGTGTAGATAAAATATGTTAAACATCTGCAATACTATAAAGTTATCATTCAAAGATTTTATCCGCGTGAGGCCCGCCATACTGCAAACAAGGAAGTGGGAATTTGAATCTACTAGCAAGAAATAAAGTTCAATTACCTTGGCTCTTAAATAGTTGTATATATGTGGGAGATAGAATGGAAAAGCAGTTTGCAATTTTAACGAAATGCATTAATTTATTCTTAATGTTATTTTACACAATATTCAAGAATTTATACATAAAATTCCATGTACTTTATCCATAGCTTATGCATTATAACCCAAAAGGTACTAAGCAATTTTATAGGCTGTACTTTATTAATTATAAAACAATAAATACGGGATCAATAACAAGCTTAGGAATAAAACCGAAATTAATATTACCTGACGATTAGGGAAGCGTTCAGAGTACTTCACTCGATCAGAGCTCGAAGTCAACTGAACTGCTGCCATGGGGCAAGCTGGTATTTATACTACTGCACAAACAAGTGACGTCATTTGAGCGAATCAACTAAGGGCAAAACAACAGGTGTCAGGTGTCATGGAGTGTACAGTCAAAGATTTTATGAATCAAAAAATACCCTGCTCTCCCACATATACGGATAATATTTTTATTACCTACTAAACAAATGAATCAGTCATTTGAAATTCTTTTTTTTAATCTTAATTAAATACCATTTGTTTGTTTCAACAAATAAAAATGAACTTTATCTTCATAAAAATATAGTTTAAACTAAATTGACTTGATTATGTACCTTATATAGTCTGTGCACCGGGTCTCACGAGCATAATAATGCGGAGTTCCAAGGCAAAAGCTACCACATTGTCGCTTCTATTATAGATATCGAGAAAGAACTCTTTTTCTAGACATTAAAAACAATATTGTATGTTAATGTTTAAAGATTACTCGTACATGAACACGTTCAAACTTTAGTAGACCCTAAAGTTTGAACGTGTTGCATGATGCGGTGAAATGGGTTTATTTACCCTTTTTTTGTAGACACTCATTTCATAGAACGAAATTTTTCGGTGAATTTTCGTTTCATAGAAAGCTGTTTTCTGCTGAGCCCGTGTTGATTTCAGGTTATCTTCTAATGGTTTCAAGTCTAACGTAACCTAACCTACGTGAATCATACATAAGAGAACATGAAATCGACGCGGGTTCAGCAGATAATAGCTTTCTATGAAACGAGAAAAAACATTATTTACTATACTGTTATAGGTAAAAAACTTAAGTAAAGGACCTCTTGCATGTAGTTGTGTACAAAACTAATATGGAATTTACGTCAACTTTCAAATATAGAATGTCGAACGGTCTGTACTGATGTGTCACAACTACATGCAAGAGGTCCTTTGCGTAAGTTTTTTACCTATATGATTATCAATTATTTTGAGTTTTGAGTGTAATGTTGACTTTATGTAAAATTTCTAGCAATTATGTAAAAGTTGTATTTTTAATAAATAATAATATAACAATACGATTTTTCTTTACAATCTTTTTTACTATTTTTAAATCAATTGAACCCATTAGTAGAATATGGTGATAGGTAGATAGGTGAGTATTTCCTAAAATATCTTCTATTGACCTTTTCTTCCCCTTGTGGGCTGATTTTAAAAATATCCTTTCTTAGGGCCGTATTAAACTCATCTTGGTTGAGATGCCCGTCACAAGATACGTCAAAGTAAACGTCAAACTATAGAACATTGTCATTTTTGACACATCTCGAGACGAGCATTAGAGTTGAGATTAGTTTATTAATACGGCCCTTAGGGTCAAAAATTACAGTGTTCTATGGTTTGACTTTTAGGTACTTTGACGTATCTTGTGACCGGCATCTCGGCCAAGATGAGTTTATTAATACGGCCCTTAGTGTACCTCTACGAAACCCAAGGACCAAATCCAAATCCCTTCCAATACAAATCCCGCGGCTCAGGATGCGCGTGGTCCTGTCCCAAAAGCCGCTTACCTCGGCTGACGTTACACATTTACAGTATGTATGTCTACAAAAAAAATAGGTATATGTATATTGTGTCTGTGGCGCGTCGGCTGAGATTCGGCTCATGATCCTAAAGGTGGGTCAAGACCACAGGGCTCCATCGGATCGGACTGCGTGGCAAATCAACAGTTAGTTGTTACGCTAAATGTGAACACTGAGTAGTGTAAACCATGAACTCGGTATGGGTCACATCGCGACAAGACGTCGTAACATGACAAATAACGTCCTTATAACTGGTACTGACAGTACTGACACGCGTTACTGACACGGTCACGAAACCGTGTTGCGATGAAATGCCACAAATGTGGACCCACCTTTACCTTCAATTGAGTAAGTAACGCAACGTTGACGTATCGTGAATGAGAAAAATTGTGTTGCTATTGATATTAGCGCCATCTGATATCTATTTAGAAGCAATGATATTTTATATTATGATCAGTGATCGAGATAGGTAGAGCTAATTTGCCTAAACTTGATGCATATTCATTCAATAATGTATTCCCATCTCACTCACGTATGAATGAATATGCGTCAAGTTTAGGCAAATAAGCTCTGCCTATTCCGATCTCTGATTATGATACGTCATCTGCGCGCAAAAGCGTTCCAGGGTAAATTGCCTTACTACCGTTCAGTCAGTTGTGCCGCGGCCGCTGACACGCACGCGTCAAAGACAATAAAATTGACTACCGGAAAGTAACAAATCTATTTCATAAAAAATGGCATCTTGTGTTTCTCGAAGCTGCCCCGAAATTATACTGTAATTGTAAAGGGAAGAAAGGGTGTCTCATTTCATTCGTAAGTACCGTAAATATTTTTTACATTTTGTTTATATCGCGTACTTTATTTTGCACCGGCGTCACTGTCACCTGTGAAACATGAGATACACAATTAGATATCGCATGAGTGCGATAAAGACGTGTAGCTAAATGGCGCATAGGCACGCCGGGTCATTCGGGCACGCAATTTGAAACAACTATTTATCTCTTTCTAACAATAGCGTTCGCTACGGATCGCTGTCTTTCTCTGTAGAAATATATTAACGTAGGAACTGTCAATAATTTGGCGACGGGTTTTGAATGCGTTTAGTATGAGAATAACGTATCTAAATATAAAATATCATTGTTTAGGAGTTTTTGATGACATGTTGAAATTGACGTCGACTTTCGTATCGTCGTCGAGTAAAGGTGAAGTTATACGTAAAATTATGTATGAAAACGTAAGTTTATTTTAGGGGTCGTGCTACGGATACTTGCGCTTATTACACAAATATTTGTCCACACCGGAAATCGAACTCGGTAAGGTTACTACCAACCAAATAGGCTAAACGCGTGTCGTAGGTACAGTCACCATCATCATCATCATCATCATCATCAGCCCGTTGCAGTCCACTGCTGGACATATGCCTCTCCCAAGGAACGCCACAGAGCCCGGTCTAATGCTTTATGCATCCAGTCACTGCCAGCCCTCTTATGCAAGTCATCCCGCCATCTGGCCAGAGGGCGTCCCACGCTACGTTTGCCAAGACGCGGTCTCCATTCCAGAACATGCTTACTCCAGCGGTTATCCGTTCTGCGACATACGTGACCAGCCTATTCCCATTTCAACTTACTAACTTTCAGAGCTATGTCGGTCACCTTGGTTCTCTGACGGATCACTTCGTTCCGAATTTTGTCCTTCAGAGAGACTCCGAGCATAGCTCTTTCCATAGCACGTTGAGCTACTTTAAGCTTATGGACCAGCCCCACAGTCAGTGTCCATTAAGGAGGTCTCATTAAGGAGGCAATAGAACAAAACCGAGGATCCAAAGTATTTGTGAAGCGTCTCGGGAGAAGCCATATGTCTAAGCTGACTACCGCCGACGGTTGTGTCGTCTCCTCTAAGCCAGAGATCCTCTCGGAAGTGGAAGACTTCTATGGCCAGTTGTATGCCTCGCAATCTCCATTACCTGAACCCGTCCCTTGCGATCCACGAGCTGCTTTAGTCCGACACTATACCGACGAACTTCCCGACGTCAGCATTGACGAAATTGAGTTGGCCCTCAAACAACTAAAAAATGGAAAAGCCCCGGGTGAGGACGGAGTTACAACTGAGCTGTTGAAGGCACGAGGAACTCCTATTTTGGGACAGCTGCAGTCTATATTCAACTCCGCTCTCCACGAAGGGAGAACTCCAAGGGCGTGGAGCAGGAGCATGGTAGTTTTATTTTTCAAGAAGAGGGACAAAACCCTTCTCAAGAACTACCGCCCTATATCGCTCCTGAGCCACGTCTACAAGCTGTTCTTGAGGGTCATCACAAATAGGCTGACGCGACGGCTGGACGACTTCCAACCACCAGAGCAGGCCGGGTTTCGCGGAGGATTTGGCACCATAGACCACATACACACTGTGAGGCAGATTATACAGAAGAACCGAGAGTATAATCAGCCTCTGTGTCTTGTTTTTGTGGACTATGAGAAGGCCTTTAACTCCATCGAGACCTGGTCTGTTCTGAGCTCCTTGCAGTGGTGCCAAGTTGATTTCCGATACATCGAAGAGCTGAGAACTCTGTATGAGGCTGCCACTATGTCCGACCAAGTACAGGACAGTCAAACAAAACCGATTCCATTGCATCGAGGCGTAAGACAGGGGGATGTCATATCCCCGAAACTGTTTACGAATGCATTGGAAGACGTTTTTAAGACTCTTACCTGGAACAGTCACCAGCAATAATATAATTATCCAACATTGGACAGAAAAATATCTTCATCATCATCATCATCATTTCAGCCATACCACTATATCCACTGCTGAACATAGGCCTCTCCCAAAGATTTCCACCTCACCCGGTTGGAAGCGGCCTGCATCCAGCGGGTCCCCGCGGACTTGACCAAATCGTCCGTCCATCTCGAAAAATATCTTACACATTCTTATAGCTCTAGTAATAAAGACGTGTCTGATATTTTTGCGCCCAATGTTGGATACTATATTATTGCTGGTGACTATACCTATAAGAATATTAGTGATAAACGTTCGAAACAAACGTGAATCGGCAGACCGTTAATAATTGTCTCGAGACGCACAAATGTCGACGAGTCGGACTCGCGCACGAAGGGTTCCGTACCATTCCCGCTTTTCTGTTAATAATTTTTATTGCAGACGGGTTTTTTGTTTTTTTTCCCCTTAAATTTTTTTCGCCGACGCCGCCTGCTTCGAGCTTTCGGGTTAAAACAAAAAAAACGCCTTCAAAAACGCATGACATAACTCCATTTAACGCTATAAGTACCTAATAGGTCAATCAAACTGAAGTCGGCCTCCCACAATAATTTGGACCAAAAGCTTACCATTTTAAAAGAAGTTATATTTGTTTTTAAGTCAGTTTTTTGTAGGCAATTTCGGGACTGTGTTTAATATTATCAACAATTTGTGTTCTATTTTCTCTCATTGTTGAAGAAAAGCACAATACAAAATTTATACTCATCCCGCAAAGGCCTTTTTCCCGGTCTACGCAGTAATGTACTAATTTGATTAAATAGTGTGATCGTTTCCGTGTATCCTATTACGGGCCCGACCTACTCTAAGAAATTAGTCTGTGCTAACAATAGATTCAAAGCCGTCGGCTATTAATATAACATTACATTTTCAACAATCGTGTATTCGAATTAATACATGACACAATGAAAATTATGAAACATTGTTATAATTATTATAGTTAAAGAGCTCACGGGTTCACTGTAACTGACGCGCGGTGGCGTTCACACCAAACCCACATAATGCGCCGAAGATATTCAGTTTTACACATTTGCATTATTCTGCTTACTGGTAAGTAGAAGTTACCTGTTTCATTCCTTTTTTAACCGACTTCAAAAAAAGGAGGAGGTTCTCAATTCGTCGGGTTTTTTTTTATGTATGTTCCCCGATAACTTGAAGACCACTGGACCGATTTGAAAATTTTTTTCTTTGTTTGAATGGGTATACGTTCTAGTTGGTCCCATTGTCAACACGTCAGGATCTGATGATGGGATCTTGGAGAAATCAAGAGAACTCCTCAAATATTATAGGCATACCTATAGCGATTTTGGTATTTTTCACTGTAACTCGTGCATTTGCTTTTGAAAAGTACTATATGGTGAAGTGGAACTGATGATGAAGACCACCGATGGCCACCGGAACTCCTTAACGGTACCTATTTCAAGGGTGGCGATAAGATATTTCGATTAAGGTAGTTGAGCGGCTATGACGAAGCACATTTAGGTTTAGTTTACTTTAGTTTAGTTTATTTATTAATCAATGTAATATTACAATATAAGTTGCATTGCATGTCAAAAAATACGAAATTACATTGAGATCGTCAAAACATAAATACTAATAATCAAAGAATACAAAAATAATTAATTAAAACAACAACAATTAAACATCAAATAAATGGTCACTCGTCCGATGTCAATATACAAGGATTAATAACTGTCAACACAATAATAAATAAATTTACAATTTTAGCTCCATATATTCATCCACAGAGTATAATGGATTATCCAGTAAAAGGTTTCTAAGCTGGTGTTCAAATGCTTCGTCGGAATGTACATTTTTAAGTTTGGCGGGTAGACGCTCATAGTACGTGGGACCGATGACACGCGGGTTCTTACCCGCAAGTGCCATGCGACGGGGAACTGTTCTCAAGCGCCCGGTGTGGCGGAGCTCCTTGCCAGGAATATTGACGCGTGCGAACGAGGAAATATTATTTCTTACGAACATGAATATTTGGAAAATGTAAACTGAGTAGTGCGTCAATATGCGGTGCGTTACGAAAAGGCCCCTGCAAGAGTGCCTAGGTTTCACCCCAGCTAACGTGCGTAAGGCACGCTTCTGCATAAGCAGCACCCTGTTGGCATCCGTGGAGTTTCCCCATAGTAGCGTGCCATACGACATTAGGGAGTGAAAATGTGCAAAGTACACCTGTTTTAATGCATCATTTGCAATAAGCCTCCTCAGTTTACGCAACGCAAAAACGGCACCACTCAGTCTATCGCACAGTTTGTCGACATGGCACTTCCAGTTAAGATTGGAGTCAAGTGTGAAGCCGAGGAACCTACACTCATTGCATATCGGCATCGGACTGTTTGCCACGCACGTAGGAAGGGAAATACCTCGGCCTGAAAAAACCATGGTATTGGATTTCGACAAGTTTAAAATCAAACCATTAGCCGAAAACCACGCTTGCAATTGTTGGCACGCACCATGGATTTTCTCCCCGAGCTGTTCATACGTGCGCGCACTAACCACGACAGTCGTGTCGTCCGCAAAGAGCACTGACAGGCCAGCTGTAATGGCCGTCGGAAGGTCATTCATGTAAATTAGGAATAGTGTGTTTCCTAATGCAGATCCTTGAGGGATCCCTAGACTCACACTTCCGGTCATAGACTGCATCCTTTTGCCGTTTGCGGACAATTTGACTGCCTGTTGACGGTCGGACAAGAATGACGTGAGTAGACGGTGGCTGACATCACTGATGCCGTAGTGATGCAACTTGTCCAGAAGCATTCCGTGATTGATCACATCAAAGGCCTTGGACAAGTCGCATAAGATACCAGCCACCTTGTACCTCTCATCCAGGCCAGTGACAATGCAGTCAAATATTTTACACGCTGCCGCGGTCGTTGACATCTTCTGCCGATACGCAAATTGCTGGTCCGTCAGTAGGTCGTTATCCTCGAGGTGGCTCATAATGTGCGACGACAGGATTGACTCCATTATTTTAGAGATGGTAGGTACTATCGTTATCGGCCTATAGTTGTTGACGTCACACTTGTCCCCTTTTCCCTTGAACACAGGGCACACTCTAGTAGTTTTAAGTACATCAGGGTATACGCCAGAAACAAAAACTTCATTAATTAGTCTTACTAACACTTTGCCAATAATAGGCCAAATACATAATAAAATATTAACTGATATGTCATAGGTGTCAGCAATTGATCGCGTTTTTAACATACACCGCAGCACCTGGTCCAGCATATCGCTGGTGACGGTGGGCAGGGAGAGCGCGGGCACGTCCGCGTCGCGCAGGTGTCTGCGGAGATATCGTTGGCTTAACGACTTATCACTGTCAACGATGTAATTTAAGGCTATGTTTAAAAAATGAGTATTAAATGTATCAGAAATGTCATAATCAGATATAATCTTTTGCGTTGTCGGGTCTCTTAGGTTTATATTTTGTGACCGAGTTTTTGTGCCTATGTCTTCATTCACTATGTTCCAGATTTCCTTGCAAGGATTTCTGCTTCCCGCCAATCTTTGCTCAATAAAGGTTTGAGGAGCACGCAATGTTTCGGATTTAATTAAATTATAATATTTATTTATACAGTCTGTTATAATGTCATTATTTGGGTACTGGCGCCGTATTTCGTGCAGATCAGTGTGTTTACGGGTGTACTCCAATAGTTTGTCGGTCACCCATGGGACAGCACTACTTTTATTCTTTAATTTTATGGTTTTAACTGGAAAATGAATATTAATATAATGCGTCAAAACCGAAAATAATTTAACAAATTTAATATTAATGTCAACAGTTTCATCGTAAATAAAATAAAAATCATAATTAGAAATATCATAATGGAAAAAGTAAATAGATTCGTCATTAAATAATCGACGCTCAACTGTGTCATTTGTTGGACTTTCATGCCGTATGGCGAACTCATACCGCTGTGCGTTGTGATCGCTTATGGCAGTGTCCACTGGTGACACAGTTAGATCGTCGCGAGCAAGGCCGGCAATGCCGCAATCAATGGACGATGTACAGTCAGCAGTCACCCGAGGAAAATTAACGGTGTCAGCACAACCGTAGGAACTTAATATGTCGTCTACCCGCCGCCTCAAGCAATTATCAGATAAATAATCCACATTTTGATCACCAACTAGAAGAAACCTTTTCTTTTCGTCAGTTACCTTAGTCAATAATAATTCTAATTTTTCTAAATAAATGTTAAAGTCACCCAATCCAGTTCTATATAAAACAATAATTATTAATTTACAACAACAAATTTCCACGGCAGTGCATTCAAAGTGACATTGAACGGAGAGGCTCTGCAGGTCATTTCGCTGTCGATATACTATGCCGTCGCGAACATATAGCGCGACACCGCCGTGAGCGATGCGCGTTCGGCAGTAGTAGTTTGCTAATGTGTACCCACATAACCTCACCCGTTCAATTTCACTTTTTTTGCACCAAGTTTCGCTAAAACCAAATACGTCCGGGTTTTCCGTGCTAGATAATAGGTCTAGTAATGAAGTTTTGCCACAAATAGATCGTACATTTTGGTGAATGATAACAAGTTGAGTGACTACTTTGGTTTTATTGGGACACGTTTTGTTGGGAAGTTTTTTGGCTCAACAACATTAAAGAGGCGCACAGACACTCCCTCCGGCCAGTTTCTAACATTCCTGGCTACCTTCAGCTTGTCAGCCGGCACATCCAGGCGAAACGACGTGTAGTTGCCGCGAGTGACGATCAGCTGTTCGCAAACGGGTGCCGGGATATCCATCTGGGCCTGGACATGGCGGACGACGTCCTCCGTAGTGGTTCCCTCACTTAAGTTAAAAACATGAAGGCTGACAACACGGGGGGCAGCTGCCCGTAGACCTGATGAGAAAGGGGCTCGAGGTGGAGAGGCCTGCTGTGCTGGTTGCATTGGTACTGCAGTTGCGTCAACAGGCGAAGTGGCTGCAGGTACCACTGGACAACACACGCCTTGGCGCGTGATTGTAGTAAGGGCCGATGTAGTAGGGTGCGAGGGACATTGTTGTGGCCTGGGGACAAGCGCCGGGCCCGCCGGCTCTGGAGGGGTCGATGTGGGCGGCGGTACCGCTGTGACGATGTTGGTGGCAACGGAGGAAGGTGGCTGCTCATCACTCAAGAACACCATGCCTTGGGGGCCAGATTCATTGAGTGAAATCTTTTGTGGGTGTAGTGTTGTGTGCCCAGTTTTGCTGGAGATAAGGCCAAGTATCATCTGGATGTATCCGCTCTGGTACGTGAGTAACTTTTGTTGATCGCAGATTACATCATGACAACACTTTATATCCCTTTTCATCTCCGCTATCTCCGTATTTAAATCTGTAATTACTTCCACCAACCTGTTAACGGCCGCCGTACTTGTCACTGATTTTGCCTTCGCTGGAGCCATTTTTATCTAGATATTTATATTTCTCAGTGTCTGTTGTAAGCTTTTACGATCATCAACATATATTGTAATTAGGGAATGTATCAAATTAAATAATAAATACGATTTCAAATACAGAGCTCTTTAAATTAGCTGCCTTGCACAACAGCGCCCTCTGTTCAATAAAATTGAACAGATAAAATAAATTGTGGTTTAAATATGACTATGACATTCCCGCGGCGTTGTCTGCGGCGAGGTTGAAATGTTCTATAGTTTCTCATTTATATTTAGAAATGGAGCTACGTTACAGCATAAATAGGATCACTAAAAAGTATAAAATAAAATAAATGTTTAAAAAAACAAAAACCCGCCTTCAAAAATGCAAAAAATAACTTCTTTTAAAATGGTAGGTCAGTCCAACTGAAGTTGGCGTCCCATAATATTTTAAACCAAAAGCCGAATGCAGTTGGACTGACCTACCCTTTTAAAAGAAGTTATTTTTTGCATTTTTGAAGGCGGGTTTTTGTTTTTTTATAGGGTTCCGTTGTCAAACTAGGAATTGTGTCAAATTATTTGGTACGACATTTCTTGACACTGGACTAGGAGTATACATAAAAGTATTTGCAAAAACCTCAGCAGTTTTTTAGGGTTCCTTAGTCACACTTATAGTTTCACCATGACCATCCGTCGGTCCGTCCGCAGCCTAGCTCAGAGACTCTTAGTACTAGAAAGCTGTAATTTGGCATACATATTGTAATATCCCCATGGGGTAGGCCTTATAAAATATAAAAAATTAATTTATTTAATCCGTTTGGCGGGCCGGAAGACAAAAGAGATTTGCCAATCGAAATAGTGGTAGTTACGTTGTGTGATTTTTTAAATGTTTTAGTAACCCATGGTTCCTAGGGCGAGAATGAGGGATAACAGATTCTTCTGATTAAAGAGATACTCAAGAATAAGGGAATTCAAATAATTGTATTAGTTGAGGAAAAGAAACGACTAGGGAACTTCAGTTTATGGAAATTCGACAAGTTTTTGTGATCTGGTAAAAGCAGAGCCCCTCCCCGCTCTTGCTCATGTGCTCGACTCCAGACTGGTCACACTCCGCCAGCCTGTCTCGAACTTGTCTGGGGAGAGCTTCCATTACGTCGCCAAGTCAGTCTAGGTAAGTCCTCGTAACCAAGAGAGCAGAGGGCCCGACAAATTATAGTCACTCCAAGAGACAGGATTTTATTTCTTCTCCTAATAATTTAGATGGAGAGACTGTTGACCTAAACTACCCCTCTTGTGTCCTCGGATATTTAGGACGACGGAATGTGTGTGTTTTCTGCAATCCAGTGTGACAGGTATCAAAGCAAACCCAGAATATTGGAGGTCTCCTCCCCTTCGAATCCGTCAAGGCACCCGATATCACACGCTCAGCTTTCGCTTCGCTTAGTCGAGTCCCCACGAACCGACATGAGAGCCGGGAGTAGAAAGCAGTTGCCGAGCTAAACTCGCAGGCATCCTTGCCGACATGAGATCATAAAAACCAAGCCAGCAAGCCACCTCAACTAACTAACGTCTTTCGACCAGAGGTGAGATCGACTCTTGACGCAACTCAAATCCGACCCCCGGTTCCCCAAGATAAATTTAGAAGCTATTAACCTTGAACCTTCAACACACTGAAGCAGTCTGTGCAGTCTGTATGGATACTGGTCATACACTGTGTAGTGTCTCTGCTTGCTATTTTAATCCAAGATGTTTAGTGGCGGTGAGATGTCATCGACGTCTGTGTCCCGCTGATAACTTTCACCAAGACACTAAACCCTCTTCGACTCGAATAGAAACATGTAAAATATCCGATGCTTTAAACGGAAAAGGTAAAGATAAATTGTAATTTAAATTGCCAGGACACAAGCAAAACTGTAATCCCCATTATAAGAGCCGAAAGAAAATTAAATAATCTTAGCCAAACAGCATGGGAAAAATTTAGAAAAGTTCTTCCAATAAACTGAAGACTAGACATGGAGTCCTAAAAGGTACACAAAATCCAAAAGGATTAGATCAGTCTTGAATTATTAATAATCCTTTGAATTCCCTTGGTTAAAAACATTTATAAAAGAATATCAAATGAACAATAAAATTATTTACCTTTAAATAATTATTAGTTTCGCAATAGAATTAAAATCCCGTGAAATAATTCAAAGAAATTTATCACTAGATTGGTTTTCCGACGACCATCGTATATCACTTTTAAATTCAATATCATTTGCTTCTAAGAATTTATTTTTAGAAAAATTGTTCTGTTTTTTAAATAAATTGTTCCTTTCAAAAAATAAAATTTCGAAACTCAAAACATTTTGAAAATATTCGTAAATAAAAAAAAATCAAAATCAAAGAAAAAATATTCAAATAAACATGTTCTAACAAGGACAGCTTTGCTACGAATGATCCAATAACCTTGTTGTCAAAATTACAATGACATCTTCCATAATTCAAAACATTTTGAAAATGACGACATCAAATGTCATTCGTAACCAACTGCATTACTACCCTAAGTGCAACGATGCACCCATCGAGTAACCACTAAAAAACAACACTTAGCTTCGGATCCCGACGAGGTGTCAAGGGCGCGCAGCCGCAAACCGAACTCTCACGACAGCGACTCCAAACCGCTTAGAAGCCCTCGTAGTAAGCGACGGAGCTCACAGGATCATGCTCCCGCGTGAAATGTATTAAAATGAAAAGTTAAATATGCAACTAAGGTTTCCCTGTACTACGAAAGTTTTCCCTACTCTGTTACTATACCCTGAAACACAACAAACATTCACAATAAATTAAACACCATACGGGACCCCTTCTAAACAACGACTATCACCCTTCTATTCGTCTTTCAGATCCTCAACCAGAACACTCATCCCCAAGTTTCCCTATTCTAAATGATAAGACATATACGAAAGATTAAAATACCTATGAGAAATCACTAGTTCGATTTTCTTGTTCTCAAACCATAAACCAAATTATTCGTGAACATGATTTCTTATAGATAAGTATTTCCAACAACGGTAGGACTACAATATTTACCTTTTTAAGTAGACTTTGTCTACATGAACTTACGAGAACCTCCTAACGTCTCCTTGCAATAATCCCATAGATCAGCTTTCCATAAGTTATTTTCCATTAAACACTCCGCACATTATTAATTTTAAAAGGGAAATTTTGTAGATACAACACTATTACTATCAAGAAAAAGCAAATAAAAATCTTAAGAAAAACATTTTTACAAGCCCGTCGATCACTCCCGTCAACCACCAAACATCGTTTCCTAGCAACCCCCACACTCTCTCTCCGTTTTCTAACCAGTCAAATACCAAAGACAATTTAATTCTTGCTTGAAGGTTTGACTCGAGATGGGGTCAGTACAATCCCCCCCTAAATCTTGACGATATTCAACGGAGCCAAGATTTAACCTTCTTATTCCAACTCCTTATCTCCAATCAATCCCAAACAAGAGTTAAATTTCAAAACCAATTCACCAACCGAACCCCGAAAAAAAACTATTTAAGGAGTCCCCTAACTTATTTTATCTTTCTTCCCCCCCCCAATCCTTTTTCCCCTATGCTACATCTTTCCCCCCCTCTCCTAAATTAAACCTCCATTACCAAATATGAATTCAAAACCACTAGCTAGTAAGCAAATACTTTATTAATATTTCCAAAGCCTTATAATATTGAACTAAACACCAAATACCATATAATCTAATACTCAAATATATTCCAAAGCAAAATTACTCCGAATTAATCCTACCCCACATAACACTCACTAATGCTCCTGCATGGAAATTCATAACCGCCATCAACGTCCCTATAAAATTTCTAATTCCCCAACTTCTGACTTCATTTTCCCGATTAAACATAATATCGTGCTAAATGTATTGCATTGAACATCCCCTTCTCTTGCAAAGTTTCGGGGTGTACCAAAACATAAACATTATCAAACTGTCTTGCTGCTACCCTGTATGGACCTTCATAAGTTAAATCAAACTTTCGAGTAACTCCACTCATAGAGTCAGACTTGTTCAATCTTCGCAACTTAACCAAATCTCCAACCTGATACTGAATTAATTTATGAGTTAAATCAAACCTAGTCTTTCTTTGTTGATTAGCCAATTGTAAATTAACTCTAGCTTGCTCCCGAATCTCTCCTATATCCCTATTACGTACAAGATAAGGCAAATGGGTATCTATTGATAAATGAGTCACACTACCAAAAAGAACTTCATTAGGTGTAAACCCCGTACTTAAATGAAATGTATTGTTATACAACTCCTCAATCTTCTCTAACCATAAACCCCAATTTCTATGTCTTTCATGACAATAAATCCTAAAGAATTTTCCCAACTCTTTATTAACACGTTCCGTCGTATTTGGCCTAGGGTTCCTAATAGTTGTATATATAGCCCTAACTCCCATATTCCGTAGTCCTAATTTCCATGTATTCCCTATAAATTGTTTTCCATTATCAGTCATTACAGTTTTCGGCTTTATTGTTAATGCAAAATTTTGCATCCTAACCACAACCGCTTTCGCTGTTGCCACCCTCAACCCATATAACTTAATGTATTTAGTAAAAGAATCTTGTATTACGAATATGTATGTTATTCCCCCCCTAGACGCTGGTAAGGGTCCATAAAGGTCTGCCATAACTAAATCCCCTGGATTCTCCGTTACAATAGAATTACACGCCCCCACATACTTAACATTATCCACTTTGGATAATTGGCAAATATGACATTACCTAACAAACTTCTCTACCATTCTCTTCATTCCAAGCCAATAAAATCTTTGTTTTAGATATTTCATCATTTTATAAATCCCCAAATGCCCTAACTCCAAATGAACTTGTCTACACACCTCAGTTTGCAAAGCTTCTGGTAAATATAAAACTTCAACATCATTGACATGTTTTCTAAAATAAAGCACACCATCGACAACTGAACAACGCATCGCTATTCTGGACAATCGACTTCCACCTTCCACTTGCCCTAGCACGCGTTCTTTAATGCCTTTAGCTACATTATCCATATCCTGAAACTGAACCATCTGTTCTAATTTAGATTCTAATTCAGTATTATTCTACACCCCCATATACATTATCGATGGACACCAAGTTTTCCCTTCTTGAATGTCCCCATCTCTTGGAAATCTAGACAAAACGTCCACTCCCCCATTTTCGACCCCCCTAACATGTTCTATTGTGTAATTAAACTGTTCTAAATACAATATCCATCTTGTAATCCGACTGTTAAATAATTTAATGTTCTTTACAAACACTAAAGCTTTATGATCAGTCCTAATAATTAATTCCGCCCCCCTTAAATAAGCCTCAAACTTCTTAACCCCATAAATTACTGCCCAAAATTCTTGTTCTGTAACTGTCCACCTCAATTCTGATCCTCTCAACGACCTTCCACAAAAACTCAAAATCCGTTTATTACCCTCATCGTCATATTGATATAACTCTCCCGCAATTCCTACCCCTGAACTATCCGTCTGCAAATAATAAACTTTATTCACATCTGGATGTGACAACATAATAGTTGTAGAAAACTCCTGTTTCAATTTCTTAAATGCCGCATCTAACTCCTCATCCCAATACCAAACTTGTTCCTTTTTTAACAATCTTGTCAAAGGTATAATCAAAGTGCTATAATTTGGAATAAATCTCCGGTAGTAATTACACAACCCTAAAAATGCTCGCACATGCTTCACCTTTTTCAGAGTTGGAAACTCTTGAATCGACTTGACTTTATTTGGGTCAGTCCGAATCCCTTCAGTAGAAACTATATGTCCTAACATTTTCACTTCCCGGCAAGCAAACTTACACTTCTCTAAATTACAAGTCAAACCCGCATTCTCTAATCGCTCTAGGACCTTGTCTAATTGCTCCAAATGTTCTTCCCAACTCCCTTTCGTTAATATTGCCAAATCATCTAAATAATTTACACAAAAACTTCTAACTCCTGGCCCCAACACTACATCCATCGCCCGACTAAAACTTCCCACAGACGTCTTCAGACCTTGTGGCAAAACATTATACATATAGGACCTCCCATTCACAGTAAACCCGGTATACTGCCTACTCTCTTTTGATATAGGAATTTGAAAATACGCATTGTTTAAATCTACGATAGTTATAAATTTTACACCATGAAATGCACTTAAAACATCTATCTGCATTGGTGGGGCCTCTGACTCTGCCACCATGTACTTGTTAATTTCTCTAGCATCAAGTAAAATACGAATAGACCCATCAGGTTTGCTTGTATATGTTAAAGGACTACTATAAGGAGTTGCCCCTCTAGAAATAATCCCCAACTCTACCATCTCATTTAATTTTTCATCAATCTTATTACGATAAGCATACGGAATCGGATAGGATCTATTTATTCGCGGAGTGTGTTCAGACATTTCTATATGATGAACATAACAATTTGCCCTACCAATTTGCTTCGTGAATACTATCTTATGACTCTCTAAAACTTGCTTTAAATCCATCCTCATACTATCAGTCAATTTTACTCCCACATTAAGTCTATCCAGAAAATCCTCACTCTTCACAGTGGAATCCCTTTTATCATCCTGACCGACTCGTAGAGTTCTAACATTTACACTCTCTTGACTCTCATCAATAAACGGTACATTAACTTCTTCCCCATTACCCGACAGAATTAAAGACTTAGGATCTCGTAAATTAATAACAGCATTATGGGAAAGTAACCAGTCAAAGCCTAATATCACCGGTACTGTCAATTTTGGAACTACCAATAATCCAGTATCGAAACTTATCCCCTGAATTTTTAACTCAACAGATGTCAGTTGCTGTATTTTCAAACTTTTCTGCCCTACTGCTCCTCTAATCTGTATAGGTTTCACTGGTAATGATGGAAACCTTGTATCTTTAGTAATTTGTAAAGATTCATAAAGCTCTTCTGAAATACAGCTCACTTCACTCCCAGTATCTATCAACCCATTTATTGTATTCCCTAATATCTCAATAACAATCTCCGCTCTAACCTTGCGAGAACCCTCATCAAAACATACCTCTTCATCAAACAAGGATGCCGCAACAAAAGTTTGTAAAAATTCAGAAACACGTGGCCGATCTAATAAACTTGGGGAAAGATTTGGAAAAGCATCTAAATTCAACTTAACTTCCTTA
Organism: Acleris literana; assembly: GCA_946894065.1. Classification (NCBI taxonomy): domain Eukaryota; kingdom Metazoa; phylum Arthropoda; class Insecta; order Lepidoptera; family Tortricidae; genus Acleris; species Acleris literana. Next base: position 24,045,546 of record OX335671.1, on the reverse strand, counting down.
TTCTGAACTCTATTCTCATCCCCAAAACCACATCTACCAAAATCTGACCAAGTTTTATTAGCCGATATGGGATATAAATTTCCATGTCCGTCTTTCCCTAATCCTATTCCTGGTTTCCACCCATTTTTCAACATTATCCGCAAAGGGATGTTACAATATATGCCCTTCTTCCTGTAAGCTAATTTCGGGTCCTTAGAATCAGCTTCAACTAGTTTAAATCATTATTATTGTCTTCAGCTCCACCAAAATCTTCTTCTTCTTCCACGTCAAGCCTTGCAACAACCTTAGGTCTTTTATTTGTGAATTTCGGTTTTACCAATTCGGTCGTGGCACGTTTCGTTCCAAACGACGTCTGCCCGTTACCTCGATTCTCTACGTAACGATTTTGCTTATCAACATCATCCAAAGCTCTTAAAAATTCTGTTCCTTCAATAATAGTCGTTCCCTTCCTCATCCTCCAAGCATATTGGACCTCCCTTGGGAAATGATGCATTAAGTCATCAACTAATTGACCTTCCAGAATAGGCGTACTTAACATTTTGGCTTGCCCTGCTAATGATATAAAATATCCCATCATGGATTTGTTCTTATCTTTTTCCCACACTCCACATACAATATTTCTTCGCAGTAAATTCTGTTCTGGCTCTCCCCAGTAAGTGTCCATAAAATCTGACTTGAAGTCCTCTTCCGTATTCCAACGTTCTCTATAAATTCTGGCCCATCTTCTAACATCCCCCTCCAAACATCCTATTATATTATCTATGACATGTTCTCTTGTGGGGATTCTTCGTAAATATGAAAATAAGTCTTCTATAAAAGAAACAGGGTGAATGTCTCCCCTTCCAGGAAATTTGGGACGATCAAATCTTCCATCAATAAAAGAGCAAGTAGCAACCTGAGGCTTTTCTAAGCTAGATTCTAGACTCACCTGGCCACCTTGGACTTGGTTCTGCAATTCTGTCACTCTCAAATTCAGTCTCCCAATGGTCGACCGCAATGTTCTAATCATCAAAGACAAGGCACCTGCTTGCCCGACGACAGTCCTTTTACGGCCTTCTGATTCATGCGTAGCATTCATTTCCTCGGCCAGTGGCGATGTCTTTCGGTTAATTCGGCTCTTCTTGCTCATAATTGTAACTCTGGAATAAAGTTTGGCTATGATAAAAAAAATCTATTTGTTAATTTCCCAAGTGGCTATTATTTCCCTTTCAATAACTCGATATTGATTAACGATCGCTTCTGGTTCACAATTACCATCTATAATTCGGATACTCTGAAAAGAATCCTGCCATTTAACTCCCAAAAACCAATCTTCATGCTTACTATGTAACTGTGTGAGATAACCTAGTGTAATCGAACTTTCTTCCAACCTTCCTCTACTTAATGTTCGCTGAAATGAAACTTCCGGATTTGTCCGTATATAGATTCCCAAGTCGACACTCATAGACATATGGTCCTTTAGTAAATGCATCCATTCTTCATGGACTCGAACCTCTACCGGATGGATTATATCATTGTCAAGAAGTACACTCATGAAACAATACTTCGAACTGTAAACGGACCGTTCCATTATTTTGATAGGAGTATTCACCTGCGCAACATGGTGATCTATCAAAGTTCTCATGACATACGATTGGAATACACTCGCCCACCTTTTAGGCTCTCCTACCATCAATTGAAATAAATTAATCCCATCTAGGTTTTGCCACTTGTGTACTGGCTCCGGTAATACTGTTACTAATTTATTCACTTTCAATTTCTCTAATAAGGTAGACTTCCCTGATCCTATATTTCCCTCAATCGCAATAGTGAAAGCTTTATTTCCTCCTTTTAGCATAGTGAAGTGCCTCAACCTGCAAATTGCACTATTCATAAATCTCGAGAAACGAAAGTAATGCCTCTCCCTTAATTCACAAAATCTCTTCCTCTCAATCTGCTTAATACCCTAGAATCCTGGTCACGCGGCACCAATTGTAATATCCCCATGGGGTAGGCCTTATAAAATATAAAAAATTAATTTATTTAATCCGTTTGGCGGGCCGGAAGACAAAAGAGATTTGCCAATCGAAATAGTGGTAGTTACGTTGTGTGATTTTTTAAATGTTTTAGTAACCCATGGTTCCTAGGGCGAGAATGAGGGATAACAGATTCTTCTGATTAAAGAGATACTCAAGAATAAGGGAATTCAAATAATTGTATTAGTTGAGGAAAAGAAACGACTAGGGAACTTCAGTTTATGGAAATTCGACAAGTTTTTGTGATCTGGTAAAAGCAGAGCCCCTCCCCGCTCTTGCTCATGTGCTCGACTCCAGACTGGTCACACTCCGCCAGCCTGTCTCGAACTTGTCTGGGGAGAGCTTCCATTACGTCGCCAAGTCAGTCTAGGTAAGTCCTCGTAACCAAGAGAGCAGAGGGCCCGACAAATTATAGTCACTCCAAGAGACAGGATTTTATTTCTTCTCCTAATAATTTAGATGGAGAGACTATTGACCTAAACTACCCCTCTTGTGTCCTCGGATATTTAGGACGACGGAATGTGTGTGTTTTCTGCAATCCAGTGTGACAGGTATCAAAGCAAACCCAGAATATTGGAGGTCTCCTCCCCTTCGAATCCGTCAAGGCACCCGATATCACACGCTCAGCTTTCGCTTCGCTTAGTCGAGTCCCCACGAACCGACATGAGAGCCGGGAGTAGAAAGCAGTTGCCGAGCTAAACTCGCAGGCATCCTTGCCGACATGAGATCCTAAAAACCAAGCCAGCAAGCCACCTCAACTAACTAACGTCTTTCGACCAGAGGTGAGATCGACTCTTGACGCAACTCAAATCCGACCCCCGGTTCCCCAAGATAAATTTAGAAGCTATTAACCTTGAACCTTCAACACACTGAAGCAGTCTGTGCAGTCTGTATGGATACTGGTCATACACTGTGTAGTGTCTCTGCTTGCTATTTTAATCCAAGATGTTTAGTGGCGGTGAGATGTCATCGACGTCTGTGTCCCGCTGATAACTTTCACCAAGACACTAAACCCTCTTCGACTCGAATAGAAACATGTAAAATATCCGATGCTTTAAACGGAAAAGGTAAAGATAAATTGTAATTTAAATTGCCAGGACACAAGCAAAACTGTAATCCCCATTATAAGAGCCGAAAGAAAATTAAATAATCTTAGCCAAACAGCATGGGAAAAATTTAGAAAAGTTCTTCCAATAAACTGAAGATTAGACATGGAGTCCTAAAAGGTACACAAAATCCAAAAGGATTAGATCAGTCTTGAATTATTAATAATCCTTTGAATTCCCTTGGTTAAAAACATTTATAAAAGAATATCAAATGAACAATAAAATTATTTACCTTTAAATAATTATTAGTTTCGCAATAGAATTAAAATCCCGTGAAATAATTCAAAGAAATTTATCACTAGATTGGTTTTCCGACGACCATCGTATATCACTTTTAAATTCAATATCATTTGCTTCTAAGAATTTATTTTTAGAAAAATTGTTCTGTTTTTTAAATAAATTGTTCCTTTCAAAAAATAAAATTTCGAAACTCAAAACATTTTGAAAATATTCGTAAATAAAAAAAAAACAAAATCAAAGAAAAAATATTCAAATAAACATGTTCTAACAAGGACAGCTTTGCTACGAATGATCCAATAACCTTGTTGTCAAAATTACAATGACATCTTCCATAATTCAAAACATTTTGAAAATGACGACATCAAATGTCATTCGTAACCAACTGCATTACTACCCTAAGTGCAACGATGCACCCATCGAGTAACCACTAAAAAACAACACTTAACTTCGGATCCCGACGAGGTGTCAAGGGCGCGCAGCCGCAAACCGAACTCTCACGACAGCGACTCCAAACCGCTTAGAAGCCCTCGTAGTAAGCGACGGAGCTCACAGGATCATGCTCCCGCGTGAAATGTATTAAAATGAAAAGTTAAATATGCAACTAAGGTTTCCCTGTACTACGAAAGTTTTCCCTACTCTGTTACTATACCCTGAAACACAACAAACATTCACAATAAATTAAACACCATACGGGACCCCTTCTAAACAACGACTATCACCCTTCTATTCGTCTTTCAGATCCTCAACCAGAACACTCATCCCCAAGTTTCCCTATTCTAAATGATAAGACATATACGAAAGATTAAAATACCTATGAGAAATCACTAGTTCGATTTTCTTGTTCTCAAACCATAAACCAAATTATTCGTGAACATGATTTCTTATAGATAAGTATTTCCAACAACGGTAGGACTACAATATTTACCTTTTTAAGTAGACTTTGTCTACATGAACTTACGAGAACCTCCTAACGTCTCCTTGCAATAATCCCATAGATCAGCTTTCCATAAGTTATTTTCCATTAAACACTCCGCACATTATTAATTTTAAAAGGGAAATTTTGTAGATACAACACTATTACTATCAAGAAAAAGCAAATAAAAATCTTAAGAAAAACATTTTTACAAGCCCGTCGATCACTCCCGTCAACCACCAAACATCGTTTCCTAGCAACCCCCACACTCTCTCTCCGTTTTCTAACCAGTCAAATACCAAAGACAATTTAATTTTTGCTTGAAGGTTTGACTCGAGATGGGGTCAGTACAATATACATATTAGTTACGCGAATAAAATGGTAAAATAAATTTCAAGAAAAAAATTTTTTAGTGTACCTCCCCTGCACGTCGCACGGGGATGGTTTTTTTTTTCTCGTCCATCCCATAGTTTGGGGTGTCGTTGGATAGGTCTTTGATATTGATATTGAGGGTTTGTTACAACAATTTTTCGATTAAGGGATCCGTTTATGAAATATTAAGCTTTAAAGCGCTAATTCTAGCTAATACTGATAATGACTATCATCCGCCGTTCCATGTTTTTGTGCCTGTAAATAACCACTTGAAACCCTTAAACATAAGACCCCAAAAACAATATAACTTTTATAAGGCCGATTATACACAGATAAACACCGATTTGATAAATATTGACTGGGATACGGTTTTCCACCAAAAAAATGCCGAGGAGAGTAGTCTGCAGTATCCGCACTGTATGAAATCATTTTTGACATTATAAAAAAATATACACCTACACAAATTTAAAGATGCTCGGCATTCCCGGTCTGGTTTTCACCGGCACTAATACATATTTTTAAAGATAAAAATATAAGTTGGATCAAATGGAAAAAATACCAAAATATCTCAGATTATCACGTTTTTTGTATATTAAGGGAAAGATTTAAAATGGAGTCGCACAAATGTTACAGCAGCTACATAAAAGCAGTAGAAAATAGTATCTGTAATAACACAAAGAACTTCTGGTATTACATAAATAGTCGTAAAAACAAGGCGTGTATCCCTAATAGTATGTTTACCAGGGACAAAACGGTTAACGAGCCTGTTGAAATTTGTAATTTATTTTCAAACTTTTTTCACTCGGTATTTGAACCATCAACCTTAGACATTAATTTAAATGTAAACAGCATCCCCGATACTAATCATGAATCTGATTTAATTATTAGTAATGTATATTTAACTGAAAATTATGTAAGTAAAGAACTCCGTGCTCTTGATATTTATAAAGGCTGCGGTCTCGATAATGTTCCCCCAATATTCCTAAAATCAACAAGTACGTCGCTGTCTCGGCCGCTTCATTACTTCTTTAATCAATGATTACGCGAAGGCGTTTTCCCCAAAATCTGGAAAGCCGCACGCATAGTTCCCGTTCACAAAGGCGGTCCTAAAAATAACGTTGAAAACTACCGCCTTATTTCTATTTTACCTACTCTGGCGAAGGTATTTGAAAAACGGGTCCACAATAAAATTTACCCATCGCTCCATAACATTATTACTAAACAACAGCATGGCTTCGTTCAAAGACGCTCCACGACGACCAATTTATTAATTTATACTACTTATCTTTTTGAAAGTTTGGATGCTTGTAAACAGACCGATAGTATATATACCGACTTCCCTTCCCACTTTTCTAAGCTCGGGCTCTAACGCCCTCTACTCGGTCTTTTTATTAGTACCTGAAAATGTTGAAGTCCAATTCGAGGGTCGGGTGTCTGTATGCAATGTGTTAGGTTAGGTTAGGTTAGGTTAGGTTAGTACTTTTTTTCCGAAAAGTAGCGGGATATAATGAATTTAATAACAAAAATCAATTTCATGTTTATTTATACCACTTCGTTTTCAGTTTGGACACAAAAAAAAACACGATCCCAAGAGTCTTCCGTAACGTTTAGTCCAGAAGATAACGGTAAAAGCAATGTTGAAAGGACGGGTTCTGGTATTATCCCACACTACGAGTTCATCCCTGACTTCGGGTGGTATCGCCTGCACATCATACCGGCGATCTGGGAGGACGCGCGGTTACGCTGCAACATGGAAGGTCTCAGATAAGGAACAATGAACTGGATTAAAACCCTATTCATAGTATAGACAATCTTATTAGGAATATGGTCAAAACACGTCATACCTTCATACTCGTGAACGGGTGGAGTTTAAACTTGTGAATAAAACCCTAAAATCAGTCTAGGTGATTATGGTCTCCGGGTAAAACCAACGTAACGGAATCTTAAATGATTATAGTAGCCCTCAACCAAACTGACGACTGGGGCCATAAAACCCTTGAGCTCGCGTTATCAGTTTCCCATTGTCTTGCATTGTCCTTGTCATTGTCCCTTGTATTGCACCTCACCCGAGTTTTATGGCCCCGGTCGTCAGTTTGGTTGAGGGCTACTATAGTTTAACAGTGTATCTACTGATTACTAGCTGCCCGCCAGCGGTATTTTCCCGTTGAAAATGTTCGACCTACCTGTGGATTTTTTAATTTTTCTTAATTATAGAAATTATTATCCAATTTGGTGCAGACGTTCGGTAGTTATGCGCATACATAGATTTCAGCGATTCATTTTTATTTCTATATGGTCTAAGATCCGAATAGGAGACGACCTTCACCGGGCTGTTTATTCGATAAAAAGTATTTTATATCAAATTTAATATGCTAAGTAATATAGGGCGAATAGGTTGACTGAATTTCAGACCAGTCCTTGTATGATTAAAAAAAAACTGAAAATGAACTTTTTTTTTAAATTGCTATTGCTTGTTAAATAGACCAATTACATACTAATCGAAAGCATGAAGCCTAAAGAATATGCAAATGTTAGGTTTAGTGCAAATTATTAGTTACGACTTACCTACCTACCCTATAGTTATGACGGGAAAAAATAGTCAACCTAACGTTTGCATATTCTATAGGCTTCATGCTTTCGATTAGTATGTAATGTGTATATTAACAAGCAATAGCAATTTAAAAAAAAAGTTTATTTTCAGTTTTTTTAAATCATATAAGGACTGGGCTGAATTTTTTCAGTCAACCTATTCGCTATACATTACTTAGCATATTAAATTTGAGATATAATACTTTTTATCGAATTAACAGCTTGGTGAAGGTCGTCTCCTATTTGGATCCCCTACTAATCGATTATTATGTATTATTTCGTGAACAGGTGGTGTGTTGGCGTCACCTACTTCGAACGACGTTATTAAAGTAATAAACGATACAATGTCCACCCACGGACTGGAGCAAGTGTTTGTTGATATCATAGCCTCGAAACCCAAAGGAAATTTTTCAAGTCTCGACGGTAAGAGTCAGTTTATTGTAATTTAGAATGTTTGTAGATGTACTTAGACAAGAAATGTTTGATATTGAGGCCGGAGCCCCACTGCTGCGCACGGTCAAGGTACACACGTGGGTACAAAAACGCTTTGTATGAAAATGTAGGTAGATACTTCCACAGTAGTCGACGAGCACGCTGCGCACGAAATGACGTCACTGATACACGCGTGGTCGGTTCCGTAGTGCCTGCCACGCACACGCTAGCGCGCGTGGCAGGCATAGCCCCACCACGACCCCCGCTGCCCGCGTGGCAGGTAAAGCCCCACCGCGACCCCCGCTGCCCGTGTGTTGCAGTGGAAAGGTGGCTTCAAGGGCGTCGCTACCCCCGCGCGCGTGGATGTGCGTGGCCCGCAGTGGGGAATGTAGACACACGCAGCTGACCAACGTAGCCACGTGGTCCACACGTTTTACGTGTGCGTGCATTGGTTGCTGTGAAAATGTTGACACACGTATCCAGATCAATGGACCCACGTGGGCGACGTGTATAGCGTGTCCGTGCGTAGCGTGCGCAGCAGCGGGGCTCCGGCTTAAGATTTGATATCTAGTCGGGCCACGGCTTTGCAAGGCTGTGACTGCGGGGGTGATGATTGTGATGAATCACCTACAGTGTGGTGTCTCGTTCGTTTTTCTATGCATTTGTTTATCTCGCTGCTGTCCGCTCGCAAACTTTTAAGCCTCAATGCGTGCGCGTTTCATGTGCGCGCAGGTTTAGACGCGGCATTTTACTACATTTCTAGTAAATAATAATAATTAAAACCAAAAAACCCGACTGCGTAAAGAAACTGTGTAACTTATGTACGTAACACCCCGGCAGATAATTCAAAATAAAAAATACGATAAAAGAAATCTAAAGACGATTTGTAAATACCTATTCAATGATACCACATTTGTCGTAGTTCGTCGACTTTTTTATCTTTTTCACATTCATAATTTTTGGCGTCGAGTTGCCGCCATATTGAATTTTGATTTCTTGCTGTCATATCTTTGGCGACACCCACAAAGAAACAAACATTCATATATACATATCTAGGCTGATAAGCAGACACCCGCGACTTGAGCGTTGAGCGCTGCGCTCGCGCCACGTTTGCGCTGCTCTAGCGTAAGAAGAACGCGCATGCCCGGCAGACGCGCAATCTCCTTCAGAAAATGTATATATGTATGTATGTAATATGTATGTATGTAAACCCCTACCAGGCCTATGTCCAGCAGTGGACGTCTTTCGGCTGACATGATGATGTATGTAAACTCTTATTGCACAAATTTATAAATATTACCATATTAATATTAAACTAATGTACAAAGGCGAACATATCCCTAAATCCCTCTTCCAGCTAATCCTGAAGTAGATGAGTAAGAACGAGGAAGGATGAGGGAGGAGTAAGGAATGGGGTTGGACACATACAAGTTTTGCACAAAAAGTAACAAAAAGAGGTGGTAAAACTTATAAAAAAGTAAATAATAAATATTAAACAAATAAACAAGTACATACATAAACTAATATGAACTTAAATATTATATATTATATTAGACACACATACGATATAAGTAAATAGGGTGTCACTAAAACCAACGCCAAAACTGAGAGGGCTGATATTTAGAGTAACTAAAAAGCTATCGATTCCCTTTGTATATTCAGCAATTTTTACTAGTTTCGGAGATACGAGTATTGATTATTTTAATCTGAATTTTTGTTATTTTCCCTTATGTCCATGTCACGAAAAATCCTTCATTTCATGTTTTATTTCAGAACTTTTTCAGTGGTTCATTATTAGAATCATTACGAATCAGCGAAGTTCTGAAACTCATTTGCTCGTTTTTTTTAAATATTTATTTTTAAGTAATGTAATGACATAAAGTTTGTTTTTGCATAGTAGGTGCCCCAGTATGTGTGTGCTATTGACTTTGTATGAAAAAAACCACTTTACGTGATTACTTGAAAAAATTATATTAAAAAAATCGATAGCTTTTGGCTGCTTTATCAGCCCTCTTAGTTTTGGCGTTGGTTTTAGGGACACCCAGTACAATAATCATAAAATTAATGAATCTGTTTTTTTTTTTAGGAAAAGTCTTGTTGGATCTCGGTCTGCCGTGGGCTGAGGGCGAGCCCAACAACTTGAACAACGACGAGAACTGCCTGGCAATGTCCAGCGATGGCCACTTAAGTGACGTGAGCTGCACCCGAGTACTTCAATACATCTGCATAAAAGTTAAAGCCTTACCACCTAAATGCGATACCAAAATCAAAGGTATAATTTCTCAGAAATATTAATTAGGTTTGCTCTTGTCCGAAGTGCTAGTAGATTCACTTTATATTACCAACGTGTAAAAGAGCACTCATGTGGCCAATTTAAAGAATAAACTTTTTGAATTATGGATTTTTAGAATCTTGACCATAACCTCGTAAGGTCTCAGTGTGTACATAATCAAGGCAATTTAATTTTAACTGTGTTGCAATAAGAATAAGGTTTATTTTCTTATGTTCATAAAGTGAAAATGCCATTACTGAACTTTATTGCCTTGATGGTAGATTCAAAGTCCCGCTCACAAAAAACTCCCTGTTTGCAGTATGGTGGAGCTTACCAAGATAATCGAGGCAGTTTTTGAAGGCACCTATAATCTTTTCTGCTTGAGCGCTAGATGATGTTGAGCGCATGAACTAGTGCATGTTAATTTGTGTGGACAGTAATGTAATGCTATTAAAAATAAAGCGTTCTTGCTTAATGGCTTTTACCTTTTAAACAACAAATCTGCCCTATAAAATAATTATAATATAAACCGCCCTTCTGTTACCATTACGTTTTTTTTAATTAACCCTATGTTAAAAACAACGTAACGGTTTTTTACATTTATGATAAAGTCGTCTAATTATTAAATTCTCATATACAATCCTCAATTTCTTAATTATTATTAACCCACTTAAGAGTAGAGTTACGAAAAACACCACAGCTGGTTATTTTATTTTTGTAGTTAGTTCTTATGTATTCTCAATATCAAGTTTCATGTCATGTATTTGATGAAAAGTATTTGATTTTCATAAAAACTTCACAGTGAGTAGTTTAATATCCTAAAATGCACGCTTTAAATATGTAAAATAAATCCATTTATTTATTTATAATTTAAAATAACATGTTTACAGTAAACACTAAATGAACTATTATGTTACGTTACATTAAAAAAAGAACAACTATCATTAACGCAAAAAATATCAATTTTTGTAAGCAGCGACTGCCAACTTTCAGCAAATACGTCAGTATCTTGGAAATTGTAGCATAACATTTCAATCTGGCGGTCAACGAGATCCTTGCGAGACGACTATATAAACTATATAAACCTAAACTGCCCGTTTGATCTTTTAAGGGGAAATTAAAAAAAAAAAGGCTGAAGCCTACATTTTTTATAAGTCAAAGTCAAAAGCCTGAACGTTTATATGTAAGTTTTGTCGTTCCATCTCATAAAGAGGTACTTTCCACAGCATTATTTTACAATTATTTGCTGGACAAGAGACTAACTTAACCTATTTTTTAAGCCCATCGGTATCTATATGCAATGGTTTAAGCACAAATATGTTTTTAAGAATTAAAATTTTGTGAAATTATATATTTGTCCATGAGAAACACCAGACACGTCCAGAACTATCATCTTGTCATCTTGAGGTATATTGATAGCTTATGTAGGTAATATAACATTTAAATATGGTTCTGTATAAATTGTGGTGACCACAATTATTATGGCTATCGTTTTTACAGAGTTGCCTATTTTTGGTGGCTAATGGGGCTCCAGGTCTAGCTCTCCCAGAGGACTCAGCCATATTGTGTCTTTTAAATAAAAGGTACTCCAACAAAACACAAGTCGTAGTGTTCTAAGAACCTTCGATACCAACCAGCCGTTGTCTTGGTATAACCTGAAACTGTTTACAGCAGAATCGGAAAAATTACCTAGTTTTCTAAAACATCGTGACACGTTGCTTCAGCCTCCACCACATCTTATCCTTAATTTCTGGTACACTCGAACATTCTTTAATTACCCACTGTATCCCTGTAAGGTCTTGTCAATCTAGATACTGAGAGATCAGAAGAGCTCAGCGTTCCTTATTAAAAGATTACCTAGCTTATTATAGAAATAGAAATAGATCTATTATCTTGGGCCTCTATTCTTGGCGGTGAAAACTATATCGTCTTTGTCCTGTTATAGGTATTGTTTTTAACTTGGCGCCCATCACTGTCACGTAAATAAGAGCTATCAAAACGTTGACAATACGATAACAGGTCAAAGACGATATAGTTTTTACCGCCTAGAATCTCGACCTTGTATGTACGGTTGGCCTCATAATTAGCAACTAGCTGTACACTTTAGTGCTTTGTCTCTTTATAGTCATGATTGAACTGTTGCACTGCTCTCTCAAAGGCGTTATAGCGACAAGGTACTAAAGTATGCAGCTACTAATCAGGATGACTATACAAAAAAATAAAATTCTTTTAAATCCTTTACTGAGTTATTTCTGACCATGATACAATTTTATGTAGTATTTAATCCTTATACTTAAATGAAATAGTTGCATGTAATTCTTACAAAAATGTGTCCGAGTGGTAATAACTGACTTTATGTCTACAGGGTACAAGATGAACCAGGAATTGGAGAGCTGCTACAAGTTCGTTTCCGACCCTGTCCCCTGGCGCCGCGCCCTGATGATCTGCAACGCGGAGCATGCGTACCTCGCTGTCATCAACAGCTATTCAGAGTCACTAGCCTTCAAAGATCTGTACAAACAACACCCCGAATCAACTATTGAGGGGGCAACACTTCCCGACCGTGTTTCTATCGGTATGTGGAATTGGGAAGGCGAAAGCGAATTTATGACAATTCACGGTGAGATTACTTTTTATATAAATGTACGAGTACGATTCGGGGACGATGTTTTCAAGTGCAAGGGAAAATACAAACTTACGCATAAAACTTGAAATCAAAATCTGTGATCAAAATTGATGTGTAAATCAAGACATCAAATCATCAAAGTATAATCTCAGTAATCGTCAGGAATCTAGAATTCCGTCGATCGGTTCCTTTCCAGTGCAATCAGTCTCAGCAGCGAGGCTAGACAAGCTGCTTAACGCTAACGTAAACGATTTTCGAAACCTGACAATATGTTTTCGACCATCTGACAGCTTACTTTTATACTGTACCGACATTTTCGATAACGATAAAGATAACGTTTGTGCAATACATCTTATCTAGGACCAATCTGCCAGCCTTTGAGAAAAGAGTAGGCTCGTTTTTAGAAGGCCCCATAGAGTCGTTTTGGTTCGGAAATACAGACGCCGATTGTCATTTAGTTGCCGCGTGACAGCCGAGAATACCTAAATTGCGGAGTGAACTCCCTGGTGTACAGTTACTTTATTTCAGGTGAACACTTGGAAGTAGCCGGATTTGAGAAGTGGGCAAAGGACCAGCCCAGCTACGAATCGCTCGAGCGGCACTGCGGGAGTATGACCCGGGATGGACTGCTCAGTGATATTGATTGCCTTCGTGATAAACAACCCTTCATCTGTGAGGTAGATTTCAAGTAAGAAAATGCAGTGCTCTCAGCCAAGAACATAATTTTCTTCCATTCCCTTGGTCCGTGGGGTCCTAGGGTTCTGAGCCACTTAGAGGAAATTTTAATAAGGCTCATTGACGTCTCGGGAGACCAAAGAGCTGGCATTTCCTCGTTCAACGCATAAGTTTACAAATAAAGCGAGGACATGTAGTAAGTATTTTTGGGACAATGCCACAATGGCCAGTTTTAGATTTTGGTTTGTATAGTTTTTTATCTTAGAATAGGTTTTATTTTCACTTGTTTTTTTTGTAAGTAAGTAAGTCGTAATATTCAAATGTATACTTAAAATATATTCTCAAAAATCGCCAGAAAAAAATTGTGTTGGAGTAAAATCTTCATCGCTTGAACACATTTTTTAAATTGCATACAAACAGAAACTTCATGTGAAAAAACCATCATTATTTACCGCCTTTTTGTTTATGACAAAGAGAAACGCAAGCTTTGTTTTAAAAAAACATAAGCTATTCCAGACACAGATAAAAAAGTTATGTTTCGAATAAAATTTGGATGTATAAGACTTGTGCCATCATTTTATTATGGGCTTTTTCACTTTTTAAAAAGTTACAAGCTAGATAGTAATGGAATTTGTATGCAACATTGCGGGCTTGTGTATCGAGCACGCAATGTTTTTTTTTTTAATTTGATAACTGTCAGTAAACTATGTACTTCGCGTCTCATTATGTAGATAGTAATGTCAACATTTCCGAGCATTTTTGAGAAAAATATATTTCTCTGTCGTAATATATTTGTCTGTAGAATGCGAAAGGTACAACATTGCTACTTCTAGTTTCCAAAACAACTTTTGTAATATATTTAACTACTTAAGGTGTTTTGCATTTTACTTTGTAATTAGGTTGTGAAGGCAATAAATATTTTTATTTCTATCTTTTATTACCTACTTTACTTTGTAAATCGGTTCCAAAGTGATTTAGGCACATCAACTTATGTAGTATTATAATAAACAAAGAAGGTCCTATATCACGTATTCTATACCAATTTTCAACTTTATTTTTATACAAGGTCCAAAAGCGCTATAGTACATTGTTGCAGAGGATAGAAAGTACGCGATTGCTAGACCAGTCATATAGAGGGCCGAAACGTAGTTGAGGCCCTCTAGTGTACAAGTCCATAAATTGCACTTTCTACCGAGGCAGACATAGTGCTTTTCACAACTACTGAGAGGAAATAAAATAAAAATTCATATTCAAAACTCAAATTTTAATTCATGTTAATGTGACATCACCGCCAATTTTACCATAGGTATATAGGGGTATTCTCGTGGCACTCGAGATGCAACATGAAGATGTCAACTCCATATAAAATTGTATTTGTTTCGCCATATCTCCCTTGTAATTTCATCTCTAGTGGTTCGAGACTAGCAGTGACATAGTTTTTAGTCTATGTATCTTGACACAAAATGGTGTGTTCTGATTGGTCGATTTCAATTTTTCATTTTAAGGAGCTATGGCACAAAAATTTATTGATTGATTTTCATTGGTTCTTAAAGTTGGACAAAAATGTTCTCGACCAATCAGCAAACACGCCGACAAAAACATGCTTGGTCTGTCCTTATAAGTGACGTTTTGTGACCCCAAACAAGACCATCTATGGCCATATTTCCGAGCAGTGTTGTGAAAAAGGTTTTTTGTCAATTGCCGATCATAATAAAATTTAACGATAAATAAGAAAATAAAATTTAAAAAAAAAACAACCGATGAACGATTGTCAAACCAAAGAATCAAAGAATAACGATTGACGTATTAATTCTGCGTAGTTAAATACATTTTGACAGATTTCTACAGTTGCTATATAGCATATTCGTAAAATGCAACTTGGCTCGGCTTCTACCTTAATTACTTTTGACGTGTTATCGTATTGTTTTAACTCAGCCGCCGCCATTACTGTCAAGTAAATAAGAGCTATCAAAAGGTAGACAATACGGTAACAGATCAAAAGCAATATAGTTTTACGTCGTAGAATGAAGCCCCAGGGGTCATGCATTAACTAACCATTGTAATATTTTCGTTTTTTTTTTATCCCGTTTCCTTGTGAAGGTTAAGGTTTTAGGCTACTTCCTCTCATTCGTGGTTAAATCATGTGTTATAGATTTTTTTGACATATTATTGTATTGCAGAATGTTACTTGGTAGTAATATCTTTTTGCAAAAAATCCTTTTTAACCGACTTCAAAAAAAGGAGGAGGTTCTCAATTCGTCGGGATATTTTTTTTTTTTTTTTTTATGTATGTTCCCCGATTACTCGAAGACCGCTGGACCGATTTGAAAAATTTTTTCGTTGTTCGAATGGGTATACTTTCTAGTTGGTCCCATTGTCACCACGTCAGGATTTGATGATGGGATCATGGAGAAATCAAGAGAACTCCTCAAATATTATAGGCACACCTATAGCGATTTTGGTATTTTTCACTGTAACTCATGCATTTGCTTTTGGAAAGTACTATATGGTGAAGTGGAACTGATGATGAAGACCACAGATGGCCACCGGAACTCCTTAACGGTACCTTTTTCAAGGGTGGCGATAAGATATTTT
This sequence comes from Acleris literana, assembly GCA_946894065.1. Lineage (NCBI taxonomy): Eukaryota > Metazoa > Arthropoda > Insecta > Lepidoptera > Tortricidae > Acleris > Acleris literana. The sequence goes on along the minus strand of OX335671.1, from coordinate 24,029,711 downwards.
GATAAAGGAAGTTGAGCGACTATGACGAAGCACATTTAGGTTTAAATATGACTATGACATTCCCGCGGCGTTGTCTGCGGCGAGCTTGAAATGTTCTATAGTTTCTTATTAATATTTAGAAGTGGAGCTACGTAACAGCATAAATAGGATCACTAAAAAGTATAAAATAAAATAAATGTTTAAAAAAAACAAAAAACCGCCTTCAAAAAGCAAAAAATAACTTCTTTAAAATGGTAGGTAAATAGGTCAGTCCAACTGAAGTCGGCGTCCAACAATATTTTAACCAAAAGCAGACTTCAGTTGGACTGACCTATTTACCTACCATTTTAAAGAAGTTATTTTTTTTACGTCGTAATTTTGTCCTTGTTGCCTTTATCCCACCTAGCCCAGTTTTTGGGCGGGGGTACGGGCAATGGTCCCGCTAATTGAGGCGTTGTGTTTGTGAAGTTTTCAAGAGTAGTTTCGGACTTTTTTGTGTTTGGTGGTGGTTTTAATTTATTTACAGTGTTTGTAAAAATTTAAAACCCCAAGTAGCAAATTTAGTTTTTTAAATTTTTTGTTTAGGTTTTTTAACTTTTTCACCACTAGGTCAAAAGTTATAGGCCGTTTTTAACCGACTTCAAAAAAAGGAGGAGGTTCTCAATTTGTCGGGATTTTTTTTTATTTTTTTTTATGTTCCCCGATTACTCGAAGACCACTGGACCGATTTGAAAAAATTTTTCGTTGTTCGAATGGGTATACTTTTTAATTGATCTCATTGTCACCACGTCAGGATCTGATGATGGGATCATGGAGAAATCAAGAGAACTCCTCAAATATTATAGGCACACCTATAGCGATTTTAATATTTTTCACTGTAACTCATGCATTTGCTTTTGAAAAGTACTATATGGTGAAGTGGAACTGATGATGAAGACCACAGATGGCCACCGGAACTCCTTAACGGTACCTTTTTCAAGGGTGGCGATAAGATATTTCGATAAAGGAAGTTGAGCGACTATGACGAAGCACATTTAGGTTTAAATATGACTATGACATTCCCGCGGCGTTGTCTGCGGCGAGCCTGAAATGTTCTATAGTTTCTTATTAATATTTAGAAGTGGAGCTACGTAACAGCATAAATAGGATCACTAAAAAGTATAAAATAAAATAAATGTTTAAAAAAAACAAAAAACCGCCTTCAAAAAGCAAAAAATAACTTCTTTAAAATGGTAGGTAAATAGGTCAGTCCAACTGAAGTCGGCGTCCAACAATATTTTAACCAAAAGCAGACTTCAGTTGGACTGACCTATTTACCTACCATTTTAAAGAAGTTATTTTTTTTACGTCGTAATTTTGTCCTTGTTGCCTTTATCCCACCTAGCCCAGTTTTTGGGCGGGGGTACGGGCAATGGTCCCGCTAATTGAGGCGTTGTGTTTGTGAAGTTTTCAAGAGTAGTTTCGGACTTTTTTGTGTTTGGTGGTGGTTTTAATTTATTTACAGTGTTTGTAAAAATTTAAAACCCCAAGTAGCAAATTTAGTTTTTTAAATTTTTTGTTTAGGTTTTTTAACTTTTTCACCACTAGGTCAAAAGTTATAGGCCGTTTTTAACCGACTTCAAAAAAAGGAGGAGGTTCTCAATTTGTCGGGATTTTTTTTTATTTTTTTTTATGTTCCCCGATTACTCGAAGACCACTGGACCGATTTGAAAAAATTTTTCGTTGTTCGAATGGGTATACTTTTTAATTGATCTCATTGTCACCACGTCAGGATCTGATGATGGGATCATGGAGAAATCAAGAGAACTCCTCAAATATTATAGGCACACCTATAGCGATTTTAATATTTTTCACTGTAACTCATGCATTTGCTTTTGAAAAGTACTATATGGTGAAGTGGAACTGATGATGAAGACCACAGATGGCCACCGGAACTCCTTAACGGTACCTTTTTCAAGGGTGGCGATAAGATATTTCGATAAAGGAAGTTGAGCGACTATGACGAAGCACATTTAGGTTTAAATATGACTATGACATTCCCGCGGCGTTGTCTGCGGCGAGCCTGAAATGTTCTATAGTTTCTTATTAATATTTAGAAGTGGAGCTACGTAACAGCATAAATAGGATCACTAAAAAGTATAAAACAAAATAAATGTTTAAAAAAACAAAAAACCGCCTTCAAAAAGCAAAAAATAACTTCTTTAAAATGGTAGGTAAATAGGTCAGTCCAACTGAAGTCGGCGTCCAACAATATTTTAACCAAAAGCAGACTTCAGTTGGACTGACCTATTTACCTACCATTTTAAAGAAGTTATTTTTTGCTTTTTGAAGGCGGTTTTTTTAGTGATCTCTATTACGGTTCAATATTTTGTTGAGACATGCGATTTCAAAAATCCATGCATATTTTCTATAAGCGAAGGGGAGAAGGGGAAAGATGAATGAAGGCAAATCTTTCAGAGTCGTTTACCTTGACTTAGATGCTTATTTTCTGCGTAGATTAAAATGTAGATGTGCGAGAAAGTGCGAATCGAGTGAAAGCGTGTAGAAAGCGCACACGCACCGATTTGGTCGCGAAAATATAACCGTTGAAACCGAAAACGTGCTAGAGTTTTTATTTCGTAGATTCTATAATTTTTTTATTACCCTTTATGTCATTTTAAGAGACACGTGAGTGGTGTTCTCTCAACAAGTGCGTTTTTCACTTAATAATAACAAAAAGCAAGCTTCCAAAACCCGACTGTTGCTAACCAACTTTAAATCGTTATAAATCCTAAATGATCATTCAAAATGAAAAATGGTGAAAGAAACCTAAAGATGATTTTTAAATCCCTATTCAATGATACCCCACTTGTCATACTTGTCATTTTGAATGATCATTTTAGGATTTATAACGATTTAAAGTTGGTTAGCAACGAGTCGGGTTTTGAATCTTTTTTTTTTTATTACAATTGTTCTATGAACAATCCTCGTGTGGTTGCCGAGTTAGAATAGTGCCACTCCATGTCTTCCCGTGGATTTCGTAAGAGACGACTAAGGGAATAAAGGCTTGTAGTACTGTTAGGCGATGGGCTTGCAACCTGTCACTAATACGCTGGTAAACATCTTAGCCTAATTGTGCAAATTGTGGTTATAGAATTATCAACAAGTTTTTAGAGATGTTTGTAATTCTGTAGCTCTGCCTACCCCACTCTGGGAACGAAGGCGTGAGATTATGTATGTATGTATGTTCTATGAACACAATAACAACGCAATTCGCTATCATCTTATAGCTTTCGCAATCTGGTAAATATTCAGTAATAGTAATAGAAAAGTCGGTCGACCCAATACTCGATAGTTACAGAACCCGAACCCTCTCCTAAATATGATTTTCATAAAGGTTCATCTTAAAGAACCTTAATGAGCACGTTACTACGTGACGGAGAGCTGCTGATGCCACAGTTAGTTACACATGTATAAATTAATAGCATCAGCAGACTTCTAAACCAACGTCACGTACTAAACGTACATTATTCCTATACAATACTTGTAAAGTTTTACTTATAAATAGCGTAAGTAGTTTAATAGAATTAATATTGTCGTAGGCTAGTTGATAGCAGTAGTCTGTTGTAATTATTAAACTCAGTTTAAATTACTCTCCTGGTTTAATTATTTATCTGGCGCAGCCGGTAATGGGAACGTAGGTTTTTCAGTAATACGGAGTCATTTCTATTTTGGAACCGTGTTGCGTGGAGAATCGTGTGTTTTAACACTTTGACGTATCCCGACGAACAAACAAAATTTGATAAGGCAATTAATTCCGGGGAGGAGCAACTACTGCAGCCGTTGGAGTCTGAGGTCCAGAATTCCTGACAACGGAGGTCGACAGCCAAGACGTATTCAAATCAATCGCAAGGAGCATGGGAGTAACTACGGATCTGTGAGTTAAACTTTTCGCTATCCTTTACGGTGTTCCTATACGTGTATTCCTTGTGATAAATATATGTGTGTTGTAGGGTTTAGCAACGCCAACTAGTTTCGTTATTGTACGAAATTATTGGTTTTGTGTTTTGTGTAGGTATATTTTTCTTTGTAATTTATTTTATTTTATTAACAATGGAGAATATTAAGCAGATATCTGCAGAAATAGTTGCTATCATACCTTTTTTTAGTGGGGTAGTGGATCAATTACAAACCTTTATAAGTAAATGTGAATATGTCATAAAACTGTATGGTAGTAATGAGGCATCGCAGAGTGAGTATCTGTTTCATACGATTTCGAGTCGTTTAAGTGGGGAAGCGTCTATAGTAGTAGCGCACGAGCAACATTTAAGGACTTGGGATCAACTTAAGACTTTGTTGAAGCAACATTTTAGTGATCCTCGAACTGAGGAATGTTTATTAATGGAGTTGGAAGCTTTGCAAAAAAATGGGAGCGAAAGTTATGAGGGATTTTGCCACAGGCTTAAACAGTTAAGAGGTGTTCTATTTGCTAAAGTCAATGATAGTAATAATGACGCAGACACACGTGTAATTAAGCATAAAATGTTTACGAAAACATGCTTAGAGGTTTTCTTGTTTAATCTTCCCGCTCATTTGGTTAGGCTAGTACGTTTCAGAGATGTTAAGACTCTGGAGGAGGCTTTGAAGGTAGTGTTGGAGGAGGAGAATTTTCAAGCTAGATATAGTGCTAGGAATAGATCACAGGATGTAAGATCCGTGGGTTCGGATAGAAGTAATAACTTCCAGGGGAACGTTCCTCAAAGGTTACCTAGCACGAATGCATCAATTAATATTGCTCCTAGAAGGGGGCAGGGGGATAATTCCGCACAAATTAGGTACAATAATTTTCAAAGTAATACTAACCAGACTCGGAATTTTAATATGCAACCTAGTCATTCAGGTCAATGGCATCAAGACACTAGGTCAGGTGCAACGCAGCGTCAGCGTAATATGGACAATGCATCGTATATGACGCGGAATGTGTCACACGGGGGCCCACGTTTCAACAACAATAATACATCGAGAACTTATAACTCAAGGAGGCTTAATTATACCGATAGTAGTGGGCAAGATGACTGGAATGAGATTGCACGTACATATCGACAGTGGAAAGGTAAAAATGCTTAAGCGCCATATTGGAAACTTTACAGAAATGAGGTTTAAAGTTTTTTTTTTGAGAAAAAAAATCATATCTCAAAAAGTTTTACGACTATTTCCATGAAAATCAAAATGTATAAGTTAGAATATGCCAGCTATTTATTTATGAAACAAGTTCTGACCTAGTCCTTCTAGTTACAGAGATAGATGTCGCTTAAGCAATAATTGTGTAGCTAGTTCCAAAAATGTCAGTCAGGTAAAAATGCTTAAATCGCAAATAACTATAAACCAAAATGACTAACGGTACATATTTTTTATGTCTAGAAAATACAAAATTTACTTATTTACTTCATCTTTCTAGAAACTGGTAAAGTAAAAAATCTAACGAATGATAATTACTGTTATCTTGGATGGTGAATTTACTTAAAGTCACTAATTATTTATTATTTATAAATTATATATCACTTAACTGCCTAATTTTACTCATTATTCAAGTATAAAATGGTTTAAAGCAAGCATTTTTGTTTCTACATGGACTACTAAAAGCTTAAATTCTAACTAATACATTAATACTTAGTGACTTTGACGTCATTTAAGAAAGAGAAGTACCAAAATGTCTTTTAACGGGTACGTATCATAATATATAAAGTTCAATAATAATGGGATACATAATGGTTCATAATATAAAATGGTGTTTTATCTGAAATCGTAAACTTTTCGGAATTGTTATAACATAAACCTAACCTAACATAATGGGTTCTATACAATGACCTTTTAAAGAATTCTGAAAAGTTTATAGCTGCATAAATAAAACCATTATATTGGTAGAAGTTTTAGATACTTGCAAAATTTTAGTGAGAAAGAATAGTTGATTGACCCAGATACGTGTCGAATTTTTGGAGTCGGTTAAAAAATAACCTTTTCATAATTTTTTTTGCAGATTGCAATTAAAACATCATCAAAAATCTATTGAATCGGTAGAATTCCTTCTGCTAACTATAAGAATAATTATTAACAGTTCACTAGGTATCTAAGTTATACCAGCCTGAATTACCAGTCTACCTGGAACCATTCAAAATAGGATCTAACATATTTGCTATAAATTCAAATGACATAGAATTATATTCTAAATAGTCATATGTTTTTAAATCACTTGCTATAATTTTGGTTACAAAAGCCATGTTCTAAAACTTTTAGAAATTATAATTTTAATATGTCTAATATTCATAATACAATACAATTACAACCTTTATCATTATTTTTTATTATATTCACAATGTTTAATCGTTTAAACCAAAAACTCAAACAAATGCCAATTTTCACACTATAATGAATACGGTTAAAAGTGATAATATGAAACCTCACTCATATATTTATTATTTTCTTTATATATTTGGGTTTGACGAGGCCCTTTTGGCTTTCGGCTCCTATTTCGTGCTCTGAAGAACAAAGTAATATTAAAAACTTATATTAAAAAATTGGTAAGGTTCATTTTTCATGGCGAGTCTTGCCCTCCTATCTCCGTTTCAATGCGGGGATTGCCCTCCGCCTTCCACAACTACTCGCTATGTTGGTTCCATTATAGCAAGTAAAAATTCCAGATTTGAATGTAATAAAGGTACTAAATAAATCTTATAGCTGATGATTAGTAGACGAAATGACTTTGATATAAAATTTATGCTAAGCGAAGATTTTAGAAATTAACTTTTATAACATTTGAATTTACAGCAAATTAATTAAGAGGAAATGTAATTGTAGTGTTTGATTTTATAGCAAATAAGGGAATACGTTCACAAAAACATTCTACTTGTATTTACTTCGAAAGATAGATCCGTTCTCCTAAAATCGCCTTAATACGTAGTACCAGACAGGCAATAGTTCCAGAGGGGTTGATAAGGTCGAAAAGGTGCATCTGGACTTTAAACGACGATAAGTTGCCCACTCACCACTTATGCAACATCCGCCCTTCGAGCATATATACCTCTTGCGACTCCAATCTGACCGGCTAATAAAATATAGCCAGAGGTGAGAGTCTATTCCTCGTCATCGTACACTCCAGCGGGCCGGTGAAGGCAAGCGTGAGGTGAGGAACAGGACCTTCCCTCGGAACCAAAAGCTCGCTCATAGCTGCTGCTGTGGCGTGACGTATTATTATTATCACACAAGATGCTTGACATCGCAAAGTTCACAAGATATGCACTTACTTATTATATACATCATCACTGTCGCGCTCGTCGTCACCATGGACTGAGTGTCCCGATTCAACAGGTTTTATGCGATAAACGGGAGCTTACACTCGAGCGAAGTTTGTATTCTCTTAAATGTTTTTCGAGTTTTTTCTTACTAGTAATGAACACCCATATTTTTATAAGAAACTGAATCCGAAATAAGACTTAAGCAGTGTAACAGTCTAAAATGAAATATGTCTACTTTCACTAAATCAAAGTAAATAGTTTTTTATTTTTTATTTTATATTCTACTAACATCCTAATTCTACAGATTGAGATGACCTAGATTGTGCTTAAACACATTTTTCTTTAAAAACGTGGAATAGCATTTTTGCTTAAGCGCCAAATAGTAAATTATTGCATGAAGATAAAAATTCTATTACGAAAAAAAATTATGTATCACAATAATTTGAAATTGCTAACAGTAATAACTCGACTAAAGATAAGAATAAAAAAAATCTAATACGTTTGCATCCCAAAATTTTCCCTAAGGTTAAATGACTAACATGCTTCAACACGAAAAACATCAAAATAAACGTCGCTTTAGTTGTCACGTTCTCAAAAAAACGTGAATAATTAGCCTGCTTAAGCGCCAAAAAAATGCTCCGATCGACGTGGGTCCTAGACAGATCGACGCAGAAAAAAAAAAGAAATTAAACTGTATATATAACTCATTTTCGGTCAAAGTGGCGCTTAAGCATTTTTACCTTTCCACTGTCGATATAATACTAATGATAGTAATGATTGTTATATGGCTCACCGGGAGTCTGATGATGTACGGGCGGAAAATTTTTTCGTGGGGGCCTCACGGGAGGGGAATACATAAGGTTGAATTGCAATAGGAATTTGACTTTGCCCCACATATGGGTGCCAGATCTCGGTGGGGTATTTATGATAGATACGGGGAGTTCAAGGTCGTTCATGAGTTCTAGGATAGCTGATTATTATTATAAACATTGTAAGCGGTATGAACCTTTCACAGTGGTCAGCACTCATGCTGCAAGTAGGCATAATGAAGTTGTGGACATAATTTTGTCGGGTATTTTTCGAAGTAGGGAACTTCATAAGTTCTATGTTTATGACGTGGATAATAGGTATGATGGGTTACTGGGTAGTGATTTGTTGAAACAATTACAAGCAAATATAGATATGAAGTCTCAGACATTGTTCACGAAAGATACACAAATTCCAATTAGATATACGCAACCTATGAGGGAAGTTCGTACTATACCTCCTCGTAGCGAATTACGGGTCAAATTACCAGTAAATTTGTTGAGGGGAGATGGCATTTTAGACCATGTCCAATTTGTGGAAGGGGTTCGAATGCCTTCGGCATTAGTAATGTGTGTAGATGGTTATGCAACAACGGTGATACAGAATTACGGGGATAGGGAGTATTCACTCGTAGTGACATCACCTTTTGTAGTAAGTCCTTATGTAATGGAACAATCAGCGAATGTTAATAATTTACACAAGCATGAAGATACAGAACACATCCTTAATAGGAATTTATCAAAGTTGAGGTTTGATCATATGAATGCGGAAGAAAAAAAGGTGATAGGAAATATTTGTAAGGAATATAGGGACATTTTCTATTGCGAGGAAATTCCATTGTCGTTCACAAATCAGGTGAAGCATGAGATTCGTACGAGGAATGAAGATCCTATCTATATTAAGTCATATAGGTCACCCCCTTTGCAAACTATGGAAATAAAGAAACAGGTAGAGAAAATGCTAAATGACGATGTCATTCGGGAATCCTTCTCTCCGTGGAGTGCTCCAGTACACCTAGTAAAAAAAAAAATTGGATGCATCGGGGCAGGAAAAATGGCGCATGGTAGTAGATTATCGTCGACTGAATGATATAACAGTAGATGATAAGTATCCCTTACCTAATATTAATGATCTTTTTGACATGTTAGGTAAAAGTACTTATTTTACGACGCTGGATTTGGCCAGTGGGTATCATCAGATTGAGGTTAGGAAGGGGGACAGGGCAAAGACGGCATTTAGCACCCCTTTTGGGCATTACGAGTTCAATAGAATGCCTTTCGGGTTGAAAACGGCTCCAGCAACGTTTCAGAGAGCTATGGATAACGTACTCAGGGGCCTTCAAGGGCTTCATTGTCTTGTGTATCTTGATGATGTAATTATATTCTCTAAAAGTCTTGAGGAGCATGCTCAAAAGTTACGAGCCGTTTTTAATAGATTCCGGGAAACCAATATGAAAGTCCAGTTAGATAAATCCCATTTTTTACGTAAGGAAGTCTTATATCTTGGACACACGATTACAAGTAACGGGCTAAAACCCAACACAGATAAAATAGATGCTATTTTGAAATACCCTATTCCAAGAACAGTAACTCAGATTAAAAGTTTTTTGGGGTTAGTGGGATATTATCGTAAATTTATAAAAGATTTCGCAAAAATTACTGCTCCAATGACGCGATGTTTAAAGAAGGGTCATAAAATAATAATTGACGAGGAGTATACGGGGTGTTTTGATACTTGCAAAAACCTTCTCACAAATGCACCGTTATTGCAGTTTCCTGATTTTAGTAAACAGTTTGTGATGACCACAGATGCGAGTGATAGCGCCATCGGGGCGGTGTTATCCCAGGGAGTGATAGGGTCAGACAAACCAATTGCTTACGCTAGTCGTACGTTAAGCGATGCTGAACGATGGTATAGTACTATCGAGAAGGAGTTATTAGCTATAGTGTGGGCATCGAAGCATTTTCGCCCTTATCTGTATGGTAACAAGTTTGTAATTTATACTGACCATCGACCGTTAGCTTGGTTATATTCGTTAAAAGAACCCAATAGTAAGCTTATGCGGTGGCGGTTGCGTTTGGAGGAATATGACTATGAAGTGCTTTACAAAAAGGGCTCTCAAAATACAAATGCGGATGCTCTTTCAAGAATTAATATTAATATCATGGATAATGAAATTGGGTCAATAATAGTAAACGTGGGTGATGACAATGAAACCAGGGAGGCGGACGTTGAGGTAGTGGAAGTATCGGATTCTGATTCAGGGGCCACAGCTCATTCGATTTCTAATAGGGAGCACGACGGGATGCCCATCCTGAAGGAGGCAATAGACACTAAGCCGAAACAAATTTTAATTTACAAATGGCTTAAAGACTCTGTCGCGGTTAAGGATTTATCGGACAATAAGCAGCATATTTTAGAGGTACATATGCCAGTCAATAAGGAAGAGTTAGTAAGGGACTTTTTAAAGCAATACATCAACACAAAATACAAATATTTTATTTATTTCGAGGATCCTTCATTTAGGAGGATATTTTCTAACGTTATAGTAAATCTATATAAGAAAGGCACATTACAATTAACGGAATGTACCGAGCGGGTTGTTAATTTATCGGGGTCTGAGGGGCATCAGAAGGATATTATAGCTAAGTATCACGAGGGTAAAATTTGTCACAGGGGCATTAATGAAACCTTGGCAAAGATAAAAAGGCATTATTGGTGGCCGAATGCAAATGGAAACAATCACCCTGAATCAGAACAATTACTTATCCATAACTAATAGTCTGTATCAAATCCTAAGTAGTTTTCGCACTATTTTTAGCATCATCCAGGACGTCGAGACTGCTCTAGCTTTTAGTAAACTGCATACCCTACACCAGTCAATTATCAACTCAACAGAATTGTATGACATACTTAAAACAGTTGAAAGCCATGCTAAGATGACTTTTCCTGTTAGTATGAATAACTTAGTTAAGATAGAAAATAATATAATGTTAAAATCTTTTATGAATGGCAATACATTAGTTTTCATATTAGAAATACCCCTTGTTGAAAAAGACACATATATTTATTACAAAATACTTCCCATTCCCATCTACAGACCAAATGAACAACAGACGTATGTTGTCATTCCCCAATATCCCTACCTTTTAGCGAACAAGTTAACGTTCAGATCAGTAACACAGCCGTGCGAGCAGATAGAAGAACAAAGATTTCTGTGCTCGGAGGAGATGATTGAGAAGTTCCACACAGAGACCTGCATCGAGCAAGTGATGTTGATGAGCAGCAAGTACTCCCGTTGCATTCTCAGTCCGGTCAAGACAGAGGATCCGAAAATCTCCAAGTTGTATGGTCAATCAGTATTACTATACTCTACTGGGGACATCATAGTTACAGAAAATTGCAACGACGAGGTGAGGAAACAGGCCCTGCACGGAACACTCATCATATCACCTAACTTCAATTGCACTATGACGCTAGGAAACATCACTATAGGCGCATCAACGAACGCAGCACCAATGAATGTTCCGGTCCTACCCGTACTGACTCCCGAGTTACGAATAGCCAGTAAGGGCAACACGCCGCTAGATCTTAGGGGCATCGAGTTTAGTGACGTGAAGGAGATCATGAACCGTGTGAAATACGCAAGTGAACCATTAGACACAAGTGAACCGTTGATAACGTATGTAGGAATAAATATATGGACCTTATTGATATATGTAGGAATAGTTCTCTTAGTTATTACAATTGTTACTTATAAGTTTTTTAAATAAAGATTTTTTTCCTAAGGAACTCCCGAAGCAGCCCACAGCTACTCCGGAAAGTTCCTCACCAGGGGAGGGAAGAGTTACAGAACCCGAACCCTCTCCTAAATATGATTTTCATAAAGGTTCATCTTAAAGAACCTTAATGAGCACGTTACTACGTGACGGAGAGCTGCTGATGCCACAGTTAGTTACACATGTATAAATTAATAGCATCAGCAGACTTCTAAACCAACGTCACGTACTAAACGTACATTATTCCTATACAATACTTGTAAAGTTTTACTTATAAATAGCGTAAGTAGTTTAATAGAATTAATATTGTCGTAGGCTAGTTGATAGCAGTAGTCTGTTGTAATTATTAAACTCAGTTTAATTTACTCTCCTGGTTTAATTATTTATCTAGCGCATCATAGATGACAGTTTTCTATGACGTGGTGTTTGCGTTGACGTATATTATAAAAAACAAAAAACCGCCTTCAAAAACGCAAAAAATAACTTCTTTAAAATTATAGGCACCTAATAGGTTAGTCCAACTGATGTCGGCTTTTTGTTGAAAATGTTGTGGTCGCCGACTTCAGTTGGACTAACCTATTAGGTGCCTATAATTTTAAAGAAGTTATTTTTTGCGTTTTTGAAGGCGGTTTTTTGCATATTTACCTTCAGCATACCATCACTTCGCATAATTTCTGAATAAAATTCAGAATCATACTTTGGCATATTGTCGATGATAATATTATTATTCAATATAATCGAATAATGATATCGCAGAAAAATATTTTGCATAAACATTTAACAGGAGAACGGATTTATAAATATGTGATAATTACTTTGATATATAAGAAATTAAATGTTAATTATTTGTCCACTCAGGTATCCTATTGTTTTATTCTAACCTAACCTATTTTCTGGCACAGTTTCGTTTTTGATGGGGTCGCGGTTCTAACCTAACCTAATCAACTTTTCTAGCACAATTTCGTTTCTGTTGGGGTCACAATACTAACCTAACCTGACCTAATTTTCTGCTAGCAGAATAAATATTATGCCATAATACATAGAAGTATGCTATAGGATTGTTTTGTTACATACAATTATGATAAACGAAATTCGGAAAAGTAATCTTCTGTTAAATAATAATAATGCAGCAAAAGGTTATATTATGGGTAGGTACTGATAATTACGCCAAGTATATATTTCTGCGCAATGATCATTTGACTAAACGTGTTTCTGCGATATGTTATGCGAGTGTATTTCAAACAATTAATACTCTACCAGACAACTGTAATTCCTCCTCTACCTATTAAGTCCACCGGAGCCTTGGATGTTTTTTATGTATTTAATTAAGTATGTATTAGATGGTATTAGTTTATACGACAAGTACCTACAGTGTTTTCAATCCTCAACGCTCCGCCGTTTTTCACCGCAATTCAACTAAATTTTTCACGCATTCTTGCAACCGTGCACACAATGAATGCATACAACGTTAATTTGTATGGGGGTGAATTAAAAACTTCATCAGTAGTTATAGTTGTCTACGAGTAGAACCCCAGTAGTAGAAGCTTAGAGCTTGATGTGGAACTCCACATTGGAAGGTCACATTTTTATGCCATGGAGATGGCAAGCAAGCGCACAGGCCACCCTGATGGTAAGTGAAATCTGTGATCCATACACATTTGCAATCTCAAGAGTATAATCTTAAGACCGCAAATGCGTTACCAACCCAGGGGACTAAGATGGAATGCGTCTTTGCTAGTTATCTAACCAGTTGTTTTGTTTTATCCCCACATTGGAACACAACAATGCAAACACTGCAGCTGGGCGGTAGGTTTAAGGATAAGACTTGTTCCCTAATAATCTATTTATTCGTCAAAAGGGTAGCATTTTGTTCGAGGTCGAAGTTTTTGGTCTGAATGAATGACTACTTTGTTTTAAAAATTAAAAACGAACGATAAAAACATTTTATTCACCAACCTGACTTTTATTTAAGTATATAAAAAGATAATATTCTCAAACATGCTTGGGAATGTATGCGTTAATATCACGAAATGAAGACATGAAGTTACTTGTTTATGGCTCCCTCCATTACTTCTTGGCCTAGGTCAAGAAGTAATGTATGAAAAACCTAAGAAAAGCCATTATTGTCCGCTGCTCTAACTTTTTAAGTTTGCTTACTAACATTAAACTGACAAAGGAAAATTATTATTAATAATAATGTGCAGTTTTGAGATTGCCATTGTAATATTGCAGTCTTGAGATTGTCATCGCAGTCTTGAGATTCCCATCGTTGAGGAAAGCACTATACAATCCTCGGCCGGAACAGGGCTTGAAGGACTCGTTTTAACCAAAACTCGTCCTTAAATCCCTTACTTCACGGCCTTTGCAGTAATGTACTATATATAGATTTAAAGAAGGGTTATATTGTAACACAAGAAAACACATTATTGAAATAGTTACTTGTTTCCATCACTGGTTTTAAGAACACTCAAAACTCTAACGACATTTTCGCATTTTAACTCTTAAACATTATAATATGATTATTTTAAGTTTCATAATTACTAAAAAGCACATTAAACTCGTAAGGTCCAGCGTACAAATTTTCGTTACAAACGAGATAAAGTAGAATTTCCCTTGATTTAAAGACTGACAATTAAATTATAAAATTGATTTTATTAACAGTCGCAATAGGTTCATATTTAATTTTATCTGGTGGGCCATAGGAGATTCTTATTTGAGAGAAGACTCGCAGATGAAGGGACGTAAGACCTCCGCGCAGTTCCCGTCGTTGAACAGACCCTCGCGCGTCATGGTTCCGCAGTTCTCGACGCCAGGGTGGGCGGGCTCGCCCGCTACCCACTTATTGTACCCAGCCTCTGCCAAGGTCTCACCTTAAAAATAAACACGCAATTCAAAGTAATTCGTACACATACTTATATTAAATGTGTGTGCTTGTGTGCAGGGCTCGGAAACGTTATTTATAATAACGTTTTTAAAACGTTTCGAACGGTTCTTTATACAACATTTTGTTCGGAACGCAAAACGAAACGGGAACGTTTTCAAAAACCGGTTTAATCTACAGGGCGCGCCGCGCGCTCAGCCTGTGGCGACAAGCATGACATTATTTGTAATATTCGTTCGTAGCTAGTATAGTGATGGGCGGTTTCTGACACATTGCAAAACTTTCCTTAACTGCGAAAATAACAGCGTCTGAAAGTTACATAATTAGATGGAAATGATTCTGAGACACGTAAATTTCATTTAAATTTAATGAAAAGTTTCCGTTACTTACATTACATGTCAAAACTATAGAACTTTTCAGAAATAAAACGATTTCACTTTGGTAACTTACAGAACATTGCATGAAATTTTAGGTGAAAGTTTCACTTTCGAAACTTTCACAATATTGCAGAAAATTAAGTGAAAGTTTCACTTTTGAAACTTCAAGCCGCCCATCACTAAGCTAGTACCGAACACCCCAGAAAAGAACAAAACAAAATGTTTTATTAATCAAAAACGATTAAAATGATTCTGATCTAAAACGTTTTCCATAACGTTCCGTTCGAACGAAATCGAAACAAATCGTTTCATAGGTATTTAAGACGAAACCGTTTCGAAAAGTATTCCGTTTTCTGAGCCCTGCTTGTGTGTGCTTGTTTGTACCGTTGTCAAGATTCAACGTTTTAACCGATCGACGTACCAAATAACGGAGATTGTTTATTTCCCGCAGGCGAAACATTTTTTTATTTATACCAAGAAAAAAATATAGGTTCACGGTGTATAGGGAACGGATAAATATTAACTATTATCCTTTTTCATATAGGTACCTAAACAAAACACAAGTATTAGATAGATGAAAACCCCCATATAATGGTGACCCCTTGTTTCAGAGCCGATAACTCTTAAACGGCTCAACCGATTTTCATGAAACCTAGCTAAGAACAACTAATAAAAACCTGCTTCAAAATATAAAAATTCGCTTCCAAATCGGTTTACCCGTTTAAGAGCTACGGTGCCATAGAAAGACGTACACACACACGTAGCGGGTTAAAAAAGGGGTACGTATAATAATATATAACGGTAGAAATAGGTACATAATGGGTCGTAATACATAATGGTTCATAATATAATGTATAATGGTGTTTTTCTGAAACCGTAAACTTTTCGGGATTGTTATAAAATAAACGTTACCTAAGCCAATGGGTTCTATACAATGAATATAATGAACCATTAAGTATCATGACCAATTATGTATTTTGAACTTTATATATTATGATACGTTCCCTTAAAAAAGAAAACAGAAAGGAAAAGTTATAACTTATGCCGTCAGATAATTTTATGCCAGCATTGTAGTGAATTTTTGTATCTTCTAGGGCTCGTCCAGAAATCACGTGATCGTTTATGGGGGGGGTAGGGGTCAGAAAAATATATATAGGGGGGGGGGGTCCAAGAAGACACCACGTGTAATTTTTTTACACAGCAGGAAAGTCAAAAAGTAACGAAATTACTCAATAATTTTCTTATATCAAAATTATCCGCTCTTATCGTGTTTATCCAAATAATTATTATTCATTGTACCAACTTTAAAACATTAATAATGAAACCTTGTGAAAACCCGTGAACATAATAGGTATGTGAAAACCCGTGGACCGAGGACATGATGTAGCGTGACATTGCTTAAATTAAAACCATTTTTACTATGTTATTGCTGTTTTTTAATAGGGGGGGGGGGGTCCAAATCATTCCTAATATGATCACATGATTTCTGGACGAGCCTCTAATAGGCTTCAAAATACACACCTATACATAAACTACCTACTACTCTTGAATAAGAGAGTTTCACCACAGGTGGAATGCCTCACTTTAAATAATGTAACAATATAACTCACCGAAAATTGTCACCCACTGACTTTGCTCGTTCCAATCCAGGAAACCAAGATGAGCACAATCTGTCCATACCGCCCCCTCAATGGTTTCGCTGGGGTTTTGGGCGAAGATATTCTTGAGGACTTGGGATTCTAGGTCGCTGTTGATGACAGCGAGGTGCGCATGCTCCGCGGCGCAGACCATGGCGGCGCGGCGCCACTGGAGTGCCTGGCGGTGGAACTTGTAGCAGCTGCCCGTGCTCGGCTCCAGCTGGTACCCTGAAGAAGAACAAATAGAATAGAAAATAATTATATTTATCCCTAACGAATCTTTCAGAGTACGAGAAAAGTTAAATGTAGGCAGGCATCGAGTAGGCAAGTGTAGAAAATTTAGGAGACGAATATAATTAACTAATAAAACCTAATAGAATAAATACATTTAAATATCTTCATATATAGATAGAGAAATATATATTTTTATTTATATATCTTTATACATACTTAAACGTATAATAAACTTCATCATATGACCCACATGTACCTACGTTTATGTAGAGGACAGTTGACACAATAATTAGAAACTCTTGTTGACCCGAACTAGACCGAATATCGTATTAGCTAATTTAATTAGGCATTTCGTACAATTTTCGCATCAACGATTGATTTAATTTTCATTATCCTTAATGTCATGACAGCTAAACTTGTATGTCCTAATTGATTACTAGACTTAAGTTATCTACCCTAATGTTTATGTACTAAACATTAAATACTCTTATACATATTACTAAAACTAATAATGATTATTCCTAATGATTAATAAACCTAATGGTCATAAGTTCTACTGACTGATTGAACTAATCATTGTTTGAACAAAATAAAAATAAAAAACAAATACTTACCCAATTAGGCTAATTTTACCCACATAGGTAAGGGTAGGTAAGAGGCGTGAAAAGGCGCGAACCGCCTTACCCATGCGGAATAGGAGCTCCGCGCGGCGAAGCTCCTTCGATCTTATTAACGGTCGTTAAGATCTTTATCAGAATCAATAAATTAAATGGGGTAATTATTACTGAATGTTTTAATATAAAGGGCATAAGGAACACATAATTAGGCTTCATAAACGTTAGGTTTTAGGTATTGTACTTAAAATTAAGAATTCGGACAAAACAAAATAGGTATAACGTAAATTCTAAAATTATATAGGGCTAATGAATAGTAAGCAAAAATATATCTCGGGTTTTTTTATTTTAGGGCTAGTAAATTTAGTGTTAGAGAAATTAGGGTTGAACATTTTAGGGCTACAATAAGAGTACTAGAAACTAGAGTGAAGTGTAGAAATGACACTTCATAATAATTTCCGCAATATGGTGAGGTTTTATATTTTTCTGGTCAGGCTATATAAAGGTTTAATAAAAACAAAATAAAATCACCTCTGCTTGTCGTGTCGCATTTGTTTTTAGACATCTTGGCGTGAGATTTAATGCAGAAGTAGGGATGCACGCTGGCGCAGCTCACGTCAGCCAACTCCCCCGCGCCGGTCATCACCAGGCAGTCCTCGTTGTTGTTCAAGTTATTGGGCTCCCCTTCAGCCCATTGCAGAGAGATATTTGACACGGGCAACCCTGAAATATACAGGACTTCACTCATTTCTGAAGGAGGACTTTTAAAAATCGGTCCATCTGTTTGGAAGCTACATTTACACAGACACACACGTTAAATTTATTAACAATACCCCTATCGGGGGTGAAATATAATATTATAAATATCTGTAATGTACGTATTGTGTCGTGACTTTGAGTGAAAGTTTAAATGCAATTTTATTATACTAACAACTCAAAAGTTAGTTCGGTCTCGGTGTCCTTATAAGAAATAGGTACGTCAGCAAAATGTGAACTATAAAGAACAATGCATAGAAAGATCCAGGCCTGGCGCAAATGAAATATAACTCAAATAATAGGTAAAAATGAGTAATTAAATACTGCACGGAAAGCATCATCGAATTCGATGACTAAATTTATTTAATGTTGTAAAAGGAGCATTAAATAGTTACATATCCGGTATAAAAGTATAAAGCACACTTGATCTTCCAGGTCTAACCTATCTCAATTTCGAAAATCTTTTGTCCGCCGTTTCGTTTGTCCGAAATTTTTGTTTGTTCGAAAATATTTTTTTCTTAAACCGTTTCACTTTCCGAATTTTATAAAACTAACCTAACCTAACGAAAAAAATGTGGGTTTAGAGAAAAATGATTTGCGGTCAAATCCAAATTTCTGACAAACGAAACAGCGGACAAAAGTTTTTTGGAAACATCGGTAGTTTTACCATGATATAAGATGAGGCAGGATGATTGAACTGTACTTAATGTCTAGCCTTTCCCCGTCCCGTATTCTTACCGTCAATGGTTGCAAAATCTCCTTTGGGGATGTTGTTGTGTTTGTGCATATCAGTAAACACGCTGCTCTCGGCCAGTTTGTAAGCAAGCATCGTTGTCCTCATCGCCACAGCAATGGCGCTCGTTGTTGGAGAAGCCAAGGTAGCATCTGGTGAAGTGATAATTGTTAGTGGAATTCAACTCAAACTAAAACTTAACCTTATAACATTAATCTGAAAAAACACTGTTATAAAACAAGCACGAAGGCCACCCTATTCTACGACAAACAATATTATATTCACTTCTCATGCTCCAAAAGTCCGTCTTTATGTCGTGCGTAGGCGACATAAAGTCGCTTTTTATGCTCTAATGTATAAAGTAAAATCTTCGTCGAAGGCCAAGGCAATCGGTCCAACAGCCACACGAACTACTTTAACTTTAACCTCTTTATTTTATTTCGTTTCGTAAGTATTCTAAGACCAAGGCAAGGATACCAACAGCCAAAGTACACAATAAAACTTCATGAAATAAACTTACAATTTTTATTTTGTCGCATTTATTATTATTATTATAGATACCTATTTATTTAATTTTCTGTACATTAGGTTTTTTATAACAAATATTCAAATATAAAAGTAAAATAACAATACTAATACAAAAAAATAGACATTATAAAAAACCTAACCTACGAGTGCCGCCGGCAGCGGGGCAGGGCTCAATCTACCGGTGGTTAGGACTGCAGAGAGAGGAACCTCCTCACAATACGTGCCGTGTCGAGGAGTACTGCCTTCTGTATCTGGCCCTTGATCCAGCCATCTAGCGAGAGTCTCTTGAGGTGTTGGTCGAGACTCTTCGCTATAAGACCGTTTGCCGAAACAACTATCGGGACAATGATCGTCGAGTCAACATCCCACATAGCGGTCACCTCATGAGCCAAGTCAAGGTACTTGCTGAGCTTGTCCTTCTCGGCCTTCACAAAGTTCTCGTCATGCGGGATGTTGATGTCGACGAGCACTGCCCGGCGTTGAGATCGATCAGTCAACACGATATCAGGCTTATTGGCAACAATAGTCCTGTCCGTGATGACAGATCGATCCCAATAGAGCGTAGCACGACCATTTTCGAGAACTGGCGCCGGTGCGTACTTATAGTACGGCACTTCAGACTCAACAAGACCATATTGAAGAGCAAGTTGCTGATGGATGATCCTGGCTACGAGGTTATGTCTGTGCAAGTACTCGCCGTTAGCCAAATGCGAACAACCGGAAATTATATGTCTGAGGGACTCGCCGGGACAACGGCATGCTCGACAAATGTCGACCGTGCCATCCCTCATAATATATTTCCGGTAATTGTTCGTCATTATGACCTCGTCAGCCATTGCACAGACAAAACCTTCGGTTTCCCCAAAGAGGTCACCAAATCGTAGCCAGTTCACAGACGCTAAAAAGTCTACGTCGGGCCTTGTTAGGGCCCGGTAGAAGCGTCCGTGTAGCTCCTTGCTCTTCCATACGTTCTTGCGGTCTTCAGTGCTCAACACCGTTGGTTTGCGCCAGTTCTCGTTTGCCAAGGAAAGAGGCGTGAGGCTCTTGTCTACTACAACCACATCACGATGCATCCCACACTCATTGCTAAGGAAATAATCCCTGAGATTGCACACCTCGCAGTTGTGGAGATTCTTAGCATTTAACATGCCTCGACCTCCACATTTCGTCGGGATGTACAATCTCATAACAGATGAGCGTGGGTGCAACATGCGATGTGATTTAAGTAGTAGTCGGACCCTCCTATCCAAGGCGTCCAGCTCAGTCTGAGTCCACCTTAGTATGCCAAAGGAGTATGTGAGCAGCGGCACCACCCAGCCATTGAAGGCGCGCACCTTATTGCCACCCGACAAAAGACTATTAAGAACTTTTGTCAAGCGGCAAAAGAAGCGCTCCTTCACTGACTGCTTGACATCGCCGTCCACAATACCCAAAGACTGTGACATACCAAGATATTTGTAGGTTTCAACTTCGGAGAGAGACCTTAGAGTCACTGTCTCAGAAAGCTGCAAATTCGACGAATTTACAACTTTCCCTCGTTGAACATGCATGACCGCACACTTATCTACACCGAATTCCATCTTGATCGCATTACTGAACTCTTGTGTGATTTTCAATAATGCGATAAGATCTTGGCGCTTCGATGCAAACAGTTTGAGGTCATCCATGAACAATAAGTGAGAAATGACTTCAGCTTCTCTACGATGTCGATAGCCAAGCCCAGAATCCGTCAGCATAGAGCTGAGGGGATTCAAGGCTAGGCAAAACCACAAAGGACTCAGACTGTCACCCTGGAAGATGCCTCTTTCAATCTTTATCAAGCTAGGCGAATCAGAGGGGACATCTCGAGCACCTGGTTGACGAAGGACTGTGACCCACTGCCTCATACACACACCTAAAAAGGACCTCAAAGTTGCATCAACTTTATACAACTCTAAGATCCTTTCGAGCCATGAGTGAGGCACGGAATCATAAGCCTTCTTGTAGTCAATCCAAGCAGCCGAAAGGGCCGCCTTGCTTCGTCTGACTTGCTGGCAAATGGCCATGTCTATGAGGAGGAGCTCCTTAGTACCGCGGGACCCAACCTTACATCCATTTTGAGCAGTGGCCAAAACATTATTTGC
Source organism: Acleris literana (assembly GCA_946894065.1). Classification (NCBI taxonomy): domain Eukaryota; kingdom Metazoa; phylum Arthropoda; class Insecta; order Lepidoptera; family Tortricidae; genus Acleris; species Acleris literana. The sequence continues at coordinate 24,007,992 of OX335671.1, read as the reverse complement.
AATAAAATGTGCATTTAATTTTGTGCTCAAAATGGATGTAAGGAGCTTGTAGATGGTAGGCAAGCATGTTATGGGTCGGTAGTTTTTTGGTTCCGCGGTACTACCAGACTTGTGGAGCAGGAAGGTGACACCAGTTGTTAATGAAGGTGGCAAGGAACCGAGCTCAAGGGAATTCTGGAATTGCGTTGCTAAACATTCATGTGAGGCTTTGAACCATTTAATCCAGAAGTTGTGCAATCCGTCCGGCCCAGGACTTTTCCAGTTCTGAGCCATTATTATTATTATTATTATATTTGAGTAAATCAATATATTTAAAGCATGACAATAAGTTGTCATAGATATAAAAAACAAAATGTTTTTATAACTGAGCGTTATGGAACGACCTAAGTCAGATGTCACGTACCTAATGAAAAAAAAGAAAATAAAAGTTAATTGACGGGAACCATACTTATTTTGTCAGTGTCAATATTTGTGTTACAATAATTTACATGTTGCTGTTTCATTTCCTCGCAATCGAAGTGAAAATTAGAGTGTACAACTCGTCCATAAAACCCATTTAACACTCGACTTTATATCCGTCTCGCGTAAAATGGTGCGTTTTATGCACTTGTTGTACAATCTACTATTTTGACTTATTATGGTATTGACTGGCATTACTGTTGAGTAAATAAGAGCTATAAAACGTTGACAATACGATAACAGTTCAAAATCAATATTGTTTGCCGTCGTAGAATATAGGCCCTGAGATCTGACATAAAATCAAATTGACGGCATCATAAAAAAAAAAATTACTTCTATTGGAAACATACATTTAGATAAGCGAGAGTGATTACAGGCCCCACTTCCTGAGCGATTCAGTGGTTTTGGCATCAGGTTGGTTTCCGGTGTCGCTCTGCTGGCGTTTCTGTACTCAGTACATAGCATTCAAAATTTAATTGCAAAGTTTCTTGCGCGGCATCAATAATACCGGTATAACGGACGCACACACATACACACACACAAACACAAACACACACGCACCCACACACACACACACACACATATAAAGCGGATATTTTAACACTTTTTTTTTAGCGTCGGGTTAAAAAGCGTATAAATAAGATACCTTCAAGGTGGCAGCGCAACCGCGCGTCCGGCCAGGTCGCCGGCACGATGTGCAGGCGCAGCCAGCCGACGTCCTGGTCGTACTCGTAGTCCGGTAAGTAGGCAGCCTCGCCTAAGCCTGGAGAAATCCCACTAGCGTAAGGGTGTTACCAAACCAATTGATCGATCGAAGGCATCGATAGATTTAGGGCCGGTTTTATAAAGGCCCGTAAGTAAAAATGTCAGGTCAATTTTTAGTAACTTCATACAAGTTTTGACATTCCTGACCGAAATTTGATCTAACGGATCTTTATAAAACCCAGCCTTAATCGGTGCGGCGTAGTTGGTATGGTCGTTTAGATAACAAAAAGCATTATACAACCGGCGTGATGTCGTCAATATAATGTTAGTTTAGTTATTATGTTAATATTTTTTATTTGATCAATCTCAAATTTAAATTAGTAACCTATTACCACCGTTGATGCGAATCTAACAACTCCTCGCTTGTCGAAATCGAATCATCCTTTCAGCCTTTACAAAGGAAAAAAGAACCATAAATCATACATACATACATACATACATAGCCAATATATATATATATATATATGTACAGGTCAACATCGTCATCCTCCTCCTTCGGCAGTCGGGTAAAAATATATGAATGGATGGGGGCACAATGTGGAACTTACACAATAAATATTTGTTTAGCAGTCCCATAATAATAATATTATTATTACCTAAATCAAGCACACCAAATATTTTTTAAGACTTAATGTTACAGTCGGTTATTTATTAATTAACGATAAAAACATTTTAAAACAACCAATTAATTTCCTAACCTACATTTTTTAAATGCTTATCAAATAATAATAATTGTGATACAAAATTATGACTTCCATTGAAAAATACTCACCCTTAAACAAATACACGAGGCCAATTATAAGGCCACACATTTTATACATCTTTTCAAGATTTTTTATTTTTATGTTTTTGGCTCTTAAAAAAGAACAGAACAGTTTGTAAACGCCAGTTAATGAGCGCGGCTTCAACTTGTATGCTCTGTTGTTTTTGCACAATTTAATTTTAGTTCGTAGCATGCACGCAGTATGAAAGCCAAGTTCTTATAAAGGTGGGTTTTTGGTTCCAAGTTTTCTGATGACGCAATATAATTAATAAATAAACTACTTTTTATTATAAGTCATAAACAACCCAATCTTTCTTCAACCATTGACCATTGTATCCGTGGCAACTGTTCAATGAAAGAGAATAACCACCCCCAACCTTATTCGTTAGTACAATTTGAACCATAAAATAGTACTTCCATTATTGTAGAGTCCGGAAAAATAGGAGATAGCCTAACGAGGTGGTTTTTGCTGGTGGAACCCCGGCGAAGTCTTCAGACTCGCTGGCGCTCGTGCAGCCTAAATATCTTGAGATGCAATTCTGCCCTCCTTAACCAATAAGCGGTATCTCAAATGGAATAGTCAAAGCAGATTGAATCCTCTTCTAGTAGTAATAAGGTTGCGATTGCTACGGTAATTTTATCTAAGATGCTGCCATTTGGCTTTGAATTGATACTTATTCAAGCTAGTTTAAACACTCTTATTTTCATTATGATTGCGTAGAAATCAAAAAGAAAGGTTTCATGTGATTCACACAAATTTAGTATGTCTTGATAACTGTCATACAAAAGTTATGAGTCTCTTTTTATTCTTAACACTGTTAGTGGCGTAACTATACTAGAGTGGTAGAGAGGGCAAAATGCCACCAGCCTCAAACCTGTGAGAGGCCCCCGGTCCGAAAGGCCGTGAGCACAGGAGAAACCTAATATTTATTTCATTTTATTAAGAAAAGTGCGACGAATTTACTACGGGCCTCAGTTGGTATTGTTACGTCACTGAACACTGTTTACCAATTTAAAAAAAGTAAGAGCTATTTGGTAATGGCTCTTCAAGATGCTTCCATGGTCTAGTTATGAGAGTTCTATGGTGTAGAGTCAAAAATGGCTGATTATTTAACCTTTTTTTTTATAAATTCGCTTTCTCCCTGGGGATGAAAATGCCATTTTCTCTCCGCTAGATATGAAAATCTGTACTTTCAAAAAAGAATATGAAAATTATATCTATTACGCTTGCTTAATTTTTACAAATCGATAGGATCGAGCGAGGCTGTTACATGACAACGTAGAATTTGACAAGGAACTTCCAACAGGGTGAGCAGAACTTACACACAGCTTCCTTGTCGTAAAGTACCTAAATCTTCATCTGACGTACTTTTGAAAGGGTCGCACAGAAGCAGAGGTTAATTCAGCTATGGCTGAGCGGTCGGTCTTTTAGGTTACCGCCGTGTTGGTGCTTCTTGCTCAAAAGCTCGGTGACTTGGCCCTGTTTTACACTACGGACGAATTATGTTTCCGTCCTATTAACCACAGGAAGGGGTTACGATAAGCAACCATATTTAAAAACATAAATTGATTAAAACATTAGGTAATTTCCGATGATATAAATTTTGACAGCGGTATTAAAAATGAGTAGGAGTAGTTTTTTTTTATGTGGCGTGAAAATTAAGCGGCCTTTACCTTGCAGTGGGTGGATGTGGGCTGAAATGATGATGAATATGATGATGATGATACTACTACATAAGAAGAAGAACAAAATAAAACCTACAACAAAGCTAAGGAACAACACTTATGATTATGATTAATCTTGTCGATTTAACCACAACTTCTTTAACCTTTCCTTCAATTAACCGATAGATCTAGATAGCTTCAAGCACGGTGGCCCATTCCATAATTGAACACAGTATACCGTGAAAGATTTAGCATGGGTACAAATTTTGTTGGATAGAACGGTAAGGAAAAAGATACCTCACAATTAAAAATATATTCAGTAAACTGGCCACATGAGGGCTCTTTTACACGTCGGCAATATTGAGTGACTCTTCTAGCGCTTCGGAGTTTGCGGAGAAGAACCGCCGCAAAAAACTTCAATAGAAGGTCATTTTTTCAATCATAATATACAAAAATACTTTTTAATTTAAAAAAACCTTTATTTCGACACTCTCAAGGGAATCAAAACTTATAGGGTTTTTCCGTTGACCTAGAACTATGAAATCTCGCAAGTAATACCGTCTTATACTACAAGTATAAAGAAAAATCTGAAAAATCCTTTTTTAATTAAATCACAAAAAAGGGTCTTTATGCAAAGATCGGCGGTCCAAATTTTGAATTGAGTTAACCGTGTTATGTTGGGTATCTTATGAAAGGGCTTCATTGGCACAAGCTTAAACAGATTTTTAATATTTTTTATGATGCATAAAAAAATTGTACGGGCGTGTCTGACTCGCACTTGTCCCGTTTTTTTTGTCATGAAATGCAATAAATGACTGAGTATTTATTACCAACCACATACGTACAGGTACATTACATGAATTTCCGAGTCACTAATAAACTAGGTCTGTGAACGTATCGCAATAGTAGTTTAAATCAAATATTTAACAATAAAACTTGTCAATTCCATAAATGCCCAGAAAGCCAATAGTTGACTGTACCAACCTTTATTTATTTACCATTAGCCATCTATGAACGTTTAATGGAACTAAGTTGTAAACTTTCATGCCACGCGATGCTAGTGACGCGTTTCATTAAGTAGTTCACATCTTTCCCGATAGATGGCGCAAATAAAGAAATTATGAATTCAAGTACCTGGCTGTGGTTATGAAACTAAGTTGATGATAAAAAATTCACACTAAAGACAGAAAAAATCTTATTAAAAAAAAATTGCGTTAATATAAAGAAAATTATTTTATAAGGATTTTTGAACTTGATATCCAAAGATTACCTTGACTTTAAAGAGGCACGATTATTATAACGGAAATTAATTAAAATAGTTTTAGAAAGAAGCTTTCTGAATAACTTCCATAAAAAAAATATAATTATGGTTCAATTAATCAGTGTAGAAAACAAAGGCAAACGATTCTATAAATGTAATCTAATATTAGGACGTCAGCGTCATTTAAATAACTTGATAACTACTTGGGTTTTATTATCCTCGTAAGGTCCAAAAGTCCTTCCGTCAATTTTTTTTAACTATTTTTTTTTTTATTATTAGTACCTACCTAGTGATAGGATCTATAGGATCTTGTGCAGGGTCCGTCCGGATAGGTACCACCATTGTTATCCTTTAAAATGTAGCGGCAAGCATCAGCGTTGGCAATGCCATAGTATAAATAGAAAAGTAGCTCGACTCCGGCCCTTTAGGAGATTCTGATACCTATTGCCGCTCGGGCGTCAGGGTCGTCCAAACATGTTTTTCAATTTTAGTCACCTACTTGGCCATACTGTGATTTATAATCATGTTAATTTTCATAAATTACACAAACCCAAAGTAAGTATAAATATTGTTAGGTAATTATTTTACTGACATACTTTTTATCTGTTGACACTAAATAATAATTATGTTTATAGGTATGTGACGTGATATGTAATAGTACATTATTGCCTAGGCATGGAAGTAGGCAATTGCGGGCCGAGTATTGGATTAAACGGACGAGCTTGCGAGTGTTGGAGTCAAAAAAATCGTGTTGGAGTCAAATCTTGATCGCTAGAACTAATTTTTTGAATTGCATACAAACAGAAACTTCATGTAAAAAAACCATCACTCCTTACCGCCTTTTTGTTTATGACAAGGAGAAACGCAATTCTTGTTTTTAAAAAAACATAAGCTATTCCAGGCACAAATAAAAAAGTTATGTTTCGAGTAAAATTTGGATGTATAAGACTTGTGCCCTCATTTTACTATGGCCCTTTTCACTTTTTAAAAAGTTACAAGGTACATAGTAATGGAATTTGTATGCAAAAAAAAACATTGCGTGCTCGCTACACAAGCCCGCAATGTTTTTTTTTTAATTTGAGTACTGTCAGTAAACTATGTACTTCGCGTCTCAATATGTAGATAGGAATGTCAACATTTCCGGACATTTTTGAGAAAAATCCTTTTCGACCTTTTGATAATGCCGCTTTCGCGCGAGGCGGCTTCCTTTGACTACTTAGGTACCTATTATTGGCGGCACGCGCCGTCGCCGCGCGGCTTCCTTAGAGCATTGGCCGCTCGCTTTGGTTCTAGGCTTGTGCTTTGGGTACTAGGCAACGATAAGCATACTTATGTAGTGAAAAATACATACTTAATATGACTACAGGTACATGTAAAACGCCCAAGACTCAGAAACAAAAAATACCTACTCGCACTCATCACACGAATATTTGCCCTGACCGGGAATCGAACCCAGGACCGAGAGCTTCGTAAGCAAGGTCACTACTTACTTAGTCACTACCAACTACCTAGGCCATCCACGTCGTCACATGTTACCTGTCACGTCACACTCAATAACTTAAATTACCTACTTAATACGTATTTATTTCACCTAGGTATACTATAGGCAGGCCGGTACGAAATACCTTTTATTAAATCTGGATATTGTTGTACCTGCCTAAGCTAGGTTTAGACATCCGTATACAGAACAATATTTAAGCGTTTTCGGCAGCGACATTGTCGCTCGATAGCTAAGTACGCGCGCTAAAACAAAACGTAACCAAACGCAATGACGCCGCGGCCCCGACTAAGTTCCCTTGAAATTTCTCGAGATCTCGTTTCGTATTGGTTCGCCCCGCCACAGGTCCCGCCCACAGCCGCAAGTCGCGCGATGTACCTTTGTTTGAAGACGATCTACTGTTCTCTATACTGTGGCAATGTTGTTCGTGTGACCACCGGTGATATTACTAGCGTAGAGGCATTCCACCTCAGTCCTCAGGGTTGGCCACACCACAACAAGTATAGTACAATTTACGCGTACCACATTTTGCCGTCATTATCGACCGCGTGAGTGATCCGACCACATCGCAACCACATCGCAACGACAGCGCAACCACCAGCGTAATTAAACGTAATTTTGTCGGTACCACAACGCAACTGCAAAAGCTGCAGCGACACTATTCACACGTTATTTTACCACTGCTGGGCCACATTCTGTCGCTGCGACGCAGTGTGGTTGTCGTATTGTCACGAGCGTTACTTTGGGACCCATTTCAAGAAAAATATGCTTGAAGTCGTCAATGTCATTAGAGATGTCAAGTTATTTGTTACTTTTAGGAAACTCAACTTTATTGTTGTAGAAGGAGTTCTTGTCTAGCTGTCATTTTGAAAAAATCTGTCTATTTATTTCATTTTTTGTATATTACTTTTTTGTTGATTTTGGTTTGCAAATCCAGGGTAACTTTGTGAAGTAACCTCCAACACTGACGAAGAATATGCATCAAATAAAATATCAGTGAAAAGTTGATTCTGAATGAGCAAGCGGTCAAGAACACTCCAAGCCACTGAAGTGGATGCCTGCCATCTTCAATGGTGTGCCGACTGGGACAGGAAGACGCCGACGACAACGACGATTCACCGTACAATTGCTTATATATACTTGACATTGGCAAAATTACATAACTTGTAGACGCCATTAAAATAAATAAATAATAATAATAATTGTTGTAGAATGTCAGATTGACTTTGGACCTAAGGTACCAAATTTAATCTCGTGACTGTACGTGTTAAACAAGCCTTCGGATTGTGATTGTAGTCTTGAGAATGCAAATATCTAGGCTACCCTCCTAAGCAAAAATGCAATAACTAAATACAATAGCCAAAGCAGACTCAACTCTCTTTTGTTTGTAACGAGGTTGCAATTTCTACAGAAGTTTTGTCTGAGATATCGCCATTATGCTTAATAGGGCTGTATGGGTCTCAGATCCCACTTACCGCGAGCTGGCCTGTTTGCTCGTTTGCCTTTTCCTTGCCTTAAAAAATGTCTAACTTGTTTTTAGAATAAATCCTGCGGATTTATCAATTTTAGCTGTAAATTATGAAACTTTTTATTATGATTTAGAGAAAATATATGGCTTCTAGCCTCAGTTGTTTTAGTTCCTTAGAAGCCACAAAGTTATCTAACTAAAGCTGATAAGATACGAGTAACAGAGCAATATTTCGAGAACATTGTTTTTAAACTAAATGTTTAGCTGCTATAAAGCCCCAATAACAGTTATTTATTTAAATCATTTTTGATATTTACCCATAGGTAATGTTAAATCAAATAAATTGAAAATTAAACACTTTCATATAAAGGCCAAACGAGCATGCCTCTGTTCTAATAGATAAAACGATATTAGGTACCTTTGACATGTTATTAAGTACCCGAAACCGACGTGCATGCATGATTCGATGTATGAATGTGGAAGAAGCGAAAGAGATTTGTCTGAATCGTAGCAGGTGGAAAGAAGTGGTCTCTGCCTACCCCTCTGGGAAACAGGCTTGATTTAATGTACAGTATTCCCGGCTTTTTAATAGCTTTCGGCTGGCTATCGCTATCACGCCTGCACTCGCAACTAACACTATATTTATCACTCGTGTGTCATAGAAAAACGATGATTGCCGATCGCTATTAAGAAAATGGTTGCACTGTATGTATGTATGACATGTTGTTTAATTTTTCACTCGGCCATCATTATCGTTACATAAATACACAGAATAAGAACATATAGCATAGAAACCGGACTATAAAACGTACTTTACGTCAACTATCTTTCTCTACTTTTTAGATTACGTATTACATGAAAAAAAATGAAACAAAAAGTAGGCTGTTTTTTCTTCTTTAACTGTCATTGTCACAAGGTTTTACACAAGGACTTCTTTGTCCTTCCTATAGGAAGGATTTGTCTTTCCTTGTCTATAGGTCCAAATACTATGGTTGCTTATAGGTCCAAATCACGCCTTACTTGTGATGATGTACCAAATAACGAAAGAACAGCTATAGATTCATCTCTTTCCAACTCACTATGAAAACCATAAGTAAAAAGAAGTGAACCATAATGTATTTTCTGCTTAATTAGTACGGTGTCTATGCCTTTAGTCTTTATTCTGTGCATAAATAAGCTATCATTGACAAGACCATCAATAACATGTCAAAGGTAATCAAGACACCTCAGTGTGACCAGTCAAGTTCAAAGAAAAGCCGAGCGATACTGCAGTGTGAATACACGAACCCATTTAGCCGTTTTCCCAACTCTCATAACTTTTTTCCCAATACAGACAGGAACCTGATTTTGTCCACAGATTATTTAAGATGATCTCTCAAAACGCAAAGTCTCAAATAATTGGTTTGACTGTCAACAATCCAGTGCACAACACGAGACTGGACACCTTTTCAGACACAAACTCATCTAAAAAATACCTAATAGTGAAATAGTGCCAAACTTGGCACCCTTTCAGATACCCCTACGTACAGTTGCATAAGACACCTTGGCCATTTTTTTATATTTATATTTTTGTTGGAATTATGGTTTTACCCGGTAGAGTAAAGGCCCAGAGCCTCTATTCCCGGCGGTAAAAACCATATCGTATTTGACCTGTTACGGTGTTGTTTTGACGTCAGCCGCCATTAGGCTGCGGCTCCACTGAGGCGGAGACGAGCGGAGCGGTGCGGAGCTGTGCCAATATTAACCAATAGAATCTAAACTAACGTGCGTGACCTCATGCGCCTTCTATTGGTTAATATTGGCACAGCTCCGCACCGCTCCGCTCGTCTCCGCCTCAGTGGAGCCGCAGCCTTACTGTCAAGAAAATAAGAGCTATCAAAACGTTGACAATACGAGTACGATAACAGGTCCAAAACGATATTATTTTTACCGCCGGGAATAGAGGCCCAGCGCGTTTATTGTACTCAATAAACATCAGACAGAGATAAGACACAATGACAAAGCATATACACCGTGCCCGGGAAGAACCCAAAGGATTTTAACAACGTGTTCTTGAGCTTAAAATGGAGTTAATTTTTTTATATTAACATAGGTAGAATTCGGCTTTTCTAAATTTTTATTTTTTTCATGCAAGTTAAATGGAATATTTTCGCTTCTCCAGGAAACAGCCTAAGGACGAGCTGGTAACGCTTTTCTTGTAATTAGTACTTGTTTTTGGGAAATCTTGAAAGTTATAAAAGTGAGTAATTTGTCGCTTTCTTACTTGAAAAATAATGAAATGAAAAATAATTTATTTGGCACATAAAAAACAGTTTACAAGCATAAAAAATTCTTAACATAAATACATTTTTTATTACAGCCAAAATGGTCTCCGTTCAGCATTATGCCCCTGAATGTCGTTGATGCCTACATTTAGTGACGCTGGTTTTCAGTGAGACCAGGGAGAGTATGGCGACGCATGGCGTTAAAAAATAATGATTAAATACCTACCTAACATAATATTACTACGATTTTGAGATCATTTTAGAGAGATAAATTAAACTTACATACAATGAAAATACAAAAATAAACCTATCTTATACTATCTTATCTGAGTGAGTGTGCGTTCGTGTTTGCGTATGTGTGTATCCGTGTGTGTATAACTGCTTATGATCCAGATATTTCGGAAGCTAATAAATAATTCTTGAAATGGTGTTTAAAGGTAGCTACTGATTACTGATATATACTGATTACTGATATAGCTACTGATAGTTGTGATGTTAGAAGAGCTAATCGAAGAAAGAGACTAAAGTGTGACATGGATAAGAAGATTTTAGCGTATAATTAGCGTAATAAGCCTAGAGCCTACTTAGAAATGTCATTCATAAATCCTTTTTAAACCCTGAATAATTTAAAGGCTTGTCTCAGAATCACTGTTTTTCAGATGTCTGTCTTTAGACAGATCGGCGCATAACATACGCTCCAATTAATTTTGTGCATTAGATAAATTAAATAGTAAACTGTGGTAAAATATAATCTTGAAAAAAAATTTTTTTTTGTACCTCCCCTACACGTAATGTGGGTATGTATTTTTTTTCTCGTTTACCCCATAGTGTGGGATCTCGTTGGATAGGTCTTTCAAAAATATCGCAGGTTTGTGAAATCAATTTTTCGATTAAGGTATCCGTTTATGAAATACTAGCGACCCGCCCTCGCTTCGCTTCGGTTATAAATGTTTAAAAAAACAAAAACCCGCCTTCATAAAGCAAAAAATAACTTCTTTAAAATGGTAGGTAAATAGGTCAGTCCAACTGAAGTCTGCTTTGGTTAAAATATTGTTTGCTTTTTGAAGGCGGGTTTTTGTTTTTTTAAACATTTATTTTATTTTATACTTTTTAGTGATCCTATTTATGCTGTTACGTAGCTCCACTTCTAAATATTAATAAGAAACGCTCGCCGCAGACAACGCCGCGGGAATGTCATAGTCATATTTAAACCTAAATGTGCTTCGTCATAGTCGCTCAACTTCCTTTATCGAAATATCTTATCGCCACCCTTGAAATAGGTACCGTTAAGGAGTTCCGGTGGCCATCTGTGGTCTTCATCATCAGTTCCACTTCACCATATAGTACTTTTCGAAAGCAAATGCATGAGTTACAGTGAAAAATACCAAAATCGCTATAGGTGTGCCTATAATATTTGAGGAGTTCTCTTGATTTCTCCATGATGCCATCATCAGATCCTGACGTGGTGACAATGTGACCAATTAAAAAGTATACCCATTCGAACAACGAAAAATTTTTTCAAATCGGTCCAGTGGTCTTCGAGTAATCGGGGAACATACAAAAAAAAAAAACCCCGACGAATTGAGAACCTCCTCCTTTTTTTGAAGTCGGTTAAAAATAAGTTAAAATAAACCAAGTTCATCTGGAATAATATACTTTTCAAATTATAGATAGGTACATTATGCATAGAGGTTTTATTTCTTGACGATTTTAGAAAGACATCCAATTTTGCGAAATTGAGTTTTTGATGCCGTTAGATTTTAAATTCAATTCAAATCATGACTGCCAGCTTTCACAGAATCTCTCTATATACAATGTTTACAGCGGACTTCTCATTGCACAATTCACATTTTTTTTGCCTGGAAGTGACGCGCGAAAGGGCTACATGCCTCTATGAGAAAAACACTCAACGCTCAGGCCTAGTAGCATGGCTGCGTCAATATCGCTCGTCAAATGTGGATAAAGCATCCGTCATCACTCTCGTACTTATTTACGTCTCAGAAGGTAACGGATGCCTTATCCACACTTTGTCACGCGATAAACGCAGCCATATTAGGCCCACAGGTCTAAGCCCGCAACTTTGAATGTTTGACCTTGTGACTTGTAAATTGTCATTGCAGTCGTTTAAACTGGAAAGTATGGAATCCGGGGAATTAAAACGACTTTTCCAGCCGCACATCCGGTCAGTATTGTGCACTCTTTTATCAACGTTTTTAAGGATGTTATTTGGGTGGATTAAGGTTCCGTTGTGAAATAAAAGGACAACCTTCTTTCAAAACCAATTTATGCGGGACGATCCAGAAGGTTGTAAGGAATTGATAAATTCCGTTGGGAAATGGATAGCCTCTTCCAGGTCGAGCACAGTGTCTACAGAGTAGTATGTTTGTGTCGGTGCATTGATTTTCTATACCTACTTGACTATTAGTTGGTGATAAAATAGCTCTCTCCTTAGTACAGTTTTAGAATTAATATTATTAATTTCGGAATAAACATTGTCGACTAATTATTTGACTAAAACGCAAAGGTTCTCATTTTGAAGATGAATGCTCTTATTATCTTGGGGCTTCTGTCCATTTCCTATTTTGAGCAACGACTCTGCAAAGAGCCGCTTTCATACGTGCAGACAACGAAACTCATATTTGTTTTGAGTTCTAATCTATGTTGCGCTTAATTTTGAATCTGCCATATATTCTAAAGTATTTATTTAAAAATAATATATTGTACGGGACAATATTAATCTACAATAAATGCCCAAGGTAACCAACGTATTTATCTGGATAAGGTTAAATACTGAATCGGACAGAATAGCTTCGGTAATAACCTAATATTTTAAAATAAAATCATAAACATAAAAATGGTTACTGTGAGTCAATCTTAGGAGATAGACATATGCCATCGAGGACGTTTCTCTAGTTTTTTTAGAGAACTACGATTCTTCAGTACATTATTTTGACACGTTAAGGTTAAGCCAGCGTAAGCTATGTAAGGGCCCGAAAAACGATTTTTGACGACGTGGTAGGAAAACATTGAGATTTCTCAAATATATTAAAACTAAATTAGAATGAAATGTACATAATAAACCATCAAGAATAAATTCCCTAAATGACAGTGAAAACCGTATCATAATCCGTTGCGTGGTTTAGAAGGAGTTAGCGGAGGAACAGGCAGACAACGCGAAGCGACTTTAATTTATACTATTTAGAGAAGAGATTAGAGAAGAGATGCATGGTTTCGGTTAAATTATTAGATACTTAAGTAATAGATTTCTCATCATCACATACACTCTTGAAAGTGAAAAGAAAGAAGTGGTCTCTACCTACCCATCTGTGAAACAGGCGTGATTTAATGTACCTATGTAGGTATATGTCATACACTCTTTGATGCTCTGCTGACTCATTTACACAATATACAGGAACCATTAGCCAAATTTTACGTGTCTATCTATTCTCTGTTGTAGATAAAACCAATTAAAGTCACTTAGATTAGAGGGCTGCTTCAGCCTGTTTCTTAAATTTCAATTTTGATAATTATTACACTCATGATAACTTTTGAATGGTATGTCAGATTTGAATAATTCAAAAAGTAATTTACAGGTACTGATATAGCCTTGAAAACGAAATTATTTATTTGGATACGGATTAATACCAAGGTACGAATAATGGGGCCTAGTTAGAACCGGCGTTACTATTGCATATTTTAACATGAAAAAGTAGTTATTGTGACATAACTGTAATAGTTAGACATATGGTATTGTGAGCTTTTTTGTAGAAATTGATGTCTTCTATAAAACTTTGGTATATGACATTGCTCTATTGTCAATAGTTTCCGCAGCGTACCCTATAAGGATTATTTTTGGTATATTTTTCACACCTTGGGTTGGGGTTGGGTTATCGAAGCTTTCATACGGATCCCTAACTTTTTTGAAAATATTATATAACCTATGTTCATCAAAGATAGTGCAGGATTCTAATTGTGAAAGAATTTTCCAAATCGGTCCAGTAGTTTCGGAGCCTATTCAATTCAAACAAACAAACAAAAACTTTAATATTTCCTCTTTATAATATTAAGTGTAGAAGTGTAGACAACATAAAAATATATTTTAATCAAAACCTAAACTCAATCGAACTACCTACCCATTTCCCTAATTTAACAATTTGAAAAGCTTAATATTAATATAAGTACCTTCGTAACTAACAGGAGAGCTCCGGTGTTTGATACTATGTGATGCTGCAGGCTGTAGGTACTAAAGGGCGAAGCGTGGCTATACGTGGCTATAGGGCCGGCGGCCAAGCGTTTCGATAATACAGATTTAGGTTGCGCCGAATTTTGAATCTGCCATATCTTGTAACGTATTTATTTAAATAATATATTGTAAAGGACAATTTTAATCTACATTAAATTCCCACGGTAACTAACGTATTTATATGGATAAGAATAAATACTGAATTGGACAAAATAGCTTCGCAAATAACCTAATATTTTTTAATAAAATTTTAAAGATTAAAATGGTTACTGTGATTCATCCTTAGGAGATAGACATATGCCATCGCGGACTTTTCTTTAGGTTTTTTAGAGAACTGCAATTCTTTACTACATTATTTTGATATATCTCTTAAGGTTTAGCCAGCGTTTGCAATGTAAGCACAAAAAAATGTGTTTATTTACGACATCACATTAGAAACCTCTAAAATTATCAGTGTTTCTGTACTATATTATGCATGTATTATACATATAAACCTTCCTCTTGAATCACTCTACATCAAAATCCGTTGCGTACTTTTGAAGATCTAAGCATACATAAGTACAGACAGACAGCGGCAAGCGACTTTGTTTTATAATAATTATGTAGTGATTAAGCTTTAAAGCGCTAATTTTTGTTAGAGTCAAGTGTCGCCCCGCACCTACAGCCAAAACTACAAATAATAAAAATCTGAAAAATATCTTAAATGAAAGCATATATAATGAATTTACTAGGAAAACTATCACGACTAAGTAGATTTTATTGGTTCTTGAGTTACAAACGATTTAAATGTTTATATGTATGTATGTATATGTATGTATGTATGTAAACTCTTTACTGCACAAAAAACCAATTACAAGTAAATTCGTACCTAAACTTAAGATTAACATGTACAATGGCGAACTTATCCCTTTAAGGGATCTCTTCCAGTTAACCTGACCATGACAAAGGAAACTGTACGAGGATAGGCAAGATTACAAGGATGTGCACAAAAAGTAAATAAACTAATATTTCTACAGTCAAATATCCATAAACTATACTTACATATAAATAAACATCATATACACAAATATAAATATACCATATAATATACATATATGCTTATACTTACAAAAATTCATATATATCTATGTAGATATATATACCTACATAACAATAAATACAAAATATCCAAATGAAACATTACTGACTAGTTTGCCTTAAAGAAATAAACCGACAAACACTACTCATCCAACCACAACTTTTTTAACTTTTCTTTAAGCGAAATTGCTGACTGAGACTGCCTTAACTCCAGCGGTAGCGGTTTATACGGTTTATACCTACCGAAAACTATTATTTGCGGTGTTTGTAAACTGACCGCGACCCATGTTGATGTATGGGGATAACAGTTTTCCAACGGCAAAGTTAAGTTTGTTGCGAGGTCTAATTTGTTTGTAGTAACGGCTTCGGAACCCTACACTGAGCATGGTCCGACATGCTCTTGCCCGGTTTTTTATCTGGTACGGAGTAGAGGAGAGTACGGTAAAGCACTCAATGCAGATAACCCCAATAACCTCAAAAATGCGATACTAAGTTTTTGCTTCAATTCAGAATTCCCGCTGTTTACCTCATTTTATATAAATAAGGTGATAATTCAGTACCAACGTTACATCGCTTTAGTTAAGCTTGTGACGTGCACTGTTGCGGTAGCTTGGTCTATTCTACGAAAATAACTAAAATGATCCGGAGGAGTTTAATTTTATTTACGTGCGTCATTCTGCTTATAGGTAAGTAAACCTTTGTTATTTGTTTTATGTGCAAAAAGAGGTAGACGAGCAAGCGAGCCAACTGATGGTAAGTGATCATCGCGACCCATCCTATCTTATCTTATCATACAGATGAACCCTCTCGGTTACACTTCGAACCTTTAGGATCTTTTGTGCAATTACCCTCTTACACACTCAGCTGTTCGAATGTGCAGGTTTCCTCACGATGTTTTTCCTTAACCGTAAGAGCATCGGGTAATGGACTTAAGTTAGAAAAACTCATTGGTACATGGTGAACGCGGGGGTTCTAACTCGGTACCTTACGATCACGAGTCGACCCCCTAAGCCACTAGGCCACCGACGCTCTCGAAATACGCGATGCGACCCATAAACACTCGCAACACCAGATAGCAGATGCGCTGCCGGCCTTTGAGAAGAGAGCAGGCTCGATTTTTGAAGGCTCCCAAGTCGTATTGGTTCGGAAATATAGACACCTTTCACATAATTATCAAACATTATAATAGGTATAACCATCTAAGTATGGATCAAGGGTACCGTCGAGTATCCACTAATTTTACATATAATCTACAGCTGATAGAGGTTCTTATTAAAAATCTAATTGTGGAATGCTTCCGCGGGCTTCCCCATGTCGTTGAAATCCTCCGTTTTTTTCAGTTGTCATTAAAAAATTATAACCTGAACTTTAGATTTTACAGAAAAGTCGTATTCTAGAGGAGTTATTAAGACTATTAAATGCGGTATTAAACTGGGCATAGTATAAAGTGTCGTATCTCGGTAAATAAAAATGAATCATATTCAAATCGTGGTTCTCATTAAAAAAAATTAACTTCTTATAATGCATTTTTGCTGTAAGCCCAAAGTTATCTTAAGTAGTAGGTAGATCATCTTACTTGGATTGCCGTCTTTTGTTAAGTCCTGTTCTCTAGAGCAAGAAACACCATTTTGCTGCCTTTTTAACTTAAAACTTAGAGTACAAGTAAGTAGAGTGTTGATAACAACACTGCGTTTCAAGTAGAATTAGTAACAAATCTGTTTAATTCCTCAGGATTAGGCGAGGCTACCTTCTTGCCGGACTACGAGTACGTGCAAGACATCGGCTGGCTGCACCTACACATCGTGCCGGCGACATGGCCGGACGCGCGGCTGCGCTGCCACCTTGAAGGTATCTGGCTGGTTTGGACATATATTCTGTTATATTATATTAACTTGTATAAAACATTTTGAACGCTTTCTTCCTATAAACATATTTATAGTAAGATTTTTTTCAAATGTCGGAATTCACTTGGGAAGCTCCCAATAGTCCCTACAAAAACTTGAGCCTCTTGAGCTTGTAATCTTAATTTGACTGTACAAGTATTTCTTGTTGTTCACTTATGTCCAGAGCAAAAGAAATATATATTAGTTATTGACCTGGGTAAACATTTACAATATAATAAAATTAAAATTACTTATTACCTTATAGATTCAACAGTTCTCAGTTCAACTTTTTGTGACAGTTATTATTGATTGATTCTTTGTAAACAGGCGGTATCCTGGCATCACCTACAACTGACGCTATAAGCACAGTGATGAAGACAACAATGCTTGCGCACAGGCTGGCGAAAAGCAGCGTGTTTACTGATATACACGCCTCTAACCCTAAAGGAGAGTTCAAGAGTACTGATGGTAAGAGTTATTTTATTGTGCACATCAGAAACAAAAGCAGCCCAAAATTTGATCCCTGTGGCACACCGAAATCAGGTTCAAAGTTACTTAAGTCTGCCAACTGTTTTTTTATACCTTTTTGCTTAGTAATAATGAAAATGACTATGTCGATGAAACCATCCAAAAACATCATACAATATTACATCTAATACAACTTCATCAAGTGCCATCATAAATAATTAGAGGTCTGTTGCTTATTAGGAAACGCCCTGTCAAATATTACTCTGCAATGGGCTGACGGAGAGCCCAACAACTTGAACAACGACGAGGAATGCCTGGCGATGACCGGCGCGGGCGAGTTGGCTGACGTCAGCTGCTCCAGCGTGCATCCATACTTTTGTTTAAAAACTAACGTCACGACTTATGTGAGGAAATGTGACGCCATAGGCAAAGGTACCTTGATTAATTATTAGTTTAAGAGCGATGTGATTAAATTAATCATGGGTATGCAAGATTTACTTGTCGTAACTGTAGATATAAAACCTCATCTATATTAATTTTGGGTAAAACAAAATTATTTATTAAGCTATGGTATGTCATAGGTGTTGTAAATTCAAGTAACGGTTATAAAGTTAATCAATTTGCATTTTCGAGGTTTTCACTGTACGGCGACTTTAAGTATATTTTAGTTGGTGAGGTTTTTAACTTTGTTTCCATTTTGTATAAGCTTATCTTCAGAACAGAAAATACATTAAATAAATACATGTAAGGGGTAGGCTAGCGAGTATTAATTTTATTCCCTTATTGTAATTTTACATTGTACTTTGACACAATTTGCTACTCTAGCTGCATGAGGCACGTGACCGGGTATGTGAGATGTTGTATTTGTATAATAAATCTGTTTTCGTATTCACAGGATATAAGTTGGAGCCACGCACGGGCAAGTGTTACAAATTCCACACCGAGCCTCTGAAATGGCCCCAGGCCGCTATGGCCTGCGCCGCGGAGCGCGCTTACCTCGTTGTCATTAACAGCGACCTTGAATCCCAAGTCATCAAGGAACTTTTTGCCAAAAACCCCCCTGAAACTTTAATAGGAGCAAGATACAACGATAAAGCTCAAATAGGCATAGTGGATATCGAAGGAAATGAATCTTGGTTGACGATTTATGGTGAGAATAAAAAATATATTTATGATTCACAAAAGTATGCCACTTAGCTTGAGTAAGGCGAATTTCTATTCCATTCTAGAGGTATTCTATTCTACATTAGCTTAACTCTCTAAAAAAGGGGCAATGACAATTTAAAAAACTAAAATTGTCCGCTTTTATTTTTAATCCATAAATAGGTCTACCGAAAATAAATAAATAAATCCGAAATAGACCTCAATTTTATTATTAAATGGACATTTCCTAAACCTAATAAATTAGTCCCATGATGTCTTTAAAGCATCATCGTGATGAAAGCTGAAGATTGTAAAAATACAATCAGCAGCAAAAACTTGTCCAAAACTGAACTTTTTAACAAAATCTCATTTCATCAGGTGACACGTTGACCGAAGCGGGTTTCGAGAAGTGGGCACCGAACGAGCCCAACAACCCCGGTGTGGAGCGTTGCGGGACCGTGACACGCGACGGCCTCCTCAACGACGGAAACTGCAAATATGACGCGCTTACCTTCATCTGCGAGACTTCTTTAATATAGATTAAGATACGAGTATAAAAATACAGAGATTTTACTTGGCTTAGGTACCTAAAATTTAATGTTATGACAAACTGACTGCCCTCCTAAGCAAAAATGCAATAACTAAATAAAATAGTCAAAGCAGATTCAACTCTCTTATGTTTGTAACTAGGTTGCAATTCCTACAGATGTTTTGTCTGAGATATCGCCATTATGCTTAGTAGGGCAGCTGAGTAGGGGTAATTTTGGAAACCGACATTGATTACATTAAACTAGTGGTGGTACCTAGTTTTAGTGGGAGATGGATCTTGTGTAGGGTTCATTCGAATCGCTATAATCTTAATCTTTTAACTTAACTTTGTCATATCGATATTCCATCTTAGTCGTCAGTGTTGGCAACGCATTTCCATTCCAGTCACGGATCCCACTTACCATCAGATGGCCTCGTTCGCCTCCCATTTGCCATAAAAAAAAACTTGTAGTATACTAATAGAAGTATAATTATTTGAGATGGTTTCTTGAGTTTTATTTATTCATTTATTGAATTTTTACTGATATTGCACAAAAAGAAGTACATATAAATAAATGTTTAAAATGCCAAAAAGTCAATCGAAAATCGAGAAATTACAGTATGTGCAGAGGAAAAAACCGACAGCTTTTTTTTGCTTATTTTGTGGCACAGGCATCATGACATCATGACATCATATAAATTTGTGGCACAGGCATCATGACATTCTGCCACTATGCGTATTAAAAAAAAACAATAAACGATTTATTTTTAATGTTTAGTGTAAACATGGCGGCTGTGTTTATGAACAGGCTGGATAGCTGTTTTTTTTAAATATACTAAGCCGTGCATCCAACCAAAGCGTTTGCATGTTTATCTAAAGTACTAGGAGAACAAAGGTAATTAGGGGTGCGTAGCGCAACTTAGATGGCAGGCGGTGCGCTGCGGGGCACCGGCGGGCGGGCGCACACGACACATCGCGGATGACTGAGCACTGTAGGTTACTTTTAATGTTTATGCACACCTAGTAATTTGACTTTGTAATTTTTGTTTTAATTTTTTTAATGAATTATTATTATGTTTGATGTTTGAGAAAAGCACTATACATATACTATATGTCTTCGGCCGGCAACCCCTTTTGTCCCGGCCTCTGTAGTAATGTTTTATAAAGACAGGTTGCCGTTGTACTAACTAAATGGGATCTAAACTTTTTATATTATAGAAAACTTATGATATGCATGTAGATAAAGTTATGTATGCGGCTATACATAATTAGGCATTAAAACGCTCGTGTGATCTTATTATGCACCAGCCACATAAACTACTATTATGTAACTGGTACATAATGAAACTGCTTAAGGTACGAGTGCCGAGGTTAGAGCGCGAGCTTGCGAGCGCTCTAATTATAGGTACGAGTACCTTAAGAGCTAATTATGTACCGTTGCATGCATACGTTTTTCTACAAGCTTAAAATGATAATGACAAAAATAAACAATCGCTAACTTTTTTAGTGTACTTTTCCTCGATTTTTCTGCCAACAAATTACTTGTCTGCAAGTATTTTTTCATTAAGTATTCCGATTGGCGTTAATATTGTGTGAAATTTATTAATAAATGTTTACAAATTTCATGCAAATTTTAATAGTTACTAAAACCGTTATGACAATTTATCATAAAAGTTGAAATGCCAAACGAATCGCCATTTTGTTGATATCCATATTGAAGGTTGCCATGGTAACCAAATAACAAATGGATTTTAACCATCTACTTTTAGTAATTTAATAAAAATGTAATTTTAAACACATAATTAGTCTCCAAATTAATATTGTTTTTAATATACGTAGTTTTAATCGGTATTTATACTTATAGGTTTATTATACAAGTTAGGATGTCAAGTGTTCACTAAACGCCAAGACTGATATCCGGAATGTCCGTAACCATGGTAATAACAATGCTATAATAATTATTATAGAACTGTTATTACCATGGCAACGCTCATTATAGAATTGTTTGCACGCTTCGGTTACGCTATAGGTGGTCTTCTGATACCATTAACGATATCAATATTAGCGATTTATAGTACGCGAGTTGAAAAATTACTTTTTCAACACTTTTCAGCTAGTTCATAATTAA
Organism: Acleris literana; assembly: GCA_946894065.1. Lineage (NCBI taxonomy): Eukaryota > Metazoa > Arthropoda > Insecta > Lepidoptera > Tortricidae > Acleris > Acleris literana. The sequence continues at coordinate 23,986,378 of OX335671.1, read as the reverse complement.
TTAGATTGATATAAGTAGTATTATACTTTTTTTTATTATTATGCCAAGGATACACATTGAAAAATCATTAATAATAGTTTCGCCAACCAACGAACCAGGCTCTATATTTATTGATACGTTTATATTTGGTTTCAAAGATTATGAAACTTTAAATTGGTTACTTAGTTCTATATAATAGTATTTACTCATAGTTACATGCAACAGAATATAAAAAATACACAAATTCATATTATTAAATGCTTTTCATTATCAATTTATGCGTTTAAATACAAATAAAGATCTAATTTATTGAGAGTAGATTCGCAGATAAAGGGTAGGTCGTATCCTTTGTTGTCTATAGTGCTGAACAGTACATCGCGCGTAAGGCAGCCATACTTCAAATCGCTAGGTTCACCCGGGACCCATTTTTCATACCCTGCTTCGGAAAGCGACTGGCCTAAAACAAAAACATTTTTTTTACTTATGTGTTTTATTTTTTATCTCTATCTAGTATTACGTCAATTAGTTAATGTATAAAATCGTGAGTTTGTTCAAGGGGTTCGAAATTTTACAATTTACATGCCAAAAATCTACCAGCGCTTCCCAACAGGCAGGAGACTAATTTTCAGAAGAAACGCCGCAAGAAACTCAACGGTCAGTCATTTTTCAAAATACTGCTTATGACAATGATAATACTTATTATAGCATTATTTTAAAACAATGAATATGGATGAATAGTAAAAATATCATGCGTAGTTGAGCAGGGAAACGTGTAAAAACTCAGAATAACAAGAGTTAATAAATTACAAAATATAAATATTTATTTTAACCTATTAACGTTGCATAATACTGCATACCTAACGCTAAGGTTAATTGTTTTCGAAAATAGACAAAATATGGAATTGACACTAGCGCTCGAAGCGAATGCCTGCCAGCTTGCGCAAATTCCTAACTTTCAAACATTTTCGATGACGATAATCGCGCGAATGTACCTATCTTGTCTTGGGACACTGACCTTTGATCTCAGTAGTCATATTATGGCGAGAGTCTGTTGAGGAGTCAGCCTGAACATAAAGTTCATTTCAAGACTGTTTTTAAAATAGTATATTGTTGCAGAGGATAGAAAGTACGCGATTTTGGGACGAGTCTTATAGAGGGCCGAAACATAGTTGAGGCCCTCTAGTGTACGAGTCCAAAAATTGCACTTTCTACCGAGGCAGACATAGTGCTTTTCACAACTACTGAGAGGAAATAAATTAAAAATTCATATTCAAAACTCAAATTTTAATTCATGTTAATGTGACATCACCGCCAATTTTTTCATAGATCACTTTTTTTTAAATCTGGACCCCTATTCTCTTGGCACTTGAGATTAATAAAGTAACATGCGAGATGAAGATGTCAACTCCATATAAAATTGTAATTGTTTCGCCATATCTCCCATGTAATTTCATCTCTAGTGGTTCGAGATTAGGGGCCAAGTTTGAATTACATTTAAAAAAAAAGCAGTGACATAGTTTTTAGTCTGTGTATCTTTTAGCAAAAATGCACCTAATATTTTACAACACAAAATGGTGTGTTCTGATTGGTCGAGTTCAATTTTTCTTTAAGGAGCTATGACACAAAAATTGATTGATGGATTTTCATTGGTTCTTAAAGTTGGACAACAATGTTCTCGAGCAATCAGCAAACACGCCGACAAAAACATTCTTGGTCTGTCCTTATAAGTGACGTTTTGTGACCCCAAACAAGACCATCTATGGCCATATTTCCGAGCAGTGTTGTGAAAATATAATATTTACTTGCTACGAATTGCAAACAGCGAGATGAAGCGATTTAATGACAAGTTGTAAGTCTATGTATTGTACAGATGTAGTGAATAAATCTTTCCCATCGTTTGCTGTCGGATATGTTCGTATTTATCTCGCTTTCTAAGTTGGCTTATTAATGATTGCTGAAGCTAATTGAGAAAGTAAGATAAATTCGAACTTATTATTGTTAAGTGCAAGTGTGAAGTTCATACATTCGCTGTCAAGTGGTAAGTGGCAAATGTATGAACTTCACTCTTGCACTTAAAAAAGTATAAACAGGGTGTAAGGTTGATGTTCTGAGGTTATTATTATTAAAAACGGTTTCTTATCGATTGATTAATTGAGCAAGCAACCTCATACAACTTTACTGAGTTTTAACTATGCTAAGTACCTAATTCAGAACGCACACCATATAATATTTTTGGCATGCTCTGACTTTGTCCGTCGAATTGTAAATGCAATTCAATTCTTATTTTCATAAGTAATGCGTCGTTCGTTTCTGTTTTATCTCCAATTAAGTAAATAAATAAATAAATATAGTTTTTGAGTCTACTACGCATTTATTTTCTAGTTTGCTCCTTACCTCTCCTTTTCTTGTGATACAGAGTTTTAAATATTTATATCTGACTCCTTTTGGCATTCGGTTTTTTTTAATGTTACTTTTTAACATATATATAATAAAATTTTGGAAGTTTGTTAGTCAATCACGCACATATATTGGCACATATATAAAGGTTAGGTCCTGGAATAGGACATAGGGAAATTTATATATTCCCGCGGTAATAACGATAATCAAAATCTACGCGAACGAAGTCGTGGGCAGAAGCCAGTTATTAATAAATACAATCTCACCGAAAATCGTCGTCCACGTCGTTCCATTAACAGACATAAAGCCGGAATGAACTCGGTCTGGATATTTCCCCTGTATTGTATTTGAGGGGTTTTTGGCGAATAGTTCCTTGAGAACTTTGGCTTCTTCGTCACTGTTTATGACAGTGAGGTGCGCATGCTCCTCGGCGCAGGTCTTAAGGGCTTTATACCAGGAAGTAGTTTCCCGGTGGAACTTGTAACACCGGCCTGTACGTCGTTCTAGTTTGTAACCTGTGAATGCGACCAACCATATCAGTATTATGGTTAGCCTAGTTAGAATTCCATTAATTCCTTTTTTCAGTACTTTTTGACGGAAATACGACTATGAAAATAGTAGTATACAGCAACTTTTGAACTGCTAAAGGACTAGTGCGAATAGACCACCTACTAGGAGTGACGACGAAGCTTAGATTTGATTCTTGGTATGGGATAATATTTGTGTATTTGTGTGTTCTTGAGTCTAGGATATTATCTGTGTATGTTAATCGTTGTCTAGTACCCATAGTACTAGTTGGTAGTGACAATAGTACGAGTCTGAATCTATACTTTGTAATTAATGAACAAGACTGTCATATTTTTTTAAATGATTAGAGCAGGGTATGTTACCTTTGGTGGTACTGTAGCAGTCATTGACAATAGTCGTCAGGTTTTTTTTCAAACAAAAATAGGGATTAACGTTGGCGCATCGCACGTCGGCCAACTCGCCCTTTGCATTCATCGTCACGCAGTGTTCATCGTTGACTAAGTTGTTGGGCTCCCCGGAAGCCCACTTTAGGGCAATTTTTGACATAGAAATTCCTGAAAAAATCCCGAAAATGTAACATTTTACTCTAAGAATAACCAGTTGCCTAGTACCTATATTTATTTTTGTTGTATCGTAAAAATGGTAAAAAAAATTTGGTAAGTTAAAAACCTTGAAGAAAAACAACAAATACTAAAACATGATCAAGTGTGAGATTGGTTCGCGCTGATTCACTTTGAAATCGGAATACATAATACGTTCTGTGCGACAGTACGGAACCCTCGGTGCGCGAATCTGACTCGCACTTGAACGGTTTTTTGACACAGTCTTCTAATTATTTTATTTTTGAGCCAGACTACGAGTCTGATCTTCTTGTTTTTTTTACATATTTAAGAACTTTGTACATTACAATAAATTCATTCTTACCATCGATACTCATAAAAACTCCTTCGGGGAAGGAGGTGTGTATGTCTACATACACCGTGCTCTGGGCCATTCCGTGCTTAGCCATTATTTTTTTCATCGATGTCATTATGGCGCTCGTTGAGGGTGATGCCAAGTTACCACCTGATTGAAACAATAAGCTTAATCTACCATAACCTCGACTATACCGTTCAAATAATACTTCGAGATACTTTCTATAGTGGTTTTAGTCTCTAAAATTTTGAAAGTAAATTGTAGATTAAAAAAGTAGAGTTTAAATAGAAGTTCGAAACTCGATAGGTAGAAAATATACATAGATTACAGAGTATAACCGAAAGAAGTCGTACAAAGTTTCTAAATTAGTATTTCAGAGTAACTCATATCTATTTAAATATCTGATTTCAAAGCTTGATAATAATTAAATTATTTAATTTAATGTTCATGTAACTAGTACTTAAGTGCAATATTAGGAACATATTACAGTCTGTGAGCACTTAGAAGGTGGTTCGGGTTGGTACTTCTCTCTCACTCGATCTTAATAAAAGCGTATTAGAGAGAGTGAGACACAAGAACAAACCCGAAGCATCGTCTAAGAGCTATCGCACTGTAAGTGCGGGTTAAACTGAAGATCTATCAGAGTTATCACCATCGGTCCCTCTATACCAAGTATGAGTTGCACAGTCCGTCTTATAAGTAGCTACTCACGTTAGTGCTTTGGCACTTTAACTTCATGTTTGAACTACTGCACTAATCTGTCAAAGGTGGTAAAGCGACAAGGTACAAACTTGATCAGCTATGTACTTAAATTCCGACTTTAAACAAAATTACTCTAAAGTACTTTTTGAACTAAGAAATAGATATTGTCACATTACAATTATTTAGTTGGTTCTTTCTTTTAACAAGCTTTTATTTAACTTTCACTGTTAGTAAGTATGTATGTTTGTATGTAAGTTGTCCGCTTCAAATCTCGCAAGTCACTTTTGAACGAGTTCCCGTTAATGGATGGGCTAAAATTTGGCTAAAAAATTACAATTCAGTATCCTAAGAGTTGATTTGATGATCGAGTCGCAAGATGGCGACTCCACTATACTCAAAGTAGACCCACCGTGTTGTCCGTGTTGGGACTTATTAGTTTGATCTTGATAAGTAGATCATGACTGAACAAAAAAAAGTACATTAGGTAACAAAAACATATTCCAAAAATGATATTTAGATACCGGCGATGTTGCAGCGCAGTCGCGCGTCCCACCAGGTTGCCGGCACGATGTCCAGGCGCAGCCAGCCTACATCTTCGACGTACTCATAGTCTGGTACGAGGACAGCTTCACCTAATCCTGGAAAAAAAAACTCCGCCAAAACCTATATGTGTAAGGCCAATAAGTGCATGCATCGAGTTAGGGTTCCGTGCCATAACAAAAAACAGTACCATGATGACGTGTATTTTAAAGAACCAACAATCTTAGACCTATACTTATACCTACATTTTGTATGAAATTAAAAGTCAAAGTGCTGCTCACCGACGAATCTCGTTAAAATACTAAAAAATAATATTTAATTAGCAAACTAGTTTTTGATTGGTAGTTTTACTTACCCTTGAGCAGAATAAGAAAAGTAAATAAATCTAGATGTTTCTGGAACATGTTAGTTTGAGCGAAAGCTTTCGTCAGCGACCAGCTGTCCCCGAGCTCTGCCGTAGGACTGAGCCGTCACTGAACAAGCGTGTTATTATATGCGCAGTTGGTGTGTACAAAAAAGGTTATTTTAGGCTAAAAAAGTCATTTTTTTGACAGGGTTTAGTTTCTGACTGCACTTTTTTTCGTTTTGTGTTGTGTTGTGTGTTTCTACCTATTGCATACAAACTATTGAATGATGGGTCTATGATAATCACAGCAGAGATCTTATTACCACCTTCCGACTCCATCATCAGATCATCGGGTTTATTTATGTAATCCAAATTTGAGCCCATTACGATACCGGAAAGTGGTTCATAATGAGTTGCAAGATTTGAACTAGAACTACAAACATATAAAAAAATCAAGTTCCGAAATTACAATGATATACCTACGAACTGAGGAAGTTAAATACATGCTTGTCAAAATATCCATCGCTAATTTTTTTGAATTTTTTAACCTAAAGTATTAAAGTGACAAACATTAAAAAGATAAGGTAAGGGAAGGGAATGCTCAGATGGTTTGGCCCTTTAGAAAGGATGGATGCAAGAAGAGTTACGAAAGAGGTATGGCGAGCATGGGTGAGTGGAGATATCGGTAAGGGACTAAGGGACGCCGTAGACGCACATAACAGTGATCAAATTCGCGATGCACTGAATAAAGGCCAAATTAAAAGCACCCGAAACCGACGTACGTGCATGAAGAGGTTGATGAATGTACTGGGAGCGAAAGTTGTATGTTTAGACCGGTGCACCTGGCGTTCCATAGACTCTGCCTACCCCATTGGGAGACGGGCGTGAAGATATGTATGTACGTGTATTAAAGTATTTTTTTGAATTTTTATTTTCTCCTCAAAATTTGTTGGTTTGTTTATTTACTGCTAATCTTTCTTGATTAAATCACTTAACTGAATTATTTGTACCAAACTGCAGAAATGTATCAAAATCAAAATATTTATTCAGTAAATTGGTCACATACGGGCTCATTTACACGTCGGTAATATAAAGTGAATCTACTAGCGCTTCGGACAAGACCATCATTGCGGAGAAGAAGCGCCGCAAGAAACTCCAGCAGAAGGTCATTTTTTCAAACATAAAATACAATAATACTTAAAAGTAAGTTACATTACAAGGTAATAAAGCAACAAATACAAATTATTAGAACTATCACAAATAAAAACATTACAAATTCAAAAATTAAAAACATTACAAATAAATGTAAAAATTAAAAATATTACATGTCAAATACATTAAACTAAAAAATAATGACTAGGAGAACAACACGACGAGGTCTCTACGTATCCAAGGCCATACAGCCGTTCGTGCATAATCAAAATACAAACGTCCAAATCATTGATTTAGTCCAAATATATAAGCATCCTTACAAACATAGAGACATTAATAATATTAAGCAGAATATATAACTTTAAATTGTTTAACATGAAAGCGCCAGTTTATATTACTACCATAATATTTATAATTTTGCTTGTGACGTTCATACTGACTCAAATATACGATTGTTTCAAATGTATATAAAATACAATTTTGCAGAATGTATTGTTATCACATAACAATAGACGAAGTTTTAATAGCTTTTATTTTATAAACAAATTTATAATGAGGGCCCAGATGCCTTATTCTACATAATATTCTACTTTACAGACATATATACCTAGGGTGGTATGGTGTAAATGGTCAAAATAGTTAGTGTTGGTAGTTAAGTGGTGGTAGGCTTGTGTAGGATTCGTCCGGAGCGCCACCACCATCTTATGCTTTAACCTTCCGCCGAGCAGTGTTCGCATTGTTGTGTTCCGGAGTGGGGATAAGACAACTCGGCAAATTACTAGCATAGAGGCAATCCGTCTTAGCTCTCAGGGTTGGCAGAGCGGCATCATTTGGATTTTTAGAACTGTAGCCTTGAGATTGTACACTTGAGACTTGTTCACTTTTAGTGGTCGTAGGACCTTGTGCAGGGTCCTTCCGGATCGCTACCACCATCTTATACATTAACCCAACGCCAAGCAGTAGTGTTTGCATTGCTGTGTTCCGGTGTGGGGATAAGACAACCGGTGAAATTACTAGCATAGAGGCATTCCATCTTTGTCTTCAGGGTTGGCAATGCATTTGAAATCTTAGGATTGCAGTTTTGAGATTGTAGTCTTGAGATTTCAAATGACTATGGGTCTCAGATCCCACTTTCCATCAGGTGGCCTAAGTGCTCGCGTGGCTTTTACTTGCCTTAAAAAAAAGAATTCAAATGTTTATGGGTCTAAAATCCCACTTACCATTAGGTGACCTGTGTGCTCTTGTGCCTTCTCCAAGTCATAAAAAACTCCTAAATAAAATGATTGAAAAGAAAAACACATTTTCGAATCATCCTAGGTTAGACAAATTCACGTGGGCTTAATTTTGGTTAACGACCAGGCGATTGTGCAAATTTTCTCATTTAGTATCATCCGACAAATAAACTTCGGATCCACGGAACTTTTTCGAAAAATTTTTTCACCATTTGAAAAGTACATTATTCCGAATGGTCATAGTTATATTTTATCTGTTTAAATTAAAGCAAAGCAAAGATGGGACGCTAGTTTAAAATAAAATAGGCTTAAAAGTGGGGGTAGTTTTTTTTTGCCAACCCAGTTAATATAAATTACCGCTGGTGTAGTAACAGGCCAGTCCTAAAGTAGAGCTCGCGGATTGACGTTCACTGCTACGTGGAAAGTTTCACATCGAAGGAGCCACGAAATGTTTCAGAGATGGGTAGTTTTGTATTGTTGTGTTATTAAGCTAACAGGTCAGTACTTATTTCCTACACTTCTTTTAACTCAATGTGCTTTTTTTTCAAAAGTCATATGATGGTCCGCTTCCGCGATGAAGATTTTGTTGCTTTTTTTAATATCGAATTATTTCCTATTTAGGTACTTTGACTACAACAATGCTTAGCCTAGTTAGTAGTGACCCTGCCTATGAAGCTAGCGGTCCTAGCTTCGATTCCCCGTATGGGAAAATCTTTGTGTAGTGAGCACGAGTGTTTGTTCCTTAGTCTTGAATATTTTCTATATATTTAAGTATGCCTAGAGCTTAGTTTGGGACGAGGTGTAAGATTGTCTTCTAATATTTATATATTTATTTAAAGAATAATGGCCAAAAGATGATTAAACAATTATTGAAGTCTACCCTGCTTACCTATGGTTTACTCAGTTTACGATCTCCCGATGATACAACGCCATCTATTGATCAACCTTGACATTATAATTCTCACTCAATATTCCCCCTAGGATTAGTCGAAGCTGCCTTTATGCCCAACTACGAGTACATTAAAAACTTCGGGTGGCTGCGCCTGCACACCGTGCCGACGACCTGGTCGAACGCGCGACTGCGCTGTAACTTAGAAGGTATATTTGGGTCAATCAACCTCGTTGCCATGGTGACGTCTCTTGGGTCACTTCTTAAAACTATGATTTCGAAGGGTCCACTAAAAATCTGTTTTTTTGGCAATTACACACCCATTCTTTTATGGGTTTTCTCCTCTAACACAAGTAACATTATTATAATTTTTTTCTATGAAACTCTATCACTGTTTTCCCCTGGCTTACGGGACAGAATAACAACAACAAAAAGTTGATCCACCCATTTAAGTAGGTAGAATAACGCTTTTTGTTAACCGAATTCAAAAAAGGAAGGAGCACTATGTCTCTGTCTACTGTGGACCGAGTTTGAAAATTTTTTTTGTTTCATAGAGTATATTAATATACTTCCAAGGTGGTCCCATTGTCACCAAATTGGTATAATATATGATGAGGGGATCCGTGAGGAATTGAGGGAACTCCTCAAATATTATAGGTCTATATATCATTTAATCGTTCACAAAGTATCATTTGGTGAAGTGACATGAAACCGATGATGAAGACCACAGATGGCCTCTGGAACTCCTCAACGGTACCTATCTCAAAGGCGGCGAGAAGAATCCTTAATTATTCGTTAAACGACTGAGGTCAGGCTTGGCGCCCTAGGTATTTCAGGCTCGAAGCTACAGAACGTGGGTTTGCATCTCCGGGTGTGATTTTTAAACGGGCTGGGTTGAATGAATACAAACGTTCAAACCTTTTTGCGTTAGAAATGGAATGTAGAGTGCTGTAGGCACGTTAAACTTTCCTAAACACTGCTTTGTTAGGCGAGGACCTTCTTTACTTGCAATTTTATATAAAACTAGAGTATGTCCGCAACTTTGTAATCGTAGAATTAGTTCCCCTTTATCGCTTCTTAGGAATATTCCCTTCAAATTTCGTGTCCCTAGGTCCAGCAATTTTGGCTGCGCGTTGATCGATCAGTCAACCAGTTAGTTTTTACCTGACTGCGGCGAAGCTCAAAAGGAGGGTGATATGTGTACCTTGTATGTAAGTAATGTATGTATGTCCGTTTTTAATGTCCCCTCGTAAGTAATCAACGGGTCAACCGATTTTGATAAATGATACGGCGTCATTAGATTCATCTTGATACCGTGAGTGTCTCTGGGTAACTGAATAAAATTCTTAGATACTAAAAGACGAGAATATCAAAAAAGGCAGTCAGGTTTTTAAAGCTTTCTTTTTGTTTATTTATTTCTTTTATAATTATACATTCTGTGTCGAGGTTACGGTTGATTGACAATATTATTATGTTTCGATCAGGTGGTACCTTGGCGTCTCCAACAACAACCAACATCAGTACATTGATGATGACCACCATGTCTAAACACGGGCTGTCCGAAAGCAGAGTGTTTGTTGATATCCACGCCACCAAACCCAAAGGAAATTTTATAAGCGTTGATGGTAAGAATTGACTATTGTTATAAAAAAATGTAGAACATGAGAAATATTTCATACGAAAACTCACCATGCACACACCAGAATCTGACAAATTGAAGGTCTACACAGACGTTCTGCATTTCAATTGCAATTTTGAAGCTGATTGCAAATAAAATGCAGATCGGCAGACTTTAATATTATCCTAGGTCATGTTGACATGATAGTACTATATGTATAGTTCGCTGAGCTATGTTTAGGTGCACCCTAGTACTTTTTACGACTACTGCAAATAAAACGAAAATCATCCACGTAATATAATAAATTAGCTCAACATCTCGCAACGGTATGGTTTTCAATTTTCATTTTAATTTTCAGTTCTTATGGCACTACAAATAACTTTCCATTCGAGAAAAAAAATAGACTTTAGTAGTGGTTTTGATATCATCTTTTATGATTGGAGTAGCTTGAGACCTGGCTCGTGGCATCTCCGATAAAACTCCTGTGCCAGTCGCAACCTCATTACCAACTGGAGAGGATTGGATCTGCTTTGGCTATTAAATTTGAGATACTGCTCATTGGCCAAGGTGCGCAGAATTCAGTCAGAATTTTTCAGGAACGCCAGTGTCAAATATCTCTCTTGAATGGGCTGCCGGAGAGCCTAACAATTTAGGCAACAATGAGAACTGCGTGGCGATGACCGGCGCGGGAGAGTTGGCTGACGTTAACTGCGCAATTGAGCATCCCTACATCTGCATAAACAATGACTTCAAAATAATTAAGAAGGAATGCGACACCACAGGCAAAGGTACCGTTGATATTATCTTTGAGTACATCGCAATAGCTTTTAAGACCGCAATCGGGTTTGTAGTTCTTTTTTTTATACTCGCTGTCGTATTCATACGCTTTGCTAGTCTAATGGACTATACAGGAATTAGAAAGATGTTTTTTATTTATTGAAAGCAGGTTTTCTAGCGGTAGTTGTTACATAGGTTTCATGGAAATCGGTTGGCCGATTAAGAAAGAAGGGGCCACCATGATGTTGGGGGTTTTTATCTATCTAATGGTATAATCTTTTGAGTTTAGAAACTCTAAAATGTATTTGAATTGAAACTGACTTCACATCCTCAGGATACAAGTTTGAACCGCGCACGGGCAGCTGTTACAAGTTCTACCACGAGCCTATCGCCTGGCGCCTGGCTGACCTGATATGCTGGTCTGAGCACACGCACCTCGCAGTCATCAACGGCGACAAAGAGGCCAAAGTCCTCAAGGAACTCTTTGCCAAACACCCCAAAAAGTCTATAAAGGGCGCAACACATGGAACATATTGTCATATTGGTTTCTTTTTTACTAAAAATAAAATTAAAACCGTGTTAGGTGAGTTTTTTGACAAATTTAAGAAAGTTTAGCATTCTATCTTTATCGTCATCATCATTTAATAGCGGAAAATCATCCACTGCCGGACATAGGCTTCCTTTCTACTTACCTTATTAAATAATAAATCATCGGCGAGTTTTTCGTCAAGCACTGCATATTTTAACATAACATGCAGTACCTACTTGACGAGAAACTCGCCGATTACTTGCCTCTGGATTGTTATGGGAACGCATTTCAGACAGTTTTCTATTAAGAAGATTGTTTACACTTTAGTACTGGTGCTTGCTATACAACTCAAACTTAGACTTTAATGCCTGGTAGGCAATTAATAATATACTACAATACGGGGAAAACGCAAGATTCAGAAGGGTTTGTGATAAATAGCGAGATCTGAAAACGATGTGGATTAAATTAAGATGTAGTGACAAAGATCGAAAAGATCATTTAGAAAGAATGGATGAAAGAAGAGTAACAAAAGAGGAATGGTGAGTGAGAGTGAGTGAAGATGTCTGTAACGGACGCCATTGACGCACATACAGCGATCAGATTCATATAAAAGCACCGGAATCCGACGCACATGAATGACGAGGTTGATGAATTTAGAGGAAGCAAAAGTTGTATGTTTAAACCGGTGCACCTGAGGTTCCATAGTCTCCGCCTACCCCATTGGGAGACAGGCGTAAAGGTATGTATGTATGTGTATCAGAATACCTAACACCCGTGCTTGGAATATAACATTTTATTATTATTGTTATTAGTCCATATTTTAATTAATAACTATTTTTAACTGATATGTGAAGTCTTTTGATCTCCAAAAGACTATTCTCGAGCTACCTGAAAGCAATCATCATCTTTACCTTGTAGTTTAAATAATATACGTACCACAATCTACCACATTGTAGTATTCAAGAGGCGTCTAAAAAGTGAAATAAAACAATATAGCTATTAATGAACTTTTTTATTTAAGGTGGGTCTCTTGAAGAAGCCGGGTACGCGAAGTGGGAGGGAGGACGGCCGGATGCCGACCCAAACAAGCGATGCGGGACCATGTCGCGTGACGGATTGCTTAACAACTTTAGTTGCACCAGAGTTCATGTTCCCTATATCTGTGAGGCTAAATTAAAATGAGTTTTAATATATTTGTCTGTAGTAACATTAAATTATAGTCCAACAACATTGTATCGTGAGTAAAGTGTGACCATCTCCCTTTTAATAAAACTATTATTTCACTATAAGAAGATTTTTATTTCTTACACCTTTTACACTACGCTGCGTTATAGTTTCTGCGCTACCTGGAGTCGGCATAAAAAATTAAAGACTTGTTAATGACCACCATCAACTAATTGCAATAATGAAGGGCAAAAATGTATATACAAACACCCATGCTATTTCCTTTAGGAATCACTTTTCAAATCGACGACGAACCAAATATTAACTGGCGAGTTTAAGTTAATAATTCGTTCGTCGAAGCGAAGCGCACTAACAACATATTTGGTCATTTCTCTCTAAGGTAGCTTTATTTACTTGTATTGGCTTGCTCGCTCGATCGACCAAACGATTTCGTTTTTTTTAAGAGAATAAATGGCATTGGGTACATTTGTTTGATGAATATTGTAATTTTTTGTTAGTGGCCACGGATGAATTTTATGTCGTTAAATAATATCGGAGCGGAGACTTTAAAGATTTAAGTATTAAGTTTTTAGTACAAAAGTACGCCCAAGTATGAATATTTAAATATCTCGGCTCCGATGCACTTAAGAGTATTAAGTTACATAACAAAATATGTTTATTTTGAATAATACGAACCACTTTTACGAATGGCCGCTCACCTTGAAAATGTACGAATTTTACAAATGACAACACTTTTACCCAAACCCCTGTCATTCATTGCACATTACAACTCCCCGGCATCAGATCATTACAGATTAAAGTTCACTTTTCTATGTTTCATTTGAACTGTGGCGGTGCTGATTTGTGGCACAAGATGCATTGCGAGACTGTTATCGTGATCGAAAATGTATAGGATTGACGTAAGCTGCCAGATGGTCGTGCCTAGTGATGGGCAGCTTGTAAGTTTCAAAAGTGAAAGTTTCACTTAAATTTCTGCAATAATGTGATAGTTGCAAAATTGAAACTTTCACCTAAAATTTCATGCAATATTCTGAAAGTTACCAAAATGAAATCGGTATATTTCGGAAAATTACTATAGTTTTGACATGTAACGTAAGAAACGGAAACTTTACATGAAAGTTAAATGAAATTTTGCTGTGTCAGAATCATTTCCATCGAATTATGTAACTTTCATACGCTTTAATATTCGCAGTTAAGGAAAGTTTTGCAATGTTTCAGAAGTCGCCCATCACTAGTCGTGCCAAGCGCTTATGTCAATTCCATACACTTTGACAGTTCATGAATATCATTTACGATAGCGTTTAGCATTTTGTCAAGAGTCTCAGGTGCGCCGGGTTATAGTGTGTTTACCATTACACCTCAGTGCTGTAATAATGATAGCGCGCCTGTTCAGCTGATTTACAGGCTCAGGTTAAAATAACTCCGTTTATAGCATAGACTAATTCAAAGAAAAATGATGATGGCATACTGTGACAGCACTGTTGTTATTTTTGTTTGAAATTTCCAGGTACCGTAAAACGGGGTGAGTAGGAATTAAGCGGTGAGAAGGGACACAACCTGAAATAATTCATAACTTGTTACAAATAAGAACAATTATTCAATGGATAATAACGTTTCGTCTATTGGAAATAATTTCAGTCTTATAATTAGTAACATACGCTTCATTTTAGATTGTGTCCCTACTCACCCCGTTTTACGGTAGTTAGTTGCGTTGATGTGCTGACACGGTCACCGATCATTCTTGGTTATACCTACTTACATTAACGATTAATGCTCAAACACCACCATCATCTTTCCCTCCATTTATTTTTCACAACTTTTCGTTAAATCACACTGCCATAATGGTTGTATACCGAAATAAAATAAATAAGGCAGCAGCACACTCCACGTCCATATTATACGCTTGCCTTTCGAAAAACTACTACGGACGATCGTGTGGATGCTTGTACGATGATCGTGCCGATTATAGACGATCAGACGATCAGCGATCATCGACAACTGTATAGTATAGGCATTAAAATTAAATATTGGCTGCGCATTCGCAGATGAAGGGATGCCACTTTGAGCAAATTACGTTATTAAGGACTCCTGACCGTGTCAGGGATGCGCAGTTCTCCGCGCCAGGATTGTTGGGTTCGCCCGGACTCCAATTCTCGTACCCAGCTTTGGCCAAAGTCTCACCTAAAACATTTTTTCTCATTTCACTATACAGGGTGTTAGGCAGAAGGTTGGACAAACTTCAGGGACTAACTCTGTAGGTCATACTCATCAACTTTTATTATGGGACCAACATACAAATCGCGAAAAAAAAAACAGCGCTTCCGTACATTTCACCTGTTTAGCTCTCAAAGTTTGTATGGAACAGCTATTTTTTTTTTCGCGATTTGGATGTTGGTCCCGTAATAAAAGTTGATGAGTATGACCTACAGAGTTAGTCCTTGAAGTTTGTCCAACCTTCTGCCTAACACCCTGTATAATGTACAGTTCGTTTATTCAAATAGTTTGCATGCTTTGATGTGCCACTACAACTGACAACAATTCATATGTGCTAAGGTAGTAAAATAAAATACCGTTTGTAGATTTTACACTGCTGATTACAGTAAAAATATTTTTGTTTTTTTTTATGCAGTAGTTTATTTTATATTTAGGAAAAACAGTAAATAAAGTAGGATTGTGAATGTTAGGAATACACTTATAGTGCCCTTAGTCCATTTATTAACACAGGAATTGAAAAAAATATACAACTGTCATGTCCATTTTTCATCTGTCTGACGGATTACTTGATTCTAACGACAAGCTTTCGATTCTCGTAATACTATTGTTTTGATATACTCTAATTATAATTGAGCGGATAGCCGCAATCTGCCCAAAGTCGAAAAATTTATGTTGTTACAGTTGTTATGGTTGACAAGTGACATGACATGACAGTCATTTCTGTTTCTGTTTAAAGTTCATTTTTGTTATTTTATATCATTCTAAGATCACGACATCAGTATTCCTAACTTTGTATATACGGTCTTTTTAATGACTATTTCTTTAATAAATTATTAGCGACGAATTTAAATCTAATTTTAAACCAGCTATTATTAACGCAAAAAAACAAAAATGCTTTTTTTTTAAATGTTGTCAATTGCTAAAAAGAAGCTAGCCATGGCGCGCACCAAGTGGTGTTGTCCACTTCAAAGGGCTGTACTGCACACTATTTGAATGAACGAACTGTAATGTAATGTGATGTTAAATACTTTATTGTACAAACGGCAAAAAAAACAAACAACAAAATAGACAGAAACACAAAAAGTATGTACAAAGGCAAACGATCCCTTCCAGTTAATCTTTGAGCAATAGGGATATGCTTAAACAACCTAACAACAGTGAAGGGGACTACATGGTTCATAATTACGTTAATTTTAAATAACTGATTAAATTTAAGTACTAAGATTAAATAAGTAAATAAATATGAGAAAACGGGCGTGATTTAATGTATGTATGTATGTATAAATATGAGAAAGATACAGGTAACATGTAGTATAATCAATAAACAACCTAACTTAAAAATAAATATACTTAAATAAAAATAACCTACCATTTTATCCTCTTAAAACCACCCTTATATTATTATTAAAGCATGTTTGTCTCTTTGTTTCAAAGGCCATTGGGTAAATTTGTTTGAAGAATATTGTCATTATTTTTTTCAGCGGCCACTGATGATTTTTACATAGTTATTTAGAGGACCTCTAATTACACATAGATATATATAATGTATGGCGTTAAATAATATCGGAGCGGAGATTTTAAAGATTTAAGTATTCAGTTTTTAGTACAAAAGTACGCCCAAGTATAAATATTTAAATATCTCGGCTCCGATGCACTTAAGAGTATTACAATAGATAACAAAATATGTTTATTTTTAATAATTCTATCATAATTTATCACTTTTACCTATGGCCGCTCACCTTGAAAATGTATGAATTTTACAAATGCCAACACTTTTACCCAAACCCCTTTAAGGTCACAATGAAGAATTATGACAGCGTTTTTTAGGCACACGTTAGCTGTCGTGCATAGTTACGAATAAGAGGATAAAGCTTTTTAAATTATGTTGAATTTATAATCTAGAGTAGATACCAAATTGTATGTACCACCTGTCTTCAAATTAGTACTGTGCAAAAATCTCAAAACCCCATCTTATTGTTGAACTAGATCATTATGCAACTAAAATATAAGAAATTAATCATGAAGTAATTATAAAAAAATACGATTGGATCATAATATATTATTAGAGACTTCGAAACTAATAAAAAATATAAGTATGAATACAACTTTATAATGCTATATATAGTCTATTCACGAAGGCGCTAAGCCGATTTTACATTTATAATATACTAGCTTTTGAGCGCGGCTTAATCCACGTACAATTCGTTTATGGCCCTTGGGAATTATTGAAAATTCCTGGATAAAAGCCTATGTGGTATTCCAGACTATAACCTATTTATATGCCTATTTTCATCTAGATCCGTTCAGCCGTTTTGTCGTGATTGAGTAACAAACATCCCAACTATCGTATTTAAAATATTAGTAAGAAGTGGGACGTGTAATGTTTATACATATTTACCTACTCACCGAAAATGGTCACCCATTGACTATTTTCATTCCAATCCCAGTAACCGAGATAGGCATTATTTGGGTATCCCCCGTTAATAGTATCTTTGGGGTATTTGGAGTAGAGTTCCTTGAGGACTTGAGCTTCTACGGCATTGTTGATGACGGCGAGGTGAGCGTTCTCCGAGGCGCAGGTCATTTCGGCGAGGGGCCAGGGTTGGGAGCGGCGGTGGAACCGGTAGCACCTGCCCGTTCTAGGCTCTAGCTTGTACTCTGGGGATGTGAATTATTTTTTATAATCCGCATCACGTAACATGAATTAATATGGCGGTTACCGTGCAGGTGACAATGCCGTCGCTACCCTCACAACTAAAAATCGACTTTCGCTCAGGTTCGTGTTTTGTGGGGTCAGAGTTTTTATATGACGAAATTTTATGATTATGACGGAATCACCGATTATTTTAGAAAGCTTTTAAACAACTTTAGGTAGTTAAATAAAATTGGGGAGTTGTATAACATCAAGTTTTGGTCTTTACGTAAAGAAAAACAAACAAAGTGTAAATAACACAAGTACAACCACGGAAATACTCAAAACAGAACGAGACAGAAACAAAAAAAAGAACAGGGCTCTGTGTTAAAACGGGGTTCCTCTCAGGATTGTATATTTATGTAGAGGTACGGCTAAGGTTAAGTTAGATTAATTTTATAGAAATCCTTACAATGATTATGACTCAGAATACACACAATAGTTACTGTTATTGTAGACAGACGAATCAACTGAAATATAACGGTTTTGTTACAAATACTGTCAGTCAAAGATCTAAGTGTCGATGAAAATCATTTAAAAAGGAATAAATGAATACTACTTACTTCCGAATGTTGTATCGCATCCCTTCCTAATACTCTGTTCCTTCAAGCAGAAGTAGGGAAGCACGCTTTCGCAGCTTATGTCAGCCATCTCGCCCGCGGTGGTCATCGCGATGCAGTCCTCTTCGTTGTACAAGTTGTTGGGCTCCCCATTAGCCCATTTGAGAGAGATATTTGATAGAGGCGTTCCTGAAAAATGCACGTTATCGTTTTCTGAAGGTAAATATTATCCAACTAGTCCTTTAATACAGGAAATATTAAAATGAAACAATGGACATAAGTACATGTCATTTGAAACGATGTCCATCTCGTTGCAAGCGACTAGCTCTATCTTTTTGTGCAATACTGCGATAACATTATTTTTCAATGCACTTCCTGTTAAAATTACTTTTCACAACACTGCTCGGAAATATGGCCGTAGATGGTCTTGTTTGGGGTCACAAAACGTCACATATAAGGACAGACCAAGAATGTTTTTGTCGGCGTGTTTGCTGATTGGTCGAGAACATTGTTGTCCAACTTTAAGAACCAATGAAAATCAATCAATCAATTTTTGTGTCATAGCTCCTTAAAATGAAAAATTGAAATCGACTAATCAGAACACACCATTTTGTGTCGCAAAATATTAGGTGTATTTTTGCTAAAAGATACACATACTAAAAAATATGTCACTGCTTTTTTTTAATGTAATTCAAACTTGGCCCCTAATCTCGAACCACTAGAAATGAAATTACATGGGAGATATGGCGAAATAAATACAATTTTATATGGAGTTGACATCTTCATCTCGCATGTTAGTTTATTAATCTCGAGTGCCACGAGAATAGGGGTCCAGATTAAAAAAAAAGTTATCTATGGTAAAATTGGCGGTGATGTCACATTAGCATGAATTAAAATTTGAGTTTTGAATATGAATTTTTATTTTATTTCCTCTCAGTAGTTGTGAAAAGCACTATGTCTGCCTCGGTAGAAAGTGCAATTTAGGGACTCGTACACTAGAGGGCCTCAACTACGTTTCGGCCCTCTATATGACTCGTCCAATAATCGCGTAGTTTTACCTTCTGTCCTCTGCAACAATGTACTATTTACGTTTAGTTGCGTTGCATGAATAAGAAAACTTTCCACACTAGTGCAGAATAGCCTTAGCAGGAAAGTGATCAATGGCGCCCGGGATAAATTTAATTTCTTCAAGGGTACAATTGATATTGACTTTTCATTTCGACCAAGAAAAAAATAAACAAAAATATTATCTTATACGGGTATGTCTCTCTATTTTTAATATTTTTTCGCCATTTTTCTGCAGCGCGCAACTGTTGACTTACCAGAAGTAATATTACGAGAGGACGATTGTAAATCGATCTGGTGTCAGTAAGCAATAAGCATAGCCAAGATGCAGAGTAATGCTGCAAACGTTACTGTTTTTAATCGACTCAAAATGTATAGAGTTTATAAATTTCTAGGCCCGCTGTACCATCTTACGTAGTTCTGATTTATTTCCAAGGCAATAAAAAAAGGAAAGCGTCATTTTAAGGTCATGCTAGGTGGAAATGGTTTGCCTGCTTTAGTTTTCTCTTTCCTTAATTACAATCATCGAGTCATTAAAATACCTTATAAGACTCTGATTTGAAATGCCTTCTGTACGACCCTTAATATACCTAGAATGTATTTGTTATTTTTTATTTGCCAGATTTCGGTATGCCTTAGCGAATAAAGCTCATGCAGTAAATTATCTTACCATCAATGCTTATAAAACCACCCTCGGGGAGGAAGGCGTGTACATCAACAAACACGCTCCCTTGCGCCAGTTTGTGTTTAGACATTGTAGTCTTCATCAATTTACTAGTAGCGTTCGTTGTAGGAGACGCCAAAATATCACCTAAATAAAATATTATTACCAATCAGCCAAAAAAGTAAATCCATTGTCACCTACTCTCCTCTAACAAATATGTAAGGCCATTGTAACAAAATGTTAAGCATGCGTTTCATTTTAAAGAGCTCTGTTGATTTGTTTCACAACCGTGTACCAACGTCAATATTTAAAAAAAACGTGTATGGCTTCAAAATTTCCTACACAAACAGAATTATCTTAACAGATGGGCCCTTTCGGATACACTACAAATACGGTTACTCCTTCCTTCTCTAAGATACCGGCTATGTTGCAGCGCAGGCGCGCGTCCCACCAGGTCGCCGGCACGATGTGCAAGCGCAGCCAGCCGATATCTTTAATATACTCGTAGTCCGTCCAGAAAACAGCCTCGCCTAAACCTGGTAAGAATATAATCACTATCAAGTCATAAATGAGTTTCAAATAATAAATTTTCTTAACATAAATCGTTTGGCCATTACTTCAATATTATTTTATTACTTATTTGAAAGTAGTCAAGGAAATTACAAAATTAACCTCGCAAGGCCCACGTCACATTTCGTTAGTTCGAAAAAGAATCTTATGTCAGTCAACTAAAGTCAAAAGTCACTTTGACAGATGTCCTAAATTTAGGACATCGGGCCTTACGAGGAGAACACCCCTAGAAGTAAAAAGACATTTTCTTGTACACAAAATTGGACAGAAAGAAAACATATCTATAAAGTTGAAACATCCATCCATAAAAAAAGTTTTCATGCTACAAATTACCAACCGATGGAAATTAAGCTATCGACTTTCGAACTATTTACTTGCCACAGAGTTATATTCAATTCTATGAATTTCAACATAAAGTTTTAAATATAAAAAAGTAACTGGATACCGCTTAAACTAACTGCATTAAAAAAATCAGTGGACTTGATCGGTCAAAGCTGACCTGACAGCATTGTCCCGAAAAAAAAGTTTTTATGTAACAGTAAAGCGTCCTTAGTTTTGCATTCTGTATATTAAATATACCCTTTATCCATCTTTTAAAGCTTTAAAAATAAATCAAATTCTGCAGAAGAAGACGAATAAGAAGATATTAAATATTTCTAGCCTAATTTTGTCTTTTTATTTCTGGGACACCCAACTAAGAGAATTGTTATCTCGACTACACAACCACAAAAACAAAGTTTCACTTACCTTTAAGCAGAATAAGGTAAGTTAATAAAACCTGATATGCCTGGAGCATATTGCACGTTCAATTTCAGAATATTATTAGATTACAACTACAGAATTTGCTCTCTTAACAAAACCGCGCTTTGGTAGTTCGAACGCTCCCCTTTTACCACATAGCTCGTATTCATTTGTACGCAGTCCAGCTCGTACAATAGTCCCCAGAGAAGAAAACCGATGTAGGTACTTTTAGATTTGCGCCTAAAGTTTTGAGTCACCCCCCGAGAATCAAACTGATGTAGTTAATGCTTCGCGCCTAAAGCATGAAGTGTGCCTGCCCTGGTTAGGTATAAATACTACCGCGCGCCAGTAACGTCTACCTGCGAGCTCTGTTTGAGGACTGGGCTGTTACTGAACTAGTGCGTTATTTATTTACTGTGTGCTTGAACTTTATTAAAAGCTTTGTAATTCCCCCTTATTTTGTAACCCTATAACCGATACTGCTCACGTTCGACCCAAAAAATGCTTTTGCCTTCTACTGTTATACAAAATTTTATAAAATTAAATCAACGATACTACTTATGTGAATGAAGCACGAACATGGAATATAAACTCCACCATTAAAACCTTGTATTATTCGATAGGTTTGGTGTCTTTGACACCGTTTATTAATACTGTCACCACTGGACGTAAGTTATTTATTAATATGACTGGACAATTGTAATGTTTTTCAAGGTCTTCAATATTTATCAATTTAATTTAATAACATATCGATTGTACACGTGTTGTAATCAATTCTAAAAGGAAATTGTGTTTATAATCGAAGTAGGTACTATGCATATGTCATCATATTGCGGATCCGTTTCACTGTTTATCAACAATGAATATAGCTTTAAGACCAGCACGGCTAGCACAAGTTGCCCGCGACTTCTTAGTCGCCCGGATCTCCCTTTCTATCTAGTCCGTAACGATAGAGACGCACTGAGCGACAAGCGAGAAAATACAACTTGCAGTTAAGAGTAGCAATGTGGTATACCAAGGCCCTGACCCATTTTTAATTCCATCATTTCGCAATTTATCTAGTAAAAGGAAACGCGTGCTTTAGAAATAAAAGTGTTTTTTTGTTGTTGTTTGTGGCCAAGATAAGATCCTTGCGGAATCCCGGATTCAGGATAAAAGGTATCAGATGTGTAGCCTTATTGATGGAGTTTTAATGTCGATTATTTAAAAAGAACTCTGTCTACTTGTCTTGTATCTTGCCTAGGACATTGTGGTAGCACTGACAATTTTCATCTCCGTATTTTATTAAAGGTTTTTTTTTAAATATATTAATTGACCAGATTAGCATTGTAGATTGTAGATAACAGTTTTCCGTGGAATTATAACAACGAAGTCTTGATATAAACATTACTTAACAGTAAAACAGGCCGCTTGCGACTGCGCCTGTTAACCATCAACGGACGTTTTCAAATTCATCAAGAAAACCAGAGGAGTATTTCTTTTATTTATTTCTTACTTACGCTGGTTTCGTTTTTTTTTAACACTGTGTTCATTTTCATACTTCTCATTGCTCACTGTTGAAGCCGTGAGCGACGTCAAACACAAAACATTGGCACGGTGAGAACTCTCTTTGCTTGACGAATAGTAAAAGCATAAGTTGGGACATCACATTCGCCACAGACATTGCCGTACACGATACACTGTTCACTAACATCTATTCACTCACATCCTTGTTATAATAATCAACAATCTTCCTTTGCTCAAGTTACTCAGTTGTACTCAGCTGTTTTATATCTTTCAGTGCGTTTGTGGAGTTACTGTGAGACAATAAGCGTTTCGAACATGAAATCTCGCAAGGCCATTGCACGTCAGCAAGAAATTCAACTCAAGGCCACCTTCAAACAGCTGCAGGAAGCTAGGACCTTGAATGATCAGTTAATGAGGGAACGGGATGACAGTGAGGAGGAACTGAAGAAATTGATGGACAAGAACACTGTGTTGAGAAGCGATCTAGTGGAGTATGACTACAAGTTATCAGATGCTCAAGATAAGTTAGAGCAGTTGCAGTCTGTGATTGATACCTTCAACCAGTGCGCTTCTACCCATGAAGTGGCATTAAAGCGCATCACAAACCTGGAGGAAGAACTTGGCGCAGCAAATGAGGAAGTATTTAAGGAAAGAACCTCAGTGTTATGATAGTTTAACAACACAGAACCTATACCAGGAGCTGGTTGGTAATAAAGATAAGGACAGTAAGTTAATATTTTTTAACAGCAATAATAAATTGAAAAAATATGTTAAAATTAGTAATTATATTAGGCGTACACAGAAATTAATTAAGAGCTACATAGGTATAAAAAACTATTCTACAATGAAGTTAGAATTATCAATAATGAAAGATAGGGTGCGGCATTGTAATGAAAAGTTAGATTCTAATAGGATATCATATGATTTAAATACACAGAAGCTCGATGCTGAGATAAGTAAGTTAAAGGACCAGCTTGAAGTTACATCTTTAAACCATTCAGAAGGAAGTCAAGCATATCCTGACTTTTAATCAATTGGTAGAAGACAGTAGATTAAATGAAGAGCGTTTTAACTCTTTAATAAACAGTGGTTACGGTATTTGTAATAGATTACAAACTTCACCAACTGCTGTGATTCAGCCAGATATGGCTCATGATACTTTTCTCAAAAATGTCCGGAAATGTGGACATTCCTATCTACATATTGAGACGCGAAATACATAGTATACTGACAGTTCTCAAATTAAAAAAAAAAAAATTGCGTGCTCGCTACACAAGCCCGCAATGTTGCATACAAATTCCATTACTATCTAGCTTGTAACTTTTTAAAAAGTGAAAAAGGCCATAATAAAATGAGGGCACAAGTCTTATACATCCAAATTTTATTCGAAACATAACTTTTTTATCTGTGTCTGGAATAGCTTATGTTTTTTTAAAAACAAAGCTTGCTTTCTCCTTGTCATAAACAAAAAGGTGGTAAAGAGGTTTTTTCACATGAAGTTTCTGTTTGTATGCAATTCAAAAAATGAGTTCAAGCGATGAAGATTTTACTCCAACACAAATTATTTCTTGCGATTTTTGAGAAAAGCACTATATTTGCCTCGGCAGGAACAGCAATTGCGGGCTTCGTATTTTTAAACGGACTCGCAAGCTCGTCCGTTTAAACCAATACTCGGCCCGTAATTGCCTACTTCCATGCCTAGGCAATAATGTACTATTAAGGAGTCCCCTAGACAAATTATAAGTAGGAATAAAACTATTGTTTATTCTGACCAGCTTGGATCTGGACTAGGTTTATTGTTAAATAACAAGTTAAAACAAAAGGTTACAAATTACTGTTACCATAATGCAACTCTTATGCAATTATGTAATTTACTTTTAAAAGGAAGTTTTGACAGGCCCACCACTTCAGTAACTTTGATAGTCTTAGTGTGGATAAGTCCAGTGTTGACAAATTAATGTTAACACTAAACACTATTGAAGAGAGCGGCATAGGTAAAATTATACTGTGTGCGCTAACATACTCGCAAAGTATGCCATTCAGTTATAGTAATAGATTATCACATCAGTTGTAATGATAAATATCATATTTCTTTAATTTAAACAAATATTTAAAGCCCATCACCCTAACATCAGAAAAAATGCATGTGCCAAGGAAGTATACAGGGTGTTTTTTTGGTCAGCAACTTCCACAAATGGGGGGTTACTATATTCATGATTCTGAGCTCAAAAATAATATAATAGAAAACAAAAATTTTTCATTAAAAGTCGAAAGAAGATCCTCGCTATTTTATAAATCATGATCTCTCGTTTTCTGTAGCTACGAAGGGGGTAGTCCACTTATCGTCACGATCAGTCTATGTTATTGTTTGATACTACCCTCACAAAACTATGCGCAAGCGATGTCAGTTCCGTGTTTGTTTCGAAGCGAGTGCTTGTTAAGTGAAGTGTTAAATCATTTAATTGATAAAAAAATGGCTCGGCAAGAAAATTTACCTTTGGACAATCGGGAAATGTTTTGATGTTGTAACCATTTAGTTTGTGAGTGGTCAAAACATTGCTGACACCGTTAGAATTTGGACTAAATGATTTCCTAATCGGCAAACTGTAAGGTCTAGGCTAGCAACCTATACGAGTGGGGCACTTTTGAAACGCCACGCCATGCTCAATGTTTGTAATTTTTTATCAATCGTTGTACAAAGCTGATACGCCTTTTTAAATACGTTAAAGACAAATCTTGCGGTTTTGTAATCCCTACCGTTATTCTGTAGTTAAATGCCATTTCAGAACGATTTTTAACAACAATAATCTACAATTTTTTAACCTAAACCATGTCCCGCCCGTAACAAGTATGGAGGGAAAGATGAATCATAACATTGTGCACGGTGATTACGTCAAAGTCTTCGGTAAACACGGCGCATGGTAACCACAATTAAGTGAAATAATGGGTTTTTTAAAAAAATGCTATTTCTCTGACCTCCTAAGGTTTTTTAATTTTTTAATGTGATTTTCGGATTCAGCATTAATTAAACTATCTCTCCTGTTTTGGAAGTTGTCGACCAAAAAACATTCTGTATTTTGACCTTGGTGGTCAACCTTGGTGGCTTGCTGGGGCTGGGTACTACTGTATCTATGTGGTTCTATACTAAAAGCTAATAGGTCATATTAGCTTTTAGTATAGAACCACATAGATACAGTAGTACCCAGCCCCAGCAAGCCAATATTGGCAATAATGCCTTGCCCAATGATTTAAACTAAATTATACGACAGCGGAAACACCCTTGAGTATAAATTTAATTCACCAAAATATTCAAGGTTTTTCCAGCAAAGAACTAGAAATAGGGTTGTTCTTAGATAATGAAAATGTACAAATTATGTGCGTTACTGAACATTGGCTTCGATTAATTTTTGATTTTGTTAATTTTAAATTAGTTGCCAGAAAATGTGCCATTCATGGTGGCTCTTTAATAATAGTTAAAAGTACTCTTAAATCGAAAGAAAGAAAGGATAATTATTGTAAAGCTATCAATAGAAATGATTGTAGTAATTTCTTGCGCGGAACTAGAAAGTTATATAATAAGTATGTGTTTACAGACCCCCGTTGGCTGATTTTTGCACATTTGAATCTACTATGGAACATGTGTTAAAATTAGCATGTAATAGCCTGAAGCATGTTATAGTTTGTGGAGATTTTAATATTAACTTACTCGAAACGTCCAATAATACCACTAGGTTACTAAGTTTATTTAAATCTTTTAATTTAGGTAATCTGTTCTTTGAACCCACACGGATAGGCGTTAGTAGTGCAACCTGCTTAGATAATATTTTTTGTAATTGCGAATGTTTGGATAAATAAATATTTAATTGTTTTAATTCTGACCATAGTGGTCGGAAGGCATCTTTCGTCAATGTTTGTTATCAAAAACCTAAGTCAATAACATACCGACCTATAACTAGTAATCGTTTGGAATTATTCAAAAATAAAGTTCAGAGTAATCTTTCAGCGTTACCGTTCTTACAGAATGAGTGTAATCGTACTTATAAAGACTTGTTTAGCGTAATCCTACATCAATTTAATAACAATTTATAAAACACTGACTTCTTAAATTTTGTTAAGAATTATTCGAGGACTTTTAAGCAAGTTTAAAGTTTAAATCTCTTAGTTTAAAAAAGACTGAGGATTTGTGGGGCACATCAGTTAGAGTACTCTTTCATATCATAGATGTAATTGCACCACATCTAGCATTAATTTATAATAATTGCATATCATGTCATCTCATGAAATATAGTAAAGTCAGACCTCTTTATACATCGTCCCATTTCCATACTACCAGTTTTAAGTAAAGTCTTTGAGAAACTAATGCTGAAGGATATGTTAGGTCACTTTAATAGAAATAAACTACTTAGCAATAACCAGTTCGGCTTTACCAGAGGCATAACAATAGATATATATTTACAATGGAGTCCCCATATAGCTGTACTGGCGGGCAAACTAAGTTCGGCAGCTTATGCCCTTCGGAAAATCAGACAACTAACCAATGTTGAGACAGCAGCTCGCTTAGTTTATTATAGTTATTTCCATAGTGTTATGTCCTACGGTATTCTGGTTTGGGGTAAGGAGGCTGACATACAAACTATATTTGTGTTACAAAAAAGGGCCATTAGTTCTATTTACAACTCAAAATCCCGTGACTCATTAAGATAACTTTTTAAAGAAATTAATATCTTAACTGTAGCGTCTCAATTTGTTTATGAGAATATTATTTATATTATTAAGAATTTAGATTCTTTAACCAAAAATTCTGATATACATAATTTAAATACTACAAATAAAAATAAAATTGCTATTCGAAAATTCCGCGTCCGTAAAGTATATAAATAATTTGTTGGTCAATGCATTCATTTCCATAATAAATTACCTGACGTAGCTTTAAAGTTACCCTTTCCAGTAGTTAATAATTACTTACTTGAAAAAGTCGTTAATGTCTAAAGCATACTACTTATAGGGTCGAGGATTATCTAACAGACAAAAATGCATGGCCTAAATCCGAAACTTAGTCAATAATAATTTATTCAAATGCAAAAGCTTTATCTTGTCTAAGGGACACCGTTGATGTAGGAAAACATATCGAAACTTTTATGTGGTCGTCTTGCACCGTCTTATATATACACATAAATAGGTGTTTCTTTTTCCTTTTCTTGGCATGTTTTCCTGCTGAACTACGCATGTTATTTTTATAAGTACCTATAATATTTTATTTAATATTTATTGCTTTATATAATGCTAGACTAAGTAGTAACCATTGTAATATATTTAAAAAATGACTGACTGCTGAGTTTCTTGCGGCGTTTCTTCGCAGCAGTGGTCTTCTCTTGGGAAGCGCTGGTAGATTCTTGACGTGTAAAAGTGCCCGTGCGGCCTACTTACTGAATAAATATCTTTTATCTTATCTCTTTATATTGTCTACCCTGTTTTTATGTTATGCTTTATTGTTGCCGACTTTGCTACTTGTATCACTGGTAACTAAAGCACCTACTAGACAAGTAAGAAGTCAAGCCTGATACATTGCACAACCATAAAGTTTCTGAATATGGATAATGTTGACAGAAGCACAACAATTTCAAGTAAAAGCAGTTTGGCTTTGTTGTAACATTATTAATATTCAGAAACTTCGGGTTGTTAATGTGTCACCATTGACTTCTTATCGGCCCAGTACTATAGCTACTATAAAGACGATTAAAAAGAGTCCAAACTCGATGAATTTATTTTAAGCCATTGTTGAGTTCTTTTTGCCATCTGCTGCCATCATTAAACACAATATTAATGATATTACTGTGATCGAAATTACATAATTATAAGTATGCAAATTTTTAAGCCAATTAGTCAGCAGGTTTAATAAATAGACTTCCAAGATTTTACTACACAGTTAGTTACAGTCGTTAAGTGGCCTAGTCAAGATGCATAACGCTAAGTTACCGATTTTCTATAATCGTCAAGATGTATAGGAGGACAGATCGCTTCATAACACTTATGCCAACTCTATATTTGACGACGCGCTGGCCTAGTTGGTTGTGCCCCTGCCTACGAAGCTAGCGGTCCTGGGTTCAAATGCCGGTAAGGGCAGATATTTGTGTGATGAACGCGAATATTTGTTCCTGAGTCTTGGATGTTTTCTATGTATTTAAGTATATATTTCTCTATATAAGTATTTATATCGTTGTATAGTAGCCATAGTACAAGCCTAGAGCTTAGTTTGGGACTAGGTCAGTTGGTTTTACATTGTCCCCGGATATTTATTAATATTACTATTATATATATATCAAGGCGATGGAAAATAGAAAAATTATCACCGTTTGCATCTTCACTAGGTGAAGCTAATAAAACCCGCTCATTCCCAAAATACCACAATTTGAAGTTGAAGTATGCACCCGGTATAAAATGTAAACCTTTATCTTCAAATTCGGGTATCCCGGATCCCGATTAGGGAATGCAATTTAACCGGTTATTAACCGTTTTTGTATGAAAATAACCGGTTAAAACCGGTTATAACCGGCTATTTGCATTCCCTAATCCCGATACACCCGATTTAAAATCTTGGCTAAAAATAATAAATTACTTAACATTCATTTTGAATTACAAAAGTTTTGGGATTCCGGTAATTGTAAATATCCAGTATATTAAAATTCTGGTATTTTGGATATTACCGATAAAATCATAATAATAATAATTATGTAACTTTTCACAATTTGGTTTGGTCATTCATACTGGGTGGTGATTCTCTCAACAAGCAAAGGTGATCGTTCGCTCGAGTGAAGGTCCAAGCGGCGAGTTTAAGTAGTCCCGACAGAGCGAACAAAACACATTTTAGCGCGTGTATTCAATTTAGCAGCATGACTTCACCAACGTATAAGGCTCCCTAATTGACAATGCACGCGCTAAAATGTGTTTTGTTCGGTCGGACGGGACTACTTAAACTCGCCGCTGTTATTCGCTCGTCCGTTCGACCGGCCGCCGTTTTTTGAGAGAATAACACACCTGATTCAAAAACACGATTGTTTCAAATGTATTCGCTATCTAACACGTGTAACACGTGTTCAGGTAAGAAATCAATTAATGTTATTTAATTTGTTTAATTAAAATCTTTGGAGTCATGTCCACATTATTGCGAGTAATGACGCCCATTTGTCAGATCTCTGATCATAGCGTACAAATTACTTTTTGTGGATTCGGGTGAAGTCGGTTAGACTTGCATAGGAGCATTATAAGAGTGAGTGAGAGAATTAAAATCGCTAGATACCATTTTAAAAGCTATATTATTATAGGTTACATAATTATAGAAAGACAATTTCTCGGTTGTATAATAGCTTTATTATAAGATTTTCACTCGTAAGTTTGCTATCTTTAATGTACGAAAATATTTGACCATAGTTATGCAGAAAGAGACCAGAGTCATTTTTTTCGCAAAATGAGTTAGGTATGCCATTGTGAACTAGATTTTTCAAACTATATTCTGGTGAAAGCGACATAATTTTAGCACGTCATTCCATTGAATTATACAATTATGTATATAACGACCAATATCAAAATTTTCGTTGTACAATGTCGAAAGCAGCCAAAGTACTTGATTTAGTCTATTTTGTCCATTAAAAGACTATATTTTTAGTCTGCAGAACACAGCCAAATACTATCGGTCAACTAGTCGGATTATACAATAAACAAAGGTATCAAGTGAGCACATTATTTAATCTGCTTAAAACGACCGGCAGATGCAGAGCAGATGTCGGTTTCAGCGATTGTTGTTTTTCGTTCTACCCCATGTTTGGTCGTTTTCGCAGAGTGCCCGTACATTTTTTTTTATAACCTTCAATAGAAAAATAATTTAAATGAGTGTTTTACTTATTACAATCAGCATATAGCTCTTTCTATACAAATACTAGAATCCAGTAAGTCTAAGTGGACTAGGGTAATAGATGATTACGATCTGCATATAGCTTTTTTATAAAAATACAAGAATGCAATATTGTATTCAGCATAAGTCAGCCAGAGTAATGGTCGTTTTCATTGAACTATGATCGAAAGCAGGATAGGTCTACAGAAAACGACCAACTACTTTCGGCTGTATCTCGAAACCGGTTTTTTATTCTTGGTCAAGAGACCAAGAAGACCATAGTTGTGCAGAAAGATCTGCACAACTATGGTCATTTTATTGTACTAACAGGAAAATAACAAACAATAACAACACAGCGCTAAAAAAACTACATGCACTTATGCCTCTACAGATATAGACGCCAATCAGATATTTTAAAACTCAATGTTAGATAGTATATTAGTGATTGCACTATTTCGACCTATTTAAGACGTCTCGCAGAAGAAGGGAAGTTTTGCAGTAACGCATTGTATGTCGTTGAGGAGGCCCTCGCGCGACACACTCCCGCAGTACTGGTCTTTCTTATCATTGTTGGGTTGACCCTTATCCCACTTCTCGAACCCGGCCTCATTTAACGTCTGACCTGAAACAAAATACAACAGACTTAACACCTTTGCGCCGTCACACCTTCCCGGATCGAGAATTAAGGCTGGATCCGCGGCAGAATCAGCGGAGACCCTGAAAAGGCGCAAGTACAGTCAGCTCGATAGTAGCTACGTATTTGAGCCTTTTGGGGTCGAAACATTAAGACCGTGGGGACCAGGAGCTCATAATTTTTTTAAAGATCTTTCCAAGCGCCTGGTCGACACATCTCGTGACCAAAATGCTGGCCTTTATTTGGCACAAAGATTAAGCATTGCCATTCAACGTGGCAATGCTGCCAGCATTTTGGTAATGATGCCCACTGGCAGTGGTTTATTAGATTAGTGTAGTTTTAAGTTAATTTTAGCTATATTTTATTGTATATATTTTTAATAGTCCTAAATATTTAGTTATAGGTACACATCAATAAATTATATTAAATACAGATGTTATGTAATAAGGAGGTTCCAAACTAAATACATATTAAATACATTTAGTACTTGTAATATTAAATAATAAATGTTAGTGGACAATTTTAGACAAATTTATCTAATCCCAAGCTAAGCTCTAGGCTTGTACAATGTACTAGATGACGATAATCTTACTTACATGAAAAATACATACAACTTTTAATGTATAATGCTTTCAATTCGCAAATACGTAAATAAGTTAGGTAACCCCAGCTTACTATTGACTACAAATAAAAATACGGCGGGAAGTAGGCAGGCGGATTAGGCAAAACATTAGTGAACCAATTTTACTACTGTTTGTCAGTTAAAGGAGAATGGGCAAATTGGCCTATCGGCGGCCACTGATGAAATTAGTGTCATATGAGAGCTCTGATATTAAGGAATACTTTTTGTAAAGAACTTTTATTTGTATCTCTTTTAAAAAATGAATTATTTAAACTTAAGTCCGAATTCGATCACTTAAGACATTCAAGAAGATATTTTGTTACCAGTATCAGATTTATTATACACCGTGACTTATGATTTGTATACTTATTATATCTGTAAGTTGTACTTTATTGCCTAATAGTAGATAAATAACATATTGATAGTTATTAAATACTTCACTTTGAGATGTTAGATCATCAATATATGTTGAGATTTCCCTTCTTTCCTAAACATTTGATATATTGATGATCTAACATCTAATCGGGAAAACTACGCAAAGTATTGTAGAAGAAAATCATCTTTTATTCTGATTACAATTAAGTCACGGTAATGAAACTTTTACCAAGTAACAGTAGGACTATACCACATCGTCAGATAAAAAAAATATCCTTGGCCGCTCATAGACCAAGTTCCATACAGATTTGCCCATTCTCCTTTATCCTTTTCTTTTCTCTGTCATATAAAAGAAAAGCACAGAGCTACAATTTATCTGTCAGAGAAAACTTGTCACAAAATAATAATCTCACCAAAAATGGTTAAAAATTTCTGATTTTTATTCCAATCCAAGAAACCGATATGAGACCACTGATTATAAGTAGCTTCCTTTATGGTTTCAGAAGGGTACTTGTTAAAGATTTCCATAAGGACTTCGGACTCTTTGTCGCTGTTAATGACTGCAAGGTGCGCATGCTCCGCGGCGCAAGCCATATAGGCCTGGCGCCAGGAGAGGGCTTGGAGGTGGAACTTGTAACAGTTGCCAGTTTCCGGCTCCAGCCTGTAACCTGTCAAAGCAACATTATTGTAGAGACTGGGAAGCAAACAGTTGATGGACGAGTATAAGTTGGTGCGGCCGAGACGTAGTCAATATACGAGTCCAGCAACCCAGTGAGGATAGACAAGTTTCTTAACGCTAACGTAAACGGTTTTCGGAAACTGACATAGTGTATGGAATTGACGTAGGCGCTCGACGCGACCATCCGATGCGGCAGAATGCATCTTGTCTAGGGCCTCTGTTATTCTCTCAGCTTTAGACTGCTTTACCAGCACTTGTGCACGCTCACAGGTTGGTTGCATTCTTAACAACAGAGATGCTGACATTGTCGTACATCATTCATAGAAATAGAGCTATTTTAATATAACATTATCAGTAAATTGTCATTTTTGCGTTATTTATTATTATAATACCGGGATTCAAAGCTCTTTTTATCAAAACGTAAACTTCATATTGCTGTAAAAAAAAAACTTTTTACACGTCAGTAATAATAGCGCTTCGGACAAGACCATCATTGCGGAGAAGAAGCGCCGTAAGAAACTTCAAAAGAAGTTCATTTTTTCAACCATAGAACAATAATACCTAAAAGTAAGTTAAATTACAAGGTAATGAAGTGATAAATAGTAGTTAACTATCACAATAACATTAAATAAACATAATGACTAGGAGAATAACACAATGAGGTCCTTACGTCAGGAACGATAACTAAAATAACTCACTGGAAAACAGATCTTTGCTAATGTGAACAAACCGGACCCCACAGACAGACGTTCACGAGCATGAAGCATTTTCAGCCATCACCTCCATCAACAATTATGTTTGGGGATGTGGCGATCCGATTAACGACGCCGCCGTAAGTAAATACCTTTGAGTAAGCATGACATGCTCATGCTGCCGGACAAAAAAGCTGTCCGGCGAGAAACATCGCAATATTAATTATGCACTCATTTTTTAAGTGTTTTATACACTCCAGAACCAATAAAATTTCAAAAAACGTCTACTTCTGAAATAAGCGTTGCTCAGTGCTCAACTATTATTACAATGCAAAATACTCTAACTAGTTTGAGTAGTGGCTCACACCACTTTTATTCTATTTCTACAAAAAATTTTCTATTCTATTTCTACTTAAATACCTTTTCACTACTTGGTAGCTTACACTACCTAAATACGCTTCCATCTAAATATCCATCATCAGAGTTGCCAGCAGCACGAGTTATAGACTTTAATCATTAAAAATAAGATCCAGCAACAGTGCGCAATTCATAACGTTAATTACTTTTCTCATGTGTAAACCGTGTGTATTAGAGCTGATCTAATGATGGAGTCAGAAGGTGGTGACAGGATCTCCGCTATACTTGACGTAGACCGACCGTGTTGCGAGTCATTAGCTTGATCTTGATAAGCATAAAATCAATAAAAACTTGTCCTAAAAATATTTTTTTTTTACAAACTTATTATTTTTCATATGTTACGGTGTGGTCGTAATTGAAGTTAAAAACTTAATGATACCTTTTCCTGTGTCGCATTTCTTATATATCGCAACGTTGTTCTCCATGCAGATGTAGGGCCGCACGCTGCCGCAGTCTGCGTCTACCAACTCGCCGTTCTCATTCATCGCCATGCAGTTCTCGTCGTCGCCCAAGTTGTTGGGCTCCCCGGCAGCCCATCCGAGAGATATACTTGTCACGAGCTTTCCTGAAAATGACCGGACTCTAATTATTGACGAATAATATCTTTATTTTTTCTGTCCCTGAATATCTAGTCAGTAAATAATAGGTTTTTTTTTTCTTTGCTCTATGAAAGATTTTGTCTATCGCATATACCACTATTTTCAAAGGCTAAACGATGTGTGTGCTATAAGTCACCAAGGAAATAAAACAACATATAACTTATTAAAAACGGGTTGACACAGTCGTGGATATTTTTGTAAGCTTGCCAGATTCTGATGCGTGATCAGGGAATAAATCTCCACACGAAGAAGAAGAAGAAGAGTAACAAAAGAGATATGGCGAGCGAGAGTAAGTGGAGATATCGGTAAGGGATGTCCTAGACAGACGTACGGATATCAGATTCACGATGTACTGAATAAGCGCCAAATCAAATACACCCGAAACCGACGTACGTGCATGAAGAGATTGATGAATGTAGAGGAAGCGACAGTTGTATGTTTAGACCGGTGCACCTGGCGTTCCATATTCTCTGCCTACCCTATTGGGAGACAGACGTGAAGGTATGTATTTATGTGTGTG
Source organism: Acleris literana (assembly GCA_946894065.1). Lineage (NCBI taxonomy): Eukaryota > Metazoa > Arthropoda > Insecta > Lepidoptera > Tortricidae > Acleris > Acleris literana. The sequence goes on along the minus strand of OX335671.1, from coordinate 23,951,151 downwards.
TACCAAAATTTCCTTGTAATCATCTACAAAAAAAATGTCATACAATTAATTCCCCTTACCTTCAATGCTTGTAAAATTCCCTTTGGGGTTGCTGGCGTGTATATCTACAAACACGCTGCTCTGGGTCAGTCCGTTTTTAGACATTGTTTTCTTCATCGATGTTATAATGGCGTCCGTCGTAGGTGACGCCAAGTTACCACCTGGTCGAAAGCTGTTGTCAATCAACCATAATGGTACATGATACTTAAACGGTGATTTTACTTTCCAAGACTAGTTTCTTTGCCCTTGTCCGCGTAGAGTTAGCAGGTAATTTGCCTTCCCAAGGTTGTTTCGGAATAAAAGGTAGCCTATGTATAATTTATCTCCATTTCTTTCATCTAAATCCATCTAGCCGTTAAAGATAGACGGATTTAGAATGTGTGTGTGTGTGTGTGAGGGAGTCAGTATGTTAGTTACTCTTTCACGCTAAAGCGACTATCGATGAAGATGGCCAGCAAAAATGGAACGTGTAAAGGGGGCATTATACTGCGCGTTCTATCGAGCCCTGTTTCTCGAGTACCCTGTCTCTCAGACAGGGCGCCGCTTATTATACTACGCTAGAAATTGTTCTCCGTCTAACTCATTCTCACTATATACATGACCTCCATAGCCATCGCATTATGGCACTGACTTTAAATGACCTTGGCTTCCTAAACTCGCAATTCAGGAAGGTATTCTTCTAAGAGAACCGGTATCAACGCATAAAAAATAGCACACATACGAACCCCGCGCTCGCGACGCGTCAACTAGGTTCCTTGCCTCCCTGTCTCTTATTATTCAAAACGATTGACAGCTGCAGGGAGGCAGGGAAATCGGAACCACTTGATCGCTCACTTCAGGGACCATTCCATCTTGTTTTTTATGACACTACGCTGTTCCTGGAGGCAGGAACGCGTAGTGTCATAACAATCTTTGCGGACAAAGTAGCGGCCAGAAGCTTCTTAGATTACATTATTCTTCTGTAGTGGAGTTAGGCGATGAGTTTGCAACTTGTCACTAATATACTGGTAAATATCTTAGCCTGATTGTACAAAATGTGGTTACAGAATTATCAACAAGTTTTAAGAGTTGTTGATAATTCTGTAGATCTGTCTACCCTACTCTGGGAAAGAAAACGTGAGTTTATGTATGTATTCTTTATTAAGATACCTTCTATGTTGCAGCGCAGCCGGGCATCCGCCCAGGTCGCCGGCACTGTGTGCAGGCGCACCCAGCCGATCTCTTTATTAACACACTGGAAGTCCGGCATAAAAGCAGCCTCACCTAATGCTTTGTGGAATATGTAATAGTTGATTAGTAGTAGTCAAATTAACGAAGCAAATGCCTATTTGGTAGTGACCCTGCTTACGAAGCTAGCCGAGCGGTCCAGGGTTCAAATCCCGGTATGGGCAGAATTTGTGTGATGAGCGCGAATATTTGTTCCTGTGTTGATGTTTTCTATGTATTCAAGTATAAATTTCTCTAAATAAGTAATTATATCGTTGTCTAGTACACATATTACAAGGCTAGAGCTGTAGGTTGAGACTAGGTCAATTGGTGTGACATTGTCCCCTGATATTTATTTATCTTAATTATATATTTTTACTGTTCCGTGACGGATTTCATTGATTTTTGCAGCGTTTCAGGTTTGGAGACATTTGGCACCTTGAAGGTTCTGTAAAATTTTCGTCGTCTGGTTCAGCATTACCCTCTTTCTTCAGTTACGTAAATAACATAAGCATGCTTCAAAAACGTAGGTATGATTAAAAATTCGTGCTAAAGCTACTGTTTCATTGAACATGCAGATTTATTTACCTTAACGTTACATACTAGATGAAAGGTAAACGTGCGTACTCCAGGAACTGATGTTATTTAGCAGATGATAAACCCATCTTAATTTAATGTTTTATTTAGAAAATTATGAAAGTTTGGGATAACTGCTAAATTCTACCCAAAAGTCGGTTTACAAAGGAGGATGGGCAAATTTGTATGGTATCGGAAAGGTTTTTTTATATACTCCAATTTATTGTAAGACAAGAATTGTCAAATCTCTGTGTAAAATAAGTTATTACAAGATAAATATATATTTTATCAACAAGATTATTGTTATATTTATTGAATTAAGTGATTATTATGTTCTGTACAACGGTTTGTAAATGTTTTATTATATAAATACGCATAAGAAAACAACCAAATATCAAGATACGAACTAAAAAAATACTACTACTTTAAAAACCTAAGTCGTCAACATAACAGTTTATGTTTACATAGCTTAACCAGAATGACAAAAAAGAACAATAGAAAACGTATACAAAACTAAAATATCATGACATTCATTGACTTTTTTAACAAGCATAACAATTAATCTTTTGTATAATTATTAGGTGTTTGGTTATCTAATTTTTAATACATTTTGGCTTTTTTATTACCTAAAATTCATTTTACGGAAATTTCTCTAAACATTTGAATATCGATAGTAAGTAGATAGGTAGTATAGTGAATTAATTGATTTACTAATAATAAATTCAATATTGTAGGTATTTGTTTGTTTGCTCTTTTGGTTCCGTCTTCACAGTTCAACATCTCCACTAATCAAAATGTTTGGTGCGTTGTTTGTTTATAGCGCGGAGACGCACATGTACTTTTATCTCGGAAATTCAGACTGTCCCGAAGTCGACGCCAACAAAGTCGCGGTAAATGGGTTATGATTAAAAAAATAAAACTTTAAAAAACCAAAAACCCGCCTTCAAAAAGCAAAAAATAACTTCTTTAAAATGGTAGGTAAATAGGTCAGTCCAACTGAAGTCTGCTTTTGGTTAAAATATGCTTTGCTGTTTGAAGGCGGGTTTTTGTTTTTTTAAACATTTATTTTATTTTATACTTTTTAGTGATCATAATTATGCTGTTATTCTCCTATTTCTCAAGAAACAATAGAACATTTCAATCTCGCCGCAAGCAACGCCGTTGGATAGTCATAGTCATATATTTAAACCTAAATATGCTTCGTCATAGTCGCTCAACTAGCTTAATCGAAATATCTTGTCGCCACCCTCGAAATATATACCGTTTCGGAGTTCCGGTGGCCATCTGTGGTCTTCATCATCAGTTCCACTTCACTAAATAGTGCTTTCCAAGACCAAATACACGAGTTACAATGAAAAATACCAAAATCTATAGGTGTGAAAAAGCTATAGGTGTGCCTATAAATTTTGAAGAGTTCCGTCGATTCCTCATAGATTCCACCATCAAATCTTCATTTTGAAAAAAATGGGACCAATCTGGAAGCACCAGCTTTCGAATAAAAAAAGAATCTTCAAAATCGGTTCATCCAGTCGAAAGTTCTGAGGTAACAAACATTTAAAAAAAAAAAAAAAAAAAACAGACGAATTGAGAACCTCCTCCTTTTTTTGAAGTCGATTAAAAACAAAGTGTAACTTACCAACCAGAATTAGGCTAGCAAATAAATCTAGTCTTATGTGAAGCATATTGTAGTTTCGGTGTGAAAGCTCTGCAGCTCCCGCTATTGAACTTCAATCCGCGAGCTCTTCAGGTGGACTGTGCTGTGCTGTTACCGAACTAGCGCTTTATTTATATGCAAATAGTGTACATGCCCGTGACTTCGTCTGCGTAGATCTTGTTTATCGCTAATCCCTCGGGAATTTTAGAATTCTCTGTGATAAAAAGTATTACCATTTCCTTCCCCGGGGTTCAAGTGAGTCCTGTCATGTGAAAGGTCACACCAATAAATAGAAATACTTTAGCTTTTATAACATTTAGTTGATATGATTTAAGAAGTTAATTTTTAAAGATTATTTTTAAAATCTTTAAACCTAGTTATTTTGTTTGTCTAAGTAATTCTTAGAGTCGTTAGAGATGTCTAAGTAGTCAATTGGCAAAAACGAAAACGTTAATGTTTGAAGTCTGTGTCCGTAACACACATTAAGAACATTAAAATATTACCGAAGATAGATCACTTTGCAGTAATTTAAAGGGCTTATTATAAGCAAGTCATAAGTAGGTAGCAATTCAAATATGCAATTGTTCAAAATGTATTGTTATATAAAACACGGTCTCGTAGAATGTATTGTCTTCACAAAACAATAGACACAGGTTCAATAGCTCTTGTATCTATGTTAAACAAAATGTAGACCTTGTTTTGATAAAATGGTAAAAAATACATTTGGACATGAGCATATCTTTAAACCGTATTTAACTCAACTACTACATAAAAAAAAAGATTAATCATTTTTCTCTGATTCGACCATTATTGCTTAACCATTAAGGCTCAGTTGCTTGTAGTATCCATCGACGAGTTGTTTTTACATTACCGAGCCGGGATCTATAGGCAGCAGAGATGCAATGTATCATCATCTCGAAAAGCATGCGGGCTATCGACCAATGAAACTGAACCCTTAGTCGAATAACTACGGATCAAGAAACCCGTCCTTAGGCTGCGGCTCCACTGAGGCGGAGACGAGCGGAGCGGTGCGGAGCTGTGCCAATATTAACTAATAAAAGGCGCATGCGGTCAAGTGGAGCTCGCCTTGCGCACGTTAGTTTAGATTCTATTGGTTAATATTGGCACAGCTCCGCACCGCTCCGCTCGTCTCTGCCTCAGTGGAGCCGCAGCCATAAGGTGCACGTACAGGGGCAACTTTTTTACAATAATTGCTCTTCAACCAATATCAATCAGACTCTAATTTGGTGTAGCATAATGTAATGAATGAGACATTCGTAACAGTGATTATATTAGTTACTTCGTAATAGATACGTCACTCGCCGCCGGCCAGTGTATCCCCTGGAATAGAAATGTCAGTCGAGTGTCTAAATTTGCACGTAGCGAACGTACATCTTAATATATTATCTGTAATGTAAAATTGCCTCGTGTGGTTGCCGAGTTAGAATAGTGCCACTCCATGTCTTCCCGTGGATGTCGTAAGAGACGACTAAGGGAATAAAGGCTTGTAGTACTGTTAGGCGATGGGCTTGCAACCTGTCACTAATACGCTGGTAAACATCTTAGCCTAATTGTGCAAATTGTGGTTATAGAATTATCAACAAGTTTTTAGAGATGTTTGTAATTCTGTAGCTCTGCCTACCCCACTCTGGGAACGAAGGCGTGAGATTATGTATGTAAAATTGCCTTACTCAATTTATTATTTAGTTGCCAATCATCTTCTAGAAACGAAGTTAATGACGTCATGTGACGGACAAATAAATAATTATGTACTTAGGCAGAGAATTCTTATGGAACAGAATGCCATTAGGCATTAAGTTCGCCTTTTGTACTCTATTTTGTATTTTTGTGCAATAAAGTTTAAATAAATAAATAAATAATAATAATTATGTACTTTACACACGCATTATAGAGCGTAACGTAGGTAACAGTTGTGGTGAGGGAAGTGAAGAAGGACATTAGTAATAAAAACAGCGGAAAAGTACCCTGCTGTATGGAGTGACGGGGCCCTGTCCGTGTCCGATAATAATTGATCAAAACATTGCCCCTGTAAATGCACCTTTGGTCTGGTCGCTAAGAAAAAAGGTACATAGAAAAAAAAGTACTAGTTAAGCCAAAAATTATAATAATACGAAGGGCGCATGTGTAGAATAAGTGGCGAGTGGGCACGTGGGCGGTGGTTGTCCGTGGGAGCATACTTCTATAGTTTGAACTCGGGAACATTGCCGTTTTGTGTCCTATCACTTTACAAAATTGAACTTGTCTAAAGGGCCCCTGCGTGTTGACTTCGACTCCATGTACGCCTTTCAAAGTCCCGTGATTAGTAAAGACATACAAATAATAATAATTTAATAGCAATAATTTATTTCATAAAACATAGATAATACATAAAACAGATTATTAACTTAAGCTAAAAGATGTAGAAATGTAACTTTACTCGTATTATGATTAAAATTAAAAACAAAGAGTAGGTAATCTATTTGAGAGGAGTCTCACAGATGAAGGGATATAAGTGAGTTGTGCAGTACACGTCGTTCAACAATCCTGTACTCGTCACGGAGCCGCAAGTCTCCTTGCCGGGGTGACTAGGTTCTCCATTAGCCCACTTATGGAACACAGATTCGATTGGTTCTCCTGATAAAAATAACAAAAAAAACACTTTATTCTCTTGTTGTAAAAGCTTATTTTGCAAGTGTATTTTTTATCTAAATTAGTCATTAAATATATCCAAGCCGGTGCCAAGCAGTTGTTTTGGATAAAGAGCAAGAAACGGAAACACGTTGCTCCTTTTATCTCCCGGCCTATTTAAAATGTAAGGATTTTTATGTTTTTTATTGTAGGATACTGCTAAACACGTGCAAATTATCCATTTTACATGTGACCAATTAATAAAATGTCACAGTTACGGATGCAGTATATAAATCGACATTGTACCTTTTTTCGGATACGTCCGTATTTATTTTGGTTTCTCTATTAGGTTTAAAAATAGTCATCAATAAGACATCTATACGAAGAAAGCAAGATGAATAGAAACTTACCCGACAAAATACAATGGTATTTGATTCTGTAGTCATATACTATGCGTATTCAAGTTATAGCAACTAGCAGCTGATTGCATATGTAAAAAGTGTTATCTCACCGAAAATGGTCATCCACTGGCTCTGTCCGTTCCAATCCGTAAAACCAATATGTGCATGATAATCATCACTAAAATTGCTTAAATTATTCCAAGGAATTTTGGCAAAGAGCTCCTTGAGGACTTTGGACTCTACGTCACTGTTGATAACTGCGAGGTGCGCATGCTCCGCGGCGCAGAACATGGCGGCGCGGCGCCAGGGAAGCACCTCGTTGTGGACCTTGTAACAGCTGCCCGTGCGCGGCTCAAACGTGTAGCCTGGGGATTCAAAGTCAGTTCTTTGACACAAGGACAATGTAACATAATATTTACCAAGACAAGGGACTGAGCAGTTTCAATGATATCACGGATAATCACATTAAACATAATTATGAGCGGACTACAACGGGAAGTATACGTATACAGTTGATTATTATTTACAAGCGGCTCAACATATTCATAATGACCGATAATAGAAACATGTGGGTGGATGGCGACTGGAAAGGCACTCCGTTCAAGGATGCCGGTAGCCTATATACATTTTGGCCCTGGGGTTATAATGTATAAAAAACAGTAGATTAAGACCACGGGGAACCATTTTTTTTGGACTGGTTAGATCAGTTTCTCAAGATCAATTTCCTGAAGCGTATTTTCCGTTCGTTTTTTCCACATTCCTGAACTTTACCATTCTAATTTATTCTTCTCCTTCTTTTCCCATTCGCTTTTTTACCCATTCATAATTTTAACTATTTTGAGAAACTGATCTTACTAGTCATCGTACTCAAAAATTACCAAATTTACGGTACCTTTGTCCGTGGTGTCGCATTGGTTCGCTTCGAGTGTGGTGTTGCATTGATTCGCTTCAATTGTGCAGTTGCATTCGTTCTCGTTGTGTGAGGTGTTGCATTGATTCGCTTCGAGAGTAGTGTTGCATTGGTCCGTTTCGAGTGTATTGTTGCATTCCTTTACTATTATTATAGTGGAGTTGCATTCGTTCACTTTGTCAGAAGTGTCGCATTGGTGTGCTTCTTGTGTAGTGTTGCATAGATTAGCTTCAATTGTGCAGTTGCATTCGTTCTCATTATATGTGGTGTTGCTTTGGTTCACTTCGAGTGTGTTGTTGCATTCGTTTGCTATGTATGTGTTGTCGCATTGGTCGCGTTGGTTGGTAGTATTTCGTTTTAAGCAGAAGAAGGGGTGCACGCTGGAGCAGCTCACGTCAGCCAGCTCGCCCGCGCCGGTCATCACCAGGCAGTCCTCTTCGTTGCCCAAGTTGTTGGGCTCTCCGACAGCCCATTGAAGGGTGATACTTGACAGGGGCAACCCTAAAAAATATACAAGACGATACTTCTTTTTGAAGAATGGAAATATTTAACTTATTTAATTTTGTAGCTACTTGTTGGAGTGGAATACATAACAGTCGACCACTTTTTAATTGTACCTACACATCGATACCAAAACTAATTTATCCGGCAAAATACCGTTTGTATATTTAAATACTACATCTGTACTTGTTAATTGCTAGAAACAAAGTGCACTCAGAAGTAGCCCGGTATCAACTTATGTTGTTGGTTAAAATATGTTTAGTAATTGTGGCTAATTTTTCCAAAACCTTTTATGTGTTTTTTACTCTTACCATTAATGCTTGTAAAATCTCCTTTGGGGTTGGAAGCGTATATATCAGTAAACACGCTGCCCTCGGCCAGTCTGTGTACGCGCATCGTCGTCTTCATCACCGCGGTAATGGCACTCGTCGTAGGCGCAGTCAACGTGGCATCTGATGGAAACTTAAGTTTTATTAAATCACTTTTCTATTGAACCCGGGATTGCTCGCTTCGTAGGCAGGGTCCCTACCAACTACGCTGTTGCGTCGTCAACAAAATCACGTCGGTAAAAGATACCTTCGAGGTGGCAGCGCAGCTGCGCGTTCGCCCAGGTGGTGGGCACGATGTGCAGGCGCAGCCAGCCGACGCATTGGATGTACTCGTAGTCCGGTAAGTAGGCGGCTTCGCTTAAACCTGGGAATTTAAAAATAAAATGATATATATTGGGGTCCTAGTCAAAAAGGGAATAAGTCGACTTAACTCGTAATAAAAAAGGGGTATTTACAAAAACGGAGTATACTAGACTTAAACCCTTTTTAACTTGATCTTCGGTAGACTTTATCCTTTTTCACTAGGTCCCTGTCAATATTTTTGTGATCATGATTTTCAGTGTCAATTTTTAGGTTGAGGACACCTACGAGCAATCAGCAATTTTTCAGATTTTTTAGCCGATAAATTTTGGAGATAAGAGGCGTAGGGGGAATCAGTAATTTTTTGTACATTTTTGGCTATAAATCATAAAGTAGGTACGTCACGGAAAGTTATAAAAAAAAAAGTTTTGAGATTGAGCCCTTTTATATGACACCCCGTTTGCTACAGGTAAGTAATCAAATCAACTTCATTTTTCGACCCTCCATTCTAAACGCCTTACCAAATATTTATAAAAATAATTTCAGATTGCTTTTAGTAAAAAAATGTTTTGCCCGCATGAAAGCAATTAAGTTGTACAATTGTGCCGAATTTCGAGTTTATAGCTTCTAGAGTTTCAGAGAAAAACTGCTGTGACATACAGTCAGACAGAGATACAGACAGACACCGAAGTCTCACCATAAGGGTTCCTATTTTACCATTTGCGTACGAAACACTAAAAAAAATAACACAGGCCAAAAACTCTTTACTTGCATTATAGTTAATTCTTCAAAAGAAGAATTAGAACAGGGGCGGCTGTTGTATCATTTAATATTTCTTGACCTTTCTGCACATTGTTGCAGAGGTTAAAAAGTAAGCAATAGATGGACGAGTTAGTTCGAGGGCCGACGCGTAGCGACGCCCTCGAAAGTACGAGTCCATCTATTGCACTTTCGGCCGAGGCTTAACACAGTGCTTTTCACGACTACTGCGAGGAAATAAAAATCAATTCTTATAGTAAATTTACAACACACTACATTTTTTTACGCTCTCCCGCTAATTTTTACTTTTTTTTTAACGATACTGTTTTTAGTGGCCAGTCATTCAAAGACGTTTATTAAACTGACGACTCTGACCGTGACGGAAATATATATTTCAGATAATAAAAAACAGACATAATTATATGGCTGTATGGAATCTGATTCCTTTGCCTATCCGTGAAGGGATGAATATATTAAAAAATAAAACGACTTCTCATTAGCCAATTTAATTTCATTTGCAGCGCAAGTCGTGTTCTGATTGGTCGAATCAGTGATCAGCGGACCGATGTGATTGGTCGACTTGCTCATTGGAACAGACCAACAATGTTAAATTTTTGGTCAGTTTAAATTCATAGTTGGCCTGCTCATTCAATATACAACTATTGATTGTTTTGGGGACCAAGAACAGACCATCTTTCGCCACATTTCCGAGCAGTGGCGTGAAAAATATTTTTTTCCTATAATAATATGCACATTTTGGAATGCCACGCTTTGTTTTTAGTATCTACAAACGTATTTTATGTGTCATGTTCGAAGAGTAGATAATTCCATTATCTTACCTTTCATCATTTCATCCGAAAGATGTCCACTCTAGATATAGGCCTCCGCCAAAATTTACCTTCTGGAACCTCGCAACCTTAGCCACGTCGTCGATCTACCTTGTTGGAGGTTTATCCACTCTACGTCTAATGATAGAACTCTTTTACCTAATCGACAATGTATTGTGTTTTGCAAGCGATGTGCAGTGTTTAGGGCTAAGTCGGTAAGTTCGAGTCTTATGCCCCATTTGAGTCATTCAATTCTGATTTGATCTCGAGGAAGTTCCGAGCATAGCCCTCTTCAATGCTCTTAGAGGGGACCTTGAGCTTTCTTATGAAGCCCATTTTTAGCGCCAGGTATCTTAATAGTGGGATAAAAACTGGCATTTCCATCACGATAACTACGAGTCACTTCTAGTTAGTGTAACGTTAAGTGCATCGAAGACTAGCAATAGAACTTGCAGAAGTTGACTGCTGTTTTACTCTAACCTTTAAGTTAGAAAAAGAAAGCAAAATTGTGCTTCTTGCTCTAGAACTGAAGTGAAAGTAACACAGCAATCAACTTCCGCATTTTTTATTTTATTGATTTTCTATTGATTATTGATTGTCCAGGTCTAGGAATTGCCAGCTGATGCTTCAGTATTTAATTTGCTTTCTTTCGCATGACCCGCTTGTTTGTTATTCAAGTGTTAAGTGACTTGGCCCTATTTTACGCAACTTAAAATAAATGTTTCCAAGAGAATGGCGAAAAACCCCATAGATAAGAAACGTATTTTACCAGTTATTTTTTGAGATTAGTGTTTAAATACCTTCCTTTAACTCCAACTGAGCTAAAATAATTGGTTTAAATAAAACAGTAGGTTATCCTTATAAACAGAGTTTGGACAAACGGGCGTCATTATTCGCAATAATGTGGACATGACTCCAAAGATTTTAATTAAACAAATTAAATTACATTGATTTCTTACCTGAACTTTAATGTTGATCCTTAGCAGGACAGTAATAAATAAATAATACAAAGACGTGAGAAGTGGCCGTTAATATTAATCTACTTAAGTTTGCTCCGTTAACATCCGTGGATTGCGGAAGGAGCTTTTCACCTCTTCAGTTTATTTTAGCCGCGAAAAGGAATAAAATAACCACTAAAAAAAACTGTTTATTTGGGTGTCCCTTGAAATCCCTATTAACGATTGTCCTAACGCATCGTTTGTCCGAATTATCACTTGTCCTAAATTAGTTTTCAGCTGAGTGAGACAACTTTTTAAGTTCTCCAAAATACTTGCGGTTAGGTTAGGTTAGGGTTGTGTTATAAACAACACTAAATGTTTTAAAATTCAGCTGGAAATGGCTTTAGGATAAACGAAAATTCGGACAAACGATGCATTAGGACAAATTACGATTAGGGATTCCATAGAAGAACCGTTTATTTGCTTTAATAAATCTACACAATAAGCCTTTGTATTATTTATTTATTACTGCCTTGCAAAGGATCAAAATTATTTGTAGTCATGTCCACATTATTGCGAGTAATGACGCTCATTTGTCCGATCTTTGCTTATGAAACATAAAATAACAGTTGCTGTGCTGTTACCGAATCTGTTTAAAGGTCTCGATCAAAAAATAAATAGATTTTCATAATATGGCGATGTTGCCTTACGCCTGTCAATTCAAATTTCATCGCTTGTCAGAGTTTGTTATTGTTTGTTGTTTTTACTTAATTATAGCGTTTGTTATAGGGGAAATATCCTAAAAGTCCTTTGATCTCAAGCTACATAATATTGTTAATGATGTCTACTGTAAAATTTGTGAGGAAGGACATGTAAATCAAACACGACAGTTGTTTAGTGTCGTGTTTTAATAGGCTTGTAAATGAAACCAAATAATATTGATACTTTAAGGTTCTTTGTAAATTTGCAAGAAAGTTACTTATCAGTCCATTTAGCTGTTATGTCTGACACGTAAAATCCATTTAGAATTCTTAATAATGAGGTGCGATTTAATTTCATGATTATCTATTTCCACCATACGGCGAATCGTAGATGCGCGGCGGTCTTCATGATGTTTTATGAGGAGTAGAAAAACAGAAATATCTCACATATCAGAATACGAAATTGATTTACATTAAAGTGACATAATATTCGCTTACCTAACAATATCGCGTTAGTCAACGATTTAAACGAATTAAGATATAATTTGATATAATAAAAAGTTCAAAATTATATACATCCAATTTTGACTTGTGCGGTATCGTTAGCAAAGCAACGTTGCGTCTTCGAGTTTTTGAAGATATTTTAAACTAAATCCTAATAAACATACGTACATTATTATAGCACACGATCTTCCCAATTAAATCTTGAAGCGAGGTTTAGACTAGCAATGAAAGTTGCAGAAGTTGACTGCTGTCTTACTCTAATTTTTAAGTTAGAAAAAGACAGCAATATTGTGCTTTTTGCTCTATAATCGAAGTTAAAGTAAGACAGCAATCAACTTCTGCAATTTTTATTGCCAGAATAATTCGCGCCTTGCAAATAAAAGGAAATGCAAGTCCAAAGTTGGTTTTAAGGGTTCCGTGGGTAATTAATCGTTACAAAATATTCATGTTTTTTGTTCCATCTTCACAGCATGGATAGTAGGATTGCATAAACGTGATATTTTAATTTTATCTTAGAAAATTGAATAATTCCCCAAGAAATAAAGACTTCTACGCGGACTGAGTCCACCACTTCATACTTTTATAGAACTAATGGAAAAACAAGTATCAAGACCTTTAAATCCTATCACCCCGGAGTTGAATTTCCCTTCTTGTCATGAGATTCTGGTAGACCTATATACAGCATAGCATTAGCATAGCGTTAGTAATTTTTGTAGTACTTTGTTTGTTTAGGTAGGGTGAACAGGTATTCCTATTCAGAATTTAGTATAATTGCAGACACGATAGTAGTAGTAGTAGTAGTAGGTATACGCTCGCAGTCCATCAATAGGACAGCTGCGCTGAGGCTAGGAAAATCAAGTATTCCTATTGGTGGATTTTTATCTCGCTCACCGCTTCGCTGCCTAGCTCCGCTCCAGTGGACAGGAAGCCTTAGGTACTGTTATATCTTTGTCCCTTTCTCTCAACCTAAACTGAACAGCCTAAGTGTTATCTCTGTACCTTTCTCACAACCTAAACTGAACCACTTTATAATGTCACATTAACCCCCCAGCTCTATAAACAGGGGTCGCCGGGGTTTTTATCTTTTTAATAGTAATTATCTTATACAGTCAAACTTTCACTTGACTCTTATGTCAAACGAAAGTTTGCATCACATCAGTAAGTAATTTAAACATAAATAAAATAAATGGGAGGAAAATGAACGACAAATATTAAACCTAATTATTGGCACTGAAGATAAAAAAAACCCAAACTCCGAATAACGAATCAAAATTATCATCATTAGGTACTGAACGAATTATTATTATTTCTTTTAAGTCTTTCTGGGTTAAACTATTTTAAATGAATGGAGTCGGCAGAGCCGATGGAGGTTTTGTACCACATCGTCTTTGACCTGCCATTACTATCAAGTAAATAAGAGTTGACTACATGATAACAAATCAAAGACGAATGGGTTTTACCGCCTAGAAATGAGGCACTGTACAGAAAAACCCTTTTTAAAAATTAAGAACATTTCGTTTTACTAAAGTTATCATTTTTAACTATAACGTGCTCATGCTGAATATAATTCATTGATAACTACATAGAATTTTGGTACTTTAATTTAAAAAAAACATTGTTTGTAATAACTTTTAAGCGCTCGGTTGTTTTATGCGATTAACGCTATCTTAAACGAGATGCGTTTGACGCACATCAGTTCACATCAGTACCCTTACCATGAGTTACAATTACCATAGGTACTCGCTAGCGAGGCGAATGCTCCGTCTCTCACAGTATTGTTATATTTGTTATAGAGTGCGAGGGACAGAGCATTCGACTCGCTAGCGAGTCGAAAGCATACTATAATGTTTAGTATGACGTACTACCAAATACATTTTCTCTGAAATTGGGCCATTAAATTGTTTTTACATCAGATATTTACTGCGGAATCAAATCAGAGAAATACCGACGACCGACGTGCATCGCCTGTCGGCTCGTTTCATAAACCCACACTCGTATTTTAATGCCTATTATTATGTAACAGTCACATAAACTACTATTTTTTGTCGCTGAATGCAAAGTAAAGCGCTTATTATGTCATTATATTATAGAAAATTTGATCTTGTCCTAGACTCCTACATAGCTTAGTCTAGGACTAGATATTGTTATAAATAAAAACATAGACGAATACATATATATATAAAACCCATCAAGTGCGAATAGGACTCGCGCACCGAGGGTTCCCTATTTAAGATAGCAAATTCAGTTTATTTTTCGCGTAAAATATAAATAATTATCTTTAATTTAGGATTTTTTCAGATTTTTTAGTGTAATGTAAACTTCAGTAAGGACATCCTTTGTATTTTTTTAGCTATAAATCAAAAAGTACGTGACGGAAAACTATAAAAAAATAGTTTTGAAATGTGCACATTAAGCCCTTTCATTGACACTCCGTTTGCTATACTCAAATCCCTTTCATTTTTCAAATGTTTTTTTTTTTCCTAAAACAGTCGCGACTAACCGTGTTATACAACTATGCCAAATTTCAAGTTAATAGCCTCTATAGTATCAGAGAAAAACCGAAGTCTCACCACCAACCCTTATGTTTTCCTTTTTTACCATTTTGGTACGGAACCCTAAAACACATAGAATAAAACCAAGATTATAAACATAAAATAAAAGTTAAAAAAAACAAAAACCCGCCTTCAAAAAGCAAAAAATAACATCTTTAAAATGGTAGGTCAGACCAAGTGAAGTCTGCTTTTGGTTAAAATATTGTAGGACGCCGACTTCAGTTGGTCTGACCTACCATTTTAAAGATGTTATTTTTTGCTTTTTGAAGGCGGGTTTTTGTTTTTTTTTAACTTTTATTTTATTTTATACTTTTTAGTGATCATAATTATGTTGTTATTCTCCCTATTCTCATTTAATAAGAAACTATAGAGCATTTCAATCTCACCGCAAGCAACGCCGTGGGAAAGTCATAGTCATATATTTAAACCTAAATATATGCTTCGTCATAGTCGCTCAACTATCTTAATCGAAATATCTTCTCGCCACCCTTGAAATATATACCGTTTAGGAGTTCCGGTGGCCATCTATGGTCTTCATCATCAGTTCCACTTCACCAAATAGTGTCCAAGAGCAAATACATGAGTTACAATGAAAAATACAAAAATCGCTATAGGTGTGCCTATAAATTTTGAAGAGTTCCGTCGATTCCATAATCAGATCTTCATTTTGATAAAAATGGAACCAATCGGGAAGCACCAGCTTTCAAATAAAAAAAGAATCATCAAAATCGGTTCACCCAGTCGAAAGTTCTGAGGTAACAAACATTAAAAAAAAAATACAGACGAATTGAGAACCTCCTCCTTTTTTTGAAGTCGGTTAAAAATATTTGCGCTCAAATAAATTTATTAGCTTCTGACCACGACTTCAACCGCGTAGATTTTGATTACCTACCGTTATTCCCGCTGTCATTATGAAAGGGTTCCATAGTGGCATAACAATTAAAGTCCTTGACTGTACATATTTGTAGGCTACGTCAAAGCAACTACCAACTAGGCTAACAGCTTTGTCTAAACATTAGCTTGGGTAATTGCAAACAGCATTATTTTTACCTAATGTTTTAATCTACCATTTAATTTCCGTCAAAATGTTGATTTAGGTATACCGCAATCTGGTTTCTTATCACAACATTCAAAACCATTTCCTGTGGCCATCAGGACAGAGATATAATTCACCACCGGAGTTAAATAAAACGAGCCAAGTCTCCAAGCACTTCAACGATAAGAATGCATGAGTGTGACGTCTGCCGTGATAGCACTGGCGGCAGCTAATTGCATTGTAATAGCATTTTAAATCTAATGTAGTTAACAATAGAGTATGGAATGCTTGGACTACAACATTGCAGTTAGCTACCTTTTTTGGGATAACCTTACGGTCACAACATAAAGGCTCAGTTTAATGAGTCGATAGCCCGCATGCTTTTCGTGATACACTGCAATAGCTCCCGGCTTAAAAATGTTAAAACTGGTAACTTATCGCAAACTCGATTATTTTTTGACCGAATTTCATTTGACCGAAAACGTTTCGTTTTTTAACGTACCCGCTGGCACGATTCGTAATTTTTTTATTTGACCACTTGACATTAAGGAAAAATATCTTTAGTCCGAGCAACTTTTCTCCTTGTAGTCACTTGCCCTATGTATTGTTACGTATTTTATTTCAAAGCCTATTTTTATTACACCAGTGCTACAACTAGCCTATGGATCGTTTCGTATTTTGTTTCCTAACCCATTTTTCACTTCATCAATGCTACATATGGTTTTCGCTACGTTACGTCAAATATTCATTTCAGGTAAGAAAATCTTGCTTGTAATTTGTTACTAAATATCCAGAAAATGCAGCAAGCAAGACGAATTAGGGCAGAACCGATACAGATAGGTTAGGTTAGAAGGCCAAGGCGGGAGCGAAGCTTCGAGGTTATTTTTTTTCTGCCCAAAAAATCTTGCTTGTAATTGATCCAGAAAATGCAACGAACAAGACGAATCAGGGTAGAACCGAATCGGGCAGGGTAGCATAGTCGATTTAAAAATAGGTAAACTATTAATAAACCAAGCCGTTACATTGGGCAAATACTAAGGTAATATCAGAAATGGGAAATAGATAAATTGACAAACCATTACATTGGACAACTGTTTGTACGCCGAAACCAGTATTACGGAATATATAATTTGTAAAATCGGTAAAATACCTAAACAAGCAATGACTAAATGAAAATATTCGAAGTGATCTTTCGGGCAAACGAAAAAAAACCCAAATCATAATTGTCGAATAATATTTATCGAACCAAAATTCGGTCAAACATTTTTCGGAGTTCAGATAGGTAACCGTTAAAACTCAACTCAATGTATGGAACCTTAACACACGGCTGTAAGAATATGATGCTCGTACACGGTGCATGTAGCTGCAGCAAATAAAACCCGCTGGCTACTTGCGCCAGTAGTATGCTCAAGCTCCCTCATTGATTTTGTTTTGCAAGAAGGTTTTGTAAGCATTATAATTATATTGGCTTTAATGTTTATGTTATTTATTAGGTTACTAATAAAACATCAAAAATAAGCTTCAAAAAGACTTGGCTTCCGAACTACGTGCATGCACTGCATACGTTGTAGCATAGCGTGCACTATATATAAAAGCTGTTGTCACAGTTATAAAGCTCAGAAACCAAAGTTTTTTCACTGACTAACGTTTACACAATTATTATTCTTATTAATTTTCATATTTAGAGATCTTTTTTATTTTATTTTAAACACGTGATGTTAAAGCGGTGCTGCTTCATATTTGGTTTCGTGTTTTTGCTTACGGGTATGTGATTTTTAATAATTATAATAATTACCGTTGTCTAATATTTTCAGAAATAAATATCATGTTCACTTGTATTTTTCTTAATAGCTACCTGTATTTTTCAGTTTTTTTTATGTTTATTTTTATCTCGATGATTATGTTTACTACAAAGCTTTTTTTAAAGTTGTGCCATCGATTGTGGCACCATTGGATAGCTCTGAAAAAATCATTTCGGAAATATAATTATCAATTTTTAGATTTGTTTGGTTCGGCATGCTCTTGCCTAGATTTTATTACACAGTCATTTACCTGGCATGAGGTCGGGTATCCGCAATGATATTTAAAAGTCTCAGTTTCTTTGATCGATAGCCTGCAGGCTTTTGGTTATACATTACATCGCTGCAATAGATCCCGGCTCGATAATGTCAAAACAACTTGTCAATGGATTGCTACAAGCATGCGGGCTAAATCCTAATAAAAATGCGCCTTCATATTGGTACAGTCGACGTCATAAATATGTTTACACTTTAGTACCCTGTCTATTTAACGTCACGTTTCAACTGCTATATGAAATAGTCATAGCGGATAAAGTGACAAGGTACTAAAGTGGAAACATATCTTTGAGGTCGACTGTAACCGGCGGTTTTGCATAATATGCTCCACAGGTAAAATGATGTTTGTTTAAAATCCAGGTTTTTGACTTTAAGCTCCATAAAACAACGAAATTTGACTGCGGCGGAGGGTTATGTTTTTCACCGTCATGTATGTCCAGTTCTATGTTCCCCGCTACAGCAAAAACGGCTTGGACGATTTTGACAAATGAGGTATCATTGGATTCGTCTTCGCAGCGAGAGTGTCATAGGATACCTAAACTGTTAAAATTGAAATAACAACAATGGCCAATTATTAACATATGTAGGTATATCGAAGACACTATAAGAAATGCAGTAGGGTTTTTAAAGCTTGCTTTTCATAGAGTTATTTAGTTTTAATTGAATATGTGTATCTTAAACTTTGTGTTTTAATCATTCTTAATAGGATTAAGCGATTCTGTTGACTTTCCGGACTACAGCTACGAGCAAGGCGTCGGCTGGCTGCGCCTACACATCGTGCCGGCGACCTGGCCGGACGCGCAGCTGCGCTGCCACCTCGAAGGTATTTGTTTGAAAAACCCCAACCCCACCGCATAAAGGCTTTCAAATTTACGTACCGTAAAACGTGGATACTTTGGACACCATGGGTACTTGAGACAGTGTTTATGGTTCGGTCAATGTAGGTTTAGAAATCATGCTGGCAACAATAAGCTCTAGTCTATGGTTCATCTGTCGCCGGAATAAATTGGGGCTAATTGGGAATTTGTAATGGTTTTTAACACTCTCCCAAGTACCCACGGCGTCCCAAGTATCCACGTTTGCCGGTACTTAGTTAATGGTGTTTCATAAGTTTTCGTTTTTTTTTATATAACCGATTTTCATAAATCCTAACTAAAGACCACCGCTAGACAAATAAAAAAAAACTGCACCCAAATCGGTTCACCTGTCTAAGAGCTACGGTGATACAGATAGACACACACACACAAAGCGGTGAAACTTATAACACCCCTCTTATTGCGTCGGGGGTTAAACATGTCAATTAATAGAATAACTCCTTCAAATAGCAGGAAGCCGGCTCCTAGCTTCAGACAAACGGCAATTATGATTTGACGACAATTATGATAAGTGTACTCGTATATTTAAGGCTCGCACAATCTTGTTAGCAGAGGGGTAAATAAAGAATAGTTATTGCCTGTTTAACACGCGGGGTTCAGGAGTTTGTTGATTTAAATTACACCTTGATGATTTGTTGAAGCATTAGTTAAATGTACCGATGCTTATCTCAAAAATATTCTGTTTAAAGACTCGTTTATAATTTAGATCGTTGAAATAAATAAGTTCAAAACCAAGCTCTGGCCTAGTACTACGGTTAGGTACTAGACAACGATAGACATACTTAAATAGAGCAATACAACTAAAATAAAATTTCTGTTTTTCAACTTATAGTTATTATAATTATATATAGTAACCACCCAAGATTTAAAACAAATACTCGCGCTTATTACACTAACATTTGCCCATACCGGGAATCGAGCCCGGGATCGCTAGCATCATCTAGGTCATATTACAACTATTTTAATTATAATTAGTGGCAATGAGGAAATGATTTGTAGCGTTATCTATGAAAAGGGACCTTATTGTCGATGGCGCTTACACCGCACTGCGTCACGCGACGTTGTATTTATATCGGAGCATCGTTAATAATGGCGGAAGCGCCATCGACAATAAGGTACTATTACGAAAAATATCCGATAGTGCTGTCAGACAGTAAAAATCATACTTTGAATGACTATAAAAATAACCAAGATATAACTCAACATACATTAATTGTTCCTATCTCTTTCTAGCAAAACAGGATTTAACATGGAGTTTATATGGCCGACCTGACATGACGTCACAGTGCATATCGGATCTCACTATTTAATCGCTGTCTAATTAGCAGTTTAAAATGCTCGTGTCGTCCGTATTTCTTGGCCGATTTTAATGTAAATTTCACTTTTGATGATCTCTTTTACGGTATTTTTATATTTTGTTGAGAAATACGATTCAAAAATCTATGCATATTTCCTATTGTTAGACACGCAGCCAGGTATTTCGTGTAATTTTTTTTTCGGCGTGTACGTCGTTTATTAATAATATTTTTTGATCAGATGCTACCTTGGCATCACCTACGACGAGCGCCATCACTGCAGTGATGAAGACGACGATGCTCGCGCACAGACTGGCCGAGAGCAGCGTGTTCACTGACATACACGCCTCCAATCCCAAAGGAGATTTTAAAAGCATTGACGGTAAGAAATAAATTTGTTGTCACACTCATAACCGAACAATTTTTACAAAAGCTATACAATGAAATAGACGAGTAAAAAAACGCCGTCGTTTTACATGCACAGAAAAGACCTAAAAAAAAATAGAAGTATAAAATATCACATGGGTACTATCCACATATCGGAATAGGCATAGCTAATTTTCAAAAAATATTTTTTTTTTAAATATTTGAAAAAGTTTTTTATGGATCTCTCTATGCTTATCTTGAGGATCACAATCTTTTTGCAAATGAACAAAAAGGTTTTAGAAAACAAAAATCCATTAATATGGCAATATTTGATTTAATACGTCCCATTATAAGCAACATGGATAAGCGAAAGCATGTCTGTGCAGTTTTCATGGACTTGTCAAAGGCTTTTGACTACGTAGACCATAGAATACTAATAAAGAAGCTTAATGACTACGGCATAAGAGGAAATGTACTGGATCTATTTCAGTCATATCTAAGTGAAAGAGAACAGTATACTGAACTAACTCAGGTATGTTTACGCACTAAACAACAGATTTCGTACAGATCTAGGTAGCGTATGGCGTTCCACAAGGGAGTGTTTTAGAACCGTTATTATTTTTATTATTTATAAATGATTTACCCAAGCATATTAAATACCCCATGATCTTGTTTGCTGATGATAGCACTGTTATAATTGAATGTAATAATATTGATGAATATGAAAATGAAATTAATGAAACCATACGAAATATAATTACATGGCTAGATATTAACAATTTAGTAATAAATTTAGATAAGACGAAACTTGTACATTTCTTTCAACGTAAATTGCCCTTGCCTATCATTTGTAATTATCAGGGATGTACTATTGAATCTGTTACGGTCACTAAATTTTTGGGAGTTCAAATTGACAACAACTTATCTTGGAAGCCTCACACGGAACAAGTTTGTCAAAAATTAAGTCAATATGTATATGTTTTACGCAGACTTGCCAAAATAGCTAACACTGACACAGTTTTAATGGCTTACCATGGTTTGGTGGCGTCAACACTACGTTACGGTATTATGTTTTGGGGAAACTCGGCAAACAGAGATACTGTATTTAAGGTCCAAAAGAGATGCGTCAGAGCAATGTGTGGTCTACAACAAACTGATAGTTGTAAGCCGCACTTTATTAATTTTAAGATTCTTACAGTGCCTTGTCTTTTTATATTTGAAACGGCAATCTTTGTAAAAACGAATCCATATTTATTCAAGAAGGTTTGTGATGTCTCCAGTAGAAACCGCCGTTTTAATGAGAATCTGTGTACAACATTCTCCAATACAGCACTTATGCATAAAAGTGTATTCTGTTTAGCAAGTAAGATATATAATAAGTTACCCTTGACATTAAGAAACCTACCAGCAATGGGAATGAAAACTAAATTATTTAACTTGCTTGTACAAAAATGTTTTTATTCAATCTCAGATTTTCTGCTCGAAAATTTCGATGCGTGATAATGTTTATTAATTTTTATTTTATTTTTCATTGTTCATAATTTAATATTGTTTCTTAGCGTAGGAGAATAGTATAGTATGTTTGAGACATTCTCATCATGTTTTTTTACGCCACATGGCAAAACATAGTGTTCCACCATAATATTTTTTTCCACCACTATTTTTGTTTTACCTATGTTTACAAATAAACACTTTGACTTTGACTTTGACTTTGACTTTAATTTTCCTAAACTTGACGCATTTTCATTAATGCGTGAGTGAGATCTGAATACATTACTGAACTTATACATAGACGAACGACGATATCAAATCATACAGTTCGGTTTTTAAAGCTTTCTTTCTGTCATACTTGTTCAGGATTGCCCCTCTCAAATATCTCTCTTAAGTGGGTTGAGGGAGAACCCAATAACTTGGACAACAACGAGGACTGCCTGGCGATGACCAGCGCGGGCGAGCTGGCTGACGTGAGCTGCGCCAGCGTGCACCCCTACTTCTGCATAAAAAGGTCTTCCAGGATATGCGGCAAATGCGACACAACAGACAATTGGACCATATGCGACACCACAGACCAAGGTACCGATAATTAGTTTATATATCAAACTGCAACATGTTTGACTGTTTTAAGTACAGTTAATTGTTGACTTCTCAGGACTAATTGCAGTTTAGCATTTAGACTAAGAGTTCTCAGAGATAGCAACGCGTGCAGTCTTGAGATTTCAAATGTCAATGGGTCTCAGGTATCACTTACCTACCATAAGGTGGACTCAGAGTTAGTTTGTGCTGTTTCCTGTGGGATAAAAAAACATTTTTGTCCGTCATCACTCGTTCTCACGTCTTCTCGTTCACGTCCACAGATTACACACTGGATCTGCGCACGGGCAGCTGCTACAAGTTCCACCGCAAGGCTCTATCCTGGCACCGTTCCGCCATGGCCTGCGCTGCGGAGCATGCACACCTTGCTGTCATCAATAACGACGAAGAGGCCCAAGTCCTTCGGGAAGTCTTTGCTGAAAACCCAAGAGATACCATAATTGGGTCAGACTTCACCAATTTTGCTCATATCGGATACTGGGATTGGAATGCACAAAGCGAGTGGTTGACTGTTTTTGGTGAGAATATATTTTTGTAACAGGCACATAAACCAGAATGTATTACCTTCCTCTTGATTCACTCTATCAAGTATTGTTGAATCCGTTGCGTTGTTAAAAGATCTAAGCGAACAAACAGCGGGAGCGACTTTGTTTTATAGTACTATGCAAAGATAATAAAAACTTTACGCAAAATGATAATTGGTTCAGGATACTTTATATAGTAAACAATCTTTATACTGCCATCCAACGGCAAAACGCGGCAAGTCAAAAACCCTAGTTTAGAGAAAAACGCGTTTAAAGGTTTCTAAGTTACACGCTAGAAATCACCTATTATTTTGCACTCAGTTGACGCGTGTTGAATTGATGATGATGCAGAGTAGGCAAAACGCTGCAAGAGGTCCGTTCCTTGTTCCAAGGTAGTGGTTATTTAGTACTTACAGCGTTCTGTGTTGATCAGACGGCATTGACGGTTTTGGCATAAAACCACAATTTCAGTTACAATGTTTTGGCTAGTCTTATGCAGAGTTTTGACAGTTTTCTACCGCCTAAACTAGAACATATTTTTAAAAGTTCTTTTGTATGTATGGTAGAAGCACTCATTAGGAATCGTTTGATGCAAGTTAACACAAAACGCTGTAACTTGAGTTGCAGCGTTCTGCCGTAAGACGGCAGTATAAGCCAAGGACATTCTAAAAGTAAACACATTCCAATACTAAGTTATAAGTTTATAATTTAGTATCTCTGTTTTTATTTAATTAGGAGAGACACTGACCGAAGCCGGATACGCAAAGTGGGCACCAAATGAACCCAGCAATCCTCGGGTGGAGACCTGCGGAGACTTCAGGCGCGACGGCCAGCTCAACGACGGCGAATGCCGGACTCCGCTGGCTTTCATTTGCGAGACCAATGTCAAATAATTTTAGAGATTTTGTAAAATAATTGTAAAATAAATAAACTCGACTGGGTAAAAAAACTGTGTAACTTATGTACAGTAACACCCTAGCACAGTATCAAGACCTTGAAATCGTTATAAATCCTAAATGAGGATTCAAAATGAAAAATTCTGAAAGATACCTAAAGTCTTTGATTTATAAATACCTGTTCAATGATACCAATTTGTCATGGTTCATTGACTTTATTTTTTTCCTTCTCGCAATAAGGCGTCTGGTTGACGCCATACTGAATTTTTATTACTGTCATATCTTTAGTGACACTCACAAGATTAAGAGAAATCGATTGACATAAAAGTCTATAGACTTCGTTAAAAGCGTTCAGCTAACTAATGCTGTCACATTCGCACTCGCATCTGACAGTATGATAGTCACTCGTCTTGTGTCATAGCAAAACGAACATTGCTGATGCTTGCTTATAAATAACTGGAAGTACTGTACGGTGATCGCAATTCTCTCTCACTCTTTTTCTTACTCTCTGTCCCTTTTTCTTTCTCTCTACAATGACACATGGTGTTAGGGTCAGTTTCTTTATTTTTCTTCGTCCACTTCGCATTATCCTTACATTGACATCGTCTTTGGATGCCTGAAAGTCTACTATGAGATAATTTGAAAAAAATGTTTGGTATTATGTTTAATGACGGGCACTGCCAGACTAAACTCGCCTTAATTTGCGACTGCTTTCAAGTAAATAGGGTTTATATTTGTAACATTCTACTTTTCGAGATGTTCTTAATCATCAAACTCCCATGATCTCATACCAGATACCTCCTTACAGCACAAAGCACACATCAGCAACATCTATTATGTTTGTGCCTTTATGACCCAAACATAATAGATGTGTATTAAGGATACAATGTAATTAAAAATAAAGAGGAAAAAAAGTGCTTTCATTATTTTTAATGATACTTGAATTTCAATTCCTTATGTAATTTGTAACTTAAAATAATTAATTCTTCTATCTCAAATTGTAGAAAAGTTGTATATTAACCCTTAATAAAGCAGAGGCTCTATATTATAAGCTGAAATTGAACTTTAATACCTACATTTTATGATACAATTTTAATTGTATTTTACTGAAAAATATACTTAACATCCTCTATTATTACTTTTACCTTGACGATTATGTTTTTCAAGGTAAAAGGTAACGATTACGTTTTTTATATTAATATTTTTTTTTATTGTATATTGCGTTCACCAATATGTACAAAATTACGCCTCAGAGAGCTGTGCAGTAAGGTTGCATATTTTTGTTTTTCTTACTCAGTTAAAACTTGTGTGTAAAACGTATTTAATAAACAATTAATCATCTACAAGTGAAAAGACAGACATTTTGCAAGATCTTGTATTGCTAACAACTAATTGAAACACGGATCTATTTGGGAGTGATCTCGCAGATGAACGGTGTCTTGACGTTGTCACAAGCGATGTCGTTGAGCATTCCACTCCGAGACACAGAGCCGCAGAACTCGTTACCCCGGTAGTTGTTGGGCTCGTTTCTGTCCCACGTCCCGAAGCCAGCTTCAGCAAACGTCTCACCTGGTAAAAAAAAACAGGTACTTAGAGTAACGGCTAAAATGGTTTCGCTAAAAAACGCCTACCATCAATCATTTTGAAAATTGTGACGCCCGTGGATTAAGGCGCCTAATTTTCAATCGTGATTTTTGGTTCTTTGGAAGCTTTTTCAGCAAGCTGAAATATCGTTTTAAGGAGCGACCACACCGCTGCTCAAAATACGGTGACGGTACGGAATCGCAGTGACGTGCCGTAAGCGTCACGATTACGGCACGTCACAGCGATTCCGTACAGTCACCGTATTTAGAGCAGCGGTGTGGTCGCTCCTTTAGTGTCAGAGGTAGCTCTATCACATAAACTCACAAACAAACTCAAATCGTCGTAGTTGATTTCAGGCTTCTGAAATTTATTTTCAGTCCGCTTTAAATGCAAATAACCGGTTATTTTTTTACAAATTGCACCCTCTATCAGATTAGGCCATAATCTGAAAACACATTTTCAGGCATTTTCAGGATCCTTTATGGGCCGTGGAAGATTTAGGATTCAGCATTTTTTTACTAAAAGTGAAAGAGATATAATCATTGGAAAGAGATGGCGATACTGAGAAAATTCAAGAAGCATGTGAAAGAGAGGACACGATTAGAAATCAGACATCAATATGCGAGTGCCAAGGAAAGGGTTTTTTATAACTGAGTGAAAATGTACTAAAATGTAGTCTTACTCGTACCAAAGATTGTCAGCCACTCCCCTCGTTCGTTCCAGTCCAAGAATCCGATATGAGCGATATGAGTAAAGTCCGCCAGCTTGATGCTTTCATGAGGATTTTTGGCGTAAAGTTCCTTGAGGACTTCGGACTCTACGTCACTATTAATGACAGCGAGGTGCGCTTGCTCCGCGGCGCAGGCCATGGCGGCGCGGTGCCAGGGACGGGGCTCGCGGTGGAACCTGTAACAGCTGCCCGTGCGCGGCTCCAGCGAGTATTCTGTAAAAGAAATTGAAGAATAGTAATTTGATTTATTATACAAATTAATACCAAGAAGATTGTATTTCAATCACCGCTGGCTGTAGTGCCACACTTGTTCACAGACATCCTGGCGTTGATTTTCAAGCAGAAGTAGGGGTGCACGCTGGTGCACGTTACATCATCCAACTCGCCCGCGCCGGTCATTGCCAGGCAGTCCTCATTATTGCCCAAGTTATTCGGCTCTCCGTCAGCCCATTGCAAGGAAATATTTGATAGAGGTATGCCTGAAAATGTAGCACAATGTCTCAAAAGTTGAATGGTACTAGAATTTACAGTTTTCTTCGCAAAATTAAGTATTAAGACGTTCCAGGGGCCCTAGTCAAGATGCTAATAACGTATTTTTTATATCCCTCAATCGTTTAAAATGTATGGGATGACATTGTCGTTCGTTACGGTAAATCACGTAGTCAACTGTCATCCCATACATTTTAAAAGATAGAAAAGAAAAACATTAGTAGCGTTTGCAATGCAAACTTTGCATCTTGGCCAGGGGCCACAGAGATGACAGTGTTCTACAATTGTATCTTCTCTTTGACGAAGATCAGTTTAAATACGAGGAACTCGGTAGTATTTTTTTATTTCATCAAGTCAAGGTCTTACCATCTATAGTCATGAAATCTCCTTTGGAAAACGAAGCGTGAATGCCGGTGAAAACTCTGCTCAGGACAAGTCTTTGATCATTCATTATTTTCTTCATTGATGTCGTTAGAGCAGCCGTTGAAGGTGATAGCAGGGTTCCACCTGTTACAATAGGTCTGTATTCATCTTATTCGTTAGCCGTTCGTTATTACCTTTTTTCTATTATCTATCTGAATGCGGATGTTCAGTTTTGCAAGTTTGGTTTCGGGATGTTAGCTTGTTGTTTTGATGCTGTCTACTAACAGAAAAACTCTCACGATTGTTAATAAATCGATCTTGGCTGAGATGCACATCTCAAGATACGTCAGAAATTATAGTCTTCTATGACTTGACGTTTACTTCGACGTGTATTCAGATGAAAATTTCGACCAAAACCAGTTTTTTAATACGGCGCTTAGTCGCGTACTAATCGGTGTTAAAACTCTTATTTTTTAATGTATTTAGGTAAATGAGACCTAAACCTTTTTGTAAACTTAGCTATAGCTACTTCATATAAAAGGCGTTATTTAACACGCAACGAAGTCTGCTTTATTGCTATTTTGCAAAATGTAACCGTAACATGTCTTGAAGTTTTGGGTACAAACTTGAGTTTACCTTGCTTAGCTTGGTTCTGCTTTTCATAGGCTCATAATCCTAGGCCACAACTATTTACTGCAAAAAACGTGTGACGAGAACTGCTTCCTTCTTTGTTTGTGTTGGTTATATGGAAGTTGTACTACATGAAGTTGGACAAGGGGTTCTTTGGGCTACCCTTAACTGGCATAATATTTATTAATTTACACTTCGAATGTCATGTATCGCAGAAACACTTTTAGTCGAATGATAATTGGTCATGAACATTATACTTGGTAATTCAAATTCAAATTCATTTATTCTGTAACTAGGCCCTGTAGGCTCTTTTACATGTCTGAGTCTACCAGCGCTTCCAAGGGACTCTGTTGAGAAGAAACGCCGCAAGAAACTCAACAGGAAGTCTTTTTTTTTATATGAGTAACTTATTATTAATAATGACAATGATGGACTAGGCAATGCTAATACAATATATTTTGCAGCAAATTATTTAGTAGAGATTTTATTTCGCCGACTTTCGTTTAACATAATTTGATTTAGCTACCAAAACGATCCTACAGCATACTCCCTTTATTTATTTATTAATGTAAACCTTATTGCCCAATACACAAAAGTAGGTGCAAATGGCAAACTTACTTAGTGCCTTGACGCATTTCCTACCAGTCTTTTGGCATAATGGTTTTTTTTCGCAAGGTACTAGGAAACTTGGTTGGGTTTGGTACATAAAAACTGCGACCGCAACAGAAACGAAACTCTACCAAAAGGTATGTTAGATTAGGTTAATTAGTAAACAGATTGTTTACCTCCGACCAGAAAATATATCAATGTCTTATACCGTGTTTTGGATTCGTACCAAAATGGTAGAAAGGAAACCCTTATGGTGAGACTTCGGTGTTTGTCTGCCTGTATGTCACAGCAGTTTTTCTCTGAAACTATAGAAGTTAACAACTTGAAATTTGGCATTGATGTATAACTTACTTATTTTTAGTAAAAATAAAATGAAATTATTTTTGTAAAATGAAAGTGATTAGATTTGTATAGCAAACGGGGTATCATGATAAAAGGGTTCAATCTGGACGTCTCAAAACTATTTTTGTTAAGTACTTTTTGATTTGTAGCCAAAAATTTACATAAATGACCGTTTTCCGCCCTCGCTTATATTTATATTACCTATTCTGTACTTATACCTTCAAGGTGGCAGCGCAGTCGCGCGTCCGACCAGGTCGCTGGCACGATGTGCAGGCGCAGCCAGGCGTCCAGCTCTTGGATGTACTCGTAGCCAGGATCAGCTGAATTAGACTCCCCCAATCCTGAAGAGCAACCAGTGATATTCCGTGGTACAAGTTGCAGAAGTTGAGAAAAAATCCCAATGAAATACTGAGAATGTTCTTGGAAACACACGAGAACATTGAGAATGTTCAGTGCACTTTCTCTACTAAAATTAGGTACCTACCCAGAATTTCTCATAAAATACTTTTTTAATGTACGTCATTGTTTTACACCTTGTTAATGGCATTTTGAAGACAGTGGATATTTGTTTAAAAATACTTCAGTTTCAGTACGGGATCAAAAAATTGCAGGAAAATCACATAGAATATAATTGCTATGTAATTTATGTATGGTCGAGATAAATATGATGTAGTTTTTATCATCATTTTTACTTGTTTAATAAATTATACTAATAAAGGATAGAAGCAAAAAATTATTTTTGACCCCCTTTATAGCTCTAGGGCTCAGAGCTTTTTTAAAATTATTAAAACAATACAAATGCGCCTTACTTAGCAGTATCCATTATAATGCACGTCGTAAAAACAAAAAAAAAATTGTATAATTATGTGTAACAACTTACCGATAAACACACTAATATAAAATAACACAAAATGAAATTTTCCAAGCATTTTGTACTTTTGTAGTTCTTTGTTGAGCCGAGTCTCCTCGAAATATAAATAATAAACGTCTAATGAAATATAACACTGTTAAGACACTACGCTGTTGTTTTTTACAAACTAAGGTAAATAAAAGTTATGTCAATTCAAGCAGTAAGTGCTGAAAGCCAAGATAATTAACATTATTAATTCATAAAAACAAAGTTATTGTGACACCCGGTGAAATTACTAGCATAGCATTTGAAGTCTTAGTCTTGAGATTGTAATCCTGAGAATTCAAATGTATAGAGGTGTTCCATAGTAGTCCTCAGTTCCTTTTAATGGATGGAGGAGGCCTGTGCGCACGTTGCCATCTCCATGGCATAAATAAAATCTGTATAAATATAAAGCGTTAAGACGAATCGATGCAAATTATCGTCAACTATACCAGTGAAGTAAAATAAAAAGATTAAAGGCAAAAATGTGTACTTAAACCATAGTATGACACAACTACTAGGCGCACTGTATACCTACTACTGTGGATATCATCAATTTTTCTTACTTGCACACAAATGCTTCGGTAATAATACTTGATTAATATATCAGTTTCATTCCTGACAAACAACTCAAAATCACGACCAACAACGTCTAATGTATGTATGGATGAATGTATGTAGGTATATGTTGATGAATGTATGTATGTAAACTCTTTATATCTGTAATTAGTTCAGTTGTCTGTTTAAATAATATTTTATTTAAATTATATTATGGTACCTGGAAGACCGGGCATCGCTCTGGTTCAAAACGAATTTTCCCAAGGATGATACATCGATTTTTTGCCCCTTTTTACCCGCATATTGCCAATGTAATTATACACACACATATATATAATATATATATATATATATATATATATATATACTAGTGATTTCGACTAACAGCGGGTCCAATTTAGATAAGGGGCTTCTAATCATATTCGGCATTCATATTGTGGTGTTTCTTCTCAGCAGTGGTCTCTTGCGAAGCGCTGGTAGATTTTTGACGTGTAAAAGTGCCCGTGCGGCCTACTTACTGAATAAACATCTTTTTTTATAGAATGAGATTAAATACTGTAATTTAGACACCTGGAATCATTTCGATATCATAATTGGCTGTTTATTTCTCGAAGTTAAATAGTTAAAAAGTTAAATTATCAAATACATTTTCGAATACCGATTACTTTAAGAACTGTCGTGTATAGTTTTGCGTTTACAGTAGGCCTAGCCAAGATGCAATCGCTGCTAACGTTTCTATTTTCTATCGGCTTAAAATGTGTGGAGTGAACAATAAACTGT
This sequence comes from Acleris literana, assembly GCA_946894065.1. NCBI lineage: Eukaryota > Metazoa > Arthropoda > Insecta > Lepidoptera > Tortricidae > Acleris > Acleris literana. The sequence continues at coordinate 23,920,191 of OX335671.1, read as the reverse complement.
TGACGCGATCGGGCAACAGCTGATGTAAATCCAATACATAATATCGATTTTTTTTAAATCATTGATTAAGCGTTAAATGATACTGACCTAAATTGGCCTCAGCATTTTATGAGTATGTACCTATATTGTAACAAGAATATCAAAGACTTGGCCATTTTTTAACAATTTTTATGACTAATGATTCACGGTGTAGCAAATAATGAACACAGGAAAGAGCCGTGATAAAACTTTATTTATAAATTAAATAAGACGGTAATTCTTCGACCAATAAACAACAAAACATGACGTGTTGGTTATTATTACTCTGTCTTCACAGTTTAAAATGTAGGTAGGTACCTAAACGTAAAAAAAAAACGCATTCACATAATTAAGGCCGGATAGTTACGAGGCTGGCAACCCCACTTCACGCCGAGGTTTGTATAGTGCTTTTCTCAAACATATAAATAATTCATTAAAAGCTTTAAAACAAAAAGTACAATGTCAAATACTAGGAGTGCATAAACATTAAAGGTAACCTACAGTGCTCAGTCATCCGCGCTACACCGCCTGCGATCTAAGTTGCGCTGCGCGCTCCTAATAACCTCTGCCCTCCTGGTACCTGGTGCCTTTATGCAAACGCTTTGGTTGGAAGCACGGGTAAGTAGTTGTGCCCTCATTTTATTATGGGCTTTTTCACTTTAAAAAAAGTTGCAAGGTAGATAGTAATGGAATTTGTATGCAACATTGCGGGCTTGTGGAGCGAGAAAAGGAAGTTACCTAAATGACAAGTAATACGAAGTAATACTAATAAAGTGATAAATACTTCCGTGAATTCCCGAAGGTGATGACCCGAAAAACAGAAAGGTGATGAAGGACTCAAATTAAGCGAAGATAAGATAAGATAAGATAAGATTCATTTATTGTCAGAAACTGTGTACAATTAGGTCACATCATATAAAAGGTCCAACAGTTTGCCCATTTCGGGCGTACAATAACAAGTAAATATATTATATTAAAAAAGTCTTAACCAGGTATACATCTGAAATATTCATTTAAATTGTAGAAACTTTCAGTTAAAAGCCATTTTTTGAGCTTTGTTTTAAATCTAATCCCATCTAGCGATTTAATATGTTCAGGCAAATGGTTAAATATTTTAATTCCATATACATATGCGCTCTTACCAAGTATAAAGCTGGAAGGTCTAACTGTACAAACATCGTATTTATATTGGGATCGGATATTATTTTTAGAGTCACTTTTTTTAATAAAAATATCATTTCGGTCTTTAACAAATAAACAAATTTGTAGTATATATATACATGTCAAAGTTAATATTTCGTTATCTTTAAAAATGTCTCTTAGGGATTGCATATGTCTGAGCTTAAAAATAATTCGCATACATCTTTTTTGAAGACGAAATGTGGATTCAACATTTACGGAATTTCCCCAAAATATTATACCGTACATAAGTACGGGGTAAACATTTCCATAGTACGCCTTCATCGCAACATCAATCGGAACTATGTTAGTCAATATGGATAGTGCATAGCAGGATTTGGCTAGTTTTTTATTTATGATATCTATGTGGGACTTCCAATTAAGGTTGCTATCAATTGTTACTCCTAAGAAGTTTGTATTATTCACTTTTTCAATTATTTTACTGTTTACAACAACATTTAAGCTTTTTTGTATCTGCTTATTGTTAATAAATTGTACAATTTTAGTCTTATCTAGATTTACACTTAAATGTAACGTGGACAACCAATTTATTACAATTTTCAAGGTATTTTGTAACTCGTTAGCTATATCGGAGCCCTTTTCTTCAGATACAAAAATAGTGGCATCATCAGCGAACAAAACACACAGGTGGTTAATTGTCAAGGGGAACTCATTAACGTATACCAAAAACAAAAAAGGCCCCAAAACACTGCCTTGTGGTACCCCTTGCAGATTCAAATCATATTTTGATTGTACTCTTGTAATTGTTTTTGTAGTCCTGTCGTAAGTGTCTAATATTGTAGCTTGAGTCCTATTTGTAAGATATGTCTCCACTAGTTTCAAGGCCACTCCTCGAATCCCAACACGCTCTAACTGTTTCAGTAAAATTTTGTGAGACACGCAGTCAAACGCCTTTGACATGTCTATAAATAGTCCAATAGAAGTTTTTTTCTTATCCATGTCTGTCCAGATTTGCTGTAAAATTTTGAATATAGCTAATGTTGTGTTCTTACCTTTTTGAAAACCAAACTGATTTATATTGAGAATTTTAAATTTGTCAAAAAACGAAATTAAGCGACTCAGTATAACCTTCTCGAATATTTTTGAAAAATTAGACAACAGTGCAATAGGTCTATAGTTATTTATGTCCTGTTTCGACCCTTTTTTATGTAAAGGCTTTATCAATGCCTTTTTAAGGTCGTCAGGAAAAATTCCATTTTCCAAAGTTAAATTGATAATGTGAGTTAAGGGTCCAGCTATGTGCTCAATACTTGACTTAATCAATGTCATAGGTATTTGATCATGGCCGGTGCTTTTCTTATTTTTTAATTTTTTAACTATTTTTACTAACTCTTCAGCGGTCACTGGAGTCAAATAGATGCTAGTCAAGATTGGTTGGGAAAGTGATTTATATTGAGAGTTGTTAAGTGTACGATTATTATTTAAATTTATAAAGAAGTTATTCATTGTCTCAGCAATGTCTCGAGAATTCTCTATTAAAATATTATCTAGTTTTATTGATTCTACTGTATCTTTTATAACGTTTACTTTGGTTGTGTTTTGTTTTATTACTTGCCATGTGGCTTTACTCTTGTTACTACTCTGGTTAATGAAGTTTATATTTGTTTTGCGTTTAGATTGCTTCGTCACTAATTTCATGACCCGACAATATTGTTTGTACTCATTTTTGACCATTGCATTACTTGATTTTAGAGTTTGTAAGTATAATTGCCTTTTCCTCTTACTAGCTGTTACAATACCTTTGGTCTTCCAATTAGGTCTCTTTTTATGTGTTAATTTAATTTTTTTATTCGGTATGCAAAGGTCGAAAATAAGTCTATAAGTGTCAATAAACAACTTATAAGCACAATTAGAATCAATTGAAGAGTACACATCAGAAAAGTTGATTTTTGAGATGTATTTCAAGAAAACGTCTACATATTTGTCTGGGTTTCGACTATATGTGTACCAATACTGTTCTTTGAAACCTAACTCTGTTGGTATTTTGATAATTTGACATGTATGATCGGATAGACCGAGGTCCAATACTTCAGCCTGAGAGTGCTTTGCATTTGTGAAAATGTTGTCTATACATGTTAGGGAATGTGCTGTTATCCTCGTTGGTACAGATATTTTGGGGTGAAGCTTATACGTTGAGAAAGTGTTTAGGAAGAGATCACTTTTATTGCTTTTCTCAAGGATATTCACATTGAAATCACCCAAAACAAAAATGTTTTTATAGCTGTTCCTCTGCCTTGCCACTAGTTTATTAAGTAGGAATTCTAAATTTACAAGAAAGATGTCTAGATTGCTATTAGGAGTTCTATATACGCAAATTATCAGGTAGTTAAGTCCATTTACTTCAGCACCGCAACACTCAAAGTGACTTTCTACCGCCATCCTAGCTACCCAATCAAGTTCACGGCACTCGACTGAGTGTTTTACATATATTGCAACGCCGCCTCGTTTCTTGCGCTTTCGACAGAAATGAGCAACATTTTTATATCCCTCAATCTGTAAAATTTCGACTTCCTCATCTTTTAAAAATGTCTCGGTAAAGCAACAGATATCTATACATTGCTCATGAAGCATTAATTCTAATTGGTCGAGTTTAGATTTTATGCTCTGTGTATTAAGATGCAGAATAACAAGGTTGTTTTGTATTTTGTTAGACACTTCATTAACTTTATTCACGAAAAAAGTGTGATTGGTTTTGCTGTTCTTGTAGGTTTGTTTTATTTTTGCTTGATAAGTATTCTGTGATAAGTTTTTGACGTGTGTATATTTTGTGATCGATTGTAGTTTGTTTTTTTACATGTATGTGCTGTGTACTTTTATTTTTGTAACCAATGCGTAAAATTTCTCTTAACAACCACCCACCAGTGCGTTTACGTTTTTGCATGGTGTTTTCATATTCAAAAGGCACGTATGTTGCATATGTAAACTCGGAACAAGCCATACGAATCATCTCATTCAGACTATTAACATTTAAATGTCTATTGTGATTTATCTCACCAATTAGAACATTTGTATTTGAAAGCAAAGATAATTTTCTATGAAGAATGGATTTAAAACTAGTTGGATTAAAATCATTTGATCCACCAATGATCACTATATAGTCTAACATTGTGAAACCTTGACACATATTTTCACATGATAATAATACTTGTTCTATGCATGCATTGGGTTTAACAATAGCTGATACCTTAAAATTATCACCTAGCAATTCTTGCAGCACCGTGCGAAGTCCCTTGCCGTGTTGGTCACTAAGGATTATTACATTCTTCTTTGAAGTATTTGTTTCCGTCTTATTAGAAAGATGATTCGCGTAAGATTTCGCCATCTTTTTTGTTTGTATCGTATTTTGTTTATTATCCTTAATGGTCCCTGACTTATTTCCTGTCTTCGTCTCCGTAAGTACTGACCCACTTTCAGTATCCGTCTGTTTGTTCTCCGATTTTTTTCCATCCTTCACCTTCATAGTCTCTACGGTATTATTTCCCTTCCTTTCCATGTCAGGAACAGATTCAGAATTTGTAGTATCACTTTTGGATTCTATGTTTTCGTGTTCGCTATTCCCAGAAAGTAAGTTGAGTTCAATTACAGATCGTTCTAAGAATTCCATGTCAGTAGAATTTATCATCGTCTTATTTGTACTTCTGAGTCCTTTAGCCCTTTTTATGGGGGTTGATTTACATATATGTGTTAGTTTTTCGGTTTTCTTTTCATAGGCTAATATTTGCTTTTTCAAACTGAAATTTTCTAAGCCCAAGTTTTCTATTTCAGTTTCAGCCGCTTGTAGTTCAGTCTCCAATCTGGTTATTTTAGTTTTTAATTCTTCCATGTCTTCTTTCATACTGTGCCCGTATTCAGGACAGCTGCGGTTCAAAATTGATGAGTAGTCTTCATTGCTGTCGTCTTCCGACGGTAGTGATTCGAAAGAGTTTTCCGTAGGTATATTCGGATTAATTTTAGTACGTTCTGTTACATAGTTAGTAGGAGTATGGAAATTTCGCGTATTTGTTGTTGTTGCTCTGCATGGTGTCACTGGCAAAGATTTTGAGTCATCTAGCACATGAACACAATTAATACATTTCCAGTTTTTGGATTCCTTTGCTCGCATTAAATTAAATAGTTTATCGGAAACTTTTGTGCATTTCACGTGAAACAATTTTTGGCATCGAGAGCAAGTTAGAAAACACCTGTCCAAAATAACTTTTTTACATTTTGTACAGTTAGCCATAATGACCCTTTTACTCCTGTGTTTCTACGTCCTCTTCGATCGTGTGTCAGCGGCCGCGCTCCGCAGCGATGCAGCAGACGTCGCGAACACAGGATGACTCACCACACGTCCGTTACTCGCGTATGTGAAATATTAGCCGTTGAGTGATAGTATTTAAAATGTTTTTGATCATAACTTTTAAAGTATAGCGTAGTTTTTTAAACTGGTTTTTTCACTGTGATCCTCTTTTCACTATCTTCACAACGGTATAACACACGAACGCAGTGGTTTACTTTTTTGCACGATTATTAATTAAAAACAACAGAGAGAGAAACAACGTGACTGCCTTGCACTAGCGGTACCGGACGACCTCTACTGCGAAGCTACTGGAGAAGCAGAAAAATCGAAGGCGACCGTCAAATTTGGAATTCCAGATGGCGGCCATGTTGTTTTTAGAAAAAGCCGTCATGGGTATGTTTTTACATGTTTTCGAGGATGCCAATATCGAAAATGATGTCAAAATTGGAATTCAAGATGGCGGCCATGTTGTTTTGCGAAAAAGTCGGTATCGTTTCTCGTGTTTTCGGGGATATCAAGTTCGAGCATGGTATCAGGTTTGGACTTCAAGTTCGCGGCCATGTTGTTTTTAGAAAAACTCGTCCTGGGTATCCCTTTTCCTGTTTTCGACGAAAGTGATGTCAAATTTGGAATTCCAGATGGCGGCCATGTTGTTTTTAGAAAAAGCCGTCATGGGTATCTTTTTACATGTTTTCGAGGATGCCAATATCGAAAATGATGTCAAATTTGGAATTCTAGATGGCGGCCATGTTGTTTTTAGAAAAAGTCGGCCTAGGTATCGTTTGACATGTTTTCGGGGATGTCAATTTCGAAAATGATGTCAGATTTGGAATTCAAGATGGCGGCCATGTTGTTTTTCGAAAAAGTCGTCATGGGTATCGTTTGCCATGTTTTCGTGGATGCCAATTTTGAAAATGATGTCAAATTTGGAATTCAAGAAGGCGGTCATGTTGTGTTTAGAAAAAGTCGTCATAGGTATCGTTTGTCATGTCTTTGGGGATGTCAATTTCGAAAATGATGTCAGATTTGGAATTCAAGATGGCGGCCATGTTGTTTTTCTAAAAAGTCGTCATAGGTATCGTTTTCCATGTTTTCGGGGATGCCAATTTCGAAAATGATGTCAAATTCGGAATTTAAGAACGCGGTCATGTTGTTTTTAGAAAAAGTCGTCATAGGTATCGTTTGTCATGTTTTCGGGGATGTCAATTTCGAAAATATGTCAGATTAGGAATTCAAGATGGCGGCCATGTTGTTTTTCGAAAAAGTCGTCATGGGTATCGTTTTCCATGTTTTCGGGGATGCCAATTTCGAAAATGATGTCAAATTTGGAATTCAAGATGGCGGCCATGTTGTTTTTCGAAAAAGTCGTCATAGGTATCGTTTTCCATGTTTTCGGGGATGCCAATTTCGAAAATGATGTCAAATTTGGAATTTAAGAAGGCGGTCATGTTGTTTTTAGAAAAACTCGTCATAGGTATCGTTTGTCATGTTTTCTGGGATGTTAATTTCGAAAATATGTCAGATTAGGAATTCAAAATGGCGGCCGTGTTGTTTTTCGAAAAAGTCGTCACGGGTATCGTTTTCCATGTTTTCGGGGATGCCAATTTCGACAATGATGTCAAATTTGGAATTCAAGATGGCAGCCATGTGGTTTTTAGAAATAGTCGTCATAGGTATCGTTTCTCCCGTGTTTTCGCGGATGTCAATTACGAAAATAAAGTCAGATTTTGAATTGAAGATGGCGGCCATGTAGTTTTTCGAAAAAGTCGTAATGGGTATCGTTTTCCATGTTTTCGGGGATGCCAATGTCGAGAATGATTTTCGAAGAAATCGTCATGAAAAAATGTAGTTATAATTTTGAGAGTTTTCGGGGACATTGATTTAGAAAATGTTATTAAATTTGCCATTAAAGGTGGCGAACATGTCTTTTTTTGTTAATTTACTAAGGACACATACTTGCAAACAGTCGCCCTTCGAGAACTTATCAGTTAAAATATTGAATGATAAGAATAATTACGATAAACTCTGACTACTTCAGGTAATAATATGCAACAGTCGGCTAGAGATTTTAATTTGCTGTAGGTATAGGTCAACCAGGATCTTTTGACAATTTTAAAGGTAAAAATAAATATTTTTCATATGGCATGTTGCCTTACGTTGCGGTTTATTGTTTTTACTCAAACATAGCTTTATCATGGAAATGTCTTAAAGTCCCTTCGATCTCGTTATTCATGTTAACTGTAAAATTTGTAAGGATGAAGATGTAAATCAAACACAGTCTTTTATTTAGTGTCGTGTTTTTAATAGACTAGTAATAGAAGCCAAATAATATAGATATCTACTTGTACGGTCAGCGTCATAAATATATATACGTTAATAAGGTTTCAGAAATAAATATACACCCTTATTCCCTCGCAGCAGAGTCGTGTTTACATATTATTGAAAGTTTTACTGTGTCTATATATTTGATGCTGACTGTACTAAGTTCCGTTGTACATTTGAAGGAACGTTACTTATCACTACATATGAAATGGATTTTAGTCAATTAGTTAACAATACCGCGTAAGTCAACAATGAACACGAGTTAATTTAATTAATAGAAAGTTCAATATTATATATATAAGACACTATTAATAAATTATTTATAATATACATCCAATTTTGACCTGTGCGGCATTGTTACGTTAGCTAAGCGACGATACGTCATCGAGATTTGAAGTAATTTTTAGCGTAATAAACGTTAGTGTTTCAATTTCACCTTAATACAATTCAATTAAATTCAATTATTTATTGCTTTTTCATAATGATACAGTTTATTCTAATAAATAAGTAATAACAAAAATGATAAATAATTGTAAATAGCTAATTGGAAAAGCAAGCCCAAAGTTGGTTTCAATATGCCAATCGTTCCTAATATTATATACCTACCTAAATGTTTTTTTTTGGTTTATCTACATTTAATAACACGGAATTCCACAGTGATTTCGCCAATGTGAAATGAGTGAGAGTAAATAAATCATTAAACAGTAACCGGAACTGATTCTGTGAATTGACATCAATGATCTCTTCCTGACTAGCGCCGTATGCGCAAATATACCTATAGATAACGTACAGAAACCACACAGACCTGAAATTTTGCAGTCTAGCTAGGTGGCAACACTGACATGCACATAATCAACATTGGTTGACGTTTCGTGATAATACCAAGAGCTGGTTTTACTTATATATCGCGCGCGTTTGCTCCGAAGATTTAAAAGAAACTTTTATTTTGTAGTTTATCTTTTTTTTTCATCAAATATTGAGACTAAAAACCCACGATGACCCGAGAACTAAGATTTATAATATTTTGTTTTTTGTTAACGGGTGAGTACCTACTTTTTTATAAATTTATTTCTGTAGGCTTATGATTAAAATTATAGCTGCGAATTAATCGAACTTAAAAAACTTTGGTGATTACAGATGTGTTTCCTTTTTCCGTTAATTAAGTTAGTGCTTCACATTTTTCCTAAGTGAAGGTTTTTGAATGTAAAACAAATTATGCTTTCATTTCATAGAAAATATGTAATATTTTTATCAGACCAATGGAACCCTGACCCACCAAAGGATAAATCGGACCCACTACTGATAGTACCTACTATAACTATTTTAGGAGTCCATAAAAAACGGAACCCTTATAAAATTACTTTTGTGCCTGGTCGTCTGCTGAAAAGGTTTTTTCAAAAACTAGTTAACGTAAAAACTTAAAATTTTGCATAATGTTAGATCTTGATATCGCGCTTATTATAATGTCGCTCGTCAATAAGGGCCTGTTGTTTGATCAGTATAACTAACTAATTGTTAAAAACCGTAACTAATGGTTAAATCTCAAGCAGATGTGTCAAATTTTCGATTCCTTTTTCGAATTTTATCAATTACTTGAGTTAACTACTGATCAAAACAACAGGCCCTTAGTGGATAAAAGGTTATTTAACATTAATATGGAGGTCAGTTTGCTTTAGATTTTTATAGGGTAAATAAATGTTGACTCATAGAGAAAGAGATAGATTACAGGCACACAGGGCCTCTATTCTAATCTGTAACACCATGTTACCCTTGACATGTTATTTTAACGTTACGATAACTTTTATTTACTTGACTGTAATTGCGGCTGAGTTAAAAACAATACGATAACACGTCAAAGGTAATATCATTTTACCAAGTAAAACAAGAGGCCATGCAAGTTTTTCAAAAATGTAAAACTTGAGTTTTTTTTAATTTAAAATTACGTAGAAACTAACGATGCCCTTGTAACCTATGTATCACAATCCTTATCAAATATTAAACATTAATTATCTGGAACATAATAGTGCAGATTAAATTTGACCTCTACATCATGTATGTCATTTAGACGTACCTAAGTATACCTATTTCAGGGGGCCTGATTGCGTTTATCGCGTGACAAAATGTGGATAAAACATCCGTCACTTTCTGACACATATATAAGTACGAGAGTGACGGATGCTTTATCTACATTTTGTCACGCGATAAACGCAGCCATACTAGGCCCCCAGGAGCTAACAAAGGCTTATTTATTACGCGCAACACAAATTAAACTGCAAAAAGCCACCACTGAATGAAATCGTCAAAAGATCACAGCTCATTAGAACCACCCGGCACCCGACCAGCACCGCCTCGCCTCGAGCGGTTAGTCTTTATATGGATTTGTATGGGCATGCGGTCACTACATCAAGTACGCTACGCCGGGTGGTTCTACGCTACGTAGTTGATGTAGTGAGCGCATGCCCATACAAATCCATATAAAGAATACTAACCGCTCGAGTCGAGGCGGTGCGGGTCGGGTGCCGGGTGGTTCTAATGAGCTGTGACCTAAAGTGTAGTTTTTATACGAATATCGCCCTCGACACTTCTGTGGTTCGATCATCCCCCCTCCCCGTTGCCTTTGTAAGAGATGACGATTGAATTTACACCAGCCAGAGGTTAGACAGCAGTTTTCATTTATTTCGCCATTACGACCATAGTCGTGTTTATCGACGTGGATAAGCGTGGATAAAACATTTGTCACTTTCTGACCAGTATGTTAGTGGGAGAGTGACGGAAGATTTATCCACTGCGACAAAGGCGAACATAATGTGGGCCCAGGCCGTATAACATGCTGTCAAAACCGGGCAAGTACCAGGCAGTAAAATGGACAGAGGTTATGACTTCTAGATTTATTTATTTATTTCAGAGACAACAACTTAGCAAGTTCTAACAGCTCATGTTATGCCCCTTGTACCATCAAACACCGTCAATTCACCTGAAAGGTAAAAAACCGGTCAAGTTCGAGTCGGACTCGCGCACCGTACCACTGCACAGTATTTATTATTATGGTATCCTGACTTTTTACCAAATCATCATTTGACAAACTATATCATTTTACAAACTTTCGTTTCGCAAAAATGAAATTGTGTTTAAACCATTAGGTACATATTACATAGGTTACATGGGCTTATTAAATAAGTTAGGTTAGGACCACAAAAATAAAATAAAAAATATGTGGTGGGAAGTACGTTTTTGTGAAAATTGAAAGTTTTCCATTGATGATTTGGTAAAACATAAGTGAATCTAGTATTATCAAGGATAGGAAAAACGCCCGTCATTTTGAAAACATAACCCTGTTCCGTACAGGAGAGACTTCCTTCTGATGTTAATTAAAAATATTATTAGGTATTTTACATTTATTAAACCATTATTTATATGTATTCAGCAACAATATTATTAGTGAACTAGCTTTCGCCCGCGACTCCGTCCGCGTAGAAGTCGTTTATCGCTGCTCCCTCGGGAACTGTCCAATTTTCCGGGATAAAAACTACCCTATGTCATATTCCAGGACCTAACCTATATGTGTGCCAAGTTTCATCTCGATCCGTTCAGCGGTTGAAGCGTGAAAGGCGGACAAACATACACACTTTCACATTTATAATATTAGTATGGATAAAACCATAATGGTTATGGGAAAAAAACACTTTCGCCAATCAAAAAGAATGTCTTTTTTTTTAAAAATCGCCTGTTATTCCATAACGAAGTGAATTTAGGACTTATTTATGAGTCGAAAAAGTTTGTTCACAGTTTACGGAGGACATTGGGGCAATCGTTGACATTGGTTTACTGTTTGTATGTGTGTTTGTGTTTTCTAATTAACATTTCGGTGTCATTAATTAATAAAATTGTCGCTAAGTACATATAAATTATTGTATAATAAATCTATAAAATACCTAATAATATTTTTAATTAATATCAAGGAAGTCTCTGCTATACGGAACAGGGTTATGTTTTCAAAATGACGGTCGTTTTTCCGATCCTTGGTTATTATATACTCCGATTTGAATCCGGTTTCGAATCGAAGCAGCGCGAGCTCAATTCACACTTTACCATTTTTTATCAATTGTTGTTTTTTCTTCAGTTTTTGTACTAAATATAATCACATTTGAGGCTTGTATGGGGAACCCCGTTATTAAATCACTTTCTTTAAAAGAAAATATTTATTAGTAAATCCGCCGTAATAACACAAACTCTGAAAGAAAAACCGCTATCTATTAAGGTTCAAAAGATACCTACAGCTCTTTAAAGTTAGAACGGACGGACGGACGGACAAGGTAGGCATTTTAATAGGGTCCCAAAGGGTCACTCTTCAGGTACGGAACCCTACAATTAGAATTCGAAAAAGCATGCTTAAATACTAAAGAATGCTTTTTCGAATTCTAAAGATACATATTTATATTGCAGGTAGACCAAATAGTAGGAGATCCGAATAGGAGACGATTTGGACTGGGCTGTTTATTCGATAAAAAGTATTTTATAGCAAATTTTTTATGCTAAGTAATATTATGTCAAATAGGTAGGCTGAAAAATTTCAGTCCAGTATATAATTAATAATAAAAAAAAATGTTTTAAAGAATTACAATAGCCTGTTTAATGGACAAATTACATACCAATCGAAAGTATGAAGCCTATAGTTAGTTTGACTATTTTTTTCCCGTCAAACTATTGGGTAGGCAGGTATAAACAGGTAAGTCGGTACTAGTAATTTGCACCAAACCTAACGTTTGCATATTCTATAGACTTCATACTTTCGATTAGTATGTAACTTGTCTATTAAACAAACATATGCAATTTTAAAAAAAAGTTCATTTTTTATTATTTTTTAATGATATAAGTACTGGACTGAAATTGTTCAGCCTACCTATTCGCCACATATTATTTAGCGTATTAAATTTGATATAAAATACTTTTCATCGAATAAACAGCCCGGTCCAAATCTTCTCCTATTCGGATCCTAGACCAAAAGATTATTAAATCTAAGATCTTATTGCAGGGTGGAGTCAGCTGTGTTTAGCGTACCAAATAGGTGGCTATGAGTTCGTCCAGGACGCCGGCGGCTGGCTGCGCCGGCGCTCCGAACCCGCGACGTGGGCTCATGCAAAGTTTAGGTGCAAGTTAGAAGGTAATTCAGATCAAGTTCCGTTAATTAATTACTCCTACACATTTAGTTGACGATCATTTGCGAATTATTAACCGGACAGTTCAAGTTGACCTGTCAATGTTACATATTCTAGGAACAAAGGAACAGGAGAATATACTGACTAATAAAGCAGCATAAACTCTACAAATAACTCTTCATTTCGCTTTGGCGTAGTCGGTTAGTAACGGTAAAACTTCTATTTCATGTCTTATTAGGTAAATCATACGTTTGTATTTATTCATAAAGGTAAGATAGCTATTAAGTTTATAAAATAGTAATTTAGCTGTGTATTATCGTGAACACATTAGGTTTGATATACATACTAACCAGAACAGGTTTATCAATTCCCAAGAATAAAGGTTAAAGTTTTGCGATAAACTCGTTTTATCGCAAAATAAAGAAAACAATTTAATAATATTACGCTATAAACTTGATACCAAACAAAACACAGCGAAGAAAATAAATATGTATATGAATCCATGATACAACACAACAGACATAAATATATAAAAAAAAAACAAGATAAGAAGAGAAACATTACGAACGGTGCACTGTAGTGTGAAGTCAAATAGGACTCAGCTCAGCATGTCGAACGGGTGAACGAGTAAACTCGGCGCACCGGCGAGTTTAAGTAGTCCCGTGAGAGCGTACAAAACACATTTTAGCGCGTGCATTCTCAATTAGGCAGGGGTATCTCTCGATAAAATCGAACGTATGTATAAGGGTACCAAATTGAGAATGCAAAATGTGTTTTGTGCGCTGTGACGGGACTACTCGCCGGTGTAGCGCGTTCACTCGTTCACTCGTTCAACCGACCGAGTTCCGTTTTTAAGAGAATAACACCCCAGGCAGCAAAAAAACACATTTAAATGACTACTGTGGTTATGCTTTTCACTGTCTGAAAATAATCTAACGCTACGCTAACTTTTCCACCCAATACTGCACTAACTTTTTATAGAATTGACTATTTGCGTTGCTATATCATATTTTTTTAAACAGGTGGTATTCTGGCTTCGCCAACTACTACCGGGCTGTACATAGAAATGACGCTTGGGAGCCCTGACACCGTGTTCACTGGCATACGCGCCAATTTCTCCCAAGGAGGATTCACGACAATTGACGGTAAGGGAGAGACCAAGATAAAAAGCTATTTAATTTTGCAGAACCATTTGGTTTAATTTTATCATGACTTAGAATGAGATATCCGCTATATAAGATTAAGCAACCTAACTAACCTAGACCCTGGTTTCTTGTAGGTATACCTCTCTCAAACATTTCTGTTCCGTGGGCTTATGGGGAGCCCAACAGTTCAAACTACGACGAGGTGTGCCTGGCGATGACGAACGCAGGCGAGCTGGCTGACGTGAGCTGCTCCGACGAGCTTCCCTATTTCTGCTTCAAAAGTAACGCAGCAATGACTAAAAGCGTGTGTGGCACTACGGACGAAGGTAATGCTACTGTTGAATTTAAGAGTAATGACTAAATTAATGAGAACGTTTCTTCAATCACTAGGTTAAAAGAAACTATTATATGCCTTGACAGCCCTTTACAATTTTTTGTTGGTAGCTTAAAAAAAAACAAATATTATTTCTACATTTAATAAAACATACTATCGCCACACTTTTCCTCTCTTGACAGTTTGCGGGAATACCCACCTTTTATGCGTTACTTTCAATATATTTTTCTAATATTTTCTATACAGCCAGTATTAACTGCCAGCTACCAAAAAGGTTAATTTCTTTTAACAACTATTAAAAAAAACAAATCGTTCGCTTACAAACGCTGATTGCAAAAATGTATTCATAGGTTACGAGCTCGAGCCACGCACTGGCAGCTGTTACAAGTTCCACCGCGAGGGTCTGGTCTGGGTCCGCGGCTCCATGGTCTGTACGGCGGAGGGCGGACACCTCGCCATCATCAACAGTGACTTAGAGTCCCAAGTCCTCAAGGAACTCTTTGCCAAAAACCCCCCTGAAACACATATTGGGTCGGAAACCAACTTTTTTGTGCACATTGGCATCTTGGACTGGAATCATAGTGGGCAATTTGTGACTGTATTTGGTAAGAGTCTACTGTATTGTGAAACATATTCAATAAAACTAGGAGAAAAACACTACTACCCGTAAGGCGTTGCTGGACTCGTATAATCCGCGTAACATAAACCAATATGGCGGTTTCTACGTAGGTAACGATGCGGTCGCTATGGCAACGCGCGCTCTCCTTACAACGCGCAACTTACCACCTACCTGTAACACCTAAAAATCGACTTGCGCACGTTCATGTCACGTGGTGCGTATTTTATATTTATAAAGCGTAGCCTTGACTGCGTCTCGGCCGCGCGTACTCATACTCGTCCCGCTACGGCTTTCTTCCCAGTCTTTGCAGTAATGTACTATTGTTTTTGTATACCAGGTGACTCCCTTGCTGAAGCCGGGTTCTCGAGATGGAACAAGAACGAACCAAGTCACACTGATAATAATGAATTCTGTGGCTCGATAACGGTCGAAGGCTTGCTGAACGACGTCCCGTGTATTACTTGGACCAAAGCGTTCATTTGCGAGATCACTCCTAGAGAAAATTAAAATAAAATATTAACTATTAGATGTTAAGTACTAATTTCACCATACGATGTTAACCACTTAACAGATGATTAGAGCGTTAACAGCTGTCAAGATTTATGAACTGACATTGATTAAATTTAACATCTTATTGTGAAATTGGTACTAAGCAAACCAAAATGTCGTCTTGCATGAAATAAACAGCTGGAATTTAATTTAAATTTATTTAATATAGAAATTGTCTATTACCTAAGATTTTAACAGAAATATTACGGGAAGATTCCTACACTGTAAGTAAGCAATTCTCGTATCATGGTTTCATACTTATGGGGCTTTTCGGGTACAAAAATTCGGTCTGGCTAGTTGTAATTTTTCTGGAAGAATAATATTATGATAATTATCGACTTGGTAGCGTAAGGTGGTAGACATTTTGATTATATAAAACTTTTGTATCTGCTCATAAGAATAATAAAATCCTGAACTGAACTGAAAATGTTTTATTATGTTTCGTACTTACTGGTTTTTGTGCAACGAACATTAAATAAATATAGATAGAGTCCGCGGACCCAACAGACGAGTCAAGTTATACCTAATTGATAGTATATCGCTTTATGATCGTTTTATCTCGTTTGGATTTCTTATTATAATTACATGGAAAATACGTGCATTTGCAACAAGAGCGGTATGATGATTATTTCAGGCTAAAATATTAGATAAAATGTTAGAAAAATATTAGTTTGAAAAAATAAAACATTTTTTAATATTATAAACATAATTTGGCTTTAAAACTTCTCATTATAAATGAGTTATATAAACTACTATAATCAATACCAAGAGATGTGAATATATTTTGTTAACATTATCATACAATTTTATTTCAGTAATTTTCGGATGACGACGGATTAATGGATGGAATTTTTGAATAAAAGTGTATTAGTAATTCCGTAAGTATTTGTATGAAACTTACGAAAAAGTATTGTACTAGTATATTGGCCCCCGCAGATCATGAAAATGGCATAACAACAAAACTATATGGCAGACGATAATATATAGAATGCTCTAGACGATTTGCCACTGTTTCTTGAAAAAATGGATTATGACTTATTGATAAATATGACCTAAACGCATTATGACTTAAAATAATTATGGCAGCCGAAATACACCTCACTAAGGGCCGGTACATATAGACTGAAAAATGGCGGTTCGAGTGCAGTTCGAGTGCAGTTGACGTACGTACGTTTTGATGCAGTTACGTCAACTGCATCAGAACTGCATGCTGCTATTTTGCAGCCGGGTTGCAGTTCAAATACTGTCCGTCTCTACCGGCCCTAATTTTGCAGATTCAGTGCAATATAAAAATACATACATATAAAAATACATAGATGATTTACAAAATTATACCTACTGCATATAATTATGATAAAGTGCATTAACTATATTTAATGATTTTCAATGAACAATAAATACCGAAAACTGAAATTATGCTTAAAAATAATATGCCAAATAATTAGTAGCCAAAAAAATAATATGCGTAATGTATATTAGTGGAATACAAATTATATAGTTCAACTGCAATTATTCTAAAAGGACAATGTATTATTACGCGAATGTACTAATTATGCCAATAAAAATTATGCGAAAACAATTATGTCTAATCAATATCGACGACGCGCTGGCCTAGTTGGTAGTGACCCTGCCTATGAAGCTAGCGGTCCTGGGTTCAAATCCCGGTAAGGGCAGATATTTGTGTGATGAGCACGAGTATTTGTTTCTGAGTCTTGGATGTTTTCTATGTATTTAAGTATTTATTTCTCTATATACGTATTTATATCGTTGTCTAGTACCCATAGTACAAGCCTAGAGCTTAGTTTGGGACTAGGTCAATTTGTGTGAGATTGTCCCCCGATATATTATTATTATATTATTATATATGCTAAAAAAATTAGGCGAACGGAAGGAGTCCCCAAAAAACAGAATGTGTGAAGTAATTTTCTTTCAAATTGTTTATGTTTTGATGAGTTTCAGTAGATGCTTACATATTTTTTATAACCTTGTTACTCAAGAACTATTATTAAGTGTGCCTTCGCTTTTCCGTGAAAAAACATACTAAGACCGGCATAAGAAATACCTATAACTTCGTAAGGCCCAGGGTGCAATAGGATGTACATAATCAATTTAATTTGAACTGTGTTGCAATAAGAATAAGTTTTATTTTCCTATGTTCATAAACTGAAAATGGCATTATCAAACAAATGTAATTGAACTTTATTACCTTGATGGTAGATTCAAAGTCCCACTCACAAAAAACTCCCTGTTTGTAGTATGGTGGGCTTTACGAGGATAAATAATAAACTTAGTGCGATATGCATTTTTGCTAGTACTCATTTATTAAAAACTGTCTTGCTACTTTTAATGCTCTATGCGTGAATGTGACGTGAAAACAAAAAAGTGTGTCTTTTTCTTTACCTACATTTAATTATTCTTATTCAGGATCATTTTTTATTTTTAGATACTGAGAATGTACACATTATGTGTATTACTGAACATTGGCTTAGACCAGATCAATTAATTTTTGATTTCGTTAATTTTAAATTAGTTAGTTTTTTTGCCAGAAAATCCGCCATTCATGGTGGTTCGTTAATAATTGTTAAAAGTACCGTTAAATCCAAAGAAAGGAAAGATATTGTTAGGCTATCCGTAGAGAGGCTTGTAGAAATCTCATGCATAGAATTAGAAAATTACATAATTATCTGTGTTTACAGACCACCGTCAGCTGATTTTAGCACATTTGAATCCAGTATGGAAAATGTGTTAAAATTAGTATGTAAAACCCAAAAGCATGTTATTGTCTGTGGAGATTTTAATGTTAATTTACTGGAATCTTCAAATAATACTATTAAGATCTTAAGTTTATTTAAATCTTTTAACTTAGGTAATTTGTTCTTTGAACCTACACGGATAGGAGTTTCAAGTGCTACCTGTTTAGACAATATTTATTGTAATTGCGAGTGTTTGGATAAGGAAATATTTAATTGCTTTAATTCTGATCATAGTGGCCAGAAGGCTTCTTTTTTAAATGATTTTCATCAAGAACCGCAGGCAATAACATACAGACCCATAACTAGCAATCGTTTAGAATTATTCAAAAATAAAGTTGAGAGCAATCTCTGTGGGTTATCCTTTTCAAATAATGATTCTAATAGTATTTATAAAGATTTGTTTGATGTAATTCTTCATCAATTTAACAACAATTTTAAGATGAAAACTGTTTCTGGGTCAAAAACTAAGTTTAGTGAATGGGCTACTGTAGGCATCCATAGAAGTAGAAATAGGCTTTATGAACTATATAGAGAGAGGGAGGAGAACAAGAATGCTGACTTCTTAGTTTTCGTTAAGAATTATTCGAGGACCTTCAAGCGAGTTTGCTTAACTGCTAAGTCAAACTTTTTAAGTCTTAAACTCAAAGCTTCTGATAATAAGGTAAAAACGGCGTGGAAAATTATAAATAGAGAAACGGGTAAATCTAAAACTCGTGATAATCAAGTCACCCTAAACAAGGGTGACAAACAAATCACGTCAAACAAAGACGTGGCCTTAGCGTTCGAAGATTATTTCTCCACTATAGCTATTAATACAACGAAATGTCTTCAATCATCTGCGATTGTAGCTCAAAAACTACTTTGTGCTAATGTTACTAAATGTAATGTAACCTTTGATTTTAGCCATGTAGATTCAATTTCTATTGTTAAGGTATTTAAATCGCTCAGTTAAAAAAAAACTGAGGATTTATGGGGAGCGTCAGTTAAAGTGATCCATCATGTCATAGATATAATTGCACCTCACTTAGCTTTAATCTACAATAATTGCATTTCAGAGGGGGTTTTTCCAAATCTTATGAAATATAGTAAAGTCATACCACTTTTTAAATCGGGCGACATGAGTGATTTAACAAATTTCCGTCCCATTTCTATTCTACCGGTTTTAAGTAAAGTTTTTGAGAAATTAATGTTAAAAGATATGTTAGGTCACTTCAATAGAAATAAACTACTTAACAGTAATCAGTTCGGCTTCACCAGAGGACGATCCACAACTGATGCAGCATCTGTACTCATTAAATATATATACAATATTTGGGAGAAATCCTGTGATGCAATAGGAATTTTTTGTGACCTTTCCAAAGCTTTCGATTGCGTAGATCATGCGACTCTTATATTAAAATTAGAACATTATGGTCTGTCAAATAATTCTCTAAATCTTATGTCTTCATATCTTAGTGATAGAACACAAACGGTTGTTGTAAACCAAACACAGTCCATTGGAGCAACTGTTAAATTAGGTGTGCCTCAGGGCTCTATATTAGGTCCTTTCTTATTTCTGGTCTATATAAATGACTTACCACCCACGGTAGATAACCTTTGTGATATTGTGCTATTTGCTGATGATACTTCATTAATTTTCAAGGTGGACCGAAAATCCGTCGATTACAGTAGGATAAACGCCACGCTGGTTAAAGTACTTAATTGGTTTACTATTAACAATTTGCTACTTAACGCTAAGAAAACTAAATGTGTTAGGTTCGTTTTGCCTAATGTTAGACCGGTAGAATCTAGTATATTTCTAAATGATGAGTGTTTGGAGATGGTGGACAAGGCGCTTTTCTTAGGGATAACTATAGACAAAAACTTGCAATGGAGTCCCCATATAGCAGTACTAGCAGGTAAATTAAGTTCGGCAGCTTATGCTGTTAGGAAAATCAGGCAACTTACCAATGTTGAGACAGCTCGCTTAGTTTATTATAGTTATTTTCATAGTGTTATGTCGTACGGTATTCTGGTTTGGGGAAAAGCTGCTGACATACAGACTATATTCGTGTTACAAAAAAGAGCCATTCGTTCCATATATAACCTAAACTCCCGTGATTCCTTAAGATTACTATTTAAAGAAATTAGTATTTTGACAGTAGCGTCACAATTTATTTATGAGAATATTATATATGTCATTAAAAATCAAGACTCTTTTGTTAAGAATTGTGATATACATAATTTGAATACAAGAAATAAAAATAAAATTGCTATTAAAAAATTTCGTGTCCGTAAGGTATATAAATCATTTGTTGGTCAATGCATTCATTTCTATAATAAATTACCTGACGAAGTTTTAAAATTATCATTTCCAGCACTTAAAAATTACTTGAAAAAGTCGTTGATGTCGAAAGCTTATTATAGGGTCGAGGACTATCTAACAGATAAAAATGCTTGGCCTAAATTAAACACCTAAATAACTTAGTAATAGCTTAGTCAGGAAAATATCTAAACATTGTAGGTATAATTATTGTCTAGGGGACACGGTTTCTGTAGGAGAATGTATCAAAACTATGTGGTTGTCCGTCATGGGTAAGTATATGTATATATATATATATATATATATATATATATATATATATATATATATATAATTATTATTATTACTATTTAAGAGTTCATCTGAACATACTGAGTTTTGACACATTTTCCTGCTCAACTACGCATGATATATATATTTTAATGTTAAATTCATTGTTTTATATAATGCTAGGTTAAGTTCTATAATTGTATAAGTAATTTTTAAAAAAAAACGACTGACGGTTGAGTTTCTTGCGGCGTTTCTTCTCAGCAGTGGTCTCTTGCGAAGCGCTGGTAGATTTTTGACGTGTAAAAGTGCCCGTGCGGCCTACTTACTGAATAAACATCTTTTATCTTTTTTTTTATCTTTATCTTTATTTCACAGTAGTTAATATTCCGTTACTCAATGATTTTAATTTTATATATGGATTTTGTGCAAAAACGACTTAAACGACTTTTATTACAAATAAATTTCTTACGCAGATAAATGAAAAAAATATAAAAAGAACTTTAAGAATTATCACAAAAACCATTAAGCTACCCTCTTAATCACATTAGTAGCTTAAGAAGTCGACAAATTAACATAAAACAACTATAAACGACAATTTGTCCGCTAAATAAACCTACCGGATAAATATCACTAACGGCCCCTAAATAATGGTCTCTCTAATGTATCGCACAATGGCTCGAATCGCTGCCAAAATGGACAAAATGAATTGTGAGAGGAAACGTATTACCGACGTGTCAAATTACTCGGAACTCGCTGCATTCATTTTTGTTTATATGTTTACGTTTTATGCTTTGTTGGTAATGGGGAAGTTAAGTAAGTTTGCGAAATATTATGCGAATAATTTATGTCTGTTTTAACACAAATAGAAGCTTAATGTTCTTATTGTGATATATATATTATCCTCGTGTGGTTGCCGAGTTAGAATAGTGCCACTCCATGTCTTCCCGTGGATGTCGTAAGAGACGACTAAGGGAATAAAGGCTTGTAGTACTGTTAGGCGATGGGCTTGCAACCTGTCACTAATACGCTGGTAAACATCTTAGCCTAATTGTGCAAATTGTGGTTATAGAATTATCAACAAGTTTTTAGAGATGTTTGTAATTCTGTAGCTCTGCCTACCCCACTCTGGGAACGAAGGCGTGAGATTATGTATGTGATATATTATGGAGTTTTAGTTAGTTATAAGTTCTTTTAACTAATTTAATTCGAGATTTATACTAAAAGGTGAGATAAAAATAAGTATACAATACCTAGTGTTTTGAATTAAAGCATTATACTCGAAT
Source organism: Acleris literana (assembly GCA_946894065.1). NCBI lineage: Eukaryota > Metazoa > Arthropoda > Insecta > Lepidoptera > Tortricidae > Acleris > Acleris literana. The sequence goes on along the minus strand of OX335671.1, from coordinate 23,897,961 downwards.
CCTAATACAAATTTTAAAACTGTCCGTGCCGTAAAGCTGTCATGGATCCACGGCGCGGTTTAATTTTAAGTCTATAGCATATTTAAAACCTATTTTTTAAACAATTCCTTAAACGACGATCACTATCTTCAAACAAAGACACAAACAAAAAAAAACATACAACTACACGCAAGCAAGTACCTAAGCAAACCAATTCTGCCAAACGTCACCATTCAATTCTAAAAAGTTAAGGCCTATTTAATGAATAAACATCTTTTATCTTATACATGCGCACGGGCACTTATACGCGTCAAATATCTACCAGCGAGACCCAAGAGGAGACCACCTGAGAAGAAACGCCGCAAGAAAAATAACAGTCAGTTTTTTTTTAAATATTGCTTATGGCAATGATAATACTTACGCTTAAGAGCAGGAAAATAGGTCAAAACTCAGAATAACAACAGCAAAAAACAAAAAACTGGTGGTGTTTATGGGTTACGATGATCACTCATCAGGTGACTCGCTTGCTCGCATGCCTCCTTTTTCACATTAAAAAAAATGAAGGTGCAAGACAACCACGTTAAATAAAGTTTCGATACTTTCTCCTACAGAAACCGTGTCCCTTAGAGAAGACACAATGTTTGTACATGTTTTTATGACTAAGTTATAATAAAGTTATCCTCGGCCCTTATCAACGAATTTTTGAAGTATTTTTTAAGAAAGGAAAACGGTATAGAAATGAATGCATTGACCTACAAATGATTTATATAATTACGGGCACGAAATTTTCTAATGGTCATTTTATTTTTATTTTTAGTATTCAAATCATATATGTATATCAGAATTCTTAATAAAAGTATCTTAATTTTAAATAATATATTTTTATTCTTATAAATATTGTGGCGCTATTGTCAAAATATTAATTTCTTTAAATAGTACTTAATCACGGGAGTTTAAGTGATGGTGAAAAAAAAACGGAATAATTCTAATACTAATTTTAATTAATGGAATTCACTACCTGTTAATGTGTATTTTGCCAATTTTGAGTTATTTATAGTCACTCCCATGGACTTATTAGAGAAAAATGTCCATGGATATAACACGCGAGTACAATTGTTCGGTGAAAGAGTATTTTCTCTAATGGACTAAACAGAAGCGCTTGGGGTTAGCTCCACGCGCTTCTGTCGATTCCCGTTTACCCTTCAAGTCATGTAACAATCAAATGACATAGTAAAAATAAACAACGTCAACCGGCAGATGTTCAAATATCAACAAAATCAAACACATAATTCTTATCAATCACAACCATTATAATGAAAATATTCAATTAGCCCTTCGATTTATTAACGTGTAGTAAATTGTACTTTGGAAATTAAAATGTCGTCCGTTGTTTCCGCTTTGTTCCCTCTGTATCTCACAATGAGTCATATTTTGACTAAATTCTTGGGTATTGATAAAGAAAATAAACTATGCTCTAAAACGATATATAAAAAAGCTTTTTCTGTAAACAATTTGTTCATACTCGTATCGCATAGAAGCTCTAGCTTTTAAATCCAAAGACAGGCGTCCCACGTCGTTAAAATAAATTTAATCACTAGCGAAATGTTATTTAAAATGTACGCAAACATTTTTTTCCATTAATTGTTTTTATGCACCATTGGGTTCCTTTCACAATATAACCAAAGGCGCAGAAAGGGCTTTAGAAATAATATCGCATTCATTTCACATGTTGGTGAGGGATACGAATTTTTTAGTCGCTTACAGCAGATTAAGTAAAACCCAACTTATCCTACTATCAAAGATGTAGTCATCTGGAAGTGTGAAACTAGTGAAAAAAAAACCTGTAAGTAATTAGGACTTCTATTTTCATTCTCTTAAAAACGTTCGGTCGGTCGAACGAGTGAACGAGTAAATGCGGCGCAGCGGCGAGTTTAAGGACAGGTACGCACTGAGCGACTAGCCCCTTGCGGTTGCGGCTAGGGAATGCAAATAGCCGGTTTTAACCCATTTTAACCGGTTATTTTCACACAAAAACGGCTAATAACCGGTTAATTTGCATTCCCTAGACTTGCGGCTAACCGCTTAGTGCGTTTAGGTTCCGGTTTTGCGGTTTCATACGTTTTGATCAGCTGTGCGGCTAGCCGCATGCGGCCAACCGCATGCGGCCAACCGCATAGTGCGTACCTGCCCTAAGTAGTCCCGTCAGAGCGTACAAAACACATTTTAGCGCGTGCATTCTCAATTAGGCTGTCGATAAGATCGAACTAAGGTTCACTCGTTAGATCGATGCCTCTTTAACAGTCCAACCAATTTTCATCAAGCCGTTCTAAGAACCACCTCTACTACATAGCTTTTGCCCGCAACTCTGTCTGCGTAAAAGTCGTTTATCGCTTTTAGTACTTTGGGAACTGTCCAGCTTTCCGGGTAAACAATATCCTATTTCCGTCTTCAGGCAATTAATTATCGTTGTATAAAATTCAGTCGATTAATTCAGTCATTAAACCGTTATGATAGAACAAACAAACTACACACACTCTCGCAATTATTATTATTAGTAAGAATATTTATTTATACGATGCGATGTAAAGACCTCGTCGTGTTGTTTTTGTAGTCATTATTTTTAGTTTAATGTTTATTGACCTTACATTTTTGTAATAATTTTATTTTGCAAATTTTAGGAATTATTATTTATTACTTTATTACCGTATAATGTAACTTACTTTTAAGTATTATTATGATTGTATGATTGAAAAAATGACCTTCAGCTGGAGTTTCTTCGGCGCTTTTTCTTCGCAATGATTTGAATTATGAGTTTTGAACAGTGCTACAGACAGACGACAAAACCGAACGAACGACGAAAGCATCAAAAACCTTTTTTTTAAGGTTAAACAATAATATACCGCTATTCGTAACTTATCTTAACAAGATTGCCTACTGAACATCAACCCAATAAATATATTTGAGTTACTTCTCTAAAAGTTTCCAAGCAAAGTTTCAATAATATCTCTCCAGCTTCTCAATGTGACATCGAACCGTGCCAAACTGCCAACTAAGCGTTACTTAAAATGTATCAACTCTTCCTGCAAAACGTATAAGTGCTTCGTCTAGGCTGTCCTATTTCCAGCATACAACTTTTGGCCCATATGCAACGCGTTTGAATACACAAAGATCCTCGACAAACATATTCTTAACAGTCACATGCTACTCTAATTTCTGGAGTGTAAAGTTGAAAATTGCTAGAAACACTATATACGGGATCTTCACACATGGAAAAATCTGGATACTCGCTGCGATTCATCCATCATTCATTCGATGTGAAAGACGTCTGTGACGATTATGACGTGCGCTCCAACACAACGCCTTTACTGCTGGCGTCAACCTAACAACCATTATAATACATACCTTTTTTGATTGTGCAAATGCGTTGCAAAGTTTGCAAAGCTTTAGACGTGTTTGTATAGTTGTTCCACAAAGACCCACAGTGCAACTCATCGCAAAAGATTCTCACTCTTCAGTCGCAGTGAGTAAATTCTATATTCGCTTGCAGATTCAAATACGTAAAGACGTTTCGAAACTTTTCAATAATAACGAAGCTGTGGAAGCCTTCAGTTACTCAGGATTGTATCTAAATCCAAGTCGAGGGTTTGATATTCGTCTTTAAGTTGGTGGGTGTAAAGTTGTTTGTAGTGAAATGTTGTTCCCGTGTATAATATAGTGATGCGTGCTGGACGCTTGTCGAGTATTGTGGAGTCTTGTTAGATGTTTGAGAAGCGAGTAATGGCGCAATAGTACGCTGTGACAAGAGATTGTTTGGAATAATGACAGAAGTTGCATTCTACGAAAGAAAGGGACTGTAGAATAATGTGGCACACTTGACACCAAATTGGGCGATCTTTGGGGGAGGCGTATGTCCAACAGTGGATGAGCGTAGCCTGATGAATGATATTTTTTACTGGGTAGGTAAGCAAGGGCAACTAGCGATATAGCATATGATTCAAAACTTGATTTAGACTGTATAGGGTCGGTATATATTATCAATTCTCTTCCATTATAAATAAATCTAATACTAGCTATTGCCCACGACTCCATTCGCGTCGAAGTCGTTTATCGCTCTTCCCTCGGGAACCATTCAATTTTACTGTATAAAAAGTACTATACATACTTCCCCGGGGTCCAACATATCTTCATACCAAATTGGAAATCGATATCGGTTCATTGGTTTAACCGTGAAAGCGTAACAAACTGAAGAACTTACTTTCAAATCCACTATAGAACAAAAACCACCAAAATGTCAACGGAATTACAGTCTACTTTAATTAATCCTTGCTGAGAATACCTACAACACATCAGAACTTATTAAGAGCCTAATTAACAAACTCTTGGCTAAGATGGCGATCTTAACTTAAGACACGTCAGAATTAATAGTTTTCTATGACTTCACAATTACTTTGACGTGCCTTGAGAATAACCTCTCAGCTAAGGTTAGGTTAGGTCAAGGTTAGGTTAGGTTATTAATGCACGGAGGTCTGAGGGTGCCTTAGTAAACCAAGGCACTCTCCGGAAGTCGTTGGCGTCGAGGTGCCACAGGCGAATGCGCTTGCTCGTGGTCGCGTGGCCCTCCCAGAAGGACGCAGATTTGCTGTTAGGGTTTAATTGGGCATTCAGGCTGCCCTCGGTTGGTGAGTCCCTATAACCATCCCGGGTCCCCCTGGACCTTGGGCGTATGCGGATGCGTATGATACATTTGCCCAATGTAAGAAAAAAAAAAAATGCAGCTTTTTGTTTGAGATAGGACGGTAGCAAAAGAAGAAGGCTTTGAAGACTTAGGAAGTGGAACAACGCGGCCATACTTCCACGCGTAGGGAAAAGTGACGGAAGAAAAGGAGAAATTGATGATGCTGGACAAGATAGGGGCTATAAAGTCCGCCGCAAGCGTAAACATGTCCAAGTTAAGACAGTTTTCATCGGCAGCATAGTGAGTCAACTCTCAACAATCCTTACAAAAAATAGATTGTTAAAATTATACAAAAGAAATAGGCAGCCAGTGCAATATCAAGTTATCAAGACATAGTTCAGTTTACGCTGAGAGAAAAGAACAGAGCTATACTATAACGCTATATGCTTGCCGTAAAGTGAAATGCATTGCCTCATGACAAGTAAGTTGTCATTGTCAGGGTTGTTTGAAATTATGTGCAATTATTCCTCTTACACATTCAACTATCTGACTGTGCAGGTTTCCTCACGATGTTTTCGTTATCGGAGCATCCGTGCGTGCTGTTATTTCATTCTTATATTTTACTAGCATTTATTTTTTTATTTCCAAAATCAGAATATTGCTATATCATTTTTTAAATTTATTTAGGCGACAGTCTTAGAAGTATTACAAAAATACACTTTATAAAATAACCTTGAGGTTGAGTGCCATACTTAAATACTCTAATAATATAACATTAACTTGTACTGTCGACTACAATGAGATGTTTACACTTTTGGACCTTATTACTAATGCAATGAGACTCAAAATGAGATATTCCGGGTCATTACACATATAAAACAAAAATGGTGAAATATGTATATTTTTTATTCTTTTTTCTAATTGAGCATAATCTCACAGATGAACGGCATCTTCCTTTCGATGCATGGGGAGTCATTTAATTTGCCGTTGCGTGACACCGAGCCGCAAAACTCTTGATTGTCGATATGGTTTGGCTCACCACTGTCCCACTTTTCAAATCCAGTTTCGTTCAACGTCTCACCTTGATCAAAAAAAAAAACCGGTCAAGTGGGAGTCGGACTCACACACCGAGCGTTCGGTATTTAAGATAATATGGATAGAAAACGCAAATCTAACGTAAATTCTTAAGGGTACTTACGTATCATATATTTAAATTTCAAAATACAACTTAATTTTATATAATGGTCGAAATATAATACAGTTTTTATTTCTGAAATCGAAAACTTTTCAGGATAGTTACCTATATAAAAAAAAACCTAACCTAACCTAATGGGTCCTATACCATATCTTTTTTTAAAAACCTGAAAACTTTACGGTTTCGGATATAAAATCCATATATTATGACCAATGTGTGTGTGTTATTATTATGTACCGTGTATTTTGAACTTTATGTTTTATGATACGATCCCGATTATTTACGGGATATCATTTTTTTTTGTAAATACCTTTACGCGCGACTTCCTGGATTAAGACATGATTAAATGCTATTTAGATTACTCCGAAACCGATTTTCCAATTCCGACAATTTTGCTCTACATGGCACATATATAAATTTTAGGTGGGTTATGAAAGTTGTGCCCAAAATAACCTAGCTACCTTCAGGCGAAAATCGGACCTCATTTTTTATTAACAAAAAATACTTACCAAAGACTGTTAACCATTCTCCTTTCCTATTCCAATCCGAAAAGCCGACGTGAGCGACATGATTGTAGTCTCCGGTTATACTTTTTTCTGGGTTTTTGGCGAAAAGTTCCGCGAGGACCTGGGACTCCACGTCACTGTTGATGACAGCGAGATACGCGCGTTCTGAAGCGCATTTCATGGCGGCGCGGTGCCAGGGAAGCCCCTCGCAGTGAAACTTGTAGCAGCTTCCGGTGCGCGGCTCCATTGTGTACCCTTTGATAGTAAGACAAACAAATGATAAAAAATATTTCAAGATTTCCATCAAGAGACGCTCGTTTCCTTATACAAAGTCCGCACGTTAAATCCAACAGTGACACTATGTTAACTATGTAATATTTATTTTATTGTATATCTGTTACTTGGTGTATGTGGTGTTTCCATAAAGTATTGTATTGTATGTTAAAAAGGAATGAATACAACAGTTAATTCTTTTTAACCGCAATAATGTCACTATTCAAATAGTTTTTTCGTCCCTTTTTTACATAAATTTTCGAATGTCCAAAGATTTGCTTTTTAAGTTTAAAAAGCTTTAAAAAGAATACTACCTATCCCATAAGTGTCAAAAATCGTTTTAGTCAAAAAAAAAAAATCTTACAAAAATAAGACTAATCTTTCACTTCATTTTGAGTATGACGAATAACGTTAAAAAAAAAGTTTATACTGCAGAGTGAGTTGACGCGAGCGAATACTGGCGACTCTTTTAAGGATTCCATTTAAGAGTAGGCAACAGAAGCTTAGAATAACTCAATTAGTGAAAGATTAGTGGCGTGGCTCACGTAACTTAGATCTTCCATTTTGATGTTAACTATCTGGCTCTTTAATGACCAATGAAATTAACGCCGCTAAGATCAAAAAGTGATTGGTGCAATCTTCACCATTGGTCATCTGATTCTGTCATTTTTATGGGGCCCATAACCACAAAATCTCCTAGTATGCTGTCGCCACTCGGGAATTATTTTGCCTTATGATTATGTAGCATCCGTCGAACGCGCAATGTTTAAAATTACCATTAAACTTCTCTAGTAATAAATATAAATATAAATCGACTGAGTTCAATGTGGTTATCTAGCAATTCAATGATCTAAGCCGACTTATTATTTGCCAACATCATTACTTCTGATACGATCTTTCATACAAACTCAGAACATAACCCTTTTCATTTACATTTTAATGATCTTGCACCTTATGATGACTATTGTGAACAGATTTCATCATCCTATACTAAAGAGCATTTTACCGGTATCCATGCCACACTTGCTCTTAGTTATCGAAGCGGTTGTTGTAAAGCAGAAGTAGGGAAGCTCACTGACGCAGCTCTCGTCAGTCAACTCTCCAGCGGCGGTCAGCACCAGGCAGCCTTCATCATTGCCCAAGCCACTGGGCTTCCCCTCGGCCCATGGGGCAGACACCTTCGAGAGAGGTTGACCTAAAACACAAGTCTTCTTTACTTTTTACATTGACTGCGCCTTGAGCATTGCGTGGCAAAACTAAACATGAAACCATAATTTCAGCACTCGTACTCGTATCAAAACGAAACTTCCATTCCAATCCAATCCAAACTCAATAATAATAGAAATATTGCCCTAAGTCACCTTCATCTTCTGTTTTTTCTGATTCTGATGATGGTGTGGCTTACTTAAAGCGAGATTTTTAATCAATGTTTACAACTGGGCAACTGTTAATGAAATTTAGCGAGTTCCTTTTCATTCTTTATCTATGCCTACATGTACAGTCGACTACAAAGACAGACACAGGTAACTAAAAACCACCTTATTACAGTGCAATAAGGTAAGAAGCAAATTTTCTATAAGTGCATTTAATTTTCAGACACTTGTGTCCTGGAACCTGTTTTTTTTTATTGTACATCATACATACACACATACACATTGTCTAAACATTTTGATTCTTAATCACACATTATAATATCCGAACGTTTGGCTTTTTAAATCCGGTTTCATGTGTTTCATCATGAAACCGGATTTACATTTTATGATTCAGAACTTAAGGACGATGCTCCACCATCCGCTTCCTGAAAAGAGTAGAGATAGCCATGGACTGTGCTATAAGAGGGGCAATTTCGCAAAAGATTCCATAGGGTGAAAGTGTATCTACATACTAGGACCCCACAAACAAGACAAGATAGGATACTTACCGTCTAAACTCACGAAGTCTCCCCAAAATTTGGCGCGTATGCCAGTGAACACGATGCTACGGTGTAGATCGTTTGCGGCCATTATTTCTGTCATCGCTTTGACCAATGCATCCGTAGTAGGCGATGCCAAAATTCCACCTGTTTGCAAAATCGTCATCATCATAACGTAGTACCTACTCATAGGAAGACGAACGGAAGACCAGCGTTGACTTGACAGCCAGCACATGCTGAGTTGGGACCGTTTTAGCAACAATCGTCACCACAATAATGTCGTCTTTATTCCTTGTCCTTCTTTTTAGATGTTTTTTCTTTGCCTGTGTGTTATTGTTGTGAATAAATGATTTTCTTTCTTTCTTTCTTTCCATAGTACAGTCGACTACGAAGACATGTACACTTTTATACCTTATTTCAATAGAATTACATAGTCTTGGTGTCCATTCTGAGTAAGATAAAATATTTGTGTGATGAGTGATGAGCAATGATGTTCTTAAATCTTAGGTATTAGACAAGCTCAATTATTTAATAAGATGGGCCTGTAATAATTATTATTTTTAGACAACGCGGTAAGTAGTAACTAGGCGTTAGTTGGTAGGTGGCCTTGCCTACGAATGTACACTTCCCGGTAAGGAAAAATATTTGTGTGACGTGCGCGAGTATTTGTTCCGGAGTTTTGAATGTTTTTTATACGATTGATAAGTTAAAAAATTCCATACCAAAAGCGATAACCTTTCTCTCCCCTTAAACCTAATCTAAATTATTACGATTTTTGAATATGTTGTAGATATTATGTAAACTAGGTCTGTACGTTTTCCTTTCTAACATTTCTAGTTTTTCATAACAATTATAACATATTCGAAAATCTTGAAAATCGGACTTCATTTAGGGGGTGAGAATCATTATGGCCCGGAATTAATTTTAATCGTCGGTTCAGAATCGTCGTATGTATTTCTGTATTAAAGTTTGTTTATCGTCTTTTATTACATGCAAAACAAGTGTTTGAGTGTTTCATTACTTTGACTAAAATATTATAGCTTATTTCTTAACCAAAACGAATCTAAGGACACAATCATACATTAAAAATCCATCAAAAATCTCACGTGTATAAAATTACGGAGTATAAAATTAACCTACACAAACACGTGAGATATTTTTAATTTTTTTTATCTGGACTACCTTCGGAGTCGCACCGCCGCCGCGCGTCCGTCCACGGCGCGGGCGTGATGTGCAGGCGCAGCCACCCATCAGTGACCGAGACGTACTCATTCTCCTTCACGGAACATACTAAATTCAGCTGGTTTAACCCTGAAATGGCAAGGTAAAAGTTATCAAATTTGATTTCTAGTCAATCAATGTTTTTAACCATCTTTTTTTTAACATAAACTATTTGGAAAAGGTTTACTACTTAGCCCACATTGAGATCATATTGTGTTGCAGTTTTTAATTATCATGCTATTTTAAAATATAGATATTTTGTAGTACAATATACTTCAAGGGTACCTCAGCATGATTAAAGTTAATTACCTACTTTAAATCATTACAAGAACGGTACTTTAAGTTATTTTTTCCTTAAAGCGAGAACAAATACAATTACTCATTCACTGATTTTTCTATATTTGGGTCCTAAATAACAACAGTTAATCAACAATAAATAACCTTGTTCGTTAAGTCACGCCACTAGGTATTTATTCTAAGTTCTTTTTAAAAATAAATGTCTGATAACTTACCTGTGAACAAACTAAGACAAAACCAAAACATTTCTAAATACATTGCTTACTTTAATAATTTTATCGACACTGTCCAAAGGACGAAATCAGCAAAAAAAACCTGGCTTTTTTCTTATCCATTCACGCGCTCTCTCGGACACAGCTAAAATCCACTTGGTTATTTCACAAAACGTGCTGCTAACTCTCTTATCATAATTAGGTATGGTTATTGGCATTCATGAGCTGTTACTGTGTTATTTACTTTTTTCTCAAACATGCAATGGAATGTTGGCGTTATGTTAATTATTTTAGGCCTCAAAGTATCACGTTGCGGGCGGAACACCTCGAGAGAACTGTAAAGGAATTTCATACAAAATTGAAGGCCTAGGCCGGGAAGTAGTTTTTTTTTAATTTTCATGTAAACATGGCGGCTGTGTTTATGAACAGGCTAAATAGCTGTTTTTTTTTAAATATACTAAGCCGTGCATCCAACCGAAGCGTTTGCATAAAGGCACCAGGTACCAGGAGGGCAGAAGTTATTAGGGGTGTGTAGCGCAACTTAGATCGCAGCACGGGCGGCGCGCCGCGGGGCGCACCCGACACAGCGCGGATGACTGAGCAAGGTAGGTTACTTTTAATGTTTATGCACTCCTAGTACGTATTTGACGTTGTCATTTTTGTTTTAATTTTTTCAATGAATTATTTATATATTTGAGAAAAGCACTATACAAACCTCGGCGTGAAGTGGGGTTCCCAGCCTCGTAACTATCCGGCCTCGCTTCGCTCGGACGTCTATATGACCTCGGCCGGCAACCCCCTACTTCTCGGCCTCTGTAGTAATGTACTATTTTTATACAGGTAAGTTCGGTGACGATCATTACAGCAGCGCTATTAACATAGGTAATATGTACATTCTCAGCCACTCCATTTTATTATTTTAAATAATGTACAGTCACACAATAAAAATGTTGAGCATACTTAGAACCTTGTCATTGTGAATGTCATTGTCATTGTCATGTGTGTCATTTCATATTCTGTTTGAAGTTTACTATGACAACGCACTAAAGTGCTTAACATTTTCGTTAAGGTACTGTACTATCAGCTCAATAGAACCCTGATCCACTATAGAACTGTGTCACAGTAACATTATAAAACAATTAATTTGTTTGACACTTGTTACAAGTTGAATCAAAACATCACTGCGACACAGTTCTATGGAGGCTCAGGGTTCCATTGGGCTGACTACGCCACCCTGGACCGTATGCAGCACTTACCACAGTGATGACGTTATAGTAGTTTACGTGACGGTTGCGTAATGACAGGCGAGTTTCATAATAGATCACACGAGTGTTGTAATGCTAATTACGCAGAGTCGCGTACAATACTTTATCTACACACATATTATAAGTACTCTAAGATGGGTTCAGAAGCCGAAAGGCAAATGACCAGCATCTAGTAGGTGACAGCGATGACAGCTGTAACAGTACCGTAATTTCATTACGTTATCGAATATTGTAAGGTAATGAGATCCAAATTTGGAAAGTCTTCGAAAATTAACAGCTGTCATCGCTGTCACCTACTACCACAGGTATTGCTGGTGACAACAGCGATGATAGCTGTTAATTTTGGAAGATGTTCCAAATTTGGATCTCATTACCTTACAATATTCGATAAAGTAATGAAATTACGTTACAGCTGTCATCGCTGTCACCTATTACCTACCACAGGTAATGCTGGTCATTTGCCTTTCGGCCTGCACCGATCTTAAAGTATTTATAATATGTTTGTAGATGAAGTTTAGTATTGTACGCGAATCTGAGTAATTGGCATTACACAACCGTCAAGTAAACTACTATTACACACCACGGGCAGTAATAAAGAAAGCTCAACTGCCTGGAACGGACAACACGGTTCACTGAAAGAAATAAAAAGTTTATTCATCCATTACATTAAAAAACAAGATATAATTAAATAAGGTACGACACTACAGGGTATATTGCTTTTGAATTGCTTTTGTTTTTTAATGTATTCAACGCAAACACACATTTAAAACAAATGAAAAGTAAAAAAAACACATTTTACAAGGCGTTGAAAAGGGTTACTCAGCTTTGTGCCGCAGCAAGCCGCGGCGCTATTTTTTAGAGGGACTTTGACTTAAAAACTAGCTTAAAAATATCTAAAACAAAACAAAAAGGGATGACGACACAAACATCAACGACGATTAATAGGGGTCATATTTGTCATCCTTATTTGCAACCCAAGTTTCTTTGTGTGGCACCAATAAAACAACATTACCATTTCCTGTTACATCGTTACTAGCGTAGGCCAGTTTTATTTCTGGGTATGAATAACAAATAATATCAATTAAAATTATTGTCAAATTGATGATACAATCATAATCTTAAAGGCTTTAGTAAATTGATAACTATGTACTAACTGTTGTTTAAAGGTATACCTCTCTCGAACTTGACTCTCCCGTGGGCTAGGGGGGAGCCTAATAGCTTGGGCGACGACGAGGACTGCCTGGCCATGAGTAATGCGGGCGAGTTGGCTGATGTGAGCTGCGCCAGCGAGTTTCCTTTCTTCTGCTACAAGAGTCAAATTCAAAATTCAAAATTCAAAATATTTATTCAGTAAATTGGCCACATGAGGGCTCTTTTACACGTCGGTAACATGGAGTGAATCTACTAGCGCTTCGGACAAGACCATCATTGCGGAGAAGAAGCGCCGCAAGAAACTCCAGCAGAAGGTCATTTTTTCCAATCATAAAATACAATAATACTTAAAAGTAACATTACAAGGTAATACAGTAATAAATCATTATTTTAAAACTAACACAAATAAAATCATTACAAATGTAAGCTACATTACTTAAATTAAAAATAGTGACTAGGAGAACAACATGACGAGCCGAGGTATCTATGTCAGGAACGATACGGAGTAAAGCTACTATGGCTGAAAACGTGTGTGGCACCGACAATGGTACAAACTATAACATTATAATAAAAAAAGCAGTTTCAAATTTAATTTAAATTGGTTTACTTACACATATTTGTAAGTACATAATAAACGGTTGTACACTGTTTCATAGACACTCATTTCATAGAACGTATCACTTCGCAGAATTTTCGTTTCATAGAAAGCTATTTTCTGCTGAACCCGTGTTGATTTCACGTTATCTTGTGATGGTTACAAGTGTTACCTAACCTAACCTACATGAATCATTTTTAAGATACCCAGAAATCAATACGGGTTCAGCAGAAAATAGTTTTCTATGAAACGAAAATTCTGCGAAGTGATACGTATGAAATGAGTGTCTGTGAAACAAGGGGACACCATAATAAACGCATGTTAGAGACTCATCTATAATATTTTCAAAATACTAAATTCGTCTCAGCCACACCTTAATAAAATTGAATAGGTCATCAGATACCGTCAGAATTTCTTGTGATTTTTTAATAAATTTTTGCTTCATTTATCAGTTTAGTCAAATTCATTCATTCATTCATTCTAAATTTAGAAATAATTATAAATTTATTAAAACTGTCTGAACTGATGTGTACCGAAATCTCCATTAAGGTTGCGTTTATAAAATATCTTTGTTTCCCAGGATACAAGCTGGAACCGCGCACCGGAAGCTGCTATAAGTTCCACCGCACCGGAATCCCCTGGCACCGCGCCGCCATGAAATGCGCATCGGAGCGCGCGCACCTCGCCGTCATCAACAATGAGGAGGAATCCCGGGTTCTCAAGGCCATATTCGCCCAGAACCCTCCCAGTACAATATCAGGAGGTTACACCCACGTTGCTCACATTGGCTTCTTGGATTGGAATAAAAGTGGAAATTGGTTAACAGTTTTTGGTAAGTTTATCTACTTGTATTTAAATCTTTCTCACCTTTGAATCTGATAACTATTCTCACTAAAAGAGAAGAGGTTAATTAAGGCCCTTTTTTTGTGTGTTTAGATCGTTTTCCTCAATACGACGAGATTTTTTTGTATTCCTGGTCAATCTATATTTTGTAGCCAGAGAAGAATATTTATGGACTCAATGGTTAAAATGTCACTTCTATCACGGTTCCGTAGCCAAATAGCAAAAAACGGAACCCTTATGGATTCGTCATGTCTGTCTGTCCGTCCGTCCTTATGTCAAAGCCACTTTTTTCATATTTTTATCTCGCCCTTACTCGTGGGATGTTTATGGATAGGTCTTCAAAAATTATATTGAGGTTTCTAATTATTATTTTTTCTAAACTGAATAGTTTGCGCGAGAGACACTTGCAAAGTCGTAAAATGTGTGTGTCCCCCCGTGTAATTTCTAAAATAAGAGAATGATAAAACTAAAAAATATGTGGGTTAACATACCATGCAAAAAGTAGTTTTTTTTTTATAATTACCTCATACGTACGTACGTACCTACCTATTTTATTTATTATTTCAGATATTTTCAGATATTTATTTTATTTTTAAAAATTATATTCAGATATTTATTAAATTTTCAGTACCTTAGGTTTTTCATAATTAATATTAAATATAAAAGTAAAATAACTATATTAATACAAAAAATTAACATTATAAAAAACGTAACCTACGAGTGCCGCCGGCAGCGCGGCAGGGTCAAGCTGCCGGTGGTTAGGGCTGCAGAGAGAGGAACCTCCTCACAATACGTGCGGTGTCGAGGAGTACTGCCTTCTGTATCTGGCCCTGGATCCAGCTATGATTATTATTATTTATTTAAAATCCTATAATGTCCCACTGCTAGGCAAAGGCCTCCCCTCCCTTCCCTCGGCATAGCCCTATGTATATTTATATAAACCATATCTAAACTTGAACTTTTAATTCACTGCAGTAAAATGACAGAGCCATATATCATTCTGTGAAATAATGATACCACATTTATTTTAATAGTGCTTTAAACGTTTACGTAATGAATGGTTTGATCGAAGAACGAACTAAATCTTTTATGAATACTATCATAAAAAATCAGCTGATCATTTTGTTTGCAACAGAATGTTTAAAAATATTAAAATGAGACACGAGTTATAAGCCACAGACTACGCAGACAAATACCGCGTTTAATATTACAAAAAAAGTGTTTTGTATATTTTCTTAGTTACTTACTTAATTTTGAAACTCTCTTATCACTACAATATTATAACACAAAGTCGCTTGCCGCTGTCTGTCTGTACTTATGTATGCTTAGATCTTCAAAAGTACGCAACGGATTTTGATGCGGGTTTTTTTTAATAGATAGAGTGATTCAAGGGGAAGGTTTATATGTATAATACATGCATAATATAGTACAGAAACACTGATAGTTTTAGAGGTTTCTAAAGTGATGTCGTAAATAAACACATTTTTTTGCGCTTACATTGCAAACGCTGGCTAAACCTTAAGAGATATATCAAAATAATTTAGTGAAGAATTGTAGTTCTTCAAAAAACCTAAAGAAAAGTCCGGGATGGCATATGTCTATCTCCTAAGGATGAATCACAGTAACCATTTTTATCTTTAAAATTTTATTAAAAAATATTAGGTTATTTGCGAAGCTATTTTCTCCAATTCAGTATTTATTCTTATCCATATAAATACGTTAGTTACCTTGGGAATTTAATGTAGATTAAAATTGTCCTGTACACTATATTATTTAAATAAATACTTTAGAAGATATGGCAGATTCAAAATTACGCGCAACCTAAATCTGTATTATCGAAACGCTTGGCCGCCGGCCCTATAGCCACGTACGAGTATAGCCACGCTTCGCCCTTTAGTACCTACAGCCTGCAGCATCACATAGTATCAAACACCGGAGCTCTCCTGTTAGTTACATAGCTACTTATATTTATATTAAGCTTTTCAAATTGTCAAATTAGGGAAATGGGTAGGTAGTTCGATTGAGTTTTGGTTTTGATTAAAAGATATTTTTATGTTGTCTACACTTCTACACTTAGAGGTATTATGAAGAGGAAGGATTAGATTTTTTGTTTGTTTGTTTGAATTGAATAGGCTCCGAAACTACTGGACTGATTTGGAAAATTCTTTCACCACTAGAATCCTACACTATCCCTGATGAATATAGGATATATTATATTTTCAAAAAAGTTAGGGATCCATATGAAAGCTTCGATAATGTAACCCAAGGTGTGAAAAATATACCAAAAAAAATCCTTATATAGCGTACGCTGCGGAAACTATTGACAATAGAGCAATGTGATGTACTACAGTTTTATAGAAGACAGCAATTTCAAAAAAAAAGTTTTCAATACCATATGTCTAACTATTACAGTTATGTCACAATAACTACTTTTTCATGTTAAAATATGCAATAGTAACGCCGGTTCTAACTAGGCCCCATTATTCGTACCTTGGTATTAATCCGTATCCAAATAAATCATTTCGTTTTCAAGGCTATATCAGTACCTGTAAATTACTTTTTGAATTATTCAAATCGGACATACCATTCAAAAGTTATCATGAGTGTAATAATTTTCAAAATTGAAATATAAGAAACAGGCTGAAACAGCCCTCTAAGTGTCTTTAATTGGTTTTATCTACAACAGAGAATAGATAGACACGTAAATTTTGGCTAATGGTTCCTGTATATTGTATAAATGAGTCAGCAGAGCATCAAAGAGTGTATGACATACCTACATAGGTACATTAAATCACGCCTGTTTCACAGATGGGTAGGTAGAGACCACTTCTTTCTTTTCACTTTCAAGAGTATATGTGATGTTGAGAAATCTATTACTTAAGTATCTAATAATTTAACCGAAACGATGCATCTCTTCTCTAATTTCTTCTATAAATAGTATAAATTAAAGTCGCTTCGCGTTGTCTGCCTGTTCCTCCGCTAACTCCTTCTAAACCACGCAACGGATTATGATACGGGTTTCACTGTCATTTAGGGAATTTATTCTTGATGGTTTATATGTACATTTCATTCTAATTAAGTTTTAATATAGTTGAGAAAACTCAATGTTTTCCTACCACGCCGTCAAAAATCGTTTTTCGGGCCCTTACATAGCTTACGCTGGCTAAACCTTAAGAGATGTGTCAAAATAATGTACTGAAGAATCGTAGTTCTCTAAAAAACCTAGAGAAACGTCCTCGATGGCATATGTCTATCTCCTAAGATTGACTCACAGTAACCATTTTTATGTTTATGATTTTATTTTAAAATATTAGGTATTATATATCGATACCTTTAGACTCAATTGGCGTAAACGCCATTTTGGCCAAAATGACTTTTTAATGCAGTTATACTCAATTTTTCATTCTCTATCGATCTGTGTAGTTAAAGTTGAGAAATTCCCAAAAAAAAGTCGAATACGACCCAGAATATTTGTCCCAAAAAACATGATTTTTGTAATTGTTTGGGCGTATTTGCTGTATTTTTTTATTTTCTACATTTCAAGGTCGTAAATGATATTGTTTTTTATAGTAAAAGGATGTATGATGACATATGTAAGTCTAACGTGGCTTATACGACCCTATTGTTTCTGCAAAAAATAATAGGTGGCTTTTAAAACCCAACATAAAAGAGCCTCAAATAATTAAATTGAAGGTCGTACTTTATAATAGTCGTATAAAGAGGATACATTTTGGCCTCTTATAACCTGATCAGAAATCGAAACCTTTAGACTCAATTGGCGTAAACGCCAAAACTCAACTTTTTAGGAAAGCTAGCAATTATTTTAGTTTTTTAAAATTTTGTCGAAACATTTTTATTTTTTGGATATAAAGTTCAGTTTTGGAGATAATAAATATAGTAAATCGGGATAAAGAATATAATTAAGTATTATTTAAAGTAAACCCAGTATTTAAGAAAACGGAAGGCTTATACGCCGTGGAAAAATACTAAAAATGTTACTTACGCCCCAAAAAAATACTGTTTCTGTGATAGGTTTGGGGTGTTAAAGCCAGGTGGACTATTTTTTAACTATAATAGGGTGTATAAGAGAGACACTCATCTGTTACCTCTGTCGATATAAGCATAAGAATAAATAATAACTACACGTAGGTGCGAATCTCCTTGGACCAGGCCCCAAATGCCGTGCTTTAAATACCTATTTCTCCCTTCACCCCGCTACGCCCGTCTGTCTTCCGCGCCCAAAGTTAGGGCTGTCACTTGCGAAACATTTTAATCGGTTTATGAATGTGGTATACAAGTTTAGTCACGAAATGTTATTTATGTTTTACTTCAACGTGGAAACATTGTTGCAAATTATGTTTTTTACGTTTACGTTAAATTAGGTCATAATACTTTTTGATGATATTAAGATTATCTCCAGAAAATTACATGGCTTATGTGGCTATTAATCTATAAAACACGGAAACGAGTCTATAAACAACCTTTAAAATATTAACTAAACACCTCAGGTGCCGCCAGGCGGTAGGTATCTAACGCGCCGAGTGTGCTTCCGGAGCCGCCAGGAGTTTCGCTTCTACGTCTAGGTATTATTTATTCTTATGATATAAGGTTGAAGGTGCCAACAACTGTTGTAGCACTATCCAACACTGGGACCCTTACCAGAGGGATTGCACTGGGCGTGTCGCGCCGCCTTAGTAACCTTCCCGGTGGTCCATTCTGAGCATGGATATCAGTCCGGGGCCGGCACCGACGCCGGCGCCACGATCTACCTGCCGCCGTCTTGAACGATCGATCTCGGGGCGTGCCGTAATACGTAATGAAGTTAGTTTTGTGAATAACCTTAAACTTTTTACTATTTACTTGTTATGTGGTGTTGATTGATAGTAAAACACACGATGAAATGAAACGCACTCGGAAAAGCGGTTACATTGTACTGTTATGTAGGTAAATGGTTGTTTGAATAAACAAAAGGACGTAAAATATTCTTTTTTTTACGTTGACAAAATATGAAATTGCAAGACTTAGTATAACCACAATTTGGGTTTTTGATGTCCCGCTCGATATTTCGACGATGTTACAATCGTTTATACTATATTTATATATATAGGTACTGTTATTATATTAAATACGTTGTTAAGGGAATATACATATATAAATAATCCGACGAATGGAGAACCTCCTTTATTTTGAATTCTGTTAAAAACACGTCGATACGACCTTATTACGACAGCCGCAAGCGAGCGAGCGACATCTGGTGAGCTAAAACATTTTAGCCCTCATTGATGTATTCTAGGCGTGTGCCAACCCTAGCAATACACGTGCCGCATGCGAATAAATACAAGTTATACGATAGTAAGAGAGGCATACATGTGATTATAAATACAAGTGCTTAACTAATTATTAAATAAATGAAGATTAGCTGACTGTAATGTCATTAAAATAAAGATGTTTGTACCCAAATCATATTTCGTGTGTTTATTTCACCATCCTATTAATTTAAATGAATAATTATATACCGAAAAGATTATAATATATGTATTTATAAACATTTAAGTTAAATGTAAAGTATGTGTTACTTTGTACAAAATATTAGTATTATGGCCCGCTAAAAAGAAGATGGCCACCGTAGCCTATGAAAGTTTACATCATTGAACCATAATTTCTAGGTCGCCGACCCTGCAAAAACCTTTTACTTATTCCTTTTTGAAGAACCCCATATTGTAACCTCTTCGAAAAACAACCGCTGGGAGCTCATTCCACAACCTGAGCGTTCGCGGGATTACATAAAATTTCTCTTATACACCCTATTACAGTTAAAAAATAGTCCTCCTGGCTTTTACACCCCAAACCTATCACAGAAACAGTATTTTTTTGGGGCGTAAGAAACATTTTTAGTATTTTTCTAGGGCGTATAAGCCTTCCATTTTCTTAAATACTGGGTTTACTTTAAATATTACTTAATCATATTCTTTATCCCGAAAATATATTTATTATGTCCAAAACTGAGCTTTATAACTCAAAAAACAAAAATGTTATGACAAAAATAATTTTGAAAAAAAAGTTTTTTTGCTCTCCTGAAAAGTTGAGTTTTGGCGTTTACGCCAAGTGAGACTAAAGGTATCGATATTAGCTATTCTGTCCGATTCAGTATTTAACCTTATCCAGATAAATACGTTGGTTACCTTGGGCATTTAATGTAGATTAATATTGTCCCGTACAATATATTATTTAAATAAATACTTTAGAATATATGGCAGATTCAAAATTACGCGCAACATAGATTAGAACTCAAAACAAATATGGGTTTCGTTGTCAGCACGTATGAAAACGGCTCTTTGCAGAGTCGTTGCTCAAAATGGGAAATGGACAGAAGCCCCACGATAATAGGAGCATTAATCTTCTAAATGAGAACCTTTGCGTTTTAGTAAAATAATTAGTCGACAATGTTTATTCCGAAATTAATAATATTAATTCTAAGACTGTACTAAGGAGAGAGCTATTTTATCACCAACTAATAGTCAAGTAGGTATAGAAAATCAATGCACCGACACAAACATACTACTTTGTGCTCGACCTGGAAGAGGCTATCCATTTCCCAACGGAATTTCTCAATTACTTACAACCTTCTGGATCGTCCCGCATAATTTGGTTTTGAAAGAAGGGTGTCCTTTTATTTCACAACGGAACCTTAATCCACCCAAATAACATCTTTAAAAACGTTGATAATAGAGTGCACAATACTGACCGGATGTGCGGCTGGAAAAGTCGTTTTAATTCCCCGGATTCCATACTTTCCAGTTTAAACGACTGCAATGACAATTTACAAGTCACAAGGTCAAACATTGAAAGTTGCGGGCTTAGACCTCTGGGCCTAATATGGCTGCGTTTATCGCGTGACAAAGTGTGGATAAGGCATCCGTCACCTTCTGACACGTAAATAAGTACGAGAGTGACGACGGATGCTTTATCCACATTTGACGCGCGATATTGACGCAGCCATGCTACTAGGCCTGAGCGTTGAGTGTTTTTCTCATAGAGGTATATAGCCCTATCGCGCGTCACTTCCAGGCAAAATTTGTTTGTATTGTGCAATGAGAAGTCCGCTGTAAACATTGTATATAGAGAAATTCTGCGAAAGCTGGCAGTCATGATTTGAATTGAATTTAAAATCTAACGGCATCAAAAACTCAAATTCGCAAAATTGGACGTCTTTCTAAAATCGTCATGCAATAAAACCTCTATGCATAATGCACCTAGGTATCTATAATTTGAAAAGTATATTATTCCAGATGAATTTGGATTATTTTAACTTATTTTAACCGAAGCGAAGCGAGGGCGGGTCGCTAGTATATTAATATTTAAAAGTGAATCACTCAAATTAACTACATATAATCATCGTTCATTTTTTCATTCATTCAGTAAGGACCATCACTATTTTGTATACACCAAAAACTGACAACACCGAAGCTGTCATCCTACTACAGTGAATTAAAAGTTCAAGTATAAGATATATGTATATCTAAGACTTTTTACGTTATCATCTTTTTAGGCTTCCGTACCCAAAGGGCGCCCAACAGGTATCCTATCGCAAACACTAAAATCGTTTGCCAGCTGTTTCATTTGCCATAATTTTCATTTCCCTTATTTTTTTATTTTATTCTGAACCCAATCGTGTGTGTTTCAGTTTGGTAACCCGCCCAACGGAACCCTATTAACTAATATGCCCACACTGTACGTAACTTTAAGACCTGTATCTTTTGAACCGTAACGTAATAGATAGCGGTTTTTTTTTAACATGTTTTAGTACAGCGGATTAACTGCCTTTTTTTATTTAAAGAAATTTAAATTATAAAATAGGTCGGCTGTGCGTTAATCGATCAGCCAGTTTCTTCTTTTGTAAATATAAATAGAGTTATCTTCTCTCATAACGTAAAGTTCGGATTATAAACTTCAAAACGAATTTATATTGGCGTACTTTATAAACACAATACCGAAATTAAACAAAAAACACTTTATAACATTATTTCTCTAACAAAATAATGTTATAAAGTAATTTTTTTACCATTACGATACAAGTTAATCCAAAAAGTTAATATCACCAACGAGGTTCCATATCAATTATTTTTACAGTATCAATTTTTGTAACGTTATTAGTTTAAATTTGGAACAGCTGTCAAAACTCAAGAGGGTCTCTATTCTATTATTCATAGATATTAAAACAGTTATCGATATGAAACGTCAATTCTTAACGAATACGAAACGGCAGACTGGTGGTGCGGCCCCAGCATACTGCGTTGCAAGCCACAGTATCCTCGGTCAGCTCACAGCAGCTTGTGAAAGTCTACTGAATCCTCGTGCCTATGGCACGCCTACTAAAGGTTGTTTTATACCTTTATATCCTACTTCATTAACTTGAATGTTTACTGAATGATCGGGAACCTAGACATGAATTTATTACTTACAGATCTAAAGAGAGTTCCTGCCAAATACTGAATGACTAAATAAGCTACTTCATAGCTTTACTGATCCTGAATATAGTTGGAACCTGAATCGGAATAACTGAATGCATACTTACTACAAAATTAATCATCCAACCATAATGGCAAATCAGAAAGCTAAATTATTCTGGAAGTATCTAAACGGAATAATAGAAACTGAAATTATATTGTAGAACAGAAGAACAGAATGGACCCCAGTCCAGCTGTAAAGACATAAAGAAATTGCTCTGATTAGCACTAATGTTATGAACTATTATGAGACATGAGGCTAACATTTTAGGTTAACTAAATTATGAATCTTACCGGAAACTTCAAGGAAAACCCCTGAAAATCTCGACGCTAAGACATTCCCCTCCTCTCCACGTGTGAGAAATATTCACTGAAAATTCACCAGTTGGTCAGAGAATTGCACATTAATTGCAACAAATGCCTCCATCAGAAAGATGTTATTAATTATTACTTACAAGTTTCTTTCACCGAAATATGACTGAAAGTATGTGCTATATCTCCACAGGAGGAGCTTGGTTAAATTATTGAGGATGACTCTTCCTCTATCATTCAGCTTAAGTCTGATTTTATAATGGGCCATCATCTTGATGAATTTTGATGAAGCTAGTCAAAACATAGATGCAACCAAAATGCATAGAATGTAGCTATACAAATTAGTCTGATTAATCTGGGTAATCAGGTACTTAATTAATAAATTACCTACTACATTAAATGTTATTTTGACTGAAATGTGTTTGTTTAATTATTGTACAGTGGGCTTCATAAGTGCATGGACAACTCGGAAAGATAATGCTCTGAGGCAAACTGACGCCATCTATATCTGCTCGTAGTGGTTCAACAAGATCTTACTAGATGGCGTTGTTGCAGGTAATCTCTAAAATTATGATAAAAACATTTTTATCCGCGTACTACAACCAACATTTTTTACTTTTTTTGTAAGTTTTATATTTTAGTATACATATAGATGATTGAAGTAGTTTTGAGTATTAGTCATTTCCAAATTAACAGGTTCAATTATCAAAAACACTTTTCATCCACGAAGTGGATACGAACCCGGGACTCACTCGGGCCGTGAATGTAGGCGGCCATTTGTGTCATTGGACCATCGAGCCATTAACTGACAAGACGAAATTCATTAGTATTTTATTATGATTTGCATATTTTTACAAGAAACAAAACCACGTTTAGTAAGATCACTACTAGAGGGTAGACTAATAAAGATCTATAAATACCAGACTGATTATTACAAAGACTTACGCTCGTTCGTTCGTTAGATGCTTAATCGATTGCCTTATGTTAAGATTTCACTTTTGTTGAAAATATGACTTCTCGTTGCAATATTGACCTGGTCAAAATAAAGCAAATAATTGGTTTGCACAGTGAAGGCAGAAATTTCTCAGATATTGCTAGAGAATCCGGTGTGAACGTAAGTAGTATTTTTTTACTCATCTTTTTATAAAAAATAATTTCTTTTTGTATTTATTTATTTTATTTTAATTATTTTTTACAGATGAAAACTGTTCTTTTTTGGGTACGGCGCTTTGAAGACGAGGGATCTTTGCTGCCCCGGCAAAGAACGGGTCTGTAGACCAACTCATGAGCACAGCAACAGCACAACCCGTGTCAAGCCACGGTGAGGGATTATGAGGAATGGATTTAAACCAACAACTCACTACGCTGGATTATATTTCGTCGTTTCATTCTTCAGATATAATTATATAACCAGGTAGTACTTTAAACCTACAGGCGACATTTGCACGATTTTAAGAGACAATCAATTGACTATTAAACGAATTTTCATTCATTCGTTCATTCAATCCCCCATTCCATACAATCCCAGCATCCTAGTTCCTCATTCTTTTTTCGTGCACGGCGACAAGCGCACGCGCCTACTCTTCTCTCAAGAGACCAATACGAGAAACGAAGAGAAGCTAAATTGATATCACGATAAGATTAAAAGATAGATTAAAACAATAGTAAGGTTGGACTATTTACACATCGTCATCTGAAGATGAGGGTAAGTTCTATTATTTCTTATAAGTGATTATAATTGTAATGAGCCTACATAAGATTGACTACGAGTCAGTAACTATGTCTAAAACACATCGGGGTTGACTTCGAGTCTCGATCGATGATGTTATATATAAAGCAGAAAATACGTGGTTTCTTAATGAGAAATGCACGTTCCTCTGCGACAAGAATATTTTTCTAAATCTACCTTCAAAAGAAAAATATATTTTTTACAATATTACATAATCACTTTCCATTGTTTTCGATGATAAAATCAAATAAAATGTAGCTCGTTCTACGATGGCTCATATATTATGTTTTAAGACACATCGGGGTTGACTGCGAGTCTCCAACGATGATGTTATAACATAAAGCAGAAAATACACAACATAATCAGTTTCTATTGTTTTCGATGATAAAATCGAATAAAATGTAGCTTGTTCTATGATGGCTCATATATGTTTTAAGACACATCGGGGTTGACTGCGAGTCTCCAACGATGATGTTATAACATAAAGCAGAAAATACACAACATAATCAGTTTCTATTGTTTTCGATGATAAAATCGAATAAAATGTAGCTTGTTCTATGATGGCTCATATATGTTTTAAGACACATCGGGGTTGACTGCGAGTCTCCAACGATGATGTTATAACATAAAGCAGAAAATACACAACATAATCAGTTTCTATTGTTTTCGATGATAAAATCGAATAAAATGTAGCTTGTTCTATGATGGCTCATATATGTTTTAAGACACATCGGGGTTGACTGCGAGTCTCCAACGATGATGTTATAACATAAAGCAGAAAATACACAACATAATCAGTTTCTATTGTTTTCGATGATAAAATCGAATAAAATGTAGCTCGTTCTACGATGACTCATATATGTTTTAAGACACATCGGGGTTGACTGCGAGTCTCCAACGATGATGTTATAACATAAATTACATAAAGCAGAAAATACGTGGTTTCTTAATTAGAAATGCACGTTCCTCTGCGACACTAATACATTTCTATAGTTACCTTCAAAAGAAAAATGTATTTTTTACCATATTAAATTAAATAATCACTTCTTTACTGTTTTCGATGATAGTATCGAATAAAATGTAGCTTATTCTGGAATCACTCATCTATGTTGATAATACATTGGGGTTGGCTGCAAGTCTTCAACGATGTTATAAAGCCGTAAATACAAAGCAAAGCAGTAAGTACAGTAAATACGTGCATACTCTCTCTTTTGCGGCACAAATACTTTTCTAAATCTACCTTCAAAAGAAAAGTGTATTTTTTACAACATTTAATAATCTTTTTTTTATGGTTTTCGATGATAAAATCGAATATAATATAGCTTGTCCTACTGAACCTGTTATACCGAAATCGGAAATAACTGCGAAATGTCCGTGTCAGAATACTCCAATGAAGTATCGGCGCCGGAGTCAAAAAACGAACATTCAGTATCTGAAAATCATTCGGATGTTTTTGCCGTCACAGTCTGAACTCGACACGGACATGCTATAGGTACTCGGGGAATCAACAGATGATACCCCAGAGTTTGGAGAAAACATTTTCGTTTCTTTTTACAAATATTTAGGCACCTAGCAGCTAGCTAGTTAGAAGCATAGTAAAAAATATATAAGATAAAAGTCAAAAGCGTGTTCCTAACAATACCCGCTTTTTGCAAGCCCCAAAAATGAACGTGGAAATTTCGGTCGCGGTACCGAACATAGTTCGGTACCGGAACCGACACAATAGTTTTGCGGCTATGTAGCAACGACGGCTCTGGGAGCCCCACCGTCAAGGCCGTCAAAGAGGTGGGGTTTCAAATTAAGAAGATAGTTCCAAAGGCTTCTACATCGGTTCAGTTGACGAACAATCGAGCGCCCTTCTCGGAACACTGGTGAGTTTCCCTCTGATACTATTCGAACAAGGGGGGGGGGGGGGGGGCGGCGAGGAGGTACCCAAGGTGGTCAAGAATACTTACACGCACAAAACACGTGCGTAGATACAATAGCACAGGTACCTGTTGGACGTCTTTATCATTTTTGCGACTGTTGGCTTAAAATAACGTCAAATAATAAGTTGGGCTCGATATAGAATATGGATACTCAATCCCGTTTCGCACAGAGGCAAAACAAATATCCTTACCAAAAAACACCTTGTCACAAAGTGAAGAAGCCGATATTAAGTAAAAGATTCGGAAGCTGTTAGACTTAGGAGCCATAGCCGACTGTGCCCCAGTCAAAGATCAACTTATTTCTTAATATATTCTTGCTCCGAAACCAATTTAGGCAAGCGATTCATCTTAAATTTAAAAGGATTTAATACATTTATCGCACCTTGTCATTTTAAGATGGAGGATCATCCTCAAAACTTATCTCTGTAAATGGTTATTTAGTCGCGATACATTTGAAAGAAGTTATCTCCTTGTGCCAATAAATAATAGTGACAGAAAGTACTTGCGATTTGCAGTATGGTTTACCTATGGCTCCTAGAGTATTTACGAAAATGATGAAAGAAGTGATGTCTAACTGGAGATCCTGCGGCCTCAAATCTGTTATTTATTTGAATGATATTCTGTGTATAGGAGATACTTTTCAAGAATGCCTTGATAATGTATCAACCCTAATTTTTTACGATTTTTAATTAAGATAAAAAGTCATTATACCCGATACAAACTTTACATTTTTAGGTTTTCATTTTGATACTCAAAAGTTAAAAATGCACAGTTGGTCCGCAAATTCTTAAAATCCACCCAGGTGGACCATACGGTTGGGCTTATTTTATAACTATGGAAAGACAAAAAGTTAAATTAAAAAATATTAATATTGAGAAATTAAAATCATACCTTCAAATATTGAAGGATATGAACCGATGGTTACATAATATTTACACATCAAATGATTCTATGTCTGTTAATTTTCAGCTAGTTTTTTTTTTTTTGTGTCACGTACATTCTCGGCTGAGGCACGGTTTGTAGTATAGATAAGGTTAACGGTACGTGGAAAGCGTTAGAACGGGAATCTTATATCAATTATTTAGAATTACTAGCTGTACACCTAGGTTTGACGAGCTTTGCCCGTGATATGTATAACTGTGCAGTCTGATTGAGGGTTGACAATAAGACTGCCATTATTATGTTACGTGAACCGCATGGGAGGTATAAAGTTTATCTACTTAACCTGTCACGCGTTGCAGTATCCAACGTTGGATACTAGAATATTTGAATTTGGAACCCGGAGTGGTTCGAAATAAGATTGATATTGTAATACATATACTTATACGCAACGCTTAGCAACGCTCCCCTCTAACCTAAACTATACGAGTTGCTTCTGCCCCGGCCCATCTTACTCGTTCGCTCCGCTCGCTCTCGTATTGCCATCCTCAAAGGGGTCAGAAGAGTTATAAAAAAAAAAAACTTTATGAATATTTCATAATTTAATATTATAGCTATAATATTACCTTACGTAAAGGTATTAAAAAGTATTTATTCCTTACGAATGTATACCAAGCTTGTGTATATTATGTTAAAAGTTACTATTTCTTATGAATGTTATACCATATGTAGGTCGTTATACATAAAACATATATGTTATTATTAACTCAGCATTATACTTTTTGATTGATAGTTTTTTCTTTTGTTATAACGGTTATCATATGTTATGAGCGTTTATAACACGAAATTATAACAAATGTTGTTATATTTTAATGAGATGCGTCCGCTAGCATTACTTTCCGACATTACATTAAAATAATACGACGTAACGTAAAAGTGCTAATGGCAATTTTGCGCCGTAAATGACACTGCCTTTTCGAGCTTTTTTGTCTAGAAATTTAGTCATAATTGTACATATGGTACACAATACAACACAATAGTCACTGTTCTGCCTCGTCGTCCTTGTTATTGAGAAATAATCTTGGTTCGGATGTTTGCTTTAAAAGTCCCCTTAATAAATTAAAGGAGCGTATAAATAAACAGAGACTAAGTAGCCCGAAATACAATCATACCGGGAACACAGGTCGTTTTGAACCACATTTCTCATTGGTACCTCAATAAAAGTTTAAATCTGGAAAAATTCTAAAATAAATTAGTGACATTATTAGTTTTAGGCACAGGGTCCAGACTATAACGCTTATTTAAATCGAAAACATTGTCGATTCTGATAAATACATTAAAATGGGCATAACAGATTCCTTTAAAACATCCGCGCAGGTTAAAAAGATTATATTTTTGTGAAAAAAAAAAGTAGCTGTTATTATTGGAAATCTTTTTTATTAACCTATAAACCACTACACAGAGCTGTTGCTTCCCAAATCATCAATGGATGGATAAAATATGTTATGTCATATGTGGGTTTATAGCGCGCATAATTCGCGGCATGCCGTCACATCTAGTTAGTTTGCCCGCTTTTATAATCGACCAACTTCGGATAAAGGATCTTTTGTAAGGGCTGTTTGCTTACCAAGAAATTATTCTTAGAAACAATTTATAATATGTGATTATTGCTGTTTACCGAAATTATTTTGTGTCAAGGATGAAAATAAATACATTTTGCTATATATTTCTTCCACCTAAAGCAAAACTTGATACCTACTCGTAGCTCTGAACATCTACCTGGTTATATAATTATATCTGAAGAATGAAACGACGAAATATAATAGATGATCAAACGAACTTCTCAAGCGAAGTTCGATCATTATTATATGAGTCGTTTCATTCGAAGATATCATAACCCTCCCACCCAAGCAGACCCCTAAAATTTTTAAGTTTTGCATTTTCTCTGAAGATAATGAGGAACTAGGATGCTGGGATTGTATGGAATGGGGGATTGAATGAACGAATGAATGAAAATTCGTTTAATAGTCAATTGATTGTCTCTTAAAATCGTGCAAATGTCGCCTGTAGGTTTAAAGTACTACCTGGTTATATAATTATATCTTCGAATGAAACGACTCATATAATAATGATCGAACTTCGCTTGAGAAGTTCGTTTCATCATCTATTATTTAATACAAGTCTGGATACTATTCGTCGTGATCTACAGTGAGGGTCTGCATCATGGTAGGCATGCTGCCAAACCCCTAAAAGAGCATATAATTAGGGTTATTCCTTGGCCTGGCTAGGTCACCGGTTCTAAATTCAATTGAAAATGTATGGGGTATTATTGTCCAACATAATCACCAGAATGAGCGAACTCCGAAAGCCTTAGAAGATCAGTGTTCAAACATTTGGGGTAGTATTCGTGGTTCCAATCTCTGTAAGAATCCTATCGATTCAATACGTTCCCGAATGCAAGGTGTAATCGAACAGAGTGGGAGTTACACTAGGTGTTGAAGTTTAGTATATATAAGTGATGCGAGTGGATAACTGGAGATCGGGTTAACGTAAGTAATGAATGCAAAATTAAACATTGTTTTCGCCTTTTTTACGTGTTTATACTATTTTGTGACAATATATAATTATCTTATTTTAAATATAAGGTCAAACCAATCACACCATTAATTTACACACGACTTTTCAGTTATTATTATTATATAATATAATATAAGTGGTCAAAACTGTATAACATAGTTAAATATAATGCGTTTGACTGTTAAGGTAACCCGGTCTCTAGTTTAACAATATATTTGTTAATAATTACTATTTTATTGTGGTTAAGCTTCAATCTCTTTCCAATTTCGGAAACGAATACTTAAGCTATTACCTCAATATGGTAGGTAATAGGTAGTCGTTTTATTGTTACAAATGTAATATTATAAACAATCCAAGTTTATAGTTTACTTAATTGTTATTTTTAAGAAATACATATTATACTTATAAGAAATAAAGATTTTTATTTTGAATAACAAAAGTATCATTTTTTGAAAACGATAATGATTAAACAAATAATACATTCATTTATTTCGTGAAACAACATTAATTTAAAAAATGTGATAGAAAGAATCGATCTCCCGACCCACGGTCTGACCCTGTGATTAAGGCTTTAGGCAGGGTGTCAACTAACTAAGCCAGCGGCCCTTCTGGCGAACTAGCGAAATTATCGATTCTAATACTAAAACATCAAATAGTTGTAGCAAACAATAATCAAACTACCTTAGTTAACAACGCCATCTAGGTTGTTTCTTACGAAAGCGGGCTCACGTGTTCACAGCATTATAGACGTTAAGGTGTCCATGCACTTTCTATTCTAATCTTAATTAATGGCTTTCACTCCTGTTAAG
The DNA here is from genome assembly GCA_946894065.1 of Acleris literana. Taxonomy (NCBI): domain Eukaryota; kingdom Metazoa; phylum Arthropoda; class Insecta; order Lepidoptera; family Tortricidae; genus Acleris; species Acleris literana. The sequence goes on along the minus strand of OX335671.1, from coordinate 23,867,095 downwards.
GTATATTTCGCCAATGTCGAGTTATTTAGAGACACTCCCATGGACTTATTAGAGAAACAAGTCCATGGATATCACACGCGAGGACAATTGTTCGGTTACAGAGAATTTTCTCTAATGGACTAAACAGAAGCACATGGGGTTAGCTCCACGCGCTTCTGTCAAGTCCGTCCAACAAAACAATTCAATTCAAAGATTTATTTTGACAGTAATTGTACATACAGTCCATGCACTTATGACTCCCACTGTATGTACAATTACTGTCAAAATAAATCTTTGAATTGTTTTGTTTATTCAATAAATGTAAATAACTATTTTCTCCATTCATTGATTAATTCCAAATATTTAATATTCCCAAAATCCTATAGTAATTTACCCTAAGGCGGCAACACCAACCTACAAATGTATGGTGTTGACCAAAGATGGTGTTGACGTTTGACAATCAAAAGTTATGAACAGTATTGCCATATACACCTTAAATATTTCCCCAGTCTTTAGGTTCCGTTTCACGCAGTAAATGCAACGTTACAATAGTATATAGGTAAACATTATTATGTTTATTGCTTTATTACCTAAATGACAAAAATAATATTATACGACAGATATAAACAATAATAATTAAAATAATTAAGAACTAATGTAATCTATTCTCTACTTAAAACAGAATTATTAGAATTATTAAACACATTTGTGTACACAATTACAAAAAGAATACCCCCTCTAATAAATCCGCTCGCGGCATTGTACCCATGATGCTGATGATGCTAGTTAAACCTATCCTTTGGGAGAGGTAAGCACTAGCTCTGGGATCTCCGGGAGCGTCAATAAGTTTGGCAGACAGGGTCTTTATTAAACATTCCATGTCAGCAGACCAAGGTCCCAGAGTCTCCACTGCAAGCGCCGCAAATTTGTAATCATTAATTAATGATGAATATTTGCGACGCTTGAGCCTGATCAGCGGCAGCGGCCTGATTTCGGGTTGCTTGTAGGTATGTGAGATAGGGCAAAAGTTTCGACACAAGTTGCGTCCCACACCAGAGCCCTACCAAGCTTCCACGGCACCAATGTAGCTCCGTCGGGGCGCTTACGATCGTCTCTGATCATACCGGCTAGTTCTAAGACAGCAGGTACGGAGGCGGTGGCAAGCGAACGACGGATCAAATCATTGATGGCGCCGTGGCGGATCAAGCGGCCGGCACTCCTTGAACAAGAAAGACCATGTCTACCAAGCTCATCCACCTCCTTGCCGCAGGAGCAAAAATGCAGCACTTCTGTTTCTTAGAATTATATTTAGCAATTAACGTTCTTGTTAATTTTAATGAGTAAAACCCGAATCATTTCATGAATACTTCCTTTACACACGGTAGGTAAATGTTAAAAAAAACAACTGTCGATAAAGTGTATTAGCGACGTTTCGTACTTACTGACATTTTATACATTTACCTCCTTACTAATAAACGTTGGGTAACGGTATAGCTATACAATGTTTTGTCTTTATCTGTCAAATTCAAATGTCACAATATCAGATAAGAACAAAACATTGTATAGCTATACCACCGTTACTCAACGTTTATTAGTAAGGGGGTATAACTGTAAACACATCGTGGTAATCAAATAAACGGGACGTGGGGCCCTCTATCGGCCTGCTTTATTTGATTCACACCTGGTAGATCTTAATAGCTATAAAGGCAAGATACTTTATTTTACGTTAAACCATAATTAAATGATGGTTTTTCTTAATTATTAAAATATTTTTACGGAAAAAGTAATAAGTATTGGAACAAGTCTTTTTTAGATAAAAGATTTAAAAAAAAAAATAAGCTAGACTGACCTACCATTTAGAAGGAGTTATTTTTTTTCGTTTTTGAAGGCGGTTTTTTTAAGCGTTTATTTTATTACATACTTTTTAGTGATCGCAATATGAAGTCCCACTTCTTAGTTGATAATATTATGACACTTTAAGACATTTCAATCTCACCGCAAGGAACGCCGCGGTAAAGTCATAGAATCTTAGGTAGATTTTTCTATGTACCTTAATCGAGATTCATCTTGTCGCCACCCTTGAAATTGTACCGTTAAGGAGTTCCGGGGGCCATCTGTAGTTTTCATCATAAGTTCCACTTCACCAATAGTACAGTCAACAGCATAAATAAGTGATCATTTATGTACCTTGTCACTTTAACGTCGTGTTTGAAATGTCATACAAAATTGTGATACGATTGAAAGCGACAAGGTACATAAATGATCACTTATTTATGCTGTTGACTGTACATTACTGCACAGACCGGGAAATAGGCCGTTGCGGGACGAGTAGAGTTAGCGTGGCCGAGACGCAGTCGAGGCCGCGTTATAAACGAGTCCAGCATCCGCCCTTCCCGGTCGAGGCTTGTATAATTCTTTTCTCCCAAAATGTGAGGAAATTTAACACAATTGTTAATAATATTAAACACAGTCCCAACGTTTCCTTGAAAAAAAGAAAAGAAACGTACGATTTAGTATGACACGGAAATAAAGCATTAATTAAATAAGATCACACATTTAAACGTAGTAAATTCAATTCGAATAAAATATAGTATAAATTATAACTTTTATTACGCGTTTATGTTATTTCGGCAATTTATATTGTTTACGAACGCAATTTGTTTTAAAAAAAACGTCAAACTATTTGATACACTTTTAAATACGCTGTAAACGCTATTTGAAATATTTAACTTTTTTAGTCTGTGACGTTTAAAAAGTAAAATATACAAAGAAGAATTTTGATTGCACGAGTCTTTGGCTGTCTGGAGTTATTTATCCTAGTCCAAACATGGTTTTAAAAAGTAAAACACCAGGTACGTAATGAAATTTCATACATTTTTCGCGGCCGCTGCCGCTGGTAAATAATAACTTTGTTTTTTTTTTATTTTGCCTGGACCTGGAACTCAGAAATTCGCGGGCTGATTTTACAACAGTAAGGTTAACATTTCCGAGCCTGTGGGAGAAAATGATACTTTCTGAAAGCAAATGCTGGACTTGTCTTTGCTGGACTGCCTTCAATAACGCGAAAAATGACTTCTTTTAATTTACACACGACTTTTCAGTTATTATTATTATATAATATAATATAAGTGGTCAAAACTGTATAACATAGTTAAATATAATGCGTTTGACTGTTAAGGTAACCCGGTCTCTAGTTTAACAATATATTTGTTAATAATTACTATTTTATTGTGGTTAAGCTTCAATCTCTTTCCAATTTCGGAAACGAATACTTAAGCTATTACCTCAATATGGTAGGTAATAGGTAGTCGTTTTATTGTTACAAATGTAATATTATAAACAATCCAAGTTTATAGTTTACTTAATTGTTATTTTTAAGAAATACATATTATACTTATAAGAAATAAAGATTTTTATTTTGAATAACAAAAGTATCATTTTTTGAAAACGATAATGATTAAACAAATAATACATTCATTTATTTCGTGAAACAACATTAATTTAAAAAATGTGATAGAAAGAATCGATCTCCCGACCCACGGTCTGACCCTGTGATTAAGGCTTTAGGCAGGGTGTCAACTAACTAAGCCAGCGGCCCTTCTGGCGAACTAGCGAAATTATCGATTCTAATACTAAAACATCAAATAGTTGTAGCAAACAATAATCAAACTACCTTAGTTAACAACGCCATCTAGGTTGTTTCTTACGAAAGCGGGCTCACGTGTTCACAGCATTATAGACGTTAAGGTGTCCATGCACTTTCTATTCTAATCTTAATTAATGGCTTTCACTCCTGTTAAGGTATATTTCGCCAATGTCGAGTTATTTAGAGACACTCCCATGGACTTATTAGAGAAACAAGTCCATGGATATCACACGCGAGGACAATTGTTCGGTTACAGAGAATTTTCTCTAATGGACTAAACAGAAGCACATGGGGTTAGCTCCACGCGCTTCTGTCAAGTCCGTCCAACAAAACAATTCAATTCAAAGATTTATTTTGACAGTAATTGTACATACAGTCCATGCACTTATGACTCCCACTGTATGTACAATTACTGTCAAAATAAATCTTTGAATTGTTTTGTTTATTCAATAAATGTAAATAACTATTTTCTCCATTCATTGATTAATTCCAAATATTTAATATTCCCAAAATCCTATAGTAATTTACCCTAAGGCGGCAACACCAACCTACAAATGTATGGTGTTGACCAAAGATGGTGTTGACGTTTGACAATCAAAAGTTATGAACAGTATTGCCATATACACCTTAAATATTTCCCCAGTCTTTAGGTTCCGTTTCACGCAGTAAATGCAACGTTACAATAGTATATAGGTAAACATTATTATGTTTATTGCTTTATTACCTAAATGACAAAAATAATATTATACGACAGATATAAACAATAATAATTAAAATAATTAAGAACTAATGTAATCTATTCTCTACTTAAAACAGAATTATTAGAATTATTAAACACATTTGTGTACACAATTACAAAAAGAATACCCCCTCTAATAAATCCGCTCGCGGCATTGTACCCATGATGCTGATGATGCTAGTTAAACCTATCCTTTGGGAGAGGTAAGCACTAGCTCTGGGATCTCCGGGAGCGTCAATAAGTTTGGCAGACAGGGTCTTTATTAAACATTCCATGTCAGCAGACCAAGGTCCCAGAGTCTCCACTGCAAGCGCCGCAAATTTGTAATCATTAATTAATGATGAATATTTGCGACGCTTGAGCCTGATCAGCGGCAGCGGCCTGATTTCGGGTTGCTTGTAGGTATGTGAGATGGGGCAAAAGTTTCGACACAAGTTGCGTCCCACACCAGAGCCCTACCAAGCTTCCACGGCACCAATGTAGCTCCGTCGGGGCGCTTACGATCGTCTCTGATCATACCGGCTAGTTCTAAGACAGCAGGTACGGAGGCGGTGGCAAGCGAACGACGGATCAAATCATTGATGGCGCCGTGGCGGATCAAGCGGCCGGCACTCCTTGAACAAGAAAGACCATGTCTACCAAGCTCATCCACCTCCTTGCCGCAGGAGCAAAAATGCAGCACTTCTGTTTCTTAGAATTATATTTAGCAATTAACGTTCTTGTTAATTTTAATGAGTAAAACCCGAATCATTTCATGAATACTTCCTTTACACACGGTAGGTAAATGTTAAAAAAAACAACTGTCGATAAAGTGTATTAGCGACGTTTCGTACTTACTGACATTTTATACATTTACCTCCTTACTAATAAACGTTGGGTAACGGTATAGCTATACAATGTTTTGTCTTTATCTGTCAAATTCAAATGTCACAATATCAGATAAGAACAAAACATTGTATAGCTATACCACCGTTACTCAACGTTTATTAGTAAGGGGGTATAACTGTAAACACATCGTGGTAATCAAATAAACGGGACGTGGGGCCCTCTATCGGCCTGCTTTATTTGATTCACACCTGGTAGGTATACCTAAATCTTAATAGCTATAAAGGCAAGATACTTTATTTTACGTTAAACCGTAATTAAATGATGGTTTTTCTTAATTATTAAAATATTTTTACGGAAAAAGTAATAAGTATTGGAACAAGTCTTTTTTAGATAAAAGATTTTAAAAAAAAAATAAGCTAGACTGACCTACCATTTAGAAGGAGTTATTTTTTTTCGTTTTTGAAGGCGGTTTTTTTAAGCGTTTATTTTATTACATACTTTTTAGTGATCGCAATATGAAGTCCCACTTCTTAGTTGATAATATTATGACACTTTAAGACATTTCAATCTCACCGCAAGGAACGCCGCGGTAAAGTCATAGAATCTTAGGTAGATTTTTCTATGTACCTTAATCGAGATTCATCTTGTCGCCACCCTTGAAATTGTACCGTTAAGGAGTTCCGGGGGCCATCTGTAGTTTTCATCATAAGTTCCACTTCACCAATAGTACAGTCAACAGCATAAATAAGTGATCATTTATGTACCTTGTCACTTTAACGTCGTGTTTGAAATGTCATACAAAATTGTGATACGATTGAAAGCGACAAGGTACATAAATGATCACTTATTTATGCTGTTGACTGTACATTACTGCACAGACCGGGAAATAGGCCGTTGCGGGACGAGTAGAGTTAGCGTGGCCGAGACGCAGTCGAGGCCGCGTTATAAACGAGTCCAGCATCCGCCCTTCCCGGTCGAGGCTTGTATAATTCTTTTCTCCCAAAATGTGAGGAAATTTAACACAATTGTTAATAATATTAAACACAGTCCCAACGTTTCCTTGAAAAAAAGAAAAGAAACGTACGATTTAGTATGACACGGAAATAAAGCATTAATTAAATAAGATCACACATTTAAACGTAGTAAATTCAATTCGAATAAAATATAGTATAAATTATAACTTTTATTACGCGTTTATGTTATTTCGGCAATTTATATTGTTTACGAACGCAATTTGTTTTAAAAAAAACGTCAAACTATTTGATACACTTTTAAATACGCTGTAAACGCTATTTGAAATATTTAACTTTTTTAGTCTGTGACGTTTAAAAAGTAAAATATACAAAGAAGAATTTTGATTGCACGAGTCTTTGGCTGTCTGGAGTTATTTATCCTAGTCCAAACATGGTTTTAAAAAGTAAAACACCAGGTACGTAATGAAATTTCATACATTTTTCGCGGCCGCTGCCGCTGGTAAATAATAACTTTGTTTTTTTTTTATTTTGCCTGGACCTGGAACTCAGAAATTCGCGGGCTGATTTTACAACAGTAAGGTTAACATTTCCGAGCCTGTGGGAGAAAATGATACTTTCTGAAAGCAAATGCTGGACTTGTCTTTGCTGGACTGCCTTCAATAACGCGAAAAATGACTTCTTTTAATTTACACACGACTTTTCAGTTATTATTATTATATAATATAATATAAGTGGTCAAAACTGTATAACATAGTTAAATATAATGCGTTTGACTGTTAAGGTAACCCGGTCTCTAGTTTAACAATATATTTGTTAATAATTACTATTTTATTGTGGTTAAGCTTCAATCTCTTTCCAATTTCGGAAACGAATACTTAAGCTATTACCTCAATATGGTAGGTAATAGGTAGTCGTTTTATTGTTACAAATGTAATATTATAAACAATCCAAGTTTATAGTTTACTTAATTGTTATTTTTAAGAAATACATATTATACTTATAAGAAATAAAGATTTTTATTTTGAATAACAAAAGTATCATTTTTTGAAAACGATAATGATTAAACAAATAATACATTCATTTATTTCGTGAAACAACATTAATTTAAAAAATGTGATAGAAAGAATCGATCTCCCGACCCACGGTCTGACCCTGTGATTAAGGCTTTAGGCAGGGTGTCAACTAACTAAGCCAGCGGCCCTTCTGGCGAACTAGCGAAATTATCGATTCTAATACTAAAACATCAAATAGTTGTAGCAAACAATAATCAAACTACCTTAGTTAACAACGCCATCTAGGTTGTTTCTTACGAAAGCGGGCTCACGTGTTCACAGCATTATAGACGTTAAGGTGTCCATGCACTTTCTATTCTAATCTTAATTAATGGCTTTCACTCCTGTTAAGGTATATTTCGCCAATGTCGAGTTATTTAGAGACACTCCCATGGACTTATTAGAGAAACAAGTCCATGGATATCACACGCGAGGACAATTGTTCGGTTACAGAGAATTTTCTCTAATGGACTAAACAGAAGCACATGGGGTTAGCTCCACGCGCTTCTGTCAAGTCCGTCCAACAAAACAATTCAATTCAAAGATTTATTTTGACAGTAATTGTACATACAGTCCATGCACTTATGACTCCCACTGTATGTACAATTACTGTCAAAATAAATCTTTGAATTGTTTTGTTTATTCAATAAATGTAAATAACTATTTTCTCCATTCATTGATTAATTCCAAATATTTAATATTCCCAAAATCCTATAGTAATTTACCCTAAGGCGGCAACACCAACCTACAAATGTATGGTGTTGACCAAAGATGGTGTTGACGTTTGACAATCAAAAGTTATGAACAGTATTGCCATATACACCTTAAATATTTCCCCAGTCTTTAGGTTCCGTTTCACGCAGTAAATGCAACGTTACAATAGTATATAGGTAAACATTATTATGTTTATTGCTTTATTACCTAAATGACAAAAATAATATTATACGACAGATATAAACAATAATAATTAAAATAATTAAGAACTAATGTAATCTATTCTCTACTTAAAACAGAATTATTAGAATTATTAAACACATTTGTGTACACAATTACAAAAAGAATACCCCCTCTAATAAATCCGCTCGCGGCATTGTACCCATGATGCTGATGATGCTAGTTAAACCTATCCTTTGGGAGAGGTAAGCACTAGCTCTGGGATCTCCGGGAGCGTCAATAAGTTTGGCAGACAGGGTCTTTATTAAACATTCCATGTCAGCAGACCAAGGTCCCAGAGTCTCCACTGCAAGCGCCGCAAATTTGTAATCATTAATTAATGATGAATATTTGCGACGCTTGAGCCTGATCAGCGGCAGCGGCCTGATTTCGGGTTGCTTGTAGGTATGTGAGATGGGGCAAAAGTTTCGACACAAGTTGCGTCCCACACCAGAGCCCTACCAAGCTTCCACGGCACCAATGTAGCTCCGTCGGGGCGCTTACGATCGTCTCTGATCATACCGGCTAGTTCTAAGACAGCAGGTACGGAGGCGGTGGCAAGCGAACGACGGATCAAATCATTGATGGCGCCGTGGCGGATCAAGCGGCCGGCACTCCTTGAACAAGAAAGACCATGTCTACCAAGCTCATCCACCTCCTTGCCGCAGGAGCAAAAATGCAGCACTTCTGTTTCTTAGAATTATATTTAGCAATTAACGTTCTTGTTAATTTTAATGAGTAAAACCCGAATCATTTCATGAATACTTCCTTTACACACGGTAGGTAAATGTTAAAAAAAACAACTGTCGATAAAGTGTATTAGCGACGTTTCGTACTTACTGACATTTTATACATTTACCTCCTTACTAATAAACGTTGGGTAACGGTATAGCTATACAATGTTTTGTCTTTATCTGTCAAATTCAAATGTCACAATATCAGATAAGAACAAAACATTGTATAGCTATACCACCGTTACTCAACGTTTATTAGTAAGGGGGTATAACTGTAAACACATCGTGGTAATCAAATAAACGGGACGTGGGGCCCTCTATCGGCCTGCTTTATTTGATTCACACCTGGTAGGTATACCTAAATCTTAATAGCTATAAAGGCAAGATACTTTATTTTACGTTAAACCGTAATTAAATGATGGTTTTTCTTAATTATTAAAATATTTTTACGGAAAAAGTAATAAGTATTGGAACAAGTCTTTTTTAGATAAAAGATTTTAAAAAAAAAATAAGCTAGACTGACCTACCATTTAGAAGGAGTTATTTTTTTTCGTTTTTGAAGGCGGTTTTTTTAAGCGTTTATTTTATTACATACTTTTTAGTGATCGCAATATGAAGTCCCACTTCTTAGTTGATAATATTATGACACTTTAAGACATTTCAATCTCACCGCAAGGAACGCCGCGGTAAAGTCATAGAATCTTAGGTAGATTTTTCTATGTACCTTAATCGAGATTCATCTTGTCGCCACCCTTGAAATTGTACCGTTAAGGAGTTCCGGGGGCCATCTGTAGTTTTCATCATAAGTTCCACTTCACCAATAGTACAGTCAACAGCATAAATAAGTGATCATTTATGTACCTTGTCACTTTAACGTCGTGTTTGAAATGTCATACAAAATTGTGATACGATTGAAAGCGACAAGGTACATAAATGATCACTTATTTATGCTGTTGACTGTACATTACTGCACAGACCGGGAAATACGCCGTTGCGGGACGAGTAGAGTTAGCGTGGCCGAGACGCAGTCGAGGCCGCGTTATAAACGAGTCCAGCATCCGCCCTTCCCGGTCGAGGCTTGTATAATTCTTTTCTCCCAAAATGTGAGGAAATTTAACACAATTGTTAATAATATTAAACACAGTCCCAACGTTTCCTTGAAAAAAAGAAAAGAAACGTACGATTTAGTATGACACGGAAATAAAGCATTAATTAAATAAGATCACACATTTAAACGTAGTAAATTCAATTCGAATAAAATATAGTATAAATTATAACTTTTATTACGCGTTTATGTTATTTCGGCAATTTATATTGTTTACGAACGCAATTTGTTTTAAAAAAAACGTCAAACTATTTGATACACTTTTAAATACGCTGTAAACGCTATTTGAAATATTTAACTTTTTTAGTCTGTGACGTTTAAAAAGTAAAATATACAAAGAAGAATTTTGATTGCACGAGTCTTTGGCTGTCTGGAGTTATTTATCCTAGTCCAAACATGGTTTTAAAAAGTAAAACACCAGGTACGTAATGAAATTTCATACATTTTTCGCGGCCGCTGCCGCTGGTAAATAATAACTTTGTTTTTTTTTTATTTTGCCTGGACCTGGAACTCAGAAATTCGCGGGCTGATTTTACAACAGTAAGGTTAACATTTCCGAGCCTGTGGGAGAAAATGATACTTTCTGAAAGCAAATGCTGGACTTGTCTTTGCTGGACTGCCTTCAATAACGCGAAAAATGACTTCTTTTAATTTACACACGACTTTTCAGTTATTATTATTATATAATATAATATAAGTGGTCAAAACTGTATAACATAGTTAAATATAATGCGTTTGACTGTTAAGGTAACCCGGTCTCTAGTTTAACAATATATTTGTTAATAATTACTATTTTATTGTGGTTAAGCTTCAATCTCTTTCCAATTTCGGAAACGAATACTTAAGCTATTACCTCAATATGGTAGGTAATAGGTAGTCGTTTTATTGTTACAAATGTAATATTATAAACAATCCAAGTTTATAGTTTACTTAATTGTTATTTTTAAGAAATACATATTATACTTATAAGAAATAAAGATTTTTATTTTGAATAACAAAAGTATCATTTTTTGAAAACGATAATGATTAAACAAATAATACATTCATTTATTTCGTGAAACAACATTAATTTAAAAAATGTGATAGAAAGAATCGATCTCCCGACCCACGGTCTGACCCTGTGATTAAGGCTTTAGGCAGGGTGTCAACTAACTAAGCCAGCGGCCCTTCTGGCGAACTAGCGAAATTATCGATTCTAATACTAAAACATCAAATAGTTGTAGCAAACAATAATCAAACTACCTTAGTTAACAACGCCATCTAGGTTGTTTCTTACGAAAGCGGGCTCACGTGTTCACAGCATTATAGACGTTAAGGTGTCCATGCACTTTCTATTCTAATCTTAATTAATGGCTTTCACTCCTGTTAAGGTATATTTCGCCAATGTCGAGTTATTTAGAGACACTCCCATGGACTTATTAGAGAAACAAGTCCATGGATATCACACGCGAGGACAATTGTTCGGTTACAGAGAATTTTCTCTAATGGACTAAACAGAAGCACATGGGGTTAGCTCCACGCGCTTCTGTCAAGTCCGTCCAACAAAACAATTCAATTCAAAGATTTATTTTGACAGTAATTGTACATACAGTCCATGCACTTATGACTCCCACTGTATGTACAATTACTGTCAAAATAAATCTTTGAATTGTTTTGTTTATTCAATAAATGTAAATAACTATTTTCTCCATTCATTGATTAATTCCAAATATTTAATATTCCCAAAATCCTATAGTAATTTACCCTAAGGCGGCAACACCAACCTACAAATGTATGGTGTTGACCAAAGATGGTGTTGACGTTTGACAATCAAAAGTTATGAACAGTATTGCCATATACACCTTAAATATTTCCCCAGTCTTTAGGTTCCGTTTCACGCAGTAAATGCAACGTTACAATAGTATATAGGTAAACATTATTATGTTTATTGCTTTATTACCTAAATGACAAAAATAATATTATACGACAGATATAAACAATAATAATTAAAATAATTAAGAACTAATGTAATCTATTCTCTACTTAAAACAGAATTATTAGAATTATTAAACACATTTGTGTACACAATTACAAAAAGAATACCCCCTCTAATAAATCCGCTCGCGGCATTGTACCCATGATGCTGATGATGCTAGTTAAACCTATCCTTTGGGAGAGGTAAGCACTAGCTCTGGGATCTCCGGGAGCGTCAATAAGTTTGGCAGACAGGGTCTTTATTAAACATTCCATGTCAGCAGACCAAGGTCCCAGAGTCTCCACTGCAAGCGCCGCAAATTTGTAATCATTAATTAATGATGAATATTTGCGACGCTTGAGCCTGATCAGCGGCAGCGGCCTGATTTCGGGTTGCTTGTAGGTATGTGAGATGGGGCAAAAGTTTCGACACAAGTTGCGTCCCACACCAGAGCCCTACCAAGCTTCCACGGCACCAATGTAGCTCCGTCGGGGCGCTTACGATCGTCTCTGATCATACCGGCTAGTTCTAAGACAGCAGGTACGGAGGCGGTGGCAAGCGAACGACGGATCAAATCATTGATGGCGCCGTGGCGGATCAAGCGGCCGGCACTCCTTGAACAAGAAAGACCATGTCTACCAAGCTCATCCACCTCCTTGCCGCAGGAGCAAAAATGCAGCACTTCTGTTTCTTAGAATTATATTTAGCAATTAACGTTCTTGTTAATTTTAATGAGTAAAACCCGAATCATTTCATGAATACTTCCTTTACACACGGTAGGTAAATGTTAAAAAAAACAACTGTCGATAAAGTGTATTAGCGACGTTTCGTACTTACTGACATTTTATACATTTACCTCCTTACTAATAAACGTTGGGTAACGGTATAGCTATACAATGTTTTGTCTTTATCTGTCAAATTCAAATGTCACAATATCAGATAAGAACAAAACATTGTATAGCTATACCACCGTTACTCAACGTTTATTAGTAAGGGGGTATAACTGTAAACACATCGTGGTAATCAAATAAACGGGACGTGGGGCCCTCTATCGGCCTGCTTTATTTGATTCACACCTGGTAGGTATACCTAAATCTTAATAGCTATAAAGGCAAGATACTTTATTTTACGTTAAACCGTAATTAAATGATGGTTTTTCTTAATTATTAAAATATTTTTACGGAAAAAGTAATAAGTATTGGAACAAGTCTTTTTTAGATAAAAGATTTAAAAAAAAAAATAAGCTAGACTGACCTACCATTTAGAAGGAGTTATTTTTTTTCGTTTTTGAAGGCGGTTTTTTTAAGCGTTTATTTTATTACATACTTTTTAGTGATCGCAATATGAAGTCCCACTTCTTAGTTGATAATATTATGACACTTTAAGACATTTCAATCTCACCGCAAGGAACGCCGCGGTAAAGTCATAGAATCTTAGGTAGATTTTTCTATGTACCTTAATCGAGATTCATCTTGTCGCCACCCTTGAAATTGTACCGTTAAGGAGTTCCGGGGGCCATCTGTAGTTTTCATCATAAGTTCCACTTCACCAATAGTACAGTCAACAGCATAAATAAGTGATCATTTATGTACCTTGTCACTTTAACGTCGTGTTTGAAATGTCATACAAAATTGTGATACGATTGAAAGCGACAAGGTACATAAATGATCACTTATTTATGCTGTTGACTGTACATTACTGCACAGACCGGGAAATAGGCCGTTGCGGGACGAGTAGAGTTAGCGTGGCCGAGACGCAGTCGAGGCCGCGTTATAAACGAGTCCAGCATCCGCCCTTCCCGGTCGAGGCTTGTATAATTCTTTTCTCCCAAAATGTGAGGAAATTTAACACAATTGTTAATAATATTAAACACAGTCCCAACGTTTCCTTGAAAAAAAGAAAAGAAACGTACGATTTAGTATGACACGGAAATAAAGCATTAATTAAATAAGATCACACATTTAAACGTAGTAAATTCAATTCGAATAAAATATAGTATAAATTATAACTTTTATTACGCGTTTATGTTATTTCGGCAATTTATATTGTTTACGAACGCAATTTGTTTTAAAAAAAACGTCAAACTATTTGATACACTTTTAAATACGCTGTAAACGCTATTTGAAATATTTAACTTTTTTAGTCTGTGACGTTTAAAAAGTAAAATATACAAAGAAGAATTTTGATTGCACGAGTCTTTGGCTGTCTGGAGTTATTTATCCTAGTCCAAACATGGTTTTAAAAAGTAAAACACCAGGTACGTAATGAAATTTCATACATTTTTCGCGGCCGCTGCCGCTGGTAAATAATAACTTTGTTTTTTTTTTATTTTGCCTGGACCTGGAACTCAGAAATTCGCGGGCTGATTTTACAACAGTAAGGTTAACATTTCCGAGCCTGTGGGAGAAAATGATACTTTCTGAAAGCAAATGCTGGACTTGTCTTTGCTGGACTGCCTTCAATAACGCGAAAAATGACTTCTTTTAATTTACACACGACTTTTCAGTTATTATTATTATATAATATAATATAAGTGGTCAAAACTGCGTTTGACTGTTAAGGTAACCCGGTCTCTAGTTTAACAATATATTTGTTAATAATTACTATTTTATTGTGGTTAAGCTTCAATCTCTTTCCAATTTCGGAAACGAATACTTAAGCTATTACCTCAATATGGTAGGTAATAGGTAGTCGTTTTATTGTTACAAATGTAATATTATAAACAATCCAAGTTTATAGTTTACTTAATTGTTATTTTTAAGAAATACATATTATACTTATAAGAAATAAAGATTTTTATTTTGAATAACAAAAGTATCATTTTTTGAAAACGATAATGATTAAACAAATAATACATTCATTTATTTCGTGAAACAACATTAATTTAAAAAATGTGATAGAAAGAATCGATCTCCCGACCCACGGTCTGACCCTGTGATTAAGGCTTTAGGCAGGGTGTCAACTAACTAAGCCAGCGGCCCTTCTGGCGAACTAGCGAAATTATCGATTCTAATACTAAAACATCAAATAGTTGTAGCAAACAATAATCAAACTACCTTAGTTAACAACGCCATCTAGGTTGTTTCTTACGAAAGCGGGCTCACGTGTTCACAGCATTATAGACGTTAAGGTGTCCATGCACTTTCTATTCTAATCTTAATTAATGGCTTTCACTCCTGTTAAGGTATATTTCGCCAATGTCGAGTTATTTAGAGACACTCCCATGGACTTATTAGAGAAACAAGTCCATGGATATCACACGCGAGGACAATTGTTCGGTTACAGAGAATTTTCTCTAATGGACTAAACAGAAGCACATGGGGTTAGCTCCACGCGCTTCTGTCAAGTCCGTCCAACAAAACAATTCAATTCAAAGATTTATTTTGACAGTAATTGTACATACAGTCCATGCACTTATGACTCCCACTGTATGTACAATTACTGTCAAAATAAATCTTTGAATTGTTTTGTTTATTCAATAAATGTAAATAACTATTTTCTCCATTCATTGATTAATTCCAAATATTTAATATTCCCAAAATCCTATAGTAATTTACCCTAAGGCGGCAACACCAACCTACAAATGTATGGTGTTGACCAAAGATGGTGTTGACGTTTGACAATCAAAAGTTATGAACAGTATTGCCATATACACCTTAAATATTTCCCCAGTCTTTAGGTTCCGTTTCACGCAGTAAATGCAACGTTACAATAGTATATAGGTAAACATTATTATGTTTATTGCTTTATTACCTAAATGACAAAAATAATATTATACGACAGATATAAACAATAATAATTAAAATAATTAAGAACTAATGTAATCTATTCTCTACTTAAAACAGAATTATTAGAATTATTAAACACATTTGTGTACACAATTACAAAAAGAATACCCCCTCTAATAAATCCGCTCGCGGCATTGTACCCATGATGCTGATGATGCTAGTTAAACCTATCCTTTGGGAGAGGTAAGCACTAGCTCTGGGATCTCCGGGAGCGTCAATAAGTTTGGCAGACAGGGTCTTTATTAAACATTCCATGTCAGCAGACCAAGGTCCCAGAGTCTCCACTGCAAGCGCCGCAAATTTGTAATCATTAATTAATGATGAATATTTGCGACGCTTGAGCCTGATCAGCGGCAGCGGCCTGATTTCGGGTTGCTTGTAGGTATGTGAGATGGGGCAAAAGTTTCGACACAAGTTGCGTCCCACACCAGAGCCCTACCAAGCTTCCACGGCACCAATGTAGCTCCGTCGGGGCGCTTACGATCGTCTCTGATCATACCGGCTAGTTCTAAGACAGCAGGTACGGAGGCGGTGGCAAGCGAACGACGGATCAAATCATTGATGGCGCCGTGGCGGATCAAGCGGCCGGCACTCCTTGAACAAGAAAGACCATGTCTACCAAGCTCATCCACCTCCTTGCCGCAGGAGCAAAAATGCAGCACTTCTGTTTCTTAGAATTATATTTAGCAATTAACGTTCTTGTTAATTTTAATGAGTAAAACCCGAATCATTTCATGAATACTTCCTTTACACACGGTAGGTAAATGTTAAAAAAAACAACTGTCGATAAAGTGTATTAGCGACGTTTCGTACTTACTGACATTTTATACATTTACCTCCTTACTAATAAACGTTGGGTAACGGTATAGCTATACAATGTTTTGTCTTTATCTGTCAAATTCAAATGTCACAATATCAGATAAGAACAAAACATTGTATAGCTATACCACCGTTACTCAACGTTTATTAGTAAGGGGGTATAACTGTAAACACATCGTGGTAATCAAATAAACGGGACGTGGGGCCCTCTATCGGCCTGCTTTATTTGATTCACACCTGGTAGGTATACCTAAATCTTAATAGCTATAAAGGCAAGATACTTTATTTTACGTTAAACCGTAATTAAATGATGGTTTTTCTTAATTATTAAAATATTTTTACGGAAAAAGTAATAAGTATTGGAACAAGTCTTTTTTAGATAAAAGATTTAAAAAAAAAAATAAGCTAGACTGACCTACCATTTAGAAGGAGTTATTTTTTTTCGTTTTTGAAGGCGGTTTTTTTAAGCGTTTATTTTATTACATACTTTTTAGTGATCGCAATATGAAGTCCCACTTCTTAGTTGATAATATTATGACACTTTAAGACATTTCAATCTCACCGCAAGGAACGCCGCGGTAAAGTCATAGAATCTTAGGTAGATTTTTCTATGTACCTTAATCGAGATTCATCTTGTCGCCACCCTTGAAATTGTACCGTTAAGGAGTTCCGGGGGCCATCTGTAGTTTTCATCATAAGTTCCACTTCACCAATAGTACAGTCAACAGCATAAATAAGTGATCATTTATGTACCTTGTCACTTTAACGTCGTGTTTGAAATGTCATACAAAATTGTGATACGATTGAAAGCGACAAGGTACATAAATGATCACTTATTTATGCTGTTGACTGTACATTACTGCACAGACCGGGAAATAGGCCGTTGCGGGACGAGTAGAGTTAGCGTGGCCGAGACGCAGTCGAGGCCGCGTTATAAACGAGTCCAGCATCCGCCCTTCCCGGTCGAGGCTTGTATAATTCTTTTCTCCCAAAATGTGAGGAAATTTAACACAATTGTTAATAATATTAAACACAGTCCCAACGTTTCCTTGAAAAAAAGAAAAGAAACGTACGATTTAGTATGACACGGAAATAAAGCATTAATTAAATAAGATCACACATTTAAACGTAGTAAATTCAATTCGAATAAAATATAGTATAAATTATAACTTTTATTACGCGTTTATGTTATTTCGGCAATTTATATTGTTTACGAACGCAATTTGTTTTAAAAAAAACGTCAAACTATTTGATACACTTTTAAATACGCTGTAAACGCTATTTGAAATATTTAACTTTTTTAGTCTGTGACGTTTAAAAAGTAAAATATACAAAGAAGAATTTTGATTGCACGAGTCTTTGGCTGTCTGGAGTTATTTATCCTAGTCCAAACATGGTTTTAAAAAGTAAAACACCAGGTACGTAATGAAATTTCATACATTTTTCGCGGCCGCTGCCGCTGGTAAATAATAACTTTGTTTTTTTTTTATTTTGCCTGGACCTGGAACTCAGAAATTCGCGGGCTGATTTTACAACAGTAAGGTTAACATTTCCGAGCCTGTGGGAGAAAATGATACTTTCTGAAAGCAAATGCTGGACTTGTCTTTGCTGGACTGCCTTCAATAACGCGAAAAATGACTTCTTTTAATTTACACACGACTTTTCAGTTATTATTATTATATAATATAATATAAGTGGTCAAAACTGTATAACATAGTTAAATATAATGCGTTTGACTGTTAAGGTAACCCGGTCTCTAGTTTAACAATATATTTGTTAATAATTACTATTTTATTGTGGTTAAGCTTCAATCTCTTTCCAATTTCGGAAACGAATACTTAAGCTATTACCTCAATATGGTAGGTAATAGGTAGTCGTTTTATTGTTACAAATGTAATATTATAAACAATCCAAGTTTATAGTTTACTTAATTGTTATTTTTAAGAAATACATATTATACTTATAAGAAATAAAGATTTTTATTTTGAATAACAAAAGTATCATTTTTTGAAAACGATAATGATTAAACAAATAATACATTCATTTATTTCGTGAAACAACATTAATTTAAAAAATGTGATAGAAAGAATCGATCTCCCGACCCACGGTCTGACCCTGTGATTAAGGCTTTAGGCAGGGTGTCAACTAACTAAGCCAGCGGCCCTTCTGGCGAACTAGCGAAATTATCGATTCTAATACTAAAACATCAAATAGTTGTAGCAAACAATAATCAAACTACCTTAGTTAACAACGCCATCTAGGTTGTTTCTTACGAAAGCGGGCTCACGTGTTCACAGCATTATAGACGTTAAGGTGTCCATGCACTTTCTATTCTAATCTTAATTAATGGCTTTCACTCCTGTTAAGGTATATTTCGCCAATGTCGAGTTATTTAGAGACACTCCCATGGACTTATTAGAGAAACAAGTCCATGGATATCACACGCGAGGACAATTGTTCGGTTACAGAGAATTTTCTCTAATGGACTAAACAGAAGCACATGGGGTTAGCTCCACGCGCTTCTGTCAAGTCCGTCCAACAAAACAATTCAATTCAAAGATTTATTTTGACAGTAATTGTACATACAGTCCATGCACTTATGACTCCCACTGTATGTACAATTACTGTCAAAATAAATCTTTGAATTGTTTTGTTTATTCAATAAATGTAAATAACTATTTTCTCCATTCATTGATTAATTCCAAATATTTAATATTCCCAAAATCCTATAGTAATTTACCCTAAGGCGGCAACACCAACCTACAAATGTATGGTGTTGACCAAAGATGGTGTTGACGTTTGACAATCAAAAGTTATGAACAGTATTGCCATATACACCTTAAATATTTCCCCAGTCTTTAGGTTCCGTTTCACGCAGTAAATGCAACGTTACAATAGTATATAGGTAAACATTATTATGTTTATTGCTTTATTACCTAAATGACAAAAATAATATTATACGACAGATATAAACAATAATAATTAAAATAATTAAGAACTAATGTAATCTATTCTCTACTTAAAACAGAATTATTAGAATTATTAAACACATTTGTGTACACAATTACAAAAAGAATACCCCCTCTAATAAATCCGCTCGCGGCATTGTACCCATGATGCTGATGATGCTAGTTAAACCTATCCTTTGGGAGAGGTAAGCACTAGCTCTGGGATCTCCGGGAGCGTCAATAAGTTTGGCAGACAGGGTCTTTATTAAACATTCCATGTCAGCAGACCAAGGTCCCAGAGTCTCCACTGCAAGCGCCGCAAATTTGTAATCATTAATTAATGATGAATATTTGCGACGCTTGAGCCTGATCAGCGGCAGCGGCCTGATTTCGGGTTGCTTGTAGGTATGTGAGATGGGGCAAAAGTTTCGACACAAGTTGCGTCCCACACCAGAGCCCTACCAAGCTTCCACGGCACCAATGTAGCTCCGTCGGGGCGCTTACGATCGTCTCTGATCATACCGGCTAGTTCTAAGACAGCAGGTACGGAGGCGGTGGCAAGCGAACGACGGATCAAATCATTGATGGCGCCGTGGCGGATCAAGCGGCCGGCACTCCTTGAACAAGAAAGACCATGTCTACCAAGCTCATCCACCTCCTTGCCGCAGGAGCAAAAATGCAGCACTTCTGTTTCTTAGAATTATATTTAGCAATTAACGTTCTTGTTAATTTTAATGAGTAAAACCCGAATCATTTCATGAATACTTCCTTTACACACGGTAGGTAAATGTTAAAAAAAACAACTGTCGATAAAGTGTATTAGCGACGTTTCGTACTTACTGACATTTTATACATTTACCTCCTTACTAATAAACGTTGGGTAACGGTATAGCTATACAATGTTTTGTCTTTATCTGTCAAATTCAAATGTCACAATATCAGATAAGAACAAAACATTGTATAGCTATACCACCGTTACTCAACGTTTATTAGTAAGGGGGTATAACTGTAAACACATCGTGGTAATCAAATAAACGGGACGTGGGGCCCTCTATCGGCCTGCTTTATTTGATTCACACCTGGTAGGTATACCTAAATCTTAATAGCTATAAAGGCAAGATACTTTATTTTACGTTAAACCGTAATTAAATGATGGTTTTTCTTAATTATTAAAATATTTTTACGGAAAAAGTAATAAGTATTGGAACAAGTCTTTTTTAGATAAAAGATTTTAAAAAAAAAATAAGCTAGACTGACCTACCATTTAGAAGGAGTTATTTTTTTTCGTTTTTGAAGGCGGTTTTTTTAAGCGTTTATTTTATTACATACTTTTTAGTGATCGCAATATGAAGTCCCACTTCTTAGTTGATAATATTATGACACTTTAAGACATTTCAATCTCACCGCAAGGAACGCCGCGGTAAAGTCATAGAATCTTAGGTAGATTTTTCTATGTACCTTAATCGAGATTCATCTTGTCGCCACCCTTGAAATTGTACCGTTAAGGAGTTCCGGGGGCCATCTGTAGTTTTCATCATAAGTTCCACTTCACCAATAGTACAGTCAACAGCATAAATAAGTGATCATTTATGTACCTTGTCACTTTAACGTCGTGTTTGAAATGTCATACAAAATTGTGATACGATTGAAAGCGACAAGGTACATAAATGATCACTTATTTATGCTGTTGACTGTACATTACTGCACAGACCGGGAAATAGGCCGTTGCGGGACGAGTAGAGTTAGCGTGGCCGAGACGCAGTCGAGGCCGCGTTATAAACGAGTCCAGCATCCGCCCTTCCCGGTCGAGGCTTGTATAATTCTTTTCTCCCAAAATGTGAGGAAATTTAACACAATTGTTAATAATATTAAACACAGTCCCAACGTTTCCTTGAAAAAAAGAAAAGAAACGTACGATTTAGTATGACACGGAAATAAAGCATTAATTAAATAAGATCACACATTTAAACGTAGTAAATTCAATTCGAATAAAATATAGTATAAATTATAACTTTTATTACGCGTTTATGTTATTTCGGCAATTTATATTGTTTACGAACGCAATTTGTTTTAAAAAAAACGTCAAACTATTTGATACACTTTTAAATACGCTGTAAACGCTATTTGAAATATTTAACTTTTTTAGTCTGTGACGTTTAAAAAGTAAAATATACAAAGAAGAATTTTGATTGCACGAGTCTTTGGCTGTCTGGAGTTATTTATCCTAGTCCAAACATGGTTTTAAAAAGTAAAACACCAGGTACGTAATGAAATTTCATACATTTTTCGCGGCCGCTGCCGCTGGTAAATAATAACTTTGTTTTTTTTTTATTTTGCCTGGACCTGGAACTCAGAAATTCGCGGGCTGATTTTACAACAGTAAGGTTAACATTTCCGAGCCTGTGGGAGAAAATGATACTTTCTGAAAGCAAATGCTGGACTTGTCTTTGCTGGACTGCCTTCAATAACGCGAAAAATGACTTCTTTTAATTTACACACGACTTTTCAGTTATTATTATTATATAATATAATATAAGTGGTCAAAACTGTATAACATAGTTAAATATAATGCGTTTGACTGTTAAGGTAACCCGGTCTCTAGTTTAACAATATATTTGTTAATAATTACTATTTTATTGTGGTTAAGCTTCAATCTCTTTCCAATTTCGGAAACGAATACTTAAGCTATTACCTCAATATGGTAGGTAATAGGTAGTCGTTTTATTGTTACAAATGTAATATTATAAACAATCCAAGTTTATAGTTTACTTAATTGTTATTTTTAAGAAATACATATTATACTTATAAGAAATAAAGATTTTTATTTTGAATAACAAAAGTATCATTTTTTGAAAACGATAATGATTAAACAAATAATACATTCATTTATTTCGTGAAACAACATTAATTTAAAAAATGTGATAGAAAGAATCGATCTCCCGACCCACGGTCTGACCCTGTGATTAAGGCTTTAGGCAGGGTGTCAACTAACTAAGCCAGCGGCCCTTCTGGCGAACTAGCGAAATTATCGATTCTAATACTAAAACATCAAATAGTTGTAGCAAACAATAATCAAACTACCTTAGTTAACAACGCCATCTAGGTTGTTTCTTACGAAAGCGGGCTCACGTGTTCACAGCATTATAGACGTTAAGGTGTCCATGCACTTTCTATTCTAATCTTAATTAATGGCTTTCACTCCTGTTAAGGTATATTTCGCCAATGTCGAGTTATTTAGAGACACTCCCATGGACTTATTAGAGAAACAAGTCCATGGATATCACACGCGAGGACAATTGTTCGGTTACAGAGAATTTTCTCTAATGGACTAAACAGAAGCACATGGGGTTAGCTCCACGCGCTTCTGTCAAGTCCGTCCAACAAAACAATTCAATTCAAAGATTTATTTTGACAGTAATTGTACATACAGTCCATGCACTTATGACTCCCACTGTATGTACAATTACTGTCAAAATAAATCTTTGAATTGTTTTGTTTATTCAATAAATGTAAATAACTATTTTCTCCATTCATTGATTAATTCCAAATATTTAATATTCCCAAAATCCTATAGTAATTTACCCTAAGGCGGCAACACCAACCTACAAATGTATGGTGTTGACCAAAGATGGTGTTGACGTTTGACAATCAAAAGTTATGAACAGTATTGCCATATACACCTTAAATATTTCCCCAGTCTTTAGGTTCCGTTTCACGCAGTAAATGCAACGTTACAATAGTATATAGGTAAACATTATTATGTTTATTGCTTTATTACCTAAATGACAAAAATAATATTATACGACAGATATAAACAATAATAATTAAAATAATTAAGAACTAATGTAATCTATTCTCTACTTAAAACAGAATTATTAGAATTATTAAACACATTTGTGTACACAATTACAAAAAGAATACCCCCTCTAATAAATCCGCTCGCGGCATTGTACCCATGATGCTGATGATGCTAGTTAAACCTATCCTTTGGGAGAGGTAAGCACTAGCTCTGGGATCTCCGGGAGCGTCAATAAGTTTGGCAGACAGGGTCTTTATTAAACATTCCATGTCAGCAGACCAAGGTCCCAGAGTCTCCACTGCAAGCGCCGCAAATTTGTAATCATTAATTAATGATGAATATTTGCGACGCTTGAGCCTGATCAGCGGCAGCGGCCTGATTTCGGGTTGCTTGTAGGTATGTGAGATGGGGCAAAAGTTTCGACACAAGTTGCGTCCCACACCAGAGCCCTACCAAGCTTCCACGGCACCAATGTAGCTCCGTCGGGGCGCTTACGATCGTCTCTGATCATACCGGCTAGTTCTAAGACAGCAGGTACGGAGGCGGTGGCAAGCGAACGACGGATCAAATCATTGATGGCGCCGTGGCGGATCAAGCGGCCGGCACTCCTTGAACAAGAAAGACCATGTCTACCAAGCTCATCCACCTCCTTGCCGCAGGAGCAAAAATGCAGCACTTCTGTTTCTTAGAATTATATTTAGCAATTAACGTTCTTGTTAATTTTAATGAGTAAAACCCGAATCATTTCATGAATACTTCCTTTACACACGGTAGGTAAATGTTAAAAAAAACAACTGTCGATAAAGTGTATTAGCGACGTTTCGTACTTAGGGGGTATAACTGTAAACACATCTAGTCCGGGCGGCGGCTGCAAATTACCTACCCCATCGAGTAACAGAAAAATATCGTCTTCCACGAAAAGAACACCTAAAATAGGTAAGAAAAAATGTGGTCTTCCGGGGCTCAGCTTGGGGGGTAATACGGAATGAAAAGATATATGGTCCGCTTCTGACCATAATTTTACCTCATTTAGTAACCAAATGAAAACTTTTCGTTGGTTTTAGACACGATTAATAGAGTCTAAAAAAACATGTCTGCCGAGCCTAGTCTTGGAGGGTTCCGCAGTCCAACCATTTTTAGCAGCCAGATGGGGAGGTCGATTTTACCCCATCGAGTTACAGAATGAAACCCAGTGCTCGTAGTACCTAAAATTATGCTCTTTAAATATTAATTGGTCTGCCAGCTCGCAACCTGGTAGATTTTACAGTCCGACCAATTTTATAATATTTGACTAAAATTTTTTTTTGTTACCTTTGTTGCTTATTTGCTTTATTTTTATTACCTGTACAGTCAACAGCATAAATAAGTGATCATTTATGTACCTTGTCACTTTAACGTCGTGTTTGAAATGTCATACCAAATTGTGAAACGATTGAAAGCGACAAGGTACATAAATGATCACTTATTTATGCTGTTGACTGTACCTAGACAGTTCCCACTAAAACACAAGTATAAGTATAAGGTATAAGTATAATCTATCTAATGATCTATGTTATTAATGCGCATTGTACAAGAAACATGGTCGTACATTGTACAGTCAACATCATAAATAAGTGATCATTTATGTACCTTGTCACTTTAACGTCGTGTTTGAAATGTCATACAAATTGTGAAACGATTGATTGTGGCGACAAGGTACATAAATGATCACTTATTTATGCTGTTGACTGTACTAAGTTTGCCCATATATTAGAATGAACCATCTCACTGTAAGTAACAGAGGTAGATAAGTAGGTATACGAGTACCATTAATGTAAGGCGTGACGTTGCCGCTGCATAAAAATACTATTATCAATTATTTTCCTTTTATATATACGAGTATATTTCCTTTTAATGATGTCAGAAAAGAGGAGTGGATCGCAGTTAGACGCCATAAAATTGTTGACACTCTTTCATCACACTATGGCACTTATATTATTATATTTTTTTAAAGTGGACATTAATAAATACCTTTACTATTTATATAAGTATTTTTTGTAAAAGGATTTCTTTTTGTGCAATAAAGAGTTTACTTACTTACTAACTTACTATTATAAAAGCTGTTCTAATTTTATTTGTTACCTACCTACGTTGCTTCTTACCAATGTCCGTTCTGTTCGATTAAAAATCATAATCTATATCCTCCCGGTGACACTCGAAGCGTAATTGCTTACGTATAGGTTATCTCTCTTACTCTCGTTTTTTCCATTCCTGTCCATCATTCATTAGTGAAATAAGTGAACCTATTTTAGTTTGTATAGCTATCTATGTGCAACTGCGACTATTTTCAAACGCAATTTACTATGAACGTAACATATCTATACTCTGTAATATCATTGCCTTTAAATGACGTTTTAAATACAAAACAATGAAAGCGTGTTTTGTGTGCAAAAATAAAGGGAAAGTAACGGATTTCAATGAAAAAACGTTTAAAAAGTGCTGTGATGTGATTGCAATTCGTAAATTTAGAGGACTGAAATATAGCAACCTTGTGCTAACATCCCAAATCCTAGCCAACCATGGATTTCATTTAGAATGTTATCGCAAAATTACATCCCTAAAAAGGAAATACAAAGAGGGCTATTTGTCTCACGAGGCTGAAGTTGAAGTAAGTACCTACCTATATGATTTTTGCTTTTTTGAGCAGTGAGAGAGAGCATCTCCAAAAGTCACACACACATTTACAAATTTACACAGAGAGGCTCATGTCACTTTTTGTGACGCAGCCAAGCGAGGTCAGATCGTCTATTGTAAGCTTGCACGGAACCTTCGGTGCGCGAGTCCGACTCGCACTTAACCAGTTTTTTATATGAAATGTGAGTGTGTTGTGTGTATGTCATTTTATAACTACCGTGCTAATGTGACATATAATGTTTTAAGCACCACATGTCACAGTCTAAGTACGGACGTTAAATTACAGACTGCTGCAAGCCCTTCGTTGCGCATGCACATGTCTCATGAGCACGATGTACAGGGCCCGACTGAGCATCCTACGGGAAATATCGATGCAGACAACATTCTTTCAGACGTGAGTTACTATTTATATGAAAAGTATAATACATAAATACCATACCCATATTATTATGACGTGTAACTTTATTTATTTCCATTTGATTTTATTGTATTTTATCTTACAGACTACTGCAAGTCCTTCAATGCTAGAGTCTTATGAGCATGATTTACAGGGTCCGACTGAGGAGCTTACGGAAAACATCGACGCAGACACTCTTTTAGACGTGAGTTACTATTAATATGAAAAGTATAATACATAAATATAATACTCATAATTATGACATGTTTAATTTTATTTATTTCCTTCATTTAATTTTTATTGTATCTTACAGACTACTGCAAGTCCTTCGGTGCTAGAGTCTTATGAGCACTATGTACAGGGTCCGATTGAGGATCCTAGGGAAAACATCGACGCAGACACTCTTTTAGACGTGAGTTACTATTAATATGAAAAGTATAATACATAAATATAATACTCATAATTATGACATGTTTAATTTTATTTATTTCCTTCATTTAATTTTTATTGTATCTTACAGACTACTGCAAGTCCTTCGGTGCTAGAGTCTTATGAGCACTATGTACAGGGTCCGATTGAGGATCCTAGGGAAAATATCGATGGAGACACTTTTTTAGACGTGAGTTACTATTAATATGAAAAGTATAATACATAAATATAATACTCATAATTATGACATGTTTAATTTTATTTATTACCTTCATTTAATTTTTATTGTATCTTACAGACTACTACAAGTCCTTCGGTGCTAGAGTCTTATGAGCACTATGTACAGGGTCCGATTGAGGATCCTAGGGAAAATATCGATGGAGACACTTTTTTTGACGTGAGTTACTATTAATATGAAAAGTATAATACATAAATATAATACTCATAATTATGACATGTTTAATTTTATTTATTACCTTCATTTAATTTTTATTGTATCTTACAGACTACTGCAAGTCCTTCGGTGCTAGAGTCTTATGAGCATTATGTACAGGGTCCGATTGAGGATCCTAGGGAAAATATCGATGGAGACACTTTTTTTGACGTGAGTTACTATTAATATGAAAAGTAATACATAAATATAATACTCATAATTATGACATGTTTAATTTTATTTATTACCTTCATTTAATTTTTATTGTATCTTACAGACTACTGCAAGTCCTTCGGTGCTAGAGTCTTATGAGCATTATGTACAAGGTCCGATTGAGGATCCTACGGAAAATACCGATGCAGACACTCTTTTAGACGTGAGTTTTGTATATATAGCGTTGCATACTCATAGGCTGGGAACATGATGCATAAATAATGCCTCTTAACATTACCTATGTATGTTATATTTTCTTACAGACGGCAACTGCGAGCTCTTCAGTACAAGCAACACCCCAACAGGAAGACAAAACAAGCATTTCCTGTGTATTTTGTTTGCAACGTTCTAGAAGAGTAGGTTCTCGTAGACAATATGTAACCGAAAGTACACAGGCAGGTAGAGGGAATCTTACAAATTATGCGACATTTCTAGACGATTCAAATATTCTGGAAACATTGAATAAATGTGATACTTTTTATTATCATCGACTGTGTTGGACCCTATATTGGAAAAAATTCCAATCTAAATTAGATAGCCACAAGGAACCTACGGATTGGCATCGAACAAGAAAATTTCACAAAGAAGCTTACCAGGTTTTGTCTATGGTTATAAAAGACGATGTAATTAATGATGAAAAACTTTTCTTACTAAATGATTTATTTCAGCGATATAAAGCCATTTTGTCTGATTTGTGTCAAGATAAAAATTACTTTATCAATTACACTCCTCAACATTTTGAAAATAAGTTGTTAAAAGATTTTGGCGATTCTATCGTTATACAATACTCAAATTATATTAAAAAAAAAATATTGTACAAGAACGGATAGAATTAAAAATGGAAAGAGACATTTTCGGTCGTTTGTTGGCAATTGGAATCGAAAATAAAATTAACCTCGAAACGTGTATGTCATTTCCTTTGGCACCGATTCCACCAGCGCTTAGCCAATATAATGGAGACATGCATCAAACACCAAAATCAAAACTTGCTTTGGCACTTAAAGCGACTACCGAATCTTGCGGCCCATTTAATGAAGATGTGTATTTGATTGATTGTTTTCATTTTCTTCACACAATGGGTGCTGTTCCACAAACATACGGAAAAATTTCAGAAACCATATTAAGAAAAATATGCAATACGACTGCAAAAGAGATTCACCTAGTTTGTGATATACATAGATCTCCATCGATTAAAGATTGTGAACGCCAGAAACGGCAGCAAGTTAGTACGCCTTATCAAATAACGGGGGAAGGTCAAAACAGGGACACGAATTTTGCAAAAAGCTTAAACAATGCCAATTTTAAACAAGCATTGGTTACATTTTTAAGCCAACACTGGGAGAACGATTATTTAGTACCAATAATAGCAGATAAAAAAGTGTTCTTGTCTGTGGGTGAAACCTGTATGTCATATACTGCAGACAAAAATAAAATGGTGAAAACGGAAGAGATAGCGTTTGTATGTAACCATGAAGAAGCCGACACTCGCCTTATATTTCACATAAATAAAATTAATCCGGGTTCGAAAGTTTTGATACGGTGTTCAGACACTGATATTCTTATCATATTATTGGGAAATATTCACGTACTTCCAGTCGAAGAAATATGGCTGACACCAAGAACCAAAGCAGAGGCATATAGTTGCACACAGATTGCAAAAAGTTTAGGTTCGGACCTTTGTAAATCCCTGCCTTTTCTCCATGCATACACGGGTAGCGATTATACAGCTGCTTTTAAAGGAAAAGGGAAAATAAAACCATTCAAAATTTTACAATCAAATACTACATATCAAAAAATATTTGCTCAATTAAAAAATCCGAATGATATCCACAATAAAGATAAAATGGCAGTTGTGCAAAAATTTACAAACGAGTTATATGGACTCAAAAATAAGGACGTAAATGCAGCAAGAGTTCAATTATTTTTGAAAAAATATTCCTCAAAAACTTTGAGAGGAACTTTTTTAAAGAAAGTACACAACTTCGATTCCGGAAATATTCCCCCTTGTTGGAAGTCCTTAAAACAAAAAATCATGCGTGCCATATTTATAAATTCTATGTGGCTATCTGCAACGGAAACCCAATGTCAAAAATTTAACGCGGAAGATTGCGGATGGACACTTAATCAAAATAAATTGCAGCCAACGTGGTTTGAAGGCGATCCTACACCACTGCGTGTAGAGGATATACGAGGGGCGGCTGAAAAGTAATCTACCTAACAATGAAACAAAAGACTGTCGTGGCTAATTTTTTTTTATTTTTCTATATAGTCCCCTGCTAGTAAAATGCACTTATTAAATTTTTCAAATATTGAATTTAAACCATTAAAAAAAAAAAAATTCGGTTTGTCGTCAAAAAAGTCAGTAACCGCAGCCTTCATTTCGTCATCGGTCATAAACCTTCGTCCCCTGAGGTCTTTCTTGAGAAGTCTAAACAGAAAATAGTCACAGGGGGCTAAATCTGGACTATAAGGGGGGTGGTCAATGGTTTCGAAGCCATTGTCTTTAATTGCTAGCTTCGTTGTGCGGGCGGTATGCACTGGTGCGTTATCGTGCAAAATCAGAATACCTTTGTTTAGTTTACCTCGCCGTTTTTCTTTTATTGTCTCTCTTAGTTGGTATAGTAAGTTTGAGTAATAATCAGCATTCATTGTAGTTTTCTTCGGTAAATAATCTATGAGCAAAATCCCTTCTGTGTCCCAAAAGATTGTAGCCATAAGTTTACCTGCCGATGGACAGACCTTGAATTTCCGAGGCGGCTTCTCATCCTTAAATTTCCACTGTAACGACTCTTGCTTACTTTCCGGGTCCCATTGTCGAATCCAAGTCTCATCACATGTTACAATTCTAGAAATTATTTCTTCCTCTTTCCCTCGACTCATCTCCAAAAACTCTTCGCAACATTTGACACGCCTCTCCATGTCAAATGCAGTCAACATTCTGGGGACCCAACGTGCACTAACCTTGGACATGTTCAAATGCTCATGAATTATTTCATTGACTCGCTCTTTACTGACGCCCACATCTCTAGCTATCTCCCACTGCTTCACTCGTCGGTCCTCTAATATAATTTTTTTCACCCTGGCTACATTTTCATCGGTGACGGCCGAAACTGGTCTTCCGCTACGAGGATCATCTTCCAGACTCTCACGACCTAACTTAAACTGCTTTGACCAAAACTTTATAACAAATTCGGAAGAACACAAACTGCCAAACACACGTAACATACGCTGTCTGATCTCCGAAGGCGTATTCCCTTCTTTAGTCAAAAACTTAATCACCGCACGCTGCTCGATTTTATCCATTTTCACTTTTTCTACCGACATGTTTGAAACAATTGTAGGAGACAAATAAACGTGATGCAATAAACAAATGAATGTAATACATTTTGAAAATAGAATAACAAACGAATATAAATCCATACCAGCCAGCATTATTTTTGTATATATTTCTGACCAAGGAGATTACTTATCAGCCGCCCCTCGTAATTCTTCAAGACAGTTCTTCAGAATCAGATGAGAATACAGAAAGCTCTTCTGATGAAGAACTGCCTTAGTTGGTTGATAATAAATGGGGCCAATTCGGATTGTATTCTTTAATTTTAAAAGTCTGTGAACCTAAATTTATAAACGTTAAACTCTATTCTTGTTAGACTAAAATCGAGGTTGATGTTTCTAACTTTAGGTTTACAGATATTTAAAATCAAAGAACACAATCTGAATTGGACCCATTACCTTTGTACATATTTAAAACTTTTATTATTTGATTTAAGGGAAACTGTTGTACCGCGGACATAGTTTTACCCCGGACAGTTGTCAATATTTAATATACCCCGTGCTCCTCAAAAATAAATATCTATGTCATTTGAACCATTATCTATGAAAATGAAAGTAAAGTTAGTACGAAATTCTTACTATTTTGCATTTTATATGACAAGTTAAATATGTGTTACTTTTTTATTGTTGATTACATTTTGGATTATATTTTTAATTGATCTCAGGGAGGTTTTCAGTTTGTTTTAGGAGAGAAGGATAATAATGGCCTTTCCTAGTAAATTTTACTAGGTATAAAAGTCTTTGTCCGAAGACTTAGGTTAGCCTTTTATTTCCTTAATAAATAATAGATGATTATTATGTGTTTTCTTTGCAAAAAAATTGTGTTTCCAGGGTCAACATCGAGTGTCCAAGGTAAATCAGGGGTGTAGTAACATAGACACTTGTCCCTTTTTTTCTATCAGCCTGTCGCGTCTAAACTAACAAAAAGATCATTTAATTTAACAAAAAAATATTTTAGCCAAATATTATAAAATTGGTTGGACTGTAAAAACTACCAGGTTGCGAGCTGGCAGACCAATTAATATTTAAAGAGCATAATTTTAGGTACTACGAGCACTGGGTTTCATTCTGTAACTCGATGGGGTAAAATCGACCTCCTCATCTGGCTGCTAAAAATGGTTGGACTGCGGAACCCTCCAAGACTAGGCTCGGCAGACATGTTTTTTTAGACTCTATTAATCGTGTCTAAAACCAACGAAAAGTTTTCATTTGGTTACTAAATGAGGTAAAATTATAGTCAGAAGCGGACCATATATCTTTTCATTCCGTATTACCCCCCAAGCTGAGCCCCGGAAGACCACATTTTTTCTTACCTATTTTAGGTGTTCTTTTCGTGGAAGACGATATTTTTCTGTTACTCGATGGGGTAGGTAATTTGCAGCCGCCGCCCGGACTAATCGTGGTAATCAAATAAACGGGACGTGGGGCCCTCTATCGGCCTGCTTTATTTGATTCACACCTGGTAGGTATACCTAAATCTTAATAGCTATAAAGGCAAGATACTTTATTTTACGTTAAACCGTAATTAAATGATGGTTTTTCTTAATTATTAAAATATTTTTACGGAAAAAGTAATAAGTATTGGAACAAGTCTTTTTTAGATAAAAGATTTAAAAAAAAAAATAAGCTAGACTGACCTACCATTTAGAAGGAGTTATTTTTTTTCGTTTTTGAAGGCGGTTTTTTTAAGCGTTTATTTTATTACATACTTTTTAGTGATCGCAATATGAAGTCCCACTTCTTAGTTGATAATATTATGACACTAAGACATTTCAATCTCACCGCAAGGAACGCCGCGGTAAAGTCATAGAATCTTAGGTAGATTTTTCTATGTACCTTAATCGAGATTCATCTTGTCGCCACCCTTGAAATTGTACCGTTAAGGAGTTCCGGGGGCCATCTGTAGTTTTCATCATAAGTTCCACTTCACCAATAGTACAGTCAACAGCATAAATAAGTGATCATTTATGTACCTTGTCACTTTAACGTCGTGTTTGAAATGTCATACAAAATTGTGATACGATTGAAAGCGACAAGGTACATAAATGATCACTTATTTATGCTGTTGACTGTACATTACTGCACAGACCGGGAAATAGGCCGTTGCGGGACGAGTAGAGTTAGCGTGGCCGAGACGCAGTCGAGGCCGCGTTATAAACGAGTCCAGCATCCGCCCTTCCCGGTCGAGGCTTGTATAATTCTTTTCTCCCAAAATGTGAGGAAATTTAACACAATTGTTAATAATATTAAACACAGTCCCAACGTTTCCTTGAAAAAAAGAAAAGAAACGTACGATTTAGTATGACACGGAAATAAAGCATTAATTAAATAAGATCACACATTTAAACGTAGTAAATTCAATTCGAATAAAATATAGTATAAATTATAACTTTTATTACGCGTTTATGTTATTTCGGCAATTTATATTGTTTACGAACGCAATTTGTTTTAAAAAAAACGTCAAACTATTTGATACACTTTTAAATACGCTGTAAACGCTATTTGAAATATTTAACTTTTTTAGTCTGTGACGTTTAAAAAGTAAAATATACAAAGAAGAATTTTGATTGCACGAGTCTTTGGCTGTCTGGAGTTATTTATCCTAGTCCAAACATGGTTTTAAAAAGTAAAACACCAGGTACGTAATGAAATTTCATACATTTTTCGCGGCCGCTGCCGCTGGTAAATAATAACTTTGTTTTTTTTTTATTTTGCCTGGACCTGGAACTCAGAAATTCGCGGGCTGATTTTACAACAGTAAGGTTAACATTTCCGAGCCTGTGGGAGAAAATGATACTTTCTGAAAGCAAATGCTGGACTTGTCTTTGCTGGACTGCCTTCAATAACGCGAAAAATGACTTCTTTTAATTTACACACGACTTTTCAGTTATTATTATTATATAATATAATATAAGTGGTCAAAACTGTATAACATAGTTAAATATAATGCGTTTGACTGTTAAGGTAACCCGGTCTCTAGTTTAACAATATATTTGTTAATAATTACTATTTTATTGTGGTTAAGCTTCAATCTCTTTCCAATTTCGGAAACGAATACTTAAGCTATTACCTCAATATGGTAGGTAATAGGTAGTCGTTTTATTGTTACAAATGTAATATTATAAACAATCCAAGTTTATAGTTTACTTAATTGTTATTTTTAAGAAATACATATTATACTTATAAGAAATAAAGATTTTTATTTTGAATAACAAAAGTATCATTTTTTGAAAACGATAATGATTAAACAAATAATACATTCATTTATTTCGTGAAACAACATTAATTTAAAAAATGTGATAGAAAGAATCGATCTCCCGACCCACGGTCTGACCCTGTGATTAAGGCTTTAGGCAGGGTGTCAACTAACTAAGCCAGCGGCCCTTCTGGCGAACTAGCGAAATTATCGATTCTAATACTAAAACATCAAATAGTTGTAGCAAACAATAATCAAACTACCTTAGTTAACAACGCCATCTAGGTTGTTTCTTACGAAAGCGGGCTCACGTGTTCACAGCATTATAGACGTTAAGGTGTCCATGCACTTTCTATTCTAATCTTAATTAATGGCTTTCACTCCTGTTAAGGTATATTTCGCCAATGTCGAGTTATTTAGAGACACTCCCATGGACTTATTAGAGAAACAAGTCCATGGATATCACACGCGAGGACAATTGTTCGGTTACAGAGAATTTTCTCTAATGGACTAAACAGAAGCACATGGGGTTAGCTCCACGCGCTTCTGTCAAGTCCGTCCAACAAAACAATTCAATTCAAAGATTTATTTTGACAGTAATTGTACATACAGTCCATGCACTTATGACTCCCACTGTATGTACAATTACTGTCAAAATAAATCTTTGAATTGTTTTGTTTATTCAATAAATGTAAATAACTATTTTCTCCATTCATTGATTAATTCCAAATATTTAATATTCCCAAAATCCTATAGTAATTTACCCTAAGGCGGCAACACCAACCTACAAATGTATGGTGTTGACCAAAGATGGTGTTGACGTTTGACAATCAAAAGTTATGAACAGTATTGCCATATACACCTTAAATATTTCCCCAGTCTTTAGGTTCCGTTTCACGCAGTAAATGCAACGTTACAATAGTATATAGGTAAACATTATTATGTTTATTGCTTTATTACCTAAATGACAAAAATAATATTATACGACAGATATAAACAATAATAATTAAAATAATTAAGAACTAATGTAATCTATTCTCTACTTAAAACAGAATTATTAGAATTATTAAACACATTTGTGTACACAATTACAAAAAGAATACCCCCTCTAATAAATCCGCTCGCGGCATTGTACCCATGATGCTGATGATGCTAGTTAAACCTATCCTTTGGGAGAGGTAAGCACTAGCTCTGGGATCTCCGGGAGCGTCAATAAGTTTGGCAGACAGGGTCTTTATTAAACATTCCATGTCAGCAGACCAAGGTCCCAGAGTCTCCACTGCAAGCGCCGCAAATTTGTAATCATTAATTAATGATGAATATTTGCGACGCTTGAGCCTGATCAGCGGCAGCGGCCTGATTTCGGGTTGCTTGTAGGTATGTGAGATGGGGCAAAAGTTTCGACACAAGTTGCGTCCCACACCAGAGCCCTACCAAGCTTCCACGGCACCAATGTAGCTCCGTCGGGGCGCTTACGATCGTCTCTGATCATACCGGCTAGTTCTAAGACAGCAGGTACGGAGGCGGTGGCAAGCGAACGACGGATCAAATCATTGATGGCGCCGTGGCGGATCAAGCGGCCGGCACTCCTTGAACAAGAAAGACCATGTCTACCAAGCTCATCCACCTCCTTGCCGCAGGAGCAAAAATGCAGCACTTCTGTTTCTTAGAATTATATTTAGCAATTAACGTTCTTGTTAATTTTAATGAGTAAAACCCGAATCATTTCATGAATACTTCCTTTACACACGGTAGGTAAATGTTAAAAAAAACAACTGTCGATAAAGTGTATTAGCGACGTTTCGTACTTACTGACATTTTATACATTTACCTCCTTACTAATAAACGTTGGGTAACGGTATAGCTATACAATGTTTTGTCTTTATCTGTCAAATTCAAATGTCACAATATCAGATAAGAACAAAACATTGTATAGCTATACCACCGTTACTCAACGTTTATTAGTAAGGGGGTATAACTGTAAACACATCGTGGTAATCAAATAAACGGGACGTGGGGCCCTCTATCGGCCTGCTTTATTTGATTCACACCTGGTAGGTATACCTAAATCTTAATAGCTATAAAGGCAAGATACTTTATTTTACGTTAAACCGTAATTAAATGATGGTTTTTCTTAATTATTAAAATATTTTTACGGAAAAAGTAATAAGTATTGGAACAAGTCTTTTTTAGATAAAAGATTTTAAAAAAAAAATAAGCTAGACTGACCTACCATTTAGAAGGAGTTATTTTTTTTCGTTTTTGAAGGCGGTTTTTTTAAGCGTTTATTTTATTACATACTTTTTAGTGATCGCAATATGAAGTCCCACTTCTTAGTTGATAATATTATGACACTTTAAGACATTTCAATCTCACCGCAAGGAACGCCGCGGTAAAGTCATAGAATCTTAGGTAGATTTTTCTATGTACCTTAATCGAGATTCATCTTGTCGCCACCCTTGAAATTGTACCGTTAAGGAGTTCCGGGGGCCATCTGTAGTTTTCATCATAAGTTCCACTTCACCAATAGTACAGTCAACAGCATAAATAAGTGATCATTTATGTACCTTGTCACTTTAACGTCGTGTTTGAAATGTCATACAAAATTGTGATACGATTGAAAGCGACAAGGTACATAAATGATCACTTATTTATGCTGTTGACTGTACATTACTGCACAGACCGGGAAATAGGCCGTTGCGGGACGAGTAGAGTTAGCGTGGCCGAGACGCAGTCGAGGCCGCGTTATAAACGAGTCCAGCATCCGCCCTTCCCGGTCGAGGCTTGTATAATTCTTTTCTCCCAAAATGTGAGGAAATTTAACACAATTGTTAATAATATTAAACACAGTCCCAACGTTTCCTTGAAAAAAAGAAAAGAAACGTACGATTTAGTATGACACGGAAATAAAGCATTAATTAAATAAGATCACACATTTAAACGTAGTAAATTCAATTCGAATAAAATATAGTATAAATTATAACTTTTATTACGCGTTTATGTTATTTCGGCAATTTATATTGTTTACGAACGCAATTTGTTTTAAAAAAAACGTCAAACTATTTGATACACTTTTAAATACGCTGTAAACGCTATTTGAAATATTTAACTTTTTTAGTCTGTGACGTTTAAAAAGTAAAATATACAAAGAAGAATTTTGATTGCACGAGTCTTTGGCTGTCTGGAGTTATTTATCCTAGTCCAAACATGGTTTTAAAAAGTAAAACACCAGGTACGTAATGAAATTTCATACATTTTTCGCGGCCGCTGCCGCTGGTAAATAATAACTTTGTTTTTTTTTTATTTTTTTTGAACTCAGTAATTCGCGGGCTGATTTTACAACAGTAAGGTTAACATTTCCGAGCCTGTGGGAGAAAATGATACTTTCTGAAAGCAAATGCTGGACTTGTCTTTGCTGGACTGCCTTCAATAACGCGAAAAATGACTTCTTTTAATTTACACACGACTTTTCAGTTATTATTATTATATAATATAATATAAGTGGTCAAAACTGTATAACATAGTTAAATATAATGCGTTTGACTGTTAAGGTAACCCGGTCTCTAGTTTAACAATATATTTGTTAATAATTACTATTTTATTGTGGTTAAGCTTCAATCTCTTTCCAATTTCGGAAACGAATACTTAAGCTATTACCTCAATATGGTAGGTAATAGGTAGTCGTTTTATTGTTACAAATGTAATATTATAAACAATCCAAGTTTATAGTTTACTTAATTGTTATTTTTAAGAAATACATATTATACTTATAAGAAATAAAGATTTTTATTTTGAATAACAAAAGTATCATTTTTTGAAAACGATAATGATTAAACAAATAATACATTCATTTATTTCGTGAAACAACATTAATTTAAAAAATGTGATAGAAAGAATCGATCTCCCGACCCACGGTCTGACCCTGTGATTAAGGCTTTAGGCAGGGTGTCAACTAACTAAGCCAGCGGCCCTTCTGGCGAACTAGCGAAATTATCGATTCTAATACTAAAACATCAAATAGTTGTAGCAAACAATAATCAAACTACCTTAGTTAACAACGCCATCTAGGTTGTTTCTTACGAAAGCGGGCTCACGTGTTCACAGCATTATAGACGTTAAGGTGTCCATGCACTTTCTATTCTAATCTTAATTAATGGCTTTCACTCCTGTTAAGGTATATTTCGCCAATGTCGAGTTATTTAGAGACACTCCCATGGACTTATTAGAGAAACAAGTCCATGGATATCACACGCGAGGACAATTGTTCGGTTACAGAGAATTTTCTCTAATGGACTAAACAGAAGCACATGGGGTTAGCTCCACGCGCTTCTGTCAAGTCCGTCCAACAAAACAATTCAATTCAAAGATTTATTTTGACAGTAATTGTACATACAGTCCATGCACTTATGACTCCCACTGTATGTACAATTACTGTCAAAATAAATCTTTGAATTGTTTTGTTTATTCAATAAATGTAAATAACTATTTTCTCCATTCATTGATTAATTCCAAATATTTAATATTCCCAAAATCCTATAGTAATTTACCCTAAGGCGGCAACACCAACCTACAAATGTATGGTGTTGACCAAAGATGGTGTTGACGTT
The DNA here is from genome assembly GCA_946894065.1 of Acleris literana. Lineage (NCBI taxonomy): Eukaryota > Metazoa > Arthropoda > Insecta > Lepidoptera > Tortricidae > Acleris > Acleris literana. The sequence continues at coordinate 23,828,516 of OX335671.1, read as the reverse complement.
TGACAATCAAAAGTTATGAACAGTATTGCCATATACACCTTAAATATTTCCCCAGTCTTTAGGTTCCGTTTCACGCAGTAAATGCAACGTTACAATAGTATATAGGTAAACATTATTATGTTTATTGCTTTATTACCTAAATGACAAAAATAATATTATACGACAGATATAAACAATAATAATTAAAATAATTAAGAACTAATGTAATCTATTCTCTACTTAAAACAGAATTATTAGAATTATTAAACACATTTGTGTACACAATTACAAAAAGAATACCCCCTCTAATAAATCCGCTCGCGGCATTGTACCCATGATGCTGATGATGCTAGTTAAACCTATCCTTTGGGAGAGGTAAGCACTAGCTCTGGGATCTCCGGGAGCGTCAATAAGTTTGGCAGACAGGGTCTTTATTAAACATTCCATGTCAGCAGACCAAGGTCCCAGAGTCTCCACTGCAAGCGCCGCAAATTTGTAATCATTAATTAATGATGAATATTTGCGACGCTTGAGCCTGATCAGCGGCAGCGGCCTGATTTCGGGTTGCTTGTAGGTATGTGAGATAGGGCAAAAGTTTCGACACAAGTTGCGTCCCACACCAGAGCCCTACCAAGCTTCCACGGCACCAATGTAGCTCCGTCGGGGCGCTTACGATCGTCTCTGATCATACCGGCTAGTTCTAAGACAGCAGGTACGGAGGCGGTGGCAAGCGAACGACGGATCAAATCATTGATGGCGCCGTGGCGGATCAAGCGGCCGGCACTCCTTGAACAAGAAAGACCATGTCTACCAAGCTCATCCACCTCCTTGCCGCAGGAGCAAAAATGCAGCACTTCTGTTTCTTAGAATTATATTTAGCAATTAACGTTCTTGTTAATTTTAATGAGTAAAACCCGAATCATTTCATGAATACTTCCTTTACACACGGTAGGTAAATGTTAAAAAAAACAACTGTCGATAAAGTGTATTAGCGACGTTTCGTACTTACTGACATTTTATACATTTACCTCCTTACTAATAAACGTTGGGTAACGGTATAGCTATACAATGTTTTGTCTTTATCTGTCAAATTCAAATGTCACAATATCAGATAAGAACAAAACATTGTATAGCTATACCACCGTTACTCAACGTTTATTAGTAAGGGGGTATAACTGTAAACACATCGTGGTAATCAAATAAACGGGACGTGGGGCCCTCTATCGGCCTGCTTTATTTGATTCACACCTGGTAGGTATACCTAAATCTTAATAGCTATAAAGGCAAGATACTTTATTTTACGTTAAACCGTAATTAAATGATGGTTTTTCTTAATTATTAAAATATTTTTACGGAAAAAGTAATAAGTATTGGAACAAGTCTTTTTTAGATAAAAGATTTAAAAAAAAAAATAAGCTAGACTGACCTACCATTTAGAAGGAGTTATTTTTTTTCGTTTTTGAAGGCGGTTTTTTTAAGCGTTTATTTTATTACATACTTTTTAGTGATCGCAATATGAAGTCCCACTTCTTAGTTGATAATATTATGACACTTTAAGACATTTCAATCTCACCGCAAGGAACGCCGCGGTAAAGTCATAGAATCTTAGGTAGATTTTTCTATGTACCTTAATCGAGATTCATCTTGTCGCCACCCTTGAAATTGTACCGTTAAGGAGTTCCGGGGGCCATCTGTAGTTTTCATCATAAGTTCCACTTCACCAATAGTACAGTCAACAGCATAAATAAGTGATCATTTATGTACCTTGTCACTTTAACGTCGTGTTTGAAATGTCATACAAAATTGTGATACGATTGAAAGCGACAAGGTACATAAATGATCACTTATTTATGCTGTTGACTGTACATTACTGCACAGACCGGGAAATAGGCCGTTGCGGGACGAGTAGAGTTAGCGTGGCCGAGACGCAGTCGAGGCCGCGTTATAAACGAGTCCAGCATCCGCCCTTCCCGGTCGAGGCTTGTATAATTCTTTTCTCCCAAAATGTGAGGAAATTTAACACAATTGTTAATAATATTAAACACAGTCCCAACGTTTCCTTGAAAAAAAGAAAAGAAACGTACGATTTAGTATGACACGGAAATAAAGCATTAATTAAATAAGATCACACATTTAAACGTAGTAAATTCAATTCGAATAAAATATAGTATAAATTATAACTTTTATTACGCGTTTATGTTATTTCGGCAATTTATATTGTTTACGAACGCAATTTGTTTTAAAAAAAACGTCAAACTATTTGATACACTTTTAAATACGCTGTAAACGCTATTTGAAATATTTAACTTTTTTAGTCTGTGACGTTTAAAAAGTAAAATATACAAAGAAGAATTTTGATTGCACGAGTCTTTGGCTGTCTGGAGTTATTTATCCTAGTCCAAACATGGTTTTAAAAAGTAAAACACCAGGTACGTAATGAAATTTCATACATTTTTCGCGGCCGCTGCCGCTGGTAAATAATAACTTTGTTTTTTTTTTATTTTGCCTGGACCTGGAACTCAGAAATTCGCGGGCTGATTTTACAACAGTAAGGTTAACATTTCCGAGCCTGTGGGAGAAAATGATACTTTCTGAAAGCAAATGCTGGACTTGTCTTTGCTGGACTGCCTTCAATAACGCGAAAAATGACTTCTTTTACTTTAAAATGGCAGGTCATGTGGTCAGTCATACTTCTGAAGTCGGCTTTTGGTTAAAAATATTATGAGTTGCTGACTTCAGTTGGACTGACCTATTACCTGCCATATTAAAATATGTCATTGTTTGCGTTTAATGAAGGCAGTTTTTTGTTTCTTACAACATTTATTTTATTTTATAATCATTAGTGATCATAATGCTGTTCTTAGTCAATATGAAACTTTAAGACATTTCAAGCTCGCTGCAAGCAATGATGCAGGAAACTCATAGTCATGTTTGAACAATTAGGTTAATGGTCTTCGTTATATTCGCTCAACTATCTTAATCTAGATATCTTTTCGCCACCCTTGAAATAGGTAAGTACCGTTGAGGAGTCGCGGTGGCCATCTGTGGTTTTCATCATCAGTTTCCTCTTATCATATATGTACTAAAACCTTCTCCTGAATGAAATAAATACTTGTCTGAAAACCGCATCAAAATCAGTTAAGCTAAACGCGCGATAATCGCGGACAAACATACATACATACGGATAAACTGAAAACTTCCCTTTTTGAAGTCGGTTGAATTTTTGTATTTGAGGAATATATAATATTTGAGAAATTCCTTCAATTTCTCACGGATCCCCTCATCAGATTCATATTTGGTGACAATGGAACCACTTCGAAATTATATTCTATCAAACCAAACATGTTTTTTTTAAATCGGTCCGAAATTGACAGATGTAGTGACAAGGATTAATAAAGGAATACTGAAGTGGTTTGGTCATGTGGAGAGAATGAATGAAGTGAGATTAACGAAACAGATATATGAGGCAAGAGTAAATGGGAATGTTGGAAGAGGGCGGCCAAGGCGAACGTTCCACGATCAGATCGGGGACATATTAAAAAAGGGCCAAGTCGGGAGTACCTTAAACCAACGCACGTGTATGAAGAGACTTATCACATGAGTGAAGAGGAAGCGAGGGAAGTTTGTCTGAAACGTAGCAAGTGGAAGGAAGTGGTATCTGCCTATTCCTACGGGAAAGAGGCGTGATTGTATGCATGTATGTAAGGTCTATTTTGCATTATTTCGTTGCAATAAGTTAATTTATTTGTCACATAATTAGGGACGCTTGCGTTTTCCCCAAACAATTACGTGTTTTCAACTTTGACAACCAATCAAAAATCAAGTTCTTAACCAATTCTATCGTTAGTTACACTTATCCTTGACTAATGAATTTTAATTAAATTTTAAATGTATGTACAATTTATCTCTGTTGAAAACGAATACCTATGTTACTTTATAAGCATTTCAAAAAAATAAATGTTAGGAGTTGAAATACAAAGTTGTGAAATTTTGTATGGACGCGTCAGCGCTAAGTTTTTAAAGCCCACAAAATATAAGGTCCGCTTTTAAGTAGGTAGTAATTAAATATATTTATTTTTAAAATTTTATGATTAATTTTATTTTGCACATAATATTGCGACTCAATATTATGTGGCTACTTATAATAATTCTGAGTAGGTTTTCGTTAACAGCTCAGCAAAACTCATTTTATGTGTCATAAGGATAATCTACTGCTTTGTTTAAATTTATTGTTTTAGTCTCGTTAATAACTTAATCCCGGAAAATAACAGGTTTGATATTAATTACTGATTTCTGCAAATATGCAGTCATCCTCAAAGATACGATTTTTTTTAGCTTTGTTAAATAGGGCCAAGTCACTAAATACTTGAACGACAGGCAAGCGGGTCACACGACGGAAAGCAAAAAGAACCGGTCAAGTTCGAGTCGGACTCGCGCACCGAGGGCACCGCACCGTGCACAGTAGGTATTACTGTATTCCGATTTGAATTCGACTTCGCATCGAATCAGCACGAGCCCAATTCACACTTGACCATTATTTAGTATTTGTTATTTCTCTTCAGGGTTTGTACTATAATCATACCAAAGGACAATGCTAGGTCTCCAAAGAAGCTTTAGCCTAAGAAAAAATTGCGGGTTTATTTGATGTAGAAAATTATTTAAAACAAGCTGTGGTGTTAGTTTTTCTGAAGAACTTGTCTTATTTTAATTTACATTACATACATTACTCGCAAGTTGTCTTTATTTATAAAGTATCTTATTAGATGGCTCTATTTTTCGTATAAGTTCCCTAAATGTGTTAGAAATAATAGTACATTGTTGCAGAGGATAGAAAGTACGCGATTTTTGGACGAGTCATATAGAGGGCCGAAACGTAGTTGAGGCCCTCTAGTGTACGAGTCCATAAATTGTACTTTCTACCGAGGCAGACATAGTGCTTTTCACAACTACTAAGAGGAAATAAAATAAAAATTCATACCTATTCAAAACTCTAATTTTAATGTATAATAACATTAGTATGTCATAATATGTTATTGTGACATACTAATGTTATTGTGTAATTTTACCATAGATAACTTTTTTTTAATCTGGGCCCCTATTCTCGTGGCACTCGAGATTAATAAACTAACATGCGAGATGAAGATGTCAACTCCATATAAAATTTTATTTGTTTCGCCATATCTCCCATGTAATTTCATCTCTAGTGGTTCGAGATTAGGGGCCTAGTTTGAATTACTTTAAAAAAAAGCAGTGAAATAGTTTTTAGTCTGTGTATCTTTTAGCAAAAATACACCTAATATTTTACGACACAAAATGGTGTGTCCGAATTGGCCGATTTCAATTTTTCATTTAAAGAAGCTATGACACAAAAATTGATTGATTGATTTATATTGGTTCTTAAAGTTGGACAACAATGTTCTCGACCAATCAGCAAACACGCCGACAAAAACATTCTTGTTCTGTCCTTATAAATGACGTTTTGTGACCCCAAACAAGACCATCTATGGCCATATTTCCGAGCAGTGTTGTGAAAAATACTGAATTTAAATCTCATACAAAACAGGTCATATCAACATCCTTCGTATCCGCGAGCCTTTTTATTTTAAGTGTTTTAAGTCAAGATCTGGCATTGTCCTTTGACGCTTGTATGTTTAACCGTTTTTACGATACAACTAAAATAAAAATATAGTTATTTTACTTTCTTTATCGAAAAGAAAGAAAGAAAGAAGAAAGAAAAATACATTTATTCACTACACACATAAGACACAGAGAAAAAAGTAAAAAAACAGAAAATAGCAATAAAAAGAGTAGTGAGTGTGTCTTGGCGGCAGTGAATCGGGCTGTTAAGCACAGATTTCACACTGGATGGATGGATGAAATAGCGTCAGGTCACGGGAACAATCTGCGACTCCCGCATTCCCTTTAAAATTAAGGGGAAGATCACAAAAGATCCCATAGGGTCGAAGTGTATCCGTAAGGACCCCACCAATAAGATAAAAGATAAGATAAGGGGAAGATTTATAGAACAATGGTTAGACCTGCTGTCTTGTATGGATAAGAAAGTTGGGCCACGAAAGGAATTAATGAAAGGTAATTGCATGCAGCTGAAATGTGAATAATATAATAAGAGGGATGTGTGGTGTTGCGAATGAATAGAATGAGAAATGAGTATATAAGAGGAAATCTGAAAGTGAAAACGGTGAGCCGGTGACTGAAAAGTTGTGTGGAATTCTGTTCTCATGATATGGGCATGTGATGCGGAGGAATGAGGAAAATATCGACAGAAAAGTTTTGAGTATGAATGTGGATGGCTACACGAGTAGGGGAAGACCAAAGAAACGATCGATGGGTTGTGTGAAAGATGATATGGCTAAGAAAGGGATTGACTTCCGAGATGACGACTAATAGAGAAGTATGGAAGAAAAAGACATGTTGCGCCGACCCGAAATAATTAAAAATAAGGGCAGGAGAATGATGTTGATGATGTTGATGATGATGATGATGATGATGATGATGATGATGATGACTTTCTTTAAAAAAAAGTTAGCAATATCACCGTGATAATCCTATTTCTACAAAGAGTGAAGAGGTAGATACAGTTTCTACGAGTAAAACACGTTTCCTGCATGTGGCATCGTTGAATTTTAAATTTCATTTTAATAACACGTATTCTTACAAAAGATACTTAAAGTTAGGACGGCCGGACGGACGCAGAGCGCATGCATATTAATATTATCGTCACCGTTGGGATACTCTCCGGGTACGGAATATAAAAAATTAAGCACCTACTAAAGTGTCTGCTGGCAGTCCCCTGGCTATTTCCACGTTTTAACGCAACACTAACTAGGAGTCACTCATAATATTTACAATGAAATTGCTATTTTAATCCCGCTTTTTAAGATATCGGATGCTAACGCCTATATCTCAAACCCGGTCAATTATGAGTCGTACTCGCGCACTGAGGGTTCAGTATTTAAGATAATATGTTTCAAAAACGCAAATAGATTCTTAAAATGTTAAAGTACATAATATATATTTAGATATTTTAGTAAATACCTTTACGATAAGGAAGTACAATTGGGTTCGAGAAAATACTCATTCTGCTTAGAACTTTGTTTTCAGTGCGATAAGGTCCCTTTGTAAAGATTTGTAATTCAAAACTGTAAAATTTTACAATTAGTATATTTTATTTTTTACAGATTTTGTTGCTCTATGAACTTCGGAGATGAGTGCAGAGAATGCTCATTATTTTTTATTTTTTTCGCTACAAATCAAATTAAAAGTTTGTCACCTCGTTTGCTATAATTCAATTCCTTTCATTTTTCAATCATTCTAGACCCCTTTTCAAATGATTAGAAAAATAATTTCATATTTTATTAACTAAAAACAGATGAGAGCAAGGAAGTAATACTTATTATTTATATGACTTAAATTAATTAAAAATATTATTAACATCATAGCGCAAGTCCACATTCATAAAGAATTTGCGGGACTGCCTAAGTATGCGGAGGTAAACGTGGACGATTTCCACGCCGTCATACGCAAGCGAGCTGCAATACATAAATATGATTCTAGACAGTAAAAATAGTATCGTCTTTAAACTGTTATCGTACTGTCAACGTTTTGATAACTCTTATTTACTTGACAGTAATGGTGAACGAGTTAAAAACAATACCATGACAGGTCAAAGACGATATTACGATATTACAGCTTAGAACAGGAGGCCCAGAACAGCGCCAACAGCGTCCTTGGTGTGATCGCCAGTAGGCTGGACTGTGTCCCTTTGCCAGGCATTGGAATTTGAAAAAGCCCTCATGTCTATGTTACGAGTACACATGTATCTTACTAAAATAGGTTTGTTAGTTATTTTCATTATATGGATGACAATATTGTCTTACTTTATTTTCATTTAATTAGGTCTCTAGCCGTTACCACTACGGGGTCTATGTGTCTATTTCCTTGCCTTAATAAATATAGCGAAAACCTTGGAAAAGCTAATTATAATCTTAAGGTAAATTCTAATAGATCAGTTAAATCTCTAATCTATTGTGAGTGCATGTCACGGGCCGCAAAATGCACCCGTAGACAAATTTGAGTCGGTTACTGTACACAGCGCCGCCCCGCGCCCCGCCGCCCTCTCTTCTGTCCCGGTTGTGGTGACACCATGCGCGCGGTCGACTACCTCAAATCGCGCGTATGCTGCTGCTGCCAGGCGACCAATCGCTAGGCAACCAGCACAGCTTCCTACTGAGGTGAAGCAGAACCGCAGTAAGCCCGTTCGCGGGATGCTGCCCCCGACGTGTTCCATGCAGGACAAGGATGGTTTTACCCGGGTGGAGAAGAAGAAGCCTGCCCCGAGGAACCTGTGCGGCACCGCACCGACCGGACCGAACCACTTGCTGTGTCCTGCTACGCCCACGACCCAGTTGTACGTGTCCCGATTACATTATTCTACGGAGGCAAAGGATCTCGTAGAGTATGTACGAGTTAAGACCGGAGTCACTCTTAGGGTCGAGTGGTTAGAACTTCGCCACAAGGTTAATTTTAAGTCATTTGTGGTGAGAATACCGACCAAAGATCATCTATCGACCTTTTTAAAGGAGGAATTCTGGCCGAGGGGTATCACATTTCGGCGATTTCGTGGCCGCCGGCTAGCAGACACATTGAAAAATTATTAGTTGTGTTAATTTTATGTTATAATATATTGTTATGTATGTTAGTCTGTAAGGTATTTGTAATGGGCCTTGTAGTCTGAAATAAAGTTATTCTACTTATTCTATTCTATTCTATTCTAAATCACATTTTGAAATTAACATCAAGGAAAAAATGACACCATTGAATAAATTATGAATATTTATTTCAAACCCCTTGACAGCATTATTGGATTCAAATATTAATTGTAATAAGGGGTGATCTCGCAGATGAACGGCATGTCCTTGTTGACGCAAGGAGAGTCGTTGAGGGTTCCGTGGCGTGACACAGAGCCGCAGTACTCGTCGCGGGCGACGTTGTTGGGCTCCCCTTCGTCCCACCTCGCGAAGCCAGCCTCGGTTAACGTCTGACCTGGACAAACAAATAGACCTATTTTACCAATAAGATCTAAAAAAAATCTTTCTTTGTTATGCGGTATTCAATATATAGGTTAACCAGGAATATAAAAACTTCGCCTTTTGCGAAAAATTGTCTATTTTAAACAAAAAACAGGTTGAAAAATATTAGTAGAGTATAAACTACTTTTACTTCAACAAGTTTCAAGATGCCGCAGTAAAAGAGATTCAGATTATTAAACTTACCAAAAACTGTTAACCAATTTCCATTTTTATTCCAATCCAAGAAGCCAATGTGAGCAACGTGGGTGTAACCTCCTGTTATTGTACTGGGAGGGTTCTGGGCGAATATGGCCTTGAGAACCCGGGATTCTTCCGGATTGTTGATGACAGCCAGGTGCGCGCGCTCCGAAGCGCATTTCATGGAGGCGCGGTGCCAGGGCATGCCGTGGCCGTGGAACTTATAGCAGCTTCCGGTGCGCAGCTCCAGCGTGTATCCTGGAAAACAAAAACGTTTTATAAACGCAACCTCAGAAGAGATTCGGTTACCACAAGACCTACAAGACTTGATATATCTATCAAAATTTGCAACAAAAAATCAGTGTTAACCCTAGAGTAGTTGCGCCTTTCCGTGAAACGTAAGTGATCGCGTGGGGAGCTTTTTGCCGCTCGTACCGTACTTAAGATATAGTATGTATGTATGTATGTAAACGCTTTATTGTACAAAAGAAAAACCAGAACAATACCATAAAAGTGATAAAAAAGATAAAAGATAAAAGATAAAAGAAATTTATTCAGTAAGTAGGCCGCACGGGCACTTTTACACGCCAAGAATCTACCAGCGCTTCCCAAGAGAAGACCACTGCCGAGAAGAAACGCCGCAAGAAACTCAGCAGTCAGTCATTTTTTAAACATATTTCTTATTACAATGGTACTACTTAGTCTAGCATTATATAAAGCTATAAATATTAAATTAAATATAGTATCAAATAACATGCGTAGTTCAGCAGGAAAACATGCCAATTAAGATTCTTACGGGAGAGATAGAGAAAAAAAAAACACATAGTTATGTGTATATGGGTGCGAGACGACCACATAAAAGTTTCGATATGTTTTCCTACATCAACGGTGTCCCCTAGACAAGATAAAGATTTTGCATTTGAATAAATTATTATTGACTAAGTTTCGGATTAAGGATATAATGAATCATATTCTTTCAGATAAAGTACCATTTATTAAGGTTTACACTTAGTATTGTCTAGAATAAAAAATGCTATGGGAAAAGTAAGATATAATTTCATGAATTTTCAAGAAGTAGAATAGAGAAAAAATCAAATTATGAACAAAATTAAACATTTTCATCATTTTTAACCGACTTCAAAAAAAGGAGGAGGTTCTCAATTCATCGGGTTTTTTTTTTTATGTATGTTCCCCGATTACTCGAAGACCACTGGATCGATTTGAAAAAAAATTTCGTTGTTCGAATCGGTATACTTTCTAGTTGGTCCCATTGTCACCACGTCAGGATCTGTTGATGGGATCATGGAGAAATCAAGAGAACTCCTCAAATATTATAGGCATACCTATAGCGATTTTAGTATTTTTCACTGTAACTCATGCATTTGCTTTTGAAAAGTACTATATGGTGAAGTGGAACTGATGATGAAGACCACAGATGGCCACCGGAACTCCTTAACGGTACCTATTTCAAGGATGGCGATAAGATATTTCGATAAAGGTAGTTGAGCGACTATGACGAAGCACATTTAGGTTTAAATATGACTATGACATTCCCGCGGCGTTGTCTGCGGCGAGCTTGAAATGTTCTATAGTTTTTCATTAATATTTAGAAGTGGAGCTACGTAACAGCATAAATAGGATCACTAAAAAGTATAAAATAAAATAATGTTAAAAAAAACAAAAACCCGCCTTCAAAAATGCAATATGGTATTTTAGATACGTATTTCAGCAAAAATTCTGACTCATGTGCATACAATGTTCGGTGCACAGTAAATTCGTGCATCCACTGTTGCGTCCGGTGGTCCGTTTTGTATATTATTTGAATATTTATGCCGGCAATATTCAGGATTGAGTACAATAATGTCATTGGTCATATGCGACTCATTGTACACACGAAATATTCTTCTTGTCATTTGATCGACTATGTCAACACCGCGTTTAATTCCATTGTAATATAAAAGATACAAAATAATCTAATGCAAAGAAAATAACAAAAAAGGGCCTAATATCTAATCAAAATAAACAAAACATTAATTATAATTATATGACATTTACATCAAAAGGTAACTTAACCCAATAAAAAAAAAAATTTCAACTACAGTAAAAAGATTTTACTTGCGTGAGTAGTCGTGCACGTCGTGTCGGTGTGTCGCCAAACCGGTCAAACCGGTCATCGGTCGGTGTTTCATAGGTTTATGAAACTCGTTTTTTTTCTTTAATTGTAATAAACCTTTGTGACAGATCTTAAGGACCGATTAGGTATAAAAGGAACCGTGTGGTCTACTGAGTAAACAAACACCTTTTTTTAAAGTAAGGCAAGAACTTTAAGTATCGCACAAAAACGGAGCCTATTCAGAGATTTCATTTTAATCTCTTTGCTGACCTCTTCAATTCGATCGAAGCCACTAGAAAGTGTAGGGGGTAATTGAACTTTTAACCTTGAACAATTTTATAGTGAGGTCTCGTTTGTTGTGTACTAAGTAACAAGTATAAAATTAAACGACTATAATTTTTACCATTGTTCGTGCCACACAAGTGTTCAGCCATAAGAGGTATACCCTTGTAGCAGAAGTAGGGAAGCTCGCTGGCGCAGCTCACGTCAGCCAACTCGCCCGCTTGGTTCATGGCCAGGCAGTCCTCGTCGTCGCCCAGCCTGTTGGGCTGCCCCCTAGCCCACGGGGCAGGCACGTTCGAGAGAGGTATACCTTAAAAAAAGTAAGTCCAATTTACTGGTTTCATTTTAACTGCGTTTTCTGTTATGATATGAATGAAAGAGTCAAAAATTTACGAGTGTATACGATAATACTCCAGAGGGAGTTTCATACCATCAATGCTCATGAAGTCTCCGCCGGAGGAGTTGGCATGGATGCCAGTGAATACGCTCCTGATCTCACCCATCTTCGATATCATGCTTGAGGTCAGCTTCACCGTTGTGGGCGATACCAACATTCCACCTGTTAATAAAATAATGACCATCATACTCAGAAGACAGGCATTAAGCGGATAATGTGTCACGCCCATTTATTCACTTTTATAAAACTCAAAACCACATATTTGCATAGCAGAATACTGGCATTTGGAATAACGTAAATAAAATAAAACCCGGGCAAGAGCATGTCCGACCCTACTCAGTGTAGGGTTCCAAAGCAGTACAAACACAGAAAAACGATCTCAAAAAAAACCATTGTATGAACGAATTTTCTGTATAAAGTTATTTGTGCTGTCTTAGATGATTATTTGTAGGTATAAACACTTTAGTCGCCTGTATCTCAGAGAACTGTCAAGTCTACTTAGTCGTGATATATTTCCATTCAAATTCGTTATATTATGAGCTTGATTTAAGATTTTTGTACTAGTAGTTTGGCTATAGGAGGGGGAGAGGGGACACGCAAGTCTAGCGACACATTTCCAGTTCAATATTTCCTAAACGTTCCCCTAAATGTACCCGAATTTTTTATTTTACCAGTTTGTCGGCGTAACGTAAATGTACAACTATGCCAAATTACAGCTTTGTAGCACCAAGGATCTCTGACAGAGAGAAGAATGGACAAACGTAGAGATGAACATGGCGAAACTATAAGGGTTCCTCGTTGACGGAACCCATAAAACTTACGTTACAATAGACTTTATTTTAGCTGACTTCAGACGGTGAAATGTACAGTTACAGAAATTAATTATGTTTTTCTTCAATGTGTCTTGATAGATGAGCATTTCTCAATTTTTTTGGTAGGTAGGTAGAGAACATTAAACTATGCAATAATTACATAATATTCTAATGTGTCCCAAAATATTTGTATGGAAAGTTCCTTTTGTGTTACCAAAAACCTATGAATATCGGTAACACAAAAGGAACTTTCCATACAAATATTTTGGGACACATTAGAATATTATTTAATTATTGCATAGTTTGATGTTCTCTACCTACCAACATTTTTTTTTTAATTTGTTGATGTCACTCAAAGTGGCAAAATTTTTGAGAAATGCTCAGATAAGTTTATCCGACACAAATACTCGCAACTTGACCACGAGATGAATAAAATTGTATAACACATTAAAAATATCAGAGGATCAAAAACATACTCGTAATATCCCATCACTTCCCGCCGTCTGTCCCTTTTTATATACGCTTAGATCTTTTAAACTATGCAACGGATTTAAATGCGGTTTCTATCAATAGATAGAGTGATTTAAGAGGAAGGTTTTTATATAGGTCTAATCATTTCTGGATTATGTACGGGCATTACTTTAACCTGTGCTGTCCAACGGAGTCCAGAATATTTTATTTGAAAAAAAAAAGAATAAATAATTGTTTTTTTTTCCAGAAATTACCTAAGTTTGAGATAATTTATCCTTAATTTTAATTAAATTGTCGGGAAAGGAAAATTTTTTTTTTATTTCTTCAGTATTTTGTAATGAGGCAAAAAAGGGTGGTCACACGTTTGAGCCGGTGGGAGAGGACAGGTTGTAAAATATTGGACCGTATAAACACTAAACAAACTAAGAGGTTAAACAATAGCTTTTGATTAACTGCGGCTGGTTAATAGCGGTGTACTTTGATCTACCTTCGGACTGGCACCGCAGCTTCGCTTCCAACCACGTCGCGGGCTCGCTGTGCAAGTGCAAGTGTGAGGGTTCCGCCCTCGGGTCGTACTCATAATGATTTGTAGAGACTGCTAAACACAGCTGGCTTAACCCTGAAATGATCATGAAATAGGTTAGGTTAGGAGTCTAGCATAGTAGGCGGGGACCCCTCACTATCTGCCTTGGCGTAAGCCATGGTTGGCACCAAGGAGGGGGGGGAGGCGGTGGCGACCTTCAGCGACATAGTAATGGCGCTGAAGGAAGCGGCGGAGCGTCAGCCTGAGGTTGAAAAAAAGCGCTGCCAATGCACCGCAAGTGACTCGGTCGGCGGCGGTTGGCTTACGTCAACAGCAAACCACTGTACTCTTAACTAAAATAGGTTTATTGTTCGTTTATGAATAAGGCAGGAGAGCAGGTTTAAGGTCTAATTTACGGCAAGATGCACCCAACCCGACGATAAGATGTTGAAGTCCATAAGGAGTCTTTTCTACAAATGACAGGTAAGGCACACGTAAGCTCAGTAATCAGTTCATATGACACTATTGTTCGTGCTCGTAACCTTGACACTACTGTTCGTGCTTGTTACCTTTTGAGGTTAAAGATACAGCGGTCTGAGCGATAAAACAAACGTATCATAGTCTTACTTATAGCCATAGTCCTATTCATTTATTGCTTCTATCCCTTCATTATTGCTATTTTCCCTCTAAAAAAATATAATAACTATTAGATACCCCCGATATAACGGTGACCCCTTATATCTCTATAATATCTCTTAAAGGGCCCAGCTATTTTCATGAAACCCTTAGAACCACCGCTAAAAACCGCGTCGGGGTACAAAAACCACCACCAAAAATCACGATTAGAAGGTTACCTTCAGTTAAAAGTATAAAAATATAAATAAATGTTTTAGTCACCTGCAGTATCTCAAGATCAAGGAACAATGAAGTCTACTTAGTCATGATAAGTAGTTTTTCTTTTAAATCATTATAATTATATTATAAAGTCTGTTCATTCTTGTCTTATATAGTAAACAAGTTTCTAAACTCAAAATGAACCTTTTTTGGCTAAAGCAGCTATTTTAAACAAAATAAAGCAATCACAGACAATACATTGGCCAAGTGATGTCCAAAATGTTTACTCAGTTTACTTTATTTGCGATAAAAGAGCTGTTTTAGCCATTTTCATTTTGAGGTTAGAAAGTTGTTTACTATATAAAACAAGTAAGAATGGACAGACTTTATAATATAATTATAATGATTTAAAAGAAAAACTACTTATCATGACTAAGTAGACTTCATTGTTCCTTGATCTGGAGATACTGCAGGTGACTAAAACATTTATTTATATTTTTATACTTTTAACTGAAGGTAACCTTCTGATCGTGATTTTTGGTGGTGGTTTTTGTACCCCGACGCGGTTTTTAGCGGTGGTTCTATGGGGTTTCATGAAAATAGCTGGGCCCTTTAAGAGATATTATAGGGATATAAGGGGTCACTAATGTAAAAACATATTTTTAAAGGTACATGTAATTTTTTTTCGATGTGATATTTTACCGCGTGATTAATAGTTTTATAGTATCAACTTAACCAGGTTCTTCGTTAACGCTCGCTCGGACCGAAATTGATTCGCAGGCGTTAACACATTCACTGCGGGAGAAGGCACAAAACGCCCCACGCGTGGCCGAAACCCTGTGCGGCACTGAAAATAGTTTACTTTCGTACGGTGCGGGGACGGGGGGAGTAGGACAGAGACAACTAGTGTTTTCTGTGTAGTTCTTAAATTTTGATAATATGGCATACTTAGTTTACGTGAGGGGCAGATTGGACCTCTCCCGCACTGAATGACTTTTATTTCATTTCAGTGCGGGAAGGGGTCCAATAGACCTTCGACCCATCACACACCCCATCCGCACTGAGTGTGTACCAATGTCAACGGGTAGTGAAGTGCTGTACACGAACAGTGATAGATGATTTTTATAATTAATGAAACATATTTATTACATACTTATACGTGTTGTTTGGTGTTTCTTTCGAAAAATTTCGAAAAATAAGAAAGCTGGATTTTTTTATTTGACTCGTTTGAAAACAACGATACTGAGGGATTAATGTACCAAAATGTGCACCACCAAATAAGTCAATAAGTATTATAAATAATGAGAATGTGACCGGCGTGAAAAAACGAATACGTTTTTTGATTCAGATAGTGATGCAATCAACAATTAAGTACATTTCGTCCGAGACCGGGGCGAAGCTAGAACCATATTGCTTAACAGATGTAGATTGCTTAGATATAACATTCTATGCAGCACGGTAAACCTCCTTGGAAAATAGTTTTTAATTCTTGCGTGGTGGGGCACAAGGGACCTAGCGGCGCACTGAAGTTTAAGTAGGGTAGGGGCTCTTTGCACCTATTAACACACCAGAATAACAATGTAAATCAGTAATTTGTGTTAAGCAGTAATTTGCATTCAGTCGTCCACCGCATGTTACATACGGCGATCCCAACAGTAGTAAAGAACACGGTGGTTGACCGCATTGGGCGAGCGACAGCTGCAACCGCCTAAATACGTGACCGAAGTAGGCGGACAGACTAATAATAATAATAATAATAAATTTTATTTCAGGCAACGAGGCCCATAGTTACAAATACCTTATAGACTAACATAGATAACAATATAAAACTTAAAACTAACACCGATGTCACAGAACAGCGGGTATCTGTTTTGCCAAAATTGGCGTGATGGTCGCTGCCGGTAGGTTGCCCCGAAACCGCCGGAACACGACACCTTTCGGCCAGAAGTCAGGACACTCGACGGTTCCCAGCATAAACCGCGGCACGCGCACTACAAACGAACTGAAGTGCACGTAGCGAAGCGACCGCAGCTGAAACACCGTCAGGCTGCATCCAACCTTCTGACGAACGTACTCCACCACGTCGTCGTCTACTGTTGCGGAGTGGTGCAGGCGAGACACGTAGAGCGCCGTGTTCGGTATAGCTGCCCGCAGCTCGGAATTTGAGTCCGTCACTGCAGTACCACACCGAGTCTTATGAGGCTTCCTACGTGGTTTGCTGTGCTGCACCAATGTGAATCCCTCCTTATCCACACCGGTACGAGGGAGCTCCTTCACAGAAGTTGGAGCTCTCTTCTTCGACGCCTTAACAGGCGTGCTAGGCCGCCTAAGTTCAGCGGCCTTGCCGGCTGCGTCAGCGTAGCTGCAGGGAGCCGGCGGGGGCTAGACCCGCGCGGGGGGACCGCGGGTCGCGGGGCGGCGGCGCGCGAGGCGGCACGCGGCGATCGAGGCGCTGCCGGCTTTTCAAGCTGCGTCAGCGCGGGCGCGAAACTTGAGACCGACGTATCGACACAAGTTTGTTCGTTCACATTGGAATTTGATGCAACAGCCGATGACCTAATTACCGGGACAGACTTGCGCAAGCAGGTAATTTCATTGCGCATCTCGGTAATAGTCATCTGTGACGCATCAAATTTTTCAGCAATGTCAAGACGATGTTCGTAGGCCGAAGTAGACTGAAATAAGTTCGGTGACCGCATCAGGTGAACGAAGTAGTGTAATTGCCGCTTTATGGTCGCTAGGATTAACCTGTTTTTTTGGTTTTTGATTCTTTCTGCACTTGAATGGCGTGGCGACTAAATATTATTTTAAAATGATAGGCCTGTTTGATTTCAAGTTTAGCAAGTGATAATGCAACTAAATAGATAGCTATTAGGTTAGAAAATACGATAAACGGATGGTGGTGGTGGGCTGTGCCAAGAAACAAGCGAGTGTAATCAGCCGATAATTTTGAGAATTAACCGTGGGTAAAAGTGGGTTTTTTGATCACAACAGAAATAATATGGATACTGTTCAAGAGGAATCAAAATGGAAATACTCTTTTTTTGAAATGCATAGCGTTTCTGATGAGCTGGTTTAAAAATAACCAGGTTTCTGAGCCCTGGTGTCGAGTCTCTGAGTTAGACCGATAACGGACGGACAGACAGAAGGACACGGCAGAACTACCTTTACATTTTAGCATGCCTTTTTACTGAGTAAACAACATTATGACAGTTGGAAAGAGGTTTCAATGAGGAATGAAGACGTCTTAACTGTTTCTTGGATTCCCAATTATACATACAGTAAAAAACGCAGAGAGAGGATGATTTGAGGAAAAATCGGAATGAGCTGGTGCTCCAGCCAAAAGTTGTAGTATGAAATATTATGCTTCTGACTTGCTCTATACTAAATCAAAATTCAAGCACTGATGTTGCGCAGAGAACTACTGCTTAAACCAGTCTTACACCCTATTTTAAATCAATTTTAAACGTCCTACAGTGACTTTAAGATTATAAATCGGTAATTAAATTGATAACTTAACTTATATTAATAATAATACTACCGACAAACTACTCACCCGCTATAAAAACACATAAAGCACCAAATATATTTAAACCACGCGCCATTTTGTACCTTAAATATAATTATTTCAAAACTTCGAGAAAGAAATTATCCAATTGGTTTGTACTTAATATTTTTTAGAGTTTGGAATCGGACTCTGCTGAGCAAGGCTGGAGTCCGCGTGGCCAATTCACATGACACAATTCTAATTCCTGCTCTTATCATAAACATAACAAATAACAAGTTAATCATTGCCGTTAATGATATGTTATTCCGTAACGCAATAAAAAACAGTTCGTCGTCTATCTTAACTGTAGAAATTGTAGAAATTGTAATTGTAGAAACGATAAATAGATAAATAAAGTTCAAACGACAACGCAAAACCTGTGACTATTTCCCCTTTGTTGCAGTTAGGGATTTTTATTCGTGAGACAATAATTTATATTTTCGATATCTCCTTTTGGACCTATTTATGGCCGAATTTCATTTAGCAACGAACTTTTTGTTTATTATGTTATATCGGTGGGTTAAGGCGTACAAGGTATTTCAGAGGTAGTCGTAGCTCTATTACGTAGCAGATTTTCAAAATTTTAACCAACTTACCATTGTTTTCAGCCGCCTAAAACATGTTTTCAGTCCATTTCAGGCCAAAGTCTATCAGATTACACCATAACCTGAAAACCCATTTTCGGGTGTTTTCAGGTCGTTTTATGAGCCTTTAAAGTAGTTACATTTTAGTATATGGCGAATTTTCCAGTAAGAGTAAAAGAGCATGATTAAAAAGAGACGTCAATACTGAGCACCTCCAGGTGCGTGAGAAAAACATGGCACGATTAGAAAAGAGACAGCAAAAGGAGTATGTAGAACCTTCTAGCAAGGAATACTCTAGATCGTCCTCGATCTGTGATCTAATCTTGGCCACCTAAACCGTCTTCCTCAGAATAACACTCATTGAATTCAGAATTGATTGATTTTAGTGATTATACGGCTACTTAATGTCAGTAAATGACGATTATTTCCATTTTTTGTGACGATTTTTCATTTACAAGTTTGAAAATATGTCTGAGTACGGTGTATAGTGTAATATAACCTGAAGGCAATCCTACCGATCGAGCACTGTAACATTCACTATGCGGGAATATAAAAAGAGTAAAGCATGATTTATTTTAAATAGTGTCAATATATACCATCTTAATTATTTTCCATTATTGTTCACAACCTGCCATGTTCCGTTTAGGACATAGATCCCAAAGTGGTCCCAACCAGTGGGCACTGAAGGTATCCGGGGGCGATAAGACAAGAAAAAAATATGGGGTGCTGAAGCTATTTAATAAAAAATATTACCTTACAAACAACAAAATCTTAAAAAAATTAACTGATATTAATTAATTTTTATTTTGATTTTAGTCAGCCAAAAATGTATGGGAACCTTATGGTTTAGGCAACCCAACTTTTTTAAACGTTTGTTTTTCCTTCATAATGACTGTGTTCTGCAGCTGGTACTGGATCAGACGAGGTACCAACGATGTCCTCTGGTTTTGTAAGCTCGCTGGTTAGCAATTCGCTGACGAATTTGTTGACGCAGTTAGTCTAGTTGGTAGTGAACTTGCCTACGAAGCTAGCTGTTCCGGAATCGATTTAACTAACTAAACTTTACTTTACTCAACTTTACTCATTTATCATTTAAGTACGGAAGTGTACGTAGGAGGCTGGGAATGAGCAAACGATAAATAAATGTGAAATTTAAAATGTTTGTCATTCTTTGTCTTTGTCTTTGAAAATAATATTAATTTTAGGTACTGCGCTTGTTTCAGAAAATAATACTACCACTTATAATAATATAAGTGTGACAACACTTAAAAATAAACAGATAACTAGATTGCGTGAGGGGTTTTACCGGGTCACTTCGATCAAGCTTATTAACTGAGTTACAGCTAAATATTTACAAGATATTAGAAAAATAATATCGTTTGTATAAGGCGCTTAGTTACAGTTTTGACTGCAAATGAAGAAGCCGCTCAAGTGCGAGTTGGACTCCCGCACCGAGGGTTCCGTATTTAAGATTGTTGGAAAACGTAAAAGAAAATACCCCTTTTTTTATAAAAAAATTTTCAATGCAATTCCATTTTGAGTAGCCTAAATTTTAAAACAGATTTTGAAAGTTTTTTGGTAATTTTTTCAAACCTTAAAGTTTGACAACTCTATGTTATTTTTGATTAAAATGTATAAAAATATGTCCTTAAATCAGGATTTTTTCTGACTTCTTGACTTTGGTCCATAAACTTCGGAGTGAAGAGGGGTGATTTTTTGTACATTTTCGGCTATAAATCAAAAAGTACATCACAGAAAATTATCAAAGAAATCGTTTTGAAATTTGTAGAATGAGCCCTGTCACATGACACCCCGTTTTCTATAATCGAATCACTTTTATTTTATTCTAGACCGCTTTCCAAATATTTATAAAAATAATTTCATATACGGGCAAGTAAGTTAAAACAATGCCAAATTTTACGGGGGAGGGGGGAGGACACTTGACTTTAACTTTAGGAAAATGACAACGCAACCAAAACTTATCCGGAATAATCCGGCAGGGACGATGATTAAATAGATGGCATGCTTGTCTTGGCTTAGGCGCCAGGCACAAGAGGCAAGCACCAAGCCAAACACATTATTGACACAACTCACAACAGGTGGAAAGAAAAAGTGATACTTGCACCGATAATTCTGCAGTATGTACGGAATGCTCTGTCTGCTCTTGCCTCTTCCATGGCATAAAAAAAGCTACCACGCTTCCGTAAACTTCCGCTAAATCAAATTTCGATCACGAGTGTCAATAGTGATAATATATGAAGTTACTACAATTTGAGCTCACATGTTTAGTAGTTTACCAACGGGTTCCTACAAAGCCTACGTCGCTATTTGTCTAACGCACTCGCAATCGCAATCGGCTTCAAAGTGGAACAATTGGTTTCATTATTTTTGGAACAGGGTCATTATTTGGGCGTTTGTTCCGAATCACTTTCGTGGTCACATTTTTGTAGAAGTGGCTGCAGATTTCGATTTCGTTTCTGGTTAGGTATCTAAGTTTACCGGACATCTAACAAATATCCAAAAACGGCATTAAAATATACGCTCAATTCTTCAAAAATATGTCCACAAAAGTGAGGCGGTTGAAACCCATCAACTCTATAAAGTGACTTTTATAAAAAATCTGAAATATTGACCCCCTTACTAATAAACGTTGAGTAACAGCGGTATAGCTATACAATTTTTGTCCTTATCTGTCATTGTGACATTTGAATTTGACAGATAAGGACAAAACATTGTATAGTTATACCGCTGTTACTCAACGTTTATTAGTAAGGGGGTCAATATTTCAGATTTTTTATAAAAGTCACTTTATAGAGTTGTTCCAAAAATAATTTAAAGGCTCTTGTTTTGCGCTGTCAGTGCTGTCATATCAATACAAGTGCTGTCATTCAAACACAGATCCACTAGGACAACACAGATCCTCTAGGACAACATAGATCCACTAGGACATAAGTTAGCTGACTCATAGGGCATGCATCCCGGTATTCCGGAATCTCGTTATTCCGGGATCTCGGACGATTTTTTCCGATATTTCAGTTCCGGGATTGAGCGTTTCAATATCGTAATTCCGGGATTGATTGAAGACAAAAATGTATCTTTGTTTTATTTAAAATAAGCTTTTGCGTTGCCGTACTTGCCATTTGCGACCTCGAGCAGGTAGTAAATTAGTTGTTAGACAAAGGAATGTGTTGTACCCGAGAACCTTCCTGTATTTACCTCTCTCTTTCTGTCTGTATTGTCCGGCTAAGACAACTCGTATCATATAAGAAAACAAGGAGTGATTGAAACTGTGATTAAAAGCCTATTTTTTATTTGTAATTAAAAACACGAATGGCAAATGTAGTTTTTTTTTATTTACCTATTCAAAATCAGCAAGCTTGGGGCATTTTATAACCTGAAATAATAAATAACTCAATCCCGATATTAATACCGGTATTCCGGTATTGGGATTTCAATATCGAAACTCAATACCGGGATTGAAAACCTTGCCATATTGCATGCCCTATGACTCACCCCTACACGGCCCACCGGCCATAGGGACATTTTATATAGTACACAAAATAATTTCGAGAAAAAACGTTTTTCAAAATTATGTTTGTAAAATGAATCAGGTTGTGAAACGTTTTTAAGCTAATTAGGTATTAGGTTTTGATTAAAATAATTATTAATGTTAAGAGATTTTGGTTTGTATAAATACTTGAATTTAAAACAACTATTTGTGTACACGATTCATATTTTTATTTAAAAATACCTCTAGTAACACTTGGTTAGTTTTGTTTGGTTAAGTTTTTATTTATTTATTTATTTGAGACCCAAATTAAGAAATGTATCGCACAGTTTAAAATAATTAAAGACTACAAAAGCCATAGAGGCTTTGAGTAGTTATTGAGTTTGGAGTAAAGACTACTTTGAAGGTGGGTTTCATAAACTTCCGCTAAATCAAATTTCGATCACGAGTGTCAATAGTGATAATATATGAAGTTACTACAATTTGAGCTCACATGTTTAGTAGTTTACCAACGGGTTCCTACAAAGCCTACGTCGCTATTTGTCTAACGCACTCGCAATCGCAATCGGCTTCAAAGTGGAACAATTGGTTTCATTTTGTATGCAGACAAGCGTTCGATTTTCAAAATGTAAACGATTGCGATTGCAAGTGCGTTAGGCAATAGCCCCTCGGGTCTATGTCTATTTCTTATTTTCCACTAAAGTACATACATACATACATACATAATCTCACGCCTTCGTTCCCAGAGTGGGGTAGGCAGAGCTACAGAATTACAAACATCTCTAAAAACTTGTTGATAATTCTATAACCACAATTTGCACAATTAGGCTAAGATGTTTACCAGCGTATTAGTGACAGGTTGCAAGCCCATAAAAGTAATAAAAGTAATAGCGTAAGTAGTAGTTTTAAAGTAATGGCGGTAAAATAAGTTTATCGATGATTGGACCACAATACTGCCATACTATCACTCGATATCGTAGGCCATTTGAAGTGCCTTGTTTGGCTGCCATTTCTGTAAGGAGTTAGAGCGGAAATTCAGGTTTAGGCCCTAAACCTGAATAACCCTAAAACTCTACTCGCGCTCCAAGGGTTCCCTACCGCCACACAGTGGTATTGTTATATTCCAAATTGACTTCCATTATGAATCGAATAACCGCACGCCCAACTTACAAATTCTCAAATGTGCTTATCTTATTAATATTGAAAAGTTGAAAATACATTTCATTTTCACACCGGTATAAAGAGCGAAAGATGTGTAGTCGCCGATTATTGGTACAAACACTCTGTCCCTATCAGAGCTCGGAATAGGTAGTGCCTATTTACCTAAACTTCGCGGGAGGACGTAACTAAGAGTGGTTACAACCACCAAAAATATGTATTTCTTATTATTGAATGCCGGATTTCCAGGGATTAACTGTATTATTCTAAAGTAATACATTTAACTTTACTTATAAATCTTGCTATATTGCATATTATTTATTTATTTATCTTGAAACAAAATAACAATCAGTCATGAAACAATATAATATAGATCAAATTGAATCAAAGGGAGCCTGAAATTTGATCTTTTTTAGTCGATTTAAATAGAATTATAATATCGTATAGAAAGTATTCAACAAAAACAGATGTAGCCGACACTTTAGACGTATACTTACTACCTGCTGCAGTTTGCGACCCTGATGATAACAGGACACTCTCTAAGGACATGCGAGTGCGAAAGAGATAGCACGATGCTTTACGATATTATAATTATATTTAAATCAACTAAAAAAGATCAAATTTCAAGCTTCCTTTGATTCAATTTGATCTATATTATATTGTTTTATGACTGATTGTTATTTCAAGATAAATAAATAAATAATATGCAATATAGCAAGATTTATAAGTAAAGTTAAATATATTAAGCCTTTAGAGTAATACATTCAATCCCGGAAAATCCCGCATTCAATAAAAAGAAAAATAATTCTTTTTGGTGGTTGTAACCACTGTTAGTTACTTCCTCCCGCGAAGTTTAGGTAAATAGGCACTACCTATTCCGAGCTCTGGTCCCTATACATATGCATAGTATAAAGGTAAACATTATTATCTTTATTTGTACAGTGTTATAATTATTTTTAGCAATGAACGTTCTTCGTAATTTAAATGAGTAAAACAAGAAACATTCCATGAGTTATTTCCTATAATTACACACGTTAAATGATTTAAACAAAACTTGAACTAAATCACAATAATAAAACAGGAAACTAACAGTCGATAAAGGACATTAGCGACGTTATTTTATACATTTAAACTGTAAACACATCGTGGTAATCAAATAAACAGGACTTTACTTTATTTGATTGAAATCAGTGAACATACATAAAAAAAATACATGCAAAGGAAGTCAGAACCTCCTCCTTTTTTGAGATCGGTAAAAAAGATTAAGTTCTGAGGGCTCAGACAAGATGCACTACGCTAACTAACGTTTCTATTCGATTCGTTTTTAAACCAATCGCGTCACTGGTAGACCACGTGGCTTTTCGTATCACTTCAGCTTCCAGCACGGGTAGCACAAGTTGTATTTTCTCGCTTGTCGCTCAGTGCGTCTCTATCGTCACAGACTAGATAGAAAGGGAGATCCGAGCGACAAACAAGTCGCGGACAACATGTGCTAGCCGTGCAGTGACGCGATTGGTTTAAAAACGAATCGAATAGAAACGTTAGTTAGCGTAGTGCATTTTGTCTGAGCCCTCTGGTATGAAAATCTAGCTTTTTAGTGGTAACTAAACCGGCGTTATACATCATCTCCGTGAAGGAATACTTTACTAGCAGGCAATGTTAAGAAAGTAAGTAATTTTGTATTTTTTCGTTTCAATACGTTAATTTATCTGTCATGACCTGTATTTTATGAATAGCCGCATTATATACAGTGATGGTCACATAATTAGGGACCCTTGCGTTTTCCCCATACAAGCCTACAAATAATATGAGTTTTCTATTTTGACAGCCACTCAAAAAGTTATTATCCAATGTTATTGTTAGTTTCGTTTAGTTTTAAATCTATGCACAATCTATGTCTGTTGAAAACGAATCTTTCATTTTACAAGGATTTGAAAAAAATAATTTTTAGCGTTCATACAAAGTTGCGAAACTTTGTATGGACGCGTCAGCACTAAGTTTTTAAATCCATACAAAATATGAGGTCAGTTTTAAACAGATAATTTCTTATCATGTTGTTGTTTTATAGATAGCCGTATTATACATACCTACAAACCAAAAAGATGGTTTATAATGTTAAAATGCATTTTGCCCGAAAAATATGCAGAAGTGCATGTCTATTGCGACTCTAATATTATGTGGCTACTTATAATAATTCTGAGTAGGTTTTCGTTAACAGCTCAGCAACAATCGTTTTATGTGTCATAAGGATAACCTACCGTTTTATTAACATCAACAACTTAATCCCGGAAAATAATATTATACACTAATTCTCGATGATACGAATGTTTGCAGCTTTGTTAAATAGGGCCAAGTCCCTAAATACTTGGACTAAGGTAAAGTTCGAGTCGGACTCGCGCACCGAGGGCACCGCACCGTGCACAGTAGGTATTACTGTATTCCGATTTGAATTCGACTTCGCATCGAATCAGCACGAGCCCAACTCACACTTGACCATTATTTTTGTGGTTTTTCTTCACGGTTTGTACTATAATCAGTATAATCACACCAAATTTGACGCTAAAATACGTTGAAAAATAAAGGTTACATGTGTGAGAACCCCTTAATTATTTCACTTTCTTTAACAAAACTTAGTAAATCAGCCGTAATAATAAATATTCTTTTAAAATAAGCTCTTTAAAGTTAGAACGGTTGGACGGCCGGAGAGCGCATGCATATTAATAGGGTACCGTTCGGCTATCCTCTGGGTACGGAATCCAAAAAAGTAGGCACCTACTAAAGCGTCGGCTGGCAGTCCCCTGGCTATTTCCACGTTTTAACGTAACAATAAATAGGAGTGACTCATAATATTTACAATGAAATTGCTTTTTTCATCCCGCTTTTTAAGATATCGGGTGCTAACGCCTATATCTCAAACCCGGTCAAATGTGATTCGTACTCGCGCACTGAGGGTTCCGTATTAAAGATAATATGGTTAAAAAACGCAAATCTAACGTAGATTTATAAAATGTTAAAGTAACTACCTACATACCAATATATTTTAATATTAGGTTCGAGAAAATAAAAACTAAACACTGAAAGCAAAATGAAAAATTTCCTAATTATCATCTTAAATTATAATTCATACGGATTGTTGCATTTCAGTTCGAAAATATTAATAATTCTTATGTATACTTCGCTTTATAAACTTGTAACTGTCCGTTTTTTCTTTCTAGGTACCTATATAATAACATAACTAGTTGTAAGTAAGTTTGTCTTCACTCAATACTTTTGTCATATCCGTGGCTTGCGCAAGTCATTCAATTATTCATTTTACTCATTTAGTTACTTCATTTAATGACGTCAGTACCTATCCTATAATACTTTTAACTTCTTTATATAGTGTGCAACTTAGGCTACACTAACAATGCAATGCAAGGTGCACACATTTTATTAACTGGTCGGCCGACCTTACTTTATGTATTTTATTCATAGTTCAGGATACAAGGATATTTATTTTAAGTGCGCACACAACGCTATAACTATTTATTACATATTCATACAGGCAGTTCTTTTAACATATCCCTCCATAACAACTATACCAGTGTCCAAGCATCTTTACAATTGGCAACTCGACCGAATCATAATCAGATGACAAGGATCCCGTGCCCGCCTTGTGTCCTGGAGCACCTAGCTAACATTGATATCAATCGCTCAACAGCGCATCTCGGGCAACTGTTGACAACGAATAGTACCTATCTTCAATAAATAATTATTTCTTGCCATCTCTTCAGATCGCTATCAAATTTCTCATACTAAATGAAAACGTAGGCTTATAAGAATTCCAATAACTCTTAGGTGATCAATCTAATCGCTCGTTGAAATACTTATTCACTTTAGCTTTTCAAACACTCTGCATAAAGCACAAAACTAACTTTACCAATGCCTTCTCTTTATAAAAAAAAAAACCTTTTCATCAGCCTACTGTCCTCTCAAATATATTTATCAAACAGCCATTACTTTAAAAAATAATGCCTAGTCACTCCATATCCCATCTATTTCTAAACCAGCTAACCCACATTAATCCAATAAAATATCTGTCGATCTTTATCCCAACGTAAACTCATAATCCTGCTATACATACCTACTGTAGCATTACCGCTACAAATCGCGTTGGTTCGCGTTATTTATTGTTTATTTATTTCGCCTTTTTCGTTTCTCAGCCTTTTTGGTATTGCGGACTTGTTCATTGACCGGTTAGAGTTTGTAATTTCTACTGACAGTTTTGAATTTTGAATTCGTTTTTGTTAGATCCGTTCCTTGTTTTGGGAATGTCATTCATTCTCGTACGCTTGCCTTGATACAACAGAAAAATTTAATAATTTCTAGTCATCCCAAGTTTCTCTATAACTGAAGCCAGCTTCGAGTGTCGCGTCCGGTGTAGTGATACGTGGAGGCCGTTTCTATTACGCCGTGGTCTCAATTGAGGGCCGAATTGAGGGGCGTTTTAGTGCTGTTGTCTTCTGTGTGTCCGGATAGCGGGTGAGTTGGTTTTTGTAGCCGATCAGTCTTCACAGCCCTCCATCTTAAGGAAGCCTTTCTTCCGTCCCTTTCGTTCAATTTTGTGAGTAAAGGTGTCCTTTGCAGCACCTCCGCTTACCCCATATCTTCCGACTCAACGCCCCGACTGAAGATTTGGACGTCTGGATTCAACGTGCGGTTCGCCGTCAAGTTCGCTGGCAACGGGTCGTCGTCTGCGGCAGCGCCCGCAGGTTTTACCCGCTGCGACGGTTGCGACGAACGCAGGGAGGTTACATCTTCACACGGCGACAAGCAACGGCGGATTTTCGCAGGACAGTTACTATTTCGTTGATTTTTCCCTTATTAAATTCCAATCTGAGTCCGCGAACTCACCCCTAACCTACCTAAGGTTATTCATTCGGTTTCATTTTTGGCGATAAATGTTATAGAATCCCTAGACCTTTTTTACCGATCAAAACCATAATTTGTTATCCCAGTTTTATAATACTTCGAACATATCAGTTTTAATCATGAAGCGCTTCTTGCATTTTAACAGATTCTTGATGTTTTAGTTCGAATCAGAATTACCTTTAAATTGAATACAAGTTTTGGCCTGACCGTGTTCCAAGGTGGTCTTTCACCCTTTATTAGGCTATGTGTTTTTAAACTAGAAAAACTTTATTATTGTGATAACCCGCAGACCGTTCTGTGTTAAATTGTTTTGATACGTAAGCTAAGTTCCGTAACAGCCTAGTGACCTTGTTTTTTTATAGTTACATTGTATGTAGTTTGTTTTAATTTTATCATTGTGTGTTCTCCTTATTATATAACCTTGTTGAATTTCGTTCGGTTTTATTTTATTTATACAGGTCCAAAATTTACGTGCTGATGGTTTTATCACAACCATCCCGTGTAGTGTTCCGTGCCTTTTATTTTTATGGAGCGCTACACTACCTAACATACTTTTATTCCACCTTTCTTTATTATTTTTAACTCGTCAAAGCAACTGCTATTGTCATGTCCGTGTAAACGTCTCTGTCTATGTTCTATAAAAAAAAAACTGAAATAAACATTAAGTATTGACTTACAATGAAATGCAAATAAAACTAATAATTATAATATACAAAACCAAATGAAATTATGGAAATAGAATGACCCTTCAAAAAACCAAATACCATAATTTAAGTTCTAAATTTTAAAATAAAATACAATCGACTAATAACTGTTAAAAGAAAGAATCTAATACTCATAATACAATTTAAGTCAAACATAAACACGCACGGTGCACGACACTCCGCTTGCGCGCGAAATTTGACCCGTAATCACAGACGCGAGATGCCATTCCATCTATGTAGAAGATGCGTCGCTCTAATTATAGACACGACCAAATAACTAAACACGTGTATATTTAAAAATCCTAATTGTATAACTTATTGTAAGTACCTATATAAAAAAAAACTCGACTACAAGTGGCATTTAATTATTCACTTCACTTCACTAATTCAGAAGGTTTTGGGCGTCGCTGAGAATCCTTAGCCCTGCTCCATCATCACGACTCCAACAACTCCCGGCTCCGACCAAAAAACATCACTTTATCCACTTCCGGCTTCCCGGCAGCGACCAATTTTATAATTTGTCTCACTTCCTCGGCTAATGTTTAATGTCAACTTTTACGTCGTAAATTTTTGCTTTCACTTTTTATCTAAAATTGGTATGTAGTTACGAGTAAATAAGGTCCACATTATGAACTATTCAGCACAGTAATAAAAAAACGTCTTCAAGAAGTCCTCTTTAAAATAATCGTCCAAATCCGTCACATTATACTGGCTGGTGCAGCGCGTCGCCAGTGCCGCACCGAGGCAGCACTGGCAGGATCGCCATGTAATGTTGGGATTAAATGACACTACATTAGTCGTTGGATGTCACGTTTATTGTGTCTCAAGTGTTATGTACAAGGAATATATAAGCGGAACATATTGGTGAGAGTGTGAGTGTGGCATCGCACACTACACTTATTCTGCTATGAACTTTATTTTATATGCACTTTTTTTTGGTCTATAAACTTCGGAGATGAGTGGAGGGATTGGATTGTACATTTTTGGAAGGAAAATTATATAAAAAAAATGAAATTTGCAGATAAATCCCTTTCATATTAATTTTTCAACCATTCCAGACCCGTTTTCAAATGATTAGAAAAAGAATTTCATTTTATTATGTAAAAAAACATGCCGGCAAGTCATTTATAAAAAAATATATACTTAAATTAATTAAAAATATTGTTATAGGGAAATAGCGCGAATCCACATTTATAAAGAACTTGGCTGTCAAACAACGTGCTTGCTTCAATCAACACGATATAAAACCGGGCGTCACAATTTCGGAGCACAGAAGCCGCAGTTTCGTTCCACCAACAACAAGAACTCCCACATTAAACGAGATGTTAAAACACTGTCATCTCTTAATTGGCTACTTGCTCTTTGTTTTGGGTGAGTATTTTCTATAATTACCAACTGTGCTAAAAAACTCTTTTTTAATATTTCGTCATGATTCCACGCAGAAATGACAGAATGTTTTAATACTCTTTTTTTAATTTTTTCATTAAAGCTTCGACTGTCTGTCTGTCTGTGCAAAATTAAATGGAGTTTAGCTTTTCAAGGTTCCGTACACAAAGGGAGCCAAACGGGTCGACATCATTAAGTCCTTGTTGTCCACCCTTCCATTATAATTAAAAAAATCTACCAGCAGCGCTTCCCACGAGAAGACCACTGCTGTGAAGAAACGCAGCAAGAAAAATCATTTTAACAAAAAAATTAAACCGCCGAAAAAAAAAAACTGAAAAGCAAAAAAAAACCAGAGCCTTTTAAGTCTAACTAAGCTTCTACACTAATTTTAATACCTAAATAGATAATTTTGAGTCGGCGCCAAAGAAACCAACAAGCAAATTAACTATTTCGTAAAGTGAAATGATGTATGTGTGTGATGGTATGTGCTACCTACTGATTGGTCTGAAGTCGGCACCAAGCCAAACAAATAGGTTGGTAACAAACAGACAGACAAAGTTACTTTCACATTTATAATAATTATTCAAATTCACATCACATTTATTATAATATTAGTAGAGTATTGATAACGTAGTTTAAGCATGGTTAGTGTTGCAGTTACCTGGTAGATGGCGCTGTTACGTAGGCGTAAAATCCTAGATCGCGCTATCGAAGTGTCCCCTAGAACTCATAAGTAGAGCCTGTATATTTCATGTCTTATGTCTTGTAATGTTTCTTGTACTGAATTGAATTTGGCTTGGCACCGACTTTTGAGGGATCAATTCCTCACGGATCCCCTCATCACATTCAGATTTGGTGACAATGGGACCACCTCGGAAGTATACTATATCAAAACAAACACAACTCTGTAAAAAGTTATGCGTGATCATTCATAAAAAATAAAAAATAAAGATACGCGTCGACTTGAGAACGTCCTCCGTTTTTTTCGTCGGTTGAAAAATCAACAGTCAGTCTTTTTTTAAATATTGCTTATGACAATAACAATAAAACCTAGCATTATATAAAAAAATTAATAAAAAATGAAAATATCCTACGTAGTTGAGCAAGAAAACGTGTCAAAACTCAGAATACCAAGATTAAAGCAAATAAATAATCAAATACAAATATTTATACTTACCTATGGCAGTGCAAGAATACCATTATTAAAAATAAAGTTTCCATACGTTGTCTTACAGCAACCGTGTCGTCCCCTAGACAAGATACAAGGTTTATATGTTTTACTGACTAAGTTGTAATTAAGTTATTTGGGTTTCTGATTAAGGCCAAGCATTTTTGTCTGTTAAATAGTCCTCGACCCTACAGTAAACGTAAGACATTATTAATAATTTTTTAATAACTGAAAATAGTAACTTTCAAACTACGTGGGGCATTTTAATGTAGAAATTAATCATTGGCCTACAAATACTTTAAATCCTTACGCATACGATGTATTTTAATAGTTTTTTTTTATTTCTGTTGTTCAAATTATTTATATGAGAAACCTTAATAAAAGAGTCTTGATTTTTATAAACAATGATAATATTCTCATAAACAAATTGTGACGCTACAGTCAAAATATCAATTTCTTTAAATGGTACTCTTAAGAAATCACGGGTGTTTAATTTATTTATAAAAAGAAAGGCCCTTTTTTTTAACAAGAATATCTTCCGTATGTCAGCTGCTTTATCATAAGCCAGAATACCGTATGACATAACATTATGAAAATAACTATAATGAACTAACCGAGCTGTCTCAACATTGGTAAGCTGCCTGAATTTACTAAACAGCGTAAGCTACCAAACTTAATTTACCTGCTAGTACTGCTATATGGGGACTCCATAGCAAATTTTGTTTCTAGTAATCCCTTAGAAAAGTGCCTTATCTACCATTAGATTCTACCGGTCTAACATTGGGCAAACCGAACATTTAGTTTTCTTTTAAGTAGCAAATTGTTACTAGTAAACCAATTAAGTACTTTACCTAGCGTCGCGTTTACCCTACTTAAATTGCCGGATTTCCTTCTACCTTAATGATGTATCAATAGTTAATAGCACAATATCACAAAGTTTCTCTACCGTGGGTGGTAATTCATTTATTTAAACCAAAAATAAGAAAGGACCTAATATAGAGCCCTGATGCAAAACTTTTTTAACTGCTGATCCAATGGACTGTGTTTGGTTTACAAGAAATGTTTTTATTCTATCACTAAGATTATGACGATATAATACTTAGAGAATTATTTGACAGACCATAATGTTTTAATTTTAATGTAAGAGTCGCATGATCTACGCAAAGCTTTGGAAAGGTCACAAAAAAATCATGTAACAAGATTGGATACGGTTCAAAATTCACAAATTTTTAATAACATACTGGCCCG
The DNA here is from genome assembly GCA_946894065.1 of Acleris literana. Taxonomy (NCBI): domain Eukaryota; kingdom Metazoa; phylum Arthropoda; class Insecta; order Lepidoptera; family Tortricidae; genus Acleris; species Acleris literana. The sequence goes on along the minus strand of OX335671.1, from coordinate 23,795,604 downwards.
TTTGTTTGCAGGCCAGACCATAAATAGAATACTTTGTACTTATTCTATGGGCCGCACCGTCAAGTGGATAGTTTCCGGTTCCAAATGCACACATGTCATCTTTTTAACTCACAATTTTTTCCGCTGCTTTTACAGAGTTTGACTAAATCTGTGTTGGGTAACTCATTAGTTTGGTCTTGATAAGCAGATAACGACTTTGCAACAAAAAAAAATACAGTCAAGAGCAAAAGCTTGCCCCAAATATATTTTTTTGTTGATAGAATTACATAGAATGACACTTACTATTGTTGGCCTATGTGCTTGTTTGACTTTACCAAGCCATACTAAATCAATGGCAATAATAGTTTCAAACATATTAATAATAGTGATATAATTTTATTCTTTCATTCCCAGGTTTAAGCCAAGCCACCTACTTACCGGACTACGAGTATATCCAAGGCGTCGGCTGGCTGCGCCTGCACATCGTGCCGGCGACCTGGCCGGACGCGCAGCTGCGCTGCCACCTCGAAGGTTTCCTTTAACCTATTTCTTATCCTTTTACCTATTTCGCAACTACAGTTGCCGCAAGCATTTTACAAAAGTATTTTGGCAACTACAATTTTCAATAGCACGTCATATGTATTTGTGTCCTAAGTACCTTAAATTTAATTTTTTATGTACATTAATAGCTAATACATATTTAAATGTTTCATGCACAGGTAATATCTTGCATTTGAATCTTTTACTGCTTATTCCTGTCACTCTGTAGTTTATTTAATTTATTACAGTTTAACAAAGTTTTGCGAGGCCTTAAAAACATTCTGGATAAGAGGTTAAACGATATAACTTTCCATCAGATGCCACGTTGACTGCGCCTACGACGAGCGCCATAACCGCGGTGATGAAGACGACGATGCTCGCGCACAGACTGGCCGAGAGCAGCGTGTTTACTGATATATACGCATCCAACCCCAAAGGAGAATTTACAAGCGTTAATGGTAAGAGAAAATAAAAACAAAAAATAGTCAAATGTAACGCAACTATACCTAACCCAACCTAACCTCCACGTGCCACTATTATTAAACTTATAATTAATGACATAAGTTTTTACTGTGCTACTGTGCCTCTATAGGTTACATGCTAAACACTATTTTCACTTGACAGAAGCGCGTGGAGCTAACCCCATGTGCTTCTGTTTAGTTCATTAGAGAAAATTCTCTTTTACCGAACAAATGTCCTCGCGTTTGATATCCATGGACTTATTTCTGTAATAAGTCCAAGGGAGTATCTATAAATAACTCGACATTGGCAAGATACACCTTAACAGGAGTAAAAGCCATTAATAAAAAAATATAAAAACACTATTTTGACGCTTTTGACGTCTAAAGGCATTGTTTTTAACTCTGCCGCCATTTCTGTCGATTCAATAAGAGCTATCAGAACGTTAACAATACGATAACTTGCCAAAGGCAATATGCTTTTACCGTGTAGAATAGAGGCCCTAGTGGACATCGTTTCTAGCCATCAAATAAGGAAAGATGAAGTGTTTACATAAACAATACGTATTTTTCGGATAATTTCGTATTCAATGTGTTTCATAAATTAGCTTAGTCATCGCTTATACTGAACTACTGAAATAATCTGAGAAATGAAGATAAATACAAACTGCCGACGCGTCAGATCGGAGTACGATGTCTAGAAGATGTCTAACTACTGTAATTGTTGAGCCACCATAAAACTCGGTCATTATGACAGAGTCATGACAGGACAAGACATGGTCTTATTTTGGCTTAACAATTAAGAATTACATACATACATAATCTCACGCCTTCGTTCCCAGAGTGGGGTAGGCAGATCTACAGAATTACAAACATCTCTAAAAACTTGTAGATAATTCTATAACCACAATTTGCACAATTAGGCTAAGATGTATTAAGAATTAGTTGAAGTTGAAATAGGTTTGTACCATTTGCATTCTTCAGAAAAAATGTGTCTTGTCTTTTGCAGGGTTGCCCTTGTCAAATATCACCCTCCAATGGGCAGTCGGAGAGCCCAACAACTTGGGCAACGAAGAGGACTGCCTGGTGATGACCGGCGCGGGCGAGTTGGCTGACGTGAGCTGCTCCAGCGTGCACCCCTTCTTCTGCTTAAAACGAAATACTACCAGAAACGAATGCAACAACACACTCGAAGTGAACCAATGCAACACCGCACACAACGAGAACGAATGCAACTGCACCATTGAAGCAAATCAATGCAACACCACACAACAAGTTAAGCAATGCGACACCTCAGCCCAAGGTAAATACGAGAAAAATATTAATTTTTAATTATTCTGTTTAAATAATATCAATAGGGATCCCCTTGGATCGCATAATTTGTTTTAGACTATTATTTTTTCGCATAATTGATTTGGCATAATTTGTATCGGCATAAATAGTACTGTCGCATAATAATACTTTGGCCTAATACTTTTTTGGCATATTACGCTATTAGAATTATTTCAGTTGGACTAACTTGAATTAGACTAATACACATTATGCATATTATTGTTTGGGCTAATAATTATTTGTTATATCTGTCGTTAACCATAATTTCAGTTTTTCTTAAATGAATAAAACACAGTTTCGTTGTTACATATTAGGTAAGGTTAAATTAGGTCACGTTAGGTACATTAGGTTGGGTTAGGATAGTATGATATCCAGGCGCGAAGCGCCCAAGCAACGCAAAATAGGAGGTCCGCGAAGCGGACCTCCGTCGACCTCGCCTTAGTTCCTAAATATATATAAACACAAAACCAAAACTAACCTTTTCTCGTTGTCCGTCTACTACTTTCGCTGTAGCAATTGTATTGCTATGTGCCATTTGTACATGACTATTTTTTAGGACAATACTGTTATGCATTTTGTAATGATGCCAATTTATTATTATGACTTTTTGTATTTATGCTATTTGACTTTAGTCTTCGTGACGATTATGCTTTCTGTATTTTTGCTTTTTAAGTTTATGCGTAAAAATATATGCGTAAAGATGATTATGCGCATCGCTATTTCGGCGAAAAGCAATTATGCGTAACAATATTATTACAAATAATTTTATGCCATCCAATAGAGAACCTATCAATATACGCATGAAATCATTTTAGAGATTTTTTTTACACAATTGCCCAAAAACAGGAGTGTAATGTTTTCAGGGTTCATGTATGTATGTTTGATTCTTTATTCCACCATAACTTCTAAAAGCCTGAGCCGATTTCGATGTGTGTGGTATCGTTAGACTCCTTTCATCTTTCCAGGTGACATAGGATACCTAAACTGTTAAAATTTAAACAAGAACAATGGCAAAATGTCAATTATTTATGTCAAAAAGTCTTCTCATTATTACAATATACCCAACTAGCAAAGTAGTCATATAAGATTAAGCTTATTAATCTAATAAATCGTATAAAAGTCATGTAAAGGCGAATTATACAGAACCTGTCGTATAAAGCCAGCTTATGCAGCATTTTAGTTACTCAGCATAATAGTCATATTATGATACCGAATACACATTTATTCGACTTCCTTTTATGACTTAAGAGTCATATAAGAAATTGCTGAATAAGACACGTTTAATTGGCGCTTATATGACTTTTTACTCGAGTAACCGTTACTTATATAGCTGACTTATGTTATGACATGCCAGAGAGAGTCGAGTAAAAGCAATGTGACTGCTATTATATGGCTATTGTGCTGTATAATGTTGCATGAAGTCATTTAAACGCGAATTATAGATCATGTTATATAAAAGTATCTTATTCAGCACTATGGTAATAGGTCATACTATGATGCTGAGTAAACATTTACTCGACGTCTTTTTATTACGAAAGAGTCATATAAGGTAATGCTGAATAATCTACCTCTATGCGACGCTTATGTGACTTTTTACTTCGACATGTTAAATCGATAGCTTTTTAGCTGCTCTATGAGCCCTAGGCGGGTTAACGTTGAGTTTTGGGACACCCTGTATGGTTCTCTATGGTTTGACCGAATGTTATATGCAATAATTTCATTTGCCCTAATTTCATATGACATAATTTTATATACCATAACGAATCATATGCCATAATGATCATTTGGTATATTTTCACTTGACATAATTTTGACGACACGCTAGCCTAGTTGGTAGTGACCCTGCCTATGAAGCTAGCGGTCCTGGGTTCAAATCCCGGTAAGGGCAGATATTTGTGTGATGAGCACGAGTATTTGTTTCTGAGTCTTGGATGTTTTCTATGTATTTAAGTATTTATTTCTCTATATAAGTATTTATATCGTTGTCTAGTACCCATAGTACAAGCCTAGAGCTTAGTTTGGGACTAGGTCAATTTGTGTGAGATTGTCCCCCGATATTATTATTATTATTATTATTCTAGATATTTATTTAATTTTCTGTACATTAGGTTTTTTATAACAAATATTCAAATATAAAAGTAAAATAAAAATACTAATACAAAAAAATAGACATTATAAAAAACCTAACCTACGAGTGCCGCCGGCAGCGGGGCAAGGCTCAAGCTACCGGTGGTTAGGGCTGCAGAGAGAGGAACCTCCTCACAATACGTGCCGTGTCGAGGAGTACTGCCTTCTGTATCTGGCCCTTGATCCAGCCATCTAGCGAGAGTCTCTTGAGGTGTTGGTCGAGACTCTTCGCTATAAGACCGTTTGCCCAAACAACTATCGGGACAATGATCGTTGAGTCAACATCCCACATGGCGGTCACCTCGTGAGCCAAGTCAAGGTACTTGCTGAATTTGTCCTTCTCGGCCTTCACAAGGTTCTCGTCATGCGGGATGGTGATGTCGACGAGCACTGCCCGGCGTTGAGATCGATCTGTCAACACGATATCAGGCTTATTGGCAACAATAGTCCTGTCCGTGATGACAGATCGATCCCAATAGAGCGTAGCACGACCATTTTCGAGAACTGGCGCCGGTGCGTACGAGTACTTATAGTACGGCACTTCAGACTCTACAAGACCATATTGAAGAGCAAGTTGCTGATGGATGATCCTGGCTACGAGGTTATGTCTGTGCAAGTACTCGCCGTTGGCCAAATGCGAACAACCGGAAATTATATGTCTGAGGGACTCGCCGGGGCAACGGCATGCTCGACAAATGTCAACCGTGCCATCCCTCAGAATATATTTCCGGTAATTGTTCGTCATTATGACCTCGTCAGCAATTTCACAGACAAAACCTTCGGTTTCCCCAAAGAGGTCACCAAATCGTAGCCAGTTCACAGACGCTAAAAAGTCTACGTCGGGCCTTGTTAGGGCCCGGTAGAAGCGTCCGTGTAGCTCCTTGCTCTTCCATACGTTCTTGCGGTCTTCAGTGCTCAACACCGTTGGTTTGCGCCAGTTCTCGTTTGCCAAGGAAAGAGGCGTGAGGCTCTTGTCTACTGCAACCACATCACGATGCATCCCACACTCATTGCTAAGGAAATAATCCCTGAGATTGCACACCTCACGGTTGTGGAGATTCTTAGCATTTAACATGCCTCGTCCTCCACATTTCCTCGGGATGTACAATCTCATAACAGATGAGCGTGGGTGCAACATGCGATGTGATTTAAGCAGTAGACGGACCCTCCTATCCAGGGCGTCCAGCTCAGTCTGAGTCCACCTTAGTATGCCAAAGGAGTATGTGAGCAGCGGCATCACCCAGCCATTGAAGGCGCGCACCTTATTGCCACCCGACAAAAGACTATTAAGAACTTTTGTCAAGCGGCAGAAGAAGCGCTCCTTCACTGACTGCTTGACATCGCCGTCCACAATACCCAAAGACTGTGACATACCAAGATATTTGTAGGTTTCAACTTCGGAGAGAGATCTGAGAGTCATTGTCTCAGAAAGCTGCAAATTCGACGAATTTACAACTTTCCCTCGTTGAACATCATGACCGCACACTTATCTACACCGAATTCCATCTTGATCGCATTACTCAACTCTTATTATTATTATTATAATTGTTAGGTGCTATAACGATACGTATGACATACTTATCATTTTCCCTATTATCAAGTGTTATAAAATTGTATGCTATAAATTTTAAACGCCATAATAATTATTTGCCATAAAAAAAATAGAATGCGTATTATCTTCTTCTTGTTTTTTTGTGTCGTAAGTATAGTACCATAAAAAAGTCGGGTCTGGCGCTTCGCCGCCCGCTCTCACAGCATGCTCGCTTCGCTCGCTCGGCTCGCGCGCTGCAAGGTCGCAGTTTTACCTAACACTCCTCCTCGCTTCGCTCGTCGTCGTACCTAACGGCGACCTTCCTTACAGCAGGTAGGTTAGAATAGGTAAGTTATTATAATAGTAGTACGTAATCCAGATTGCACCAGTACTTAATTATACCCACTAAAACACAATGATACAGTCTGGGTCTGCTTTTTCCGATATTATGGCAAATGAAGTATTATGGCATATAATATTAGGGATTGTGAACATTATAGAAAGTAAATATTATGGAAAGTGTTATTATGGTATCTGATATTAGTGAGGTTGAACATTATTATGACACTTGAGTATTATGGCATTCAAAAATTATGGTATGTGATATTAGGGAAAGTAAAGATTATGGCCAGTGACCATTATGGCAAATGAAATTATGAACAATGGAGGGATACCGTTATGGTTCTCTATCGTTTGACGCTCATAAAGTCATAAAGCTGGGTACTGACCAACGTTACGAGGTGTAATGTAACATGTTACACAGCGAGCAGTCAGTACGTAATAGCTCGCTGGTTTCCCCGTAACACTACCTACTGACTGCATGAATGCTCGCTGTGTAACATGTTACATTACACCTCGTAACGTTGGTCAGTACCCAGCTTAAAACCACCACACCACACTCGTATTTTAAGGCCTCTCATTATGTATCAGTTGCATAAACTACTATTATCCACGAAACACTAAATAAACGAGTTTGAATTAAAATTCTAAAAAGTCACTTTCTGTAACAAATTTTATATATTTATAATTTTCTCGACGCACACGCCGCTCTCGAGTTTCATACTAACTTTTCTTTCATTTTCATAGATAATGTTTCAAATAACATAGATATTTATTTTTGAGGAGCACGGGATATTTTAAATATTGCCAACTGTCCGAGGTAAAACGTTTGTTAGTCCTTTACCTCAAAAGCATAATTTCCTTGTAGCGATTCACCGAATCGCATTTCACCTCGAATGAACAAAATTTCAATAGAATCTTTTACTTGAAGCAATTTTTCGCGTGGTTTTTTACATTAGTATAATTAATTTGTAGCATTTCATTTTTCGTGTAGTATTTTACCCTAGACGCATTTCGTCGCGATCGATGTTTGTTTGGGACGGTATTTAATGTGACGCGTTAATCGATGTTCTCACTAAAATTCTGTAACATTTTTTTTTAAACGTGTTTTGTACCTGTAGTTTCATGTCTTAAGTGCTATCAAACTCATTGAAATATTATCTTTGTGACTAATAAATAATAGATAATACTCTGTCATTGCGACATTGAAGTACAGTGACATTGATTTCAGATACAATAATTATATATTGCAATATTTGTGAGAAAATATGGAGCTTGAACCTGGCTGAAAAAGACGAAAAAGGTACATCGCGACTAAAGATATTGTCTCATACTGAACTAGACGATTAGGATACAAAGCGAAAATTTATCGCACGATCGAGGTGAAATGCGACAAAAACTAATATCGACTAAAAAAAATGACGATTGAGACACAACGCGATGGTTAAATGCACGATCGAGGTGAAATGCGATTCGGTGAATCGCTACAAGGAATTTATGCTTTTGAGGTAAAGGACTAACAAACGAGGTAAAACTATGTCCGGAGTACAACAGTTTCCCCTACCTATGTAGGTATACTTTATGGAATGCAATAAATAATTGAGTGTTGAGTATTTATTTATTCTTGGCATTTAGTGAACACTTGACATGCAATTTTGTATATTAAATCGTTACAAAATGTTCTTATCACAATTATTATTGATACGACGTAGATTAATAAGAACATTAATTTTCAGCTTAATATGTATTTCAAATTACATTTTTATTGCATCACGATAAAAATATGTTTAATATTCATCGACATGTTATTGGTTACCATGGATACGCTTATTCTGGATCAGCAATCATCGATTTGTTATTTGGTAACCATGATTATACTCGATAATGGCGTTTATCCATTCATGAATCCATATAATCAACAATGGCGTTTCATTTGGCATTTCATTTTTTATGATAAATTGTCAGAACTTAGTAACTATTAAAATTTGTATGAAATTTGTCAACATTTAACAGTAAACTTCACAAGGTATAAATGCCAATGGAAGCAATGAAAATTACTTTGCTGACTAGTACTTTGCTAGCAGAAAAATTAAGGAAATTCTACAAGAAAAGTTAGACATAGTTTATTTTTGTCACTATCATTTTAAGCTTGTAAAAAAACTTATATTTACAACGGTATATAATCCTAAAGATAGTCGTGCCTATCATTAGAGCGCTCGCTCCACTATCGCTCGCGCGGTTAGGATCTCGGCACTCGTATCTTTATAGACTTCATTATATGCCAATTGCATAAATAACTATTTTAATCCAGGATACACGCTGGAACCGCGCACCGGGAGCTGCTATAAGTTCCACCGCAACGCCATCCCCTGGTACCGCGCCGTCATGAAATGCGCTACGGAGCGCGCGCATCTCGCCGTCATCAACAGTGAGGAGGAGGCCGAGGTCCTTAAGGAGCTCTTTGGCCAAAACCCACAATCAACAATAATGAACGCATATTTGAATGACTATGCTCACATTGGTATATTAGATTGGAATAATAGCGGACTATGGTTAACAGTCTTTGGTAAGTTTGATTCTCTGAATCATTTCTTCTTCTAAATCAAATGATTTTCTTACAATCTTTTATATTATACGTATACTAACAAATCGTGTTACAAACTTATTGACCGAACCACTAAAAAAAAAATGTTTTAAAAAACAAAAAACCGCCTTCAAAAACGCAAAAAATTACTTCTTTAAAATTGCATGCACCTAATAGGTTAGTCCAACTGGCGGTTTTTTGTTTTTTAAAACATTTATTTTATTTTATACTTTTTAGTGATCATAATACGCTGTTACGTAGTCCCACTTCTTAGTTGAAATGAAACTTTAAGTTATTTCAAGCGCGCCGCAAGCAACGCCGCGGGAAAGTCATACTCATATTTCAATAACCTCCTTTTTTGAAGTCGGTTAACAAGTAAATATTCTTCGTTGTAGTCGCTCAACTATCTTAATCGAGATATCTTATCGCCACCCTTGAAATCGGTACCGTTAAGGAGTTCCGGTGGCCATCTGTGGTCTTCATCATACGTTCCACTTCACCAAATGATACTTTTTGAATGCAAATGCTGGATTTGTTACTAAAAATACTAAAATCGCTATATGTTTGCCTACAATATTTGAGGAGTTCCCTCAATTCCTCACGGATCCTCTCATCAGATTCAGAATTGGTGACAATGTGACCACCTCGAAAGTATACTCTATCAAACCAAAAAAAAAAATTGAAATCGGTCGACAATTGACGGAGTAATCGGTGAACATACATAAAAAAAAACATACAGTGGAACGTATAACCTCCTCCTTTTTTGAAGTCGGTTAAAAATACAGCCCTTAATACGTTTTCTCATCAATATGCTCGGAAATTATAACATTCCTGTTGCAAAAATAGCATGAGAAGTTCTTCGTTCCAGTAGGACGCAAAAAAAACATTACTGTACATACAATGCAGCACTGTCAAAAAAATAAATATGAAATTAAATTACTTGACGGTTATTTATTTTAAGGGTTCTGTACCAAATACTGATAAACGCAACCCCATTGAGGTATATTAACTAGAGGGGCAGTAACCACGCATAACCCGTGACACTTCAGATGAGCCTGCAGGCTCATAGCGGCCATTTGTCAAGTTAGTTGTCAAACGGACGCCGACCGTAAAAGAAGCTGCGAAAAATGGGGAAATTCGCGGTGAAACAGTGCTTATCAAAGTCTGAAAGACACACTAAGGCACAAATAATTACTTTTCACAGGTTAATATATTGTTTCTGTATCTAAATGAATTTACTTAACAATAAAACTTTAATAAAATATCAGATATTATTATTATAGGCCCAGTGTTGCAAGTAAAGCATTATTTCATATCCCCGAGTTTTCGGGGGAATTCAATATTTTACACTTGTGGGCGCTTAACTTGTCTGCTTGAACATTAAAAAGTTACGTACTTAATTAGTGGTGCGGTGTAGTCTTTTATCTAGATATTTGGAGTTCTTAACTTTAACGGAAAACAATCAAACTCAACAACTCAATATATATATAAAGCTAAAGCAGTAAAGAAGCTAGGCCTACTTTTCGAGATAAATACCTATTCTCCAAATGAGCGTAAGAAATGTCCTTTAAATTTTTGTAAAATTGAAAAAAGTTGTTCTTTGTTGTATCTCAGCTAGTAAGAGCAAAATCGATATCTGAGGCTCGTTTCATGAAGCTACAAGTCACAAATTACAAGTGGAAGTCTCTTTCTAACTCCTTTAGCTAGAAAGAGTCTTCCGCTTGTAATTTGTAACTTGTAGCTTCGTGAAACGGGCCACTGGTGTGGTCTGCAACAACGAATCCGTTAACAGATTGAGAAAAAGTAGCCGCCATCTTGAACTTTTTAGTTTTTCCTCGACTTACTTCCGAAATTGATACCTGGGGATCTGTGTGACATCCGACCAAGAATCTGCTGACAGAATAAAAAAAAGTAGCCGCCATCCCGAACTTTTTAGTTATTCGTCTGATCGCTTCCAAAATCGATATCTGGGGATCTGTGTGGTCTCCGACTACGAATCCATTGACAGAATCACAAAAAGTAGCCGCCATCTTGAACTTTTAGTTTATACGACGGATTGCTTTCAAAATCGATATGTGGGGAACTGTGTAGTCTCCAACAAGGAATCCGTTGACATAATGTGAAAAAGTAGCCGCCATCTTGAACTTTTTAGATATTGGACTGATTGCTTTCAAAATCGATATCTTGGGATTTGTGTGGTGCCAACGTTTTAGCAAGTACAGAGCACGTAAATGTGGTTAAAATATTACTCCACCTTAAGGGCTCGCGCTATGGGTGTTTCGGTTTCGCGCCTAAATAGATAACTACTATGATTTTACTGGCCCGTTCCTTCCATTTGCAAATTTTGCCTGGAAAGAATCAGATTTGGCAAGCGATGTGAATGACTGATACCTTAAAGAACAAAAGATATATTTTTAATTTTTTTAGGCACAAAAATGACTTATCCAGAATCTGAAACATTTTTAATAATTTCGAATGCCTCCATTTTGTTTTTAATACAATAAAGACGCTTAAAACTTGTTTAATTTGGTCCAATAGACATTAAACTATCCAAAACAAATTATTTTGTTTACAAGGCAACGCTTATTCTTAACACGTAACTATCAAATTCTGGATATTTTCTGTAAAATCCTTAAATTTTCAATTAAAAAAAACTACCAAATTTCGTCTAAGACATATAAGATTCTAAGATATCTAAGATTTATTCTAAATCATTTTCGGTGCACTCTGTGCGATTGTGGAATCTACTCCCAGTTGATATAAGGCGGTCTCAATCTGTTGCAACGCTTAAATCAAGATTAAAAAACCACTGGTCTGACTCTTGTCCTTGAACGAAGACTATCATTTTTATGTCCTTTCATCTTTGTCTATTCATATATATAATATGAATTATATATGTGTGAATTTATATATGTTTATATAAATTATTTATATATATATATATATATATATATATATATATATATATATGTAAATTTATATATAATGATATATTTATATAAGTATATATCCATCTGTCTATTTGGAATTGTATTAAATTATTTAACTAAGATCTAGCTCATATTTATTTATTTATTCTTAGAACTTTAAATTGGTTATTTAATATTAACGTAATTATGAAACATCTAGTCCCTTCCATTGTTGTACGTTTGGCTATTTATTTTTTTCAAACTTTTCCCAATCGCTCAAAGGTTAACTGGAAGAGATCCCTTAAAGGGATAAGTTCGCCTTTGTACATACCTTTTGTGCTTCTGTCTATTTTGTTGTTTGTTATTTTCCCGTTTGTACAATAAAGTATTTACATACATACATACATACATATACAGCTAAAAATGTTCAAAAATACCTCGTCTATCACCCCCTTAAAGCTATTAAGTTGTCATTCAAATGTCAATTTCGGGAGTTATAGGAGACCACACAGATCCGAAATATCGACTTTGAATGAATTCCGCCCAATAACTGGAAAGTTCAACTGGCGGCGGCAACTTTTCCCATTTTGTCAACGGATTCCCTGTCGGAGACCACATAGATCACTAGATATCAATTTTGGAAGCAATCAGTCGAATAACCAAAAAGTTCAAGATGGCGGCTACTTTTTCCCATTCTGTCAACAGATTCCTTGTTGGAGACTACACAGATCCCCAGATATCGGTTTTGGAAGCTATCCGTCGAATAACCTAAAAGTTCAAGATGGCAGCTACTTTTTCTAATTTTGTCAATGGATTCGTTGTCGGCGACCACTCAGGTCCCCAGATGTCGATTTTGGAAGCAATCAGTCGAATAACTAAAAAGTTCAAGATGGCGGCTACTTTTCCCATTCTGTAAATGGTTTCTCTGTCGGAGACCACACAGACCCCCGAATATCGATTTTGTAAACAATCAGTCGAATAACTAAAGAAAGAAGAAAAAATATAAAATGTAAAGGAAACCATTTGCAAACCAAGGATCGAACCTGGGACAGCTAGCTTCATAGGCTACCGATAGGCTACGACGTCGTCAAATAAAATAATTGTAAATTTATTACTACCATTCTTGTAAGCGAGAAATGAAACAAAATGAAATATTAAAACAATGTATAATGGTAACGAATCATATTATCAAAGAATTTACTCGATTTTTTGGGGGAAAATTTCATGTTCTAGGCAACACTGAACTTTTCATATCAGGTGAGCTCGCCATCTTTGTCTATTCCATTATGACTGCTTTCTACTAGTGTATTATTGTAAAAGAGATAGATATATTTTTTTTGATCAAATATTATTCGTTTCAAAGCTACGTCGCGATTATTAGTAGTTGGCACGTTTTATGCGTCGCTTTTGATTGACATTTGCTTCTCTAGTTAATATACCTCAATGCGCAACCCTTCTTATAAGATGACTTTGCTGTCAGTTTGTCCGTCAGACCGTCTGTCCGTGTCGGTCTGTCAAGACCCTTTTTCTCAGGAATGACTAAAGCAATCAGGCTGAAATTTTAAATAGTCCTTACCCTTGTGCGACCTTTCTCATTATTAGAATTTTGAACTTAATAGTACATTGTTGCAGAGGATAGAAAGTACGAAATTTTTGGACGAGTCATATAGGGTGCCGAAACGTAGTTGAGGTCCTCTAGTGTACGAGTCCATAAATTGCACTTTCTATCGAGGCAGACATAGTGCTTTTCACAACTACTGAGAGGAAATAAAATAAAAATTCATATTCAAAACTCAAATTTTAATGAAGAATGTCAGTAGGTACGCCAAATCGCTTGAAACTTTGTAGCAGTAAAGTTTATAAATAAACAAACATAACTACTACTTTTTATTTTATTCAAAAAGACTCAGTAGTTTTGATTCTATGAACGTTTAAAATTTGGGTCAATAATATTAAAGCGCGCGGGGGCCATCTTGCTGGGGTGACGTCATCGCTTAACAGCGGTACGCGTCCTTATATGAAAAAGTAAGTTTACAGGGCTATAACTTTTTAACCGTTATAAGTAGCCAGTTGAATTTTTCACAGAATACATGTTATTATAAAACCTATCGTTTAAAATAGTACAATGAACAATAAATCAAATCCCAAGAGGGGTCCCCATACAAGAAACCTGAAAATAAATCATTTTTTTTAGCATTTTTATACGGATTGTATTTTTATAATGGCTTCTTATTTTGATGCTATTTTGAGCTTAAATTGTAGTCTAATTTTTGTAGTTTACGACTAAATAACAATGTCAAGTAAAAGTGCTACAAATATGTGACAAAACTGATTTTATCAACACGATATTTTAAGCGGTCACCCATCCTGTTTTAGACTACGCGTGTAGTTGCTTAACTTTTTCATATAAGGGCGCGTACCGCTGTTAAGCGATGACGTCATCATCCGTGAGCGCTAGCCGCCGGGTTTCGAGGGCCCCATACGAAGTTTAAAATTTAATGTCTCGAAAACTATTTGACGTATCGAAATGATTTTTTTACAGCTATTTTTAGTTTTTAATGAATAATACGGTAAGCCAAAAATCTAAACTGGCTGACATTCTCTATTCATGTTAATGTGACATCACCGCCAATTTTACCATAGATAACTTTTTTTTAATCTGGACCCCTATTCCCGTGGCACTCGAGATTAATAAACTAACATGCGAGATGAAAATGTCAACATATAAAATTGTATTTGTTTCGCCATATCTCCCATGTAATTTCATCTCTAGTGGTTCGAGAGTAGGGGCCAAATTAGAAACACATTTAAAAAAAAAGCAGTGACATAGTTTTTAGTCTGTGTATCTTTTAGAAAAAATACACCTTATATTTTACGACACAAAATGGTGTGTTCTGATTGGTCGATTTCAATTTTTCATTTTAAGGAGCTATGACACAAAAATTGATTGATTGATTTTCATTGGTTCTTAAAGTTGGACAACAATGTTCGCGACCAATCAGCAAACACGCCGACAAAAATATTCTTGGTCTGTCCTTATAAGTGACGTTTTGTGACCCCAAACAAGACCATCTATGGCCATATTTCCGAGCAGTGTTGTGAAAAAACTATTTGTTCAAGGTGCAAAAATATGATTCTCAATAAAAAGAAATTGCTGTAACCTATAATCAGAGCTAGCATTTGAAAACTTCTAAGTTACACGGGATAGTCATATTTCACTTGATTTTTAGGGTTCCGTACAAAAAATTAAAAAAAACGTAACCCCTATTGTATCACTCGTGCGTCTGTCTGTCCGTCCGTCTGTCACAGCCAATTTTTTCCGATACTACTGGACCGATTGAGTTGAAATTTGGTACCCATATGTAAATTGATGACCCAAACACAGATGCGCAAAGTAATAGTAGATTGTACAACTAGGGTCTAAAATAAGCCATACTTAGTACCACGAGATGGTTATTTTTAGACCCGAGTAATACACTCAACTTTTCACTTCGATTGCGAGAAAATAAAAACATTACCTAAACAAAGGTAAAAAATTAGCAAAGATAGCACGACATATTCTACGGCGAAAATATTGTTTTAATTTGGCGGCATGTTTTTTTTTCAAAAGTACTTTAACACAGATACAAAATATAGATACCGCAAATAAACGCCATTGACCGTGTGGGCATTTAGCGCTTCAAAGCGTTGCACAATCGATTTAATCATATTTTAACGATTGTAAAATAGGGACTAAAAAACACCTAATGTTTTGAGAAATTATTCTGTTCCCTGATTGGTCGATTTTAATATAGCTGTATTCTGGTTGGTTCATACCAAATACAAAGTTTTTTTTTAAAGAGTTAATATAGTTAAAGAGTATGCGTACCAAAAAGAACCGAACGTTCCGATTGACAGTCGATGTGTATTGTGATAGGTTGATTTAATTTCGTGAAGTATTTTGATTGATGGATTTAATTTGGTGAAGTATTTTGATTGGTCAAATTAAAATGTTTTGTACAAATAGAATAGGTATAATGTATTCTCTAGGGTTTACATGTACTACTTGAGTCTCGCTTGATAAGTCTAATATGACACACTTTTTGAGCATAAGAAGTGAAAATATATATTTTTTTAAATAAGGGTCGTTTTCAGGGGACAAATTAGGAAATTAAAAAAAAGTTCTGCCATCTTTACTGTGTTATATATATCAAAATGTGAAAGGGCTCGTTATGAGGATCTCAAATATATTTTTGTTATTATTGTAAAATAAATAGTTTTGATTTTGATTTTGAAGACGAAAATTGACCCCCCCCCCCCGATCTTCGAAGCTACTGAGTCTAAAATTTAAAAATAAAATAAAAAATATAGGTCTTTGCTTGTCGATTACAGGAAACCTTTTAATCCTGGTACAATGGCGCACCTTATACTCGTACTGGCAAAGTCATTACATTTTCAGATATTTTTAAATCAAATTTATGTTTATTTATTTATTTATTAAGTTTTGCCAACAGGCAAGATAGGTACTATAAACAACAACAAACTAAATATGAAAGGGCATTGGGTAAATTTGTTTGAAGAATATTGTCATTATTTTTTTCAGCGGCCACGGATGATTTTTACATAGTTATTTAGAGGACCTCTAAATACACATAGATATATATAATTTATGGCGTTAAATAATATCGGAGCGGAGATTTTAAAGATTTAAGTATTAAGTTTTTAGTACAAAAGTACGCCCAAGTATGAATATTTAAATATCTCGGCTCCGATGCACTTAAGAGTATTTATTACATTGCATAACAAAATATGTTTATTTTTAATAATTCTATCATAATTTACCACTTTTACGAATGGCCGCTCACCTTGAAAATGAACTCTTTAAAAATATACTTTTATTCTGTGGTGTCATTTCTGCAAAGACGTGAAAT
The DNA here is from genome assembly GCA_946894065.1 of Acleris literana. Taxonomy (NCBI): domain Eukaryota; kingdom Metazoa; phylum Arthropoda; class Insecta; order Lepidoptera; family Tortricidae; genus Acleris; species Acleris literana. The sequence goes on along the minus strand of OX335671.1, from coordinate 23,778,895 downwards.
TCGTATTTGAAGTAACAAATTTACAACAAGTAATTTTACAAGTGACAACACTTTTACCCAAACCCCTTTCGTTTATATTCATTGAGTATCCACCCAATTACAGGCTAACTCAACATGCATTACTATTTAACGCTTATTATCTAGAAGTATGTAATTGTAATGTAGAGAAATGTGTTCAATTTAACACATTATTGACCTTTCGTTATTTTTCCTTGATCAGGTGAAATATTGGATGAGGCCGGCTACAAAAAGTGGGAGAGTGATCAGCCAAATCGCGTACCATCAGGTAATGAGTACTGCGGTTCGGTGTCACGCGCCGGGGAGTTTAACGACATGACCTGCACTTCTACAGACTTGCCGTATATCTGCGAGATCAGCCCCTAATAACAGTCATATTAATTATTTAAATGTATTACATCGATTTTTCTTCTTTACATAAGTAGTATAAAATGAACTCGCTTCCGCTGTCTGTTCGCTTAGGTATTTTAAACTACGCAACGGATTTTAAATGCAGTTTTCTGCAAAAGATAAAGTGATTTAATTAAAATTATGTTGCCAATTTTTATTAAAATAATAAATATAGGTACATATATACTTTTATTCTGTGGTGTCATTTCTGCAAAGACGTGAAATTCGTATTTGAAGTAACAATTTGCAATCACCTTTTCAACTTTTAAGTGTAAATTATTTATCTGTTTATCTGTCTGTCTACCTGGGGCGTCGGAGTCGTAGTCAGATGGACCGATTTAGTTGCGTTTTTTTAAATAAGTTTTAAATGGATGGTTTGGTCGTATAAGAGTTATCAGAGCTGAGAAAGGGGTCACCATTATATCGAGTGTTTTTACCTATCTAATAGCTATTTACAAGACAAGGTCGAGGTTAGTCAGCGCTAATGATCGGCGACCGGTAGCAATTTTTCAATGACTTTCGTTAGGTATATGAATTTTTTATACTATCATATAACATGGATATGATATTTAATTTCTTGCACAATTTATATATTAAAAACGTAGGCTGTCTTATTTTCGCGCAGGTTAATATGTTTTAAACAATGTAATATCGGCTTACAGCTACGCACCTCTCACATCTGTTGATGTAGAACGGTCATTCTCTTTATATAAATGGATCCGCAATGTTAAAAGGAATCGATTGACAATATCAAACAGAAAAAAAATGAAAATTTGCTATAACAAAATAAATTCAGTGAGTTTTTAACAATATAATTATGGTTTTATTTTTAACAACACAGACTTATCCATATTAGTCATTACGTTTGACGTTAAAGTGACATACAATACTACCGGTCGCCGATTATTAGTCGGCACACAGGGCACGAGGGCTTCAAACAATTAACACGTATTTTCGAACTACCTAACAAATCTTCCAGTAAGATTTAGTCAGTTCACAGGGCTAGTATATTTTCAACCGCGATAGGCAGCCAATTGTTTTTTACAGAAAATTTTCGTGAAGATTGAGCTATCGAGTACGCTGGCGTATTTCTGCATTTTGCACGTATTTCCCCCCTTTTACTTTGCACCTGCATCATGCAAGTGAGTGAATTTTATAAAACCAAATTTTCCGTATAATTTCGATTTATTCTCTTAATTTTAAGTTTCTTCGTTTATTATTTTTGAAATTATGCGAACTTGAAAATCAATAAAATCGTAACGAAGTTGACGCTAACACTGGACAAAGTCGATTAATGACAATCACATCTCAAACGTTGCGTTGATGTGTTATAAATGTGAATTTCAGTTAAATTGGGCTTGTTTGTTTAGAAAATGCAGCACAGGTAAGCAGCGTAACAACTGCACTGTTACAGGCGGTTGTGAAAGGCCATGATGAGGAATGTGGAGGGGGCCGAGTGTGTTGTGGAGAGGGGAGGGTAAATATCGGTGTTGTCGAGGGGCAGGGGGCAAATAAGGATGTTTAGGGCAAACAAGGTTGATGTGGGGGGAATGAGGGTGTTCTGGAAGAGAAGTATTACATTAATTCTTTATTACAAGGTCACAAGGTCAAGTTCAAGGTCAATGTTGTTACAAGGTCAGTTTACATACTCGTCGTTAAATAAATTCATTCTAGTCTAGTCATATTTTTAGGATTACATGTCATTCTCCTACAACGTGAGAAAATATAGTTATATCAATTATTGTTGGTAATATTATAGCCATGATCATCGACATTTGTCATAATTTCATCAAATTCGAAACTTTTTAGCGAATAAATAAAATTGCAAATTTAAATTTAATAAATCAATTTCAACAAATCGAGGTTTGTGTAATAATTCAGATATTTATTTAATTTTCTGTAAATTAGGGTTTTCATAATAAATGTTCAAATTACAAAATTAATACAAAAAATAAACATTATAAAAAAACCTAACCTACGAGTGCCGCCGGCAGCGGGGCAGGGCTCAAGCTACCGGTGGTTAGGGCTGCGGAGAGAGGAACCTCCTCACAATGCGTGCCATGTCGAGGAGTTTTGCCTTTTGTATCTGGCCCTTGATCCCGTCATCTAACGAGAGTCTTTTCTGGTGTTGATCGAGACTCGCTATGAGACCGTTTGCTGAAACAACTACGAGGACAATGATCGTCGAGTCAACATCCCACATGGCGGTTACCTCGTGAGCTAAGTCAAGGTACATGGCTAAGCTTGTCTTTCTCAGCTTTCACGAGGTTCTCGTCATGTGGGATGGTGACGTCGACGAGCACTGCCCGGCGTTGAGATAGATCTGTCAAAACGATATCAGGCTAATTGGCGACATGACAGTTTGATCCCAATAGAGCTTATCACGACATTTTTCAAAAACTGGCGCCGGTGTTTACTTATAGTACGGCACTTCAGACTCAACAAGACCATATTGAAGAGCAAGTTGCTGATGGATGACCCTGGCCACGTGCGGTTATCGAATTTGTCGAAGATTTTTGGTACGGTGTCTTACGATCTTCTTTGGTATAAGTTGAGAACCGAAACTGATTTATCCGATGAGGTTGTAAATGTTTTTGATTATTGGTACAAAAAGATGTAAGATGTACACGATGTAAGGTGGGCTGATGCAGTGTCCAAGTGTGCAGAGTGTGCAGAGTCCACATTGTTGGGCAAGTTTGAGACATACGCCGGGCCCACGGACTCAGGTACAACGCGGCCAAGAGTGAAATACTTGTACTTCAGACGCGCGCGTATAGGCTGAAGAGGGTACTTGTTTTTTCACTTTATGGTGTCCCACAAGTTTAACTACTTGGGTCACTGGAACACGGAGCACCTCTTAGATGACATTGATATTGAGAGGGAGCGTAGGGCGTTGGCTGTCAGGGAAAATATATTGGCTCACAGGTTCGCACGCTGCACGAATGAAGTGAAGGTAACATAGTTTTAGGGGTCAGTTTCATCGGTCGATAGCCCGCGTGCTTCTAGTGGTACATTGCATCGCTGCAATCGCTCCAGGCTCAACAATGTTCACGACTCGTTAATGAATTCCTACAAGCATGGGGTCTCATGCTCAATGAAACTAAGCCTTAAGGCGCACTGTCAGTCCTTCTATACGTGCAACCTGTCTGCCGACTATTCCTAAAAGGCATTTAACGCACTGCGCATTCAGTATATACCCCTTAGGATGGTATTGAGATTGCTTTAGTGCTGCAGTGCATCAGGCATGTTCTCCGATGTAAACGGGGACGATTTCCAAGACGTCATCCGCAAGCGAGCTGCCTCTTTAATGCAGCGAGTACAAGGTCGAAATTCTAGGCCGTGAAAGCCATATCATCTTTGACCTGTTATCGTATTATCAACGTTTTGATAGATCTTATTTACTTGACAGTAATGGCCACCGAGTTGGAATAATTGTTAGAAACAATACCATGACCGGTCAAAGACGTTATGGTTTTTACCACCTAAGTAGAATAGAGGCCCAGAACAGCGCCAACAGGGTCCTCGGGATGATCGCCAGTAGGCTGGACTTTCTCTTAACCAGGCATTGGAATTAGGAATAGCCTCCATTTCAAAGTTACGAGTACACATGTATCTTACTAACATAGGTTTATAAGCTAGTTATTTAATTAAATTAACAACCCATTTTTGCATATTTATAATCATTTCATATGTTGGATCATAATTGTCTTAAATAAACGTTTATTTCATTTCATTTAATTAGACCTACCTCTAGCCCTTGCCGCTACGGCTGCCCTGCTAATCCAATACACAGTATCTCAGATAAAACTCCTGTAGCAATATCAATCTTATTACTAACAGAAGAGAGTTAAAACTGCTTTGATTATAAAATATAGGATACTGCTTATTAGCTTAGTAGGGCAGACGGGGTCTGCGTGCCGATTTCCTTGCCTTAATATATGGCGAGAACCTTGGAAAAGCTGATTACAATCTTAAAGGAAAATTCAAATTAATCAGCTAAATCACATTTCGAATTAACATCAACGAAAAAAATGACAGAACTGAATAAAATATGAATATTTATTTCAAACCCCTTGAGAGCATTATTTGATTCAAATATTAATTGTTGTAAGGGGTGATCTCGCAGATGAACGGCATGTCCTTGTTGACGCAAGGAGAGTCGTTGAGGGTTCCGTGGCGTGACACAGAGCCGCAGTACTCGTCGCCTCGGACGTGGTTGGGCTCCCCTACGTCCCACCTCGCGAAGCCAGCCTCGGTTAACGTCTGACCTGGACAAACAAAATAGACCTTTTTTACCTATAACATCTAAAAACAATTACGAATTTGTGGCACTTGCAGTGGAGACCATGGGACCTTGGTCAGCTAATATGAAAAGCTTTATTAAGGCCCTGTCATCCCGGCTCATAGACTCCTCTGGAGATCCTAGAGCTGGTGCTTACCTCTCCCAAAGGATTGGGCTAGCTATCCAAAGAGGTAATGCAGCCAGTGTCACAGGGACCAGGGACCGCGAGCGGCCCTGCTAGAGGGGGTGTTCTTTTTATAGTGGTGATTATTATTTATATCTTTAATATTTAAGTAGCTTAGTTTTATTTTAATTGAAATGCGTTTAGTTTTAATGTTTAATTGTATTATTGTTGAATTCTGTAAATACATAATAAAGTGTTAAGGTAATCTAAAAACAATCTTCCTTTGGTATGTGTTATGCAATATATAGATTAACCAGGAATATAAAAAACCGTCACCGTATTGCGAAAAATTGACTTTTTCAAAACAAAAAACAAGCAAAAAAATATTAGTACAGAAAATCCAAATTTTTCTTCAACAAGTTATCAGATGCCGAAGTGAGAGAGATTCAGATTATTAAACTTACCAAAAACTGTTAACCAATTTCCATTTTTATTCCAATCCAAGAAGCCAATGTGAGCAACGTGGGTGTAACCTCCTGTTATTGTACTGGGAGGGTTCTGGGCGAATAAGGCCTTGAGAACCAGGGATTCCTCCTCATTGTTGATGACGGCCAGGTGTGCGCGCTCCGAAGCGCATTTCATGGCGGCGCGGTGCCAGGGGATACCGTGGCGGTGGAACTTATAGCAGCTTCCGGTGCGCGGCTCCAGCGTGTATCCTGGAAAACAAACATTTCATAAACACAACCGCAGAAGAGATTCGGGTACCTACAATTCCTACCAGACTTGATATAAGTACCTATCAAAATTAATTTGCAAAAAAACAAACTCAACTCAATTAACAAGATCGAAGGTTTCGACAAAATACGCAGTTATTTTTCCCGTTAGGAAGCGCTGGTAGACATTTGACGTGTAAAAGGACCCGTGCGGCCTACTAAGTTAACAGACACCTTTATTTTAAAACAAGACAAGAACTTTAAGTATAGCACACAAAAACTGAGCCTATTCAGAGATTTCATTTAAATCTCTTTGATGACGTCTTCAATTCGAAGCCGCAAGAAAGTGTAGGGGTAATTGAACTTTTAACCTTGAACAATGTTATAGGTAGGTCTCATTTGTTAACCCCTGATAAGTAACAAGTATAAAATTAAACGACTATTGTTTTACCATTGTTCGTGCCACACACGTTGATAGCCATAACAGCTGTACTCATGTAGCAGAAGTAGGGAAGCTCGCTGGCGCAGCTCACGTCAGCCAACTCGCCCGCGTTGTTCATGGCCAGGCAGTCCTCGTCGTTTCCCAAGCTGTTGGGCTCCCCCCTAGCCCACGGGGTGGGCACGTTCGAGAGAGGTATACCTTAAAAGAAATTAAGGCCAGTTTACTGGTTTAGTACACTGGTTATGATAGGAATGAAAGAGTCAAATATTTACGAGTGTATACGATAATACTCCAGAGGGAATTGCATACCATCAATGCTCATGAAGTCTCCGCCGGAGAAGTTGGCATGAATGCCAGTGAATACGCTCCTGATCTCACCCATCTTCGACATCATCCTTGAGGTCAGCGACGCCGTTGTGGGCGAAGCCAAAATTCCACCTGTTTAGAAAATAATGACCATAATACTCAGAAGACAGGCATTAGGTTGGCCATGTGTTAGTATAATACATTATTGTATCAATATTATCATACATCCATTCATTCACTTTTATCAAACTCAAAACCACATATTATAGCCGAAAACTGGCATTTAGAATAACGTAAATAAAATAAAAATCGGGCAAGAACTTGTCGGACCCTGCCAAGTATAGGGTTCCGAAGCCGTTAGTTACTACCAGGGGTCGGACAAAAAGTGCAGATGACGTAAAAATTACGAACCTAATCTTGCACACAGGATGATGTTTGTATTTAAACTTCCATGTGACATGTAGTAACGAAGTAGTATTAAATGAAGTAACAAAATAATTGTAAATAAATCCATGGAATTAATAATACAGGTGGTAGGGTGATTTAGTGAATAAAATAAATTTCACGAAACTTGTCACCATAAGGTACGATTATTTAAAATTAATTAGGACAAATCTGTGGGAACCTCAGATAAATAGGTTTAATACTCAAAGGTGGGAACAGTAGGTAGGATTACTAAAAATAAAAAAAGATAATTTGATGTTATTATACTTATTATTTAATGAAATTATGCATAGATTAATGACACTAACAAGTCTATTATTGTTGTCACAGACTTAAAATAATGCTTGAATTTTTTTTTTCCTCAATTGATTGATCAGCGAAAAAAATATTAGCCAACAATTTCGCGCTATCCATAACATTAATAAGTTTGTTTAGCCTTTATTATTCCCTTAGTCGCCTCTTACGACATTCACGAAAAGACATGGAGTGGCACAATTCTAACCCGGTGACCACACAGGTAATAATAATTGATTATGAAAATCAAAAATACTATTTGAAATCATCCTATAAGTGGTTTGACGTCATCCGCACTTTTTGTCTGACCCCTGGTTACTACAAACACAAAACTATCTCAAAAAATCTGTTTGAACGAATGTTCTATTTAAAGTTATTTGTGCTGTCTAAGACGATTGTTTGTAGGTATAAACACCTTAGTCGTGTGGTGGATCTCAGGGACCTATCAAGTCTACTAAAGTTCGTTTTATGTGCTTTACATTTATTTAACATTAGGTTTCATGGTTTTATTTTACAACTTTGTCGGCGTAATGTAAATGTAGAACTATGCCAAATTACAGCTTTGCAGTACCAAGAGTCTCTGAGTCAAACGGCGGACAGACAGACAGACAGATGGACAGACGGACATGGCGACATTATAAGTTACAGACCCTTTAAAACGTTAGATACTATATTCTTTATTTTAGCTGACTCCAAACGACGAAATCTACTGTTACAGAAATTTAATAATGTTTCTTTCTATGATTTTTGATACATTAGTTTATCTTATGACGCTGGTAATCAAAACTTGAGCACCAGATCAATAAAAATATTAAAAATTTCAAAGAAAAAAACATCCTATCCTTAGATCTTACAAAATACGCAACAGATTTTAATGAGGTTTTCATCTATATATATACATAGATGATTCAAGAGGAGAGTTTTTATTTATAATAATTTCTGGATTATTTATGAGTATCAATTTAATGCAAATGTTCGATTGTATAAACACTAAACAAACTAAGCGCCGATTTTACCAACAGTTAAACGGACGGTTAGCGGTTAAACGGGTATCAAATGTATTGATTAACAGCTGATTAAGACTTAACCGTCTGTTCAATTGGTTGGTGAACTCGGCCCTAAGAAGTTTACTTTAAACAATAGCTTTAGATTAACTTTCGCCGGTGATTAGTGTTGAACTTTGATCTACCTTCGGTATGGCACCGCAGCTTCGCTTCCAACCACGTCGTGGGTTCGCTGGACAGGCGCCACCACCCATCCGTCCTCGAGTCGTACTCATAATGCTGTATAGAGACTGCTGAACACAGCTGGCTCAACCCTGAAATGATCATGAAATAGGTTAGGTTAGGAGTCTAGCATAGTAGGCGGGGATCTCTCGCTGCCTGCCTTGGCGTAAGCCAAGTAAGTTGGCAAGGAGTGGTGAGACGCGGTGGCGACCTTCAGCGACATAGTAATGGTGCTGAAGGAAGCGGCAGAGCGGCAGCGTGAGGTCGACCAGAAGCGCTGCCAATGCGCCGCAAGCGACTCGGTCGGCCGCGGTTGGCTTACGTCAACCGCATACCACAGTACTTTAAACTAAATTATGTTTACTGTGCGTTTATGATAAGGTTGGGGAGTTTTAAGGCCAAATTTACAGCTAACTGCACCCTACCCGACGATAAGATCTTGTGTCTTTGCTATAAAGTAATACAGGATGGAGGGATACAGCAGAGTCAGTAGATTCAGAGAGCACATACAAACAAGAGTTTATGTGGTGAATAATATATTGCAAGTGACAGTACAAAAACATAAACAAGCCGTTACTAAGACTATATTCAAATCGGTGTTAGATATGTCGTCATTATGATTACTAGTAGCCAGCTTACCAGCTTACACATATGCAACCTCCAATATAAAGGACAGGTTATCAGCACACGTAAGCTCAGTAATCAGTTCATATGACGCTACTGTTCGTGCTCGTAACCTTGCGAGGTTAAAGGTACAGCGGTCTGAGCGATAACGGAAATGTATCTCTTCATCGTTGCTTTTTGAATGCAAAGAAAATTCTCTATAATTGAATGCAAAGAAAGTATAATTTTACTATTGGATACATAAAACCCCCGATATATGGTCACCCTTTATTTCAAAGGTGATATCTCTTAACCTGCCTGAAAGATTTTCATGAAACTTAGCTAGTAACCACCGCTAGAAATGCGTCGGTGGGTACTCGTAAAAACCATTTCCAAAAACCACAATTTATAAAGTTACTTTCTGTTAAAAATTTTTTTTTTTTTGAATGATTTTCGTTGGGTATATTTTGGTCACCTGCAGTATCTCAAGATCAATAAAACAATGAAGTCTGTAAAGGATAGTTTTTCTTTTAAAGTCGCTTTATATTATGTGCTTTAGTCTAAGTTACTTAACAGATTTTTCGTATTTTTAGGTTTGGCTTTAGCTGTGTCCCCACGCAACTCTAGCGACAAGTACAATTTTGAGTTCAATATTTCCTACACGGTCCCCGAAATTAAAACAAATAATGATATTTTAAAACATATTTATAAGAGCTATCTAACAAGTCAAGTCAAGTTTTTGGAGTTGATGGTAAGTCTGCCTACCCCACTCTGGGAATGAAAGGGTGAGTTTATGTATGTATCTGACGATACGTGTACTTTTTTCATTGCGATGTTTTACCGCTTTGTCGGCGTGATTAATAGTTTTATAGTATCAACTTAACCTGGTTATTCGTTGACGCTTGGCTGGAGCGGAATTGTTTCGCAAGCGTTATGATCGCTGGGATTAACCTGGTTTTTGGGTTTTTGATTCTTGCTGCACATGAATGGCGTGGCGACTATAATATTTTAAAATGATAGGCCTGTTTACTTAAAGCTGAGCAAATGAAATATTTATTAGATTGGCAAATATGAAAAAAGGGTGGTGGTGGTGGTGGACGGTGCGAACAAACAAGCGAGCATAATTAACCGTTATTCTGTTCAAGCGAAATCGAAATGAAAATGCTCGTTTTGACATGTATGGCGTTTCTGACGAGCTGGTAAAAATAGCATTCCGAGCACTGGTATCTATCAAGAGGTTCTGAGTTAGAGCAATAACGGACGGACAGAGAGACGAACACGGCGAAACTAACTTTACCTTTTAGCATTCCTTGTGGACTACGGAATCCTAAATAGTGACCTTATTACTGAATAAACTACTTCATGTTTATCTAAACGAGGCGAGGGTGAACGACCTAGCCGATGGCGTAGATAAAGATAAAAAAGATAAAAGATGTTTATTCAGTAAGTAGGCCGCACGGGCACTTTTACACGTCAAAAAACTACCAGCGCTTCGCAAGAGACCACTGCTGAGAAGAAACGCCGCAAGAAACTCAACAGTTAGTCGTTTTTTTAAAAATTACTTATACAATTATAGAACTTAACCTAGCATTATATATAAAACAATGAATTTAACATTAAAATATATATCATGCGTAGTTGAGCAGGAAAATGTGTCAAAACTCAGTATGTTCAGATGAACTCGTAAATAGTAATAATAATAATAATTAAATATATATATACATACATATACTTACGCATGACGGTGCAAAACAACGACATAGTTTTGATACATTCTCCTACAGAAACCGTGTCCCCTAGACAATAATTATACCTACAATGTTTAGTAGGAAAGAGATATTAGTGAGGAATGAAAACGCCTGATCAGTTCCTTGGATTCCCAATTGTTCAGACGGAAAAAAACGCAGAGAGCTGTAAAGTTGCAGGCCTTTTTGATGAATTCTAAAAAAAATCGGGATAAGCCTGTGCTCCAACCAAAAGTTGTATTTTGAAATATTTTGCCGTTTGACTTGCTCTGTAAAGCAAAGGGCATTGGGTAAATTTGTTTGAAGAATATTGTTTTTTTTTTTCAGCGGCCACGGATGATTTTTACATAGTTATTTAGAGGACCTCTAAATACACATAGATATATATAATTTATGGCGGTAAATAATATCGGAGCGGAGATTTTAAAGATTTAAGTATTCAGTTTTTAGTACAAAAGTACGCCCAAGTATGAATATTTAAATATCTCGGCTCCGATGCACTTTAGAGTATTACATTACATAACAAAATATGTTTATTTTTAATAATTCTATCATAATTTACCACTTTTATGAATGGCCGCTCACCTTGAAAATATATGAATTTTACAAATGACAACACTTTTACCCAAACCCCTTTCAAGCACTAAATAGCCGTTGATTTATTTATAAAAAGGAAATCCCACAGTTAAAAATACAACATATGAAACAAGAATAGGAAACACAAAAACAATTATAGGATTTCACACGTAGTGACTGAGTAGCAAACTTAAAGCTTAGTACAAACTTCAAAGGTACACGCACTTACACAAAAACACTTGCACAAATAAAAGGTAAAATTAAAACTACTGCTAAATACCAGCCAGAGGTACTTAGATCGCCAAAAGGTTGTTTTTCCTATGGTACGCAGAACAAATTCAAACAACACATTTCGCTATCAAACTTCGCTTCACGAAAGGGATTTTACGATTGAATATATCGATATCCACGCAATTCGATAGCTTATTCACCCAATTATCCAAGCCTTTACCAGCACGCGTCAAGAAACTGTTTTGTCTGTATGTAGAATTGTAGAGGATGCAAAACTACGTGATATAGGAGGATAATTCCTTTTAGACCGAGTGGGAATACTAAACGAAACGTAAGAAAGCAACTCAGGACTGGCAACGAGGCCGCTAGTAATATTTAATATATGCTCGTAGGTAAGTAATGTCGGCTATTTCCCGGCGCTGGTACAGGGGCACCGAATGGCTGTTGCCGAGAGAACGTTGTTTAAACCAGTTTAAAGCCCATGACTTTTTGTAATTATGTTTAAAGAGCTTTATTTCTCATAAAGAATTACAAAATTCACTTACATGAGAAAGGTTACAGGTTAAAACTAATACTAAGCATACAGTGTTTACAGATGTTTAAGACAAAAGTAACATGGTATAAAAATCATAGAGGGTAGAAATTCATTACAATAATATTACTTTAAACGCTCGGAATGTAGTACCACCAACTGCACCTCAGACACAGCGATGTAGGAATAAGATAAAACGGTGCTCCATAGCGCGCGCTTGGATGTGGCATATTTAGGTGTGTTCATATTAGTAAGACTGATTTATTTAAAATTATGTGTTTATAGTAAAATGAGAGTATATTGTGAATCATATATGTTACTTTTTTAAATAATTTTTTATTTTATTTTTTCATATAGATAAATATATGTGTTTATTTGTTTTATTGCTGTTAGAGACACGGCGCTATATCCCTAGCAATGTAGAATTTTAGATATTTTTTAAAGCTATCCATAGACTTGGCATCTTTAATGTCTCTCGGTAATTTATTGTATAATTTGGCACCTTCGAAACTAATGCACTTTTTACCGTAATTAGTTCTAGGGGTTCTCAAAACTAAATGATCTGCATTCCGTAGTCTAATTCTTTGGATGTGGGCTTTTGTTTTGAGATTCATATTCGTGTGGATCATCCACACGGATCATCCACAGTGGATGTCTTTTTTTTGTATTTTTCGCACTAATATACATGTATTGTAGATATATGCTTGTGTTATGCTGAATATTTTCGTGTTTTTGTATAGCATCTCAGATGGAGTTAAGTAGTTATAATTAAATAGAGTTTTTATTAATTTATTTTGTGCGATTTGTAATTTTTTTAGATGTATTTTTGGTGCGGTGCCCCAGATCTCTATTAAGTAATCAATGTGCGGCTTAATTAATGAGTTATAAATTAAATAGCGTACTTTAAGGGGAAGACACCGTGACACACCACGAAGAGCACCAGATAGTGATGATAGTTTAGACTTGATCTTCTGAACATGAGGTTCCCACGTGAGCTTATTGTCTAGTATAAGGCCAAGGTATTTTTCTGATATCTTTTTTGTAATGTATTTGGCGTTTAAGGTGGGATCTGTAAAGGCTTCTATCTTTTTTTTTTCGCAGCGAAGACTATGTAATTTGTTTTTTCTACATTTATAGTTAGTAGATTACGCGAAAACCACGTGTTCAGTAACTTTAGGTCAGATTTTACATTACAGAGAATATTAGTTACAGAAGTGCCGTAATAAAAAAAGACTGGTGTCATCAGCGTAGAGTGTCAGATCTCCTCTCGGTCCAACTTCTTGTATGTTATTAATATATATTAAAAACAAAAGTGGCCCTAAAATAGATCCTTGGGGGACCCCGCAGATGATAGGTCTTTTCGTCAATTTTTACAATTTGGGAACGGTTTGATAGGTAAGATTTAAGGACGTCATAAGCTTTGCCAGTCACTCCTATACTAGTCAATTTGTTCAGTAGTATTTTATGACTCACCGTATCGAACGCTTTCTTTAAATCAATAATAACGCCTAGTACAATATTCTTTTCGTCAATATTGATCTTTATTCTAGTGACGAGGTCAATTGTAGCAGAGAGAGTGTTTGACTTTTGCCTGAAGCCATATTGCTTTGGAGAGAGAATTTGATTTAAGTTTAGGAATTTTATAAGACGATTGTAAATTGCTTTTTCATAAATTTTTGATATAACTGGGAGAACAGAGATGGGCCGATAGTTGCCTGGATCTAATTTACTGCCGGATTTATGTATTGGTGTAACTTTAGCGATTTTTAAACTCTCTGGGAAAATAGCTTGGTCAAAACATTTATTTATACAAAAGGTGAGTTCATCGATTATTAATGATTTTATGGATTTTATTGATTTAGTAGTTATCCCATCTAGACCAGAACTACTGTTTATTTTTAAGTTTTTAATTATTTTATCTACTTCATCCGGGGTAACTGGATCAAATATGCTAAGTTCATTTTTATTTGTAACCTGAGGCAAAGTTGGTGTGTGATAAATTAAAGGTATCTTATCAGCTAAGTCTGACCCTATTGTGGAAAAATATAAATTGAAATGTTCACAAATTTCTGCACTGTCAACAATAACTTTTGAATTGATTTCTAGTCTCAAAGGTGAGGTTTCTGTTTTTACTTTATTAAAGGAGAGGCCATTTATTAAATTCCACATCTTAGTAGGTTTGTCCTTACATGCGTTAAAAGAAGTGAGATAGAACGTAGTTTTTGATCTTTGTATAATCTTATTTACAAGTTTCTTCTCCTTTTCTAGGCCTTCCTGTATGGTTTTGTAAGATGGGTTGGATTTTTTCAGCTGCCACAATTTATTTCTCTTATCTATTGCATCTATAATTTCTTTATTGATCCATTCTTGTCGTGGTGGGTTCAAAAACTTGTATTTTTTAGTTCTACTATCTAATAAACAGGCTAGTAATTTTTTCTCCAAATTTTCATATGTGTGTTCTATATTAGTTGCAGTTTTAGCTTTGTAAGTTGTGTACAGTTTCTTGTAGTCCACGGCATTATATTGTATTTGTCTCACTGCGGGTGGCTGATATTTCTTAACCTCTAGAAAGATCTGTTTATGGTCAGCCAGAGCCGAGTTAATTAACTTTTAACATCCCACAGGGTCTTTAAGATTACTAATCAATAATTAAATTAATAACATAACTTAGATTAATAATAATACAACCGACAAACTATACTCACCCGCTATAAAAACACACAAAGCACCAAATATTTTTAAACCCCGCGCCATTTTGTACCTTTGATATAATTATTTTAAAACTAAGTACTAAGAGAGAGAAACTACCTAATTGTTTTATACTTAATATTTTTTAGAGTTTGGAATCGTGCTTTGCTGAGGAAGGCTGGAATCCAACAAGACATAATTGTGTTGAATCTTTTTGTATTTAACTAAGTTGATAAGCTAGACCCGGAATGACCTGGTAAAGCCGCTCATACGCAATCTTTGTTATCTTGAATGTGTTATTTTGTATTATGTACCTACCTAGTTTTCGCACTTATATAAGAGGTAGTATTATTTTCTGAAACAAGCGCTGTACCTAATATTTGTATTTTTTTCAAATAATTACAAATACTTCAATTTTCATATTTATTCATGGTTGGCGCATCCCCAGCCTTCTGCGTACACTACTTCTTTTTGGCTAAGGCCGGTAAGGTTTGTTAGTTTAGGTTTTCATCGGCCTTAAATTTTTAAGTTCAAGAAATGCACATAAGCATGTGCTGTTTCTCTGTTTTGTTTTTTTATTTGGTGTACAATAAAGTGTTTTGTATTGTATTGTATTGTATAAGCCTCAGCCATCAAAAGTGGGGGTATTTGATTCCTGGCCTCTACAATCCTTCTTTTTATTAATACATACATACATACATTAAATCACGCCTGTTTCCCAGAGGGGTAGGCAGAGACCACTTCTTTCCACCTACTACGATCCTGACAAATCTCTTTCACTTCTTCCACTTTCATACATCGAGTCATGCATGCACGTCTGTTTCGGGTACTTAAGATTCGGCCCTTTTCCAGTGTATCTCCGATTTGATTCGAAAAAGTACGCCTAGGGCGGCCCCTTCCGACCCTTCCACTCACTTTAATAATAATAATTTTAAATGCAAAAGCGTGTTTGTTCGTTTCTTAATAACGTTTTTTTATGGCAAGAGATGGCACGCGAGCACTCAGGCCACCTGATTGTAAGTGGGATCTGAGACCCATAGACATTAGAAATCTCAAGACCACAATCTCAAAACTGCAATCCTAAGACTTCAAATTCGTTGCCAACCCTGAAGACTAAAATGGAAGGCCTTTATGCTAGTAATTTCACCGTTGTCTTATCCCTACACCGGAACACAACAATGCAAACACTACTGCTTGGCGGTGGGTTAATGGATAAGATGGTGGTAGCGATCCGGACGGAACCTGCACAAGGTCCTACCACCACTACGTACGGTACGGTACGGTACGGTTGAACGACTAAAACAATCGAAGTGAAATTTTATACAGAGATAGTTTGTAGCCTGGAGACATGCAAGGGGAAACATAGATAAATGGACGGAGTCGGGGAAAAAGGAAATAAATAAATGTAAACTTTTATTTATTTGTGAATCATCTTTATTGCAGTAAAGTTGAGTTAGGTCTGAGAAATAATAAAGATAACACGAGCACATCTTTTCTTTGATCAGCAATGTTAAATGAAAGTCCAGGAATATTAGTCTCTCAAACTATTTGCCTTTAATTAATTAAATATCGGAAGACAATTTACAACAAGTTGACCTAGTTTCAAACTAACCTCTAGGCTTATACTTTGTGGTAGTACTTACTAGGACACGAAAAACAAACTTATATACATAGGCGCTTGTCAATCGATCCCGGGATCACTAGCTTCGTAGAAATGGTCACTAACAACTAGACTAACTGCGTCAACAAATTCGTCAGCGAATTGCTAACCAGCGAGCTTATAAAACCAGAGGACGTCGTTGGTACCTCATCTGATCCAGTACCAGCTTCAAACACAATCATTATGGTGGTTTGCTTAAACCATAGGTTCCCAAACCTTTTTGTCTGTGTAAAGTCAAAATAAAAATCAATTAATATCGGTTGATTTTTTAAAGATTTTGTTGTTAGTAAGGTACTTACTTTTAATTATTTTATGTCTGATATACATAATTTAACAACCAGAAATAAAAACAAAATCGATATTCGAAAATTCCTCGTCCGTAAAGTATATACCTAAATCATTTGTTGGTCAATGAATTCATTTCTATAATAAATTACCTGACGACGTTTTAAAGTTATCCTTTCCAGCACTTAAAAATTACTTGAAAAGGTCATTAATGTCTAAAGCGTATTATAGGATCGAGGACTATCTAACAGACAAAAATGCATGGCCTAAACCCGAAACTTAGTCAATAATAATTTATTCAAATGCAAAATCTTTATCTTGTCTAGGGGACACCGTTGATGTAGGAAAACATATCGAAACTTTTATGTGGTCTTCTCGCACCATTTTATATACACATAAGTATGTGGTTTTTTTTTCTCTCTATCTCTCCCGTAAGATTCTTAATTGGCATGTTTTCCTGCTGAACTAAGCATGTTATTTGATACTGTATTTAATTTAATATTTATAGCTTTATATAATGCTAGACTAAGTAGTACCATTGTAATAAGAAATATGTTTAAAAAATGACTGACTGCTGAGTTTCTTGCGGCGTTTCTTCTCGGCAGTGGTCTTCTCTTGGGAAGCGCTGGTAGATTCTTAACGTGTAAAAGTGCCCGTGCGGCCTACTTACTGAATAAATTTATTTTATCTTTTATCTTTCTTTTTTGTCATATTTGTCATTAAATAGCTTAAGCACCCCTTATTTTTTTCTGGTCTTACCGCTCCCCGCATACCTTCAGCGCCAACTGGTACTGGTAGGGACCACTTTGGGAACCTATGTCCTAAATGGAACATGGCAGGTTGTGAACAATCATGTAAAATAATTAAGATGGTACATTATATTGACGACATTAGTCAAAATAAATGATGCTTTACTTTTTTTTATTCCCGCATAGTAACTGTTATAGTGCTCGATCGGGTAGGATTGCCTTCAGGTTATACACTATCTACCGTACTCAGACACATTTTCAAACTTGTATATGAAAAACAAACTTAAAAAATAATAATTAACCTACTTCAAAAAAACACTAAGCAAAAACTTTCTACCTAATAAATGTTTTAAAAAACAAAAAACCGCCTTCAAAAAACGCAAAAAATAACTTCTTTAAAATTGTAGGCACCTAATAGGTTAGTCCAACTGATGTCGGCTTTTTGTTGAAAATGTTGTGGTCGCCGACTTCAGTTGGACTAACCTATTAGGTGCCTACAATTTTAAAGAAGTTATTTTTTGCGTTTTTTGAAGGCGGTTTTTTGTTTTTTAAAACATTTATTTTATTTTATACTTTTTAGTGATCATAATACGCTGTTATGTAGTCCCACTTCTTAGTTGAAATGAAACTTTAAGATATTTCAAGCGCGCCGCAAGCACCGCCGCGGGAAAGTCATAGTCATATTTCAATAACCTCCTTTTTTGAAGTCGGTTAACAAGTAAATATTCTTTGTTGTAGTCGCTCAACTATCTTAATCGAGATATCTTATCGCCACCCTTGAAATCGGTACCGTTAAGGAGTTCCGGTGGCCATCTGTGGTCTTCATCATCAGTTCCACTTCACCAAATGATACTTTCTGAATGAAAATGCTAGACTTGTTACTAAAAATACTAAAATCACTATATGTTTGCCTACAATATTTGAGGAGTTCCCTCAATTCCTCACGGATCCTCTCATCAGATTCAGATTTGGTGACAATGGGACCACCTCGAAAGTATACCCTATCAAACCAAAAAAAAAATTTGAAATCGGTCAACAATTGACGGAGTAATCGGTGAACATACATAAAAAAAAAAAATACATACAGTGGAACGTATAACCTCCTCCTTTTTTGAAGTCGGTTAAAAAACACTAAAAAGCGAAAAATAAACTAAATTAAGTAATTATTTAATTCAAAGGACAAAAGGCGCGACTTTTTCTAACTAATTACATCAAACACTTTACTTAAGTATTAAATTCCTACCTAACTATTTTCAATAATATTCTAAATTAACCTACTTATATATACAACATTATTTTACTTATCAATCTAGTTATATGTATTTACAAATTATAATGATTTATTTACAAAATTACAATGTGACAGTTCTTGTTTTAACCTAATTACCTATGAATTTAAATAAAATATTATTATAATGTGTACCTACTGATCTGTTTGATGGAAGTTGGTACATGAAATATTTACAGAATTCTTACACGAACCTAAAATAAAGCTAAAATAAAATAACTATTGCTAAATACTTTAAACTCAACCATAACTTATATGTACAAACAACCTTATGAACTACCTTTTTATATATCGACAGTGGAAAGGTAAAAATGCTTAAGCGCCACTTTAGCCGAAAATGAGTTATATATACAGTTTAATTTCTTTTTTTTTTCTGCGTCGATCTGTCTAGGACCCACGTCGATCGGAGCACTTTTTTGGCGCTTAAGCAGGCTAATTTTTCACGTTTTTTTGAGAACGTGACAACTAAAGCGACGTTTATTTTAATGTTTTTCGTGTTGAAGCATGTTAGTCATTTAACTTTAGGGAAAATTTTGGGATGCAAACGTATTAGATTTTTTTTATTCTTATCTTTAGTCGAGTTATTACTGTTAGCAATTTCAAATTATTGTGATACATATTTTTTTTTCGTATTAGAATTTTTATCTTCATGCAATAATTTACTATTTGGCGCTTAAAAAAAAATGCTATTCCACGTTTTTAAAGAAAAATGTGTTTAAGCACAATCTAGGTCATCTCAATCTGTAGAATTAGGATGTTAGTAGAATATAAAATAAAAAAAAATACTATTTACTTTGATTTAGTGAAAGTAGACATATTTTATTTTAGACTTTTACACTGCTTAAGTCTTATTTCGGATTCAGTTTCTTATAAAAATATGGGTGTTCATTACTAGTAAGAAAAAACTCGAAAAACATTTAAGAGAATACAAACTTCGCTCGAGTGTAAGCTCCCGTTTATCGCATAAAACCTGTTGAATCGGGACACTCAGTCCATGGTGACGACGAGCGCGACAGTGATGATGTATATAATAAGTAAGTGCATATCTTGTGAACTTTGCGATGTCAAGCATCTTGTGTGATAATAATAATACGTCACGCCACAGCAGCAGCTAGTAGCGAGCTTTTGGTTCCGAGGGAAGATCCTATTCCTTACCTCACGCTTGCCTTCACCGGCCCGCTGGAGTGTACGATGACGAGGAATAGACTCTCACCTCTGGCTATCTTTTATTAGCCGGTCAGATTGGAGTCGCAAGAGCTATATATGCTCGAAGGGCGGATGTTGCATAAGTGGTGAGTGGGCAACTTATCGTCGTTTAAAGTCCAGATGCACCTTTTCGACCTTATCAACCCCTCTGGAACTATTGCCTGTCTGGTACTACGTATTAAGGCTATTTTAGGAGACCCATTCCATTGACTTGGCGAGTCACTGTCTGTCATTTCAACCAAAGTAAGTAGCATTGGCGTCATAGGTTTATCAATAGCCTAGTTCACAGGTCCATCTCATTTAGTCTTACACTAACCGGTGTCTGCCCGTGGGAGCATACATCTATAGTGTGAACTCAGGGACAAATGCCAGTTACTGTCCCATCACTTTACTAAATTAATGTTGACTAAAGGGCCTCTGCATGTTGGCTTCCGCTCCATGTACGCCTTGCAAAGTTTTCCATCCAGTACATACCTACGTATGTAATTTTTAAATTTTATTATGTTAAATTAAAAAAACGGAATTCAGTTCCTACCTTTCGAAGTAAATACAAGTAGAATGTTGGCTAGTGGGTATAAAATCAACTTTTTTGTGAACGTATTCCCTTATTTGCTATAAAATCAAACACTACAATTACATTTCCTCTTAATTAATTTGCTGTAAATTCAAATGTTATAAAAGTTAATTTCTAAAATCTTCGCTTAGCATAAATTTTATATCAAAGTCATTTCGTCTACTAATCATCAGCCATAAGATTTATTTATTACCTTTATTACATTCAAATCTGGAATTTTTACTTGCTATAATGGAACCAACATAGCGAGTGGTTGTGGAAGGCGGAGGGCAATCCCCGCATTGAAACGGAGATAGGAGGGCAAGGAGCAATGAACCTTACCAAAAATTTTTGTGAGGTAGGTAGGTTTTTTAATATTATTTTATTCTTCAGAGCACGAAATAGGAGCCGAAAGCCAAAAGGGCCTCGTCAAACACAAATATATAAAGAAAATAATAAATATATGAGTGAGGTTTCATATTATCACTTTTAACCGTATTCATTATAGTGTGAAAATTGGGTTTAAACGATTAAACATTGTGAATATTATAAAAAATAATGATAAAAGTTATAATTGTATTGTATTATGAATATTAGACATATTAAAATTATAAGTGATTTAAAAACATATGACTATTTAGAATATAATTCTATGTCATTTGAATGTATAGCAAATATGTTAGATCCTATTTTGAATGGTTCCAAGTAGACTGGTAATTCAGGCTGGTATAACTTAGATACCTAGTGAACTGTTAATAATTATTCTTATAGTTAGCAGAAGGAATTCTATCGATTCAATAGATTTTTGATGATGTTTTAATTGCAATCTGCAAATTTTTTTATTAAAAGGTTATTTTTCAACCGACTCCAAAAATTCGACACGTATCTGGGTCAATCAACTATTCTTTCTCAGTAAAATTTTGCAAGTATCTAAAACTTCTACCAATAATAATGGTTTTGTTTATGCAGCTATAAACTTTTCAGGATTCTTTAAAATGTCATTGTATAGAACCCATTATGTTAGGTTAGGTTTATGTTATAACAATCCCGAAAAGGTTACGATTTCAGATAAAACACCATTTTATATTATGAACCATTATGTATCCCATTATTATTAAACTTTATATATTATACGTACCCGTTAAAAGACATTTTGGTACTTCTCTTTCTTAAATGACGTCAAAGTCACTAAGTATTAATGTATTAGTTAGAATTTAAGCTTTTAGTAGTCCGTGTAGAAACAAAAATGCTTGCTTTAAACCATTTTAAATTTGAATAATGAGTAAAATTAGGCAGTTAAGTGATATATAATTTATAAATAATAAATAATTAGTGACTTTAAGTAAATTCAACATCCAAGATAACAGTAATTATCATTCGTTAGATTTTTTACTTTACCAGTTTCTAGAAAGATGAAGTAATATAAGTAAATTTTGTATTTTCTAGACATAAAAAATATGTACCGTTAGTCATTTTGGTTTATAGTTAGTTGCGATTTAAGCATTTTTTACCTGACTGACATTTTTGGAACTAGCTACACAATTATTGCTTAAGCGACATCTATCTCTGTAACTAGAAGGACTAGGTCAGAACTTGTTTCATAAATAAATAGCTGGCATATTCTAACTTATACATTTTGATTTTCATGGAAATACTCGTAAAACTGTTTGAGATAGGATTTTTTTTCTCAAAAAAAAAACTTTAAACCTCATTTCTGTAAAGTTTCCAATATGGCGCTTAAGCATTTTTACCTTTCCACTGTCGATATATTTGTCAAATATAGTTTTGAGTTAAAACACCATTTGAAGTCGGTCCAAACAAATGTTTCGTTCCTATTCACAAGTTGTGAAATTATTCAGTACATGTGGCGCCATCTAGTACAAATTATTATTAGATTTATAAAAGGAAGATATCCTGTGCATAACATAACATTAACAGTTTTAATGGACCACGCAATATTATATTTGATGTTTATTCCTTGCAAAAATGACTAAGACAACGTTTTTTCAATACTTATTGTAGTAGTAATATGATAAAACAGAACGTAATTAGCAGAGGTCGAAATAGGTAGTGCTTATTAACCTAATATATGTGTATCATAAATCAGTTAAATTAGTATCAACACCCTCCCTAGATGGCGGTGGGGTAGAATTAACTCGCACAATCTTTTGGTTTTTAAATTTCATCCGAAAGTTTACCTAAGGGCGCAGCTATTTGATAATAAAATCTCGTTAAATGCTCGTAAATGCTTCTATTTCTTAAAATAAACCGATTTTTTCTTTGTTAAGTGTTTGGTATTGATTGTATTTCGGAGTTTCCTAATTTCCTATATCTCGATTTTTAAATATAAATAAATGTTTGTACATTTTGTCCTATAGTTCTTTGTTTGGCACCGACTTCAAATGGTGTTTTAACTTACAACTATATTTGACAAATAGATATAAAAAGGTAGTTCATAAGGTTGTTTGTACATATAAGTTATGGTTGAGTTTAAAGTATTTAGCAATAGTTATTTTATTTTAGCTTTATTGTAGGTTCGTGTAAGAATTCTGTAAATATTTCATGTACCAACTTCCATCAAACAGATCAGTAGGTACACATTATAATAATATTTTATTTAAATTCATAGGTAATTAGGTTAAAACAAGAACTGTCACATTGTAATTTTGTAAATAAATCATTATAATTTGTAAATACATATAACTTGATTGATAAGTAAAATAATGTTGTATATAAGTAGGTTAATTTAGAATATTATTGAGAATAGTTAGGTAGGAATTTAATACTTAAGTAAAGTGTTTGATGTAATTAGTTAGAAAAAGTCGCGCCTTTTTGTCCTTTGAATTAAATAATTACTTAATTTAGTTTATTTTTCGCTTTTTAGTGTTTTTAGGTAGAAAGTTTTTGCTTAGTATTTTTTTTGAAGTCGGCTTAATTTTTTTTTTTAAGTTTGTTTATTTTTCGATTTTTAATGTAAATAGTCGTAGATACTTCATATAACTTGCGTCATCATTCATTAAGATTCTACCATGGGTAGACCGACTAAAGGTGCAGCTCGCATGAGGCAAAACAGAAATAGAAAATCAATAAAAAAAAAAGGAACGTCTATCCAAAAATTGCAATCGCAATACTATATCTCGTTCCCAAGAATCTCCATTGACACGTAATGTCAGATTGTCTCAAATGAGAAATTACATGCGTTGTCAATTATCACAAGAGTCGCAATGTGATAAAATCCGTCGACTCAATAGAATACATGAACGTTTGAGTGGCTAGTCCACTGAACAGCACGAGAAGCGTCTAGATATACGAAACCGTTTAGCTAATGAGACTCCCGAACAACGTGTACACCGTTTAGACGTTATACAAAATCGATTAAATAATGAGACTCCCGAACAAAATCAAAATCAAAATATTTTATTGCATGTCACATTAACATATTTATAGGTGGAACAGGGGGTTTACATGTGACGCCCTGCAAGGGCACAGCAACATCAGACAGAGAACAGCGCGAACATCGACTCGATGTTATCACAGTATAGAGAACAGTAGATCGTCTTCAAATAAAGGTACATCGCGCGGCTTGCGGCTGTGGGCGGGGCCTGTGGCGGGGCGAACCAATACGAAACGAGATCTCAAGAATTTTCAAGGGAACTTAGTCGGGGCCGCGGCGTCATTGCGTTCGGTTACGTTTTGTTTTAGCGCGCGTACTTAGCTATCGAGCGACAATGTCGCTGCCGAAAACGCTTAAATATTGTTCTGTATACGGATGTCTAAATCTACCTTAGGTAGGTACAACTGTATCCAGATTTAATAAAAGGTATTTCGTACCGGCCTTCCTATAGTATACCTAGGACACCTAGGTATATTGAGTGTGACGTGACAGGTAACATGTGACGACGTGGATGGCCTAGGTAGTTGGTAGTGACTAAGTAAGTAGTGACCTTGCTTACAAAGCTAGCGGTCCTGGGTTCGATTCCCGGTCAGGGCAAATATTCGTGTGATGAGTGCGAGTAGGTATTTTTTGTTTCTGAGTCTTGGGCGTTTTAGAAGTACCTATGTAGTCATATTAAGTATGTATTTTTCACTACATAAGTATGCTTATCTTTGCCTAGTACCCAAAGCACAAGCCTAGAACCAAAGCGAGCGGCTAATGCTCTAAGGAAGCCGCGCGGCGGCGGCGCGTGCCGCCAATAATACGGATCTTTCTTAAATAATCGTTTCTTTGAAATCTACTATCAGTGCCCATAATTCGCGCTTGGAAATAATCAAGTGCAGTTATAGAAATATCTCTGTTTTCACGGAATCCGTTTTTCCCATCAGGGAAAAGAAAGTACCAACAAAGCTCTTCCATTCTTTTTTCCCTCTCTATGTTGATTAGCGGTGCGGTCTTTCTTTGGAGATCAACAATTCTGACTTGATCATCTAACTCGTTTCCGTTATTGGCATTAATAATGTAAATTCGGTACGTCTTCGTCAATAGAATAGAGTAAACTTGTCGAAAAAATAACTCGTCTTTCTAAATTATTCGTGTCTGTTCCCATAGCAGAAACTGGAGTAGTAGAATCCTACGACATATTACAAATAGGGTTGGGAGGTGACACATGTGGAGAAGCGTCTATGGATCGAGAAGTAGCCGGTTTGTTATTTCTAGTAGTAGCGTCATCAGATGACGCAATAGGTATGCTCGTGTTGAAAGGAACCATACATTGATGGGATTGGGAACACGTGTAAACAAGGGACTCCTGCAAATAATTCAGAGTGTGAACTTCGAGAAGCAACGGCTTCCTCTTCGATGCCAATAGAAATGGGCATAATGCAATATGTGTTTAAAAAGTTTTCATTCCCTGTAGTTATCCTTAAATTACGCCGTAAGATTGCGAATAATTCATGAATACTCACAAAGCGCATGCAACATGCTGTACCTCTAGATGACGCTCTGCAACCCTTTGGCCCCCTAGCATGAGAATCAAATAGCCAATAATGCACATTGTCAGATAAGTTGTATTGACAGGCAATAGCAACGGAAATAGAATTGCTTGTAAGAATTCCACAACGGTGAATCATAAAAAAGTTATTAAAGCGTTTTCCAAATTCGGGAATCCTTCTTCACTCTGATCTCTATCGATATGAACGTCTATCGAACTATTGTTTTGCACATCTAAATTTAACCATTGCCCATTAAATAATAAACGCGGCAGAATTTCTCTTAATGCTAGATATTTTAGTTCTAGATTTAGTTCCCCAGCATCAGGATTTTCTCGTGCTACAATGCATTGGCGGTAGAATGAATCCCCAATAATTATTATATAGTCAATATCACTTACAGCCCATCTATTTGCATCTGATAAACCAAATGCAGCACAAGCAACCGCTGCTTACAAACCTACTGGTTTGATTTTCTTGTTCTTGTAAAAGATGGGGCTCATCAGTCTGCACTTGGTCATTACCGCAACCTTGGCGAACTTCAGTAACCTGCAGTATCTGTGATATATCGCAATTTAACACATTTTCAAAGTTTGGAGTAACGTCTTGGTACAGGTTGTTATGAGTAATTAGCCATTGTAGAGCAGTTTTTACTCTTTCAATGTCTACATTGAACTGTCTTAGTTGTTGCAAGTTCTCTCTAGTTTCTACAACAATAACCAACCCTGCACTAGTAAGTGGTAGCGGTAATTGCTCAGCAATTTCGACAACGTCTTGTGCAAATAAAACCACTTGTCCTTTACACCAATTTTGGCTAAACCTATTTTGCACTTTAATAATTTTAATGAATGGGCTCATTCGCGTAAGTAAACGTTGCTCTACATCTGACAGACAAGCTAGTTCTGCTAGTATAGGTGTGACGCTCATTTTGTTCCAATACGCTTGGGAAGGCACTTTACGTTTTCTGGCGCGGTACCAGGGGCTACCGGTGCGGTAGAACTTATAGCAGCTTCCGGTGCGCGGCTCCAGCGTGTATCCTGAAAATCAAAGACATTTTATAAACGCAACCTCAAAAAAGACTCGGGTACCCACAACTCCTACAAGACTTGATAACGTACCAATCAAAATTTGCAAAAAAACAGACTCAATTAACTAGTTCCATGGTTTCGATGACATACGCAGTTCTTTTTCCCCTCGAGAAGCGCTGGTAGACATTTGACGTGTAAAAGGACCCGTGCCGCCTACTGAGTAAACAAACAAACACCTTTTTTTTAAGTAAGGCAAGAACTTTATGAATGACACAAAAAAGTGAGCCTATTCAGAGATTTCATTTTAATATCTTTGATGGTCTCTTCGTTTGGAAGCCGCTAGAAAGTTTAGGGGGATAAGTGAATACATACATACAATATTTTATTCATTTCTAGAAATCCTTTTTCAGTGCACTTCTATGTAGCTCGTAGCGGTGTACTGACTTTTATATGGACCTATTTTGGCCGAATTTCATTTAGCAACAACTTTTTGTTTATTATGTTATACCTATCGGTGGATTAAGGCGTACAAAGCGTTTCAGAGATACTGGTAGCTCGCTCTACCATACCATAACCTGTAAAAACCAATTTTCAGGCGTTTTCAGGACGCTTATGAGCCTTTGAAGTATAAACATTTTAGTATATGACGAATTTTCTATTAAGAGGTAAAGAGCATGGTTAGAAATAGACGACAATACTGAGAACCTTCCAGAAGCGCGAGAAAGACATGACATGATTAGAAAGGAGACAGCAAAAGGAGTAGCAATATGTAGAACTTTCTAGCAATGAATACTCTAGATCGTCCTCGATCTATGATCTAATCTTGGCCACCTAAACGGTCCTCTTTGGAATAACACTCATTGAATTAAAAATTGATTAAGTTTAGTGCTTATACGGCTGCACTCAGCGTCAGTATATGACGATAAAGTCGTTCTTTTGTGAAGATTTTCATACACAAGTTTGAACAAGGAACGACTTGACTGTCTCTAAGACGTCTCTGAGTGCGGATAGTGCCATACAACCTTAGGACAACCCTACCCGATCGAGCACCATTACAGTCACTATTCGGGAATAGAAAAAAAACAAAGCATTCCTATTATATTTTTTTAAACGCCGACGCCAAAAAAGGGTTTGTTTAAGTTTGGTGTATGTATTTGTGTATCTGTGTATCTGTCTGTGACATCGCAGCTCCTTAACGGATGGACTGATTAGAATGCATTTTTTTTAAAGCAGGTTTTCTAGCGCTGGTTCCTAGCTAGGTTTCATGAAAATTGGTTGGGCCGTTTAGGAGATCTCAGCTCTGAAGGAGGGGTCGTTATATCGGGGGTTTCATCAATCTAATTAAATAAAGTCTTGTACTCGTCTTATACTCATCACAAGATTGAGCTTTTCCATTTATTATTGTGATATTTCTTACTATTGTATTATTGTGTATCCCAACTAACAATTTAACGTCGTTCAAAAGTTTAGTAAACGTTATCTTAATACCTTTGATCGTAATAGCTAAGTCACACTAACGTTATAATAGCGTTTACTAAACGCGAAAATGGCCCCAGTTATACGACCTACATTGTCGTATAATGGTCATACAGAAGTCACAAACCGACTTCGTTAACGTCATTCAAAAGTAATATGAACGTTATGGAATTACCACTTTCGTCGCGCAGTAGTCGCGTCATAACTTTACAACGACTCGTTTGTTGTATTGTGGTCGTACAGGTGTTTTTGAATGACTAAAACGTTTTATTTGAGTCAAGGCACAACACCTGGGAGACTTCTTATGTCATGTTTCTTGTCAGTGGCACTTTGTGATTTTGTTTCGAGATTTGAGTGCAAAATAAATAGTTACAAGGAAATAAAAGGTGAGTGTTATTTAACTTTCATATCTTGCTAACTTTATCTGTCTCTCATGCCG
This sequence comes from Acleris literana, assembly GCA_946894065.1. NCBI lineage: Eukaryota > Metazoa > Arthropoda > Insecta > Lepidoptera > Tortricidae > Acleris > Acleris literana. The sequence continues at coordinate 23,750,671 of OX335671.1, read as the reverse complement.
TTAAGTTCGACTGGGAATTGAAGTTTTATGATAATATACCTATGTGAATACTATTCAGATTTTCATGCCCCCTCGTAATTTTGTGTTTAAATCATTATATTTTTATCAATAAAAATATGTTTGTAATTATCTAAAAATGTAGGACATTGTTGCTTTTGTCGAACACTTATCTCTTTACGACGTTGTAAAAACATAAAGTCATATTAAGGTTATTTCTGGAAATGGTATGTACTTGTTATCCTACTAATATTATAAATGAGAAAGTTTGTGTGTGTGTGTTTGTTACTCCTTCACGCTGCAACGGCTCAACGGATTTGGGTGAGATTTGGATTGAAGATAGCTTATGCTCTGGATTAACACATAGGCTACTTTTTATCCTAGAAATTTTGAAAGTTCCCGAGGGAATAACGATAATCGAAATCTAGGCGGACGAAGTCGCGGGTAGAAGCTAGTTTAAAATATAATGTACATTTTTAGTTGGTTCTAATAAACAAGTATATAAATAAATAAAGATGTCATAGCAAAATAACCCCTAAGACCCTAGACTAAATGCTTTACCTACGCATGAAAACTGGCTTAAAACTCGGCCATCCGGCAGCTTACTTCAATCCTATACCGCAATTACTAATACATACAGTGTGTTACCAGCACCCTGGCTTTTTTTAAAGGAGATTAAAATAACGTATATCAGTCTGTAACGTAACCATGACATTAATTTAATTAATAAACAAATTTTCAGGCTTTCTAACAAAACTTTAGTTGCCAGCCAAAAGCACAGCAATTTGGCAAGTGTAAATGACAGTCGACGGATACTTTGATTATTATGATTTGCCCCCGTACCACGACATGCCTTGTACTAAGCAACAGCGATACTGATAACGATGAACACGCAGCACATGCACTACATTAAAAATGGACAGTATCTAAGAAAATTAATTGTGAAGTTATTTTAACTATTTTATAATTGATAAAGCTACATATTATCGGCAGTTATAATAAATGCCCGCATGCCGGTTAGACCGATCGGGTTACCGGATTTTTGCCCTAAAAGTTTTTAAAATTCTAATGTTTAAAAATGTTGCTTATATGGCATGGGACATATTTCTAAGCATATTTGTAAAATATAGCGAAAAGTTAGAACGAGCTTTAGATATAAATTAGGTATTTATATTTTCTTATTGCTGATTAATGAATATTGAATTAGAGTGCAAAGTGTTTGCTTCATCGTTTATGATATGTTTGTCGCTTTATGCTATTAAGTTGTTAGAATTTTTTTTAGCTTGGAACTTTGTCAAACGAGATTTAGTGTATAATTGTGCCAATATTGAATTAGAGTGTGAAAAATCCACAACAACATGTCTAAATTCTTAAGTTATAGACGAAGCCAAAAATTTAGAACAATAAGATATCTGCTTTAAAAGATATATGCGTTTGCCGTCATAAAACATCTAATATTGAATTAGAGTCTGTAAAGATAAGTCTACTACTGTAAAAGAAGGTATGCAGCCATTCTACAGAAATTTAGAAATTTCTGTGTGTAGCTTGTAGCACAACAGTATAATGTATTTAAAAAGGCGCGAAATTCATAACCGCGCCGCGCCAGGCGCCCGGCGCGCGGGAGTCGGAGTTGACCGAGGGAGCGATCTCTTCCCCCGCACTGCCGCGCACGCCATGCGTTCGTCAAATATTTCGCAATAATTGTTTATTTACGTGCGCATATTATTAGATGCAGGTCCCTTCATAATGTGAATATAAAAAGATTTTAAGTGTATTGTCGTACCTATTCCATCTTTAAAATTAGTGATAAATGTTTGATACGTGGACTGGTTATTTGTAGTGACTTAGAAACTGTAAAAAAAACGAGGAATTGAGCGGTTAATAACTGCGAGCAAAGAAAGAAATCACGGAAAAGATAAAAAAATATACGGGAAGATGGAACCAGGGTCCCGACAACCTCTTCCCAGAAAAAACCCCTTGAAAGACTAATCAATTCATTTTGATAACCCAAATAACTTGCTTACCCCTTTCAATTGATAAACCATTTATTTGACTAACCTATACGAAAGGGTTACCCTTATGAGGTTACAGTGGCGTAGCGTGGGTTTTTCCCGCCCGGGGCCTAGCGGAAATTTGCCCGACGATTTTTGACCGACTTCAAAAAAAGGAAGAGGGTCTCAATTCGTAGGATTTTTTTTAAGTAATTTCTCGATTATTCAAATACCGCTGGACCAATTTGAACAATTCTTTTTTGTTTAAAAGGCTCTGACGATGGGATCTTGTAGAAACCCAAGGAACTCCTCAAATATTATAGGCACACCTATTAGGTAGCGATTTCGGTATGTGTCATAGTAACTCGTACATTTTCTCTTGGAAAACACTATTTGGTGAAGTGGATCTAATGATGAAGATCAAAGGTGGCTAACGGATCTCCTTAATGGTACCTATTTCAATGGTGGCTATATGATATCTCGATTAAGATAGCGACTATGACGAAACACATTTAGGTTTAAATATATGCCCATAACTTTCCCGCGGCGTTGCTTGCCGCGTACTTGAAATGTTCTATAGTTTTTTATTAATTGAAAAGTGGTACTTCAAAATAGCATCACTAAACAGTATATAAAAAACAGAAACCGTCTTTTAAACGCAAAACATAACTTCTTTTAAAATGGCAGGTAATTTAGGTAAATCCAACTGAAGTCTGCTTTTGTTTAAAAATATTGTAAGCGCCGACGTCAGTTGGATTGACCTATTACCTAAGAGCCATTTTAAAAGAAGTTATTTTTCGCGTTTTAGAAGTCGGTTTTTTGTTTTTTAAAACATTAATTTTTGTTTTAGAATAGTGCCACTCCATATTTTCCCGTTGGATGTCGTAAGAGACGACTAAGGGAATAAAGGCTTGTAGTACTGTTAGGCGATGGGCTTGCAACCTGTCACTAATACGCTGGTAAACATCTTAGCCTAATTGTGCAAATTGTGGTTATAGAATTATCAACAAGTTTTTAGAGATTTTGTAATTCTGTAGCTCTGCCTACCCCACTCTGGGAACGAAGGCGTGAGATTATGTATGTATGTATGTATGTTATTTGGTTTTACTTATACTTTTTAGTAATCATAATAAGGTCTTATGCAATCCCACTTCTTAGTAGATATAAAACCTTACGACGCGATTAAGTCCCTTTTTAGATTTATTACAGTATTCGTAATCTATCAAACCAAAAAAAGGTTTTTTTTAATCTGTCCTTAATTGGGAATAATTGTGACTGTTCATATTTTTACAATTACTCTAATTCGAAAAACATTTCGAGGGATAGGGTTTTAAAGCCGTTCCGCATTATTAAGTTTTTGAAATATTTATCTATTTCGGATATTTCGATAAAAGTATTTTTTAGCCTTTGTTTGACTTTCTTTTTCGGCTTGAAGCCCTCCTAGGTGTATCCTACGGGGTGTACTGCCGTTTGGTCAAAATATTTTTCGTCAAATTTCACTTCCCAAAAAAACTTATCGCAGTAGTTTCATTTCCCAAACGAATCTTTAGCACATTTACATTTCGCATTTTATTCATTTGGTCAAATTATCATTTGGCATCATTTTACTTTGTCGAGTTTTATTAAGACAACCGTTTATCAAGCAAATGTTTTCCTTTGGAAAAAAATATATTCCAAAAATATGTTTGTTCAAATTGTTATTTCGCATACTCAATTTATAGCATGTCCAGTAAGGTTAGTTTAGGTTAAAATAAGGTAAGTAGGTTTAGGTTAGGTTAGAGTTCTTCAGACCCGAAAGGCCAATCTACGCAGAATAAAAGCTCCGCATAGCGGGGCTTCGTCGACTGTGTCACGGAAATAACTCCATCCATCGTATCTACTTTCAGTAAAAACAAATACCAAGTTTGCGCATATACGATGGTTATGCGCCAGCACGCAGTAAGAAAACTACCCACTTAACGAAAGATAATCATACTACCCTAAATTTTATCCTACTCAAGTAGGGTGTAAATCGTATGCCATACAATATTTTGGGAAGAGTATGTTATGCCAAACGATACATTTGACTATATGAAATTTAGTAAAATGAAACTTGACCAAGTAATAATTTGTTAAACAATAACTTGCTAAAAAAAAATTGTTAACTGTTAAATTGCGAAAAGTTGTTTTGACTTATGATTTTTTGCCAAATGATAATTTGAGTAAAATAGTTTGGGAAGTGATACTTTGGGAAAAGATTTTTGACCAAACATTAGTAAACCATATTACGGGCTAGGTGAAAACCGCTTGAATACACATTTACACATGTATTAAAACACTATTACTATCACTTTTCATCATTAGATATCATTGTTTGTTGTATTTTATTAGAAAATGTCAACCCAAAGGGCATTGGGTAAATTTGTTTGAAGAATATTGTCTTTTTTTTTTCAGCGGCCACGGGTGATGTTTACATAGTTATTTAGAGGACCTCTAAATACATATAGATATATATATAATTTATGGTAGTAAATAATATCGGAGCGGAGATCTTAAAGATTTAAGTATTCAGTTTTTAGTACAAAAGTACGCCCAAGTATGAATATTTAAATATCTCGGCTCCGATGCACTTTAGAATATTACATTACATAACAAAATATGTTTATTTTTAATAATTCTATCATAATTTACCACTTTTATGAATGGCCGCCCTTGTACCTTGTACCTTAAAAATATATGAATTTTACAAATGACAACACTTTTACCCAAACCCCTTTAAAATAATCATGTCATCCATAAAATGTCTGCTAAATAAATTTAAAACAAAAGTATTGGGTCAAATACAAAATTAATAAAATACGTCTCTTTAAATTGCCTATTCTTTGTAAAAACCGTAAGTTATTTTTTGTAGTCTATCCCAATTGACAGAGAAATATTTAGACATATTATGAATGGAATAAAGTTTTAAATTAATTAATTAACCAGTTGTAATGCGAATAAAAGGAAAACCTGTTTTTATTTGTAAGAACATTATCATCACCCTCTTCAAAAGCCAAGGGAATGAGAACCAGGGAATGAAAAAAGTATGTTGCCTGTCGGTTATGTCGGAACTGATATTTTTGTAGGAATAGCTATTAAATCAACACATGCAGTCAAAGCAGTCAGTGCAGTTCTTTTTAACAAAACACTGTATCCCAATCGCAGGAAATAAATTTAATATGAAAATACATAAACAAACTCACGCTTTCATTCCCAGACTGGGGTATGCAGAGCTAAAGAATGACCAAAAACTCTAAAAACTAGTTGATAGTATGAAAATACAGAGCAATGATACTCGTAATCCCCACGGCGTTGAAAGCGTTACTGACAAGCGTTAGGAACGGTGGCGGGAGCATCGCTTCGATAGTCGTTTAAATGGTTTCGGACCGTTCTGTCCGTTTCCCAAAATATCTATTCCCAAAACATCCGTTCCCGTCACTACCGTTTTGTTAACAATCCGTTTCCCGATATACTTAAGTGTTTCCCAAAATGTCCTTCTCCCATAAGATAAATTTGGTTTAATATCCGTTTCCCAAAAGACTTATCCCAAAATGACGTTCCCGTCCGTTAATCCGTTTTCCAAAATCGTTTAGCTCGAAAGATACGTTTGTCTTGATATCCGTTTCCAAAAACACCCGTTCCCAAAATATGATTCTCCCAAAAGATAGTTTGTCTTGATATCCGTTCCATAAAACATCCGTTCCCATTTCTGTGACTCAAACACGAACGTGTAACGTAATTAAATGAATGCAATATAAACACAAAAAAAAATCTAGACTTGATTATTTCGTCAATGGATTGCCGAATAGCTTATAGTATATAGCGTGGTCCCTCTTGCTGTGAATGGTCATAAATTTCGTAGGTCTTTGAGCGGCAATAAAGATAAATGAGGATTTCTTTACGGATTAGGTAAGAAACGGGTCTTTTGGGCATATGGGTAGGTATACGAGACGAATCTTTTGGCATAAGGATACTATGAGATCCGGGTATTTTGACATACTGATGCGATAAGAAATGGGTATTTTGGGTATACGGGTGTTATGACAGACAGATCTTTTCGCATACGGAGGCTATGAGACCCGGGTGTTTTTACATAATAATGTGATGAGAAACGGGTCTTTTGGCTTACGGTCATTTAAAGAAACTGTTATTTTGGAACGAACGGGTGTTTTGAGAAAGGATGTTTTGGGAAACGCACAGACCGGTCCGAAACCGTTTAATTAGGGGTGTAGATGTTGTTAATTGAGACACCAAGGAAATGATAACTTAGTTCCAAACACCTTTTTTGTAGATTAAAAAAAAACTGCGATAAACACAGGAACCAATTATTTTTTCAAATCACTAACTTACATTCGATTCTAACGATTCAACTCAATACAATACACCACCAGGGTAATGATAATGATGTTTTAGGTATTATTTTACGGCTATTTCTTAACAAAAAAGAAATCGTGCCTCATTTAGT